>JAYKQN010000006.1:5965000-7457500 GCA_036785175.1 Eupleurogrammus muticus
GTGTTTTTTTTTCTTTCCCCTCCTCCTGCTGAGATCAAATGAGCCCATGAGGGAGAATTTAAAATTATGGCCTTCCTGAAACAGGCCAAACAGTCAGCGTTACAGTCGGGCTGCGTCATGAGTCAGCAGCGGGTCACTGGCGATGACCTCATATCACAAAATGCAGGAGGAAGCGCTACTGTGGCCGTTTGCTAGTAAAGGAACTACTTCTGCAACAACAGGCCGGTGTGCCAAACTCACATCTTTCCCTCATCTGTGAAAACATGCAGGAAGTCAGATTAAAAAAAAAAAAAAAAAGAACGTCTGTCTGCAAGAAACAAAGGGAAAAAAAAGTAACAGTGAAGCCAACAACCGCACGGAATCCGCTAGAACATTGTTTTCTCATGTCTTTGTGTTCTGTTAACGGTTTCACAAATGATTACTATCATGTAATTATATGTAAAACGCTGCTTTACACTTCACATAGTTGTCAGTCAAATGCTTTACTTTTATTATAAATGGATGGAAAAAACATCTATAGATGTTCTACAGATGTTTTTCTGAAGGAGGCCATAAAAGGAAACATAAAATAACGATTATTTGTTTGATTCGCTGCCATCTTTATGTTTCATGTTTCTATTTGCTTTAACCAGATGAATCTTTAGTGCACCCCATTAAAAAGACGGGCAGAACCCGGGGGGAAATACTGAGATTATAAAGTTACAAGGTACATAGAACATGTTATATAAAGCTATGACATAGTTGCCTGTGAACCTAATCTGGACCTCCAGAAAATATATTTGGTCCCCTGATGAAAGCTGAAGTTTAAACTTAGGAACATATTATATTTTTGATTGATCACAGGACACAACATTTTTTTTTGTAATGAGAAATAGAAATTGGAACATTTCTGTTTCTCTTCATTTCATTTAAGTTTTTCATTGATGATAAGATTATATCAACTATGGCCCCTCTGCTCAGTATGAGCCTGTTCACATTTAAACACGGATCTATATGTTTGGCAACAAATTCCATCAATCAAAATGAAGAATGTCTTCTCGTCCCCATGTTGGAGACGCTGCCCTGTGTGGATTTCGTAGCAGAATTCTTCAGCCGGGCCTCTCATCTTCCAAAACGTTTTCCCTGTGGTTTTGTGTATTTGGTTGAAACGAAGCAGCCGCGGGTCCTCTCTGCTGTAACTGCCCATCGCGTCTTCACTCATCTGCAAGTCGAGTTTGCAAATGCCTTGTTTGGACGGCAGGCAGTTACAGGGTAATGACACGGAAGAGCATCAGACAAAACGCCTAAAATAGCACTCTGTGCGTGCCACAATTGGAGATGGATTTTCTCTGTCTGCTTTTGTGATAGTGAGAAATCAGTCATCAGGCACCCACAGCGTGTTTGGTGTTCCGCACAACCAGACCCCACACCATCCTTTTTTTGTTTAGAAATGCTCTCTTTAGCAACACAAACACAAATACACACACACACGAGGGTCTTACACTGGCTGCATTCATTCCCTATTCTCTCATACCGACAGCTAGTCGGTAAGAGAATAAAGTAGCCCCTTGATGATATAAAGAAAGGCCCAAATTACCTCAGACTGCAAAAATGCACAAAGTGCTTCCCACAGTGACACAACAAACATGCACGCACACATCCCAATACCGGGGACGCATTGTTATAAACGGAGCATTGCATAAAGCATTGTGTGAGGAGTATGAGGACACGCTGCAGAATACCAGGCGCTCAGCACCATAAGACTCTCCGACCTTAGACAAATTGTGGCTGACCACGGAAGGCCGCGCCCAGCGCCCAACCACCAGGAATGTCTCCTCCACTGGCTGCGCAAAACGCTGGCACACAAAAAGCTCAGCACAAAACTCATTAGTCTGGGAGAACGGGGAGGAGAGGAGGAGAGGAGGAGAGGAGGAGAGGAGGAGAGGAGGAGAGGAGGAGAGGAGGAGAGGAGGCGAGGAGGCGAGGAGGAGAGGAGGAGAGGAGGGGTGTCACCTGCTCAGACTGGCAGGCGCATAAAGGCCCTGTCCATGAGAAAGTGAACACTGACAAAAAAATCCTGAAGCCGACAAAGATGTGTTGTTCAATAATAAGTTAGCTGCTGCCATCTAGTGTTCACAAACTGTAGATGGGCCAAAACAGACACACAACACACAGATACAAAGCACACACACACATATGCACACATATGGAGGGTCTGTTACTGTCACCTCATCCTCCACATACACCACAATTCAATATATTTCTGTTATTCTATTTAGTGTCATATTCAACGTTTTTTGTCCTTTTTTATGCCATATTCCATCTTGTGCACACATCATCTATGCATGCCTGTCCTCCTCTGTTTCTTTCCCTGAGGTTTCTTTCTCTTTTTTCCCCATTAAAAGTTTTTTAGGGGGTTCTGTTGCTTTTGTGCAAACTGTAAAGACCGTTGGGGCAAAGCACTAACACATGCAGGTACACAAACATAGTGCTGTTGAATACTTGACTAACCACTGTGCAATAGCCACCTAATTATTGTACTAATAGTACAGTAACCCCAGTCCTGCATCTTTTGTTTGCACTATTGTCTACTATGTAACACATGCAAAGTGTGCATGATTAGGAAATAATGAAGGAAAGGCAAAGTGCTTTGCAACAACTTTTCCTTCTCCAATGCACTGCTCCCAGCTTCATGTTCATTTTCTCTACATGTTATATAATGTCAGAACTGCCACATAATCTGGGCTCTCCTGTTTCGCTCCTGTTAAACATGCTACACACTAACTTCATATATCCCAAGAAGGTGTGGGGAGATGTGGAGCCCGGTGACTGAAAACGTCTTGTCATTGCATTGCTTCCATTCCTGTGCCTGACTCCTGTTGGCCTGAAGACTATTTATACAGCCACAGAAGAGGCCCCTCCTGGCCTAATGGGGAGATACATGTCCCGGGCCACTGGCTTTATGTCCTCTGACTGCACAAACACCTAAAAACACACTGGCCATGTAAAACTCCCTGAAACAGAAACTCTTTTACTTAATTGGGGTCATTTGAAAGGTCTGTAAGGACTAGTAAACTTGCATGTTTTTAAATTCTATGATGATAATTCAATGATGCAAGACTTTCAAAGAGGTTACATAAGCCAGGTTACATGACAGTGAAATATGCATACATTTTTGAGAAATGCAAAATAGTGCCACTATAGTCTTCAGATTGCATATGAGGTTTAAAAATAATCCATATGGACAGTGCAGTGGTTAGGAATCACAGAAATTCTGCCAGAATAAGCAAAACTATCTGAGGAAGACACCAAACACAACAATCACACTGCAGAAAGACCATCCTGGCTTACATCATGACATTCAAACAGATTGCACCTTTAGTTAGGTATGTCTCCACCGTAAACAGCGAGGATGTTGACTGAGCTGTAAGGTTGACAGATCTAGAAACGGGAGAGGGGTGTATTTTTAGTGTGCTCCGCCCATCTCACTCACCTTATCGCTAACCGGCGCGGCTATCCCGACACTCTGTCTGGTCAACATCACTCACACTGCGATACAAAGGTCGGTTCATGTAGGTCAATGCACTCTTGGGTCGTCTCAAAACTCTGAATGTTAACAAGGAGGTTTTCACTAATGCTTATGTGACTGTACTTTAGCAGGTAAACTGAATTTGTTGTCATCTATTTATGAAAAATGTGCATGGTTTTATAGTTCAAGTTAGGCAGCAATGTAGTCTGCCTTCACACACACTAACTCAAAAAACCTTGCACCCCCCCACCTCTGTTGTAATTGGCCTAACCCTTATGGAAAATGTCCCACCCCCCAGAGAAACAGAAGTTCAAGTTCAAGCTCTCAGAAAGGAGGGGGGCAGCTAAATGGACCCAGGGATAGTGACTTTGAACTTTCACTCCTGTTGTGACATCACAACAGGAGCCATTTCTAAATGGCTTGTGTTCAGCCAGGTTCCAGCAACACTACGAAGGAGCAGTACAACTAATGGCCTTGACCTTTGTTTGTGATCCTTACAGCACAAAGAAATATCAACCAGAGCTGCACTTCAATATTTGAAAAATGTACTATGATGATCTTCATAAAAAAGGCAGATATCCGTTTTGGCAACCGGTCAAACCTTACCTGATGAGTGGTTGAGGGTTTCCTACAACTCGGCATTGCAGTCGGATGGGGCTCCCCTCCGCCACCTCCTGGCTCTTCAGCTTCTGCAGGAAACATGGAGGGGACAGTGGTCCAGATGTGGCCAGACCTCCGGACTGTTGGTGCCTTGCAGAATTGGCCACCCCCGCCGGGCCTCCGGGCTGGGGGTGGCCCGGGGCCGGCTGGCTGCACGGTGGCTGGCTGGGGGGCAGAGAGGGAGCAGAGGCCGAGCCCTGAGGGACCGGCCGCTGGCTCTTGGGAGAAAGATAGCCACTATCGGGAGAGGAGGAGTCCTCCTCCACCTGCTGCTCTAAATGAGCAGAACCTTTGAAGATGGACGATAGCTCCTCGATGAAGGTGGCCGCCCGGCTACAGAACTCTGTAGCTGAGGCCGCTCGGTCATTCAGCTCCAGGCCTTCATGGACCAGCCGGGGTTTATCCTGCTTATAAACCGGCTGTATGGGTTTGTGGCGGACAACCTTCTCCACACAGAACTGAACCTCACTGGACACCTGAGCAGGTTTGCTGGCCGGGCCGATCTGGCCCGAGGAGGCTTTGACTACTGCGTTGTCGTCTGGGCAGGGTGCTTTGGTCTGGTGCTGCAGGTTTGGGTTTGTGCTGAGGTTCTCAGTAGTCTGGGTGGCCGTGGGGAGGGAGGGGATAGGTTGGAGAGCCTGCTCCTGGGAAGTAGGACCTTCAGATTCACCCGGTTCATCGAAGGCCTCCCAGGCCAGGTCCAGGCTGCGGTTAATCTCCTCCGCGCTCAGGAAGGCGGCGAGATCCGCAAAGTCCCCCTCTCCAGAATCCAGCTCTGTCATGGAGTCCAAGTAGAGTTCCCCGTCGGAGGACGCCTCAGAAAACACCCCCCCGTCACCCTCCAGGACCCTGCCTCCCGCCGGGTCCTTCAGCAGCAGAGAGAAGGGGAGTGGCTGGTTCCAACTCCCGTCCTGCATCCTGAAATACACACGGAGCCTCATCAACCGGGAAGACACTCACAATCACGCTGTGAATAGATAATACTGAGGATCAGCAGAGAGGGAAATGACGGACTGACAGACGGGGGGGGACGACCTCAAAATATCCACTTCACAATAGTTGCTCAGTGGCTCTAAGCAGCCATAGCTGGCGAGATGAGTCAAGCCAATGCTGTCTGGACACAGTTGTTGGGTATTAGAGGGTCATAGTGAAGATGACTGGCATTTCTTACTCACTCTGTTTCAGTCAGAACATTTCACACTGTCACTCTGTTCTTTGTTGTTGCTTTTTAATCCTACGCTTTTCATCATTGTTTGGTTCATTCTTTGAGTAATATCTAATAATATTATTGATTACTTTCCTGTAAAACAAATGATCCTTCCCGTGTGGAAGTAAATATTGAAACAGGTCAAACAGAAGAGCTACAGCTGCGTCAGTCAAGTGACAATTATTTAAATCAGAATCAGCTTTATTTGCAAAATAAGTGCGACCATACAATTCATTTTGACTGATTTTCTCTCATCTGTGCACATACACACAAATATAGAGTAATATCTAGAAGTCTTTACAAGAGTGTGGAATCTTTCATGAATTTATGAAATTTGAAAAAAATGAATGGAAAACCCTTTACAAGGTGGCTTCGGCCACCTGTGAAATCATCATCTGAAAATAAGGATGCACGGGGCTGCTCGTGCACATTAATGCTTCCTAATGCATCATCTTTATGAGAGCCGGGTGTCGCTGGAGCTCTGATCCGTCCACACTTTGCCTCCAGTGTGTTGTGAAACTGTTGCTGTAGATGCACCTATGACGCAGCGAGACACTCAGCGCCTCATGGCGTCCTGAAGACCAGCTGTTGTTATTTTTAATCCCCCTGGGCTATGTTTTACAGCAGCAGAGCAAACCCCACCCAGCGTGAAGACAGGGGAAAGGTCCTTCAGACCTAGCTATACCTTCACTATACCTCCAAACACACACACACAGGTGATACCTGAACAAACACTTGTGCACCGACAGTAATTGGGATTAAAGGGATAAACCGGTAGGGTCTCCTTTAAATGATCTATTATTAAGAGAAATATAACAGTGCAGTGCTGATTAAATATGAATGTGGAAAAAGTTTAAACAGTCAGACTGATTGACAGAATGTTACCAACTGGCAGTGCCAGTGCAAGTTTCCATTACGCTACCTCCTATTCCTCCTGGATTCAGAGATCTAACAGCATGTCATACTCATACAGTATTTCATTTCTGCATGGTATAAGAGCAAGAGTGGGGAATTTTCTTTCAAAGAAGATGATAGTGAATCTGACTAACATATTGATTCTGTATTTAAAACAATTATAAATGAATTAAGACACTCAGTAAACAAACAACAATCCAAACCACAAAACTCTGCTGAGAGTATCGACAAAAAAAAAAAAATAGAGAAAAACTGACCTTCAAGTGTGCTTTTTGTCCAAAAGTGTTGCCCCCGTTTTGTGCTTCTAGATTTGTCCGGTTTATGAAGCAAGAATGAGCCAAAAAAGAAGCTTCTCTTTCCAGAAGAGCAGCCTTATTGGTCGGACAGTCGGCAGGAACTCTCCGGTTCAGGGTCCAATAGCGTTGTGCCTCTGCAGTGCCCTGCTGTCCCATCTGTCCCGGTCTCTAACTGCTCACTGTGTGGGGCTATATTTGGACCCCGGCTCAGGTTTCACAGTCAGAGTACTGGCCAGAGTGTTGAGGTAGGCTGGAGGAACAGAAGGTATTGGTGACATCCTCTTTTTTTTTGTTTTTTACAGGAACAGTATATGAGAATTTAACAGGGGAAACCTCTGCTGCAAGGTGGTATACTTCAATCGAAAAAAAATTGTACACACTTCTGTTCTACTGGACCCACAACATGCACTAATAAACCAGAACAACTGGGGTTCATGCAACATTTAGCAGCTTTCAGGGTGTATCGGCTGCTGATATTACCAAGGTGTGGGTAATGAAGACTTTCATCCTTAGCCAGGTTATGGTTTATCTCGAGAAGATATCTGACGCACCAATGTGACGCAGCTCATCAGTGTTGCCAGTGTGTCTCGCTGAGTTAACTTGATGACCCCGGACCACCCACTCTGCTGAAAAAGGGGGGGATTCTGCAAAACTGCTGTTAAAAATCAAGGTTTATCACTTTTGTTTTGTTCAAGGTCCAAGCTGCTTACCTAGAGCATGTAAAATAATAAGATGCAGATCTTTACCTTTTTAAACTCTGCCCAGTTAATAACTGACCTCCCCTGTACTACAACCATTTTCTATATTTTTTATATCAGAGAAAGATGGCTCAGAATAATGCTGAAACAGTAGAGGTCCAGGCAGCCTCACATTGTCTATTTTAAGGCCACTATCACATTTTGTGTTCTCAGAGCTATTCTGGTCCTTCATCAATCCACTGATTACAGTTAAGTGCCAGTGATAAATTGAAAAGGAATTCTGACTGTAATAATGCATTACACTGGACAATGCACATATATATATAGCTAATCAGTAACCTCCCATAATGCTGTTAGCTTGTCACCGTACCCTAATGAATTTACTCTTGGTAAGGTCTCATTTAGAACTGCATTATTTTGTGGTGACCTCTGCAGCCTATACAGACATGTATCTGACTGTGGTCTATGTAATAATATCCTGGAGCATTCCCAACGTGCCTACATACAGTAGCCTATCTATCGTACAGTTTATCTTACTGTATAAAAATACTGCTGGCTAGAATTTATTTTAAAGTTAGGCCTGTACTGCCAGTACGTCCTTTAGCATACACTTGACACAACAGGTGGAATATGCTTAAAAAAAGAGTCTTTAACATTTTAAAAGTGAAGATGACGTAGGCCTGTGTGCAACTCAACTGAAGCTCCTACTGCTCACTGGTGTCCTATCATCAATAACACAAACACTCTTTTAATATGTGATAGTTCAGTGAACATGACTGTTACTGCACCTATGAAATGGAATATTAGAAAAATAATCATGACAAGTCTTCATTTTTCAGCTGTGCTGGCAAACATAAAAGTCACACAATACTGATGTACCATTGTGTTGACTGTTCCTTTATTCGTTGTGCCTTAAACTCTCCTTAGTTTTAATATTTGTTCATTTCGAAACACTGACTTTGATGTGTCTTGGATATAAAATTGCAACTGAGGCTGTTTCACGTCAGCCACATTGACATTAAAGTAAATTAAAGTTAGGTGTTATTAATGATTCTTATTAGAACCCATTTGGTGTAGTAGAGCCTTCCAGTGACTCTGTTGGAGCTGAATGGAACAGATGCTGAGACCAGGTCTATGCCAGGTATTGCATGTAAACTGTAATAACACATGAATACCACCAGAATGCAGAGAGGCTGAATATGAACATTATGGTAACAACTCCCTGTTTCTACATAAATCTATAATTTCTCTATATATATCTCTATCAATATATGGGTGATCTTTCTTAATTAAATGTCCATTGTATTTGTGAAGGTTAGACTGTAGTAGTTATGAAAAATTAACCTCACTGATGACATTTCAATACTAATAATTCTCATCACTTGTTTTGCGGGTAATAACACATGATGGTAATGACAATTTTCACTTTTTGCAGAAGATGTAACTGTTAGTTATACATACATTATTATACATTATATACAATATACACTAAATATGTGTAAATAAAGTGAAATTTACGATTAATAAATTAAAAGCCGTAAATAGTTACTTGTTTAGTAATGATGCCTAATATTCTTAGATCAGGATGCATAAACATCAAAATTCAGGTTTCCGTCTCATGTCTGTAAATGTTACTTTACAAATAGAATGTCATCACTGAGACTCAGTCATAGCTACTACAACCTAACCTTAAAAATACAATAACTGTATTTTCTTTAAAAAAAAAACTTTTATTATATATCTATAAAGATATATATCTACATGATTCCTGCTGGACAGCCATGCTGGTGCTGAACAGCAGGTGCCACAGTGGAGAAGAGATCCAGTATTTTATAGATGCAGTGATTATAAAATTGTCAGAGAATGAACACACATCAACATTTACTTTTGCGTTGCTGCTTATTGACAGTGGTCGTAATTATCCACACGTGTCCAAGTCAGAGAAAGTCAAAGCTCGAAAGCTGTTCTTTAATTTCCAGCTCATCCTGGTAGAACGAAGCTTCCCTAGAAACACGATTCTTCCCTCGATGGTGATTCTTATTTCGCAAACTAAAGGAGAGACATCGGGCAACGTTCCATTCATATCTAACACGTTTCCAGACGCGTCTCAACATTGTACCATTGGAGGACATTCGCGTTTCCTTCGGAACAAGTTTGTCCCTTCAGACTCGCTGTAGCTTCGCGGTGATTGGCGGACGTTGAGTGATGGCCGTGTTTGTGTTACTTGTGAAAGCATCACTTCAGGAACACTTGTAAGTGTCTAGAAGTGCAGAATAGTGTGTTTGGTGCTTTCACTATATACGGGGAATGTTTTATTTAATAGAGACACTGATTTAATGTCCAGCACGGTGGTATTTCGCCGCAATTCGACTGAAATTAGCTGCTAACAAAACCGGCTAAGTTAGCAAAGAAGTCTCCTCGGTTTGAGCGGTGAGTCCAGATAAAAACTTTATTAGACGTGTGAATAAAATGCTGCTTTTAGATTTCGACCACTGTGCTGTTCCTGTAGTTGCTTTAGTTACCGTTTATCTGTCTGTTTGAGTGACAGTGAAGCTACTGGATAAGTATATGGGAGATATTCCCATTCATTATTCGTGTTTTAGTTTTAAGAAACGTTTTCTACTGTAAGAAGTACTCTATGAACTACTATGAAGTCCAATTACATGTAAAGGTATTTCCCTCAATTCGGTTATTAAGAAAGTAAAAGTACTGGCAGCAAAATATACTTATTGTATCAAAAGTAGAAGTACTTTTTATATAAAATGGCCCCGTTTAGTGTTATCAGTATACAGTATGTATATTATTGATATCCTAATTCTTATTCATTGAGATGTACACACAAGCATCATTTTAATGACTCCAAGGTGAATCTAATATTAATTTGTAATGAACTCAAATCAATGAAAGTAATGTATATTTTATAAACTGATCATGTGTTTTGCATATAAGTGCTGATGATGCTGTCAGATAAATGTTGTGAAGTCAAAAGTACAGAATTTCTTTTTAATATGGAGTGGAGACATACAGTAGCATCAAATAAAAGCACTTAAGTAATGTACAAGTACCTTAAAATTATATTTAAATAGAGTACTTGAATAAATGCCCTATGATGAATTCCACCACAGTGTTCAATGGAACAAATAATCACAGCCTTGTGTCTATTTGGCTGCTTAAATATTATTATAGCTGTCCTCCTGACAGGTGTATAAAGAGGACTAGTGAATATCAATGTATATAACATTAAAAAGCTTAAGTTGTTAATTAACTTGTTAAAATAATTGTAATTACAGCTACTCATTGCTTTATATTTTATTGTCAATTCCAGAAACTATGAACAGCAAATGTATTGAATTTCTAAATTTTAAGTCCTCTTTCAGTGTCTGTCCACTTTAGGTTTCAAGTTGTCAGTTTAGTGTGGAATCAGCCTTTAAGTGTTAAACTTTGAACATTTAACAGTAGGAACAAGTAGGAAAAAATATTACATTGTCCATCTCTGCTGCATTAAAAAGATAAAAATAAAGTTGTACAAGGTTCATCTCACTTGTCTTTCTCCAGCACAAATAATAGGATTGCATTGGCACAGAACATTTCTTAAAATATTAAAGTGTTATGTAACATGTTACAGCTCACAATATGCCTGCCTTCCGGCAAGTGGGGGAGAAGCAACTTCCCAACCCTGTAATATGTATGGCATGGTCTCCCAAAAGGGATCTTATTGCTCTGGCTAATACAACTGGGGAGGTAAGCTTAAAGAAGATGGTGAGCCCATCCTGAAACAACATGTTGTGATATATTATTCAGCACCAGTCGAAAGTTTGGACACCACTTCCCATTCTCTCGAATGAAAAAGCATGTCCGAACTTTTCTCTGGTCGTGTATGGGTTGTAACTTTATAATTTCATCTCTGTCCATAGTTGCTTCTGCATCGGTTGGCAAGTTTCCAGCGTGTTTGGAGTTTACCACCCAGTGAGTTTACAGGCAAGGAGATCACTGCAATCGCCTGGAGACCCGATGGCAAAAGTAAGAAGTGACTGTGTTCACCTTTCATGTTTCTTTTCAATCAGATGCTGTTTTGGAGTTATTCTGCTTTAATGCTCTCTTTAATCCACAGTATTGGCCTTCAGCCTTGGAGACACCAAGCAGGTTGTCCTGTGCGGTGTGGAGAAAGCAGAGATTCTCCACGTGTTTCCGATGCAGCACCCTGTAACCTGTATGCACTGGATGGAAGTCACAGAAGAGAACAGGTATGCATGGGCTCCAGCGATCTAAGCTGCAGCAAAATGGACCTGAAATTTGAAAGTGTAATGTGAATGTTTGATGTGTTTCAGTGTTCTCAGCTCCTTTTACAACTCCGAGGATGAATCTAAATTGTTTCTTCCCAAATTACCGACACTCCCCAAGAGGTAACACAAGCATTATTCATGCAAAGTGATTACATTTTCAAAAGAAACTCCTTAAAGTGACTGAATAACATTTTTCCAAACCTTTTCCCCCTCCACTAGCTACAGCACAACATCAAAGATCTTTAGGTGGGGCAGAATTTCAACACATAGCTTGTCCAATATCAGTCATCTTCTTTACATGTAGGATGTGTGCATGTGCTCATTCATATGTATTTATCGCTTGTGTTACAGTGAGGAAAAGTCTGATGAGATCATGAACCTTCTGGGAGAAGTCAGGTCAATGAGGCTTGATGTTCAAAAACAATTTCAGTTTTTTTTTTTTTGTTGTTGTACTGGGACTTATTTTATCATGTTTTTTCCCTTCTGTGCAGGCTGAACATACTTGTTCTTGGAGGAGATGCAGGATTTGTGGAGCTTTATGCATATGGGATGTACAAGATTGCCACTTTAACAGGAGTGAGGCTCTTTTGTTCAATAATAAAGTTTAGGATGATAAATTATTATTAGTAGGGATGATAACACATTGCACCTAAAATTATCTAAATGCAGAATTTCAGATGGCAAAACTGAGTATCTTAACTTGGACTGCAGCGTAGTGTAATGTAATGTATGTCTAATTCTTTGGCCTCAGTGATTTGCTGTATTGAGTCGATGCTATTTTAAATGCAAGTGTGTTATAGATCACATTAGACATAGGTAAATTAGATTGGATTGGATTCTCTACGATAACAAAGAGTGTGTAGCATTAAAAAAACAAATTTGCAAAAATCAAACCTATGAGGAAAATTAACAAAAATGATGATGAATACAATGTATTGGGATTAAACTCTTATTCACTTCTTATTTAATGACACTGCAGGTTTCAGGAACCTGTCGCAGCCTGAGTCTGTCCAGTGATCTGAAGTCTCTGTCTGTCATCACAGAGGTCAGGTCTGCTGACAACAACCCAGAGATCTGTTACATTCAGGTGAGATGGATAGTGTCCTGACTTTCCATTTTCTATAAAACAGCATTTTCTCCCTGTTCTCATATCGGCTCTTAACTTTCATTTTTATTTGCACTCTTTTGTTTTCCAGCTGGACACAAGCTTGTTGTCAGACTGTCTACCTGAGGTCACCAGGATGGCTCGCAAGTTCACGCACATCTCCACCCTGCTGCAGTACCTGCACCTGTCACTCACCTGTATGTGTGAAGCCTGGGAGGACATCCTCATGCAGATGGACCTACGACTCACTAAGTTCGTTCAGGTCAGTACTTGTGGCTTTTGGTCCTAATCGGCTGAAATAAGAAAGCATCAGTACATATTTCCTTCTTTTTTTTCCAGGAAAAGAACACAAGCACTCAGGTTCAGGATGAGTTTCTGGAGCTGTTGCTGTGGGGACAATCAAGGTTTGAAAAATATTTACAAAGGGTCATGTTGCAATGCATATAATGTCCTGTAGATGGAAATAGACGTTTTTCATGGCAGCCATATTGTACTGAAATAATAGGTAAACACAGTTTACCTGTTATTGATACTATTTAAGTATAGGTCTGGTATGCAATCATGCATGTTGGCTCACTAGAAAGATTCTGCTACATTAAATGGAACCTTTATTATGGTAATGCCTTTATTATTTTATTCCAATATGGATGCCACAAAAAGGATTCAACTTGAATGAACAGCTTTCATAGATATAGATTTGAACTTAGTTTGAGTATTGTGTGTGTTTGGTTGTAAATTTGTCTTGGCATTGTCTCTGCTTTCATGTAGCCTTGAACTACAAGCTCTTCTCATGAACCAGCTGACTGTCAAGGTGAGAGCAAACTGTGGCTTAAATACTCAATTCAGCTTGGAAGTTTCCTACAAAAAACATGCAGTTTTCCTCTCAATTTTGATTTTATTGACAATTTCCGATGATGTATCATTGAAAAAAATCTGTGGTATAACTGAAAATTGTATTTTTTTTTAATATTACCATTATTTTTTTAATGTTCCTTGAATATCATAGGGCCTGAAGAAGCTTGGCCAGTCCATTGAGTCGTCCTACTCCAGCATCCAGAAGCTGGTGATCAGCCACCTGCAGAGGTATTTTCATGAAGAGAACCAACAATGATTTTACATAAAGTCTGTTTATATGTGCTGAGGAGTATAACTGCATATATAAAATGTACAAAGCCTTTTGTGGCTGTGTGATCTATGATAATTGACTCAAATTATATAATGGTTGAACTGCAGTTGTGAAATAAAAAAATGTGTGTTCTAATGTAGTGTGAAGGTAACAAGACCTTTATGGCCTATTTATCTCTGCTTATTCCCTTTTAAGTTTTGTTTTTTAAACTGTCTAGCAGTGTTATAGAAGTGTAATCCTAATTTGGTGGAGTCCTATCAATGTTCTTCTAAAATAAAATCTCTGGTTTTCTCCTGGCGTCAGTGGCTCAGAGGCTCTGTTGTATCACCTGAGCGAGGTGAAGGGCATGTCCCTATGGAAGCAAAAGTTTGAGCCCCTTGGTCTGGATTCAGCAGCTATAGAAGGTGCTATAACTTTTATTTGCATGATAAATAAAAACTCATATTTTATCACTAATATTCATGTGTGTTGTGTGTTCTCAGGTGCGATTACAGCTGTGGGTTCCTTTTCTCTGAAAGCCAACGAACTGCTACAGTTAGTTCAATGATTTTTTTTCAAAATGATTTTGTGTATCATTATGCTGTTCATTGTATTTCTTTTCTGAATTGTGTATCAGCTGAGCGTTGCTTTCATTTTGTCATTTAAGGGTGATTGACAAGAGCATGAAAAACTTTAAAGCCTTTTTCCGGTGGTTGTATGTTGGTAAGTATTAAAATTACTTAATTTGTAAAATATATAAAAAGTCACATCACACATGCATGGTGTGATTTGCAGTAGTTCCTGAATACATATTGAAATTTGTTTTCATTTTCAAAATCTGTTTTATATTTAATTTCACCATAGCTATGCTACGAATGTGTGAGGAGCATGTACCACCAGAACTCAACAAGGTGAGTTTTATTGCAGTTTCTGAGTTATTTAGTATTTTTAAGCATTTACATACAAGTAAAATGTTGTTTATTTCCCTTAGATGACTCAGAAGGACATCGCATTTGTTGCAGATTTCCTGTCTGAGCATTTCAGTGAGGTGAGATCAACATAACAGCAATGTGATCACCATTTAAGACACTTGTTTTAGAACATGTTCATGGACTTTCACAATTTGAGCTTTAAACCTGTGGTTTAACAGAATGAAGAACTCTTTGATCGTAAAGGGAAGTACTTCAATGTAGAAAGAGTTGGTCAGGTAAGCAGTTTTGCGAAATTTTGAAGATTTTTGAATGGAATAGTGCTCCCACAACATTCTGGTTGTTCCAAAAACTGAATAATTTTATGACATTTTATCCCATGATTAATTTGTAACTACGATATAAACAAAAAAAAAAAAAAACTAGAACTAACTAAATTTGATATTTATAATCATGTAAGTGACTGATGATACTGATTTCAAATGGATGGGTATAGTACCTGAAGGACGAGGATGAGGACCTTGTGTCTCCACCCAACACCAAGGGAAACCAGTGGCTGAAGTTCTTACAGGAGAGCACCAACCTGAAGGGTAATCTGTGATTTTCACTATGGAAGTGTAGAAACTATGATTAGATTGACTGAGTGATTGTTTTACCAAACATATTTTCCACTTGTTTTCATTTCTAGAGAGCCCTTTGCTGTTTCCTTCATATCCTCAAAAGTCATTGCACTTCGTCAAGAGAATGATGGAGAATGTAATTGAGCAGTGTCTCCAAAAACCTGCTGTGAGTTTCCTGTGCTCTGTCTTTTCTCTCATAAATTATTACACATCAACATAATTAAGCATTTGGTTATAATTGTAAGTGCCCCTCAAAACATGGTCTGCGCATACTCAAAGTACATAATCGCTTCGTAATTTTCCTTTGCTGGAAAATACTTCACATGTTTTGAGAAGTATTTTCTTTAATTCGCTTGTTGCCTAATCATTGCTTGTTGGTTTCTATGCAGAAAATAATTGGCGAGTCAGTAAAACAGGCCTTCTTCCTGCCCCTGTACACTGTGCCTGAGAGGTATGATTTCATGTCTGTCAGTGATCTGATAAGACAAACAAGTTCTTTGTCATTCACACTGGAATTATCACCAATTACAATGATCTGAAGAAATACCACAGCTGAATTTATTGGTTTACTCATTATCCTTTTCTTTCCAGCTCTGAAAATACACCTCGACTTTTTGAACTGCCATCTTTGTATGTAAAAGAGACATCTGATAATTTTCTAATGATTTGTTGCATTAATAAGGGGGGGTGTAAATAATGATGTTGCTTGGCTGTCATACAGGTGGAACGACAAGAAGGCCAAAATGCACAACATTGTGTTTTGCATGCCAGAGATTTCGCCCTGCAAGCTCTACCTATTGAGGAAAGCAACAGACCCAAACAGGTAGATTTCTGTCTTTGTCTTCTGATATGGGTTTCTTTGGTGTAATTTATAACCGTACCTGTGTTGCTCGCACAGACATGTCCCCAACAGTGTTGTGTCGATTGACTTCAGCCATCACCTTGACAACGCAGACGATGACAATGCTGCAGCCCAGTAAGTGCAACGGACATGAACGCAAACTTAATTTCTCAGGAGATAAAGGTGTTGCCGCCATGATTTACTCTGTTTTCTTTTTTAGGCCCCATTACCTATACAGGTGCCTAGATGCTCGTTTCTACGACGATGAAATGTTAACTGTGGTCATGCAAGGAGCAGAAGACAGCAGCAGACATGTCTTGGCTCAACTTCCTCTTGCTTCCACTTTAAGCTGTGAAACTGAATTCAACTGGAAGCCTGATCTTAGGTGTGTGTGTATAATTAGCAATGTTTTTTTTACTTTTAATAACAGTAATTGCACCTTTTTGTTCTTTTTTTGTTGCTTGGTTGAATCATTATAGAAAACAGATAAAGCATAACTTTAAGATGATCACAGGTTGGACCAGCAGAGCAGTGCTATCCCGTGTCAGGGCCTGGTGCTGGGAAATCAGTGGCGAGAACTGGAGAACATGAAGGCTCAGTTTGTGGCTGTCAACGGAATCCGCAAAGTGGCCTGTGTGGTAAGTCAAATGTATTCCTAGTGCTTCCGGTTATATTTAGTGTGTGGGGATTTTAGTTTGGTATGTTACATGTGAATGAACCTGACTGCAATGTTCCTATATTTGCTTCATAAAGTCAGATGATGTGTTCTCACATTTCTCTGCCGGGGGATGAGGGGGAGGGGGATACCCGTGAATGAATGTGATGGATTCTTTTCAAGGATTTCCATCTTTCCTCTCAGCTAAGTGCCAATCTGAGGCACATACGTGTTTTTGAGATGGACGTAGAGGATGAGGATGATGAGGGGGCGGAGTCCCAGAACGCCAGTGCTGACCAGGATGTGCTAGAAACCAGCATGACCAGTCAGGGAGAGGAGTGCGTGGAGCCCGGGGCTGAAGAGCATGGAGGCGATGGGTTGCAAAAGCCGGAGGAGCAGCTGGAGTCAGAAGAAGCTCTGGAGCTGTCGTAGGACAGACTAACGCATAGGAAGCAACTCCAAAAATAAAGGACTTTGTTTTTTTGTTTTTTTTTATACAGAATTCTGAAAAATAAAATCATCAGTGCATGAAAATAAAGCTGTTTGTACTTTTATTTGGCGTTTATATTTTTATGTATTTGATGTGGTATAATTTTTTTGTAATTTTCTTACCATGCTTTAACCTTATAATTTCTCAAAGGTTAATTCTCTAAATGGGTAAGTATTAATGTACAGTATAGATATGTATAATCTAGATTTGGAGATCATTAAGTACGTTTCAACGAATCAATGAAAGCAACTTACACAACACAAAATGTTTTTTTTTTATTTGTTTTTTGTATTTTATTTAATTTCCCTTGACTTGAATTCCTTTTTAACCCATAGGCTAGGACTAGAAAAAATTATGCTATTCCCTTTTTAAACGTTCAAATATTTTTAAATTGTTTTTTAATGTATAAATACTACTGGTGGGTGACGTACGCAGGGTAGCTATGATACTAAATACTAGGCTCGTGTAGCAACATACCGTCCGACGCGTTTTCTACTACAACTCTCACGTGAACGCACAAATAGGTGTTGGTTACGTGCGCGTCACCGCTGCCCGACGCGCTGACGTCAGCGATCCGTCGCCTGTTGGTCTTTCACAGTTGGTGACGAGTATTATGAAAATGGCCTCGACCCTGCCCGTGAGCGAGAATACCCGAAGAAGATGACGATGTTGAGCTTTCTAAGTGGGCTAAACACCAAAGTGTCTTCGCTGAACACGTAGAGAAGAGAGAAGTTCGGAGAATTACAGAGACCGTCGGCCCGGGAGCGACTTAAAAACAACAAGCAGACCGCCGCAGATTTTCCGCGCGGCTGCGGAGCCGCTATGGAGGATATCAACTCAAATATCAACGCGGACTTGGAGGTGCGGAAGCTGCAGGACTTGGTGAAGAAGCTCGAACAGCAGAATGAGCAGCTCCGGAGTCGCTCCACGATGCTGTCAGGGAACCACAGACCCCTCAGCGCCGGGTACGACTCCGCGGGGGTGGCGGCGGGTCTGGCCGGCTTCCCTGGGGTGGGGTTCGGTGGTCTGCTGGAGAACAACCGCTGCCGGAGCCCCAGGCTCTCCTACGACGGCATCAGCTTCAGGAGGGCGTACGAATGTGACGGGGCTTCGGCCGCCACCTCCGTGTCCAGCATGAACTCGTTTTACGCCGACACCGGCCGGGGCTACATGGATCAAGGGGAAACCTCGATCCTGGACGAAGTGGAAATCTTAGACCTCGAAGACATGGATTGTCTCCACGAGGACGAGGACAGCTGGTGAGTGACGGGGCTTCGGGTCGTAGCCTATCTCGCCTTCACAAGCCGTGGCGGCTGCTGACAGCGTTAATTTGCCAGGGCACAGCTGCTCCACACATTAGCCACCACACGAGCCGTCTGCCTGGAAGCTGGAGGAGCCTCAGTGGATCACTTGTTGTTTGGCAAAGTCATGTGGGCGATGCCAAGCTGCCTCTTCTCTGGCCGCCGGATCCTAATAAGCAGCCTTTGTCATGGAACTAATGGCAAAGTCTATGGTGTCCTACCCTTAGCTTAGTTTTTACTTTTTCTTTTTCTGGTTAGTGCCCAGTAGGCCTCAGAGCTGAAGATCATTTGTTGAGTCTCAGTGTTATTTTGTAGTCATAGTTATCTTCCTTTCAGTGAACCATTTGGCAGATCACTGCAGCTTAAATGAGACAGCACTGTCATCCTTTTCATAGAGGAAGTAAAAGTGATAGTGGTAAAAAAAAAAAAATCATCATGAGAACAGCTTTTTACACAGAATACAACATATGGCTGTAATAACGTGAATATTATTTTTAGAGGGTTTGGTGGCATGATGGATTTAATAATAAAAAAAAAAAAAAAAATGCCCACGCGTCCACCTATACACATTTTCCTAATCCTCTCCTATTGTGTTTGCAATATTATTCATAGATTTTGAGTAGGTGGCTTTGCATAGATGTACATGTATACATATAATCTTTAAACTCAAAGCAGAGTTACACAGAGAGATGAGCCTGTATCACTCAGTGATGTCAGACATGAGTAGATGGGTTTACAGAAAGTCTCTTAGGATAGTGAGTGAGTAGTTGTTTGTAAGGTAATAGCTACTTACTACACATGAATGTAATGATGGGTCTTCCTCAGAAGGCCGTGCTTGTTATCTGTCCTGTCAACAAGAGTTTGTTTGATTGGCCTACTTTTTGACACAAAGCACTGTAATAGGCCACGTTAGAGCATGGAAGCAAACTGTGCCATCTACTGTGTCGGACGTAAGGGCTGAGAGGGTTAAACTTGCTTTATTTATGTTTTTTAAAGTAACTTAAACCAATACAAATGTGGGTCATATTAGGCTGAGAGCCAGCTGGCAACATCTGACGGCAGTAGAGGAGTCTGGCACTCACTCAGCACTTGGATATGTGTGAACAAGTTAAAAGCTGTAAGGAGTTTATATTAGCCATGTCTGAGTGGTACGTTTTGTTAAAATATGTCAAGAGCAATGGTCTGAGAGTGATATTGATGACTAATCTAACAATGTGACATGCCCACCTGATCATGATGTGGGATAAAGGGTGCACATATAGGTAGTTCGCATTGTCAGAGTAAAGTAAATGTTTCCTCTGTCACTGGCACGGCGGCTCGCCTTTCCCCTTTGACATCCATCTACTTTCAGACAATGCTCACTCATGCCAATCAGAGCCAGTCTCATTATTCCCTGGCTGTTTATCTGCCCTCTGGATCAGATTGATATCTGGGATTACCCCACGGTACCTAGCTCCTGTCATAGACTCCTATAATCCCTGAATTAGCATCAGACTGGATGCAGCGCTCTGCCCGTCAACAGATGCTTGTCGCGCTTGCTGCATGTGGACATGGCACGTAGCATTGTCCCCCAAGCTGGGAGTTCAAGTATGAAGTGATATCAGACAGTCTGTAGGCCGTGGATTTACTATGTGCCGGGCCAGATGTGAATGACGCTCATTGTGTTGACAAACAATGGACTAGTGCAGCCACCGATTTCAGGCCCGTGTCTGCACTCGACTTCCATCGCCTGTAATGTTTCTGCTTTCATCATGAAAGCCTTCCTCTATGGTTGCAACAGAGCTGACAGCTGCTGACTCAGATTTCTCTCCTGAGTGGAAACCGTCCTCTTCGTTTTCTCTTCTCTACTCTTACTACTTGTATGGTGACAAACAGAAAGTCACATCCAATGCGATTCATTTTTTTGTGGTCCTATTTCCTACTTGGATGTGGTGCTGTCGGTATGAAGGGTGTTTGAATCGCTGCAGCTGACTCAGCAATGAACCCGGTGACTTGTTGAAATCATTTGGGGGCTAAATGGCGATCAGTCGCTCCACAACAAAAGCTTAAAGTTGCATTGTCCTCAATGTTGATGGATGTAACTGCAAGTCACTATTTTTGTATGTTTTCAGCTGTTGCCAGTGTTATTACGATGTTAAATAGACCAAATCACAAATTTATTGCTTCTTGCTTGTATGGCAGCCACTATGTTACAAGGAATTATATCTAATTATAGGATTGTTTCTAATTTACATATTTTTATACAATATCTGGTTCAAAATCCAGTATCGGTCAAGCTTAAATAATTGGTAGGCCCCAAGGTTTTCAAATATTTGTAGATCCAATGAAAACAATTATTTCCTGTGTCAGCAAGATTTTACTTTACCACATGAATTCTTTAATGCCTGTCATTCTTTTTCGGTGGATTTCACCGCAGCATTCTGCGATAAAATGCTGACTACACTTTTCATATTTGCTCATTCTCATCTCCTGCTGTGGGGTTATAATCCAATATGAGGTGGGATGCCATCATTGTGTGGTGATTTCTCTTATAAACAAGTCAAATATGTATGCTGTTCCTGTTTCTTTCCAGGTTATATGAAGCAAAACTGAACAGTCCTCTGCAGAAAGCCTTGAGTCCTATTGTATGGTCTCGCCAAGCTCTCGACAACCCCAGTCCTGAAATGGAATCAGCCAAGCGCTCCCTCATCCACAGACTGGACCTCACCATGTCAGGTAAGCAGCGCCAGTAAACAGGAAACATGTCGTCTCAACTTAGTAGTAACAGTGACATAACAACATCAATACACTGGTATGAAGGTCAGAGGTCAGCTACAAAGTAGCACCACTGATGTTGATGGGATCTGCTGTGTGTACCCAATGGTACGTAATCTGCACCAGTAACGTGATAAGCGTATCCTACCTATCAGTTCATGTTTATTTGTGGGAAGGAGCCTCCAAAATAAACTTGTTATTACCCATTTATTGATTTTAAAGCACTGGAATACAAGCGAGTTACTGTATTTTCCACACATTGATCTCTTTACCTCTGTGATTGTGTTACTGTATTACACACAATCACAATCAGAACACAGACATGTTTGATCATATTGTACATTTCCCCTCATGTGGTTCCCCATATTCTCTAAAGGGAAATTGAATTACATCTACATTCTACCTGTATATTGAGTCACTAAATGACAGAGGCTGTAGTTTGTGGAGAAACTGGCCACAGATGAGGTGATAATAGATCAGCTTCACAACAATTGTTGTCAATTGTTCCTCTATTGTTCTACTTTTGCAGCAAAATGTGAGGAGTAATGCTTAATTCATGCTGCACCAGGGGCTTTTTACAGTGTTCACCAAGGTGCTCAGGGCACACACAGTATTTTCATTTATTTATATTTATCTGTCAACATTTTCCTATTTTTGGTGCATCTCCTTATAAAAAAAAAATTGTGATGGTCTGAGTATGCTATGTAGCACCAGAATGATGACAATACTAGAATACAAGGGCCACACAGGAGTTGATTTTGTTTTCTTTTGCTTACGTAGTGTACAGTATAAAACACAAATCAACAATTAATTATTATATCGATTCAGATGTAATTTACATTTCCACATTAGCTTCTGTCTGTTTTCTGAGCACTAATTATAGTTAGTGAGGAGGACAGGCCTCAGACCCTCACAGCTAAACTGAGAGGGGTCATTTCCATTTTGACTGTGGTATGCCCATGTGACGGTTAGATCATGTTGAGCAACAGGCTGTTGAAGGTTGTATTCACAGGGGGGTTGATGTGTTCTTCTCCACTCTGTTGTGTAAGAATCTACACAGCACCTGGTCAGGCAGCGACATCCTCGACCAAACAAACTGACATTTTATTGTGGCACTTCCAGACTTGCAGTGGATCAAAGTAGCACAGCTTTTTGTGCTCACATGTTTACAGATTAGATTATGACCGTTATGAACACAGGAAACATGCATATAGAATCTGGTATTTTTAGAGCTGTTTTGGGACATCTTCTTAAGTGATAGTAGATCTAATTAGGATTTGAAATCTGTAGTGCAGCTTTCATTAACACAAATTTCTCCTTCATGATGACCAGCATAAGCTGTGCTTGTAGATTAGGTTTGTGTCTGAGATATGAGTAAATGTAGCCTGAGTACAAAACATGCTATGGGCCATATTTCCATGTAGGCACAGTGATTGCTACAAGCAGTGCTCCACCATTGTCCTGATGTTGAAACCTGTTCTGTGTTATTTTGGGGACTAAACGGTGCACAGATGGGAGGAGTGGCACAGACAGGTGGGAGGCTCATGCTAATGAGGAGACACAAAGACAGTTGTTGTGCTTTGAGTGAATTTGGTCCTGGACATTGCCCCGGGACATCTCACCGCATCTGTTTGTGACGCAACGTCAATCCGCTGCTGTAGCAACAGATTCATTCTTTGAATATAATGTATTTAAATTAGAGCCTCTCTTACCAAAAACAGCACAACATACTACATACTTACAGTATCTATTGTCCACAGTTGCTATATCCTGTTTGAAAAACATCTCCTTGAGTCCATTAAATCCCTGCAGCATTTGAAGGCAGCAGGAAGGCAGATCCCCTGATGACACCAGGTTACTGCAGTACATCCACACACACTTCTACACACATCAGACTTATAACTCTTATAGTCTCTTTTACAACTTTCTTTTTCACCAAGTATAATCAATAGTAGTTTTATTCTTGAAACACTTTACAGTGCAAACACTGTAAACATTAACTACTAAACTACTATATACAGGGTGAGATACAGTATAATTACTGCTAAAAAATTGGGTCTGAAATAATCACATAAACAGCTTTAACAAATCAATGTCTTCATTATTTAGTAATATTATGTTATAGTAACTATAGTAGATTCACAGGATAGCTAGCAATATAATTCTGTGATAAAAATTGTATCACTACTTAAGAAAATTCAACAACAATACTTCACAATGTCTGTGTCTAAAGAAGGAAAATATGCATAGAAAAGGCAAAAAGCAATAATTATGTATTTACCTATTTACGGTGAGGAGGCAGTTTTGCAGAAACTACAGTTTGTCTTTCAGGCAGGGAACCTGTGTTACATGTTATACCACATTCTCGCTAAAAAAAAAACATCAATATTTGATAATAGTGGATTATTGCAATATAGATTTTTTGCCATAGTCATGGTGTTCATGTCATACCTACCATCCTGCCCTTAAAATAGGGCCTTAGCTATCTAATGGATGACTAACCGTACAAATAACTGGCCACTGAGTGTTTAGTGAAGCATGTCTATTAGTGGTGATATCATCACGGTAGGTGTGGACGGAGGATGATCATCCCAAATATCCCTCCTGTCACTGATAGCACCCGCCCTTCACCGTCCTCAGCTCAGATCAGTTCAACAAAGGCTTGTGATTCACAGACCAAATTGTAAAATCAGACATTCAAGAGCAAGATTTTTTTTGTAAACGCTGAGATCCCTTTTTTGTGCACAGCAAATTCTCACCACTACATGGAGAAGAGTATTTGCACTGAGACTCGTGGCTCGCAGCTACTCTCCTTCACACCCAGTCGCTGGAAGGAGCGTGGAAACCCTGTTGCCATGGTGTCGGTAGAGTTTATGTCAGCAAAGCGATTTCAGAGACAGAAAACTTAACTTCACTTGTGTTTTGTCTGCATCAGCTGATGCGCGCGCACACTCACCAGGCATTCACATATTTTAAACATGACTTTAGGCTGTAGTTTGTCCAAAGTGACGAAGTCTTTTGTCAGTGCACGCCCTGTGAAAAATCATATCCCAAGAAGCCAAGCCTCGGTTATGTAACCAACAACAGGGAGGAGGCGTGAGATAGTTGCTGGAGTTAAATGGACGAGTCAGAGCAATGCTTTAATGCCAGACAATCCTGATAGGGAAACATTGAACTGCTTTTTCCATAGTTGTGCTTTGACAGCTGTGCTGCAGTGTTGATGCAGAGCGCTGTACACACACGACCCAGGAGAGCCATCAGCGTCATAGCTGACCTTCCCTGTTCCTGCTCAGGAAAGCACAGGCTTTTCTTAGACATCTTATTGTGAAGATAGTTCACCTTCTTTTTTTATAAGTCTCCACCATATTTGTTTTATTCCTATGTGGTGTTTATCTCTGTTGTTTACAGAAGCTTCTCTGTTTGCTCCTCACTTATGATGTGTTTGTAACTCCCTGTAGCAGTTTTAAGCTACTCGTTCTTTCATTTTATGAAGTACACTCCACAATGCCGAGCATTGTCTTCCATTTCCTCCTCAGCATTTAAGCCCTCTAGGCTTTTCTCAGAATCAGAACGTTGTGCTCTGCATTCATTTAGTTTTTTCTTCTCTTTTTTTTTTTTTCGCCAGTGGAAACTACCCGGAAGTTTCCACTGCTGAGAAGCCACGGAGACAACGGAAAATGGTTTAGTACAGTTTCACATCACGGTAAATCAAACTGTGGGTGAGTGGGTAGGGAAATCTGTTCTTCTTTCCCTTTCTCTGATTCCTACTCATGAGGATTGGCGGCAGGATTTCGAGGACACTCTATTTTGGTTGGTCCCTGTGCTTCAGATCCCTTTAGACTGGTCTGTGATAGGGCATGTCATCTAATCACTTTCAAAATGTTCCACAAAGAACCGTAACTGAGGTCCTAACGAAATGTCCTGTGACTGTGTAGCTTACAATGTTTCTTAAAGACCCTTCAGACATGTTTAATACATATAAAGGTTAAAAAAAATCTGCATCTACTTCTTCTATACGGAAAGTTCAATTACTGCATTCAAAATGATCAAAATCGCCTCCTTCTATCTCTTTGAAAAAGTCCAGAATCCAGAATACAAATATGTTGCATATTGGATTATGATTTGCTCCAAACTGGTTGTGAGGTCACAAATCCTGCTCATCATGCGCACTAAGGCTGGTATCAGATTTTCATGCACGATTGTCTTAGCCAAAAATTATTCACGATAACGGTATTATCAAACAAATTTAGCTTTAACTTTGTTTATTGTCTTTTTTTGGCAAATGTATTACACTCAAAATATGAGTATTACAGAATCTGTCAGCATAAGTGTACAAAAAGAAAAATGACACTGAATAAAGAGTAAAAAGTCAACCACGTAAACTGATGAACAGAAGTGTGTAGGGAGATGAAGTGAGAACACGAGGAACTGTGAAAGATACTTACTTATATTGTCATGTGTAATAATGCAGTATCAATATTTAATTTTTAAAATATCATGGTCTTTAATACCAGTATTCCCCCTAATGAACACACCCATTGAGCTCAGAGAAACTTCCCACATTCAGCAGATGAGTGTGAAAAAAACAGCCTTTTAGTGTCAAACTGAACTCGCGTCATTCTGCACAGTAGAAGAAGCTTAAACATGACCGTGAACAATTAATGAAAACACATTTTTAAATCATAGCTATTGTGATTTTTCTGCTTTATAGTGCACAGAAATTATTCATGTATGTTAGCACTGATGGAAATGTGCCGTACTAGTTCGACCGACCTCTTGGAGGAAAACTCAACCAGGACTTGACAGATCTTGTACAAGAACGCAAAGCATCCATTAGTCCAAAGCCCTCCATGTTTCACAGTAGAGTGGACGTGATGGAACTACTTCACTAATACAGGAGGACAGAGTGGAGAGCCCGAGGAGGGGGAGGAAGTGGAAAGAGGAAGCTGATCTTAAAAGGCTTCTATCCGGACAGCAGCAATGTAAACACATCCATACGAGGAGGAAGAAAAGGCACACGTGGATAGATAAACGCTCAAGAGATGCTAATCATCCAAACTCTCCTGGTTACCAGCAGCAGTCGGTCTGGGGTCTGATCTCATGACCAACACTGAGGGCCTTTGGCTGCTGCTTCACAGAGAATTGCTTTGTGCTGTGTATGTGTGTGTGTGTGTGTGTGTGTGTGTGTGGCTTGAATGGCGTCTATTGTTACGCGTTTCCCCTAGCTGATGAGGTAGGGACTCTATCAGACCCGCGCTCAGCATACGGTTCAAGAGGCTCCAGCAGGCCGCCAGCACACTGCCGACTTTCATCGCTGCCAGTGCTGTGGTTGAAAACCAGAATGGCCGACGCGGCTTCAGCAGGGTCATTTACTGGTTACAGTTTATTAGCCATAATGTGGTAACATACAGGACCAGTAAAACAATGAATGTTGAGTGTTCAGTATTTTCCTCCTACATCTACATTTCATTCATCTTCTACCACTATGGCTGTACTGAGGATACCCAACCGTTTATTTCACTAATCGGCTGTTTTTAAATAAAAATTATTATTAGTATTTGAGTAACATAATGTTCAGATGATTAGTTTTGTGTGTTTCACGTTTATTCACATGTGCACAGCACACAGTGTGATTACGGACATCAGTTCAATTATGCTGTTTACATGATTGTGATGTTGAAAAGTCCCATCAGGGATCAATGGTCGACACACAATTACTGAGTAATTGTAGAAATTACATTTCACAATACATGCAAAAAGAGCTCCAGAGTGATTTTTTTTTTTTAATGGTTGCACTGGTGCACCTGGAGGCTCTTTCCCATTTGTATTGTAATTTCCATCTCGGAGCAGTGCTTAGTTACAGATTGACAGGAGGCTTTTAATGTGAAGAACTTAAAGGAAATGAAATGATTTAGCTAGCAGATCTATTCTTCACAAGTCCACATTAAATGTTAGAGGCTCTTGCTGCAGATTCAGCAAACAGCAAACATCCCTGCCGTGTTGTGCTGTAGAAAAACAGGTGTAGCTGCTAACACACCTCAGCTACGAGCCCCATTGCTCACTGCTACGTACTCATGGTCTAAGTTTAGACTTTGATACGTGGTGAAACATTTCGTAACTGAATAGAGACGGATTCTCTCATACCAAAGAGGACATGAGGGCAGTAAAATGGCACAGATCAGTTAAGAGCAGAAAGCAGTGTGCAACATTCCTGCGATAACAAGGTACATCTGTACTTGACTGATTTATCTATTCTGACTTTGTCGAACATCTAAACATCTGCATTTTTAAGTTTATTTTTTAAACAATGTTGTTTATCATGACATGTAGCACTACTGACTGTTTCTGTCACTTACATGAATTGTGTAAAGCATTCAGCCTTATACTAGGATTTACTTAATCTTGTTTATTCTTCATGCATGCATCATGTGGAAGTAGAAAATGTTAGTTTCTTCTCTGCTTTGCTTCCTTTTAATTATTGTCAACACTCCTCCACATAGAGTGCTACGTCACCAGTTGCACATGCACACTTTTATCAGAGTTTCAGTAATTTGGCTCAGATGCTCTGACCTGGCTCAAATGACAAAGAATGGAGTAATCCATGTATTTTAAAATGAATAAGATAGCTTAATCTATGAGCATCATATTATTATCATCATCATAATAATCACATTATAATCAAGTTGTTTGTGTGCATCTAAATAGAACCTGCTGACGTAACAAATGCATCAATAAAATAAACTGCTTACTTTATTACAGCAAAGGCTGACTTGGTCTCATCTTATCTTACCTAAGATGAGACCTACCCCTTCGATTACCAGCTGGCTGGGGCGTTTGCATCATGACATTCCCCCACTCTCATCTACTCTCTTTCCCTACATTTCCTGTCTCCTTCCTCCTCCTGTCCAATAAAGGCACAAAATGGCCCCAAAAATATTGACACTGCAGAGAAACCAAGCTGAGAACATGTGGGCAGGAAGGATTTTTTTCCTGGGTTTCACATGTAATGCCGACTTAATTAATCTTTTTTTTTTTTTTTTGCCTCTACAGCCAACAAGCGCAGGAGTCTGTTCGGAAGCCCCTACAACCAGCAGCAGATGGGTTATGGAAGTCCTTACAGCACAGACGCAGCCAACAGCCCTTACAGCAGCGGCTTCAACTCCCCCTCCTCCACTCCCTGCAGAGTGCCCATCGTCAGACAGCAGCTAATGCCCGGGAACACAGGTACACGCCTTCCTGTGCAGTTCATTAACGAATGCAGAATATCTGGACGTGTCTTTAAACTGGTGAAATGATTCCCTCGGCAGCACACCAGCGAAACGCGGTGGCAGAGAGGAATCCTCCGGCGGTGAGCCCGCAGTCATCAGTGGACAGCGAGCTGAGCACTTCAGAGATGGACGAGGACTCGGTTGGATCCTCGACTACCTACAAACTCAATGATGTCACTGACGTCCAGATAATGGCGCGCATGCAGGAAGAGAGTACGTACTTGTGGCGGTGACGTCCTCCTGTGATGATCCGTGTTCCGTGATGAAACGGTTTAACGTGTTTGTGTGTGTGATCAGGTCTGAGGCAGGACTACGCCGCCACGGCGTCCAGGCGGAGCTCGGGCTCGTCCTGCCACTCGCTGCGACGCAGCACGTTCAGCGACCAGGAGTTGGACGCGCACAGCCTGGAGGACGAGGAGGAGGCGGTGCACCCGGCCTTCCACCTGCCCTCCAACCGCTTCAGCCCGTCGCCTCGCAACTCGCCCCGCGCCTCGCCCCGGAACTCGCCGCGCTCGCGCTCCCCCGCCCGCTCCATCGAGTACAGCCACAGCCGCGGCTCGCCTCAGCCCATCATCAGCCGCCTGCAGCAGCCGCGCCACTCGCTGCAGGGCCACGGACACGACCTGCAGACCAACGTGGTGAAGAACGAAGGTAGCGGACACAAAGTAGTTTTATCGTGTGGTTCCGGGCTCTCGTTTCGCTCAAGCTAATTCCCTTCCCTGTGCTGCTGTTGCAGAAAAACTCCGTCGTAGTCTTCCCAACCTCACACGCTCCTCGGCGGCGGCCCAGGCCCAGGCCCAGACCGCAGAGCCCGTCAAGAACAGCCGCAGCTGTGAGTCCAACCTGCAAGTGCCAAACGGCTCTCCCCGACACCAGAGCCAGTCTGCTCGTGAGTATTGGGACAGACACAAGCCCTTCATGTAAAAGCAAAGTCGTAAATATTTGACTACAGCAGCTTTGATATCACTGCCCTGTCTGATAATTTTATTTCAACATTTGTTTTGCTCAACATGACAGGCTGTGTAATCTCTTGGTTTCATTGTGCGAGTGGGAACTCTGTTAATCCTTCTGGCTGCACCTCCAGTATGAGGGCTATGTTGCTTTGGTGATCCTCTTTGTCTTTGATAATTTTCAGTTGTGATATCTTTTATTCACATGCACCCTTCTTCTTATCGTCTTGGCACAACTTTCACTTCAAAAACACACATTCATCCTAAAGAACTAGAGCATGGCGCCAGCAACACTGAGAATCCATGGCAACTTCTGTTATCAGTGAAAATAACGCTGTTGGTCATTTTGTGTCCAAAGGTTTTAGATTGTTTCAGAGCTTAGGATCCTACCTCTGTGAGTTTACACTATCTATTTGATGTAATCCTGTAATAAGAGATAAAGATAATGGTGTTGTCCTTAATCCCAAAACAGTAATCCTGCTCTGTTACTGGAGGCAGAGAAGACAGGGGTTGGAGGTCAGGTTAAAGCTGGTTAATTGTGTAGTGACTGCCGTCATCCTCTCTTGATGGACAGGGGGCACATGTGGCCTGAGCCTTTGGACCTTTTATACATAAAAGCAGATATTATTCTGATTTCAGATTACTCTATTTGACTTTTATTTTTATACCCTTTTTTTTTTGTTCATCATTTACCGTCCAGATAGCTGCATTTTTCAATCCGGGCTTCAGGCATGTGAGACACCTATATTTCTGCCTTTCTCACTGACCTCTCTTCACTGTAAAGCATGTGTAATCTCACCCAGCCTCCCTCACTCTGCTCGGACTGATTCAGTGGCTGTTAAAGCTGACAGCGGCACCTACACTTTTCTCTGGCAGCCTGCAGCTCCTCCACCATCTGAATGAAGCTACTTTTGAATGTTTGGATGCAGCGCCCTCTAGAGGCCTCTGACTGCGCCGCGGTCCTTGAACACATCTGCAGCATGCTCTGCAGCCCCCTTTTTTTTGTTTTCCTCCAGTAGTGCTGAAGGAGAATGAAGTGTGTCTCCCAGTGCTGAAATGTCCCTGTTTTCCAGCAGCAGGTCAACTCCCGAGATACTCGATCCCGTCTCGCTCCTCCCCGAAACCCAAACAGCACCTCCAAAGCCCAACTGCCCTGCGAGGTAACGGCCTGCTCCTAAACCAGCTGGGGGCTGTGAGACTGACCTCCCAATTTCAGCCTGCTCACTTTATGGCTTACTATAAAATGGTATTGACAAAGTGTGAATTATAAATAAAAGGACGAAAAGGAGGAAACAGAAAGGAAAATCTTGGGTGCAGTTTTAGTCCGCTTTTGATGCATTAGTTTTCCTGGATGAATCCAGAACGTTTGCTCGGTAGCTCACGTTGAGGCAGGCGTAGGCAGACATGAGCTTGAGGTGGAAACTTCCACAGGTATGTCAACATACTGAAATCATTCACATTCTAAAGGGACCGCTGATTCTCTACAGGATTGCATAATGCTGTTTCTCCAAAAGATATAACTACTGACCAGATAATCTCATTAATGTCCAAATGCTGATTCACTGTTGTTGCCGGTGCATCACTGAGGATCCTCCTCTCATTCTTGCTACTGGCTCACCTGGATGCACAAAAAGAAACGCGTCATTCACCTGTTCATTCTTAATGGCCACCTTAACCTAAATTTGTTTTTTTCTTACTCATATGTTTATTATCATTTCTTTACATTCAAATAGTGTAAAGACTTCTGAGACTTCAGTGTTAGTCATGTGACCTGAATGATAAGAAGTGCTTTTTTCTGATATTACACAGAATTGTCACCTTATTACACTCCATGGTGCAACGGGCGGATTCATTGAGAGGTGAAACAAGCTGGTCTGTTCTTTGGCAAATGAAGGAGTCAGATGTGCCGATTCCTGAATGTGGACACAATTCTCTATATCTAAATGTTTAATTCTACATAGTGCCGTCAAAACGTGTAACTAGTGCCATTCATGTGATCAATAATATATTCAAAAAAATTAAAGTGATTAACACATTACTGTTTTTTTAGCTTATTGAGTGAAGATCCTGGTATCAGAATGGCCTAACACATCTAGTGGCAGATGTAATGATAGTTTGTTGGGAAGTGTCTAAATAACTCATTCTAAAGTTATTCTAACATTATTTTTGTGATTTTACATTTAAATATTCATTATTTCAAGCTTCAGTCTTAAGAAACCACGTGATTGCAGGCATTTAATCACTTAAAGTCCTTCAGCGCACCGTTGACTTGACATACTTCCTGTCCCATCACTGTCCCCGGCTACCCCTGCATGGTTCAGATCACTCCTTGTTAACAGTTTGATGATAAGATGTATTCAATGCGGCGATTTCAAACTTTTACTCCTGTTGCTAAAAAAACATGTAATGACATTTGGTTAGAAAACAAGACGCCATACTGAACCCTTCCTCAGAACCTGCCTCCCTGCTCTGAATCAAGGCCTGTTTCTTTTGTCTCCATGTCTTCATCTTTGTCTAGTCCCACTCTCCTGTTGCTTTGGAGAAGAAGGTGATTTCAGTGAGTATTCACTGAGGGTTTACACCTTTTTATAAATATTGTGATTGTGGTTCCACGCTGTAGTTGTTTTGATCTTGTGCTTCTGGTTTGCACTAGTCTATGAAGTGTGTGTGCGTCGCCTCATTCAATCAACACACCAACAATCATAGTGGGCAGCTGTGATTAGTCTTTTTCTGTTCGTTCATCCGTTTTTAGTGGAGTTTATTTGTAGTTTCTAAACTTGCATCATTACAGATTTGACTTCATTTTTGATGGATGTGGTTAATAACGATACACAAACAGTAAGTTTCTGTGTTTCAGATAAGACACTTTTTGCTGTATAATGTGTGTATATATATATATATATATATATATATATATATATATATATATGTGTGTGTGTGTGTGTATATATATATATACACACATCATATTTATATATCTCATATCTCACACCCTTGTGGTCTTGCTCATATCTTCATCCTTAAGCTACTGATAAACAGATGTTTGCCGTCTACAAACACTGAATTCCTGCTCTGCCTGTCTTCAGTTCCCTCTCCCAGTAAGCTGCGGACTCCGGCCACCCCCTCCCCTCTGGCCTTGAGGCAGCCGGTGAAGGCCACTTCCAACCCCGGCTCTGCCACCTCCACCCCCACCCGCTCCCTGGCGCCTCCACGCAGCGGCCTGCCTCGCCCCAGCGCTTCTGCGGGAGGAGGGATCCCTCTGCCCCGCAGCAAGTTGGCCCAACCTGTGCGGAGGTATGCACGTCCAGACACTACCCCATATTCATGTGACTCAATATTTAACCAGCAGGTAATTTGTTTTATTGCCTTCATCTTTTCACACTTTTTTTTTTTCCAGATCTCTTCCTGCTCCTCGGAGCTACAGCGGTGCAGGTGACAACTGGAGAGAAGGTTGTTACTAAGGGCGAGCCAGCAGGGGGCACTCCAATCCAACTATCAACACAAGGAGGAAGACGTTATTACAACATGGCACTTTATCTACCCAGATAACTTTAACAGTGATGAGAGAGACTGTCCCAAAAATATATCAAATTCAGAGTTCAAAAGAGAAGACGGCGTTCCACATCGTGTCAAGGAGGACCCCCCCCCCCCACCATCCTGTTCCTCTGTGGGGGCTCTGGAGGGGTCAGGCATGCAGACAGCCCAAAAAATGCCAAAGAAACCAGCCCGACTCCAGCCGCACCCACAGAGGACACGTCACCTGCCTTTGGTTCAGACAGCCCATAATCACGACATTGTCCGGCTTTCCTCCCACTCCTCCCCGTTCTTCTTTTCACCGCCCTCAGGCCGAAATGTTTCCACACATTTCTCTTTATGCTCTGTGTTTAACAGATGTTGGTGAGCGATCTCTATGATGATGATGATGATGCTGTGCAGGTGAAGTGTCCCGTAATGTTTGACAATTGTTGGTGTCTTGCGACAGTGAAAACACCTCTGTGGGTATGATGTTTAAGAATCTTTCCTCTTTTAAAATCAGACAGAATGTATGCACAAGTTTGTTTTTTTGCAAATTATTTATTCAAATTATTTAAGAAGTGTATGTCCAAACATCCATATCAGTATTTTGTTTTTTTAAGATTTCAAATTGTTAAAAAAAAAAAAAAACCTCAACTGCAAGCTAACTCTCCAAAGCCTTTTTTTGTTTTAAAATGTCACATCAGGATTTGTAGGACACCTCAGACAAAGCCTGACTTGTACCACAGTTTGCCAAGATCATTAAGTGCTTATATCAGTCAGTTTCAGTTCAGGTTGACATAAAAGTCAGAGTTTTACTGTATAAACTGTCTATTGAGAAAGAAAGCTGAGCTTCAAAATATATTTTATCCTCATCCTTTCAGCCAATGAAAAGAAGAAAAAAAATGTGATGTGGTTCATTTATTTCTGGCAACAAACTTGTCAGTGTATATCATTCATGCCATGAAACAAAAAATGGAAAATATCTTGACTAGGATAACAAGATGAACAGGTTGTGGCTGGCGTTTACCTCTGTGCCAGTGTTAGGAAAGGTGTTCTGGTAATTGGTGTGATGGGTTATTAAACTAGTGCCTATAATTTTAAGTTTCACTTGAGTTTTTCACTTGCTTTGTTTGTCTTTTGTTTATCCTTTGGTGCCAATTTGTGGTTTTGCTAATTTTATTTGCAATTCTGCATCTCTGCTTGATTGATTTGCTCGCCTGTTTGTTTTTTGTAACTGAACCAATACATTTATAATTGCTTTAAAAAAATGCGCCTTCATATTTATAACTAACTACTTCTTCTGTAAATTAAACTATTTATTAAAGAGAGAGGTGCCTCTTGTCAAAGCTCAGATTTAGTGGGATGCTGGAAGAATGTTGCAAAAAGACATACCACACCTTTTGTGTGAAAGTTTTTGTTATTGAGCTTTTTTTTTTATATCCACAAACATGACATTCAGTTTCCCGGTGTAAAGTCACATTTCAAATAAAAGCTGAAAAGTTTTTCTCTCTGTTTTTTTATTCTCTGGTATTTCAAAAACAAAGAAAGGTGTGTTTTCATTTGGGAGGCTGTAAAGTAAGCAAATTTCAAAGCTCTAAACAAATCTGCAATTCAAGATTTAGTGTTGAGTGCAACATCCTGATTTTGTGTGCACTGCACTCAACACTCTTGCCCTTTTCAACTTTTTGTAGACTCTAACCACTTGAATGCATTAAATAGATGCACACTTAACCTTGTTTATAAATTCAATGACAGGTCGAATAAATTATTAAATGTTACACCAAACTTTTTCTGGTTGCAGCTCTCAAATGTGAGGACATGACACTTCTCTGTCATAAATGATAGTAACATACATGACTGCATCTTGGACTGAAAATGTTTCGCAGATTAATGTTACTTATAAATAATGTTATGATGATCGATAATGAAAGTAATAGTACATGCACACGTGACCATTAAATGAAAAGATCACCTTGTTGTTGGGCTGAACTACAGTGTTTTTCCCAGTGTTTTCCAGTTCCATCCGTGGAAAAGTGACACCGCTGGGAAGTAGCCTGATATCACTTCTGACAGGCTGTCACTTCCAGCTTCCAGCTCAGATCAGAAGTATTTTACCTTCTTAATTGGATTCCATGCAAGAGATGCCCCCTGCTAAAACTGAGTGCACAGCATAAAAGACAGCAAGAAAAAGAAGCTCCACTGCTCACTTGGGTCTAACGGCATAAAAACACTCACCATTAGATCCTCTCAAAACAAGCATGTTGATATCTGCTTGCTCAGTTTCTGTCTTTATAAAATAGGCACAGCCATTGAATGTGTTACCCTGTTTAGATTCTACTATTATTATATAGCAGACACATGTCAGGATAAAGATTTGTGCATTGTCATGTATGTTGACTAGAAAAACCAAATGTGATTAGTGTTTGATAGGGTGTACTATCGTTACTCAAGGGGACTGTTCTGACATCTCGTTGAGCCGTAGATGCATCCACGTGTGCTGCTTCTCAGGGGAAGGTGACTTATTATACATCCTGTACACATCCAATGATTGCATTACATACCTGGAGTCACATGTTGATTACTGGGGGAAGTGCTGTGCCTCCAGGAAGAGGAGGAGACTGACGACGTCTGAGTCACTCACTGTACCGTCCCACTCCGACCTCGGTGTCCTGAAGACGTTTGACGTCAGCGCATTCATTTTCCCCGTGTCCCTTCTACAAAAGCTTCCACCGCATGTGACACCATGGTTTGATATCCTGGTGTTTGACTCTGAGGGTCCTACCCTGTGAGCTGCAGACACACAAACAGGGTACAAAACACTGTTTTTAATACAAGAGGTGAGATTGATGCATCATTGTGAGGAGCCAACATCTACAGTCACAGACCATGCTTAACAGATAATACTTACTGTACAGTGGCTGTCCTACATAGGGCACAATCCCACTAATACTGCAGGGGTGGAAAATACATTCATATAAGTACTGTACAATATCATGGTCTGATTTCTGTACATGTTTCAGGCACTTACTTTACTTAATTATTTCATTTAGGGGCAGCAAGTGGCACAGTGAGTAAACAGCCACCTCACAGAGAATATGGTTAACAGATATTAAACATAATTTAAGAACCCAATAATTAATAGTCACTCACCTGGACCAGCTACAACCACATAAGATATATGTATCAACAGTCTCCAAGATTCACTGTGGTTACTTTTATTACTCAGTAAGTTGTTCATTTTACATAATAAATGTGAATAAATATCTCTGATACATTACCCTTATTTATTTATTTATTTATTAGATTGAATCACTGATTAGAGCCTCTTCAGTTGGATTCCAGATATCTCAGTGGTTGTGATCCCACTCACTTTAAAAACATCCATTAAACGAAACATCAACCCTGCACCATAAGGTTGGAGATGTGTACCCGTGCGTAATGCGCGCACTTCGTGAAAGGAACAGCGACCAACAAAAGAAACGGGCGCGCAGATGTTCACAGTTTGCTGCACTTATATAAAGACCAGCACACTTTCCATTCATGTCGCCTGTACTTACTCCATCTCACACACGGCTGTCTCCACTACAGCTTCGTGCGTCATGATGATCGTCCTCATGAAATATGAGGCTCTGGCCGCCCTCGGTTGGGTATAATTTCCAAAATGGGAAACTGACAATATCTCATAATTAGATTGATATTTTAGGGAGCGTTGTTATTACACAGGATGCTGGGCAGGATGAAAGGGCAGCCTGTGCGTTATTGATTGGCCGACCCGCTCTCGCTGAAGCGTCAAACCGTGTGCAGAGTAGACCCCTCCAGCACTGTGCGTCTACTAAAGAGCCAATCCGTGGCACCAGTCTGACTCAGAGACGCTTTAAGACTCAGCGCCATGGCACCATCACGTCCCTCAACCACTGCATCCTCTGCTGTTTCCCATTAGTGACAGTGCTCCGCTAGGGGAATCATTTTACGCACGAGCACCTACAGCCATAAACCGACTGTGGAGAGCCTCTGTCCTGCTGCGCCATGGAAAACTCCAGCCTGCTGGGCGGCGACGCACAAAACCCGAACCCGAAAGACTTTCTTATGACGGACGTTCTGAAGAAAGTTGTGGATTTTCAGGAGGACACTGCCACAGACGGATTAGTGGGCAGTGGTGCCATGTTTCTGGACGGCAGCGCGTTGAGAACCGCGGCTGGAGCCGAGTTTCTGGCCGCTCCGCCGTCAGAGGACCCTCACCTGATCCCTGCCTTCTGGGATTCCCCGCTCAGTCACGGAATCAACGTGGTCGTGGGGATTGTGCTTTGCTTCACCATGCTGGGGCTGGGCTGCACGGTGGAGGTGAGCCAGCTCGGGGAGCACATCCGCAGACCCATCGGGGTGCTGCTGGCTCTGGTCTGTCAGTTTGTGATCATGCCTCTGGTGGCCTTCCTGTTGGCTTTAGCCTTCTCTCTGGATGATGTGGCCGCGATGGCCGTTCTCCTCTGCGGCTGCTGCCCGGGGGGCAACTTATCCAACATCATGTCTCTGCTGGTGCACGGAGAGATGAATCTCAGGTACATACACTAACCTGGAACATGTCTTGAACTATTTCTGAACTGTGATTGGGGCGCGTTCTTTATTGTGCAAATATAAGCGATAATAATAAAGCGATGATCATTACGCGTGACTGTAAAGTCTTGCAACATATTCTAAAACTTGACAAAAAATATCACCGATGAGCCACTACGTGTACTATATGTCTGTCTGCTCTCCCCAGCATCATCATGACCATCTCGTCCACTCTGCTGGCGCTGGTGCTGATGCCGCTGTGTCTGTGGATCTACAGCCGCGCCTGGATCAACACACCTGTGGTGAACCTCATGCCCTTCGGTGCCATCATCCTCACCCTGTGCAGCACTCTCATCCCCATCGGGTTGGGGGTGATGCTGAGGTACCGCTACACGCGTGTGGCCGACATCGTTTTGAAGGTAATATAAGAAGAAGTTACTTTTTTTCTTAGATCGATAGTGTCGTTTTTTTCGGGTACCTTTGCGCAAAAGCGCAGTGCGTAATTTTCTGCGCCTGTCATAAGTAGTGTGTGTGTGTGTGTGGGGGGGGGTGCTGACTGCAGGAACACTGACATCAGAGGCACTTCGTGTCAGGAAGAGCTCCTCCCATTTCTGATAAAAGCCACACGTGAGCGAGGGCCCTTACAATTACATTAGACATTGACGTCAGCCTCTGAATCCAACCCTGTTTTTGATCATTGAAGTTGTACATCAACAGGATAAGTTTTACCCTGCACAGGGCAGTATTTCTCCTCAACACCCGCAGTTCAGATGAAGAGTGAGCTGAAACAATTAGCCAATGAATCGATCAGTCCATCGATGTCCTTTGAGAATCCTTCAATCGCTTTGATTCATTGTGCAAGAATCCTCTGGTTCAAGCATTTTAAAGAATACATTTCCCCACTTTAAATCCTGTGTGCCATATATCTGTAAAATGATTTTATTTTTTAGTATTAAACAGTAGTAGTAGTAGTATCTCTGCTAATTTATCAAAATTGATAAATTTATATATGTATATATACATATATAGTAATATAAATATATATATACATTTATAGTTATTTTGCTCCTCCCACTTTCTTGTCTTCCAATCAAATGTGAGGATTTTTTTTTAAACCCCAAATAATCTTTCACTGGGATATAATTAACAAAATGATTGCTCACATTTCATGGGGCCTTTAGTCAGAATATTTTTGGGTTGTAGACTGCTGGTCAGGACAAAAGAAAGACAAGAAAACGTAACACATGAAGAGCAAACAAGGACTCATTCTCCCATGGTGAAAACAAATGTGTAGAGAAAGTCCTCCTGAATGTTTGTGTCTGTCCAGGTATCACTGTGGTCCCTGCTCATCACCCTCGTGCTGCTGTTCATCCTAACTGGAGCGATGCTGGGCCCGGAGCTGCTGTCCACCATCCCGGCCTCCGTCTACGTGGTGGCCGTCCTGATGCCCATGTCTGGCTACGCCGCGGGTTACGGCCTGGCCGTGCTCTTCGACCTGCCACCCAACAGCCGCAGGTCTGTCTCAATGGAGACGGGATGCCAGAACGTGCAGCTGTGTACCGCCATTCTGAAGCTGGCGTTCCCTCCTCATCTGATGGGAGGCATGTACATGTTCCCTCTGCTGTACGCCCTGTTCCAAGCAGCCGAGGCCGGCATTGTCATCGTAGCCTACAGGGTGTACAGGAAGGAGGTCCTGCACAAAGCAGACCCCATAAAGGATGGTGAGGATATTTCATATCAACGTTTTGAAGATGAGGATTTTGACTCAAGCTACGGCGCTGTGACAGTGAGCGACCCAAACACCATCATGTTGGACCCCTGTCCTCCTGATCCAACTCCTGTTTAACATACAAATCCCTACTGCAGGTGGAGGGAGGCAGAATATAAACTGCAGGTGGATTTGTTGTTTTGATTGCTGTCATTCATTACATTTTTTTTTAAAAGCTGGAAAAGAGTGAGACTATGCAGGGAAATCCTGAATGTTTATCGTTTATCTCTGACCTGCTGCTGCAAAAGGTGCTTCATTTGTTTGTTCATTCCAAACATGGTCACTGATAATGTGATGAAAAAATAATAATTGTGTTAGGAAACATTTCTGTGTTATAAAGCATTTTCATCAGCTAAGCTTCACTTCAACCTGTGAGAACATTACATCAGTATGTCCCAACATCGACACAGGACATAAACTAACATTAAACAAAGGAATTGATAAATAAATGACTCAATGAATAATTATCCTAATAAATGCCCTTATTTATTTCTTGAGGGTAAATAAATGGTAAAGTTATTTTCTAGTCTTTTCAACCACTCATTTAGTTATTAATTATATTTTATGTCTATATTTTTCCTTGTCATTTTAAAAAATTTCCTTACCATTTACACATAGAAATGAATGCAGAAGTAAATATATATTAATTTAAAACATATTAAGAAAATATATTAAGAAAATCAAATGTGATTTAAATAAAAAGGGGTATTTATGGGGGTATTTAAAGGGAATAAAATAATAAATAAATCGGGGCATTTATTGGCATTTTCTTTTATTTCAGGTTCAGGTGATTTTATTTGTACCTGTAGGTAGACTTTTGCAGCCAAAAAGAAGAGTGAGCAGACATTAAACAATGGAACAATGAGAGAACAAAACGTGCAAAAACATTGAGACAAAGCATGTTTTGAGTCATTTATTCATGATTTCAGTTTGTCTTCTATAGAACAGCAGTGTGTGTGTGTGTGTGACAGGGTGTGTGTGAGACAGTGTGTGTGCCATCAGAGCTAACAGTCTGAACAAATGTACAATATGTGTATATTATTAACATGTGTATGAATAAAATAAAAGTTGTAGCCTATAGAGACTAAAGTACAACCTGTTTCGTTGGTCACGTGGTTTAATGAGAATCGCACACCTGGTGTTAATTAGCCCTGATGGCGGCTCCCGCTGCTCCATCTATTTAAACACTTTCACGTGCGGCCCTGGGTCGGTTGAACAAAAATGGCAACGTATGGTGACGAGCCAGTCGACAGCTACTTCTACTCCTCTTACAACCCGTACACGGGCAGGTACCACCGGCCCAAAGACGCGGGCTGGAAGTATAAGAGTTACCTGTCCCAATATGGCGACGCGGCGGACGCGTTCAACAACCACCAGCGCGCCCAGCTGAAGTCCATCCTGTCCCAGATAAACCCCAAACTCACCCCGAGGCTCCGGAAGGCCAACACCAAGGACGTGGCGGTGCAGGTGAACCCGAAGAGGGACGCCTCGGTGCAGTGCTCCATCGGCCCGCGGACCCTGCTGGCCATGAAGCGGGACTTCCTGCGCAGAGGGCGGCAGGAGGAGCCCGCGACGCCCGGAGGCGGGGACGTCTGCGGCGGGGTGCGGTACCCCCGCACGCTGGCCGTGTACTCGCCCATCGCCTACAGAAGCGTCACCTCGTTCCTGGTGGAGGAGGAGGACGACGAAGGCGACACCGACGACAACAACAACAAGAAGGCGGCCGCCAGCGGCGACGCGCCGCCCGGTGAGCCGCCCGGTGAGCCGCCGGAGGCCGCGGGGGAAGGCGACGGGAAGACGAGCGAGGACGACCCGGCCGGAGAGGAGGCGAAGAGCGCGAAGATCCCGGAGCAGCGCAGAAAGGCCAAGACCAAACCACAGGCAACGAGTAAAGACACGCAGTCTGCTACAGAGGGGTCAAAGGTCAAGGCACGGGTTCGGTTCCAGGTGAGTTCAGGAACGAGTTCCCCTTTTTTTTCCTTTTTTTTTTTTATAAGGACACTACACGTGGACAAACAGTTCTATTACATTATTGGACTGTCACAAACTACATTTATTCAATTTCTATTAACCTACTTGTACTTTGAGTTTCTCAATTTGATGATACCTTATACTTTACTACATTTGATTTCTATCTTAATTTGACAGCTGTACTTCTTTATATACAAGATGAAACTTGAATTTTTGCTTACCGAAATGTATGTAGTATGTGGCTTATTTGGCTCCTTAAAAACACAACCTGAGCATAGACTTGATGGGAAATGCATCTTCAACCAGTCATAGCCACATACCCTTTACATCTCCACTAAGTCTTTTTTTACAATTTTAGACCTGCAGACTAAACTTTATGGTTTTTATTATGGTCCATTGGGGCAAATTTGTGACTTGGAGTTGTACAAATAAATTTGATTGACATCGCTGTCTTAAAACCACAATCCTGATTTAGTGCAATGTCAGTACAATAATAGGTGTGAAACTCTCAGTGTGAAAAAATAAATCAAAATTGAGTAATCAATGGTAAACTGTATTTTAGCATTTAACTAAAAATCTGTTCAAACATCAATCTGTATTAATGACAATAACAAATGTTATTGGTAATGTAGATTTTCTATAAAAATCGTACTTTGTCTTACATTATTTAAATTGACATCAGAGTGAAATCAAGAACGCACTGCTCAAAAGGAAAAAGAGCATCATATGGAACAAACTCTCAAAATCAACTTCCAAGTTATAGGTTGGCTCATAGCTGTAATGGGCCCCTAAGTGAATAATGTGCAGTGAGCCTCTGAAGGGAAATGGCATCAATGTCATAAAACTCTGTTTAAATGTCCTGCCTCCTCTTCAGAGGTTGTCCAGAGATCCTGAGGCAGCTTCACAGTAAAACCATGAGAGTTATGGTGGATCGCTGCCCTGATTCAGAAAAGTAAACCTGTAAAATGAATGCAACTGACAAACCCCCTGTGGATGATATCTTAAATCGCCATTCACTACTGGCTTGTGATAATGAGCTCTAAGATCTAATCGCATGAGACTCCTCTTGGTGTGAGCACAGTGTGGCTCTGCTGAGCAGAACTGTTGATAAAAGCAAATTAACTCCCTGACTTGTCTTTGTCCATCAGTTTCTGGAGCAGAAGTACGGCTATTATCACTGCAGAGAATGCAATCTGCGATGGGAGAGCGCTTATGTGTGGTGTGTTCAGGGCACCAACAAGGTGAGCATCTCATATCTAGGGCAACTTGGTCAATGATTTACAAATCTCAGAAAGTCTGTTAATGCATCTTACCTTAGAGTTGGACTTTTTTTAATATATATAAACTTATCCCTTAATTTTGAAATGATGTCCTGTAGGAAGTATATGGGATGACAATGCAAAAATGAAGAGTTTAAAATCTAAATGGGCTATTGCAACATGGTGCATTTCAGGTTTACTTCAAACAGTACTGTAGGAAATGCCAAAAGGAATTCAACCCATACCGCGTCGAGGACATCACATGTCACGTAAGCACCTTTCCTCATGTCCTGTACTTATTTTTTTTTTTTTTAAGTCTAATGTATTGCTACTAAACTGAGGCACCTCCTCTTTTCAGACTTGCAACAAAGCGCGCTGTTCATGCGCAGTAACACAACGCCACGTTGACCCCAAAAGGCCCCACCGACAGGACTTGTGTGGCAGGTGCAAAGGCAAGAGACTCTCCTGCGACAGCACTTTCAGCTTCAAATACATCATCTGAGGACCCATCTCAACTGAACTCTTCCCTGTATCCCAGCCAAACAAGTCCTGTAGGGAGGGATTCCTCCACCCAGTGCTGTTTATATTTCCAGGTGCAATAATGGCATCTTGGATGCAAACCATATATTGTTTCAATACTTTATTTCATGCTTGTTTTGTGTTGATGAACTTGATGGTACACACTACTCACTTTATGATGTAATAAATGTCTACCTTGCACTCTGTACTGAAGCAGTCATTGTTTTATGCGAAATGTCTGTCTGGAAATGGAGGGAAGGAAACCACAGCCTCAATGATTTAAGGGTTATATGGGTGTCAATTGCTGCATAATATGTAACCTTGGAATACAGGATACCATAAACTCACTCAGGAAACTGTAGTTCAGTAGAAGGCTGTTCATGCATGTTTGACTCTAGTGGAGACAGAAGTCTCTGATCAATGAAAATGTTACTGCTATTGCACTTGATTCAGGACCAATACAAAGAACCTTTCTGCCTCATTACCAATGCTTTAATTTGTATGTGGAAAGCTAATTTACTCACATAGTTCTATTTTTAGCTCTACCCTATAGGTATTCCTGTAAGAAAACAATAGTCAGGTTTGAAAAACTCTTCCCACAGAGGGTTGGTTGACACTCAAAGGCAATTGGCATTCAGACAGTGGGAAGCTCTTAAAAATCCAGCTTGACTGAGAATGAAAATTGGAGTTAAGTGATTTCAAAGACACAAATGCTGATAATTGACCTTACAGTGAATACTATTTAAAACATTTCTTTTTACAGAATATGGCACTTGATACTTCAATTTCAAATGATTTGTAAAGAAGTCTTAAAATATGTCCAAAGGGGATATTATTTAATAACTTGGACAAAACTGGTACTGTATGATTAGGTTTTTATTCATCCAGAGAGAAGGCTGGTATGTGAGTGAACAAAAGTATAATGCACCTCTACATTAAAACATCTTCCAGGTAAATAATATATTCATTAAATAAGAACAGCATTCAAATGTACCAGACAAGCAGGGGGGAGAAAAAAAGCTCTCTGAGGAATGAGTACAGTGACTGTTACAATGTGCCATGACAAGATTTCCAGAAAGCATTCAGATAACGGTTCATGTCCTGCAGTCACAGCAGCAAGTGAGGGGCCCATTCTGAAAGCATAGCACAGCTTCAATGACAGCCATTTCCCCTTTAGAAAAACAGGATCAAAAATGTGGCAGAGGCTGAGCGCTGCGTTGCAGCAGCGTCGACCTACGTGGACAAACACAAACCTTAGTCTCCCCTTCATAAGGCTTTAAGCAGTGCCTCTGCCGGGGTGCCATGCTAACAGATCACAGTGGAGAGAAGGAATGCATATGACTGGGCTTGGCTGAACTGGTGCAGTCCATCAGGAGATGAAGGCTACGTCAGATTTCCTCGCGCCATCATCACAAAGGCAGAGAGGTGACTAGTCCCAAACGAGCCATGACCCACCTTTGCAAAAACCACAACCAACAACCAAGGCAGCCTTTTTTGGGAAATTTTGAAGTTTGTGTGATTGGATGACAAAGTTGGAGCGGATCATTAATGACTCAAATCTGGTCTTGGCTTTCTCTCATCACATTAGCTTTATACATCACATCCTATTCGGATAAACAGTGCATTACACAAAAGTACAAGGGAAAAATACTGGTTTTACACTATACATTTTCTAAAATATATACAGAGTAAAATAAGTTATGTTTCCATAATGAGTTGTAGCCAGTCTGCACTTGTGTGCAATTATATGCATTTTTGTGTGAGCGTATACCAGAATATCCAATATATATCACACAGTCGAGTCTCTAAAGGCAGCTACTTATTTGGTTAAAGAGTGAGTTTTGCGTGAAGACCTGTTGAAGGGGACTCTCCTCTCAAAGCAGATCGATAAACAGATATATTTCTCTTTTTACACTCCCTGAGGGCAAACATTTCCCACAGGGTTACAATTACATGTTAAATATCCTAACATTTACAACCTAGGATGTTAGCTCTAATAAAAAATACATTTCTCAAAAAAATATTCTTGCAGTGCTTTTCTCTTTCAAGCATGCTTTTGAAAACTATTTTTTTTTTTCTTCTTTGAAACAAGATTTTTTCTCTATGTTTGCTTATGAATCTTGATGGTGCGTCCTCACACATACGACACCTCCTCTAGACTGTCTCACATGCTTCAACACCATCTCCCAGCCCGGGCCCTGAGGAGGCCAGCGGTCGGTTAGATAGGCCCGTCAGGTCAGATCCAAAAGAAAGAAAAAAAGAACAAAAGAACAAAAAAAAAAAGAATAAAAATATCATCCACTGCGTCCTTTCTTATTCTTTCCCACACACACCACCACATGACTTATTGCAACTGAATTCTGCAAGTTGGCTTAGTCAGGGAAAAGATATTAGCTTTAAGCATTCATACATGTAATAATATATATTAAGAGTCACAGTTATTCCCACACATCCTTTAGCCCTTTATAGGTGGAGTCTCTCTCGTCCTCCTCTGAAACCCCTCACTGTCTACCCTCTCTCTACAGCTGAGGTGAGGTCTGTGTAGAGCGAGGGGGGGAGGGGGTAAGTGTGTCCAGTCTGGATCAGGCTCGTAGCCGCGGCACCACAGACTCACAATCCAGTGCTGATCATGGTGGTGTGAGGCTGACAGGCCTGCGCCTGACTCAGAGCCTCCCGGATCTGCAGGTTGAGCTCCATGAGGCGGGTGCTGGCCTGAGACAGGTCCCTGCTGGGGCCCACCACGGCCAAGCAGCCCGTCTGGCCTAGCGTCTGGTGACGGAAGTAGATGTGCAGAAGGGTCTGGACTGCGTTGTCGGTCTCGTTGCCAAAGATGTCGTTGGGCCACAAAGACCTGTAGATAAAGGAGGGTCGGGTTATTGTATTTCTAGAGTGAACATTCATAAAAATGTCTAATTTACATATAGTTTTTAATTGAAAATATTCTCAGTTAGTTTATTGTTTGTGTGTTGGACCCTTAATCATGATAACTATTATGATTAAGGTTAGCTTCTGGAATGTGAAAATTTTTAAATTACAAAACTGTAATTAGTTCCCAGAAAGGTAATAAATAATATAATCAAATCTGCAATTTTTACAAGCTGTGAATGCCATTTCATTACAGCCAATGACATATTTTCCACACATATTCTTGCCTTTAAGTTCTCGCCTGTTTACACTGATTAAGTGTTTCAATTAAACCCCATGTATATGTAGTAATTATAACCACATGAAATGACATATTGCATTTGTGAGAAAATTCATATAATTGTGGGATTATTGCATCAAAAGCTGTGTTTTTTAGGTTAAGGGGTCTAACAAGGTGCCAAAAAAATCTGTTCAGCAGTTTAACTAAAATAGATAAAATTATCTTAACATGATGCTTCAAATAATTGATAGATAGAACAAAACATTCTATTAGATAAGAACTATCAAAGGAAATATCAAATGCGATTGTGATGGATTTTTGTGAATTTATTTAATTTACCACGCTATATTAGTATAAAAAAGTGAAGTGTGCTGATTATTTTTTTCATCCTACCTGAAGACTTTGACCTGTGTGAGGGCAGAGCAGAAGTCTCTGGCTCTCAGGGTTTCGATCAGTGACTGGATGGCGGTCTCTGTGTTGGTCTGGGCAGCGTCTGACATGCACACGTCCTCCTGGCCATCGTTTCCCGTTTCTGCCTCCTTCAAGCAGCTCTCTAGTATAGTGAGTTCTTCGGACATGTTGGTTACCTTGGTAACAGGGGATATAAAACATTTACAATACCGCAGCACTAAATAGTACGAGCATACATGTAAAACGTAACAAGAAACCTAGCTTGGTGGTCTGCACAACAAACATCTTGAATAGATACGAACATACAATAGCACTCCCCCATCACTCCATATGAGAAATCATTTAATTTCATTAAGCACTGGAATCTAATTAAAGCTCCATCAAGAAGCAGCCCAGATGGAGATCGACTGAACACAGATTCAGCAATGACTGTTTTAACCGTTCTGTCCTTCACAACTATCCCACAGATAATTCATCATTACTTTTTATTGTTCGTGAATTGTAGACATTGAGGCAACAATCAGTGGAAAAAAGTCTGGTTGAAAACATCCCGATGAGCCAGTTATGCACATCCTGCCGATGTTGATGCAGTCAAACAAAAAGCGAACCAGCATGGTTCCAGTCTCACCTCGGCCTCTCTCTTGATGGTGTCCACCCTGCTGATGAGCTTACAGTAGGCCTGGAACAGCAGCAGCAGCTGAAAGTGCAACTTATAGAGCCTGCGACATAACTCCAGCTCCTACAGAGACAGAAACGTGAAATGGCGTCACACACCAGTAAAACGACCCATTCTGCAGCAAAATGACTGGTAATCACGTGATTAGAGGGATGGGTATCCTGGGTTAGAGACGTGGGAGTAGATGAAAGGGTTAACGCGGCCTAGAGCGAAGTGCCCTCCAGGATCGGCCAGGAGGTGAAGAGTCTACTGCTAGCATATTAGTTATGATCTCAATTAGGAAACTACCCGTCACCACCTCCTGTGACGCTCCCTAGAGGCCGCTGTGACTGGTTGCATCTAACTTGATGAATGACCCAAAAGATGAGGGAAATTACTACAAGTTAAGACCTTCACCTAGGAAAAAAAAACATGGATAGACAAAAAAAAAAAGGTGATTTGAACAAGGGAATGGAACAACAAACATGCAAAAATGAAAGCAACTAAACCCGACAACGATATGATTTCTCCAGGCACAACTCCCTCTGAAATCATCAGTAAACTACGCTGAATACAGGTTTACACGTCGTCTATCTGAGGACAGAATCAGTGTGCAGTCGAGAGACGTCACGACGTTGATTATCCAGTCAGGTTGGAGCAGCAGCAGCAGCAACAACACAAATAAGTGTATTATGATTGGGAGGTGGGGGAGTTGAGCTGGGTTACATGAACGATTCAAGGCAGAGAGATGCAGTGGTGGGCGGGGTGGTGGCAGAGCACAGGCTGCGGCTGTCGACAGCAGGTATGTACAGAGAGATGAGATGGTCAGTGTTTGGTCATGATTATTAGGAGTCTATAATATGAGAACCACTTACTGCTAGATTCTCCATTTGCTAAGCAAGAAGGTGAGCAGGTCACAAAAACAACACACAAAACAGAAAAAAAGGAGAGAAAGACCAAGAATTAGTTTAGCTTTGACATGGCGGCTGAGACGCCGTGACCTGACGGGCGAAGAGCTGCGCCTTCGACACAGGCCGGGGGAGCGGCTCGGTGCTAGAACATATGTGAGCTCACTTCAGCAGCGGTAACAGAAACCTTTTACTCTGAGAAGCTGAAACAATAGCATGTACAGTATGATGAGGGAGAGAAGAGATGTGACAGGGTAGAGTCTACAGAGACAGGAAGGAGAGTGCAGTTAAAGTCCTTGCAATGTGTTGGGAATAAAACAGCACATCAGTATTAAAACAGTCTTGTGTGGGGGAAAAAAACAACAACAGGAAGCTGTGAGTGTCAGGATATGTGCAAGGGGCTCAAGCTAAAGAAAAAAAAAGTCAACAATTCTAGGATGTGAAGTTAGAGGCAATGCCAAGTGAAAAACTAGTAGTTCTTTCTTTAAATTATCATCTCTACATTTCTTAAAATATTCAGGAAAACTATTTTAAGGTCCTTGTAATAAGCATTAGTTAATGTGTAAGTCCCTAATAAGTCTGTAGAAGAGGCTTATTTAAATTATGATTTAATAAGACTATATAGGTTTTAATAACATAATAAATGTTATTGTTAGCTAAGATATTTATATGGACTAAATGCACAGAGATTATAAAAAAATGCACAATAAAGTATGTTCTAAACTATTCGTCTTCAAACAGTTAATGTTTTCTTATAAGTCAGTTTAAAGGTCTTGTAATATTAAATAATGTTAATAAGCATCTAATGAGGACGTATGCCTTATAACAAATTAACCCTTTTTACAAGTAATATACTTAATATAAAGTTTTTCTAAATGTCCAATTCTTACTTTCTGAAAAAGAAAACCCTTAATAATTAAAGATTTTTTCAAAGCCAAACAAATATAGTTGATTGTGACATCAGTTTTCAGTGGAAGACGTGCTGTATAAAAAGTCTCAGAGATTTAATGACTTCACTAGCAGATTCCTTAAAGCTGTAATATTTCAACACACAATGAGTTATATTCCTAGCGATTAAATGAGTGTGTGTGATCATTCCTACCTGTGCATGAGTGTTGGGTCGTTCACTGCTGTCTTTGTCCCCGAATGTTTTTCTGCAGTTCTCCAGCCACTACAGGAAGAGGGGGATCAAACGTGCAAGGATTAGGGGCGGGCCAGAGAGATTGGTAACAGAGAATGTTTTCCTTTTCTTCCCATAGATGCGTGTGCACATATGTTTACTGTGCGTATACAATACCAGTTGGTTAGAGAGCAGATTTAATAAGAGTGTTGTACTTAGCGAATTACAGGTCTGTTCCAGAGAGCGGGATAGTATCTAGCCCTCCAGGGACCCGTTGCAGCCTCATTCAATTAGCGCCCCTTCATCCCAGAACACTGCAATCTTATCTGTTCTCTCCAGGCCCCTCCCCCTCGGTCCCCCCTCCCACCTCCAGCGGCTCCTTCTGCCTGGCCTACCATAACTGATTTAGGAGCGCTGAGGGTTATTTTTATCCCTTCAAGCAGGGGATGTCACTAGTGATGCAGACACTAAACGGCAGCTAAATCGACTCATACCCAACACTGATTCAATGTCTTCCTCTGATGAAGGAGTTTATCTTCTAAAGCATCATCTATTTGTCTTCATATCCTGATGGCCTTCCATGATGTGATGGCATAGGGTTGAAGGCCAATTTACACATGCTTCCTAAGCTCATCTCTCTCTCTTGAGACAAGCAGCCATATAAGACAGATCCTAAGAGCGCAGACATCCTGACAACTGAAATTGCAGATGGGGGAGCAATGCGTCCTGAGGGGTTAGAGTTCATAGAGAATGGGAAAGCCCATACAGTGGATATGGAAGGTGTGTGTTGACTTACAAGCTCTGCTGCTTCTCTCTTGGCGGTGTAGGTGTCCAGGTGTTCCTGCAACTCCAGCACACTAAACTTCAGAGTCTCCAACAGTCCACAAGAGACCAGCTACAACGGCAAGACAGGACACCACACACATTAACTCACATGCATGCACAGTACATGACAAAAAAAAAAAAAAGGACACACACACCTAAAGGAATATGCCCAACATGTAGAACTATTTTTCGTGCAAACTATAGAAACATTATTTGACTGATGGATTTATTTGAAAGGTTGTGGACAAACATGCAGAATAGCCTCACCGTCTCTGCATCCAGCAGCACAGTGGGACACTGTGAGCGGGACGTCATGACTTCCAGGGAGCTGAGAAACTGGTTACCCATTCGCTGGAGCCTTTCCCCCAGAAAGCGCACGGATGCATGCGTAATGGAGCCAAATTTCCTCTGAATACTCTGTATCAAACAAGGAAGTGGAATAAAAAAAAAAAAAAAAACATGTTGAGAATGCTGACTGGTGCAGCATAAACAAAACCAGAACAGAATGAACTCTCTTTTACCTGAAAGAGTCTGGAGAACACGTGGAACGTGTAAACAGCAGAGGAACCATCCGTATCTGACAACATCTGGTTGACATGGCAACGCCAAGCATCTTCCTCATTGTCGTAGGCAACAGGCTGGAATGCAGCCAGGATGGCAGAGAGGAAGGGCGAAGGGGGCGGAGAGGCCTGGATCTCTGGGAAGCAGTCTGCGTCACCTTCATCCTGACTGTAACACACACGGGGGCCAATAAGCTACAATGGTCCGACATGCTCCACGCTCCTCGCAGCCTTCACTGAAGGACGAATGTAAACATGCACACATGCTCAGCCTCACGCCGCAAGAAAAGCAACCTGGAGTCTCTGGATCTCTGCCTCCCTCACTGCAGACGTTTTTGCTGCAGTATATTGAGAGCTTTAATCTACTGCAGTGCTCTAGCACAACAACAACATACGAGCTATTAGCATTTTAGCATCATGCAAACAAAACATCTCTCTCTCTCTCTCTCTCTCTCTCTCTCACACTCACACACGCAGATACTCACAGGCCTGTAGGACCAAACAGCCTGAAGAAGCAGACAGAATATAAGTATCTGAAGCCTGCGCTGCCAAGCGCTGTAGCGGACACTGTCTCTGTCCTCATCCTCACCCCAACTATCGCTCCTCTCCCTCTCTCTCTCTCTCCCCCTCTGTGTCTGCAGTACGGCTGAGCTGGAACTGCTAACAGCACTAGCGCACTGCACTCATAGCCCACACACGACTGCAGAAGGCTGTATAAAAGCTAGGCATCTACTATCTTAACACACGCACACACATATCTGCAAAGAAGAGCAAGCTTCCAACCTCACAGTGGTAGAATGTAGTACGTGTCTCTTTGTTTTGTTTTTTTAATCTCACATAACAGTTTGAGTGATCGTTGGCCTGAAATCAACATGACACTAAAGTACAATCCACTCACACACATGCGTATCAATCATGTGTGGCTGTAGCCAAGTCATAGTCCTCGAGTACAGTGATGAATGCTAGTGACAGGCTGGGTGAGGAGCGTGTGTGTGTGTGTGTGTGTGTGTGTGCGCACATAAACTATTTGTCCAGCATTGCTATTTAATATTGCTGTAGAGTGGTTTAAAATCCAGACTTCACAAACTGTCCTCCAGAGGGAATTGGCCCACCTTGAGGAGGGACAGTAGAACAGAAGTGAACCTGCTCTGGCCCACCTTCATAGTCCCAGCTCATGTGGGAGCCACGCCAGAGAATTACTCATCGTGCACAAAAATTGCTCCTCTCACAGAGGTGAGATTAGCCCTGCACTGACCCAACTATTCTTTTACCCATGCAATTACTTTTTGTCACGATAAAAAAAGCTTGAGGTTTTAGGTGCCTTGTCTTTTAGAGTTGATTACATTAACATACGATCAAGATAATGTAATTTATGGAGACACCCATGTTTGAGGATTTGATTGATGTGTTAAACAATACATACTCAAACTGACTTTATAGGATATTTATTATTAACCATTTATTCTCCAGCTGCTGAAGAGTCACATGTATTTTTAAATGACTGATTTAAAGTATGTGGAACTAAATATGGATATTTAAAACGCATGAGCGACTGATATATATAGACTCTCTATATCTCCGTAAAATGTTTAGTATGTGATGACTTTTTAACAACTAAATTGTTTTACATTGTAAATATTTTGATTTTATAATATTTGATAGTAATTCTGCAGTTCTTGATTACAACTTTATAGCCTACAGCTGGTGTGTAAAGCAAAAGTAAAACGGTGTCATATGTAATAAGTGAGGGTACCCGATATGAAGACGTGACAAATGAAACTGGACTGACTTAATTGGGACAAATGGAACAATTAGAACAAACACCAGGTCTGTTTTTGGTATGCCACAAATTTAGCAAAATGGTGTTGATCCAAATGAAATTGTGATCCCCTTACCTGGACATGCCAGAGTAGTCCGCCTCCTCCTCCTCACAGCGCTCGTCCAGCTCCTTCAGGGCCTGCGTCACATCTTCCTCCCACACAGAGCCACAGGTGCTGTCGGGGTCTGGGTCTGGGTCTGGCTTCGTCTCCGTGGGTGGGGGCAGGGGCAGAGAGAGAGGCAGGACCGTCTGGGACTCCTCACACAGGGACCCCGGTGGAGTGTCTATGGCCGGTGGGGGAGGGGGGGCCGGATCCAGGTCGTCATGAGGGTCCTGGGTTTCCTGGGGGTCCTGAGTATCCTGCGGGTCCGGGAGGTCACAGAGCTCCGACGGGTCACAGGGCAGAGGGGGGGCGCTGCAGAACCCCGTGTCCTCACTCACGCTGCTGCTCAGCTCGTCGGCCGCCGTCACACTCACAGCGTCCTGTAACACAACCAGAGGGGGGCGCTCAGGAGCAGCTCGCTGAGCCACTTAAAAATAAACCGTGCATTACAAAAACCTGTTTTTTCTCCCACCAGTGACAGTCTGGTGGCCATGACAACGGCAGCTCTTCAGGTCAATTTAAGATCGTTGATTATAATTAACTTAATTGACTACTATAGCCTATCCTTAAGAGCACATATTGAATTCAATTATGCAGAAGAGACTTATAAGTCTGCATTCTTTGCGATGTTCACATCCTCGGAGATTAGTCTTTATAGCACTCTAAGCTAATGTCTCTCATGAGAAATTTAACAAAAAGAATCAATAAACAGGAGCCTGTATCCATCTATGACTGAAATGTCATTAAAAGGGACCCCTACACTAACAACATGGTGACATGATGGAGTGCGAGTCAGAAGAAAGGTGCTATGACGCATGGTATGTCTGTATAGGCTGATTTATGAACCACACTCCATATATACACACACAACCAAACACACCCACACACACAGGACTGCAATATATACATAACAAAGTCGGCAAATGGTATTCCACAGTGGGCACACCCTCACTGAGACTGAATGGTTTTATAATCCACAACTGGATGTAGTTCTATGTGATAACATTAGCATCGAACCGCTTACAGTTTCTGACTCAAGCACAATTTCATATGTAAACCTGTTGATGTAAAGCACGTATATATAGAGGAGGCGTAAGAAGGGGTTCTAATTAAAAGCGGTCGTTTCTTTTTTTCTATCTTGTTTAAAAGTCTAATGCATTAGGAGCGCCTAGTGTGGCAGGCGGCCAGTACATCACAGAGACAGCAGCTATATTACAGAAAGCTTTTAGAAGTGGTCGTGGCCATCCTGGAGGGAATGAGGAAGAGTATTGATGGTTTTATCTAAGGCTCATTACACTAAGAGCTGGGGCTGTGATGGGGGAGATGTCCTTGGGATGATATTGAGACCATTGGGTAGAAGGAGTTCCTAGAAAGTTGCATTCAGTTTGGTGTACACAACACAGAGGGGCGGGAACACCTGCCTGATAACTGAGATGCAAACAACATATAGCGTATACATGAGCTCAGGCTTTCCTGTAAGATAAATTCAATTAATTTGAATTTATCTATTCCCACACTGTACATGCAAATGCAAATCAGGATGACATATACTTACCAATGTTAGTATACATGATAAATGTCAGTTGCAGCAGATATTAAAGCTGTTCATTACAAGAAAGGCTTCGCATGTTAGTACCATTGGCAGTTAGTAATAGTTTAGTTTGGGTTTCTGACTGTAACTGTTGTAATGTAATACAAAATAAGGAGTAAAATTAACTTCCACTAACTGAATCTTGAATAAAACAAAATGACTAAATATAATTTTCATGTAAGTAACGGACTAAAATTTGAATTCTTGTTAAATTTAGCACTGTGAGGAAAAATAATATATTATATATTTTCTAAGCACAGTCCTATAGCAAATTTTTTTTTACAGTATTGTGAAACTGAGGAAATTAGAAACTGCACAATAAAAGTGAGTTCTACTAAACATCATTGTCAAAATAAACACTGTTTATAAAACCAGTGGCTGATGCATGGCTTTAAATCATCAAAACACCACTGGTTTTCAGTTAATTGCATTTATGACAATAACACTCCAATTTAATGGACTCATACTCACACATGAGTTTGCCCGAAGACAAAGGAGCTGGGCCCATTTCACAAGTTTTTAAGTGGAGGATTTAGTTGGAATGGTGTTATTGCAGCGGAGCAGTAACAGCTGACCTGAGGTGAGCGTTTGTTTCATCTCTCCCCAAATCATTTGAGCAAGCCCCACCACATGACTATTAATAAAAAAGGAGCAAGAGCTCATCCTCAGCACCCACAACCAAAGCAACAAAGCAAGCAATGATAGAAAAGAGAGAGAGAGAGAAAGAAAGGAGTGCGCATCGCAGTTAAAGACCAATCACCTTTAACCCATCTGAAAACCCTCTTAGGGTAGTTGATCATCTCTCCTAATGAGAAGAAGAGCCAACAAGTACTTCACAAGCCAGACAAAAAATGAACAGAAAGACAGAGGCAAGCTAAAAAGCCCCCGAGCACCACAGTTTATTGCTGCTCCCGATTGATCGCACCTCAGGCAACTGGCTGCTGGCTCTGTCTGAGTGGGTCATCTCCAAAATGGGGCTATCCAGGCGAGGAAGGGAGGGTAGGGAGGGCAGGGAGGGGAGGACAGTAGCTTCCTCTGTCATGGCACTATTGGACGACTCGTGAGACTGCTGCAAAGAGTCCACATGGTTGGACGCCGTGTCATCTGTGGCGGAGTCACTGTTGAGCTGGAGGAGAGAAATATAAGTGACGTTTAGCTTCTCTGTACAAAACAAAAAATAGTATACAGCTTATTTGAGGGAGTTCGCTATGTCAACACAGTGACTAAACTCAACAAATTCAGGAATGTTTTGAAAAAAGTTAAAAAGGAAAACTGAAAAAAATATATATATTTTCAGAATTGTGATAATTGTAAATTGCATTTAAAGCACTCATGCCAAGTTAATCCATCGCTAAGCTTAATGCACCGTTAGACACTCCCTATGAGCTTTCTGTGCGATAAACATACTTGGATGATGGATGATGTGCTGGGCTGGATATGTTATTATTATGCAATGTACTTTATTTCATTGTACCGGAAATTATGATTAGTTAAGAACCAACTGGCCACTTTTATCAGATGCTATCATGTAATGTAATACTGTATTAACTCTTATGTCCCCAAATATTTACAGATTCACAGTGTTTACAAGTTATTGCTTTTGTTGCCTACCAGTTAACCAACATGTCTGTATCAAGCAGCGCATGTTTTAGTCATTTTAGTCTTCCATTCACCTGATTATCATCTTATAAAGCTATTTATACAGGAATAGATTCAGGCAAGAAAAGGTAAGATCATGCTAACATAATTAACATCAGTTAGGTTTTATAATATTTTAAAATTCTGTGTAACTCAAATATAAATGCTACATGCTCCTGTTTATAGTGTTACACTATAATACTGGACATGCTTGGAACAAATATCCTCTACAGGCAAAAGCTCATTCTCTCACTGTGCACTACCGAGATCAGGAAGAGCAGAGAAAGAGAGAGGAAACAATCCTATTAGACCGAGGTAAAGTGCTTCTATCTGTGGAATTATTATTGCAGCTCTAGATAATACCTTGCTTGCAGTGCAAAGCAAAGCAAAGCAAAGAAGAGTTAGAAACAAGCAGCCAAACTGTTAAAAAGTGCAAAAGGGGCATGCTGCTATTCTGAATTCTAATACTAACTATTAATTATAAATTTAATTATGTTTAAGAAATTTGTATTCACATATATTTTCAAAGTTTCTCTTACTATATATATATATATATATATATATATATATATACCCTAAACTTTACTTACCTACTGGAAAAATAAACAATTAATTATAAAAGAGGACAAGAGCTTTAATTTAGCAGAGATAGCAGGGCTGGGCTGAAGTTTGAAGGGGTCATCTACCACCAGCCAAGAAGCAAGCATCCAGCCCCTGTCCACACCGGCAGCAGGTCCAGCTCAGTACGCACTCACACACACGCACACCATGCCAGCGGGCTGCGTGAGGAGCGTGGTTGGTCGGTTTGGGAGGGGGGGTGTGGGTACCCTGATTAAAGTGAGACTTACAAGGCCAGAGCGGGTGAGAATCTGGCTAGCGCTCAGTACCTCCTCCTCAGACGATTCGTCCGTGTCCTCGTGGTTGGTAAGGTTGAGGCTTGGCGTGCTGCCGGTGTACTGGCACTCCTGCAAAGACGGTGTGTCCCCTTTGTCCATGCTCTCCAGGGAGCGACGACGCACGCCCCAGTTGAAGTTGTCCGTGCTCTCCCCCTGCAGGACGATCAAGTTTACAGCAGTGAGACAAGAGTGCACATAGCAGCTGAGGCAGATTTTTACAACAAATGTAGGGAAACAAGGCAAAGACAAAACACTCAGTACATTTCACAACAAAAAAAACAATGCATGAGAAGAACAAATGATTTCCCACCATGTTTTGGGATAGTAAATGATACTAAACTATAAAACTAAAGGGTTCACAACCACAGTAATCATGATTTTATATCAAAAAACAAATCAAACACAAAGAGACACCAGGGCACAGCAGAAATCAGTGTCTCCAAGAAGTTTACAGGCCCACAGACTTACCTGCAACTCCTTGTGGCAAGAGAAGAGAAGGAACATGTGTGTTAGTAGACTAGGGACAGTCACAAAACAGACATTTCCACTGTAGCAGTTAGGACATGTAAGAGACAGGATGTGCTAACAAGACACTCATCTTCTTTATGTTTAACAAGACAACACAATACATAATTATCAAAAGAAGCTGTAACCAATGACTGAATAGTGTGTGAGAGAAATATAAAACTGTGTGAGGCTGTACTTGAATCTTTGGGGGAAAAAAAACTCTTTGCACTATTATCAACTATTATCAACTACATTCTAAAGGAAACGACCATTTTTAACTTGCATGTGTGTTTGTGTTTACATTATTACCTCTGCATCCTCCAGCTCCACATCTAGGAAATCAAAGTCCTTGAAGACACCAAACTGTTGCTCACTGCCCGCATCTTCTCCCTGCACCTCCTCTTCCCTGACCACCTCCTCCACTGTGGGTATAAGACTGGTCTGTTGGTCCGCTGAGTCCAGATCCTCATTGGATGAGAAAACCACCTGCATAGTAAGAAAGAGGGGAGAAACACTTTGTCAAATAGCAAAATAAACTTGTTGTATATCCATAAAAATTCAAGTGAAAATAAAAATTAATTACAATAAACACCAGCACCAAACATATAAGACAGCGACAACAGCAGTATTTATAACATATTTTAACACAGAATTTACAGAGACCTTGTCTGAGGCTTTAGAGTAGGAGAGGAGTCTTACAGATGGATTTTTGGGTATGCCAGACTCTGGACCACATAGAGACAGGACATTCATCAGCCTCTCTCTGGTTCTCCTCTGAAAAAATACATAAAGAAGATGAATAAACTTTAAATTATCTTATTAAAATAAATTTTATTAGCAATGCAAAGTGAGAAAGGAAGAATAAAAGGACAATAGTTTAGTTTTTAGTTTAATAGTTTGCATGCTAATAAAAAAGTAATAATAATAACAACAACAATATATAGTCCGCATGTGAAAATCCCAGTTGCCAAGTAGCTTGTGTTTCTGATACAACTGTAACTGTGATGTATTATTTCAAAAAATATGTTTATTAAAAATCAATGTGTTTCTATGCCTGTGTGAATTCCACACTCAGAACTCCAGATATTGATATAGAAATAAAATGCCATGTGTTATGCATTTGTTATAATTCTAGCTGTATTGGTCCTTCTGGGTACAAATGAGATCCAAACAACACAAATACAGATTGACCAGAGAAGGAGCTGGAGAAGCTGCACTATCAAAGTGCTGCCTCCCGTCGTCTGGTTTAAATTAGCACACGATGTTTCATGCTGTGCGTCTTTTAGAGCATCTACCTGAGAGAGCTGAGGCCTCTTCCAGCTCACTGGCACCAGGCCATTGGAGTTGGAGCCAGATGACGTCGAGGAGGTACTTCTAGTCACAGCAATCACCTGCGGCTTTCCATTCCGGCCTGCTGCAGTACGCTGGTCACCATATTTATGCCCTATGATTGGTGTCTGTAGAGCAGATAATACCAGTTAGCAAGAAAATACAACACCGGTAAGAATCCTGAAATAAGCGAGGAGTGAAAAAGAGAGTAGATGCAGAGACACACACTGACCTCTGAGATGTCAAAGTGGAAGTCCAGAGTCTTTCCAGGGAGCTCCTTTGAAGAGTTATTGAAAATGCGTGTAAAGGCAATTTCTGGAGAGCCACATGATTCTGTGCTATAAGTGCGCTGGACGTCGTCTGGAACAACAAGGCTGGCTGAGCGAGACACCACCAACTTCAGAATGTTTTGGGCCTCCTTCCAATGTGGGCTCTGTAACAAACAAACAGAGATACAAAGGCTCCATTGTGGCGGATCAAGCTGTGTAGGCGGTTCTGTGGAATTTCTGAAAGTGAATGGACATATTTCCCTCAAAGCCAAACATTCCCATAAACACAGCAGCTATAGAGGCAAACTCTGAAGCCACTGGTATTGTGTAACATCTTCTACAACGTTTGGCCTGTTAATGCTAGAGAAGCCTAAGAGGATGTCAAACAAATACATCTACAGTACACACCAGTGCACATGATATACGCACAAACACAATGCTTCCTACGAAAAGCAATGGCAGTAGTAGTCAGTACAGAAATGGCCCGAGGCCTCATGGTATAACAGCTGTCAGCTGAGTGAGAGGTATGTAGTGCCCTGAGTCGAGGCTGGTAAAAGGCTTCTAAAAAGAGATGTGGCTGTATCAAAAAGGCCTGTAAGTCATGACCCCGTGAGATAGGTTCTTCTTTTTTGTTATCAGTTGTGCCTCTTTCCAGACCAGATGATTTCAATATTCCCTTACATTAATGCTATATGTGAAAACAAGCTGCTTACAGTAAAAACACACTGATAGCACATCCTAGAACTAATATTTTAAATATAAATCTAGGTGGTAAGTGGATAAATCTCTTTCCCACTAATGCAGAGACCCATAAAGAAAAGGTTTTACTTGCATTACCTACGATCAAAATGACCAAGCTTCACACAGAGTGAAATGACAGCTTACCTGAACATATTTGCCAATGATCTTCATTATTTCCAGGTTGAACTGTTTGACAGGAGCTGCTGACAGGTCAATGTGACTTAGCAGGCTGTAGATGATCTGCAACAAGGACTGCTGCATGCTGGGAAGGCCCTTTTCTAGCAACTGAGGAGACAGATATATACGTTCGTGATCAGTCCTGATTTTACATGACCAAATATAACCAACGGCAAGAAGCATTATTGCATTATCGCGTACCTCAGCCAGGTAAGTGACCAGGTTCAAGGTTATCTCGGCAAAAGCATCATGGAGGTAGCGACAGACCACGTTGATCCAGTTGGTGCAGTCACGGGAATAGCTGTGCGTGCTGTACAGGCTCATCATGTGAGCCAGGTTGGAAAGTGTGGCGGACTTCTCGTCGGCACACAGCTTGGCGATCTTATCAGCCGTCTCCTTACAGAAAGGAGTGGGGCTGTCAAAGTGCTGGATGAGATGTGGTAGGAGGCACAGGATATTCAAAGGAAAACCTGCAGGAAGAAACAACATAGGAACATGTCACATTAAAACCCAACCTAAACCCAAAGCATTTAGTATAATTTAGATATAATTTATCTTTGGCAGCACCGCTGATAACAGAAATTCACTAAATAAAATGAAGAGAATAAGGAAAGGTTGTGCAACTGCATGCATCACTATTAGTGTTAGGATAGATCTCACTCTATAGCTAGTATAATGATTTATATTTCATTCAACAAAAAAGGCAAAATAAATGCGTAAAGTGCATGATATTTTACAAATATTGCGCTTCCTGCAAATGTGAAAAACACAGTAGGCTATATTGAGGTTTAAATAAAATTGAATGCTGCACACTCACCTGCCACTTGTGATGGATCCACCAGGGTGTGTCTGGAAACACTGATGAGCTTGCTGAGCAGGTGGATGGTGAGCTCCTGAGTTGAAGCCGAGGTGAAGCCCTTCAGGAAGAGCTGCAGTAGACCAGGGAAGCTGTACCACTTCAGCTTGGCCTGGACCCTCTCCAGACGTTCTCTGCTGTCCGGGCGATCCAGAGGCAGCTGACCCAGCAGCTTGTTGAGTAGCCGCAGGGCCAGCAGGTACTCGAACTCGTAGTCCGACTCGAGCAACGAGGCGGCGATCCAGAACACGGTGGCCATCAGATTGGACGGGTCCACGGGGGGGATGGCGTCCCCACCTGGACCCCCTCCACCGCCTAGCGCTGATAAACTCCGCGTGCGGGCCAGATTTCCATGGCTACCAGCGAGTCGGTCCGCTATGTCCAGGGTGTTGCTCCTGCGTCTGTCAGCTTTTCGTTCGCCCATCAGGCTAGCGCGAAGAGAGTTGCTGCGAGCGTGGGCGTGGTGGAACAGGCCGCCGCTGCTCAGGTTCAGCTGGCCAGTGCTTTTCCTGTTGACGGCAAACTTCAGCCCCAGCAAGTGGTCGCAGGTAGAGGATCTGAAAATAAAATAAGAACTCTGTGACATTTGCACCACCTATGTCAATTGTTACATGAGCCAGAGAAAGGTTTAGACACAAATATTGTAAGTAAGTAAGTTAGTATGAAAACCTACTGTGCTAAGGCAGTGAGGAGGTCGTAGTTTTTGACTGTGTCTGCTAGCGTGTCAATGCCCGACTCAAGTGTCAGGAGTAGTTCAATAACAAAACCCTGAGGAGAAAAAACAGCGGTCAACATATCAGACAAAAAACCTATGGCCCTAGATAACAGTAGGTAGATGGAACTAGATAAGAGTAGGTTACAATATCTTGTGTAAAGGCTGAATCTCTACACAATAAGAATGTGGTTTATTATCACGCTGATACGGGTTTTTCACCATCATCCATTTATATGTGATTTAAACACTGCAGAGCAGGAGGATGTCATTCTGTTATGTTCTTACTTGAGCCTCCTCTCCAGGGTCTCCTACAGTCTCCACCAGTCGGGAGAGAATGTCAGACAGCGTGGCAGGAGTCAGAGGTTGTTTGAGTGCCCTAAAAATCTGGAAAGAGCGACCAGCGTAGTGGCGAGAGGAACAAGAAAGAGCGGTTTCTAGGGCTACTTCACTCAGCAACGACTCTAGCTGGAAACCTGTAGGGAAACACAAAGATGTAAACATGATAAAGCCATGTAAATCATACATGTAATTAGGTTTAAATATAGAAACAAGAAGCTATTAACCACACAGACCTGACTGGGAGTGTTTGAAGACAGTCACTACATGTCTGACAAAAACACTCAGCTGATCAGCGCTCTTTATGTTGGGGTTCTTAGGAGACACGTCCTCATGGTTCCAGAGTGGACCCCGCTTTCTACAAGGGGAGAAAACCAGCCATCAGACATGTGTACTGTAACAACTATGGAGTCACACCACAACTCAAAACACCAGTTGAAGTTATCACACCAAGCAAAAGGAACCAATGTTACACTAACCCCAAAATCAAACCCATGCAACGTAAAAATACCCAGTCCTTTCAGACAGTGCTGGAGGCATGAAAGCAAATAATGGAACGGATTAAGTGACAGGGAACTAGAGTGTGTTTTCTACTGATAAACTCATGAGATTATACAGTACATACAAGGTTTATAGTTACAACAAATAGCTTTGTTATTAGTGACTGGTGTAAATCTGTGGGAAAATGGGAAATATTTTTTGTATTGAAATAGGATCTTCTCACCTTGAGGTAATGAACTCAATGAGGGATTTGACCTTCTCGTCTTGCTCAGCAGTGACATCTACCTCACTGAGGAATGAGGGGGACAGATGAGAGAGCGCAGTTCCCCCTGTCCCAAGACTTATACTGGATGATGTGGAGCTGGAGCTGAGGCCAGAGTCTGTCATCGGTGAAGGCTGACAGTCGAGCAACAGGTCCTGCACCCCTTTAAAAAAGCATACACACTTTGGTCAGTCTATCAAATAATGCATTGTATTTATAATAGTAAACAGAAAAATATGAAAGATCTGAAAACCCTTCAGGCATTAGAAAGAAAAATGAAGGCTTCAATGGCTCAAGTATTAGTGTGCAACTTGTTTTGCATTATAGCTCTTTCACAGTGACAAGAGAAGGAAAATTATATATCTTGGTGGAAATCAGTATCGCTTCAAGCTCATTTTTTGTCAACCCCAAATTCTTTCACGGTAACTCTTTGCCGTCCCCCTTTTTGATACAGTTCTAGAACTCCACTGCACGACTGACCTGTGAGGTTGAGCTCTGGAGCTGCTGGCTTCACCGTCAGCACTCTGGGTTCGTTGTACTCTCGGTTTCGTAAAAGCACCATAGCCACAGACTGAACACTGCTGTTTGCACCCTGGACAACAAGCAGGTGCAGCAGTAGACGTTTGCAGTGCTCATAGACCTCTGGGTGCTGATGATCAAACCCTGGAGGGAAGACAGAAGAAGAGGAAGTGAGATTGGAGAATCTGACTTCAAGATGTGAAGGTAAAGATATCCTGAAAAATCAGTGACTTACCTATAAAAATTGCATGCAGCAAGAGGTGAAGATAAGCGCTCCACTCCACTTTAACGCCATGGTCCACAATGAGGTCTGTCAGTAGGATGACTGCAATGTTACATCTGGGGGGAAAAATAGGGATTTAGGCACAAAGAAAAAGAATACTACAGTGGACTGGAGATAGAGCGTAGAGGCGGTGTGTGGTGTACCTGTGGAGTGGCACACCAGGGGAATTGGTCTCTGGCAGGTAGTCCACCAGAGGAGACCAGCAGCCCCCTGTTGGAGGGAAGGGGAGAGGCTCCGGCCGGTTGTGATCCATCACTTTCAAACGCCAGTTAGCATAAAGTGGCATGGAGTCACCTGAAGAAATGATAGGTTTACTAGAGATGTCGGTGGGGAAGAAGGTGCTGTGTTGAGTGTGGAAGTGTAAGCATCAGATCTTACTCTTCTCTTCTTCATAGGAACCTCCAGAGCTGCTGCTGTAACGAGATTCCAGGCGGTGGTGCTGACGGTTCAGGTTACTGTTTAGACCACTGTAGATGTCCAGGTGGGTGTAACTGCAGAACACGTAAAACAGGCTTAATTTAATAGGATGCTACCAGCAGGGAGTTTTTTTTTTTGCACACAACTTTAATCCACTACATTAATAGTGTAGTATTTTCAAAGATATATCACCCCATAGCGTATCTATTAGTGTCTCTAAAATGTTTTTCGAATAAACCTTAGTTTTTCACCTGAATTAATTTTAAAATCAAAAAATCATTCGGAAAAAAGAACAAGATCTTGATCTCCAGTTTACCTGCCTGAAAGATGAGAGTAGATACTACAAAGAAGTACAAACTGCCCATAACATCTTCTAGGATACCAGCACATCATTACTGATATAGATGCTGTGATTGCACGTATTTTGGCTCAAAATAATCAAATCCTCTAAAATTAGTTTATTTATATGTCTGTACTTTTGATGTGTGACCGCTTCAAGCTCATACCTGTCCTCCATGTTTGAGTCTTTGATCTTGCTGTCATGATGACCATCGTTTCCTGGCACCATGGTATTGCTGCTAGAGGTTGTTCCTGAGAGACCAATCATGAAACTTTAACTACATATCACTGACAAAGACGTGATTATGACATTGGAAAAATGGCCTAAGCTACTAAATTTACAAGGCTCGTTAACCTGAGGTGACGGAGGGGATCTTGTAACTGGAGGTGATGCGGTAATAGGGGGGGTTGTCCATGTGAGTAACAGCTGAGCTAACAGGATCAGTCAGCTCAAGCTCACACATCAACTCCTCCAACAGCTGCATAGTCTTATCTCTGCCCAAGTAAACCACCACTCGTTTCACCTGTGGACAGGCACATAACAATCAGAAACGTTAGGGAGGAGTTGAGCAGACAGATGATGATCCCAATTTGCTGTGACTTACATAGGGCAAGAGGCTGGGGTCGCTGTTGACTCCTGACATACTGATGAGGAAGTGCAGAATGATTTTGAGGTTCTTTGGCCAGCTGTCTGCTAATGTGGTCCATACATTCTCAATCTCTGACCAGGCAAACTCATCCCCGTACTGTAAAATTAAAATCATTCCAAGATCAAACGGTAATCTTAAAATTTTGAAAAGAAAAAAGTTTGTTCATGAAAATGTGACTATATATATGCACGGTCCAGGAGCTGGCTCACCTTGGCGGTCATGAACATTAGGTTGTTTAGCACCATCGTTGTAGCTCGAGGGGAACCCCAGCCCTCTCCGTGGAGCCAGCGCCGGCTGTTGACCATCATCATATCCCTCTCGTGGGCTTCCTCATCATCCTCGCCACTGCCGCAGTCCTCCGCTCGCCGCACAGCGGGCTTCAAGTCAACCAGCTCCACGTTGTTCATCCAAGGCAGGAGGTAGTGCAGCATCACTTGACGGCCACCAGGATGCGCTGTCTGAATACGCTGGCTAACCTCTGCAGGCAGGACAGTAAGAAGATAGTTGGTAGTTGTAGCTGATTAAACTTTTAAGAACTACTTATTATAACATCCTATAATTGCTATTGTTTCTGTATTGCTAGGGTAAGATTAAAAGAAAGGTTTCTTACTTGCATCCACTGATAAATTCTAACATGTATGGTATGTGGAAAGGTTTATGTGACAGAAGATTTTTTAAGCATTTTTTTGGGATGGCATCAGCAATATTATGCAAGTGTATGGCAATTTGTTAGTTCTTAAATCAAGGCTTTGAGGCCTGGGTGACAATGCATCTAATCATGGCAAACAATGTGGCAATGGAAAATCTCAATGAATTGCTTACATACACACACATTTAAAGGCATATTACTGCTATCATGGGTACAAATAAAAACGAGACACATTACAGCACCCTGCTCCCCAACAACTGTCATGTAGCAAACCTGAGAAAATGGGTAGAGTGAGCTCCGGGTAAGTCCTCGCCAGCTCCTCAGACAGCTGGTAGTAAGACACAGAGTAGAGGTGCGGCAGCGGTGAGGGGGGCGTCAAGATACCATCTGTTCGCTGGATCTCCAATTTGTGGGCGTAACGAAAGAGCTTGGGTTCCAGGATCTATTTGTTTCACACGGAGAAAGAATCACAATATATTTCATTAACATCAAAAACACATACTATAGTAGTGTTATGCAGATGTTTAACAGGGAATGTTTTTAATGAATTGAATATTCTGACCTGTAACAACTGCATGGCCACCTCATAGATATCCCTGGAAGAATCAGCCGCCTTGAACAGAATCAGGTTCAGCAGCACCACAGTGTCAAATTGGTAATCCCTGAGAGAAAATATAAAACACATGCAGTGTTTCGAATTGCACTTAGCTGCTTCCACAGGAAGGAACAAAGCAACAAAATCAGGCTGGGAATGTGTAGTACCTGTTGTGAAAGACATTGGCGATGGCCCTGAAGCAGCCGGCAGCCACACGACGTGAGCCAGTGTAGCATCGGTCCACAGCCCAGAACATGAGGTTGCTCTGGTCTGGGTTCAGCTCCAGCAGCAGCATTACTGCCTCACAACCCAGCTGGTGAACCTGAAGGAGACAACGCAGCAACTGTTGTAACCATGGGTCCACTTGCTCCAAGATAAATAACATGGCAACATTTGGAAAAGAAACATTTAGTCTTCTTAACCAAGGTAATTTTTTACACAAATCATCTTTGACCTCATCTGTGAGAGGGGTGTAGTACTGTTTAAACAGATTATATAAATGTGGTGTAATATTTACTGCCAAGTAAGGCTGTGACAACAACCACATTACAAGCGCAATACTGCAGTACATAACTGCACTGTGGGACTGAGAGTCTTATTTTGTTAGAAGCATTTCTTTTATTTACAAATCCTAAATTGTTTGGATTCATCTAACTTGGTCAAAATAGATTCAAGACTTTTGGCCAAGACATAGGACTAAATGAGGAACAATTTAGGTCTTTTACACCTATATGTAACACACTAGCATGTGTAAGATTAAGTTTGCGGTACAATTCTTTTGTGAACAAAATTTGTAATCATTGACATTATCAGATTGTGGAAATTCTATCTGGTCCTTTGCGTATAGTTAGGGCTAGGGCTGGCTGGCCTAATCATAGTTCTGCTGCGATAGGTTAGTCTGCCGGGTCGTCATGAGATGCTCTGAGCTTCTTTTTCTTCTTCATCCACTATTGTACTTTTAAATCTGCTGTGTTCCCCGATTCCTGCCCTGTGTTTTCTCATTTGCAGAGCATGCTGCAGTGCAGCCACTGAGGGATCTACGGATGTTGGAGGGTCTGATGCTGTCCTGGTTCACCTGGAAGCTGTGATGGATCCTGTCGCCTCATCCTCCACTTACACCAAAATTAATTACATTTCTGTTTTTCTGTTTGTAATATCCAATTTTCCCTGTATTGTTTCCACTTGCACACATCATCTACTGCAGCCTGTCCGTCCTCAAAGAGGGATCCCTCCTGTGTTTCTCCTCCTGAAGGTTCTTCCATTTTCCCCCCCATTTAATGTTTTTTTTAGGGAGTTTTACCTTGTACGATGTGAGGGTCTAAGGACAGGGGATGTTGTGTTGCTTTTGTACAAACTGTAAAGCCCATTGGGGCAAATCTGTGATTTGTGATTCTGGGCTATAGAAATAAATTGGATTGAAATGAAATTAAATTGATATGTGAAACTCTGCGTGTTATGGTACAGACACACTTTGCCTTTGTGTATTAGCCAGAATATCCCATAAAAAACTGCTTTTACTCTATTAAATAACTCGTTGATGGCTTTGTTCACTGGGTATCTGAAGGGCAGGGACACTATATGGAGGTGGGGTACAACCACCTGGAAACTGTAACAGTAACTTTGCTCTAACCTTCTTGTCCTGAGAGTCCAGGATGTTATCAAGCCACTTGTAGAGGTAGCCATCAGAGGAGAGGCCAACGTTGTCAGCTACAGGGCCACAACACAACACTGCAGACATGGCCTGGATAATTGAAAAAAAAAGATGTTTGATTATATGAAATAAAACCAAATTCAACATATACATATGTATACATGTTTCTGTGTGTACCTTTAGTGCACAGTACTGATGGCGGTTGATCTGCATATTTCTGTCACTGTAGCGGTCCAGGGGAGTAAACATAATGCTGAAGGGCCCAGCCCAGTGACTGAACAACATGAACAGACTGTGTCTCAGCGACTGCTGGGGGAAGATGGTCCTCCTCTGGTGTACTGAACAAGAAATGACATTTATGACATTTAAACTTTTTACTATCCTGACATCAGACAGATGCGCACTGAAAATATGAACCTGCTTTTAACAGACTAAAATGAGTGAGCCAGTGAGATACCTGGGACATTCTGAATGATATTGGCCACGAGTGCACTGAAGTGACAGCGGATGTCCTTCAGTGTGTCAGAATCCTTGTCGTTTTCTGCCTCGAGCAGCTGCCTGGTCAGATCAACATACTCAAGCAGCGTGCTGTTCAGAGAGTGGCTCTCTCCATCCAACCCTCCGCTGGCTCTGTAAAGAGAGAAAGAGAAACGACAAAGAAAAAATTACCTTGTTTAATAGAAACCAGATATACAGGAGTGTTAATCCGTTTCTTGTCATTTGTCAAATTTGTTGTGGATTACTTACATCTGACTGACGACACCAGCATCAGCCAGTAGCTCAAATATCCGGACCAGCTGGACCCTGAGGATGTCACGACGCCTGCGTCGCTTCATGTTCTGCAGAGTAAAGGATACCACAGCAGTTATATGTGTTTGGCTTAAGAGCAAACTGTGACATTACTTGTTAACTGCACTTACTTCGGGTCTTCTTTCTAGAGCTTCTTTTATGATGGGATTTAGCTCCTCTATCAACTCTCTAAATGACAGGAAAAAAACATGTAAATAAACGAATGAAAATTCAGACAACAATGTAAGTCGATGCATATTTACTATACCATAAATTATGTGGAGTGTCTTTACCTGAAGGCTATGGGGTTGGTCCTGCCAAGCCCCAACACAAGTGACTCTGTGATGTCCATGCTCTCAGAGCGCATCATTGGAACAATGTGTTTAAACAGGGAGGAGGGGGAGGGAGTGCCAACAATCTATTGAGAACAGAAAGAGAAATGTCTTGGCTGAAATATTATTGTAAAAAAAAAAATTATGTCTTAACTATTCATTGTTAGCTGGCACCATGTTACATGGCTGCTATATTGTTATGACTTCCCGCTCATTCATCTTGTACTTGTAGTAATGCATAGTATTTTTCCACACTTTGTGCATATCTTCCACATCTTTCAATACCTGGAAACTAGGAAATATGTGGACAGACCGAGGGGTTCCTGACCTTTGAATCGTAACTGTAGCCGCTGTCCGGCGTGGACGCCAGCGTCTCAGGCGGGGAGCAGCGGACGGAGCCAGAGTTGGAAGATGAACACAGGGAGGGGGAGGAGGAGGCGGAGCTGCAGCAGAGAATCAGGTAGTTTCTCCAAAGGCCGATGTAGGAATCGCTGCTGTTCAGACTGTTCAGCTTCTTGGCATTGATGGGGCTACTGCAGGTGGACATAGAGGAAAAGTTTAGAGATTGACAATGAATGACATAACATCAAAAAAGGCAAAAAGACATTCCACCCTAGGCCTCACACACACACTCACTGCACAGTCTTCAACAAATAACAATAACAACATAATAATAGCATCCTTACAGAGACAGTCTATATTAAAAAAACACAATGACAGGAAAACACACAACCACATAGATGGAAAACACAGAGAACACAAAAACAGGGAGGCTTGAGGAAACATACTTGATGTCGACTTGTGGAGACAGCAGCTGCAGGCGGGTGTAGGCGAACATCCAGGCATAGTTGAGTGCAGTGGGGCAATGTTTGGGCAGGTGTTCCTGCCGCAGATAGCTGGAGAAGCTGATGACCCAGGGGTCCTGGCCCTGAGTAACGTGTGCAAACACCCAGATGTGGGAAGGGCTCACTACATCGAATTGGTGGCTGATGGGAGATGAGCTCCACTCTGCTAGTGCCTGAAGATCAATCCCGCTTGGACAGTATAGCAGGTTGGTCTGAATAGAACAAAAGAACACAAGCTGAGTCTCACAGTATCTGTGCATATTTTAGGATCGTTTAAGTAAGCCCTGCCATTTTTACCTGGTCAGCTCCTGTGAGATGAATGAAGCTCTCCAACACAGATGCACTTAATCTGTCCATCACATCAATGGCCAATTCCTCATCCCCCTGAAAGTTGGTGGAGACCATCAAATATCAGAAAACACGGTACTTGTCATAAAAATTAAGGAAAAAAAACAAACTTCTGAATCTTTGCCAGTCACAATAGAATACACTGTGGTTTGAGTCTAGTGCAGTTACCTTGCCAATGCCTAGTGCAGTGTGCAGAGCACGGACCTCCTTAAGGACATTAACAGCCAGCCTGCGTGTGGCAGGGCGGCAGCTACAAAGGACCACCATTGCTAAACCCTCCACCACATGTAGAACGCCTAATGGAGGAGTACGATCCAGGGACAGAGAATGACTGCTGCTTGAGCCCTGTTTGAGAGAACATGTAAAACAATTACAGGATGTGATACGTGAAAGTTGTTATACAATCAGAATGCCTGAACACAACAATCACTAGTGACGCATTTAATGCAACTGAAATATCTTTGGCCAACCTGTGCGTCATGGCTCTTATTGCTGCTCTGTACTGCCTGTCTCCATTGGCTGATGAGCTGGAGTAGCATCTTGACGGCGTTGTCCAGCAGTGTGGGGTGGACGTCTGTCACCTCTCGTACGATGAAGTAGACAAAGCCTGAGATCACATCCTCACGCCACTCTGGGAAGTCCACCATCAGGGCCTGGAGAGTAGTAAAGGCTAGGCCACGTAGCTCCTCATCCATGTGGATGGTCAGTCTGGCGGAGCAAACAAAGTTGACAAAAAGGAAGATTGAAACAAAAATGTGAAAGACCACCAGACCACAGTGGAATGTTCAGTGACATGTGTGAAGTAAGGTTAGAGAGGGTTAAATACTTTGCTAGAAGCTCTATTAAATCTTGTCTGCTCATGCCATCGGGTATCAGTCTTGGGATGGCGGCCACACATGTGCGAAACAGATCAATCTTTGGCTTCCTCTCTCCCCTGTAGCACAAACATCATATGAGCACAGGCACAAATTGGGGACACACAAGAGACCTGGACAGTAACAAAGGAGTAACAATCTGGATTCATGTTATGGTTACATACGTGATCATGTCCTCGGGCTCCTTGTTGGACATTTGCACATTTGTCATGCTCATGGAGCGCCCCACCTCCTTGTCCAGGTGCCGCAGGATATTATCTAATGCCTTCCTTACTTGTGGGTAGTACAGTGACATGCCTGGAAGCAACCAGTGGAGGAATTACACTACATAATCTTAAATTGACATTGTGATATTCTTCCAAAAGTGACGTTTCAACATTCAAACCTACCTATGACCTTGGCTTCTTCATCAGTGAGGGTGGTGTTGAGGAAGATCTTTTTGACCCGCAGGGTGTTGCCCGATGGCATGATGATCCCTGTTGTAGGCATAGGAGGCTCCCCATCTTTTTGCTGTAAGCTGTCAGCAATCACCAGGAAGGCTCGCAGACCGATATTCATCCTCTAGTAGATAAGGAAAAGTGACAGGGTGAGTGCTATAAGTAGAGGAGAGAATACACAAATGATCCAACAACAGTAGTACCTGAGGTCCTGTAAATATTTTACCTCTGGATTGATGGTAAAGGTTTTGTGAGACTTGCCCACACACAGGAGGTCATAGATAATCTCCTTCATAGCAAAGTCGAGTCTTTCCTGTAACGACCGAACAGATCAGGAATCACTGAAGCATAATGCCTACACTGCATACACTTTTAGCCAAGCTGTGAATGCATATATGTCAATTCATTCTCCAGGCCTACCTGAGCTATGAACTGGATGATCTTGACAAAGATGTTGAGAGGTGTGTCCCTGGGCACCACACTGCGGGAGCCTTTAGGGAAAAGTGCTGAAACAATGCTGAGTAGTCGACTAGGAGGGGAAAAATGGGGAAACTTGGTAAGCATATTTAGTGCTGAACAACAAAGGCCCTAATAAAAGGTCTTCTAACTGATGGGTATGGATTGCCAAGAATGAGAATGAGCTAGTGTCAACTTGCAGGTGCTGGGACTGACCTCTGTGTGACAGTGTTACTCTCACACTTGATCCTGATAATGTAAACCCATAGCAGTCTGTAGAGAGACTCCAGCGCTACACGGGACATTTTGGGGTCTTTGTTCTGTGGAAGTAAAAAGAATAAGTTGAGTTATATTTCATTATCCAATTGTAAGATTTCCAGGCTCTTGTTGGAAGAAACTCAGATCAAAACACAATCTTGGCAACTGTACGCAGTTAACTAATAATACCACAACTTTCTCAGTTACTAATGGTGATTTCTAATGAATTACTTATTGATGTAGTCATCAGTAAAACTACTTTATGGGCTGTAGAAAAGATGCAGAGCACAGACACCATCGTTGCCAACTACAGGGGTTCATGTTTGAGAAAATTATTTTAATTAAAAAAATGATGGAATTAATGGAAAGTACAGTACATTTACATGACACATGAATGAAACACTTGAACACTTGAAAAAAAACAAATTATTTCCTAAATCTGAGGATAACTGGACAACTGAAGTGCATGTAAATATGGTACTTTGATTAGAATCAGCGTTCTCCATCTCCAATTAAGACACCCAGCTAATGCGATTGGACTTTGGTTTTCTCCAGCATGTATATGCCTCAATTGGAGTGAAGCTAGACCAGGGGTAGACAACCCTGGTTCTAGAGAGCCGCTGTGGGTGCAGGCTTTTGTTCCAATAAATCAGTGAACACCTGATTCTACTAATGAAGGTCCTTAGCAGGGCTCTAGTGGTTCGCTAGTAGAATCAGGTGTCTTGCTGCTTGGTTGGAACAAAAGTCTGCACCCCCCCCCTACACACACTGAAACAGCACCCATGAAAGCTAAGACATATATTACATATGAAGTGAAAAGAGCCATGTGATTATCCACTTCTTTTATGGAAATTTCATTAAGTTGTACTGTGCTCCTGTTGTTTGTTTATAATGTGACAATGTAATAGTTCCACAGAAAGGGGGCCATAATAACCCGTTGAAACAACACATATTGCCCCCTAGTGTTGAGGAGGAGGACATGTTTCCTTCAGTAATCTGATTTTCACTGTTGCATGTAAACCGGGACAAGGACAATAGTCTAAACTGTGCAGGTTGCAAGGATACTGTGGAAATACTTGTAAGTATGACATGGCTTAAGTATATGCAATACTGCAAAAGAAGATGTTAGCATAAATGTTAAGACAAATCCCTTAAAATAAAAAAAACAAAAACAGTCGAGTAAACGTTTTTTCTGCTGCATCAATATAATAGGTTTCACCTTTGTCTGCAAGTAAACGTCATTCACACAGATCAGAGAGCAACTGAGCACAAATAAAGTTGTCTTAATTGATGAACATAAGAATTTTTTATATATTTGATTATTATTATTATTTTTTAATCATTATTATGTGATTTACATTTAAATAATTCTGAATTGCATTTGAATGGTAGACATATTTAATAAAACTGATGAGGTCTAAACGCAGATACAGGTTAATTGTAAATAACCAAATGTTGCAATTGTTGGAGTTTGTGTTAAAATTCTTCTCAGCTTTAGGTTCTACTTAACGGACTACAATTTTAAAAACAAGTCAATCATTCAAAATAACTAAATTTACGTTAATTTATACAATCGTACATGCATAATATATCATGACTTGCCAGGCTTATTTTTGTCAGCACCGGGCCTGACATCTGGTACTGGAGACTGATACGATCATTGTGTTTAAAAGCTCTTATTTAACCTGCTTAATTTAGGCTGCAGTAACCTAATTTCTTAGGTCATGTAAATGTAAATCTAATTGTAGTAGAGAATTAGGAGACCCCACCGCATAACAGAGCAATAGGTCTGCTAAAAAAAAAAATACAACAACCCCTCTCACTTCATTGCTGTGAACATAGAGTCTGTCGCACATTGTCATTTAACAATTAAATTAAAAAAATCCTCCGCCACTTCTCTCCTCTACGTTACTGCCCGCGCAGTACCAGCTACACAAGCTGTTGACTTTAAGACTAAGAGGCAGACTATGCCAACGCCGCCAGAGGAACACTATCTCAATTCCACAACACAAAGATACCACAGACCCTGATAGCCAAATGAATGAAAATGTTCACACACATATGACCTCTGACTGCCAGGTAATAAATACTAGAGCACCACAATTCACATTCTGTTCAAACAAATTATTGCACTAGAGTAACCATTATTTATTTTGGCCAATAACATTTTGCATTTCACTTTATTACTACCTTGTCTCTATGTTTTCTGTGGTTTCCTTAGTGTAGATGAAACATTAAACATTTTACACATTCAGTCAGTCTAAATTAATTAATTAGATGTATTTACCAATCTTATTTCCACTTTATAAAAATGTGTACAATATATTTTGCATCCCTAACCACTTTCTATGGTGCAAATTTAAATATCCAACTAGATAACAGACAAAAAGCCATCAGCACTGCTCATGAACACAAACCAGATCAACAAAACTAAAGACAACCTCACAAGTACTTCCTATGTGTTTCACTGATTAACATTCGAATGTCATTATCAATATACCAAACGTCTCATTTATTGCCTTCCGTTAGCCAAGCTGGCAGAACTGTACAACCTCACGTCCTGGTCAGCTGACGGGTAAAGGGGGCGCCAGGCCGGTCACAGACACAAGATAACTCACCTGCAGTGTCTCAATCTGCTTTCGGATGCTGTTGTTAGACGGCATCTGGAGCGAGTCAATGTGAGAAAAAGATCATATGACAGGAGACAAAGAATGTAGGGTTTGGGGAGGGACACATGCACGTTATAAGCAAAAACAAAAAAAAACCACACACACACAACCTAAACAAATATGACAAGAGCAGTCTAGAATATAAAACTAGTGTCAGTGTGACATTAAATAAATCAGTTTTATTGAAATAAAACAGAATGGACTGTTTAACATGCCATTTGTGGGATTAATTTGTGGAATTTTTTTAGTGGCATGCTAATAAAAAGTCCATTTGCTATGGTATTTTTACACAGAGAGAGAAAAATGTGCAAAAAAGTGCAAAATCAATAATAAGGTGTGCTGTGGTCTGTATATGAGACAGTAGGACAGAGAAAATACACAAATAGATGAATGGAACACACAAGGATGAGTGGTAGGGGAAAGTAGTGATGTGAACAAAGCAACACAACAAAAAGAATGCCGGTTTCATCTTAAAAGCAGCAACACACAGCTCTGCAATCCATTCATATCTATGTCAAGCACACACAGAACACAAACGGTTATATGTTAACCCTGTGGGGGGGTTAGAATCTATTTTGATTGGTAAAGTTATCGCCAAATACCACCATCTTTCACATACATTTTCTCTCTTTTTAGTACAATATTTCCAAAAGTAGTTACACATAGTTCTTGCCTATTGTACATACAGATAGCATGACATATTGCATGCAAAGGTATATGAAGAGTGCATGTTTTACATAATTATATTATAAAAGTGAAGTTGTGGCACCAACATTCAGTAAAACTATGACTATATAACCACATTAGACTGGTGTAATGTGCAGCCTGCTTGGAAGTTTTTGTGTTAGACTTCATAAAAGCCAGTTTAAGTAATATATTAGTTCTTAAAGTAAGCATTCTCAGGGGCAGCCACAGGGTTAAAATTACCATTTGGACAAGAAGCCCTAAATCACTAAAACCGTCACTACACTCGAGCCATCACACAAACCCGTAAAACCATCTCAATCACAGAATGAGCACCATCCCCTCAGGAGAACTGATTACACGTTACAAAATAAGAAAATCTTTAAAAAATAAACAAAACAAAAAAAAGATTGTAATGATGAAAGAGAATACTGGAATGAGATCTTTGAGAAGACAAGATGGCCAATCAAAGCCATCGGATACCACCATCACAAAGACGCAACAAGGAATGTTTCCACGACAAGATCGAAAAATCTCCCAAAAAGTGTAATCAATGCGGAATGGAAAAAAGAGTCAACAGGTCAGTCAGTGATTTTGGTTCATCAGCCTTTGAGTTGTATTGAGTTCATAGTGATCAGGGAGAGGAGGAAAGTAGGTTTGATCCGTTTGTAATTGGTTTACAAGGAGTCATTATCAGACCTGTGTTAAAACAGCACTTGAGATAAAATATGATACACACCACGAGTTAGATTTGGATTAACTAAGATATCAGATATTTTTGAGGTCAAGTTCAAAGATGCTAGACATAGGATTTATTCATTAATATGTCTGTAAAATGAGTTGTGGCTAAACTTGTGATCATAATAAGCTTTTATTTCATGTTTTTTTATTTAGTTCATTTTGAGCATAAATCATACCTCTTTCAAACAAAGACTCTATTGTTTGTTACCTTAACAATCAAGTGCTATTCATGTCCAGATCTGGTTTCTGATAATGGATTGGGACATTACATCATGATCTTTAGACAGAACCACAGCGCACATCCTTCACAACCAAGATAAGTTCTTTAAATCATTGCAATAAGCATATACTAACTATCAAAACACTGACAATATAGTTCCTAAAATAAATGTTGATGCATTCATGTTAAAGAGCAAAGTTATTAGCTTAAAGGAAGTTTATGTCTCTTTATACTGCTGCCAAGAACACCAAAATTTCATTGTAAGGTTTCATAAGAGTCATAGGACCTCTGAGATTCAAACTGAATTAGGCATTGTCAGGTCAAGTATGGTGTCCTTAATACACAAAATACAGTCATTGTGCTACTCTTCAGAGCTACAGAGTACAAACTTTCTGAAGATGATTGGTGAGTAAAGGCTCAGGTTGGTTACCTTCAGGTGCGAGAGGCAATTCTGGAGGAAGATATGCCAGTTGTTGAGGAAGAACTGCTTCTGACTAACACACAGCAAGCACGTCACCAGGGGATACAGAGCCTGTGGGGAGAGTGACAGCATTCAACAGAACTGTTATAAGCAGTGCTGAATCTCTCATTTCTGAGGAACAGTGTTGAAAACAATTTAACAAGCTGAGGCTGGAGCGACAGGATTGCTTTTAAATCTGTTTGATGATGCCAGGATCCCAACTTTGATGAAATGTATGTCAGAAAACAATAATATACTGAGATCTTCAATCCTGAACAGTAGCAGACTTTGACTCTCATAGAGCTAAAGATATTTTAAATCACAGATTTAACTTCAATTTAATACACTTGACAGACACAAAACATGTAAAAGATCAAACCTTTTCTCAAAATATTACGATAGATGTCACTTTCTGATTTGATCTGTAAACATACACTAAGGTTTTATTTATTGAATCTATTATTTCTGGGTAAAAATGTCAAAATTGATGTGTTAGAGTAAATAGAGATGGTGGCAAAATACTGAGTAATACACCAAAGGAGAATGAAGCTACAAAAATAAGGACAGTGGATGAGGTGCTGATGAAGAGAGAGAGAAAACAGAAAGATAAAGTATTACCAAAGAGTGCTTCTTCCTGGAACTAAGGTCAAATGTGGTCTGGTACAGCATCTCCACAAAGTTCTTCAGGCATGGAACATTGACTTCATTTTTCACCGCCTGAGAATGCACACATCATTAGTATGGATCTTTCAAATTGACAAGAGATTTGTCTCTATACAGAACAGAAAAGTTGAAATGGTTTCAAATGTTACTCACAGCAGCGACAGGGATTAGGATCTCAACAAAAAGGCCTGCGAGTGCATGCTTTATGTCCTTATCCTTGACTTCCAGGAAATACTGGGCACACTCCTAGGAAAGCACAACAAAGGCACTAGAAGAATATACAGCGGATACAGGCATAGACGTAAGGAAACTGGCAGACGACGGTACTATACGGTCTGGTATGAACGTGCAGCATTAAGACAATAATACTGCCCACACAGACACATCATGTTGGAAACCCAAATGATCTTTGCTGCCTTTGTCGTCTTCTTTTGCATTTGTTTTGATGTACTTTGAAGCAACGAAACAACGTTTTAAATGTATCACATTACATTATAAAAATGTTTTGAATTATAATTCCTATATATCATTACAAATTGTACATGTCATAGACTGGTCAGGCTCTAGCAGGTCACCAGTTGGGTAGAAACCAAGATTTGTGCTGAAAAAGGGAGGTGGACATAAAGCATAGTGTGCTTTAACACGGAAGAAAGGACAGCGAGTGTTTTTTTTACTTTTTAAACCACTGTATAGAGTTTAATGAAAGGCTACTGGTCCATTCACAGCTCCTATATAATTCTGAAACACGCATACACTGACTTTCTTGGCAAACCTCACCTGTGATTATTCATCTAGCTGACTTTATGAGCCATCGGTACAGAGAGCTGCTGACTTTGAACAAAGAGCTTGCAGTAAAAAGAAAAGAAAAAAAAATATCTAGTGCAATTTTACACACACACACACACACACACACACACACACACACACACACACACACACACACACACACACACACACACACACACACACACACACACACACACACACACACACACACACACACACACACACACACACACACACACACACACACACACACACACACACACACACACACACAATAATTTACCTGCATGAACTGAAATGAAGCCTCAAAATCTTCCACAGGGTACATTTTTACCCGAAAGAACTTCATGCCCATGATGAGGCTGATGATGCTCTGGACCACATAAGGACTTTGCTCTTTTTGCCTGAGCTCCTTCAGTTCTGTGATGAACTTCTTCCTCACTGCCTGAAACCTGAACATAGATAGACAGATTTGTGCACTTAGAAAACAACACGAGACATTGTAAAGGAGTGACTTTGAAAATAGTAGTTGGTATTTAGCTGACGAGCAGAGGTTGCTTACTTTGACTGTGTAAGGACACCAATGACCTCAGCATACAAGTCTGCGATGATGTGCACATTGCCAGTGTTGGGGCCACAGTACCTGACAATGGATAAAGAAAGTCTGAGAACGGTTCTGTCGAAGTTGTGCTTTATCGCTGATGACACATCAAAACAAAGCTGCACAAACCAAACAGGAGCTATTTGCAATTGTGCTTACTTGAGACCAAGTAAAGTTGCTCTACAAGACATTCGTGCTTTGTGTAAATGACATTAATGATAAAAACAGTTTAAAATGTGACACAATGAAAATAATCAGTCTATTCAAAGAGTCATAAAATAAATAAATAAAGTAAAGTAAAGTATGTGAAACCCCAGAGCAAAGTCAGAAGCACAATATAGAGAGAGCGTCATAGTACTTTCACTCATTACTGCTTTGGATTCATGCGTTATTCATTTGTGTCTTTGGTTTATCTGTGTGTTTGTGCTTACTTACCCCTCTTTGTGTTTAAAGTGCTTGAACGCCAGGTTTAGAACTTCATGTACTAAAATGTCTGGCACGGGATGAAGAGGAATCTGTGATGTAAACATGCATTTGTTAGTCTTATTAGATGCATTGATAAGTATTCATTCTTTCTCTTTGCTACTATTCATTACCTCCCCTACAGGAGCAGAGCCAAGGACAACTTAGCTCTGGTCTCCAGGGATTGGCTTTTATTTAAGAATGCTGCTTAGATTTGGACACTCTGCTTTAGAAACATACTCAGTCGGGAGTTGGTATGGTGCCATTGTGTTTATTTACTCAAGACCTCACTGAAAAGCACCACAGTTCATCCTTGTATCACAGAAAATTAGCAAATAAAAGCAGTAAATCCTATGTAAATATATTATTATGCTTCTTTCTAGTAAAACTCTCCAGAGTAGTTATCTTAACAATCTTTGTCAGTGATAATTGCTGCATTGGTAGTTAAAGTTGTTATAAAAGCCATAAAAAAAAAAATCACACGTTTTACAAATGTAAATAGGACTACACTAATTAAAAAAAAGTATAAAAATCTAAATATAAAGAATCATTCATCTTTTTAGCAAATTGAGATAATTTAGATAAATCAATATGTGTGTGACTGAGTACTCGTTAATGTCACAGGCCAACAACAGCGATTGTGCCGACATAAAGTTACAGTAGAACATGCAATGATGTGTACTGTATATAAAACTGTACTACAAATATAACATGTATGAATTTTTGCAAGGTGCTCTGGTCAGACCGTGTCAATATCCGGTCAAGCAAGTGCACTACACTTGTGAGCCATCAAATAAACCCTGCGACAGAACTAATACTTCTTGTGTGTCAAATAGCTTACCTGTTTAAGAACTTCCACTGAAACTAAACAAAAAATGAAATCTATGGCTAAGTCCCTCCGTTCCAAAAGGTAGTCTTTATCCCGATGCTGTTCATCTCTACAACAGAGCGGGAGAGAAAATAATCATCAGCATTTTCGTCATGGAAGAGAATACTGGTGTGCATGATGGGAAATAGCCACTCACCCTTTGGACTTCGTACTAGAGCGAGGCCTGTACTCATAAGACTCATCTTCAGTGCCACTCTGCCGCCGGTACCAGTCAAACAGTGTGCGCAGTAGGGAGGGCAAACAGTGTTCCGCTATTGAGCTCATAGAGCTTATTAACTGGAAGACAATTACAAACAAGCAGGAGATTAGTAGGAAGTTAACAGTCTCAACCACATAGGCAATGGTTCTAACATGCAAGTTCAGCAGTTATACTAGTCAAATATGTTAATATAATATTTATGAACAAAATACTGTCCCAACAGCACACATGAAAAGTACATATGGTACAGGCTGAGCACAGGCCAGAGATTTTCAGAACTAGTGGGTGACATACTGTAGCTATTGATTGCAACTGGGAGTGTGGAGCTGAGTGACGTCGCAGGGCTGCTTCACTACCGAGCAGCGTCACAGTACACACTGCTCTGTGGTGCTCCTATGTTATAACCACAAAAATAACAGGCTGTCCTCCTGAAGCCTCAACGGGACTTTTATCAACGATGGTGTCCGATGAATACCAAGTCTTATTATTAACGACAATAATTAAACAAAGTAGAAACCCCCCGCCCAAAAAATTCACTTTAGCAACTCAAGATTACATAGTAATAATGAATCGTTTCAGACGATATATAAAACATGAGCTAAGGTGGCCAGGATGAATAAACTATTTAAGTGTGCGTGCATGTGTTTTGTGTGTGTGTGTTTTTAAAGGCCAGTGTAGCGTGATGAGGGAGGTGGATGATGGATGCTAGGCAGGAGAGTTATGCAACTGCTCCCTCTGCCCTTATGGCACCAGGCAGATACACTCCAGCACCCAATGCTGATTTACTGCTGAGGATGACACAGCGATTCTACACTCTCACTTTTGCGCCCTCTATACCCATTTTCTCTCCCTCACTTACAATAGGGACAGCTGGATCTATAGCACCATATCCTCGTTGGCTTTGTGTTGTGCTGAACAAAGCACTCTGCAGCGGGCAGGCCCATTGTATAGAGTTCTGCACCAGCTACAGATGAGGGACAGACAGGCCATTGAGTTGGGGATTGATTGGGTGGAGCTGGGGATTCAAATACTGTGTACACATACAGAGGTGGGAGAGAACCGCTGTTGGTCCAGGGAAATGAAAATGTCACACTCGCACGACCCAGCCTGATACGGTTTGGTTGGAACTATGGCTGGACTGACCTGGTCAAATTGTGCATCTTCCCCTCTCTGGAGGGACCGGGACAGGGGTTTCTCCTGTTAGAAGGGTAAGACAGAGAAAGGGGAGTTAGGTTTGATGACGACTGAGCAGAGCACCTCAGACAAAGACAATATGTGACAATATTCAATCAGTCAGTTAATAATTAAAAACTAATTTAATTCCTGTAACTCATACACTCAAACACAAACTTTTAACGATTCTGCTTGTTTCCTCGCACCTTTATTTTATTTCCTGAGGTGGCTTAAGGAATGGTAGTTAATTGCAAAATAGAGGAGGTTATTTTAGTGTGTATTGAATTTTATTTCCTTTGTCACGTGACCCACTGTGGACTCACCAGCGGTTCCGCCATCACCATCTCGATCTTCTTCTCAGCCAGCACAGCAAACTCAGCAAATAGACTCTTGATGACGAACTCCCCGGGCTTGAGCTCAGGGTCGATGGTGATGCTCGACATGGCGGCGACGTTGTGTTTCTCCCACGACAGGGGAGTCACCGAGGAGGGTGCACGGCGTCTACTCACGCTGCTGCTGACTGGTGCAGAAGCTGCAGGGAGGGCGGAGGGCAGAGGTTAGGAAATAATACAGTGGGAGTTAAGCAGCAGTGTGAGACAAAGAGCACACTCTTGTAAATTATGCAATAGCATGTATTAGTCCTAATCCAAACAGGATCAGAGACATTTCCTAAAGAGGCAAGTTGGCTGAATTGATGAAAAGAGTGAGAACTATAACACTGCAGACTAGAGCTTAACGGTACTTATATGTTTCTGCCTTTCATTACAATGGTGGTTCTAGACAGAAACCCTCGCTCATTTTGAGAAATCAATGAAATATAACGTTCAAAGTAGCGAAACAAAAGAAAAATGCCAACAAAGAAGAAACAACAAAACAGCACTGTGATGGCAGAAGAAACGGGGGAAATCAGGAAATCCTCAAGCTTTCTGCTGATGGAGATAAGTCCCCAAAACAAAACAACCCTATGCAACTAATGGGAGAAAGGATGATCAAGAAAAGGGATGAGAAGATGTAAGACTTTGAGAAAAGAATCTATGAGATGGGACAATGCACACAAAAAAAGACTTGACAATAACCAGACTGGAGCCCAATGCCTGGGCAGCGTCCCTCATAAATGGTGAGGTTGAGCGTGCATGTTAATTACAAACACTGGAACAACAACTCATTCAGTTTGTGGAAGGACAAAACATGTCTATTGAAAGCAACAGCATCGCAGCTCATTATATCACTTCCCTGAAAGGACGGAGGTAAATCCAGCTACTAAAGTTTGCTTTGAGAATTCAAAGAGCAAGATTGAACTACCGAGACGGGCTGCGGAGCCGAGCGGGGCGGAGTGTGTCTGAATGAACACCTCACCACGAAGAACGCTGACACCATCAGGCAGGCACGCCACTCAGACGAGAAAATTGCTAAGCAATGATTCAGCTAAATGGATCACCTAAAACCGCAAAAGTGGTTATGGCAGGAGAACTAAAAAGACCCAGAGACGCGTAGATGATGACATACTGTCTCTTGGAATAGGACTCATCAACAGACAGTGATGTTGATGAACAAGGGTGAAATAGTTCCGAGTGAATATCGAAGAAATTATTTTTGCTTGAAATGCCCATCCCTGTTTCTGTGAAATACATTTGACTTTTCAGGAAAAAAAATGTCTAAAAAATAAGAAAGGCACTGAGCCTGAGAATCACTGCAACCAAATATTACACAGATCATCAACACAAAAACACGAGCATAATGGGTGGTATGTTAATAACACACCTCAACAAAAGAAGTATTTACAACAATTCTATATATTAATGTTGCTTTGAGACAATTCACCATGTTTAATATATTAATGTATAATTCTTACAGTGATCTTCAATCTTTCAATATTCAATGTGTTAACACAGGAAAGAACTCTTTAGACATTTTAGACATTTGTCACCATTCAATTTTCCGAACGCAACGTGAGTTTCAGGTTTAAAAGAATGGCAAAAGAAAAAATATATAAATATAATATAATAGGACTGATGGTGCTGAAAATTGTTGAAATGGAGCTGATTCAGCGGTGACCTCGTTTATTTCGGTGGTAACCCAGAACGACTCGACTGGTTTGACGCTCGCAACTGTCAGCTTAGCAAGCAAGTAAGCAAATCTGTTTTTTTTTTCTCTATAGCACATTCTCATACCATGTGGAGTGTCAGCTCCCACAGACGACACTTAGCTCATCAAACTTCTAGTAAACGCAGCTGCATTCTGGAGAATCTCACTGAGAATGCAGAAAACCAACAAACCCTAATCCAATTCCTGCATTAAGAGATTAACTTAATTGTACACGATGTGCAGCGTCTTTCCTTTTTAGTCTTCAGATTTATCTGCAAATTTGTCCTTTTATTTTTTATTTTATCATCTGGTATTAACCTCTTAACATTTCAAAGAGCCTGCATGAGGGTAGGAATGGGCTTGCTGTTATATCCATGTTGGCCTGTCAGAGTTTATTGGGGACCATAAAGAGAGGATACATGTTTTTAAAACAAATAGGCAAAAAGAAAAAGATTTTTGACAGATTTTTCTTAAATTTACATTATTTTTGAGCTGTATATAAACACATGAAAATGACAAACCCTGTGTTACATTTAGGTTACAGATCGTTTTTTCCCCACTGCATTTAGATTTTATATGAGCACATTTGCAAGATTATGTACCACACAAAACATTAGGTTTCATCAGTACTAATCTAAACATTTGTGTGTGCATCTGTTATTTATAACAAATTAACACATACAGTAAACTTATAATATATGTATAAAAATTAAAAAACATTGAGATCTAAAATAGCCCAGCTGTATAGTGACATTGTGTTTATGGAATTGGTGTTTATATGGATTTCTCTGTTTTTCCTTTTGCCACAGTAATGCTTTGTGTACATATAAATCAGACCCTGTGGTTAGAGAGGATTCTATGAATCCTAGCAGGTAAAATGTCAGCATTCGGGAAGTGTTGTAACAAGTTGTGCAGCTTTACTACAACACAGTAGTAGTAGGCATTTCTGGGATTTTTCATACTACCATCATTTGATTGAATCACATTTTCCCACACCAATAACAGAAGGAATGGTAAATCAATTTGTACAGCACCTTTAAAAAATCTAATCTAATACTAAAACTGAATGTCCACAAAGTCCCATGTGCAGTACTTAAGACTCGCTTCCTGAAACGCATTCATCTGGAATCACTAGTGGAACCCACAGCTCTATGTGCATCTGCATGTGCCACGGATCATGTGGTCACCTCATTCAGATAGCATCAGCTACGTGTTTAGGGAGACGGCCTCAACGGTTTTGGACATTTCGCAAGAAATGTAAGAATGTAACAATACTTTCCTCAAACTTTCAAGGCAAGAGAAGTAGCTACATCGAGCAGAGTAAAGCTTATTATGGGACATTCATCCATAAAACCACATAACTGTTAAATCACCTAAAATTACCAAAGATGCGGATAGGCACACACACAATTACCCGAAAAAGGACTCCAGTACCAGCGTTGCATGATTTGCCATTTATCAATAAAAACGCATCATGCTTGTCTGGTTTCACACTCCACCTCCCTCTATGATGGTTTCATATCATTGAGTGGTGTTCTTGAGAAATATGCCACAGCTGGGACAGAACTTCAGTATACTCCACAATGAATCCAGTCTAGCCAAGTGGACAATCACTAGTGAACTGACCCTTTACCTCATTCCCTCCCAGGAAAAGCCTTGTTCTGTTTCTTCCTGGTTGTCACAGAAACACGCATGCATACTGAATAGTCTGAATGCCATTGAGGAGCAGAACTGCAGTACGATATAGAGTTTTTTCGGCAGGGGGAGAAAAAAAAATCCACGGCCAGCATATCAAGATTTTTGTCTGACAAAAACAGGCAAAAATATGTGCAGGTGGTGACTAAATCTATACACTGATCAGGAGGCCTCTATAGGCCGAATCACTAGATAGGAGAGGATTGTCTGGTTTACAGTCTTCTTGGATACACCGAACCAAAACATCAGAAATGAGATTTTAAGTTATCAAGCGATGTTTTGTAGTATACCGAATTACACTGACTTGCAGGAATTCAACGAGAAGCCCAGAATTTTTTCAAAATGTTCAAACTCTCTCTCTTTATATATAGAGTACTATATGTAGGGGCTTCATCGGTTCATATGCATCGGTCTCACTAGTCCACACTTGTTTGACTAAGACAGTGGAGTGAGACAGGGGTATTTAACTTCACCAGAGTACCTGTGAAATACTTCAACTGATAAAACTCCTTGGATAAGAGATGAAAGGTCTTCCTAGATAAATACAAGTTACCTACAATTTAATTCGAGAGAGAGAATGAACAAAAACTGCATTCTTGATGACTTGCTTCACATCACATTTTAAATAAAAAATAAATACTCCACATAAGTTCAATGTGTCCTTGAGGTATGGATACGAATAGGGGGAAGTTTATTTAAAACAATTATGCCATCGCAGCAACAATGCACAGAGCCTGCATTTACGCTTGAAGGTTGCCTGCGTAGTGAAAACACTCCCGCCTGCAGCTGTAACTGAGTTTTGGAAGCAGAGACCAGTTCATCACGGGGTGCTTGAAACAAATGCTTTGTTTACTTGTTTGTCAGATTACTAGAGAAGACAGCCAATTTAAAAGGGATGCACCAGAACAGGAACACTATGAGTGGTTTTCAACCCTTTTCATATCAAAGACGTCTAATTTAGTGCACAGTGGGACCACAATCCCCCGTTGGATGAGAGTCTCTCCCTCTCTCACAACCCAAATCTGATAATAGATATTTTCATTGCTAGATATGATTTTGTCCAGAACTCTATGACTATCTGTACTGTAGGTAGAGGGATAACAGTAGAACCATAATCAAAACAGTCATTATGAAAGACAAAATTGTGAAGTTTAACAATTCTTCAATTATGTTAGGGATCCACTGGAGGGTCCCCATGTTACTGAATATAGTAATAGCAAGGATCTGATAAAGTTAAACAGTGAATGTTTAATTTCAAGTCAATAAAATCTTTAAAAAAATAAAAAGCCCCCCTCTCACCCGACAAAAAGAAAACACACTATTTTGAAATACACATGGGAAAAAGTTGAAATGTAATTCTAAGACATGCTGTAATCCAGTAACAGTTCTCATTAGATCCAATATAAACTAATATTCATAGAGCAAATTGGAAGGGCGAGCTGCGAGCAGCGTGGTGATGGGCTGGCCGTGTTGTGGTCATGTTGTCCAGCAGCACAGAGAGCCTTTCAAGCATTTCCCTCTTTGTTTACTGTGCTACACCAACACCCCCGATGATGTCACATAGCCAGCTCCCGATATCCAATGAGTGCCGGGGTCCTCCGCCCCCCCCTCCACCGTCCTCTTCTCTCCCACCCTGGGCCAGCATGGATTGTTGACTGGTTAACAAATACCCCCCCCCCAACAAAGTAATTTTCCAGTTAACAACAAAATGAGGAAAAACAAAATGCAAGGCATCCTTTTCTGGGCCAAGACTCTGCATTGACCCTCCATCCACCCCCCCTCTGTTTCTCTCTAGGACATGCCAGTCATTTGCGGCATGCCAAACTACAGATTCCCTTCAAAAGCTGACCCCATTGCACAAACAACGTTGCTTACCAACGCCTCACTTTTTAATGGAAGATACTGTACTCACCGTAGCTCTGGTGACTCGCTTATCACTGTAACACCATGTTCTTTTTTAAGCCAAGTCTAGATATTTAGGTTCAAGCATGCTTTGCTAATATGTATTAAAAAAAGAAGAAGGTTTTGCTTTTCATGGATTTCCAGTACAATCCAATTGACTGAAGAGATTAGGTCCCTAATTTGAAGTTACCTCACATAGAGATATATTCACATAGTTTAAAATTGAAAAAAAATCTGGTTTCTAAGAACAGAAACATGCCTTGGTTTACTCGTTTCCAATTCACCATACAAGTCATCTGACAAAACAAGGTTTATCTGTGGGCTACCAGGTAAAATCCTTCCATGAGAACACAGATATTTAAGAGATTCAGAACATCTTGGCCTAAAAAGGTGGACAGCGTCACATCTACACGTCTGATAGAAAAAACTGACAAGCTGCTGCTCAATTGCTGTAGGAAAAAAACATTTATCAAGCACAGATGAGTAAGACCTACAAGCTCCATTCTGCCAGAGGTCCATGGTCGTACTGAAGAAACAGAGCAGTCTGCCGGATTATACAACTATTAAAGAGTGGCTCCATCTTGTCATAGCTACAATAAAGCCCTCCCAAACGCCTGCCTTGTCAGGACAACCAGAAACAACAGCACACATGCATATACAGTACATATACAGGAATGCAGGGTTGTGAGTATGTCCTTTTTATTTATTTATTTATTTTTTAACAAAGGGAAACAAAAGAGTCACAGCCAATGTTTATGTGGTGTGGCAGTAGGATGGAAGTAGCAGGACAGCATTGAAAGTCTCTGAAATTAGGCCCACTTTGCCAGAGAGGCCCAACGGAGAGCTGGCAACCAGGAGAGAGGGGCAAGGGGGGGAGGAGTGGTTATTAGGAAAAAAGGGGCGATTGGAAGAAAACAGTTTGCTTAACAAGTGAATGTTTTACTGCTAAGAAAACAGGAAACGTTTTAATACTGTTTGCTCCTGTTGACTTAAAACATTGTTAAGTAGTCCAAGATCTCAAATTGGGTGTTGGGACAGTTAATTAAGTATAAAGGGCCTTTTCAGCAGTCTGTATCAGATGTTTCAGTGATACAAAGTACGCATATGCTTATGTTATTTTTGCAGTTTATTTTTGCCCTGAGGGGGACAATAAAAACTGTCTTGGAATGCCTACTGGACCTTTTATATATATTTTATTCTTATGGGGGGGGGTTGAACAAGATCAGAACAATGGTTCCTATGTTTCATTACTAGATACTATAAATAAATCATTTACAGAATTCTTCACAGCTTTGTAAATCACATATCCTGTTTAGGGTCATGGAGGTTGAGCCTATTCAAGCCCACACTGGATGAGGGGCAGGGTCCATTCTGGACTATCGCGGGACAAAATATATACAAATACATTGAAAGTCATGTTTCACAGGGGAATTAAATATTTTTTTAACATGCCCAACCTGTATAAAGTTGGATAGTGTGAGGAAGCAGACAAGGAGAGCGCAAACTTCGTATGGAAAAGTTCAACACAGACATCTTTGAGGGTTTTGTGGTGACAGTTCTCAAAGCGTTTCATTTTTTTAAGTTGCAACTTAAAGATACACTTGCAATTATGTGCCACAGTAAACGTGCCACTTATTCTTCAAGTGCCAACAGCCCCAATCTCCTCTTCTTCAAAAGTCTGAATCTGACTTAGTTTTCCCATTGACCAAAATGCAACTGTATATATTATATCTACTTGATATGATAATGAATATAAGTGATGGATCATATCTGTAACTGACAAAATCTTGAAACATACAACATCTACGATCATCAATCTGTTGTGCCCATGAGCCGTTTTAAGAGCCTGATGACAAGCCAACAGATACTTCCTCTATTCCAGGTCTAGTCTGACATCATTCTCCATTTCCTATTTACTGTACTATATGCGTCCTTCCCCATTCAATGTAGAAAATAAACTGTATATCAGACGTTTAAAAAAAAAAAGAAAAAAAAAGGGGGGGAACAAAGTCAGATTCCCAGAATGTAGACCGCTTCACTATTAAGTGCTGCAAGGTTTCACATTTGATATTTGTTAAATTACAGTTATGATGCACTGTACCGGACAGGGAAGGTACAAAATGATGAGTCGTCCGTGTCAAATCTCATTCTGACAGTCTTTCTTACTAGAAAGTCACTAAATAGTGAACTGAATCCACACAACTACATGTTTCCACTAGCTCAATGGTGAAGAGCAACATTTCTTATTATGCCCGTGACATTGACATTTCTTTCCATTACCAGAATATGATCTGGACAGTCATCTACCACCTTTCATATATGGTCTCTGCTGTGGAGAGTAGCACCTCCACTCATTTTGCATGCTTACTATTTTCTTTTAGTGTTGGTTTAGTTTTTTCTCCCCTTTGCCAGGATAGAATGTCTGCCATTTCTATAATATGGAAATTACAAGTTTGCTATATCCAAGTTCGCCATGTCCTTGCCTCACAATCTGAATGGGATGACAAATCTACCATCTTTGGCTATGCATCATCACATTGGCAACTGATTATACCAGGGAGCAATTTTTTTTTTTAGCAATAATTATAAAAAGCTTGGCAAAATGTATGATAAAAAACAACATTGAAGCATGTCATTCGACTTATCTAAACACAGACAAAGACCAGATAAGTATACGTCTATAAATAACTGAATCTCTTATCGGCTATTTGTTTCCAAATCAAAATCCTTTACGCGGTGAAGTCACTTTTAGTCATCATTCTGCATATATCTAGAACAAACTTAAAAACTTCCAGAACAAACTTAAAAACTTCCATATCTGGAACAAACTTGTAGGGTATGTTCCCAACCACTATCTGTGTGTGTGTGTGTGTGTGTGGTGTGTGCATGAGAGTCAAACAGAGGGTATGCTAATATGAATGTCTCATTATCATCTTTAATATAAAAGATATGTTCAGTCAGTCCATTTTGTGCTTGAGTAGAGTAAGAATAAGATAACAGACAAAAATGTTTATACCACATGTTTTATGGTAATATTGGAATTTTCAGTGATTCTTTTAATCTTATGTTATGAAGTATCTTTACTTGACTTGTTTAATTCTCCAGAAAAGTCACTATATTAATATAGCATTTTAAAATTTTACATACGATGATATAGAATTGAGTCCATATTGCCAACATCTACTTGGTCCTGCAGTCACAATAAAAGGAATGAGTTCTGAATATGAATCCCTTTTATTTTTAAACTCAGGTGAGGAGCGGGCTGTGGGTGATCCCACAGAAAAAGGCAAACCAAACATTCCTCTTTTGGACAAGAATGGCGCACTGTGTGGCTGAGGTTCTGCAATCACAGCAAATCTATGTATTGTAGGCTATGTGCTGTTCTCTGTGCCATCAAACAGCTGCGTGGAAAGCAAAATGTATAAAAGTGGACGCACACACCAAACCGGGAAGCAGCACTAAAGCACTTGGAATCCATCACATATGTAAGCAGTTTTTTTTTTTGGAAGTGTTATAATGAGTCACGAACAATGTGTGGATGGTCAAGTTGCACAAGAAACATTATAAGGTCCACGATTCAGGAAATGGTGATGAATCAGCAACGGCAGCTGGAAAAATTCAAACTGCCGTTTTACAAACACCTATGTCCATCGCTGCATTTCAGCGGTAATAAAAAGCTAGCGTCTTCTAGATTTCCGATGTAATATAGGCTGTATTGTAAGCTAATAATAGGGAGGAAGCAGAAGACGGATCAATAATAGCGAAACATTAGCTGCCCCCAGAGGGAAGGGAGAAGGGGGTATAAAAGTAGGAGTGAAAAGAGGAGGGATAAAGATTACGTTTAGTGCTGCTGAGGGAAACGAGATCTGGACAGTTGAATAAAAAAAAAAAAACAAGTTGACAAAGATGTAAAAAGTAATGAGCGCAGACAGAACCATTAGAGCAAGTACAATAAGTCTACCTGTAAGTAATCTGTGTTATGTATCAGCAGATGCTTGTCAATAGAAACATTATGGGACCACCAGAACAATGATTAACAGGGGGAGGAGGACAGACAGCTGAAGGAAGAGGTTAACTGCTGCCACCTGCACACACATCAAACAAGCGTGGCTTAACCAGGACTAAACATAATCCGTCATCTTGACAACTCCATTAATAACCACGTTTCTTATACAGGTAGGAGACAGAAAAAGCTCAAAGAGTGGATTGCACGCAAGCATGTACAATGCCGCGCGGCCTGCTGACTGTGTGTAGCAGATAAGTCCGGTATGTAAACATGTGCGCAGGCTTGGCAAGGTACTCACAGCTGCTACTCCAAGACTTGAGCAGAGATTTGATGCTGATCTCAAAGAAGACCGAATCCTGCAGGCTCAGCATGGCGGCTCTCGAAAAGTTGGGACTTCACCAGAAGGCACAAAAGTTACAAAGCTGCTGTCACTTTCATTTCACAGAACACAATCATTCCATTTTTCTCGAAAATAAACACATTCGAAAAAAAAAAATCTTTAAGCCTGTCACACTTGCAGCTCCTCTCCCGTGACTAGAAGTGAGCTCTTACCCTCCACAGGTGCTGTTTACAAAGGCAGCATCCTGACTGAGTGCGAGAAAGAGACCCGAGAAGTGCTACCACCTTGTTTCCTCTACCACTGAGTTCAGTGAAGAGCAAAACTGCTCCGGGAGAAGAGTAAAGAGAGAATTGCCTGGCTAGAGAAGTATTCCACCCGGTGCCTGCCCACTTGCCAATCCACAGAGTCCCTCATCCCCATTTCAGCGCAGAAAAAAATCCAGGAAGGCGAAGGACGAAAATCGGGTGAGAAACTTTTCCTCCCGATAGGAAGAAAACAACAGTAGAACAGTTAAAAGTCTTAACAATGCACGGTAATATTCCCTCTCCTCTCTTCCTGTGTGTGTATGCCAGTCCTAGCCCGCTAGCACTGTCAGCCACCCTCCACCTCCCCTCGGAGCTCTTGCTCTCTCTCTCTCTCAATTCGCTCGCGAGCAACCCCTCCTCTTCCCGAGCTGGCTCTTGTTCTTTTACTGATGCCTGCTCTTTTCTCTCTGAGTGAGAGAGACCTTGTTTCAACGGCAAACACGGGGGGGAGGCGGGAGCAGAGTGTGGGGGTGGGTGATGTCATCAAAATGCTGCGAGTGTTCCCTGGCCGTGGTTCAGCAATGCATACGCATGTCAGAGCTGCTACTGTGCTGCCTCTCCGCTGGCCTATCGAGACGACACTTCCTGTAAGCTCCACAGCAATACTGATGCGTCATCCCTGACTGCAGTAGGAGGGAAAGGGATAGAAGAGCAAAGGAAAGGGGAGGATAAACTGGACATGGGGGGGATGCACACAACACAACTAGTAGGTTCACTCTTAGTCAGATCCCTGCCCAAAATAATATTATATTCCTAAATACTTTTATCCACATATTCAAAACAAAGTAAACTGTGTTCACGCTTTACTCAGAATATGAGAAATGTTCAAAATATCTGACCAGATCACACCATAGCACGTGACGCCATGTTACTGGTGCTCCCACTCCTACCAGCTTCTAATCAGACATTGTTTCACGATACCACTCACAGCTCATCTTTTTCAAAACTAACCGCTCACACCCAATGGAGTCATAGGCATTACATCATTGCTCTGTCCAAAAGCTACCAGGCATAGTAACACGCAGAAAGATACACAAACCACGCTACACACTGCATTAGTGACAAAACAGCAGACTCAGTTCGTACGAACGTGTGCGGAGGGAGATGGACACTCACGCACACACGCACGCACCTGATTCATCTGATATTTTAATCATTTGTTGATGGTCTTTTCTGCCCTTGCGGAGACTTAAAAACAGATCCGCATGACATCAAGTAATTTGTAGTCAAGCACAGGATTAAGTTTGTTAACAAAATATTTTGAGGGAACAGCACTGGGAAGGCTGCAGAAGACAAATGCTCTTTGTCTCGTTTCCAGTTTAGTCTTAATTTCTCTCTCGCCCTCAGTCTCTCCCGCGGTCACATGCCCTCCGCTACATAAGTTATGCAAAATGAGGCAGAGCTCATTGCAAACAAACAACACAAGCAGATGCTTTGTCAAGCCCTGGCCGATGCTATCCTGATGCAGGCTTCCACTGTGAAACTCTGCCTTGTAATAAACAACATCAGATTCTTCACAGTCCCTCGGCACGATTACATATTGTTTTAATTTCATTTGATGTCCCACTTCAGTATCTTTTGGATGCAATTAATCGCAGCTCAACAATCAGTCTAGAGACATTTAAATGTTAAATCGGCCTGTTTAAAGTGTAACTATGAAGATTCCATGTGAATCGTGAACAGACACGAAAATACTAATTCCAGAACACGAGGGATGCCAGTATTGACAATTTAATTGAAATTTACCTCAAAAGGTAAAAGGAGCCGACAATGCCTTTATTAGACTTGTTGTGAGGTGACAGGAAGTGAGGGGAACATGGAGACAGGAACGTGAATGACATGGGAAGGTTTGCTGTGGGGGTCTAACAGCAAATGTTACTAGTACGTAGCACGCGTCTCAAACCGGGAGGTTACCAGGACTTCTTTTCACTTTCTTGACGAGAATCGGATGAGAAGGTCAGTACCAACACCACTCTTGTCTGCCTGACATAAAGCCTTATCGTCATTGTGATGTTGCCAGGAAACCGGCAGAGACAGAAGGAAGACACTGAGCCTGGCTGAGAAATATAATCCTACATGAAACTCAGAATTTTTACACTTTTGTTTTTTGTGTGGATAAAACAAATGAGATATCAAATGCTAAATCCGAGCTGCGTCCCTCATGGACAGAACCAGGCTAGCTGCTTCTTTTGTCAATATGCTAATCTTAGCTAGCCGCCTCCTGACTGTGGTACCAGCATGCTTGTTTAGATACATTAAAACATTTAGCTCAATTTCCACTGTAGAAGGAAGGAAACAGTATTTGGCAGAAGTTTCATCTGTACACATTATGTACAAAAACAGAATCAGAGTTCATATAATCGCCATTATCTGACGATCAGTTAACACACAAACATGCAGAGACCTCCGCGGGCATTGTTTTGTGTAAACCAGCTTTATTGTTTGAGGAATGCAAAGGAATAACGGACAACATAAACTCTCTGGGAACATTAGAGTTATGAATGTCCAACAGAACTGATGCTAAGGCTTTGAAATAAACAACATTACAATTGACTTCCTGGAAAGAAGAGCCCGCTGATCAAATAATCTCAACTAAATGCACATCCGAGTAAGTAGTTCCATTCACAAAGTGGGAGCAGTGATTGACAGCTAGCCATCCTGGCTGCAGACAGTACAGGGGAGCTGTTCTTCCCAAGAGCCTACGGGCTGGAGGATGTATTTCCTGTGCTGGCCTCTCTGAAGGGCAGTGGTGGGAACAATAATCGATAGGAGCTGTAATTCAATCCCTGACCTCCCCAATGGAGCCTGGGCTGCAGAGGACACGCTATTTAGATCCATCACAGTAGTCTGGGTATGTAGCGCCACTCTACAACATGCACGGCTTCTCACTTCCAAACATTCCCCCAACACAGGAACCAGCAATTTCATACTTCCATAATCAAGACACACACACTGCACATTCAGATTATGTTTCAAGCCTTTCACCTCACAAAATGTATTAACCCAGATTTTCAGGCTCATCTTTGTAAATGACTCCTATTACAAACCACGGAGTCTTCTCCCCAGCTCAAGCTGAGAATGAACAAGCACATTTTGCAGATTTGCTTAAACAAATTGAGAGTGGCAACCCTTTCAGCAAAGAGTCATTCTTTGGTCCCAAGCATATTGCCACTATGGGCAGCACACAAGGGAAATGTGAATTAACACATGTACATAAAGGTCAGCGTGTTATTCATAGCACATCTCGAATTGAGCGATCTTGTTGTTCGCTATGGAGGAGCATTTATCGGGGCAGCTAGTGAAAGAGAGCACCAACAATGACTCACAGCATTAGTCTCCCCAGCTATGACACCATTCTCCCACTAAGTGCAGTCTGCACTGAGCTGCACCATTATGAGGTTTCTTTCCCTACAATCGGCTAACAGCTATTTAAGAATCCTCGATGAATAAGTTCACCAGGCTGTCTGGATACACACCCTATAGCCTGTTCAGAGGGAAATCACATGCACATCTTTTATTACAAAAGCCCAATCCACCGGGACACACTCATGTTCAGTCACATGCTCCAAACACTCCCAAATCACAAACAGGAAACCTGCTGCACCCATTAACCAAATACTGACCTAATCAAACCCTTGACAAAAACTCAGCTGTACATCGTAGCTACTGGGTGATGTCACTGCGTGCGAAGGAAGACAAATGACAAAAAGAACGAAAGTAGCACCACCTCAAAAGCCAACTGAGGCTATGCCAGATCTGGAACAGGGAGTGGTACTTGATGATTAAAACACATGGCGAATCGCCCTTAGTTATGAAGAAACCATATGACCAATTAATTCTATATGTCCCCTTCCTCAAACCACTGTGGTCATCCCTTTGTTTATTACGGAACTCACCGTTGTGGCCCTTGCCACCACCAGCACGATGTAAAAAGGAGAGCTTTCTAATACGGTGGATGTTTCCTAGTTGGAAAGACAGAAAGGAAAGGAAAAGGTTTGAAAACAAGTCACCCAATCCGGGCTGTAGAAATGTTATCTGGCTGTCTTAGGCAAAATATTGATATAGCTAATCAAGGCTTCAATCCAAATAGTATTTAAGAAACAAGCAGCCTATCATTGTTATCGTTGGTTAGTTAAGCCAATTTAGTCCTAATCTTAGAGACTAGGTGATTTGAGCAGAAGAGAGAGCTCTGACATGCTTCAGCCATGAGCAAACACAGAGCAAGCGTGCTCTGACAGGTAACATCGAAAAAAGGCACACTGACTGACGGTAAGTCATTGCCCCAACACTTATGCAAACTGGCTGGCCTGCACGCACACATAATGTTTATGCGCAAACACATCTACTAAACCTTTAACTACTGTATCCATAGACACAATAGTAGACCTACTTCAGAGGATTACCTTTGGCAGCACAGCTCATGCTTTAATACTGATTCTACACTTTTTGCTGCAAACACAAGCTGGTTTCTCCCTGCATTTTTTTAATAAAATATTTTTTTTCACTTAATTATGAGCATAAGATGGCATGCACGTCCCCTACTATAACTATGACAGACGTCCTACCTTTCAATGTATGCATGTCTTCATGTAGCTAAATAAACTGAAATCAGGAAAAAAAAACTAAACTAACTAAAATGTATTAATATGTGCATCACGGTGCATAAGAATCTAATGGTTGAATCTGATGATTATATGAATAATAGGACAGATCTTCAGCATAGGTAAGAAGAGGACTTCCCTGCTCCTGAGTTAAAGTCATTTTTTGCCATTTGGGTGTAGACAAACTCCAAAGCAAGCTGCAAAAACAAAGCCTCAATGTAGTCAAATGTGCATGCTAATTTACATACTCAGCAGACAGCGCAGCATTACCATTCCCTTTGAATTTTTTTGTCTACTTCTCAAGTGTGATTCTACAATCCAATGTAATTTTAACTGCCTTAGTCTTTAAACTCCATAAAAGGTGGAGGGGTCTTTAGCTTGCTAAATGCATCAACAAGAGAGCTGCGATACTAAATCATACAGTAAAACTGAATTCTTCGAAACCAAAACTATGTCATAAAACTAATCATTATCTTAACATGTACTTCAAATTCACAAGGTTGTCATTAATCACCTTTCCTCTCTTACTTTGAGAATAATATTGGGATATTTTATCTCATCATCGATGCAACTAGAAGTGTGGTGCCGTCTGTATGCAGCAGGGTAGTCAGTCTCCATTTGTTCCGCACCTTGTCTATTCGTGTGCTTAAATACATCAGCACATAGCACAAAGCTTAGCAGACTTGTCTCTCTGAAGTATTGACAGGCAGAGGGGTTTGGTAGCCTGCTGCGACCTCGCTGATATTGGATAGAGCTAGGCCGATATGTCAGGCAACATTAGCCTGCTGTGGATATATCAGTCTGGGTGTATATGACAGCAGTTAAGTAACAAGCAATGTGGTCCAGAAATGCCAAGTAAGGTTTAGGGATTCATATCAAAGCTGTTTATGAGTTTATATAAAAACAAAACTTTTAATATCAGTATCAGCCTTAAAAAGAACAACAATAATAATAATAATAATGGGCTCTAATACTGGGTTGCATCAAAACAATAAAAATCAGCTGACTTGGCTTATGTGCTTGTAAATGTGTGGATACAAAACGGGTGGGAATATGGTTAAAAAGCTTTAACAAATGCAGAACTTAAAATATAAACTATGAAAGCTCCTAGAAAGTAGCAAAGTTAATAAGCAAAGATGGAAACAAAATCAGTACTGGTAGTAAAATCAGATTACTGCTGCATCAATATGCAGCGGGGTCCGTCATACCTTTGAGGCGGGTTTTGCCGGTCGACCTGGAGGGGCTGATCACTGGGTTAACCTTCATTACCAGGTCTACCGGGTCCTCGTCAATGGTCTGTCCCATGGCCAGCAGGCCCAGGCGCTTCATGCGAAGGAGCCGCAGACCTGTCTCCCTGTGCCCGGCTCTCTCCCTGGGCAAAGCTACCCCATGTTCAATATGCCCCTCCCCTGAGACGGCACCTGGGACCAGGCTCTTCAGAAACTCCATGTTCAAGACTCTTTCTGTCCTTCACTGAGGTGTGCAATCCAAGCGCCCATGCCATGTCCTGCTCCCATGAAAACCGCCCATCTCCCTCCGCTGCCCTGTTTGCAGACAAGCAGGCAAACAGGTGTTGCTACCTACATGTAGCGGCTAGTCACACGTCACTGTATGTAGGAGTCCTGTGCTCTACCCTTACAGACCAGAGGAGGCTCTACCCCCTCCTAGCTCTCCAAAGTTGTTTGTCCCGATTAACTAGAGGGAGAAAAGCAGGTGATTGTAACTAGCTCGCTTGAGCGAGAAACCTCCTACCCTGCAACATTACCTGTCTGCTTGCAGTGGAGCGAGAAGGCAAACAGACCTGGCACTTTTCATGGGTTGTGATGTAATTATGAGTGGGCAAGGCTATGTTCGAGTGCCAGGCACTATCTGGGGTGGGACTAGAACATGTTCCACAGGAGATAACATGAGCCTGGGCCGCCAGCCAATCACAATAAAGACGACACCGGCCACACCCTGCTAGCCTGCTTCGCTCACCAGCGACAGAGACTGAGGAAGGAGGAAGAAGATTGACAGACACTTTGAGAAGTGGGAAAGCTTCACTGAGCTGGCTTCACTTGCCCGCCTGCTTTTACTGATAGCCCTTATCGCCGTCCGTGTCACTTGTTAGCATTCGTACACAAAGGCTTGTTTGCTTTCTTGCTAACTCGCTCAAATAGCTTCCCCCCTTTGCTTTCACATCTGCTGAGGTATTATGAAAAGAAGCAGAATGAGCAAAGTGACGGGGTCGGTGAGACGGGGTGATGACAGACTGCTGCACTCTGCTTGGCTGCACAGCTTGTACCTGCAGCAAACTCAAGCCGTTCCAATGAGGGGGAAGAGGGACTACGCCGTGCTGACTCTCAAAAAGTGCACTGCCTAAAGAAATCATCAATTTGCTGTTCTCTGGGAGTGAGTGCAAAATTAATAGCCCATCCAAGCACAAACATAACCAGTCCACAGTAGCAATACAAAGCTGTAACACTGCACAAAAATTACAGATGACTGTAGCACCAGTGGGCAGCAAACTGGTAAAACACTGTAAAGATAAGCATTTTCTGCCGATTCATCATTATCGCTGCACCACAATAACAAAACTGGCCAATACAAATCAAAATAGTACAATACCTTTATTGTTTTCCCTTTAATGAAACTAGATTTAGCAACATTTTGATATTTATATCAAAATGAGTGACTCACTGTAATGTAAATAGGTTGCTCGTACTATAGAACTTAATGGAAATGTAAACTCAGCACAGAGAATTACAGCACAAATAGGTGGGTGTATATGACATATACAAAAGAGAGACAAAGTAAAGAAGACACTGCTCAAAATAGTTGAAAAATAATTCTTCTATGGATACAGTATCTGTGGTGATTATTTTGGTTATCCATTACAACATGGGAGGCCAATAGGTTCAGGCTACACTGTGTTTCTATTAGTTTGTTTTTGGAGTCTGCTTACCACCTGAGGCTGAAAGTCCCAGAACACTGGTTTCAATTTTGTACAATGAAGCACAGCTTTATCAGAAAAAAATGGGTCAGATTAACAAGTTAAAGTATCATCACAGTGTCAGGATCAACTAAAGTTAAACAACATTCTCCAAAAGCTTCATCAGTTTGCGTAAACACTATAAAATTTGCCATGCAATATGTGGAGTTACAGAGGGACAAAATACCCTTTTCACTAAGATAACTCGATGAATCAACGAAAACATTGTCTAATAGCATGCTAGTGTTAACATTTAATTCTAAATTTGTTTCCCTGAAGCGGATATTCAAAGCCATTCCAGTTTGTGCTATAAGGGTTACATGGTATGTCATTTGAAGTGGATAAGTAGATCAAGTAAGCATGAACTCTATTCTAAGTACAATTTGATAAGTGATTAAAGAACCATTCTGTATTTATTTTCGTTACATGTCCTTGGGATCAAGTAACCATCTTTACAGAAAAAGATTTCTTTGAGAAAAGGGTATAAGGCGATATTGCATTATATACACGAGACCAGTATGGTGATCACAAACTGTTTGTGAGAAAATGTGCAAAAATGTCAGTGAGATGATGTAACGTTTTGAGAAAGGGGAAGCAAGGAGGGGAACTCAGCATTCTCTTAGTTTCTTTCCCAGTGTGATTTCTGAAAATACCATACAAATACCTTTGCACAGTACAGTCATCTGTTCATTTCAGCTATGTCTTTTTATTACATTTATCCAGCGACAAATCCAGTCTGCAGAGTAAGCACAAAGAAGAATGCAATGATGAAAGGAGTTCAGCAGTGGTGGGGAAAACCCTGCCCTCTAGAGGCCAGTTAGCAGAAAACACACAAAGCAGCGAAAACAAATAGTTGAAACCTACTGACAAGCCCCGAACTTCTGGGGAAAAGAAACGTGAAAGCTGGCTAGAGCTGGAAGCAGAAAGATGGACTCTGAAAAACACAAATTGTCCAAACTTAAAATATGTTAAAATTCAGATAACTGCACTTTTTCTTTTTATATTATATATAAATATATATATATAATATATATAATTTTGACATATAATTTTGCTTCTTATCTACAATAATGGTAAAGACCGTACATGCAATTCTGGGTTGCATTCAGCACCACAACAGGTCTGTAAACTGTTTTGTTGTCCATTACAATTATGTATAAACCAAGATCAAGTGACTTGCCTACTGGTCTTTTGTAATAATGACAAGACAACCCAGAACTGAATTTAATAGACCAGTATTGTAGTGCCAAAGATTAAAAAAAAAAAAAGAAAGCTAATCTATCAGGACCAGAAAAAGAGGGAAAAAAATCTGCCTATGTTCTACAGACGGTTATGTGTTGGTGTAGTGCAAGGATCTGAGGCCTAAAGATGCAGAGAGGCTGATGCAGCAGATCCCGGTAAGAATCACTAAATGGGTCAGAAAGACAGAGGGGGGGGGCAGAGAGAGAGAGAGAGAGAGAGAGAGAGCAACAGCGCGAGAGAAAGAGCGAGAGAGAGAGATGACTGATGAGGCAAAGATAGCCATCATTCGGCCTGAACACCACAATGGTCAGTGGAGGCAGCTGTGGTTTGCTGGGGCCAGGTCTGTGGTGCTGTTGAGTTAGAACAATACCCCTGCACAGGAGGCCCAGATCCCAATCAGCCCAGGAATGTGAAAGCGGAAGCTCTGGGAACAATGTGCAGCGTTCCTATGCCATTCTGGGTTCCACCCGCCTCAGCCTTGTTCTGCTTTCAAGCAGGAGAAAACAGGAAAACTGGTGGGCTTGGGCCCAGAAGTCAGAGTCCGTTCTGCAATCAGCTGGCTGGGGGGGGGGGTGTTATTACACTGTCAGAACTACCACTAGTTCAGTCACGTTGATCAGTGAGAATGCATTTTTCATGACCGCCTACTCCCCGCTGGATGTCAGTGAACAGTTTCAAGGGCCGTGTCAGGTAAGCTGAACTTTTAAAACAACGTTGCAGTGCCCCCTGATGGTAAAAACAGACACCACGTTCTCAAAGCTGCATTCCCGCCTTCCTATGCACATTTTGTGCAACCTTTAAATTTTCAGCCATAAATTACATTTTTTGCAAGTACACTATTACCCTAGTGCAACTTCATTTAGTTATTGTCGTTAATGTCACCATGGTACAAATTTAATTTCACTCACTTCTATCTGCATGTCTTAAAACTTTAAGACTGAGTTCCCTTTAAAAAAGCCTGCTCACTTAAAACAGTGTTGTCTATATGTGCTAAGCATTCAGTTAATAAAAATGGATATATATTTAAACCGTTACTAAAGCTCAAATTAAATTGTTCCATGGAAATGGGATATATTCCATGTGCGTGCCACAACAAACACTCACAGCTCTGAACAGTAATGGTGATTATCTAATCTGGTGAGTTTCCAGGATATGAAGTGCGTTTGCTTGGCTGTACTGTATTTAGTTTGCATACTTCATAATCATTTTATTCTCACAGTCATGCCAAGTTTTGGAAGTTGACATCGATAAGGTTTAAGTAGTCCTACCAAAAGGGTTGTCAAGGAACAAAATCTCACTGACATCTACAGACACTGTTCAGTAGTAGTTCATTTGGAGCCTTGCTAGAGGAGGACAAACTTTTTCTCTCTGTTCCATCTCATAATACACAATCTCCTTCCCACTGGTTCAGTGCAAAAACTGCAGCACATTACTGCTTTGCCCATTAACTTGGTCCACTGATTGCCTACAAGTTTGTAAGCCGTCTTGCATTCGCAAACTAGAACAAGAATTGCAATGTTTAACACCCAGACAAAGGGATCAAGCTGGTTCTTTACAGTCCTGAATGACAATTGTGAAGCAGCCCACAGAGAACATGGTTGTCACTGCTTAAGAATGTGACCTGACCAGACCCTGCACCAAAATCATTCCCTTTTTATGTCTGGACCAATTACCATCACGAGTGGATGTTCTTTTCCTGGAGGCCATAGGAACACAGCATAGCACAAAATGTATTTTAAAAAAACATTATTTCAATGAACACAATAACCAATGCAGCAAATTTCTGGATAATGTTGGACTTCACTTTGGTAAAAGCAAATTCACAGCTAAGCAGAGGTACATAACACATCTATGTTTACTAAAAGTTCACCCGCTTTCCAATAAGGGTAACATCTGAATATAATAGTTATTTATACACCTTGCACATCCAAAATCAGACTATGACACAAGACAGTGAATTGGCTCAACCATTGTCACAGAATCTTGTTGTGCCATGATGTCCAGTATAGAAATATTTAACATCTAAAATCGAAAGGCTTGACATTATTCAGCATTAGCTAGATGTTAGTTTTAAATGCGTGGATGATGTCTCCTTGGGAAGGCGTCATTAAAAAAAAAAAAAAAAAAAAAAAGACAAAGAAAAACATCTAACATGAGGAAAACGTCTTGTTTGTTGTTCTGTTTATATTTTACAAAGCAAAATAGCTTCTAGCACACTTAATATTTCCACCTGACAAACATTCTGCTCCATGTGCCACAAGGGAAGTTAAAAAATAATATTTGTCTATCAGGTGTTAATTGTATGATCTGACACACTGATTACTGATCCTCAGAGTCTGTTTGGATTTTTTTTCTTAACTAAAAATAATGAGTCATAATGTTGACATCTTTCACATGACATTTGTTTTGACCAGCTTGGATTTCAAAAAGGTAGAACACAAACAAGCAGCCTCTGCTTCACCATGTTCTTAAAAATGTAACAGTTAAGTTGTAACTGTAGACAATAACCTTTTGCCTATATAAAAAAGATGCTTTAAAACTGGAGAAAAGCAGAATGAGGCATTTTTTAACTTCTGAGAGGATACAAGTCAAGTTTTCCAGACCAAAGGGGGAAAAATGGCAGCTGAATAATACTTAAAACTCTAAATCCAGAATTCAGCAAAACAGAGAGATTAGTCCAACACCCGGCTCATTTTTTCACTACTTAGCTTGCAGTTCCCTGAAAGCTGAACCACACCATATTACCCATTTAACCAGTGTGATGTACCTTAAGGCCATAGAGCAGGGACCGACAGTGGAGAGAAAGGGGGTCCACAATTTCACTGCACAAGAATCTGAAACAGAAAGCACATGAACCACATCTTTAAAAAACACAAACCACTTCCATAGTTGATCACTGCTAAGTACTAAATGTCCTCCTTAAACTCAACTTTAAGATTAAGATCTAATTACCTTTGAACAGTCGGATTATATAAGCGACGGCCATTATGACATATCATTCAGTTCTTAAACTTTGGAATTTTTCTTGTTGACATAAGAAATAACACTTTTGAATGGTCACCTGAATGCAATATTTTAGCCACTCACACATTATACAAATATTACATCTCAATGTTTATTCAGTAGAAGTTTGCTACGATACAGAGAGGCCATCTCGTGCAGCCAAAGGTGTAAAGGAACAGAGTTGGTGCAGTCGGTGCGGTCATGGTCAGATCAAAGTAACAGGTCAAGCTGCTGTCAGCTTCTGCTTGGTTTGCTCTGTACAAGGACAGGATTAAAACCCTCCTCTTGAGCAGAGTAATAATCTGAAGATTACCCACTGCATCCAAGAGCAGTTGCATAAGAGATCAGAGCCTCCAAAACTATACTTTCCTACCAGTTTATCATCATAGTGACTGAAAGAGGCTCCTTTTATAGTCAGGTAATCCCATATCCAGCCATGCAGTCATTAGTTACATTCTGTCTCAGTGCAGAATGAAGCATATTCTTTTTTCAAAAGTGTAGTGTGCATGAACATAATCCAGTGACAGTAGACTGACATCAGTAAAGAAACTAAGTACAAAAAAGGCTTAACTTCTAACCATTACTGTCAAACAAAGGAAGTATGAACGAGCTGCTGATCACACAGCTGCCAGACAGAGAAGTTGAGGTGAGGACTTCCACCCAAGTGCTGTGAAAAGGTGGTGCGAGGAAGTCTGACTAGATATCAATTCAAAACGACATAGAAACAACGTAAGAGATCGGAAGGCGTATCACGGCGACAACCCAGCCACCACAAACACAGCGAAAAGCAGAGTTCTCAGAGGCATTCATTTGGTTCTCACGCTGACGAGACCTGTGAATAATACATCTGACTTCCTGTTCCAGCTCAGCGCCTCAAAAAAGCAAAAAAGTGTGACCACAGAAAAAGGGTGAGCCAAAGTGTGTGCCTGTCCTGAACGCTGTAGCAAATGCAGACAAAGCTATTGTTCTATATATAAAACAACAAAACACATACATTGCTCTGGTGAGTTCTAAGGAATATCTCATATCTTAATATAGCTCACAAGTTATTCAACCAAATCACAGCATTTCCAGACTTGCTCAAGTTTATGGAGTTTAAACATTGATCATTTTGATATAACTGCAACAGTCTAGGAGAGCTAAAGGTTAGCGGATGGGAAATGATCTGATCAATGTTAACTTCACTTCATCTAACATTACTCTGCAATATTAGTAGCGAGGATGCTGCAAATGGGGGTTCTGATCATCCATCCAGGAAACAGGAGATAACTCTGACAAAGGCAAGATGGTCCCGTCTCATTTTATTATGTTCCATTCTCCTGCTGCTACATATCAACTTCCAGTAGCCTGCGACACTTCTCTAGACTTTCCTCCAAAGTTCACCCCTTAAATGAATCACAGTTGCACGGCCGCCATACACATTAAGACAACAAATTCAAGAATGTCTAGTACAGTATATCTGTTGTACACATCTAAAAACCTTGGTAGAGCACATAGCCAGTAAAAGGCAGTGAGCTACAGTAATCTGGACAAAGGGGGAAAAGCCTATATCTGGCTCCCACCAACACTAAATGACAGGCCTGGCCCTGTCGTAATCACTACCTCTTGAGCGGAAACATTACTAGCTTCTTCCGACTGGGAAGGGAAGTACATAAACACAAACATTTTCTATGTTTTCAACCAATATTCCCTGTTATCCTTCTATTGCACTGGATGACACCAACAGTAAAGAAAATATGAAAGTCGATGGATCTAAACATGGTAAAAGTGTTTGTAACTCGGCCCAGGCTGTCTTGAGGGCAAAGACAGGGTGGTTTCTTTGGCAAAAGCAGACCCAAACATCAATTATGCTCCAAACCCTCTCTCTCTCAAAGCCAAGGATAATCTTCCTCAGCAGGGCTCAATTATAGGTTATTTCTAGCTAGACTCATTCTTATTGTGTGCTCCATCATGCCAAGTCTCTCAATGAAATAAATGGAAAAAAAATCCTAACCCAGGAACACAACCAAGCAATGTTGTGCTTTAATCTGCAATGTGTTGGGGATGAGGAAGAAACTTTTAGAAAAAAGGTTAGGTGTTTGAAGGTCAGGGCAATGGTGACAATCTGCCAATTTTCTAATTAATATATAAAAAAATCATTCATCTCCTCCAAATGCAGGAAACAAACATAATATGCTTAAGAAAAAAATCTCAACAGCTGATTTATGTAGGCTCCAATCCAGTGCAACGAAAATAAACTTCTGTTAAATAAAATCAAAATCAAAATCAAAAACAATTTGACCACAAAGACAGGTGCAGGAATTAAAAGGGAACAGGCCAGGAACCATATTCAATTCAACAGAAAGTATTTAAGGCACTCGTATGCATTATTCCTCAAAATCTTTTTTTTAGGGGACCATTTAATACTTTAGCCATTTGCAAAGCAAACACACACAAACGCAACTGGATCCAGCTGGTTAGGTCAAGGTCTAGATAAGAGGTCATCTGCCATAGTCAAGCCAAATACATGAACACTGAACATATTTTACATCATCAGAACCATTACATAGTTTTGGAAGAGGTCCATGAGGATTTAAGACAGGTGCTGCCCAATATGCAACCAGATGTGCTGCCAAATAGGTAGAAGCTAGTAGGATAAAAGCAGCTGCTAAGGAAATTCACCAGCCGAGATATTTGTGCAGTTGCCAGTTCTAAGGCCATGTAAACAGAGGGACACCTTATGTTTACTTTCTGCAGATGACAACACGGCAGTCAGTGGAGCAAACATATAGGTTAAGAACAGGTTTCAAATAACAAAACACTGCTTGTAGGCCAACAGTTGATTATTAGACATCCAAAAACTTTAATTGTATAGGAATTAAGCATCACTGCTGTTTCATTCCTTTTAATCCAGACCTCAAGGTAGCCAGCTTCTTGATGAATAGCATAATTACATGAACATTTTATGAAACTGGATTGTTCTTTTTGTATTGCATAATATTTTTGTAGTCACAATTGAACTGCGTTAACAGTTAATGCTTGCAGGGGGCAGTTTAGTGAGAGGCCACGGAGGGGGGTGTATGACACACTTTGGTTTTCCATCACCATAACCTTCAATGCTATCCTACCAGATTTAGGAAAACATACTTATTCACCGGAAATATGCCGCAGATAATCACAGATAGATGGCCATACTCAATCCAGAGGGATTTTCCTCTAATGTGTGTGTACAACAGATCAAATACACATCTGCACTGCCATCAGAAGCTTATCCTGGAAGGTATGGGGTGGGGGTGTTAGCCAGCTGCACACACACTGATTCTCTATGAGGTCGGGCCTTGCATAGCATTGCAAAGGCTTGTGTATTAAAGGTTTAAACTAAGTGTGTCCCTACATATCGAGTTCACATCAGCAGCACTGCAGTAGCCGACTGGAATTACACTGCAGCAAAATAAAACAGAAGATGAACGTACTTGAAATGTGTGTCACCTTCTTCCAAACAGTGCCGCATGAATACACAGGTGTATCTGCTGAATCGCTGTAACCATCTTTATTAAGGCAAACATTCAAAACAAAGTTGTAACTGCGGAGCCAAGTCCACCCTCATGTGGGCCCATGAATGAAGACAGACTGACTTTTCTTCTGTCACTGAGTGCTCTTCAGAAATGGTTTGGCCATCTCCACCTCCAGACTAACCGGATTCCTCTCTGTCTGTATCCCAGTGTTACTGCTCGGGTCTCTACAGAGAAATGAACAAATGCTTCATTGTATGACTGATACACTCTGAACGGGGAGGATGGCGTCTTCCGAGGAATGTTTTACATGCAAAACTGGTAGTGGTGCCAATGCATAAGAAGAAACCACCATGCTTCAACATGTCGTGACTTCGTCCCTTAAAGGAAGCGTGACCTCTAAGAAACCAAAATGATATTTTTATATATAGAACATATATAAAATAGTGTTATATATATATATATATATATATACGGTTGTATTGTGATGTGTAGGTTTCAAGTAAGAAACTGCTGCAGAATCTGGAAGCTTAGGGAATATTCCCATCACCATGAGTGCGTGTGACAGACGTGTCTACGGGGTAGGTCACAGCAAGAAACAGCAGTAGAATCGAGAAGTTTAATAAGATCAAATAGAAAGTAACTGGTATATACAATCTTATTTGTTTTATATATTATAGTGTCGAATTATTTCTTACTCAGTACTATGTATTTTTTTGCTCAATATCTCAAATGGATCTTATCTCTCTATTGCTCTTCCTAATATTTTCTTTCACATGTTTTTTTAAATGTATATTTCATGTTGTAAAGCACTTTGAGCTGCATTCCTGATAGGTATGATAGGTGCTATACAAAATGAAGTTATTATTATTATTAGAAGTAGTATATTCCTGATAACTATGGTCCATTTAAAAAGATTACAGAGTTATGTTTATAGTAATTTTGATATTAGGGGTAAATGTACCTATTATTATTATTTCAGACGCATATAGTTTTACAAACAAGACAAAAACTATGTCCAGAAAAAAAGGAGAACCCACATTAGACATGTTAAGACTAGCAAATAGCATAAAAGGTACATTCACGGTAGCCTATAGTTAGCAACCAGCCTGGTGTTGATGCAAGCAAACTGCTAATATCGAGGAAGAGGCCACTTGTCACCTATGAGTTCAATGTGCTAAGGTGAAATCAATGTGCCTGGCAACGATAAAACTAATGACAGACGGAAGCTGGACGGTTTAACTTGCAGGATAGGAAGCTCGGCGACACTCACACTAGCAGAGCAGCCAAACTCCTTCTTTAGCATGCTACGGCAGCCAGGGTTGGTACTACAGTTGGAAAGCTAACCCCAACAACAAAGTTAATCACGGAACTTGACGCAAGCCAGCGTTAACTTACGTTACGTAGCAACCGCCGTGCCCGCTACTACAGAAATATTCTCCAAGCGGACGTTACTCACAACTTTTTCGTCTCCTCTCCCTTTAGTTGAGCTAGTAGGTAGCTAGCTTGCAGACGTTCTTCTCATTTGCCGAACAAGCTTCAGCGTCCTGGCCCTCCTCCATGGGAAGGATTTGCGTAGTGGTGTGATTTTTTTTCCTCGCTCTGTTTCGGTGTAGGGGAGAGGATAGATAATTACACATAGATACCGCAATGACCTCTGGCTCGCGCGTCAACAGCGTCGCCATCTTGGTAAGGGCAAGTCGCCGTTCGACTCAACCACAAAAGAACGTAAACACCGCTAGGAGAGAGTCAGAGAGCAAGAGAGAGTTCGGAAGATTTAAGAGGAAAAGAGAAAAGAATGACAGAGAGAGCGATATTAATAATACATTTAAATATAGGATCATACATCCTTCACTATAAAATAAGGCTGTCATAAATCAGACAACAAAAGGTGCTGTTGATTCGTTTGGTAGTGTGCTCACAGGTCACTCTTGCCCCTCCCAAGATGGCGACTAGGCTGACGCACCGCTCCAATGGACAGCAGCGGTGAAGGCGGCATCTATGTGTATATATCTATGTGAGAGCGCCCCACTGTCAGAGCAGACGGTAGCCAGTTTGTCCCGCCCTCCTTGGTTGGGATTGGCTGTGATGGTGTACGCCTACATAAAATATAGCTTTCTATTTCACCAAATACGTGGCAATCCAGAGAAATCGACCTGTTGATTGGATGATGACGTCTTTGGGGGTGACATTCACAAGAGTCCACTTTTATTTCGTCACTGGCGTACGCCGACATTTACACAGATGGGCGGGCACGCAGTGGTATATAAAGTACCCGAAAGCCATAGAGTATGAGTACAAATGTCTTACCAGAAAAATACAGATAATCTTTTAAAATATTGAATTAACGCCTAAATATATTTACTAAATGTATAAATGAATGCTATGACAAAAAGAAAACAGAATTGTTTAGTGTTTGTGCGTCACTGATTTTGAAAAGCCTAAAGAACAATTTGAATTCCTTTCTCTAACACTACAGTTAGAAATCCTAATGCAACCACATTAACATAATCAAATATATCAGCCGATATTGAAAAAGGTATCTGTATCTGTAATGTATATAAATCTATATCTCAGTCAAACCCCGTCAAATAAGCAGAGAAGTTTCTTAAATGATAGCGCAGAGCACAATAATCCAGTTCTCAAATCAGATGTCCCAACTACCTGTGTCATAGGATTGAAAATCTAAATAAATCAGATTTGCTTCATCTAGGATTTGTCCAACCTAGAGCTAGTTTACTTACTGGTAGGACATTTAAACATAGTAAAGCAGTTTACAGTATCTTAAGTTTGTATGTGAAACCTACAAAGCCAGATACAACTTGTGTTGCAAGCAACTAGGTGGTTGTGGGAATACATAAAAATACACAAATACAAAGCAAATATACAAAAACATGTATCACATTGAAGGACAAACCTTTGGTTTTTAGGTACATACATGGTGGTATAAAGCCATTTGCACAAAAAAAACTCATCTTAATATACAGTACTTTTCTCCCTTGACTGAAGAAGCATACATGAAGACAATGTGTTGGTCCTTTATTCACAATTGAGTCTCTCTCTTTGTTGCATTACCTTTAAAGACTGCGCTCCACAGAGAAAACTATGTTACACTATAATTGACAAGACAGTAGCTCCCTCTACGGGCAACTTTGTGCCTGGGTTCTCCTAAATGACCTGAAGCGATATCCACTCTGAACATCCCTCAGTGCTTCTGATGGGGCTGAAAAATTAAAAAAAAAATGAATACATACATTATATATTGCATGCAGATATATTTGTGTGTCAATGTACAAAACACATATCTTTTATATTTTGCTATAAAATGCTATTTCACATGTTTGAGTGCTTGCTACTAACCAATACAAGTTACTATTGTTGAAAAATACATATATCTCTGGAAACATAATTTACCTCTAGCTTTATACTTGCTCTGCTGGTGTAGCTTGGGGGGTTTTCTTGCATTCTTCACACACATGGTGACAGGATCTATTGGGAAAATATTCTGGTCAATGGCGAGCACAATAATGAGAACATTTATCATTCCTTTTCATCTGAACTACACTGATTTAATTGCTAAGACTTTATTTGTGGTAAACAGATGTTTGGAATTAAAGAATGAAACATTTACTTTTAAAATTAATAAGTAATGTTTTACCCCATTCCTGTCACCTAGAGATTGCGTTTATGTGCAACTGCATTGTAACAAAATACACTGTATTTTGTTAGAAAAATGCTGGTTGAATTACACTTTCTCAACATAAAAAAATGTTGAGACACTTTACTACCTGATGAAGTTCTGAGAACATAAACATTGTTTAATTAAATTTATTCCTTTGCTAGTGATTAATACTATCATGTCACCTGTCCTCTGCCTAGGTTGCACAACCTCTTCGTTTGACAGACGATTAACCAATTTTTTTCAAAATATTCAATTTGCCAGTACACCAATCACTAGTAGAAGCTACAGCATTTATTCACATTGTTATGTTTAGGCATTGACAGCACTTGGCTAAGGATAGAAAAAGATCATTGGGTCTTGATGAAATATAGAAAAGTCTGCATATAACTTGAAACCTAACATAAGCAAACTTGACTAAAGGATTTGAGTTCTCTAAACCTAATCATACACATGACTCAGGATGCAAACTTGGGTCTGTGTTTCTGATTAAGCTTTTCCTCACCTGTGTCCATGACTAAAGTTGGTAAAAGGTCCTCCTGCAGACCAGGGTCCAGATCCTGGTCCACCCACAAGATTGAGCTGCTGAAACTTGCCTCGACATGTTCCAACATAAGACGCTTTCCCCACCGCAAAACCAAGGATTCCAGCAACATAATTGGTCACAAATTACTATTGTTAAAAGCATGGATACTTACAAACAAAAAACAAAAGTCTGGAATACACACCTGCTAACTTGGGAAAGGGACCAAAGCGCTTTGATGATTTCCAAATACCTGCACGAAAATAAATTTGAACTTATACCAAATGCAATAAATACAGAAATTGTTGCTTTACTTGCATTATGATATTGCAGATTTGATTGTAAATTCTTTACCACTGTAGATGAGTCCCCCTGTGACAGCCATGCTCCCCAAGGACAAGGGAAGAGCTAAATAATGAAATAAAATATAAGACAGACGTCTAATCGAAGTCATATAACAGAAGAAATGGCACATGCATAAAGAAACAGAATAAAAACAGATTCTTTTCAATCTCTACATTTTTTTACAACTTTTTTTTTTAAGAAAAAGGCAATAGTGACTGTATCATATTTGAACACATTTTCACCTTGCATTTATTTTTGCCATTTGTAAAATGCTCTTTGGAGTTTATGTTCCGTGCTTCTGAGAAGCCCATAATATGATACATATTAAAGTGAAAGTGAGATTTAGACAGTTTATCTCAAGACTGAAAAAAATAAATTGTTCAATTGCGACATTATTCGCAACCTCTTTTGAATGCCAACAATGTACTGAAGCCCTGCAAAAGCAGTACTAACTAAATACACAAAAGGTGTGTTCAGCTGTCCTGGGTGATAAAAACTCTTTCTCCCTTTGTTCAGGATTCACTGACCTCAGGACACTCCCAGCATAGCTCCACCCAGCCTTAACTCCAAACCAGGTCAATCAATTATAGTCATTTAAAACACCTGAATTGGTTTAACAATTCCCTATATAATCAAAAAATTAAATTAAATAATGAATATAAATACCTGAGTGAGAGATAATGGTGGGATTGTATTATGGAAATAGTGATCATTCATTTCTGGAATGGCAACATGAGGAGTGTAAACGCATCATATTTAGGAAACAAGGTGTTGATGGATGAGCCCTGCCTTACAGGTTTCACTAAAAAGGACATGTGAAATACACTTGGAAGAATGCCCACAAAGTCAACCATGTGGTGGTATGTTGTAGTTCTATGATGAAAATACCTCTGTACCAGAAGCTTTCCTCCTGGCATTCTCTCCAAACTTTTTGCACATCATCTCTGTGGATGTGATGATCAGCCAGTGGACACTGAAAGACACACAGACACACACACACACACACACACACACACACACACACACGCACACGCATACACACAACAGTTTATGGATAATTTCTGGCCCACGATGGTAGTCAGTTACATCCAGGAAAAACCCTCACCTTCCAGTCCTGTTTCCCTGCAGGAGAAGCTGCTCCCTCCGTCTTCATGGTTATGGTTTGTCCTGTTGTTTCAGAACTCATGATGTGGGGCCTTCCAGCTGTCTTCTTTGGGCTTGTAATGCACAAGTCTCTCGGTAGACTTCCCCTCTCACAGTGCCTCAAATCGAACTAGGAGTTACTGCTCCTCCCTGGTTCCATGATTTTAACTCCGCCCTACAGAGGCCCAACATATAACAAATAAAGCACTGTGGAAAAAAAAACAACCTGGGTACTAAACATAGATTATGAAGTAAAACAAATCCCACATCAGGTGTAAGACACACATTACAGTTGACATTGTTCCAGTTTAAGCTCAGCTCCCAATCTACACTTCTTTGTGCGCAGTAATCAGTTCTTTTTATGCCTTCGTTTAGTAGGAAACAAATATAGGACATTATCTAAATACTATGCAGATTAAAATCATTTAAAATCAAAATTCATTCTGTCAATAATACCTAAGGAAAAGATAAAAATGTTACTTTATCAACTCCAACTAGCCAAAGGTCAGTCAGTGACTTGTTTCAAGCACACATCAACACGGCCAGTGATAAAAACACAAACATCTAAGCAGCAGCTTCCCATTAATAATAGATTTATTCTCCTAAACAAATACATTTCAAAAGAATTACCCAAATTCTTTAGTTAAGGTGTTTCATTATTGACTATAGATTGAAGATCTACAAACAATTTTTCTTTTCTTGTATAGCAAAGTTAAACAACTTTGAAGGATTGCATTACACAGTAGAATTATTGTCTGGTACAATAAACCAAAAAATGGTGATCTTTGAAGTAACATAATTAATGGAAGTCTTTTCAAAGGCAAAGCATGCTAAAACTGTCTTTGGACCTGCCAATCAGCACACATTTGAAATTGACCCAATACTGAATAAAAATGTCATTTTAATCATGAGCCATGACTTCACAACACACATGAATAAAGGGATTATGCAACTGCTTTTGAGAAATATCCTAACTTGCAAGATACTATTAATTGTCAAAAAATGTAGTGGGGTAGAGTAGCATTAAATATAAAGTGGATTCCCTCAAACTTATATTTGTAATCAAAATTATTGCTAGTGCAAAAACAAATATTAGCTGTACTGTGGGCACCAGCAGCTCATAGCTTAGTCCTATTAATCATAAACCTGGGAGACACAGAATGCTGTGGTCATGACACTGATTAGTCTTTGCAAAGGTCTCCAGCACATGCATCACACTTTGCTCGGCCCCATTTATAAGGTAATATAAGCAACAAAAAAATAGCGGTTACTGGTTAGGACAAGACACATAACAGTGTCCTACAAAACCTTTCTCATGAGAAAGTAATGGCAGTGGTTTTTTTTCTTCCATTTTTTTCTTGTAAGAATAAAAAAAAACTATATTGAAAAGAATGAAGCTTAATAAAGCGATTTGTTTAAGTTATCAGTAGATCATTGTAAAAAAAAAATGTACATTGTCTGATTTTAGTGTGTTCCACTGCCTTTATAGTTTGTGGACAGAAAAGGGTGAACAAAGCTGTGCTGAATAAGTAATTGGATTTCTCCTATAAATGTTTGTTGTTATTTTTCTTTTAAGCGAAAGGGCAACTAGCCTATAATAAAAACAATATCAAAATAAAAATAGAACTGAACCTTATTAATATCGTTGATGACACCTGTGTTGACCTACTGTTTCATGTCAATGTGGCTGCCGTGAAAATGTCAAAAGCTACAGTATTATAAATATATGGATTATTTATTCACAGACTACAATTAATCTTACACTTACTGACTATTGAAAGTAGAATGAGGAGGAGCAGTAGTAGTAGTGGTAGCAGTACTAAAAAGAGTAGTAGTAGCCACTTAATGTTACAACGTCGTAAAACGAGCTATAACTCACATTATCGAACAGGGATGACACGAGCCCAAACAGCGGCTTCCCACCGGGAGGCCAGATTATAACTCATCAACCAATCAGATTGCATCGTGGGCAGGCTTTCCAGCTTGCACGAGGAAATTCAGTTGATTGGCGCCCTCACAGAAATCTGGACGCCAATGAATCGCGGAGGCAGCGCAGCCTGTTTGGGATCTCTGACTAATCACATTTATGCAGGGGAGGGGTCTATTTTCCTTTTGTACCTCCTCGTGACATGACAGATCGTATAGCCAATCAACAGAGAGCTAAGGCGGATACCAAAGCGAATATTGTCCAATCAGCGCGCGGAGGCGTGGTTTACGACCACAAGGCCCGCCTATTGGCCGGTCTGCGGACTTCCCACAGACAGTTGTATGTTTCATAAAAATGCACTCTGATGCGGCAAGTAAGTAGTAACGTTACAAAGGCTTTTTTTCCGGTCAAATTATGAGCCTTCACGGATGATGCGGCGTTTGCTGGGGGAGAAGCAGGCAGCCGCTTTGTGATAGCATGTCTACTTACACCCCGTGGCTCTGTAGGATTTGATGAGAACGCATGAATTCCGTGCTATTTGCTGGTCTCTTTGTATTTGCCAGTGCTGTCTTTGGCGACAACAAAGGAAGGATAGCTAGTGAAATTTCAGTTGCATTGGACACGCGGGGGGCTACTTTTGACCCGGCAGCGTTCTTGAAATTGTGTTTTGTGTGTGTGTGTATGTGTGTAGCATTAGCGGTGCTTAGTTGAACGCCGCCGACGGTAGTTGATTTCAGGAGGTTTTCGATGGTAATCGGGGTGCGTTGTGGTCTTTCCAGCCATCATTACTGAGGACGCTCAACGCGTTCCCACTCACACTTGGGTTCAACGTGACGCTTTTGTAAATCGGTCAATTTTCTGGTCAACTGCGGACTATTAGAGAGAATGAAAATTGTGACGCAGTTGTGTAAAACATCTCTCATTGCCCGCTGCAGCAATGCTGCCGGGCTCTGCGGCGTCTACGGCGGCTCCTGCAAAACGTCCGCGCGTTGCTAACGTGCATGTAATGTTAGCTATTTCATTTGAGAACATAAAAATTAAGGCAATGTGAAAATGCATTCAATCAGTTGGGATAAATGTTGGGGGGTAGAGGGGTCTGAGAGAAATAGTTGTTTTGTTCAGGCTTGGGAATTGTAGTTCAGTATCGCGACCGGCGCTGACGTTTCTGTGTCCTCTTTGAAGGAAATGGACTACAACGCCCATACACCCAAATCTCTAGATACTTTGTAAACTCTGTGCAAGTTGCGCGTCTGCACTGCTATTTTAGGTATGCAGCTAGTGCTATCTGCTCGGCAGTGTGTTGGTTTGAGAGGTTCTGGCCTCTGGAAATGAATTCATAGCAGCGACACTCGATGACAGCTGTTGAACGCGAACGCACAGATGACATTTGGCTAAAAGGTAGCATGCACGATACTATATTTTCCAGTTTGCATGTCTGTCGAGGAATGCAGAGAGAGAGAGAGAGTCACTCCCTCGAATTCGTGTGAGATTTTTCTGTCGTTTTCCAAAACCTGAGTGGAAATCATACTAAAGTAACCAAAAAGCATTGTAGAGAGTTTATATTTTCCTCCCACTGAGGATTTATCAATTCAATCGCAGGTTCTTGTCGGCGATATCATGATGTCACCTTCTCGTATCCTTGTACTTCCACCCGGCTTCTAAGTTTGACTAGCAGCAGGAGGTTGTTTGTTGTGCTATAGGTTGAGTTGTTGATGCCATCTTTATTTTTTGTGGAAATAGATTTTCAACTGAATTCCCACTTGACTACACTGGCGAGCATCCATAAGATCCACCACACCTTGCACAGGCTGGTAAATACACATTGGCAGCTTGTGTGTGTGTGTGTTTTTTTTTTTTATATTTTAGTTTTGTGTTTATGTGTGAATGTGGGCAGAGTGCATGACTGTTTTCCTCACGAGCATGTGATATTTATCTGTTTTGATAGAACCTGACAGAAGACATTGGACAGGATAGCCACCCCTCAGGTAATAATGCAGCTGGCCCTCTTGTCTTTACAGAGCGAGTCAAAACACTGACACTACCGTTCTTATTAGGTTTGTCGTCATGTTCGAAACTACCTCCAAGACTCTCTGTCTTTTCCTAATTTTTAACAAGACAAAAACCATTAACTACGAGTTGTTTATAACTACTCATCTTTCATTCTGTCTTTAACTTCCTTTGCCAGCTTGTTGCTCTAGAGCCATGCCTCCTAGGAAAAAGAGGAGACCCTCTGCTGGAGATGACATGTCAGCCAAGAAAAGTCGCCAGGACAGGTCTGGCATGAACCATTTTGTGAAATATATATTTATATCTATATAAAATAAATACTGGTATAGCTATGATTCATTGTATGTTTCAGTCATGGCCAACTTTAAATAAAAGCATAAGTGAATACATGTTTTGTGAAAACTATCGTGAAATTAGGAAGTTCAGCCCTTTTTTTGAAACCACATTGATTTGTTTCATCGTACTTGCAGGGATGCAGGTGTCTAAAATGTTCTCTTCCTCCACAGTGTTTTCAGGAAACATGAAACGCCACAAATCCGCGAAGAGGAGACGTTTTCCAGCAAACGATGCCTGGAGTGGTTCTACGAATATGCGGGTGAGGGATTGCGCTCGGTGCCAGAACTCCACGCCACTTTCAAGTCCCAGTTCGACCACCGGTCGGTCCTGCAGGATCGCAGCTCCATGTGTTAAGCTAATGTGCTACGTGTCTTCGCACTTCTCTGTTTAAAATAGGCTGCGATGACGTGGTGGGTCCAGAGGGCATGGAGAAGTTCTGTGAGGACATTGGAGTAGAACCAGAGAACGTAAGAGTCCATCTGAACTAAAGACGAGTCTGATTGCAGCTGTGTAGTCTGTTTGCTTTTTATGATTTTATAATGTGACTTGATATTTTCTGGCTGCTGGTCAGACTATACAAGCAGCTATAAGAATAGTGTTTGGCTGAGATGACAAGTCACAGACACGGAGTTAAAATTAATAACTGATTTTAGGTTCATAGATGTATTTAACATTCATTCAGTTTTGAATTGTAGCTATAAACCTTGTTGTTCATGTCCAGGTGGTGATGCTGGTGCTTGCTTGGAAGCTGGATGCCCAGAGTATGGGATACTTCACCCTGCAGGAGTGGCTGAGAGGCATGGGCTCCCTGCAGTACGTCATTCGCCTATTGCTTTTATTGTCGTCAACATTTGTTGTTCCCAGGCTGTGTCTGTGTCTCCTATGAGTCATGTGTTTTCAAGCATGTCCTTCGTTCTCAGTAGAACAGGTAGTGAAGTGCAGAGCACGTCTAAGGCAATTTCCTGTCTGCTGTCATCAGGTGCGACTCCACGGAGAGGCTGAGGAACTCGCTCGACTACCTGAGATCGGTCCTAAACGACAGCACCAGTTTTAAGCTCATTTATAGATATGCTTTCGACTTTGCTCGGGTGAGTCAATCAAAGTTTTGCCTGCAAAGATGCTCACAGAGCCCTCCTCAAACAAATTGATTTTATATAGTTCAGTAGTACTGCAAACACTACTTCACTAAGTGTCTGATTGGAATTCATGTGAGGTCTTATTCAAGCCAGCACTCAGACCAACCTTGATGTTTTCAAAAGGTCAAGATCATTGTACAGTTTGACTTGGAGTAAGAAAGCATTTGCTAAGTATGTAGCCTATTTATTTAGCTGGACTTTACACACGTAGAGATTAAACCTGCTTTAGAGCAGGTCTTTGAATTAGCAAACGAAAATATCTTATAGCGAGCACAAAAAAATGCAATGGTGATAACCATGTTCTGTTTTATTACGATTGAGTTTGGGAATTCAGGCAGTTTTTTGTTTTAGGCAAATGTTGCCGATGATGTTGTTATTAGGCTGCTCCTTCTGTATCGATTTCACGAAGCCATGTGTGTTTTGATTGGACAGGAAAAGGATCAGAGGAGTTTGGACTTGAACACGGCCAAGTGTATGCTGGGGCTTCTTTTGGGGAAGACGTGGCCTCTGTTTCCTGTGTTTAATCAGTTTCTAGAGGTAGGGGCCTTGTTGAGAAACTCCCTCTGCAGAAGTATGGAAAAACAAATATGTTTCTTACAGATGCTGTGCAGTATATTGTTCACAGATTGTTTCAATTGCAGTTTTCCAGGTGCTGTATTCATGTAAGACATCCATGTATTATTCCTCAGCAATCCAAGTACAAAGTCATCAACAAAGACCAATGGTGCAATGTTTTAGAGTTCAGCAGGACAATCAACCTGGACCTCAGTAACTATGATGAGGACGGTGCCTGTGAGTGAACATTCATACACACACACACACACATAATGGTAAAGCTTTACTAATGACATTTAATATTTTAATTTCTCTCTTCTTGTTTTTATCAGGGCCAGTTTTGTTGGACGAGTTCGTGGAATGGTACAAGGAAAGACAGATGTCATAGCTGCGGAAGCAAAATGGAAAAAAAAAACGGGGGGAAAAAACACAACTGTGACAACGGCTATGAGAATCAACTACCAATAAGTAAACAATACAAAAATGTTGAGGCAGTGACAGGGGTGGGGGAGGGGGTGTGCTTCACGTTACCGGGCTGTGGGTGGGCGAGGGTGGGCGAGCTGGGTTTGCTGCCTGGGTGCATGCTGCCCAGAGCGCGCAGGCGGAGGGCTGTCATTGTGGAGTTCTGTTCCCTACCGAAGTCGCATAGTGGGCTAGCTTGCAGCAATCCCCTGTGGCATTGCTCTCTCTCACTGTGACATGTCATATTGCTGTCTGTGTTAGGAATACATGGTATCATACATGGATGATGATGATAATGAAAGCTAGATGGTATTGTGTGGGAGGACCACTCCTCACCCCTTTGTCTTCAGCACAGAGAAAACTAACGGAAGTGACCATTCATGCATTGTGTCTGAGTCTTAAACAGGGTCACTTTGACCTGGGCACATTTAAATATTATATATCTGTGCAATGAACTTGAACTTGAGATTTTCTGGACAGATGGCACTAACTATAGTTTGTCATATTTTGAATTAGATAGGAGTTCTTCAAGAAGCACACTGTGTCAAATGGTTGAATGCAGGTTTCTGATGCCTGTGTTGTTTACTATTGATTTGTGCCAGTGATTTTCTTTTTTTCTTCCCCCCCCCCTCCATTTTTTTTTTTTGTTCCCTCCTGCTGTTTTGCTCCAGCTAATGCGAACAGTTTGCTAAACCCCGGCGAAGGCTTTAGACCTCATAACACCAAACAAATCAGCATTGCTGCTTACTAACTCTTATTACAGTACAGCGGTGAGCCACTAGTGCTCTCATCAGCATTTATTGGTCTGATGGCCAATTTATGTATCTACGTTGTGTAGGTAAGAGTATTACTGTGCCTCAAAACATGGAAGTCACTTTGTGTGTGCCACATGCATACCAACAAACCCAAATGTATATACACGTGTGTGTGAACACACATACATATTCACACACACACACACACACACACACACACACTGAGTGGTCAGGGATTATTTCAGGATGAATTCAGACTGTTTGGGCTGTGTTAGAAGATGACATAGAGCTAGTTGGTGTCCATTTTGTCTTGATATGTGGCATCTGTTTTGTCTTCCTTAGTCCACTGATAGTTTCAGGTCTCCTCTTATTAGTAGCATCTCTCCCAACACTGAAAGTGTTAAACTACATTGGAAGACCGGTGACCCTCTCAGGACGAGGTCCTTTAGGCTTGAGTAGAAAGCTAGGAAAGCATTGCTTTGCACCACCCGTAGGATCTAATCAAAACAATGGACACTGACAGTTTGGAACTGTGTGCTGATGCTATGCTGTTCTTTTCGCCTAGTATAATGTTCTTGTAACACATGTATAAATTTTTGTCTTTGGCTGTGGTGTGATGCTGAATCGTCAGAAGATTTAATATTTGCATGCATGCTCCAACAGAGCCTTTTGTGAATGGATGAGATTTTTTGAAAACATTTTTCAAACATGTTTTGTTTTGTACAGGATTTTGTGCAAGTGTTTTGTGCTTAATTTGATATTCACGATCATGTTATCTTAATTCTGATGAAAGTCATGATTGTGTCTATTAAGACCTGGAACACACCTGTAACCTCACGGTGGAACAAGAGTTCCCTCCTGCATTTACCCAGTCCTACACATGCTGTAAAGCTCTAGGAACCTGCAACCAGTATACAGTTTTTGTTTTTTTATTTTATTTATTGGAAGTGCATAACTTGTTTAGCAACTTTTGCACAGTCACATACATCTAAAATCAGCTCTCCTTTCATTGAAATCCACTACAGATGAAACTATATGAAAGCCTCTATTGTCATAATAAATGCATAAACCATCAGCATTAAATCTGAGACAGAGGTAGTTGTTGGATTGCTTACCAAATGTTCTGTACAGATAAATGTTTTAGTATTTTCCCATGACAGTGCAGGAGGATGAACAGCCTTGTCCCAACTGTATATATGTATGTAAACTCTGTAAGTGTCTATATGTCTGTTTTCACTATAACCTATGTCTATATACTTAAATAAAAGGGTTTATTAACTTACAGGGTTGTATTTGAACTTTTCAATTAACCGTTTTCACCAACAGGAACTGCCATACCACTGTGATTTCTGTTTTTACTTATGAGATGGGTGTAACACTTTTTGCAATTCTGTTAATCAGGACTATTAGGACTAGACTAACCAGGTATTAATATATTAAATTTGCATATATCTGCTAATTACTGATACAATTTAAATATGTTTACATATGAAATATGGTTTACAATATTTACTGGATATGTTGACCTGTCAAAAATGCATTATTATAACCATAAGATTATGATGATACAAAATAATTAGTGTCTTTTTTAACTATAATGTTAATGTACATCACAATGATTTGAGCATGGTTAAATGTGTATATTATAACATTTTTGTTGTACAAAACTATCCTTATATTTTACCCACACCAATTTGTTAAAGGGATAGATCAAGATTTTTGAGAATCACCCATCATCATGATTGCCACAGTCATAGCAACAGGTGCCTTGTCTTTTTTTTGTCAGTACAAGCTGTTTCCACACCAGAAGAGTAAAGCTGCAGGTCGCCCAGCTTCTACTACGTGGCTAATGGTATTTTTTGGTTTCCCTCAACCAAAGACACAATCAAGCTAAACGCCGTGGTGGACAAGTTATGACCTAAACATTTACCACTCTATGAAACAATAATGCTACCTTACAAGATGGAGCTGTTTTCAAGGTAAATGTAAAGCCAGACTTCACACTCTATCACCAATACAAGCATTGCCTGATTGCGCTGTGTCACACTGCCCAGTGGCTTACTGGAAAAAAAAGAATATTCGCTTCACGTGTCGTAATGTCACAGTTGACTGTGATGATGAGCGAATTTTTTACAAATGTCGAACTATGTATGTTTGTATATGGCTGTTTGGCTTGAGGGCTGTTGTGAGAAGTCATTTCAACCGTACCCAACCCGTTCAGCCATGGCAGAACATCATGTGCTGGCTAGACATTGACACAAGTAAACCATGTCACTGAGAAATACCAACAAAATAGGGATTCAGGACTAAGTAGGTTTTGATTCGCTCAGAAGCTCAGGACAGTGAGACACAGTTTCTGTCTTTTTCAATAAATGCAGCAGCAGATACTGAACGTGTCGTCTGTTTTCCTGAGGGGGGGGACTAACTGAGCATGTGCAGTACATCATCATTCTACCATGTTTCTGATTGGAGGAAGAAGACTTGTTGCAACCATTTCTTGTTGCAAATGCCCCCAGTCTCCCCTTCAAATGAAAGTGCTGCGTTTCATTCTTCAAAAATGTTGTTTTATTAAGGAATCTTAAATGCATTAATAATGTATGTCCATCAAGGTATGATTTTAAAAATTATTCACAGAAATATGGTACATATTAAACACCTATTTTGCTCCACAAGCTACCACAACACAAATTATTAGTAGTATTTACATTTCATTTTTAGCTTAGTGCATACAAAACTAAGTGTAATTCAAACACTTTGTCATTTGTCTGTTTTGTCAGTGTGTCCGAGTTCATTGGCTTCTTTACCAAACATCTATAATGTGTCAATAGTCACCTTTGACACAAAGGAGGAAGGGTCAGGCCCCTCCACGCTTCTCTTCTGTTGTACACACAGTCGGTTTAACTGTTTTGTGAAGACCTCCATGTGAAATCTGATGCTTGGTCTGGCGGTGGTGTTGCTGGTATAGGAGGTGGAAGCCTTTGGATTGGGTGGATAGCTTCAATGACATGTCTCCTGTATTGGGGAATATCATATGACAAATCTGCTACTCTCCCCTCATTTATTGAAGTAGACAAAGGAACTTTTGAGATATTGGCAAGGGGCTTGTTGTATTCTTCTGACTTGCTGTGGCTAGAACTAATGTCCCCTTGTGGCCCCTGATCATCACATGGAGGAGCTGTATCCATATCATTTTCTTGGTGTTCTGTCTCCCACCTTTTTCTCTCTGATGACATAGCTTTTAGGGCACTAAGGCCCTTTCTTTCCGCTCTGTCGTTGGATAAACTTCTCCAAATCTCATTTGTGTTGCTGTGTGAGCTAACAAACTTGGATGAAAGAGAAACACTTCTGGGAATGGGCAGAGGTGAGTATTCAGGGATTGGTGTTGCATCTGCTTTCCCCTTTTCTTGTGTACTATCATCGCTTTCACTACTGGATGAGTTGGAGGAGTCGGATAGTTGTGGCTTTGCAGGTGGAACCTGCTGTGCTGATATTAAGCTTCCATCCAGATGCTTCCTTGTAGTGGGGATGGAGAGATCGGACAGATGACGGCCAACACCAGTCCACCTTATCTCAGGTGGCATGTCCACATCTTTGGGGTGTCGTAACTGCTTGATCTTTTTCTTTACCATGTCATCGAAGCTCATATTGGGAACCCTTCTTTGGGCAAGAGGGGCATTTCTATCCACACTCTCTCTTGTATTGTCTGTAGTTTGAGCTTTATCAATGGAGGGGGAAGAATCATTTGCTAATGAAGATTTGATAATTAAACGCCTATAGTTTATTAGTGAATCATCATCTGTGGTTCCTGACATATATGATGTATGGCGGCTGTGTGTCTGTGTTGCTGTGGAGCCTTTCCCTTCACTTTCATTGTCGCTGCAGGATGATGGGGAATTACTTGGCGGTGGTGATGGTGCCTTGATGTTCAGGCGCCTCTTAATATGAGGCACACCAAGATTCAGGTCAGGTACACTGTGGTCTTTTCCTTCAGTTGAGTAGTCTCTATAGTCTGTTATTAATCTATCCTCAACCTCTACCGAGTTGTCAGAGTTGTGATCATGATCTGTCAAAGTAAGAGAAATATTTGCTGATATTTTTTCAGGGGTTAAAGATGAGTCTGTGCAAGTGATTCCTTGCATCACAACCCCACCTCTCTTTGGTTTTGTTACACTGCTTTTGCTTTCAATTCCACTTTCACTGCTGGAAGAAGAGGAGGGTGCAGGTGGAGACGATGGAGGCAGCTTTGGTGGTTTATCTGTAGGTGGTGTGATGTCAAGGCGCTGTCTGAAGCGAGAAAAACCGAGGTTCATCGTGGCCCACTGTGAGTGCTGCTCTTGGTTTGCACTGACATGATCACTGGTGGCTTTGTCGCACAAGTCATCTGTATGAACCGTGTACTTCTCCAGTTGGATGTTGTCTGTCTTCGGACGGGGGGAGCCAATCAACTCTTTTTTTGTGGCCTTTGGTACAACAATCGCTCTCATTCTTAGTTTATCTTTGTTGTCCCTGTTCTCATCATCACTGTCACTTGTAGAGGAGTTTGTTTCAGATTGTGGAGAGCCTTGTGACAATAAATCAGGAGATAGTGCTAGGACTTTAATGTCCAAATGCCTCTTGATGTGCAGACTTTTATCAATATCCACAGCAGGCCACTGTGTTCCTGGATCATGACTTACAGTTTGAGACTCCTGATATCGTAGTCCTGAAAATTCTCCTACCCCCAACCTTTGTTTCTCTGTTTGATATCTGGCTTCATTCTCACTGTCGCTGCTAGAAGATGAATCAGATGCAGGTGATGCTGCTTTGATATCAAGGCGTCTCTTGATGCGAGTACTTTGTTTAAGATCAAGAGAAGGCCACTGTGTTTCTGGATCATGACTTTTTTCTTGAGATTCTTGAAATGGAAACCCTGTAATGTTTACCTTCCCCTGTTTCTGCTTCTCTATGTGGCCTGTTGTTTCATTCTCACTGTCGCTGCTAGAAGATGAATCAGATGCAGGTGATGGTGCTTTAACATCTAGACGTCTCTTGATATGTGGAATATGCTCTAGATTAAGCTCAGGCCACTGTGTTTCTGGTTTATTACTTACAATTTGAGTTACTTTGACTGCTTGCTCTTGCTTATTCATGTGGTTCACTGTTTCATCATCACTGTCACTACTAGAAGATGAATCAGAAGCAGGTGATGCTGTTTTCATATCTAGACGCCTCTTGATGCGAGTACTTTGTTCAAGATCAAGAGTAGGCCACTGTGTTTCTGGATCATGACTTTTTTCTTGAGATTCTTGAAATGGAGGCCCTGTTATGTTCACCTTCACCTGTCTCTGCTTCTCTATGTGGCCTGTTGTTTCATTCTCACTGTCGCTGCTTGAAGATGAATCAGATGCAGGTGATGGTGCTTTAACATCTAGACGTCTCTTGATATGTGGAATATGCTCTAGATCAAGCTCAGGCCACTGTGTTTCTGGTTTATTACTTACAATTTGAGTTACTTTGACTGCTTGCTCTTGCTTGTTCTTGTGGTTTGCTGTTTCATTCTCACTGTCACTACTAGAAGATGAATCAGAAGGAGGTAATGAAGCTTTGATATCAAGGCGTCTCTCAATATGTGGAATATGCTCAAGATTAAGAGTAGGCCACTGTGTTTCTGGTTTATGAATTACAGTTTGAGTTACTTTGATTGTTTGCTCCTGCCTATTCATGTGGTTTGCTGTTTCATTCTCACTGTCGCTGCTAGAAGATGAATCAGAAGGAGGTAATGAAGCTTTGATATCAAGGCGTCTCTCAATATGTGGAATATGCTCAAGATTAAGAGTAGGCCACTGTGTTTCTGGTTTATGAATTACAGTTTGAGTTACTTTGATTGTTTGCTCCTGCCTATTCATGTGGTTTGCTGTTTCATTCTCACTGTCGCTGCTAGAAGATGAATCAGAAGGAGGTAATGAAGCTTTGATATCAAGGCGTCTCTCAATATGTGGAATATGCTCAAGATCAAGAGAAGGCCACTGTGTTTCTGGATCATGACTTTTTTCTTGAGATTCTTGAAATAGAGGCCCTGCGATGTTTACCTTCCCTGGTCTCTGCTTCTCTATGTGGCCTGTTTGTTCCTCGTCACTGTCACTACTAGAAGATAATTCAGAAGGAGTTAATGAAGCTTTGATATCAAGGCGTCTCTTGATATGTGGAATATGCTCAAGATTGAGTTCAGGCCACTGTGTTTCTGGTTTATGAATAACAGTTTGAGTTACTTTGACTGCTTGCTCTTGCTTCTCTACGTGGCCTGTTGTTTCATTCTCACTGTCGCTGCTAGAAGATGAATCAGATGCAGGTGATGCTGCTTTGATATCTAGACGTCTCTTGATATGTGGAATATGCTCTAGATCAAGCTCAGGCCACTGTGTTTCTGGTTTATTACTTACAATTTGAGTTACTTTGACTGCTTGCTCTTGCTTATTCATGTGGTTCACTGTTTCATCATCACTGTCACTACTAGAAGATGAATCAGAAGCAGGTGATGCTGTTTTCATATCTAGACGCCTCTTGATGCGAGTACTTTGTTTAAGATCAAGAGTAGGCCACTGTGTTTCTGGACCATGACTTTTTTCTTGAGATTCTTGAAATGGAGGCCCTGTGATGTTCACCTTCCCCTGTCTCTGCTTCTCTATGTGGCCTGGTGTTTCATTCTCACTGCCGCTGCTAGAAGATGAATCAGAAGGAGGTAATGAAGCTTTGATATCTAGGTGTCTCTTGATATGTGGAATATGCTCAAGATTGAGTTCAGGCCACTGTGTTTCTGGTTTATGAATTACAGTTTGAGTTACTTTGACTGCTTGCTCTTGCTTCTTTATGTGGCCTGTTGTTTCATTCTCACTGTCGCTGCTAGAAGATGAATCAGAAGCAGGTGATGCTGCTTTGATATCTAGACGCCTCTTGATGTGCAGAGTATGCTCAAGATTAACAGCAGGCCACTGTGTTTCTGGGTACTGGCTTACAATTGCCTTATTCACCGTGCCGTCATTGTGTTCCAGTTTGAGGTCTGTAATTTCTGATTCACTTTCACTGCAAGATGAATAGGCTGAAGGTGGTGGACGTACTCCAGTATTTGGACTCTTATTGTGCTTAGTAAAACCCAAAACCAAATCCTCTTCTTCCTGTTGGTCTGGGTTCACGTTGTAGTGTGTAGCCTCATCTTCACTAACATATGAGCTGGAGCTGGACATATCACCCTCTTTTTGCTTATCCAATGTGGGTGCCTGATTTGAATTGTTAAAAGAACCAGACAGGTTGCTGGACCTTGCAGACGTGCTTCGAACAGAATCGCTAAATTCAAATTGTTCTTCATTTTCTTGCCACAGCTCTGGCTTCGTCAGCTCGGTGGTAGTTCCATGTGGGAACCAATCTACAAAAGGCTCAGAAGAGTATAGAGCCTCAATGGAAATTGGTGGCACCTCAACATCTCTTGGGGTTGAGAAATCAGCTGTCTGCTGAACAGAGTCCTCTACTGGCAGAAGAGACTTGGGTGTTGAATACTGTCCCTGGTTTGTTTCATCATTTTTACATTCCTTGTCAGATAATGAACAATCTGAGTGGGAAGACAAGCGTATCGTCTCCTCCTGTTTAACAGGATCTTGAATTTGTTCAAATTCCACATGGTGTGTCTGGTCTGAGCCATCTTTTTGGGTATCTTCTGGTCTTTTCTGTCGTAAGGCATTTTCACTTCCTGAGTCTTCAAATGTATTCTTATCCTCATCAGCCTCAGCTGAACCACATTCGATCACTTGATCAGTAGCGATGCTTTCCTGTTCAACATTGGACACAATGGTATCATAATATTGTACACTGCTAAATGTGACCCTCCTTTCCCTGTGAGGTCCTCTCTCTTCTGGATCATCGTCATTGAAAGCCACATTGTCGTATTGTCCTTCTTCAACAGATGAGACAGAATTTGGTTTATCGGCGCTTTTCTTGTTGGTGATCCTTCTCCAGAGAATATCAAAAAGAGGTCTTGCTAGGACTCCAAGAATGAAGGCTATTAAAAAGGTGATGAAAACAGACAGACACACAGCTAAAGTCAAGTGAGACTGTGTTGTTGTCTGACTCGTTGCTTGATCTATTCCAGTTAAGGTGTCCTTTGCAATTATTTGTGGGTTGGGTAAACTCCTAGAGATTCTTCTTGTTCTTCCTGTCTCACTGAGCTGGAGGTTAAAAACAGATAGAACCCCTTGTTCTTCAGACACACACACATATAGTCCTGTTTCTCTCTCTGTAATGTTCCTGATGAGCAGACCAGGATGAGGGTGACTCACAGATGCTTTACCATTGGGTGTCCACCACAATGAATCTACCAAAAAAAAGAGACAACATGCACATGCAGTTTTAAATTACAATCCAGTTGAATGTATGGGACAATGTGGATGTATTTTAATGTTTGTAGGTTCTTTAATCTGCAAAAGCCATCTCATATTTTTTTTTTACTTTTACCTTGTGTAGAGCAAGACAACAATATCTCAGAGCCACTATATACTGTCACATCTTGGTGGAGCTCCAGTGTGTTTTCAGTATTAAAACAGTTGAGGTCATTCTCCTCCAACTGTAGCAGGTCTCTGCCTGAGAGGAGAGCAGGGGAGGCACACACTATGCTCCAGGAATGCAGGCTTCTGCTGCTGTCATAGGCTATCCGTCTTCTTAGACTGCGCATGTTGCAGTCACACTGCCACCTGTTTCCACCGAGGCTCACGTCCACCCCAATGGTGCGTAGAGAGAGGTATGTCAGAGGATGGAGGCTGGTCAGCATGTTGAAGCTCAGATCAAGGACCTTTGAGGCATACACAGTTTAGTTGTTGATGTAGAGACATATAATTTAAATTGTAAAATTGTACTCTTGATCTACACTATCTTTTATTTACAGAACAGCCAGCAAAAATGTGTTACCTTGAGCTGGGCTAAATCCAGAAACATCTGTGGATGGAGACTCGTGATGAGGTTATGTTGCAGGTGCAGCTCTTTAAGTTGTCGCAGGTTGCTAAGGACGCCTGGTTGTAGAGATGATATTCTGTTGAAGGAGAGCTGCAGAACCTGTAAAGACTCACTACCATTCAACCCTGGATAACAGAAAATAAGCAATAATTAGAGCTCAGCAATAACCATGATGGGATGGCTCTTGAACACAACTATGTACTGTATGATAAACATTAATGGCAATGGTTGTTAGTCTCTCGTTTCCTTAGTATTGTAAGATTAGGCCATATGTAAAAAATTCTAGATATTCTTGAGTGCAAAAATGTCTTCATCAATAAATATTCCTTTCCTGAAATATGAATCCACATGACCCCCCCCCCCCCCCCCCCCACTTCCTCCTTTTCACTAGTGCGACACACTCTCAGTGAGACTGCTGTGTTAAAGTAAGGCACTATGGGTCTGTGCTTCATTAGAGAGGCACCCAGGGTTGTGTGAGCTGAATACCAAACAGGAAAAGAAGTCTGACTGTCAACACAGCTCTTGCTAAGTAAATGGGCTGTCCACACATGCCTTTAAAAGAACCATAGAGAATGCATTTATCTGACGCACACATGTTCACCCAAGCAGAAGGAATTCTATGAAATGCAGGGGGAAATGTTAGCATTTCATTGCGTGTTTACACCTCTTTTGAACCGCCGGAAATGTCAATAAAAACTATGACGGCTCTATGGTGTCATTATCAGGGTTTAAGGTTCAATGAATTCCAAGTGGCGCAAAGTAGATAAATGATATTTATGAGTTTTTGTTTATATGTGAAAAGTCAAAGTACATGGACAATGATGCACACAGCTCATTGTGTTCTTGACAATGGGCCAATTAGAAGAGCTCAACACCAGCCTGTACATTGGACCTTTAATTTGGGTTTGATTGACATTCCAGGTGGCTATAAAGGAACGCATCAGGTTGATTGATGCAACTTATCTTTTATGATGTATAATAATTGATCACCTGCCCACACACAAAAATATATTTAAAAAATGTTGTTTACAAGTAGTTAGATCCAGGTCAATGTTTCCAAACCCTGGAAACTGAGGACCCACAAATTACATTTTGAACCACCCAATCTTTGCTTTGTTAGTAAGATATTAGATAGTTTTATTTTTTCAGGCCAGAAACATTTATTCTGATACCTGTAACAAGATGACAATTGTTCATTTTAAAGGCTCCCAAGCCATAAAACAATTCTAGTATTTTTTAACATGTCGGGTGTGTTCTAGAATTTTGTCAATCAGATAAAACTTTACTGTTCTGTACTTGAGTAGGGTGTGTAGTATGAGATCTTACTCATTAACATGCTGATATGTGATATTGGATAATACTCCAAGGTCACCTGGACCGCCTTAAAATGAGCCACCAGGACCTTCATAAAGTTCTGATGTCACAACTATACATCGCCCACCCACCATCCCTCGTTCAACTTATCCAATCAGAGGATTTCACATAATTACATATGTAGAACTATAATGAGATGATTATTCATATTTAAATATATGTCTTGTCAGGGGTATGACACATTCAAATCCAACACAGGAAAATTGTTAAATATGGGACCCTTTGAAAGTTTATGATATAATATTGTATAATATAATATTTTAATGGTATTCTATTCCATAGCTTTTTGTTCAATACATGTGTCGTGAAAACAGTAACTATATTCACTCAAGTGATATACTAAAGTAAAGATTTGAGGTGTGTTTGTATTGTTGTGCTTACTGGGAGAAATGGTATTTCTGGTTTAATATACAGCGACAGTGTTTTTCCTGTTCAATCATATAAAGCGGTCTTGCAAACATCCAAATCACATGACAAATATAAGCCCTGCATTACGCTTTTACATTTAAACCTCAGTCTAACCATATGTTTAACCACACACTTCTTTATATGCCCATTGAACTATATGAAGAGAGGGTCACAAAACCTCCCAGTTACTGAGTCACTGAACCATCACTATACAAGCATTTATCCACAATCACATCTGTATACATGAGCCCTGATTACATGTGGAAAAGTAAAACTCCTCCTGTTCACTGAGATTTCAGAGAATAACCTGAATCAGTTTTGGTAGCTGCAAAATTATTGTCAACTTAATGTTAAAAACATTATTCTTAATGATTATTTTACCCAACTTTTGGCTTTGGCAGACAGAGCCTTGAGTCTAAATCTAGAGTTGCTATAAGAATCTTGATAATAATGTGTAAATGCTAGCATAGGGGCTCTTCCAAAGATTGGAGTAAAAAAAGCAATCTGGGCACAACATTCATGAATTCATTCAATTTTGATTCTATGTTGCTCAGTTGCGATGGTGTGGAATCTCCAATCTGAGCATATCTGTCTTCACCTTCTTCTTACTTCTTAGAGTTTAGAGGTGGAGGGAGTGCCTAGGTATCTGAATCCCACCCTAGAACAATAAAACCTGGTCTGGTTATCGAGTTGTGTTGGCCATGTACCTGACAGTATCAATGATTCTGATTTTGAGTCATCACATTTATATACCACTATTACTACATACTCAATTAGGTGTTTACCCCTCTACTGACTTTCATGTCCTTTATATGATCCTCTTGATCGATGACTGTAATTATATGGAAGAAGTAGGGGCTCAAACTGCCCCCTCGCCTTACTCTCTCTTTTAATCTGAAAAACTGAAATCCACTCACCCTCATTCATGACCTTATAACACTTTCACCCAACTATTCCAGGTGGAACCCCATCTTATTTATGTATATTTGAAATAGATCCAATCTACTGAAGGCATTTTACACATCTATACTAAGAATCACAGATGTCAGTTTCTTTTTTTGCACATGACATCACAAGTGTTACACTGTGTGTGTGTGTGTGTGTGTGTGTGTGTGAACATGTAACACTGACTCACCCTCTGGGAGTTGCACGAGCTGATTCCTCTCAACAGATAGCAGCTGCAGGGTGGGGGCCCAGGATACACATCCTCTGCTCCGCAGCGGCAAGCCATGTAGACGTCTGCCTCTGACATATCGGCTTCTCTCGATGCAAAGAGAGAGGTGCGTAATGCTGTTGTTTCCCAGCCATACGCTCCTGAGGTTGCGATGCGACTGGCGGAGCGTCACCAAGCCGAGGAGGTTATGAGACAAGTCAAGCTCAGTGACACAGTCTGGGATGTATTGTGGCACCGAAGAAAGGCCAGAGGAGGAACAGTTCAACAGGGGAGCTCTCTGACAGGTGCAGGGCTCTGGACAGGCAGATGGGTCAGAGGAGCAATAGAGACCAGAGGAGAGAAGGAGCAGCACAGCAGCCAAGAAAGGCACCTGCGCCGCTGCCATCATTACCTGTCCTAAGAGTAGGGATGGATTAGGATTGGCAGGGAAGAGCTGAACTCAAATAGATCAAATCATGTTTACCATTAGTATTAGTTGTATGAGAAACAGGTCATTTGTGAAACTAATGGACCAGATGCAAAAAAAATGTATCACAGCAAATCATAAACTAACAAAAGCAACATTACCATTTAAAAGTCCATGACGCACAATAATACAAATGGTTGATTAATTTTAAAACAAACTGACCTGTGTGTCCACTCTTTGCCAAGCTGACAGGAAAACTTGTGACTCTCTTTTCACACCCAATTTCACACTGCGTTCACGGTATTAGCTTCAGCTGTCTCAGGCAGTTTCCGACCAAAGTCTGAAGTGTATTTTGCTGCGTCTTGCTTAACGTGCACCCTCCCAAAGATGGCATTCTGCAATTCATTCAATCATTTACATTTCTAGTTAATATCTTACTCCCACTGGATTCCTCTTTAGACGGTATTGATAATATGATCGTGGAATTTTATGATGGAGAGAACCATGCCCTGCCTGCCTCGATGAGATAATAAAACATCATGAGACACATTATTCTTTTGATGGTTTTAAATGGCTATGCACCGTAAGCCCAGTAAAAACAAATGCCAGGGGGTTTCACATAGGAGCAGAGTTAAACATGTTTCTTTATTGAAACAAACATAGCAATGAAGTGTTATACACATTTTCAAACAAAGCTGGTAGCCATTTTTTTTGTTTTTCATTTAGTTGATCAAAAACACTGTTTTCTCACAAAAGGCATCAAGCCTGTAATGCTCTGAACAGCTACTTCAAGACATTTCTCCACATCGGTACTGTTATAAAACAGACAAGACAATCCTGAACTAAATGAAAGTCAAATCTTTTACACGGTATTGCACACAATTCAAACCACTCAATGAAGACCCAAGTTGCTGCTGATTTAAACTTTGCTGACATTCACGGACATCAACATTTAATGAAATTTGCATTAATTGGTAGCAACTGTGCAAACACAATTTTTATGTTTATCCAACATTTCACTGTAAAAAAAGCTTTTGCAACAAAATTAGAATATTACATATATATTATTATCCCTTGTAAATCCATTGGCATGTGCATGATTGACAGTCCAAGATGTGCAGAAAGAGACCTACTCTGCTTTAGCATTACTGGATGGCTTAAAATATATTTTTATCTATTACAGTTAATCCAAAAATCTGTGCATTTCTCCTGCAAGTATTTTTTTTTCATATAGTGTTTCAGACTCATCAGTAAATATATATAAGAGCAAATATCAAACACAGCTGCCAGAAACAATGAACAGCAAATAATACTGTATTCAAACCCTGTAGAGGATTTGTAATAAGTAATACTGGGCGGTAAGGCAAAAAGGAAATAATCATACTGTATAAACCACAGTATAATATTAAATTACGGAGTGTTGTTGCTGATTATAAACTTATTATTATGTTTGCAAATCTGCAAAACATAAAAAATGTCAGCACTTATAGGTATGTTAATATCTTTGGCCAAGTGGCAACGATCTGTAACACAAGTGCTATTTGGCAAACTAAAAAAGAAATACAGAATTTGTCAAATGAACTGTAGAGGTATTATTATGTGGGAGCTATGAAAAATATCGTATGATCTGCAATCATACAATATAAATAAATGTGGTTTATCTAACTTCAGTGGTGACAGATTGTAAGGAGATTCAGCAGGTTCCAGTCCAGTTTCCTAGTGGGCTTTTCTACATGGGTTATCTGACGTCTGGCAGCCCATGTTGTGATACTTTACCTGCACACGGAACAGAGTTCCGTCTGCGCACATGCAGAGCTTGTACCTCTCCAGACCCTCATCAAAATACACATCTCCTGCAGAGTTAGGGATGCGTGTGGCATTGAACATGACCGATCCGTTGAGAACGATGCTGTTCTCCTGCGAAGAGAAACTCCTTAGTTGGTCACAGTATTCAAGCAAAAGAAGTTAAATGAAAACACAAAATGTGCAGGTTTTAGTACCTGGTTGAGAGAAACGCAACCTCTACTGGTCAAACCAAACCAAACTCAGTGTAATGAGTCATACTTACAGCTCTCAGCTCGATGCCGCCACCCATTTTGAACTCTACAGTCCGGCCCATGATGTTGACCCCCTCGTTACCACGAATGATGGCCTTGCTGTCCCCTTTGATATTCAGGTCAGATGATGCACTGCTGGTTATCTAATATCAGGAGACAATAGGTGACATTTGCGATCACTTTAAACAAAATATATAAGTACTTTGGAGTTAATAGTGTATTTAGACTCCATTGCCTTAACTACATGTGTATTAGACATTTTTTTCCTATGGAATATACTACCATTATTACATGTGAACGTAAATTCTGAAATTGTTTTCTACTTTTATTAAAGATGCATAAATTATAATTAGAAGTAACTCTATCAACAATTATGGCTTTAAATCTTCTTGGATCTGTATTGAGCAGATTTGTGCAACTGCTTTTCTTTGAATCCTTACTGACAGATTGACTGGTAAACTGCACACTTCTCTCAATATTCAAATTATTACTCAATGTTCAATTTTCCATTTTCCCACTGGTTCTCCATTCTTCAGATCTTCTTTTTTTTCACCTGTCTTGTGCCATCTGCCCATCTCTCCACCATTAGTGCTTTATTATTAGTCCACTTGATCTCAATTGCAATTGTCAGACCTCACCCTGCTTTTAACATCTTATGTAATTTTGTGCATATTTTATTATACTATTTATTGTATCTATATATATATATATATATATATATATATATATATATATATATATATATATATATATATACAGTGTCATTGATTACTGAGAAAAGTGCCTCTACAAATATTTTATTATTATAATTGTTTCATTTCAAAAATAATCTATGAAAGGATACTTATTATAAGGGTTCTACAGAAATATCTAAGCTGTGTACATTTGTTTTGCTGTGTTCAACATTCTCCATTTGACATTTATGGCCCTCATTGTTTTCTGTAGTTAATTTATAAAATGTTTCAAAAGTCATCTGAGGGGTCGATATGCTACTTTGTGCCCAGGGCGTGCAGTACCATTAATGAATAATCATTCAGTTAAAGCCATCAGAAAGATATAAATAAGCATACATACCCTTTCTGTGGATGCCTTTTTAACACTGAGGACTTTGACACCTTTGGGCAAATGGAACTCATGGTTTTCAAAGTCAGTGCTGAAGTATGTGGCCTGTGTGCGTGGGTCTGTGAAGGATATACCGACGTCACTGACAACTGAGGTCTTGTCCTTTTCTACACTCAGCTTAGTAGTGCCTTGCTGGAACACAACCTGCAATAACATGAAACATGAAAGAAAAGAGCTTAAAAAATGCAAACTATTCAAACAATATGTCATTTTTCCATGATTTTAAATGCAGAATAGCCACTGTAAATGTGCTCACGGGATTGTTGTTGCCAACCAGGACCAGGTCCTGGTCTTTACGACCTCCTACTGTGCTCTTGTGCAGCGGGTGAACAATTCCCATGTCTGCCTTCTGCTTGAAGCGTAGCAGGCCGCTGTCGTGGAACTCCATACTGTCACAGCCATTGGGACCGATGCGGATCACTGTCCATATTACCAGTGTTATCTAAGGGAAAATAAAGTGAATACAGATGTTGAAAGACAATGATTTGAAATTCTTTATAAACCAGTATGCTTTGGAAGGACGAGTTGATTGAATACTCACAATAAGATTAATTAAGGCGAGTAGGAAAAGGAGGACAATGATGCAAACGGCCATGTTTCCCTTCCGTCCTCTCAGACCTGTCTTATGAAGACGCTCCTCTTCTATGGGCACATAGCCGGCTTTAAAGTTGCTGTTGTGTTCTTTGTTGATGTTACGTCTTTCTATAGCCTTTTCTCTCATGGACTTCTTCACTGGCCCATTGGAACTTTCCTTGAATGCAAAACAATCTCTTTACAACACTTCCATAACTACTAAAATACATTAGTTTTGCACAGATTAAATGGATATTCACTTACAGCTTGACTTAGATTCCTAGGCTTATACCATGTTGTACATAAATAGACATTATTAGACTCTACATACCGCCTCCACACTTGAATGCATTAACCTCAAATTCACAGTAATTTTTACGCATAGGGGTCATAAAGTAATGTAAAACTATAATTCTCTGCGGAAAGTGTCTCCAGCAGCCTTCATCCACTGGTCATAGGCTTTAGTTTCTTGGTTAGCAGGTCTCTTTGCTCTGCGTTGGTATGCAGCTCAGTTAAATGCTCCGCGACTGCCTGTCTGTGGCAGAACTAAAAATAAACTGCACTCGTTTTAGCAGCAACATAGAGATAAACTCGATTGTTTCATTATCACGCAGCTTATGGGCTCTGCATTTCAGCAAATGGCTTCCCTGACAAACCGCAGAGCTGCTAAATAACAGCATTTCAATTCCCATATAACGCTAATAACAAATCAGAGGCCACATTTATTACATTGAGATTAACGGCCGACAACAAAACCCACTACGTTCATATAAAATATTGTGGTATGTATCGGGATACTAAGAAATATAACCAACATTTCCCTCTTAACACACACTAGCACAAATAACGGAGAAAATGCAAGAATAACAACAAATATTGGACATAACGGACCTGCTCAGACGCCATGTTGACCCTCCCTCTCCTGATCGCCGAGTGACAGGAAGATACCACTTTTCTGAAAGAGAGGGAAACACGGGTTATATTGTGTTTTTTTTATTCACCGATACTTAGTTTTGAACAGAATACGATATTGGTATTAACCCAGAGAAAATTATGAGGTATGATTTATTTGAACTGACCGTATTCATCTACAGGACGTTTCTACGATAATACCATAAACTCTATTGGTAATAGAAGGTGGTGCAGTCCAATTCAACCAGCCAATGACAGGAGGATCCCAAAATAGAAAAACATATCCATTCATACTTTCCATAGACACTTACTCTCGTTCTTTGTGGCTGTTTAATAATAAAGTCTCTAGAACATTTGGTTAAAAGATGGATTAGTTCCACGAGAAAACAGCATAGAGAATATATATAGGCTATATATACATGTATGTTATATTAGTTATAGTAGATATGTTATATAGATACATGTTTATGCCTATAGCCTATGGCCCTAGTAAGCTGCAGTAGGTGTACTAGTTTTTGCACCTACTGCGAGCAGGTACAAACCAGATTCCACCAATCAACCCTGCCCTTGCTAAGGACCTTCTTTAGTAGAATCAGGTTTGTTACAGCTTAGTTGGAACAAAACCACCACCCACTGTGGCTCTTTAGAACCAGGATTGCCTACCTCTGTACTATTAGTACTACCAGTATCGGGATACTAGTATTATTATTCATAGTAGGCTACTAGTAGGCTATTAAAAATCAATCAGTTAATCAATAGGTAAAAACTACACAGATGTTACTAATGACTGTTTTGTTACCTTGTTTAAAGTCATAAATGCATACAATTGAGTGAACAACATTTACACAGTGCGTGTGTGTGTGTGTGTGTGTGTGTGTGTGTGTGTGGGGGGGGGGGGGGGGCGCAGTCAGTGTTGATGACCTGCAGGTTCAGGTGTCGTAGACAGTGTGTCATTACATCGCAGTGATGCCGCTGCGTTTACGACAGTATTTAAACGCTGCGGTTCTGTAGTCGACTCACCTCCTCTCTGGTTGTCTTGGTTACCACAACTGAACCGCCGGTGCTGCAGAAAGCCGCAGGGACTGGAAGTGTGTGTTTTTATTCCCTTTACAGATTAAAACCCCCCTGGGCGGTTGTTATCATCCTCCCGGGACATTTTAACCTCTGAGGATTAAGTAGTTCTTACAGACAGAAATGGCCGACACTTTAAGGAGACTGGCGAACACATCTTCCTTCAGCGTCTTGCAGGACAAGCTGGAGAGCTGGCACAAAGAGTACCATGTAAGTTCATCAATAAGTAATGCTTGACCGAAATCTGACAATCCACTTCACTGCCACTGAAAAGATACACTTGATATGTTATTTTATTTCAAAATAAATTATCTCTCAGGTTTATGTATGTGACGAGTTGTGATTTTTTTTACTAGCCTAGCTCTCGTAAAAAGGAGAAGTTCGGCTAATTTATTAATATAAAAATCATTATAATTATGGGCGTCGTTAAGATAACGACAGCGTTTTATGCTTAAAACGTAAAGTAAAGCAACTAAAACATCGGCATACAGTAAAGGAATGCACTTGTTTAGCTAGTTAATAGATTTCCTGGCAGAGTTTGGTTGCTATAGACGCCAGTCTCCATGGTTACGGTTGAGCTATTTCAAAGATACTACAACGTTGAGATGAATCACGTGTACGGAAGTCTCTGTCCGCTGGGTGGCCAGGACGTGATTTGTGTGAACTTCAAAAGTACAAGTTCTTTGTAGGTTTTACTATAAAACAACAGTTAACAGTCTACAGTGCACATTTGGTAGTGTTGTAGCGTTCTCTAAACTGGTTAAGGTAAATGTTTTTGTTGGAGGTCGACAGTAGGCAGTGATAGGAGTGATACCTCCTGCTCCCTTCAGAAACTCTTTGACTCTTCCTTTGGTTTGTCCTCGTGTGCCTTCTAGAACATTGTTTTCTATAGATTAAAAAAAACATTAATGCAACAACATATCTTATAACGATAAACTTACTTAACGACAAAAGTAATTGCAGAAGTTACATAGTAAAGATTTACCTTGCTCATTGACCCATTCCCAGGTGATTTCCTGTGACCAGAATCTGAACAGATGCTGTGAGCTGATAGAATTAACTGCCAAGATCCAGGGCCAACTCTTTTCCATCCTTAACCTCACAGCTGCCGAAGGTAAACAGTTTATTTGTTTCCGGTATAAGATAACGTTTTCTTGTGCAAATGGTCAACTTTTAATTCCTGAAAGTTTTGACACATGGTCATATATGTGTCTATGAAACAGGTGGACACTATGCTGGGGTGGAAACTCTCAAAATGCGGCTGCTACCGTGGCTGGGAACTTGTTTCTCAATGGCGAGGCCTTCTGTCACAGATGACACCAGTTTACAGCTCATCCAGGTGGGGTCTTTTGTAACACAATTAAGATGACTTGACTGAATGACTGAATTCTGTATAACTATACTTCATAGGAATAAAATTACATTTAAATGTTCAAACAAATTAGAGGCCATCTGTTATTGTGGTGTACTGTGACTGTACTCTTATCAAATGCTATGATCAGGACTCAGTGGAGAAGGACAGGAGGATCAGGGAGCTCTCTGCATCCCATGACAGTGAGATGCATAAGATGGAGACGGAGCTGTGCTCCACTCGCCTACAGTTGGACTCCATCAGATCAGAGTGAGTCTGTTGTTGAATTAGAATATCATGGTGAGCATGTATATAATTCTAGTGCAGAGGTGCATTATGTCACTTCTAATCAGATGGCAGCTATGAAGTGGTGATAAAAGCAGCTCAGTTGTTTTGGAATGCAGATAACTATCATTAATCAGAACTGCAGATTGTGCCTTAACTAAACTCTGTTTAGGTGTGGGTAGCATTTATTTTTTTTGTTCACGGGTTGTCTCTTTGTGTTAAATTTCATGTCCTGAAATGCATAAAACATCTATTTCAATTATCTGATTTTTGACAGATTGAATGATGCTCATCAAGAGCTGGATGAGACAAAGAGCAAATCAGCGACCACCCTACTGGCCACGGAAGATGAAATATTACAAATGAGAGCAGAGTGGGTGATGCAATCAAAAATATTCATTTTTAGATGAAATATATGTAACCCTATGTTAATGTGAAGTATCTTCTTGTTGTTTTTCAGTTTGCGAGCTGCACATGAGCAGGTGGAGATTTATAAGAGGAAGCTGGATGCTCTTGATGATTATGAACGACAGGTTCGTCTCTTGAGAGATGAAGTGTCATATCTGAGCACAGAGAAGGCCATGCTGCAGGAGAGGTGCTCGCCTGTACCAAATACACATGCACACACGCATGCATGCACGCACGCATGCACACACACACACACACACACACACACACACACACACACATACACAAGGAAGAGTGTTGCATGACTGTAAGGAGTTGAGACAGGTTCTGGTGTTTCCAGTTGATTGGACAACTACAGCTAATGTGATTGGGGAGACAGATAGGAGAGTACTTGGTGTCTCATCTGGAAGGAAAGTAGATAACGAGACTTGGTGGTGGAATGAGAAGGTACAGGAGTGTATACAGAGAAAAAAGTTAGCTAAGAAGAAGTGGGACACTGAGAGGATTGAAGTGAATAGACAAGAGTATGAGAAAATGCAATGTAAGGTTAAAGTAGAAGTAGCAAGGGTCAAACAAGCGCATACGATGACTTATATGCAAGGTTGTACAGTAAGGAGGGACTGATCTATGCAGGTTGGCAAGACAGAGAGACTGATATAGAAAGGATGTACAGCAGGTTACGGTGATTAAGGAAAGGGATGGAAGTGTATTGACAGGTGCCATAGTGTGATGGGAAGATGGAAAAAATACTTTGAAGAGTTTATGAATAAAGAAAATGAGAAAGTGAAGAATAGAAGAGGTCACTGTTGTGGACCACAGAGTAACAAAGATTAGTAGGGATGAAGTGAGGAGCTTTGCGGATGTTAATAGAGGAGTACAAAAAAAGGTCAAAGGGACCTACAATGTGTCTTTATAGACCTGGAGAAAGCTTATGACAGGGTGACCATAGAGTCACGTCAAATCATGTCAAATTTATTTGTGTAGCCGAAAATCACAAATCACAGATTCACCTCAATGGGCTTTACAGTTTGTACATGAGCAACAGGACAGGTGTGCAATAGATGATGTGTGCACAGTATGGAAACGATGCATTTGAACAGGGATAACTGAATATGACACTAAATAGAATAAAATGAAAAATGTCTTGTGAATAAGAGACATTGGATAGGACTCCGGGAACACAACAGATTTTAAACCTATACCAGGGGTTCATGAGTATTACACATGGAAGATATAAAAAGAAGCCCAGAGTATTTTATGAAGTCCTGGTGTCTAAACCTATTGCAGTATAGCAATTTTATAGGTCTGCATTTTGAGAGTGCAGTGTTCTTGATGGGCGATACAGAACTATGACACACACACAAATACATGCACATAAAAAACTTTACATACACACCCAGAACAATCTCTCAGATTTCCTTGTTTTTAATCTGCTTTCTTCATTTTCTCTTGGTAAGGCTGGTGAGAAGTCGTTCTCCGAGCCCGTTGCCCAGGGTCAGCCGCTCCTCCAGCCCTATCAGGAGCGAGTCGCCCACCAGAGCCCAGCTCACTCAGTCGTCCCGCTACGCACGCCTGGTATCACGCTTCAGTGACCTGTATGCTGTGGAGCGTCTGGAGGCCCAGACCCTGCTCCGCCGCTACGTCGATGACTTAGAGATGGTCCAGAAAATCATCTTCATTGCTGTCGTGGTACGACTGTAACTGTACAGATGAGCGGAAGGGTTAGAGACAAATTAGTGCCACATCTGGTTATTTGATTTGTGCATCCTAAGACTGTCTAATGCCTTTTTATGTTATTATATCCCAGGAGTCCTTTAAGACAGCAAAGCTGGCTTATCGTCAGTTCAAGCTGCGCGTGAGAAAGACATTGTCCCCATCCCACTTCGGACCACAAAGTCTGGAGGATGCAGCTGTGGACTACATCGTCAGAAACCTGGACCTGTATGATGTACAGGCCAGCGTCAATGTAGGAAAGAATTCCTCTGCAACGTTCATAAAAGTTAATGCAGTTAAAAAAAAAACATTAATCTGACTGTGTGTTCTGTCTCCCCAGGATGTCATCAGTGCCATGAACGTGAACCCCCGGATCTCCTTCCCACCAGAGGTGGACTTTGTCCTCATCAGTACCCTGATCAGGGAGACATGCAGGGTGGCCTTCGCCATGCAGACACTGGACCCCCCTCTCGACTTGTCCTTCGCCAGCGACGGAGAACTGTACAATGACAGCAAGTCAGTCGCATGCAGCACTGCGAGAACGTCCTGTATCGGGGTTGCACAGAGTTCTTTCACAGGAATTTCATGAGAATCTTCTTAGAGTAAATCTGCTGCGGAACCATTTGGTCATAGATTTACCCGTGATATGTTACATTTCTAACTTATCATTGTAAAACAGCGTATTATGACCTGTAGCATCTGACTTTGGTTATTTGCTGTTCCTACCAGTGGAGGTCACCCTAAACACAGATCTTACTGCTCTGCCTCACTGGTTTTTCTTCCCTCTGTGCCTGGCAGGTATCGCCAGAGCTACGACTCTGACTTCACGGCTCCGCTGGTGATGTACCATGTGTGGCCTGCTCTGGTAGAAGGAAACACTACAATAGTGATGGGTGAAGCTGTGACAAGAAGAGGTGCTCTGGTACTGACTTTATAATTGAGACTCGATTACCTGAAACTTGCAAATAAGCACAATAGTAATGATTTCATCTGTGGCTGCGTGGGGTGATAGGAGGGCACGGCGGTAGCCGCGGAGGCTCCTTTTGTTTACCGATGCTGTGTCTGTTTTTGCAGTGGAGTAGAAGCCGCAGCAGGAGTTCCAGCCCTGTGCGCGCTCGCTCTCTCAGCCCGACTCGCAGTCTCGTAAGTCTTTATAACATCTGACAACCCAACCAACCATACAGAAACAAAGGTGCCCTTTGTAGGTTTTGGTAAAAACAAAAAAGGGGGATTGCACCCTTTTGCTGGATTTAACATCTCTCCAATAATAAATTGTATCACCCTTTCCACTAAACAACATGCATGCACATCCATGGCCTAAACAAGGGTATGTATATCAGAATCTTAGCCTGGTTTTGATGCACATAGTTCAGAATTGGACAAAATGACTTGACCTAATAACTTCTTTCTATCTCTCCTCTGATTCCCACTTGCAGGCATTTAGAAGCAAAAGAAGTCTGTCCCCTGAACGCCTCACCACGAGCCACCTGTGAAGCCGTGACATAAATGTACATCTGTGTTAGTGAAATAAACGTGAGGTATGTGAGGAGTTTTCAACTCTGTGTGTTTCCACCAAATAAAGCAACGGACTCCTTATCAACCAATCAAATGCTTTTCATAGTTTACATTGCTTGGGCCAGTTTAACGGGACATCGACAGTAAGTAGAGGTCAGACAGAGTAACACTTACCTTAGTTTTATACTAATCCTGTGACTTCATGAATGATAAATCATGCTAACATTATTTTATTGATTATCAGAAAGAGTAAGTACATTTTTCAGGGGACAACTAGACATTATATCAAAACAAGATTTGTTTTAAACTACAATATGATTTTTATATACATATATAAATCATATTCAGCCTTCACTGTTTTTTTATTAATATTATTATTTTGTGGCAGAATGCTTTTCAGCATGCTGTGGGACATTTGGTGCTAATGGTCTGTGCTAACTTTAACAGCTTTTTTTAAATTTCTTATTTTTATTTTGTTGATGCTGTTTTATATAATTCAAAAATATTACTGAGGTTTAAGTACATTTATTCCTAACACGATTGTTTCTTTATATTTTTTAAGGTTGAAAGATTGGTACATTTTCAACTGTAGCATTTGTTATTATGGATAGTAATATATACACACACAGTAGTTCATTATTTTTGCAGCAATGTCTGGATGCATTCACCTCAGTGTGCTGTTTCATTGCGTTTTAAATCTTGTTTAAACACTTACCTGATCATGTCTGATACTAATCCACTTAATTTGTCTTTTAATGTCTTAAAGTAGCAGAATAGAGCAAACGCAACTTTTGAATCTTTGATTCAACTGTGATTTGTGAGGAATATATTATATATATTATGTTTGACTGTGCCTTTAATGAGTGATTTAAAAAAAGAATAAATTACAAATTTACTGCAATTCCTGCCCTGTTCATGGTTTGTGCTGCTTAACCAAAAAATTAAGCTGTTGAAGACAATCAGCAAAGTTTAAATCTAAATCAGGATCAGAACTAAGTTCCAGAGTCACAGAAAATGTCTATTTGAATCATGAAAGCTGCCTTTCTTGTGTTTTTGGCTGTCAAAGGACTCCTCTGTAGTTATTGGTCTCCAGAATAGGCACAATAATTCCCCCAATTTACATTTCCACATATCACTGTCATACTACCACTTCACTATTTCAGCAGTAGATGGTGCTGGTACTCTATTATTTATGCTTCTACTACTATAATTGGTTGCATGTCTGTCTATGTGTCTGCAGCTGCACAAAACACTATTGCTCTAAATACCTTGAAACTTTACCAAAACACTTTTCATGGATCTGCGAGAAGTGTCATTACAAAAAACAATAATCTTTATGCAAAACCTGAATTTTATACATAAAGAAAAACTTAAGAAATTCTTAGAAATGTTAGTTTGACCCACACTAATAAATGTCTGTAATGTTACATCACACTGTCTCAGATTAATAATGAAAGAATGCGGATATAAGTGTTTATAAACCCTGATAATAATCTATTAAAGTAATATTTGAGTGGTTTTAGGGAGTTTATGGTGCAGCAAGTCACTAATAGGAAACAGCTTGGACATGTTGTTTAGACATTCTGAGTCATAAAACACAACAAATGTGTTTTCCTTCAGCCCATGTCGTTCCACATTATGGCCTGAACGCTCACGAACGCACCGCAGTTGGAGGAGCCACTTCCTATCTCTGGAAGTTTGAGCATCCGCGGAGCACCTGAACGCAACACAAGTCTCATATACCGTGTCCCTGCTGTTTTATCGTTGCTCCAGGAAATACGTATTGACATTTTTTCAATATTTCCTGAGACTTTATAGACCAAACAAACGTTTTTAAAGGAAATACTCGACAGATAAATAGAGTTTATTTGAAGGAGACTGTTTCTCAGCCACTTTCTAAGAGCGGTGTTTAAATTTGGATTTTCTTGGAGCTGATTAGTCTTTGGTACAAATGTTTACTGGATCCCTTAAAAATGGAAAAGCTGAAAAACAAAATGAGACACAACAACAAAGGAAGTGTTTCTGTTCCCAGTGTGTGTGTGTGTGTGTGTGTGTGTGTGTGTGTGTAGGCCTATATTTGAGTGTTTGTGGGTGAATATCTTATCTCATCCAGGATCAGGCATGTCAAGGCTTGAACTTCATTGTTGCTTAGAGTTTGCAGAACTAACTTGAAATTTAGGATCTTCCCTGACCAAACTTTATCCATTCGGCTAAGCCTCATACATTCCATCAGTGATTTGGCTTTGTGTAAAATTCATTGTCCTTACTCTATATATTTTTAACAGTTGTAGCTACTTTTTTAAAATGTTAAACTTAAATTATGGCCAAATCCTACATGTTGAAACTTTCTTTTGCACGTTTTTCACAGCTTCCATCCCTTCTCTCTCGAGGCCTCGCCACTCGCTGGTGCGCTTCTCCGCATAATGTCACGTCTTGGCACATTAGGCCTTCTGTAATAATAATAATCATCGAGGTCTGTTTCTCCTGCTATGGTGGCAGGGCAGCGTGCACACTTCCCGTTTACATCCGATGGAATCTTTGAGGGAATACCCAGGAGCAAAAGTCTGCGGCCGTGAAATTGTTTCAGCCATCTCAGCTGTCTAATTAGGCCCTCTCTCTCTCTCTCTCTCTCTCTCTCTCTCTCTCTCTCTCTCTCTCTCTCTCTCTCCTCTCTCTCTCTCTCTCTCTCTCTCTCTCTCTCCGGGCCCTGCCTAGTCGATGCACCAGCCAAACCAATTACACTGTCTGCTCTTCAACTCATATCTGACATCAGGCTCTGTGGAGCAGAAACTGCGCTGTAGCGACCCGGCAGTCCCAACAACTTCCCTCACTGACTGCTGCTGTCGATGAGGATTCACTGATTCCCGCATTCATATCCCTCCATTCATGCAAATCCTTTTGTTCTGCTAAATGATGAAAGCAAATGGTGTGTTTGTTGCTGCAGTGATTAGTTTCCCCAAATCAAAGGCTGTGGATTGATACGCTCTTGATTTTTGCGTCAACAACGTTAAGCGTAGCGTATGGATCGCGTAATATCGTTTTAATCTTCTACCCACAAAGAAGCGGAAAAAATATATGTGGTTTCGGTGTCATTCCAGCGTAAACAGGAAGCCCAGGATGACTTATGGAGGCCGTTTCACTGGAAGCAAACATACTAATTCACATGTATCCTCACGCAAAAAAAACACAAAATACCCTTTGTTAAACATGCGAGAGTTGGAAAACATCTATGGAAAAAATGGTGTAGAATGTGCAGGGCCTCGCGTCATGGAAACTTCTGCCACGGCTCCTCGTCACATTCCATATCTGATCTGGTCTCTCATGGGTGTATGATCACAGATTTTACAGGGTTGGAGATGATCATAGAGGTTTGATATTTTGATCCTGCTCCCCTATAAAACACTGAATATATCACCCTTTCCCTCGGTATGTGCACAGCGCGAGTGTTAGGGTTTCACCTCCAGATTTAGTCATCTCTTGGTGAAATCTTCATCCATGCCAGAAGTGGAGTCAGTAGTAGCTGCAGCTCACCCTAAACAGACCCCGAGCTGTAAATCCAGCTGAAGTTTCCAGTTTGGTGGCAGAGGCCTGACACGACGCGCCCGAAGCGCGTGTTGGTTTTCCTCTGGCCGTCCTCGACGTGCTGCGTCCTGCCGAGGCTCGCGTTCGTGCAGTTTCCGTGTGACGAGCACCCACCCTGATCCTGCAGCCAGTGAGGGATTATTAATGGGGCCGTACATCACGGGACACGATGACATGCTTATGGCCGGGCTGCAGCGTGTAAATCAAAGGCGATATGAAAAAAAAAAAGGACAGAAGGAATGGAGAAGCCAGCGTGTAGCTGTGCAAACAAGCGTTTTTTAATTCTTTACTCTTGCTGGCCGCGATGTGTGGATCTGATGGAGTCACCCTTCAGCAGAGGAGGCAATGAGCCGCCTCGGCTGGACGAGGCCTCCGCATCAGCCGGGAGAAGCGGTGTTGTCTGTGGCCCAGAGAGGCCATTTAAGCACATCTGGAACGGAGCAGGATGCAGGTTTGCACAGGAGGACCCGGTAATTTACGACAGGAGGGACAGAACGGAGGCAGAGCGCTCAGGACCACGGCTGCACATATCAGAGCTACGTTCAGGGTGAATAATTAAGTGCACCACACGGACAACCTGACCCCGCCCTTGCTTTTCAGCCTCAAGCCGTGCTGGAACACCCAAGGGCGATTCCGTCTTGGCAGCGGCGTGCGTGTGAGCTCATAACGGAGCTCTGGCTGCAGCCACCAGCCCGACGCGGAGAATAAACAGGCGTGACCACTGATCTCCTCGCTTCCAGCGAGATCAGCCATCGAGTGACCGAATCCTACCACGGATAAATACATCCTTCCTCTCTCTATGACGACTATCATATCAAATGAGGAAAAACGACTTCGGATTTGGACTCTCCGCGTCCCACTGCGGACATTTATCCAAACTGTTTCCTCTTCATTCATCGCACATCCGGGCCATCGCGAGTTAAGCGACGCGCGATGAAGGAGACATGGAAGTAGAACTGGCCTGGGTTGCTGGCTTCAAACACATTCAGTTTCTCCCAGAAAAAAGTCGCGTTGATGAACTTATGCGTCCAGCAGACGCCTGAAGGACGTTAAAACGTCTCAATGATCAGTCGAAGCACAGTTTCCTAGAGTTTCCTAATGTGAAAGTCAGCGCAGGCGCGGCCTAACAAACGCCAGGCCTGGCCTGGCGATCCACGTGCTCGGCCTTTCATGATCTTGAAAGAGCTGCGACACAAAAGCGGGGCACGGCGTGATGTGAATCGGCTTATGAATTTTGCACAGAAACAGCTTTTAACACGTCATTAAATCAAAGCCTCGGAGGCTGCCGTGACCTTTTTCTCTTTGTCGAGGGGCAGGGAGATCAACTAGATGTCGATGAATGGCTCCCTCCGCTTGTTGAGGAGAAACCTATTTACACTTGAGACGGAAAAGCCGGCGGCTGCTAAGCACAGATCTGACCCGTACCTTCATTACAGGAGCTGCGTTGAGCTTAACCTGCTGCTATAAAACCCGTCTTGTCCTCAACAGGGAGCCCTGCTTGGATGTCGGAATGCTCCATATAAAAAAAAGCACATCTGGACGATATGATTAATGTGAATAACAGCCATTTTTTTTCATTACATAGGAGCCCTGGCAGCGCGGAGAGACCCGTTGATGCAGGTGTGAGTTTTGAAGGTTAATGCTCCGCCGGGACTTGTTACACTCAGCTCTAGATTTGATACTCTCACGGAAACCGGCGATCAAACCTGGCGCCCGTCCCGTGTCCGACTCGGCCTTCATCGCCAAACACCCCCACCCTGTACGGGGATGGAGCACGGGAACGTCAGCGAGAGAGAGAGAGAGAGAGAGAGAGAGAGAGAGAGAGAGAGAGAGAGAGAGAGAGAGAGAGAGAGAGAGAGAGAGAAGGCAACGAGGATGAAAAAAAGGAAAGTAACTCATGAAGGGAATAAGTTGATTATTGGTCACTGCACAGACACACAGTATAATCTATCAATATATTATTACTCATTATGTAATACTCATTAAACCATGGATTATTGATCCAAACAGGAAGGACTGCAGCACACACACACACACACACACATTCAAGAAGTTGTAAAAAATAAAATGTGCGTGTATCCTGAGGTTTGAGAAGCTCCATGCTTGTCTGGAGACTGTCAGCTGTCAGTAAATCCAGTTTTCCTCCCTGAGATCAGCCCGACATCTTTGTCCTCCATCCTGCTCTCTGTGAAACTATAAACGTTCCCCCCTCCCGCCCCTTCGCAACCAGAACTGAACCAGAACAACTATCGGATATATGGAAACATTCTTGTGGCTGCGGTTTGACCTCCGCGGCCTCGGAGTATTTCGGGCCTCGCTCGACCTGACAGAACACAGCACCACGTCGTTCACTGCCTCCCGTCTATTTGTGTCTCCCACAAATGTGAGGAGGTGAAACTGTCTCTGGAGGACAGAGACACAGAACAATCTAAGGAAAGAGGCTGAACATGGGTTTATCACCACAATATAGCATCAATAAGGTGACGTTTTGATTGACACACTGATTTGTTGCGTTTAATTACAGATGATTAAATATGATGAGTGGATGTTGTCCAGTGAGCTGCATTAAAGTGACTAAACGTCACCAGCAGATGGCGGCTCAACACAACAGTTGTGTTTCTCTCCCTGTGAATCGCTGTTTCCACCTGATGAACGAGCTGCTCTCTCACTTAAACTTGTTAACTGTCCTAGTGGGACGAACGCTTTCCATCTGCTCTCCTGTGAAATATGTGTGTCTGTCCGTTTGCTCCGGGCCCCTGAACCAACACAGAGCTGTTTCAGCTTGTGTCCTGCCAGATGCCCCACAGTCATCCCCCCCAAAAAAACAGAGGCAGAAAGATAAATATTGCTCCTAAGGCAGAGCAGGCTCAGCTCCTCCTGACCACAGGCCTGATGGTTACTGATCATTACTGATCACGCCTCGCTGAGGGGCCTGAGCTGATTTGGCGAGGTGGGGAGGGTAATAAAAAGAAAGGTAACGTGGTTAAAAATGCTCTTCCTGTAACAAAAGCAATGAAGGTATGACTCCTGGGGCTCTGAAACCAGAGGACTGCGGATGCTGTCTGTGTGACTCAGGCTGCGAAACGGCCAGCATCACGCAGGAGGCTGGACTGGACGTCCATTTCCCTGCTTGCAGAAAAAAAAGGGCACGGCTCAGGTCACGTGACCGAAGAAACATGCCTCATAAGGAATGGTCAACACGTCTCCATCCCAACAGTTGGACGATTTCGGACATTTCTCCAGTAATCATTTTCATTAAAAATACTTTTTATAGGCATGGGTAGTTGATTGAATATGGATGATGAATAGCGAGGAATGTGTATGTAATGTACATCAATGTTCAGTGAACTGGAGACACGATCTTATGCATTTGAAAACATTACTCAGACTTCGCTATACACAGGAGAATCCATGCAGATTTGATCCGCTGTTTCACCCAGGTGTAATCGATGCAAATCCACGACAGGTGATCCTTAACATTCCTCCGTGCAATAAACTTGTGCCTTTGGAACCTGGAGCTTTGCAGCAGTTCTGGGAGCTGCAACTACACTTTCTTCCATCAACAAATATGAAAAGAAGGCTAAGACCTACAAACTTTATGCTTCACTGTGCACAGATGTATATAACTTTCTGTATACTTCATTTTATCCTTTTTATTTATTCATGTTTTTTTCTATCATTTGCCTTATTGTCTAACTATGACTATGGACTGATACCATACCCATTTTCAGATCTATATGTTGTATCTTTCTGTCCTATGTTCATTTTTCCTTTTTGTGCTTCATTGCTCCACCCACCCATTACCTCATTACATGTGCACTATTCCCCTCCCCGAACCGCCACCTTAATGTGGTGGAGGGGTTTGAGCACCCGAATGATCCTGGGAGCTATGTTGTCGGGGGCTCTATGCCCCTGGTAGGGTCACCCATGGCAAACAGGTCCTGGAAGACGGGTCTGACTAAGAGCGGTTCAGAAGCCCCACATGATGAAAAAGACAAGAACAAGGCCAGTTACGTCGCCCGGACTGGCGTTACCGGGGCCCCACCCTGGAGCTAGGCCTGGGGTGGGTGCTCGGCAGCGAGCGCCTGATGGCCGGGCCTTTTCCCACGGGGCCCGGTCGGGCCCAGCCCGAAGAAACAACGTGGGGCCGTCCTCCCGTGGACCCACCACCTGCGGGAGGAGCCATGGGGGGCGGGTGCGGAGAGATTCGGGTGGCAGTCGAAGGCGGGGACCTCGGCGACCGGATCTCCGGACATGGAGACTAGCTCTGGGGACATGGAATGTCACCTCGCTGGGGGGGAAGGAGCCTGAGCTTGTGCGGGAGGTGGAGCGTTACCGGCTAGATATAGTCGGCCTCACCTCCACGCACAGCTTGGGCTCTGGAACCCATCTTCTTGAGAGGGGTTGGACTCTCTATTTCTCTGGCGTTGCCCGCGGGGAGCGGCGGCGAGCTGGTGTGGGCTTGCTCATTGCCCCACAGCTCAGCCGCTGCGTGTTGGGGTTCACTCCGGTGAACGAGGGGGTCGCGTCCCTGCGCCTTCGGGTCGGGGACAGGTCTCTCACTGTTGTGTCGGCCTACGGGCCAAACAGCAGTGCAGAGTACCCGGCCTTCTTGGAGTCCCTAGGAGGGGTACTAGATAGTGCGCCATCCGGGGACTCCGTTGTTCTCCTGGGGGATTTCAACGCCCATGTGGGTAACGACAGTGACACTTGGAGGGGCGTGATTGGGAGGAACGGCCTCCCCGATCTGAACCCGAGCGGTGTTTTGTTATTGGACTTCTGTGCTAGTCACAGCTTGTCCATAACGAACACCATGTTCGAGCACAAGGGTGTCCATCGGTGCACATGGCACCAGGACACTCTAGGCCGGAGGTCGATGATCGACTTTGTCATCGTGTCATCTGACCTCCGACCGTGTGTTTTGGACACCCGGGTGAAGAGAGGGGCTGAGCTGTCAACTGATCACCACCTGGTGGTGAGTTGGATCCGCTGGCGGAGGAGGAAGCCGGACGGACCTGGCAGGCCCAAGCGTATTGTGAGGGTCTGCTGGGAACGTCTGGCGGAGCCCTCTGTCAGGGGGGTCTTCAACTCCCACCTCCGGGAGAGTTTCTCCCTGATCCCGGGGGAGGTTGGAGACATGGACTCCGAGTGGGCCATGTTCTCCACCTCTATTGTTGATGCGGCTGCTCGTAGCTGTGGTCGTAAGGTCCGTGGTGCTTGTCGCGGCGGCAATCCCCGAACCCGGTGGTGGACACCGGAAGTAAGGGATGCCGTCAAGCTGAAGAAGGAGTCCTATCGAGTCTTGTTGGCTCGTGGGACTCCTGAGGCAGCTGATGAGTACCGGCGGGCCAAGCGTGCCGCGGCTCGGGCGGTCGCAGAGGCAAAAACTCGGGTTTGGGAGGAGTTCGGGGAGGCCATGGAGGAGGACTATCGGACGGCCTCAAGGAGATTCTGGCAAACCGTCCGGCGCCTCAGGAGGGGAAAGCAGTGCTTCACCAACACTGTTTACAGTGCGGGTGGAGAGCTGCTGACCTCGACTGGGGATGTTGTCGGGCGGTGGAAGGAGTACTTTGAGGATCTCCTCAATCCCACTGTCACGTCCTCCGAGGAGGAAGCAGAGACTGGGGACCCAGGGGCGGACTCGTCCATCACCCTGGCTGAAGTCACTGAGGTGGTTGGCAAGCTCCTCGGTGGCAAGGCTCCGGGGGTGGATGAGATCCGTCCTGAGTACCTCAAGTCTCTGGATGTTGTGGGACTGTCTTGGCTGACACGTCTCTGCAGCATCGCGTGGCGGTCGGGGACAGTACCTGTGGAGTGGCAGACCGGGGTGGTGGTCCCTCTGTATAAGAAGGGGGACCGGAGGGTGTGTTCCAATCACAGGGGAATCACACTCCTCAGCCTTCCCGGTAAGGTCTATTCCAGGGTGCTGGAGAGGAGAATCCGACCGATAGTCGAACCTCGGATTCAGGAGGAGCAGTGTGGTTTTCGTCCCGGTCGTGGAACACTGGACCAGCTCTATACTCTCCATCGGGTCCTCGAGGGCTCATGGGAGTATGCCCAACCAGTCCACATGTGTTTTGTGGATCTGGAGAAGGCATTCGACCGTGTACCTCGTGGTGTCCTTTGGGGGGTGCTCTGGGAGTATGGGGTCCGGGGCTCTTTGCTAAGGGCTGTCCGGTCCCTGTATGACCGGAGCAGGAGCTGTGTTCGCATTGCCGGCAGTAAGTCAGACCTGTTCCCAGTGCATGTTGGACTCCGCCAGGGCTGCCCTTTGTCACCGGTTCTGTTCATTATATTTATGGACAGAATTTCTAGGCGCAGCCAGGGGCCGGAGGGGGCCTGGTTTGGGAACCACAGGATTTCATCTCTGCTGTTTGCAGATGATGTTGTCCTGATGGCTTCTTCGAGCCAGGACCTGCAGCAGGCACTGGGGCGGTTTGCAGCCGAGTGTGAAGCGGCTGGGATGAGAATCAGCTCCTCCAAATCCGAGGCCATGGTTCTCGACCGGAAAAAGGTGGTTTGCTCTCTCCGGGTGGGTGGTGAGTCTCTGCCCCAAGTGGAGGAGTTCAAGTATCTCGGGGTCTTGTTCACGAGTGAGGGAAGGATGGAGCGTGAGATTGACAGGCGGATCGGTGCAGCGTCTGCAGTGATGCGGTCGCTGTATCGGTCCGTTGTGGTGAAGAAGGAGCTGAGCCGGAAGGCGAAGCTCTCGATTTACCGGTCAATCTACGTTCCTACCCTCACCTATGGTCATGAGCTTTGGGTAATGACCGAAAGGACAAGATCGCGTATACAAGTGGCTGAAATGGGCTTCCTCCGCAGAGTGGCCGGGCGCACCCTTAGGGATAGGGTGAGGAGCTCGGTCACACGGGAGGAGCTCGGAGTAGAGCCGCTGCTCCTACACATTGAGAGGAACCAGCTGAGGTGGCTCGGGCATCTGCTCAGGATGCCTCCTGGACGCCTCCCTAGGGAGGTGTTCTGGGCATGTCCCACCGGGAGGAGGCCCCGGGGAAGACCCAGGACACGCTGGAGGGACTATGTCTCTCGGCTGGCCTGGGAACGCCTTGGGGTCCCACCGGAGGAGCTGGAGGACGTGTCCGGGGTGAGGGAAGTCTGGGAGTCCCTGCTTAGACTGCTGCCCCCGCGACCCGGCTCCGGATAAAGCGGAAGACAATGGATGGATGGATGGATGGATGTGCACTATTTCCACATGTGTCAAACAGTGATGTAAGAAGGATAGAATATTTGCCTTTGAGGACCACAGATATTATTTCTGGAAAATGCACTCTGTAAAACGTGAAAGTCACTGCAGTAACGCCAGACAGAAGAGTTTCTTTATCAAGAATTGAGATTATATGTGGCAGCTTCATAACATTCTTCCTAACATGAAGAGGAGAGCGTTTTACAGACTCTCTTTTTCATCGTATTTCACTGAGTGTTTGTCCCTGACACAAGATGTGTGACATCTTCCTGTTATCCAACACCGAGGTGTCTGTTAGAAAACGAGATCAAGGCACAAGCAGTGGCGTTGACTCACGCAGGTGAGGAGGTTGTCTGCCGCTCGTGGTGGACTTATATAAACACCCCTGTTACAGGGTCAGTTTTGCAATCAAACACGTGCTGGATGGAGCTAGAGCAGCCGCCTCCCACGTTACTCAAGCGCAGATTTCTCCCGATGCTCGGTCAGTGTGTGAATGTGCAGGAATGACCGGAGCTGGTTGCTTTCTATTTACCATGCATGTTATCCATTCATGACGTGTGTAATATCTTTTGTGAAAACCATAGAAACTGTGCAGAAGGAATCAGTGCAGACTCCCTGGAAGTTTCTGGACCCTCCTGACTTTTTTTTAGGATTAAATAAAACTTCTATTTTTAGAGCATTAGTCCAATAATTAGCAAGAAACAGCAGGTTTATTCGGACCTTTTTTAGCCGTGACTAAGGCCTCAGGCTTGCACACCGGCCACCGATGTCCTCATTTCTCTGGAAGTGACGTCAGGAGAAGGCCGGACACGTGGGCACGTTATTAATAGAAAAGAAAAACTGAATAAAACATTACAGCTTCCCGTCCACGAAAATGTAAACAAGCTGATTTAAAAAAAAAAAAAAAAAAACTGAAGCACGCGAGGAATTTTTTGGCTGAAAATATCCTTAAAAAGGAACATTTCTCCTTAATTTCCAGAAAGCTCCTTGAAAAAGGAACTAATACTTTGACTCATTGGTATTCAGTTTGCTGCATGTGTCTCTTCAGATTACAGTGTTTTCTGGGAAGAACCAGGACGCGGTCATTTTTTAAAAAATGTTTATTTTATGCAACACACGGTGGTCAGCGTAACCTTCAACGCGTCTCTGTGGGAGATGAAGCGTTTCAGGGAAGTGCCGCGGATCGTTTCGCAGAAACACAACAAGAGGACGGTATCATGCCTGGGACCACCTGTGGTTTTCACCGGGGCTTCAATGAATAAAACAAAGTAACAGGAAGACAAAATAGCCTCAATTGCCCGCTCATCTCATTCTCCACAGCGGTTTGACCAAAAAAAATATATATATCATACTGTCCATTATGTACCAACAAAATGATGTGACCGTCTTTGCATTATCAGAAATTGAATGTGTGGGTGACTTACCTGTTAATCCAACAAGCTGTACACTTTCCTCTCACTCAACATACCAGTAGTCATAAATGTTCAGGTGACGTAGGTGAGCTAATAATGCAGATGATTATTATAATTATAGTAATTTGTGATTCAGGGTTGTCCTTTGAAGCCTGGCAAAGGCAGAAAATATGACGCACATGCTATAATGTTCTGGCACGGTCACAAATGCAGTATTAAACAGTTAAATGCCATTTTAGCCTTTAAATTGGTGAACATAACAAAACGACTTTGTTAACAAGGAAGGTCTCACTTGCAGCATAAAGCACTTTTAGTGGTCCAAATTACTAGAAAAGTGCTGTACAAATGCAATCCATTTACCATTAAGCCATTTTGCTGCTAGTACTTACATAGTCAAGTAAGATTTTTTATATAATATTCAATATATTAATCAGATTTTTGGTTGTGCTGTTAAGCAAGAATCACCAGGGAAATAAAATAAACCCTCCAGCCATTAGTTGATAGTCATTTTTATTGAACAGAAAAAAACAAACAAACTCAAAAATGAGTGTTAGACTGTGGTTCTTCATGTTAAAGCATCGAAGCTCATCACTAATAAAGTGCACTTTTCAGTTTGCAACCAAAACGTGAGTCAGAATCTTCTCCACCTTCCCCTCCCACGAGCTCAATCAGATTCCACGTGGCGGAGCTCCCAGCTCTCCACGGCAGAACACTGTCACAGTAAGAGAAATTAGACCGAGTGCAACAACTGAGCGTCTCAGTGAGGGCGAGTGCATAAGTGTTAATGGAAGATCAGCGCGTTAAAGACTCTTTTTTTTTTCCTTTTGACCCAGGCCTGAAAAGTCTCGAGACTATTTCCTTCCACCGTTCTCTCCCCTGGCTCAGTTTAACCCGACAAGAACAGTAATAACATGACAGATGGGCGATTCAGTACGGTTTCTATGTCTGATTATGTGATTGTAAAATAGCACAGTATTTTTTTTTAACATGGTTGTTCAACAGTAAGCTAAAATCATTCACCATGAGTGTCAGCTTTTTTTTTTTCTTTTTTTAAACATTTTAAAGATCCTCACTTTAAAAAAATAATTTCCTATTTCCAGAAGTGTTTTCTCTACATAATATATATGTACAGTTGTATCGTTACAAAGAAAATAATGCTCTGTTAAAGACATGTTGCAAGGTCTATGTCGATGTTTGGCACGTTTTTTCCTCATGACTTCATCCAGTAACGGACTAAACGGAAGAGACAGCAGAAACGATCAACATCCAGAGTTTCACTATTTTCACCTAAAATTCTGTCTTTCCTGTATAGACAGTCACTACCAAATGAATGCTATTCCTACCTCTTATTTATAATGAGATGCATTTGAAGTGGTAATATCCTCCGCTGTGCAGCAAACAGGAATGTCTTTGAAATGAAAACAAGGCGTTTGATGTCGCACCATGGAGGACAAAGCGCGGGGAACGGGCCAAAGAGAAGATCTGGGATATTGTATGAATAATTAACATTAAAACATGGACTTTTTTCCCCCGCCACCTCTAAGGGAGCAAGGATTCCAATGTCATACATTGAAACACACATTTCATGGAAATCGGACACAAATCAAGAAGAAAAAAAAAAAAAGAGTAATAAAATCAGAGAAAAACACAGAAGGTTGCAGTAAACATCCCAGCAGGTAGTGGGCATCGAACGTGTTAAAAGGGAGTATTATTTGATCATGAGCACACAAACACACAGCACTAGGGAAAGAGGAAAAAAAAAATCATCTGCTAAGAAACACGTCTAACACTAACATTTAAACGAACTGTATATCAAGTCTCACTGGGGCCGACTCCCCTCTTATTGCACTTTTTTCTCTCTTTTTGTTTTGTGAATCAAAAGATTAGGCAGTTGTGGGTTTTGTCTCGCTTGCATCGTGTTATGTCGTCTCCCCTTGTTCACGTTATACATGCAAAACAACAAACTGGTAAAAAAAAATACAATTTTTTGTTGCAACCCTGCCATCAGCTGTCCTATCGAGTCGTGTATTACATACACCACGAAGAGCCTAGACAATAAGTCTTAACATACGCGGCTCTGAAATGAGCCTCATTACATACACAAACCTTCATTAACGAGCAGTCAGCATTACAAATAATAGTAATAAATATGTTAAGTTCAATAAATATTTTTTAACATAATAAAAAATTATAAAGATTCAGCTGATTTGAATGGAGATCCATTTGATAGAGAATGGGGCTGCTAACGGTAACGACAGCCCAGTGTAGAACTGGATTGAGAACTGGATCATATCTGGTCAGATATTACTCTTTACAGTCCATAGTTAATCGGTTTAGGTAGTTTACAGCTTGTGAGTTCTTATTAATGCTGAGATATTGCTTCAAAACTGTTAGAAATGCATGGAATCTACTTGTGCCTATTATACAGTGTTTTATCAGCCAGCTCCATCCACCAGGGACATGAACATATCAAAGAACTGGACAGTGACGCGGGGGAATAGCCCTAATGAAAGGAGGAGAGGGCGACACATAATGGAAGTAGACCTTATATACATACACGTTAATGATATCCTACATTTTCTATCTGTATGTGGAGCGGGCCCCTCACGCCGCTGCAGGCGTATCCCACCAGCCTACACCACAGGGATCAGGGCTTGATGTGGATGTTACAAAACAAAATCCTTTTTGTCCTGTCATGCTGTAAAGCATTTTTTTGCCTTTCTTTTAAAGTGCAGTCCAGATGCAGGTGACTAAAACAGGAGGAGCAAATCATAGAGAAAGAGAGAGAGAGAGAGATGAGAAACAGGTCGCCCCAGGCCGGCACTGGGGGGGGGGGGGGGGATTGGCACATACGTCAGGGAGGAGAGGGGCGGGGGCGGCAGCAGGACTCGTCATGTTCAGTCTCTTCCTGTGTCGGCGATCTGGCTCCAGTCATTCCCTGGACTGGTAGAAGAGGATGTATCCTGACTCAGAGTTCTTAGAGATGTCTGAGGTAAGCCCATAAAACTCCTCGATGGCCTGAGCGTCGATTTTCTGCGGGACAGAAGCGAGACACCGCTTTACTGAGGAAAACGAGAGTATGTGTACAAACGACCAGGACGCGCTGAGAGAAGTGACGCACCTCCACAATGTCGTCATCAAACAGCAGCCAGAAGCCATGGCTCTTCACTATGGTGATGTAATGACCTCTGTTTGGACCACTGTGGAAACAGACAGTGACTCAATCTCAGAACAGACAAATTGTAACACCGGCCATTTATGCTGCAGATTTCATCTACAGGCCTGAAGGTACAATGTGTAGGATTTAGAGGCAGGAATGGAATATAATTAAAATTAGAATATATAGTAGTGACAAACTAAACAACGGCTCCAGAGACAGCCTTTAATGTTTTACTGTTTCTACTCCAGGTTTTCCTACATACTTAAGGTAATCAACCTGCATCTTCACCTCTAGGAACTACCAGAAACTACACACTGTACCTTTAAAAGAATAGTTGGACTATTCTATATACCTATTTCATTTCATATTTCCATTCTTATGTCCATAATGCATACTGTGTATGCGGATCAACAATTCTATGAATTTTGTACATAGTGTTGTGTATTTTTACTTTTTATAGCTTTTATTTTCTTTAGCTTTTCCTTTCTTTGTACGCTGCAGTAACAAACAAATAGCCCTGTTGTGGGATCAATAAAGTCTTATCTTATTTAAAAAAAAACATTTTTTTTTTTACAATCATTTCGTCACCTCAAGGTTGCCAGGTAACCAGCTGAGATTCCAGGTAGGGTTGTTATGATTGAATTAATCATTGTCCGTCGTGATGGATGACCCAACATCACAATGGAGAGCCACTATCGTGATGTCGCGCCAACCCACACTGATTATTTAACCATAAAACCACTGAAGGAAGCGCTCTTAAATAACAGAATACTGTGATAATAGTGATAATAATAGTGATAGGATGATCAGTGTGTGTGGATCACTGGATCACCTGCTGCCTATTGGCCAAACCTGCTTTGCATTTCAAGAAATCTAAAATCTGATCAATAAATCTGCAGAACCTTGAGGGAACAATCTGTTTTTGTTGTTATTAAGTCTTGAAATCTGTCACTACTGTATTATCTTAACATGCTTAATTCAACTACATTTGAATCTCTTTTATCACGGGCTGGGGATCAATGTACAGTACCTGCCACAGTGCACCACCACGGCCACTAGATCATACATGCGATCCAGGTTGACGGCGTCTGCCGACGTGTTGAACAGCCGGAGCTCTAGGGGGAAAACCACCCGGTAGGACAGCTTGGTGTAGCGGTGCAGCTGCTCCATGTACTTGAACCGCTTCAGGTGGAGCGCCAGGATCATCGGAAGCTTCTTCACACGCATCCTGTGGAGGCATACGCGGTCAGACGGGGCAGTTTTATTTTTGTTGCACACAGCACTGTGGTATTTAGCGTAGTGCTTTACTGACCGTTTCTGTGCTTCCTGCTTGCTGCAGCATGTCTCACAGTAGTATTTGTATTCACTGCACAGAGTCTCTGTGTTACTGAAGTCCCTGGAGAGAACAACCACAGGAGACATGCTTATTCCATCTCGCTCAAACACACAAAAGTTTGAGCCTCTGTATGTGCGATGTAAATCATTTGTACCTGAGACAGTGTGTTATTGATGTGTTCTGCTCCACGTCCACAGAGAGATCCAGAAAGTCCTCGTCTTTGCTGCTCACCTGTTAGAAGGAGGAGGGGGAGGGACGGTGACGTCAGCGAGGACGACCTTGAGCGCGCCAGGGGCCGTGCAACCACCCGCCCACACTTACACACAGTCTTTGAAATGCTTATCACACTGAGCGGCTTTTGTCTCCGCACAGAAGAGACGCCTCGGTGTTTACAGGGGTTTACAGGGCAACCCATGCCGCTACTCGCCCTCGCACTTCTGTGGACAAAGCCTCTGGCAGCCCTGACGCGCTGTGAAGTGGGTGGCCGGATCACACTGGGCCTGCTCACTGTGTTTCTTCTTTTTTTTTAATTTTATTTTGTTTGCCCTCCATCTCTCAGCATCCCTGCTTTTTTTCCCCCCTCAGCTTTTCAGATAATGTGAGAAAATAGAATCGAGAACAAGACAAGCAGAACATTAAACACACAACCCGGCAGCGACGTACCGTTTCACAATTCAGGCAGCGCGTCTCGTTGGTCAGCGTGCCTTGGAAGATATCGTGAACCCACGTCGGCTCCGTCTTGTTCTCCGTCTCCGTCTCCGTGGTGACGGCCGTGCCGTTGTTCTTGAGGCGCCCGTTCTGCTTCTCCTGCTTCTTCTCCTCCTGCAGGATGTCGGCCACCGTGTTCAGCAGGTAGTTTAGGAATTCATGGGCATCCTGTTGCATGTAGTTGTCAAATAGATCTGAAGGGAGATGGGGCCAGTTGACATCTTGATTATGATCATTTAACATTTGTTTCCTGCCAATATTCTATCTATTGGCAGGAAACCAAGAATTATACTGGAAATTGCCAAACAATAACTGGGGTGTTTTTTTGTCGCTTAACAGATCAGGTGTTCATTGAGACCAGGCGGCACAAACTGGAAAAATATTGTAATTTACTCAAATTCTTTTGTTAAACCAGGATGACAACCATAACTGACATTTTTCAACGTAAACAAACGTCTCACACTGCTTCTCTTCTGTTTTTCTCTGCATATACCAAAGTTTGAATTCCGCAGGTCTACCTCATACTTAAAAAAAAAAAAATATATCCCTGCACCAGGGCAAAGAAGAAAAACAAGCACTCTTCTTCCTTTATTTTTTTAAAAAACAAACTAGACTGCAGATAGTTGGAACCAGCGGTTATTTATCAAAATATACAACTGCACCTGGCGTTTAATTAAAACTCAGCTATTATTTGGTAATTTACAATATGTTTCTATATTACATTGCTGAACAGGGCTTATATTAAACTCAGTAATTAATTAAAATATGTTGGCTGTTATACTATCACAGTATTGTCAATGTGAATAGATCTTTTTCCACTGAGGAGTGAAACTGACACTAACCTCAACTGAGCCATCATTATTGTGATTAGTTACACCTCAAAACTATATACGGGCAACCTCTGCCATGAGAACAGTCGACTGCAGATCAGATCAAATCAATCAGAAAGCTTTACTGATATTACAAACATCCACACACACTCATGTTTCTGCTTCTGACGGATCTTTATGTGAAAGGTGAAACTGAGATGTGGAGTTGGGAGGAGGAGGAAAAAAAAAAAAAAAAGGGGGCCAGAGAGGAGGCAGCTGACCAAAAGCTCCGTCCCAACAGAGATGGCATTGTTCATTGGCATAAAGAGCTTCCTCAATATGGACGGCAGAGAACAGGCAGCCTCTCTGTCAGCGCCAGTCTCTGAATGACCTTACCACCAACATGCACCTGCCCTTCACCTCCCGTGTTCAGACAACGTTCAACAAACGCACAAAACACATAAAACCACAAAGATCAGCTCTCTGACTTTGACGTGTATTTGGAAAGGAAAAATCTGAAAACAGGAAAGCATAGAGTGGTCTACACAGTTTGAACCTCTCATTGAAGTGTCCCGATAAGATTGAACCGTTTGACGACATCCCAGGCGGGTCGCTCACCGTTCTCCTTCCGCAGGCGGGAGATGAACTTCTTGGGCGGGATGACGCCCACTTTCTTTTTCTGCGTGGCGATGGAGTGGAAGAGGTCGGCCAGGCACGTGAGCAGGTTCTCCTTCTTCTTCTGCTGGGCTTTGTAGGCCAGCACGTTCTCCCGGAACGGCCGGCAGAAGTACAGCGCCTGCAGCACCGAGTTACAGTAGCATGTGTTTCCAAACTGATGGAGGACGGGAAGAGGAGAAGAGTTAAAAACAGTATAATCTCTGTTGGGAAGTGAACCGTTTACGAACATGCAAAAACAACTCGTCATGGTTTCCAATTACAATCTGTGAAGCTTTTCTGAACAGACGCATGAAGAGAGCACATGACAGAAATACTTGATGTGGTTATTGCAACATTTTTAAGTCAAATTTAATTTTTCAAGATGATTGATTGATTGAACAGAATGGACTGATTATTACTGGAAAACCAACTTTAGAGTTTCTTTTCTTAAGCTTAATAATATTGTCCTATGCCAAAAAGTAAAAAATAAGAAAATGTTAATCTCTAGATATCCGCTGATCCTTATTTAGGATTCATAACTCATGAAAAAATGATGTGCAGCCACACATCAACATCTGTAGCTAGTTAATGTAAAACGTTTTTTAATGGCAACCACCCCTAAATCAAGCAAATGCATGTATTAGATAGCCATTAGTAGGCCACTGTGTGTGTGTGTGTGTGTGTGTGTGTGTGTGTGTGTGTGTGTTTATTACTCCATCAACCCATCTGCGAATACCTACACAACTTTTCAGTAAATTTAGGACAATTTATGACTTTCATTTTCCTGGCTTTATTTGATTTGACTTTGTTTAACAAGTAATGGAAACCCTGTTATTAGAAGAGTCTGATAAGCTTTATTTGTCTCAGAGAATAATTCCCCAAATATTTTTTTATAGATATTTGCTTAAGTCTCTACCATCTTAACACTGTTGCATCATCTCGTCTTTCTGTCACAGAACCATCACAACACTTTTTAGAATCCAACTTTGGCAGTTCTTAAACAGGCAAAGTGGCAGAGAGGAAGAAGTGGCTTCAGTTTTATAGACACTAAATGTAATTGCAGTTATTCAAAGTGATTTTTAACTGTGTATTTAAACTAAAAAGTACTTTTTTGATAGATATAGTTCACATTTATGTAAGACAAAAAGCGCACAATTCAGCCCAAGTCATTTTTCATTTGTTAGACAATTGATGATGGTCTTTTTTTTTTTTTTTTTTAAACACATTAGTTCACATCTATAAAAAAACACCAATAAATATAAACACAAATGTGCTTTCTAGAAATTGTGTTTTTCCTTGTTTGCCAAAAAACACTGAATTATATTTTTTACTATGAGGATAATGATTTACAGTAGTTTATCTGGTTTTATCCCTCTGCGTTCTGCTTATTTTTTTATGCTCAGTGTAATAATTGGCCAAATGCATTAACTTGTCATTACCGGCTTATCCTGTTAACGGGATTGGCCAACAGACTCAACAAAACAACACAACGTGTTATTGTGATCACCAGCCGTCCAGTGAGAGGACAAGTGACTCACCGGGGGCCTGTTCTAGCTGTCTCTTTTGAAAAACGACACCGCTGTTTTGTCGGCGGCGAGCTTTGTTCATGCACGAGAGGATTTACTGGTGCTTACATTGACCAATCCGAAGTAGTGTTCATTGATTGGGAATTGCTCCGGGCCGATGTCTTTCTCCAGAGCAGAGGCATTGGTGCCCTGAAAGAACACACGAGACGTGTAAACATCATGCACAACAATCACTAATGTTATCATCGCATTTATGCAACATGCAGCTCACATAACACAGATTATTCATTTGTGCTTAGGAAAAGGCAAAGAAGAAAGCCAATTTATATGGAGCATTTGTGAAACTACAAACCCTTCTCTCATACAGTTTGATTCATTAATCACCCTTTTTGGCAAAATTTCAAGTGTCAGTTTCCCCAGGAATATTTGAGCTCATCTCGATTCCTTCGGCTGCCAGGAAAAAAAAAAAGGAGCTTTCTTTCAGAGTAGAAAGAGGATATGGTCTAAATAGGTGCACCCATGTCAAAAGTCATGAGTGTTTTACGTCTGATTGCTTAGACGGACCACTTATCTCATGTCAGAGCCTTTTCACTTCTCAGAGCTCAAAGCTTTTTCCCAAATGAACTGCAGCTTTGTTGAGTGAACACAGAAGACAATTTAGTTTGACTTTCAATGACTGTCATTTCTCTCTGTCAAAGCCCACTGTGAAAGCCTCTTTGTCCCCTTCCAGTCTCAGACACTGTAGCACATACGCGCACACACACACACAAACGTCCTTGTATTGTACGTGCAGAAATACAAACTTTGTTCAGAGGATATCTAAAAAGAAAATCACTGACCTTAAGCCTTCATTAAAAAAATTTGGGGGTTAAATTTGTGAAAATGTAGCATTAGTGCTACATTCATATGGAATGTGCAGCCCCTACTGACATCTGACACCACATCTGGACACTTGGTAGTTGAATCATTTGTTCAACTCGTTCCTGATCTATCCCGTCTTTTTGTGTTCACTGTGATACTGTAGGTGAAACTGTATCAGATTATATGGAAAAGGATAAGAAGTTAAAGTTGGGTTAACTCAGCCGAGGCGGTGCAACTGAATTTTGATCACAGTTTTGATTTGCATATCAAACGATCAAAAGTGCTCCTATACGAGAACACTTCAGATGCCAAGAATCGGAGAAGCACATACAGCGAGATAAGTTGCTATGAGGTGATATCCGTGACTCTTTGCTACAACAAATCCTTTTTTTAACCTTTTAAAACAAAAAGCACAAAGTCGTGCATGCTGAATAAACGCATTGTGGAACTAAAAAATAATCCAGGGTGTCTCAACAAACACATTTTCTACAGGCAACACTGTAATTGTTTGGAGCACCATGAACCAGCCGTACCCAGAAACAACGCCCTTTAAAAACGCTCACAGCACCACCGCTGGGCTCAGACTCCGATCCGTTGTTTTTCCATCAAGAAACAGGACACACAGAGCCGCGGGTCAGCTGGACACAGGCTGCCGTCGTAGCGGGCAAAGACGGGCGGCCTGTGGCCGGCTGTAGTGAGTATGTGACCCAGATTTATATTCAGACAGGCGATTCAAGGTTGTGTTCGCCTTCCCCGCTTTCCACAGATGATACTACAGAGAGTATGATTTGAAACAAATAGCATTGTTGTATAGGCGCGAGGAAAAACTAAAAAATTCAAAGCCAATTTAAAAAAAACTGAAAAAATGCAGTTTTCTGTTAGTCTGAAGAGTGGATTTCTTAGTGGAAATTAACTAGGGTTAAAGTGTTTGCACCTAAAACTAAATGTGTTTTTTTTTTATTATATATATATATATATATATATATATATATATATATATATGTGAAATTTCTCATTGATATATTCCCTGTTTACAAATGAACTGAATATTCTAGGGATGTTGGAAGACCAGTGAATTCGGTCAAAAATCTTGAGGCAACTTTTCCAATTTACCCTGGTGGGCATAAAGGAAAAAAATTAAGACACTAATTATTATTCAAAGAAAAGGATTTTGCATTCTCACAACAGGCCTGGTGGGGACGTGGAGGGTGTTAAACGCACGCAGCAGCTCACCTGCCTGCTGCCACTGACGCCTGTTTGGTGCAATGCAGAAAACAGCTCGTCGCATTGAACACCAGCATTCAGACGTTTCCATGTGGTGATTTATTAATGAGAGAAATATTCTGATTAATGCCTCGAAATGAGCTATAATGCTCAGTTCTGCTGAAAACTGGAGAAGCTAAGTGTACGAGATCTCACACAAACTCCTCCAGAACTCAGCTCCAAGAGTTGTGACCAGCACAGAAACTATCTGACCACATACTATATGTTCACTGGCTACCTGTCATTTTTCCACAATATAAATTCAAAGCCCTCCTCCTGGAACGCAAAGCACCGGCCTGGCTGCTCCTCGAGACGTTTCAGACAAGCTGTCAGTTTACAACCCCACATCTCTCTGGTCTGGTGCATTTTTAAAGGCTGGTGAGATGAAATTCAGCGTTTATGCACCTGGTGGGCATTTTCTCATATGAACAAACTGTGTGTGTGCGTGTGTGTGCATGGATGTTTGCAGTTTGACGTCGAAGTAAAGCACTTTGAACTGCTTTTCTATCAGAAAATGCTATTCAAATACAATTTCAACTAAAAGACGCCCGTGTTATAAAAGCAGGACATTAATATAAAAAGAGAAGGCCACTGACATTAAGCGGAGCTGTGTAAGTCTGTTCTTACCGACTCTTCGCTGCCCCTGAACACCACAAACACAGATTAGTGCAGAGTGATCCCTGCCCCCGGCTCCCAGGACGTAACCAGCCCTGCGTGGCGTCGCAGCACACAATCGCAGCAGAGCTGTCAAAGGCTTCGTTCACCTGTCAATCATCCGTGACACAGACACACAAACCGCACGCTGTCGTCTCGCCCGGTCGCAACACGCGATATCAACGGCAGACGCTGTACGTGTCTGGATTCCAGACGGAGAGTCCTGTTAACCTGCTTCAGAGTCTGTTTATAAGGACACACGTTGATTCTTGTTTGTGAATCTGTGTCTGTGGTGTACGACCTGATCTGCTCAGTTAGCTGGGGAACATGAAACTATTTGTTTGTTTATTTTGTCATGTGGACAAATCAGCAAATGAAGAGAGACAACAGGAAGTGATTCAAACAGGTGCAGCTCCCACATTCCCCTTCAGCCAGTGTGATTCAGGCTCAGTAACGGAACATGATCCTCCAGACTCTGAATCTGCACAGAAGCAGGTTTCATTTCCATTTTTTTTTTCTTTATCATGAATCAAGGTTTTAATTTCAGTCAACATTGTTTTAAGATACTGTAACTACACTTTGCTAGAATAAGCGCAACACAACCACATTTCCGCTCACTGTTGATTTTAACAAATAATTTGTCTTACATGAACATTAAATTAATTATAGTCACATTAGTCAGTTAGCTTGTGATTTTGATGTCAAATGTACCTGTATCTGGACCTGTGTAAATCATATTATTACTTATTTATTTCAAGACTGCATAATGTTGAATCATTTCTGTGTTGGCTATAACAGAAGCAAACGCATGTCATTTCCTTTTACTGCTGGCCTTTATGCCAAATAACTTCATTCCGTTACCAAGATGAACTTATTTAGTACTGTGTTTTTGTCGATCAATGGATCCTCCAGTGATGGATCAGCCTGTAGGTTAATCTCCAATCTAACCACCTCTGATGACTTTCCAGCATTTTTAACCGTGTCTGTTATGTTTTACACCCAGAAGAACTTAAGATTGGCTCTGATGGTCCAGTGGGTGCAAACGCTCCTTCAGTACCTCGTGGCGTCACGTCATGCCACGGACTCAACAACCTGGCCACCATGTGAACAGAAAAACACCATCAAGACACCATAGACTCTGACAATGTTACTGACAGGTTAGCTCAACAGCTGCCACAGGAGAGAAGGGGGGAAAACTAACTAAACTTTCTGTTTGGTTCACAGCCGTGGAAATCCAAAGTTTGTCAGAGTCCAATGATGGAAAGATGAGGAGAAGAACAAGAAAGCGAAGGAGAAAGACATAGTGGAGCCAGAGAGGAAAAGACAGGAGGAAACCTGTGGAGCAGGAGAGGAAGAGGAGGAGACATGATGAAGCTGGGAGGAAGGTGATGCTACTCCCCAAAGAAGCTAATGCAGGTTGAGTAAATGTGCTTCTGTTGACTTAATATTCAATTCAGAGTTTTACACTGTAGACCAAATTAACCAGGAGTCTTAATTAGCAATTAGAGCATTAAAAATTCACTGTTACTAACTCCAGCACCACAAAACTAGGATTCTAGATAGGAAACGCTGCAAAGTCCTACTTTGAATATGCAATGTGACTATAACTATGAATTGTGTGTGTGTGTGTGTGTGTGTGTGTGTGTGTGTGTGTGTGTGTGTTGGGGGGACTAACCAACGTAACGTTACATCACTACACCCCAGGTTCAACCCGGTGGCTGCAGGCGGATCGATAGCGACGCGGAATACTCACCATATTACAAATGGAGGCGATGTTTCTGACAGTCATTTAGTTCACAGTGTGCCCCTCACCGCCATCTTTATAAAACAAACATGACTGGAGAGCGAGGCGACGCCGAGAAATGAAGTTAATTCGCCGCCGCGGCTGGAGGCCGGACTGCAACCCCAGGAGCGTCGGAGGAGAGCGGGCGAGAGAAGAGACGCGCGGGGCCGCATGCGGCGCGGAGCTGAGCGTCCGGGCGGAGGAGCTCAGTGTCGACGCGGCTCCATCCTCGCTTCGCCTCTGCGAACACGGCTGGAAACGCGTCAACGCGGAGGGGGAACGACCGGGGACGGGCGAGAGTTGCGGGCGGCAGGTTTGTTAGCAACAATCAGGAAACAAGCCTGCTGCGTGAGGGAGAGACGTAGCCCCGCCCACCAGTCGTAAACCAAAGAGCCGGTTGGTTGAGATTTGCCGTTGGTGAGATTGACAGACCGTGACAGCCAATAGTTGAGCTGGATTGTAAAGTTTAGCTGAGCTGCAGCCAATCACAGGCAGCTGTTTGAAGCAATGACTTGAGGGAGTTGTAGTTTATTGCTCGGATGCTTTTAAAGGGATGTGGTTTTCATTCATCAACGATGTACACATGGAGGGCCAAAAAAAATGCTAGTTACTATGAGTCCTTGCTGCTTTGTGCTCGTCATATATATATTTTCATTGCATTTTTGGGGTTTAAAATTGTGTAAACTCTACATTGCAACGTACATACGTTTTCATTCTGTATAATGTTGTTATCTCCATCATTGTTGATCTTATGTTGCACTACTCCCTGATTTGTTCTGTATATTAATTTGTGCTAAAAAGCAATACAAAATCTCTCTCTTTTTTTAATGTATACACTAGGCTGCAATAATTTCAGTTGTCAGTTAATAAATGACCTTTAAATTTTGGGGCAATATAATTAGAAAATTGACTTGACAACAATACAAATGAAAACAATAAACCAAATGTAATATGTAGAGAGCATTTTTTTAAACAAAAGGTAATAAACATGAGATTTAAATGCTTTAAGGAAAAAAAGAAAGAACAGAAAAACAGGCCTTATGGTTAAATATGTTCAATCGGCATTGAAACAAAAACAAAGAAAAAACAGCAGCTTCTCATTGGAAAATGGCCGCTATGTTTGCTTAATAAATACTAAAATTAATTATTAATTGGTTATTAATGTTGCTGACAATATATTTTCAGTCAATGGGCCTTTTTCACAGCCTGTCATATTGTTGGCTCACTGGAAATACTCTGTGACAGTAAATGTAATCTTAATTAGTGTCAAAGGTGAAACCTGAAGTTATACTAATAGTTATAGTGTGCAGATTTGTCCATAGGAAACCACTGATAAATAAAGCCACACCTGTGTGTTTGGTAGTGTCTGTAGACTGTTTAAAAGACAAATGATCAAAAATCACTGATGCTTTGGATTCACATGGCAATATATGGTAAATAGATTCATTTGTATAAAGCCCTTTTATAGTCTTTCAACCCTCAAAGTGCTTTTCCCTCTGCATGATTTCGGGGTTAAGTATCTTTCCCGAGGATACATTGACTCGCCGATCTTCTGATTGACCGATGACTGTTCAGCCTCTGAGCCGCAGCCACAATCAACATCCTTTCAAGCTGTCAGCGTGCCGTGATTATAGTTTTCTGTCGTCTTCTGCTTCTTCGGACGGGCTTTTATATGCAGATCATGAGCAGGCTACGGATGACGAACAAATTCATGTTGTAAAACAGATTCAGAAAACTTGTTTTCCCCATGGCAGAGCACCCCGATCTCTATTTACTGCTGCCAGGGAAATTCTCTCTCTCATCAGAAGAAGCAAAAAACTACAGCATGCTGACATGTTTATACATGTATATATAGTTTTTATAATCATCTGTGGGTTAAAATACAGTACGGTAAATTACTTTATACTCAACACAGTTTTTATTTCTTTTAACTTCCCATGCAGCATCAATTATAGGTGATGACCATGAGTTGCTTCAATTTGTGCATTGAATATTATATGACTAGTAATACACATAGTATGTGTGTGATTGTACCCTGAGGCCTGAATGGTAGACGTCCTCTCTGCAGAGCTCTGCAGGAATCCCGGGGCCCCAGGACGCTCACATTCACCCCCGGCTTTGTTTGTGCTTTCACAACACCCCCCCCAGCAATTATCTCCTTAGCATTTACATCTAAACAAAAAGAAAGGAAAACAACACATAATTATGATTAACAGACTTCAAAAGGAATGGGAAAAGGAGAGAGGAATAATAATAATAAAAAAAGTATTCGGAAAGAAACAAATAAGAGAATAATGTTGGGTTGCCGGTTTGGGCTGTGAAGAATAGGAGAGGTGATCATTTGTTTGATAAGCACCATTGGTTTATTGTTCTCTGACATGTTCCCCTGTTTATTTGTGAATATATTTGAATGACAGGGAAACAATCGCCTGTGCTGGTAGCTTGTGGGCTTTTTGATACACAACGTTCCCTGACTACCTTTTCTATTTCAGTCCAGTCAGTATTTATAGAACTAGGAGGCCTTTTTCCTGACTCATACTGCTCTTACTGTCATTATTGCTGCTCTTCTCTGGCTCACTGATGGCTGTGTGGTTATGGTTAATGTGCTCACTGTCAAAACTCACACATTCATTGATGCTCACAACCCAAAAATAGCCAAAGAACCAGCTCCAGTCATGATAAACCAGCCGCAGTCTTGTTGAGGAGGTAAAATCTGCTTTATTGTCCTTTTTTCCTGCAGTTCACATATCAGGGATAGGGACTCAGGCTCTGCTTCTATAGGGACTTTAGTTGATATCAGAAGTGAAATGAAATGTGGGCACATGCACAAAAAAAGACAGACAAGCAGAGGGAAAAAAATATAATGAGGCTCAGGCAAAGTTTTCTGGTCTGCTCTGACCTTCCTGTCATTCAGCTGCTACAAAGAGAGGCGAATGAATTCGGCATCATTTCCACACCGCTGACAAAATAATCCTCCCATTTGGAATCTGTGATTCACTGCGGCCTTGTGACATTTGGCACAGTCATCTGAAACATGGAGGTTAGCTGCAGGTCTGTTATGATTATGATTGTTCTGTGCTGTACTACTTGACTTGGAACGGAGAAGCTTTTCCACAGCATTAGGGCTTGTGTAAAAAAAAAAAAAAAAACACTCATAACCCAAAAGTCATACCCCAAATTTTAAGAAAGTTTTTCCTTTTCGAGGAATACTTTGGTATTTATCTGCAGCTGGTAGGACTTTGACATTTCTTTATTCAGTAGCTTTATTTAAAATAAAATAAAAAGCCGGCTTTATATTGATATAGAAATAACAGCGATTTGCACAGTTCAGTGGTGATGTGATACAGTCACTAGTTCACATGTTACATTATCCACAGTGATGTGTGCTGAGTCTTTGTCTAATTTATTATCTGGTTGAGGTTTCTCAGCACAAAGCGTCCTAGTTGGCAAACAGGAGGACGCTGTCATATTGGCACAGTTTTCATCACAGATACAATATCACTGTTGGGGAAATTCCCTTGTGAAGTTACATATGCATATATGCCGTGAAGGAGATTTGTTGGAATCTTGTCTGAGTCGTTACCACATACCACCGTCACACAGACGCTCAGTCCCATTAACTTTTATTTCTGTACCATCATGATTAAATGAACTAATCAGACATAAGCGGCTCGTTACAGTCAGGTTACTTTTCCTCACACTGGGCTCGTGGGGCTCAGTGAACACTGAAACCCGACGTGATCAACGTTTACCGTGTGATAGTAAATGAGACGAGGAGACAAAAACAATGGGAGCTGGGACAAAACAGAGCGAGGAGTGATTTATCAGCCGCACACACACACACACACACACACACACACACACACACACACACACACACACACACACACACACACACACACACACACACACACGGATTATTGCTGCTGGTACACACTGTTCCAATCACACTAATGTGGACACCAGTTTACATTCATGGTGCCCGCTGCCATAAACAGAGGAGCAGGGCACGTCAGGAACTGGCACCAGGCGCCGAGCGGATGCTCAGCACGCTCACAGCTGTATTGACACACTGTGTTTCTGCGTCTGCACATGCTGTAGGTTAACACACAGACACCTCATAGTTTCATAGTTTTATCGATTAATCAATTTTTTTTCCTTAAGATAAGTCAATCTTTCAAAGAAATTCAATGGAGTCCAACAGTTTCCTAAAGTCCATTTTGTTCAACCAAAGCGAATTCAAAATGATTTAATTAACCTACCATGACATTACATAGAAACAAACAGCACAAGGTGCAATCAGAGACAATCACTAACAGTAGCAAAAAAAGGAAAATAGTCGTGTCCAAAAAACCCTGTTAACGGCCTCCGCTGCTGCCTGCCCCAGAATGCACCTGTTCTCCTGCACAGCCAGTCAGCGATAGAGCGGCGGTGGCGGCACAATGGCCGCGTTGTTCTCCCAGCACAAAAGCCGGGAGCAGAGGAGTTCACTGTGACCGTCTAATACAGGCGGCCCCGGGAACCCAATCTGTGTATTCTCTCATACACGGCTGCAGTCGGGTGGATGCAAATGATCACGCGTGACTCACTGCTCATAATGCGATCAAACCGATGCACGGCACTCACAGGGAAAAGGCAATCGAGGCAGTGAGGCTATGAAAAAACACTTGGCTATTTTTTTTTTTTTTATTATTTCATCTACAGTTCATGTACACGCACACATGCTTTGCTCCGTGGGTGATTCTGGGTGGCTGACGAGTTCCTGTGACAGTTTTACACTTACGCAATAAAAAGGAGAAAGAACAGGGGCTCTAAATTCAGCACTGAGAGACTTTGCTGAAACATGAGAGAACCCTATCTCCTGCAGCTGATGTATTAGCTTAACCCCGTCCCTCTAAATGGACTGAAACAGCTACTATATCAGAAATCTGAATGCCACACACACACACACACACACACACATATACCATACCACCTTGCATGCTCTCCTATCATCTCTTTAGCAGCTCCAGATTCCTCTGGCACCCTATACTTCCCCTTCTGGAAGCTCGGCGGCGGCAGCATCTTGTCCCCATCACGGTCAACAACAATAGGCGTGTTTGTGTAACTGCATGTCGACGGTGAGCCGAGGTCGCGGCAGAACGCACTGGAGCCTGACCCACTTTCCAGTCCTGTGAAGCGCATTAATTCTCTCTGCCAGGTGCTCGGGAGGCGGAGGACGTCTGCTGGTCATACAGTGATATACAGTAAGAGGAGGATCGACGACCTTCGGCCTGCTGGAGTGGTGTTGCTGCAGTTCGTCTGAAACTAAAATATAGAAATACTATAGTATAAACATCCTTTATTATAGAATATTTGTATTCTGAAATCTTTGAAATCAGATATTAATGAGATTTGGATTTGCTAAAATCATGCTGAAATGTGATGTAATGACGTAAGTAGACAACACCTTGAAAAAAAAAAAAACGCCTTGACTTCCTCTTGTGCGTCAGTTCATCAAATATCTGGTGGTATCGTACATCTATGAAATATCTTCCACTGAGGGTATATTCATGCAGGTCCTGCCACACAATCACTGGGTGTATGAATCAATGCTTTTTCTACTAAAAAAGGACTTGAAGTGTGATTTTCAGCTGAAAGTGGCTGTGTGTAATGTGTTCTTTCTGTAGTGGTTGAAGGCAGAGGGGGGAGGGGGGGGGTGACACATGATGATGATGTGGTACTTCTTGCTTCCAGGATGTCTGACACACATCTTCTTTTTTCATTGTCCCTAGTGCCAATTTTCATAGAGCACAGTATGTACCCTTCGGGAACACCGACACGTATCCGCTATTATTTCCCCCGAGCAGTTTGCCCCGTCTGTTTTCCTCTCCTCACTCCGTGGCGTCCTAATGGTCCGGCTGCACCGCGGCCGCTCACTGCCGCGCACGTAATGTGTTTCTGAGAGAGACGCAGAAAAAAAAACACACGGCCGGCCGCCATGCCAGTGTGTCAATACAGCTGTGAGCGTGCTGAGCATCCGCTCGGCGCCTGGTGCCAGTTCCTGACGTGCCCTGCTCCTCTGTTTATGGCAGCGGGCACCATGAATGTAAACTGGTGTCCACATTAGTGTGATTGGAACAGTGTGTACCAGCAGCAATAATCCGTCTGTGTGTGTGTGTGTGTGTGTGTGTGTGCGGCTGATAATTCACTCCTCGCTCTGTTTTGTCCGAGCTCCCATTGTTTTTGTCTCCTCGTCTCATTTACTATCACACGGTAAACGTTGATCACGTCAGGTGAGGAAAAGTAACCTGACTGTAACGAGCCGCTTACGTCTGATTAGTTCATTTAATCATGATGGTACAGAAATAAAAGTTAATGGGACTGAGCGTCTGTGTGACGGTGGCATGTGGTAACGACTCAGACAAGATTCCAACAAATCTCCTTCACGGCATATATGCATATGTAACTCCACAAGGGAATTTCCCCAACAGTGATATTGTATCTGTGATGAAAACTGTGCCAATATGACAGCGTCCTCCTGTTTGCCAACTAGGACGCTTTGTGCTGAGAAACCTCAACCAGATAATAAATTAGACAAAGACTCAGCACACATCACTGTGGATAATGTAACAAGTGAACTAGTGACTGTGTCACATCACCAGCATCTTCCTGTGGAGCAGCTTTAGGCCTGTTGTTAGTGGAACTTCTCATATCGGAAAAAAAACATGGATTACCAACTGTAAAAATTGAACTGCGTGTGTGTTTACCGGCCTCTAAGGATGGCCTGTGGTCGGCTGTAGAAGCCACAGACGAGGGGAGGCATGAGGCCTCACGGTCGGGATAATAGGATAATAATGCCGAGGGAAGCAACGCTGCAACACAGCGTGCACTTAACCAATGAGCCCTCACAGCACCTAAAGATCCCCTGTCGACAAGCATTAAAAGGTTCAGTTTGTAGGATTTAGGGGCATTTAGCAATGTCTAGTGGAAGGAACTACTATAATGTTCTATAACATTTTCATCATCCCCTTAGGTTCTTCTACATGTTTGCAGAGCCATTAAACTCAGTTTGTAATTATGTGAAAAGGGCGTGACACGATAGTGACTGATAAGGCTCAGTCAAAGGATGAAGTTGGGTTTTTACAGTTTCATTTAGCGGAAGCGACATGAATCTGACAATCCATACAACACAAGCAACGTCAGCAATCGCCCTAATGCTCAGTTAATAATTAATAAATAATTTTTCAGTTGACCCGGTGAAGTGGAGTCAAGTGATAGGTGCTCACAAAGAGCCTTCTCATAGTCTGAGAGGTATGAAAAAAATATTTATGTGGTCGTAGCCTTAATGTGACCACGGAGAAACTTTGCACTTTTTACAGATGTATGCGAAAACATAGTCAAAAAGTGCACGCACGTCATCCCTGTGCGTTTCAAATGTCCTGGTCTAGGAACAGGAAGAAAAACATATAATTTGAGCGGAGGAGGACTTTAACTGTGCAGGGTTCGCTCTGAAATGAGGATGTCAATAAACACAAGTCGCCATAAATCACCAACAAAGCCGTATTCCGCGTCTGCCGCCTGCAGGAGATCCTAATACGGTACAGAGGGATTTTTTCATTTTTTTTATTTTTCTGTAAAAGCCCTCCGCTTCCGCTAACGCACGCAGACGGTGTAAAAGGCCTCGCCGTCCGCGTTCTCACAGACTCACTTCCTGCCGGGCGCCCTCGCAAGGAACAGGCGATGTACAGAGAGCGACCTTGGGAATTATTCATCTCGTTTTCAGTCTGCCTCACACACACACACACACACACACACACACACACACAATGTTCTTATTCTTTGTGCAAAGCCTGTGAGCATGCTGACTAATCAGCGAGCACACACCAGAGCATGTGTGTGTGCGTGTGTGTGTGTGTCCAGGATATTGTCGCCATGGACGTGCAGGATGATGCTTGCAGCCTGAGGGTGGGGGTGTGGGGGTGTGGGTGTTCCCAGGTCGGAAGCGTGAAGATTGGGAACAAGGTGGAGACATTCTGCTCCGTTACTGCCATGTTCCCTGCTCCTTCTCCAAAAACAACAGCCTCGCGGCGTTTTTGAGTCGGTGCAGTCGCCCCCGAGGAAACGGAGAAGTAATTCATAAATATGATTAACGAGGCCCGGGGCTCTCCAAAGAAGATCAGAGCACCTTAACCCCGTCAAGCCTTGTGTAATAACACCAAGTGACAGAACTTTCAAACTACCTCCGTGCTGTCTATTTAAAAATACGCTTCCCTATTCACGCTTTGTCTTCGTGTGTTGACTGAAAATCCTTTAGGTGGCAGACTCAGATGCAAACATTTGTGTTCACAGGTGTCTAATCCACCTGTATTCAGGGCTGTTCTTCCAGTGAAAGACAGAGACAGGGGTGAGCCCGTCTGTCAGTTTGCACACAGAACTTTATTTAGTCTGTGGGCCAGTGCAGTGACAGAGGAGCTGCCTCGGGCTCCGTTAAAGACGAGAGATGGTGAAAGAATATGAAAACAAATAGGGCTTATTTTCTGTGTGCACATGCTGGATCGGTGCTCGGCTCTTTGCTTTTTTTGTTCTTAAATAATCTCCACCTGGGCTCCTGGGTATGAGCTGACAGGCCGAGCTCTGTGAAGACTCACGTTAGAGCAGATGGGAAGCACACTTTTCATATTTGCCGCGCACACAGGCTGGAATTGCACTCCACGCATGACACAATATCCCACGGCACGCACACAGCGTTACTATGCGTGAACTTTCTCCTACTGTTTTACGTAATCTCCAGCATGCGGAGCGGGACTCGGCAGCGGGTTTCAGATCCGACCACTCGCAAACCACTTCCACATAACAGGGCTGCAGCCCCCGAGGAAGGAGCCTGTCCTTATTAAACCACAGAGGCCTGACCCCTAAACCTCAGTCCTACAGCGGGATCTGCAGCCCAGTTCAGGCCGGGCAGTAAAAGCAGGCTAGACAAACATCTGGCGGGGAGGGGGGGGGGTTGGTTTGTGGTCTAAATTACAGACAGAGGCCCAGAACCATTAATCGCCTGACTCAATCCGTCCAGAGCAGAATGTCCCTGTCATACTGGCAGGGATTTTATCTCCTTACGCAGAGGCTCCCAAGATTCTTTCTACAGAAATGTCATTGTGAGTTTCTGTATGTGTGTGTGTGTTTGTTTGTTTGTTGCCATGGATGCCAGAGCCATTATGGTTCATTAAAAAACGAAGCTGAAGCCTAAATTGCTCGTCTGTGTATTTAATGTTGCTTTATTACACACAAAAATCTTTATTTTCTGTAACTCAATATGTGGAACCCCCCCCCATACACACACACACACACACACACACACACACACACACACACACGTTTTGTGTGTTTATTGGGTGCACTGCTGGACTCATTATACGGTTCAGCCTATAAATGTGCAACGACTACATAACTATTTTCTTCCACATGAGGAAGATGCATCGCCGCTAATACCTGACACAAAGACTGGAGCTGATTGGACAGCTGCTATATTTTCCTGTGTCTGACTCACTTCTGGATGTTCGGAGTAAGAAAGACAATTTCAATTTACCAAATTACATAGGGAGATTTTGGACAAAAAAACAAATTACTTACATAACCAATCATTGCAAAAAAACATTTTAAAGATATAATTAGATTGGTTGAAGCAGGACTGGTAATCAAGATTAGTCACAGTCTGGCTCGACTGGCTTTATGATGTAGTTAAGCTGCAACCAGAAAAGACTGTTTCTTCTAACACTCAGACATTATATAACAAATTAGAAAACAGCCTTTCCTCTCAAATCAAAATGTTCTTTAACAATTCCCACAGGAGACAGTGAAAAAACAAATATGCGTTCGATCCCCCCCCCTGCACCCCCCACCCTCTCTCCTCCTCACAGGTTTTGCACGTGAGTGGAAAAACAGCAACATCTCGATCCGTGAAAACAGGATAATCCTGGAGTTTAGAGCCTCACCTTAAACATGCACGTCACGGTCACATGCACGGCAGACCACAACACTCCAGCTCTTTGTTATTACTGCAACAACTACTGCAGTTTTTCTCTTCTATATGCACACACACGAAGGCATGCACGCACACACACACACGCAAACATGACACGTGCACGTCAATCCTCACAAACGAGAGTGGAAACCAATTATCCAATGTAACGCTAGAGATCAGCGGAGGAATGTAAACAGGGGGAACGGGGGCATGAAGGAGCGATAGAAGAGCGAGATTTCAATATTTTCCAATCGTGTTCCCTGCAAAGTATGACGACCTGGCCGACTTCAGAGCTCGCTGGCATTCCTCGGGGAGGAGGTGGGAGGGGTGGACTGCTATTGTCATTCAGATCCAGTGCCATAGTAGTACACACCACCCCCACCCCCCCACCACTGTTGACATTCAGAGGTATGCAAATGGCCGAGCAAGTTGGGAGCTTTACATTTCAATGAGGAATAAAACGGCCGCTGCGTCTTTGTTGTGCTTGTGCCAACAGGCCAATACAGTTTCCATTGGTCGTACCTGCAGACACGAGCCGCCACATCCATGAAAATGGATCCGTGAATTGATCTGTGATTTTTTTTATTCGTGCATCTGCAATGAAGTCCAACAACAACAACAACCGGGCCGTCGCATTTCCATTGTCCCTTAAATATCGGTCAACAGCTGCTGCTGTTTACAGAACCCCACCTGAGTCCAAAATGTGTGTGTCGCATCAATGGTATTTTTTCTTTTTTCTTTCTGTTTTTTGCGCAGCGTTCCCACAGCTTTGAAGTAGCAGAAGATTAGTACATCCAAATAATTGCCTCCTTATAATCACCTTGGTGGACCATGATTAAAGGCAATGAGGATGATAAGCATCTGTCACGATGCTGATAAAGATGTGACCGTGGCTCATAAGGTGGCGCCCCCGGGGTGGGGGGGTGAGGAGGAGGGGTGGGGGGGGGGGGTAGTGGGGGGGGGGGCAGATCCAAACTGCCCCGGTTTCTCTGATATCTCCAATGACCGCTCTTTGTGGGACCCGGGCCCTGGGGGCAGGCAACACACCGCCGTATGCCGTCCTCACCTCTGTGTCAACAAGGACATCCTTTCCAGGACCCCCCCCTCCCCCCCCCTCCTCCTCCTCCTCCTCCTCCTCCTCTGGATTTCACCTGCCCCTCTTCCCCTTTTTGCCAGCCCCCCAATTAACCCCACATTCCGCTGATTTCAGTGAATACCTCAAATTCCCCCCGACAATTGTCCACAACCCCATCTGAGGATCACCCCCCCCCTCCCCTCCCTGGTTTTATCCTCTCTAACCACCTATTGTCACCTCCCCGTGAGTGACACTCTGATCCCTGAGTCAGGCCTTGTTCTGCTCCGTTGTGGCTGTAATTCTCGGCCCTTTCGCACAAAGGTATTTTAATTCCGCCCCCCCAGCGCTCCCTCAGGGAAAGTGAAGGCTACACTGACAGCCGAGTGGAGTTCATGTATAAACACGGCTGCTGAAAAAGGAGATGCATATAAAGAAGCGATTCTGGACCCTGTCTGTTACAATCTATTATTTAAAATCAGTGAAAAATAAAAGATCTCCTGCTTTGGCTGCTGCTCAACATTTTTGGCTCTTTCATGTAACAAATGAATGAATCCTGTCCCATTTATTATCTCTCATCATCCGCTGCCTCGCCTGGTTGTTAGAGGAGAAGCCTTTTTTTTTTTATCTTCGCGTGACAATTCACTGTCATCATGAATTAAATAAATAAAAAAAAGGATTAATTTGTACTGAAAAAAAATCGGTATGCTGTATCAAGTTTAAAAGTCATAGCACACAAGTATGTGCAGTATTTACCACTATTAGAAAACTGGCTTGCTTTTCCCAGAATGCTTCTGGGCTGGGGCAGTGGTGGCTGTGATGTGGTTAGTGTGTGTGTGTGTGTGTGTGTGTGTACACAGCAAGCGACTCGCAAATCCAGGGCACTAATTTCATATTTCAGCACAGCTGCCTGTCATCAGCACTCTTATCAAAAATACATACCAGAACATAATCACAGAAGGACTGGATGCCAAAATACCTCAGAGCACATGAGCACAAATGAAAGATGGGAGATGGAGAAGGAGGCGCGTGTGTGTGTGTGTGGGGGGTGTGTGTGACAGGAGCAGGCGTTAAATAAATAAATAAATAAATAAAGTGGGACAAAGACATGATACAGGAGCGGCGGGGCGACGTGTCACGTGAAACGCTGTCATCTCCCGCGGCGCCTTCTGCAAACGTCGGGTTTTCAGCGCTCTGCTGCTGTCGGTGCATCACAGGGAGAAGTTTTGTGTGATTGAATGCAGTGCAGAGGTCTCATCAGTTTAGCATGTTGAGAGCTGATAGTGCATGCATGAGTTCTCATGAGGTATGCATGCGTGCATGTGTGTGTGTGTGTGTGTGGGGGGGGGGGTGCATTTGTACAGCATTAGCAGCCATTAACCCCCCTGTGTGTGGACGATTTACAAGTTTCGGGACGTGTCTGAACAGGTCACCAGCTCTGATGCAGCACCGGGTGGTTTTGAACAGAAGCCAGATGCATCCCATAATCCAACACAAAGGGGCAGACATGGAAAAAGCTGCAGACGACGTGCATGAGTTAGAAAAAACACATCTATTTTTAGGAGCTTCATGACATCCATGAGTAATGTCTCACAAGATAAAGATAGAGTAGGTTATGTAGTTTATTTATGGGAAGCTGACATATGGTGTTTCGTATTTCAGTATAAATCTATGAAAAATGTCCACGGTTAAGTAAGAACTCACAATTTTAAGCTACAAGCACTTTACTTGGGTATTTAGATGTTCTGATAATTTGCTGTTGTTCTCCTCTGCAGTTCATAGGGAACATTGTACTTTATATTCCACTAGACTTATCTGACCGTTTCATTTTTCCTTTTTAAGAGACAACATTTTTCATGAAATAGGATGTTTGGTAATCACGCTGCGTTATTTTAAATTGAAGCAGGGTTCTCCAGCATCACATGAAATCAGTGCAGCTGTCATATTCCATCGTCATATTTCAGTCTAGTGTTGAGTTGTTAGTTTCTGTAAACTTGATGGAGTGGATCACATCAGGCTGGTTCATTACGCTGGTGTCCTATCTGCCAAAAAGGGATTTTAAAACACTGTTATTGGTTTATAAGACACTGCAAACCTGCTGATCCTTTATGAACTGTCTAGACGTCACAAATCTTCTGGGTCAGAACCTGCTTAAGACGAGAGACTTTCCTGTTTGCTGCTGCTTTTTGTTGAGTCACTTAAGTGCACTGTGAAATATGTGAAACCAAAAACTCCTGAAGATCAAATCATGTCAGTAAGTCGCTCTGAAATCATGCACTGATTTATTTAATTTATTCACAACCCTTGTTCAGCACATATTTCTACTTGTGATACTTTTAAGTTGATTTACCAGAACTTCAGTAGGATTTCAACTACAGGGCTCGTACTTGCAATGACATATTTTTAATTGTTTCTACTTTTACTCCTATAAAAGATTATTAAAGCGACAGTTGCATGTTTGAGCTTACGTCTATCTGCTAAAAGTGGAATGTTTGCCTGTGCTAAATGAAAATCTGATCTGAAGGACATTGCAGATATTCTGGAAGCCAATTCTGATCCAATATAAAGGATTCCTACAAATTATCCATTATAAAAAAATATATACATATAGATATACATGATGAAAAACAAGATTATAATGATGATTCTGACATTTTACAGTCTCTTTTATGAATAGGAAACAAAGAATTAGTTGGGGCAAAAAAAGTGAAATAATTGAATTTTCACGGCATCTGCGGAGCCTTTTCTATTCCCTGTGTCCATGGAAACCAGCACAGCCATGACGGCTTCATTACTTTTCTGATAACTACATCTCGTGATGATCCTGTTTGTGCATTTGAAAGATATCACTGATTTTTTTTTTAATTACAACTCAAAATTATATAAGTTATATAAATATATTATATTTATAAGGAGGGGGGGATGGATTTTAGAGATTTTGGTCTGTACTAATAAAAATGACTAAAATGGAACAGCATGATATTCTTTAACTCTCTATATCAGAACACGTCTTACACCTTCACAGCAACCTGTGTGTTTCTCGCTGAGGCCCCGCTGTTCGCAGCAGCGCCTCTTCCTGTGTGTGTGTGTGTGTGTGTGTGTGTGTGTGTGTGTGTGTTTAGCATGTCAGGCTGAGCATGTGTAGCCACGTGTGGGAGGGAGTGGGCACGCGGGAGGGAGGGAGGGCGGGGCCCCACGCCGGCAGCCAATCAGAGGCGAGCTCCTCTCGCCGCTATAAAGGCGGTGTCCGCCGCTGCTGTGCAGCAGAGCGGCTTCCTGCTCCTGTTTGTTTATACCCTAAGAACTCAGGATTAACCACGGGAAGTGTTGCTTTTCCTTCTACAACAAACAAACAAACAAACCAACGAACGTAACTTCGCATTTTTACATTTTTTTTTTCCAATTTGGACGAGCGACAAAAAAAGCCCAGAATGCGTCTGATCCAGAACATGACGACCATCGCGGAGTACGCAGCGGCCGAGTCCTCCGTCCCCAACCGGGTCATTAAAATCGCGGTGATCGGAGGCAGCGGCGTCGGGAAAACCGGTAAGAACAAGACACAGCTGGGCCTTTTCTTTTCTTTTTAATCACTTTCACCTGATCTGACTCATGCGCTTCCTGTAACGTCCCGTGTTCTTTATTGCAGCGCTGGTGGTGAGATTCTTGACCAGGAGATTCATAGGAGACTATGAGAGAAATGCTGGTGAGTTCTAGAGAGAGAGATATTTACTATTACTACTTTTCTTTTCCCAGGGGGAATAAATACTAATGCTTGCCCATCTAAAACTGTTTCCTGTTTTCTGTGTGTGCAGGTAACCTCTACTCCAGAGAAGTCCAGGTGGATGGAGAACAAGTGACCATCCAGGTTCAGGACACCCCTGGTGTTGAGGTAAGAGAAACCTCCACCTTCATCCCTATCTCAGTCAGACAAAAAGCAGACAGCTTCTCTTTCCCTCTGAGTTTAACACATGAAAATCTGTGGATAATCCAATACGATAATATAATCATTCACTGTTTGAGGTCACCTTACCTTTTTTTTTTTTTGACTGGGCACACAGCCAACTCTGATCTGAGTGTGCGTGTGTGTGTATACACACACTTTCTTTTTTGTCCTGCTAGCAGAGCCCTTCCGTCTGGTTGTCTAATCTCCTATTTAGGTTAATGGATGTCTGAGGCCAGGGTAAATGATACCCTGATCCACGGCCAGACTCCATCACCCACACCTCACTGTTCTGGAGGAGTAACCTTATAGCTCCCGTCTGCCTGAGTCAGAATTCCAGTCATAACAAAATATCCGTTGCATAAAGTCGGAATGTTTAATCTGGCCAGGATTCTATTTTAGTTCAGGACGAAAAGCCTGTGAATGTGTCGCCTAAGGAAGTGTGTTGTCTTTTTACCTTTCCCAGATGGCTGACAACGGCATCAGCCTGCACGACCATGTGACCTGCTCCGTGCAGTGGGCCGACGCCGTCGTGCTGGTCTACTCCGTGACGGACCGCCGCAGCTTCGACCTCATCGAGCGGCTGCACCAGCTGGTGGTGCGCGTGGGCGGAGCCAGCGCGCCGCCGGTGATCCTGCTGGCCAACAAGGCCGACCTGCTGCACCTGCGGCGCATCGACCAGCAGCAGGGCCCGTTGCTGGGGGCCGCGCTGGGCTGCTCCTTCTACGAGGTGTCGGCCAGCGAGGACTACAGCCAGGTGCACGGCGCCTTCCACCGGCTGTGCTGCCAGCTCGCCAAGCAGCCGCCCCCCGCCGCCAACACCGCCTCCGCTGGTGCCGCCACCGAGAAGAGGCGCTCGCCGCTCATCCCCAGGCCCAAGTCGCCCAACATGCAGGACCTGAAGAGGCGCTTCAAGCAGGCGCTGTCGGCCAAGGTCCGCACTGTCACCTCAGTGTGAACGGCACCGTGAAGCGGTCCAGGGCGGCCGTGGATAAAACAAAAAGCGAAGATGAAGATGACGCAAACTGCTTTTTCGAGTCCTGCACCTGTGAGGCTGAAGGAGGCGGCTGTGAGATGAACAGATGAATTGTAAAGCAGGAGGGGAGGGGGGAGGAGGGCGAAGAGTAACGTGTTTAGAGGTGACGACCTCTTGGGTCGACCCGGCGTCTGCGCTGACACGACGTCGCGTGTCAGGAAGGGGCGGCGAGGCGGTTCAGAAGAGAGGACGGCACGGAAAGCAGCCGTCTGAACCTCAGACGATCTGCACAGAAACCCTGACACAGTGACTCAGGCTCTCCTGGCAACAGCAGCTCTGACGAACTCCACTTATTTTTAGCTGTGCTGCCTATTGTGGCCGTTTTAATCTCTACTGTCACTACATGGCACCACACACGCACACACACACAGAAGCACGAGTATTATTGTAGCAGCCACTCGAGCCAGTTCTCTGTGCAGCAGCATGTGTGTGTACGAAGTGTCCATGTCATTATCTGCAGTGTATTTTTCACATCCACGACTATTATTGTGCATGATGGAGTGGGGGTGGGGGGTAGAGCGGGGCAGCAGACATGGTGTGTAGCGGGTCTTATCACTGATGCACTTTAAACAGGAACAGTCCAAAGGGCCTACTGTTATTTATTTGTTGCAATGTCACATTTTGTTCACAATAAAAAAAAAAAATGTTCAATGATGAATATGATCTTGTTTTTTTTAAATTCTCATTTTGCACGGGTGCATGTGGCTGCAGGGATGGATGAGATGTAAGATTCATCAAACAAGAGGTCCAAGGTCTTCGTGTCCTTGGATGCACAGAACTGACTAAACTGCCCTGCTGCTGCTGCTGTAAAGGCGATGACGCACGTAGAAATGAAAGCAGCTGAGCAAAATCTCATAAATGCTGTGAATAGGCTGAGGACGACCACGGCGCGACTCTGCAGCAGGTTTCTCTAAATTTAAAAAAGCCCGACAAACGCCACCAATTAAATCATTTTGATTAAAAAGCTGTTGAAATAACCCAAGTCCACTCTTAGTTTTCTTTAAGATGACTTTGTTATCAGGAACCACAAAAATCCCAGAAGATGCAGATTATTTTCTCCAATTAAGTTTGGCCCTTTTTGTTTTGTTGCATTCAAGGGCGTTTATCTACGATACTCAAATCAGTGAAATGTGAATCTGGTTCCGTCCTGTTGCACATGACTTCCGGCAGCTTCCTGTTGCTCTTGTTGGGCAACCGTGGGAGACTTGTTAGTCGCGTAGGAGGAGGTGTCAGGACTCAGGAGGCGGTGTAGGTGAGCCCGACGTGTGACCGCGTTATCGGTGTGAAACGCCTTAATTATTCTGCCCTTACCTTGCGCCATGTGCGGAGGTGTGAATTGGTGCTAACGGAGAACGTGTATTCTCCTACACAAAGGCACGCCCCGCTCCGTTCACACTTCACTCGTAATGAGCCCACACGTTAGCTCCTGCTTTTCACGTGTCCTGGTGGAAAACGGCTAACAGCTTAAGTCTAATGATGTGAAAATGCATGAAAGAAAAAGGATCAGAAATGTGTTGTGAAAAATAAGTGATTTTATTAGGATTTGATGCAAGCTTGGTCTGAAAAGATGTCGTTGTTGGACTCCAGTTTATTATCAGTCATACATAGAAATGTCCATTTATCCCTTTTATGGTCTCTGACAAAAATAATTTCAATAGCTACAATTATTTACTTATTTTACAGCTTTGGGAATAACTCCAGGAAAAAAAACACACAGGAATGTGTCACAAACATGTTTCTTGACTCGTATGTTGGTCTCCGTGATTTCTACGACCGACTTTTGACAATCGCATCAACCCGGCCTTACGCACACCTGATGAGGTGTCGTGATGCCGCGCTCCTCAAGCCTCAGACGCCGATATCGGGCGTCAACCTCTGGGAGGTGAAGAGCAGGTCCGGGACGTCCGTCGGCCTCAGCAGCCTGGTGGACAGGACCAGCACCTGGAGCAGAGCACAGCGAGCGTTAAACGGGTTGCGGCGTGTGACTCGACGCCTCAGAGTAGAGCTGCCGTGTGGTAACCGCTTATCAGCGGCATGAATACAGGTGGTTCAGCCAGTTCTGCAGTTTTTAGTCAGGGGATACGTCACACACAAGTATAACATTCTCCTATAGAATGTAGCTGTTCTGTATTTTTTACTCATGACTGTTAGTCATCATTTTCTTCATGTCACAGGTTGCATCAGTGATGCAAAACCTATTTTGTGATTTTTTTTTGTTGCTCTTGCACTTTTCCACTAATTGCACCATGAGATAGAGGATTCTGCTCCCTGAGCACTGAACGGTGGGCTCACGTGCTGCCTAGAAGTGGCATGAATGAGAAAACGACCTGAACAGGGCAGTCTGACAGGCAGCGGCGAAAATTAACAAATCTTGCATCGTCTCCTCCAGTCTTCACTGTGTGAGTCACAGCGTTGGTTCACTGCTTTATGAGTGATTTGTGTCTTTAAGAGCAGCTGATCTGTTTCACATTTCTTAAAATACGTTTTCATTTGTTGCATCTCTCCAGACCCGGATTGCAGCAGCACCGCAGCTTTGTTTCAAACTGATCAAAACAACTCTTTTTTTTTTTTTAATTATTGTTAGGATAAACCCCTGCAACTACAACAGTTTGTTTCATGGTTTATTAATTTATTTTCTCTCTGTGCATAAGAGATGATAATGAAGTGATGAGTTTATTGAGGTGCTCCTAATGAATGCAGGACAAGTTGTGCATTTCACCACTATGTATTAAACCCTGTCCTGCTGGGATTGTTATGTTAATTCAACATTTCATCCAGACCTGCCATGTGTGTGTGTGGGGGGGGGGTGTTGCTGAATCCCAGCAGGTCCAACCTGAGAGCGCCACAGAGGCTTTTTACGGCGATCGTAAGCCCCCGGAGCGTATTCAGACATGACACCTGCATGTCAACCTTTACGTAATGCCACGCATTCCCGTGAAGTGATGTCAGGATCGTTGTAACGGCGGCGAGTTCGTTTGATCTATGCAAATATGCGAACTTTCAGTACACATGTTTTGCATTCACAAGTCTACGGGGGGAGAGAGGTTTCGTAGGCTAGATTTAAGGTCTTCAAAATGGTCTTTATGAGCAAAGTGGTCTCATTATTGCATCAAAAAAACCTCATTGACAGACATACACACGCTTTTATTTTCATATGTGTATTTTGATACATATCTGGACCAGATGCAGGTAAAAAAAAAAAAAAACTTCAGTGCTGTCTAGTGAGAAAAGTACGGTCCTCTTATGTAGTAAAACAGAGCAGCTCTGTTCCTCTGCAGCAGTGTTGCTTTAACACCGGGTCAGCGCCTTATATTGGCGGCGGGCCTGTTTATAGTGGCAGAGGACGTACGTTTCAGGGGAACTTTGTCCAAATGCAAAACTGAAATGCGGCGTTGGGTTTCAGCGCAGCCGTCTGTTCTGCAGACATCAGTGATGTCGTGTGTGTACGAGACAAATGACAAAAGTAAAGGGAGAAAGCTTCCAAAAACCACATCGATCATGCCCGGACCACGCCGTACTGCAGGATGGAGGAAAAACCGACACCTGATTAGTGACACTTGGCAGGTCGTTTTTTTTTTTTTTTTTTTTTCCAAATATCTCTGGAGAAGCGATGCAGCTCTTCTGTGGATTGAAGCGTCCGTTCATGTGTTCCCAGACATGATGTTCATACCAGCTGTTGCAGGACACCCCGTTCTTCATGTGGCTCAAAATAGTTATTTTTCATTCTGGCTTTTATGTTTGGGGGTTGTTGTCATGCTGCAGAATACATTACGGACCAATCACATGCCTCCCCTCATGGTGTTGTATTATGGTTACTAATCTTACAAAAAAATGAGTCTAGATGTGCCTAAGACATTTGCACTGAATACTGTGTGTGCTGAGGTTAGTGTGTGTGTGTGTGTGTGTGTGTGTGTGGGCCAGCAGGATATTATATAAGCTGGTCTTTATTCAGTTTCCGTGATTACAGATGGAAGGCTTTGATCCTGGACCAGCCTTTCATTGCCTCTGTCCTGCTTCTCCCAGTCTTTTATTAGGACAAACCTACACCACCCCGCCTGATCCCCCTGTTTGCCCTGCTCTCACCCAGAGGAAACACATTCATCTGCATTTTTTTTTTTGCATTTGTCAGTGTGACCGAATATATAAAGCTCCGTCCCCAAAAAAAAACAAAAAACACAAAGCTGTGAAAAATGACTGCAATAAATAAGCAAGAGATCAGACACTTTCCACACCTGCAAACTCCTGTATAGTGAAAAAAGGTGACATCACAGAAACAGAAAAGCGGTAACTGTAATTGTTTGAGAAATATGCACGTGTGTTTAATCTTTATGGGATGTGATCCACCGTTGTATGTAGGTCACTCACATTCTTCACCAGGTTGAGTATGAACGGTGAACAATTCATAGATCTATTTTCTATAGGAAAACCTTTTTTTTTAAGGGGAACTGCACTAGTATCAGAGAATTTACGGTATTTTGGCGTTTCCATTCGTCAAAAACTCACCTGGGTCCCTGGTTTGTGCGTGGTTACCATCTCCTTGATGAGGCGGAGCTCCGAGGGCGTGACTCCGCCCACCAGGAACAGGAAGAGCACAGGGTTGTCGCCGGGATGCGGGCGGCTCACCTGTACGGGGTTGAGATCGGGGATGAGACGTTACCCGTGTATTTTCGGGTGTTGATTCACTTTTCCTTTTTATAGAACGCGTATGTGCTGAAACAAGGAGCCCGGCTCAGCGAACACTTAATCATTTCCTCCCCAGATCCCCATCTGTGGTCGGCTCCGCGTCTCGCTGCTGAGTCACGGCTCGGCTGGACGCTTGTGATGCGTGGTGATGCTGCTGGTGCGAACCCCGCCGCGGCGCCAGCCGCTGCCGGTAGAAACAAAAGCCCAGCAGATGACTCTCACCCCGGTGTCATTATGGCCCACACATGGACGTGTAAGCAGGTGTACACACACACATACACACACACACTCACACCATACACACACACACACACACACACACACACACACACACACACACTACACACACCATACACAGCCCTGTGTTTGAACAGCAGGGTGAGGTCTGCTGCCTGTGATTGGCCGCCGGGAGGACAATGGCAGTGTGCTATTGGTCAGCCGGCCGCACTAAGGAGACATCTGGATTCACAGCTGGTGAATGCTAACCGAGCAATCAGAGCGGCGGGGGGCGGACCCGTGTCGAGGGTGGCTGTACACGTGCGGGAGCAGGAGGCCGGGCTCGCTGCTTGTCAGGCATGTGTAAACAAACGTTTTCTCGTTCTCTCAGATATTTTTGGGGACGGAATCTGTGGCACTTGGAGCCTCTCCAGTCACACTGAATACATGTGCAGATACATCCCTACATGCTGCTCCCAGGGAGCATGAACCATGTGCGCTGCCATGCCACGGGCAGGCAGGGAAGGCGTATAGGGTACTGCTATTCTGCACTTTTTACTACAATACACTTTTCTGACAGCTGGGGTAACTGATTACTTGTCCAATTAAGATTTGACATGAACAACTATATATATTTATATTATAGTTATACTAAAGATTAGTTTCTAGTGAGTGCTTGCATAGAGCCAGTGTGTAGCCATGGCTCCTTGTCAAGTCTGATGTCTGTGAGTTGTTAGCAGCTCCAGCGAAGAGCTATTTCCTGCCTTAGGTTCTCGCATGGGTTTCATTTACATAACTGTGCAAATGAGCCAATTCTTCGCAAATTAAAAATGAACAAAAGAAAACATAAATCAAAGATTGTGTAACAGGGCTTTTTTTTCCTTTTTCTTTCCCATTCATCATGTCATGAGTCCTCAGATTTCTCCTGTGACCCGTTCGGGGGGGCCCGACCCCCCAGGTCAGGACACTCTGAAATTAATTAGCAGGCTCTATGAAAAGCAATTAAAAGCGGATCAGCAGCTGTTTACACTTTGATCCTGTAGTTACAATCTAATTCTAAAGTAAAATCAGCTGTTAATACTTTAATAATTGCACTTATGTTGGGTTTTTACTTTTAGGGATCAGACAGGTGTCGTTATCTGCTGAGAAAAAACAAAAGTGGCTGAATGAGTCTGCTCTTAAGCAAATCAAATATACTTAAAACATGTGAGGAGTCCTGTAAACTACGGACTAAGGAGCAGGGGTCAGCGCGTCTAAAGAAAGACTAAACACGGGACGCCACGCAGCAGCACACACACAATTAGCAGCAAAGCGTTTAAGACGACAGTTTGTGCAGGAGCTCTCAGTGGGTCGTAACCCAGAGTGCAGGCTAATGATATTAAACGCTGAAGTACACAGTAGGCTCTGTGGTCTAAAATAGCAGTTTTAGTGGGCTGTTTTATTGCGTGGAGCGTGCACACTGAGCTCCTATAGAACACTGAACACAAGTTCAGGTCGAGTCTGCCTGAGTCGGGGGATCGTGGGCCAAGTTTTTTAATTCATGTAAAACCAGGTCATGGTTACACAACCGGTCTAATTCCCCCCCCCCTCTGGGTAATCATCGGTTTAAGCAGGGCCAGATGTGGGATAATCAGAGCGTGGATACCGATCTGCTCTGTGGTGGATATACATTACCCACAAGCCCAGAGCTACGTGTCGGTTGCAGGGAAAACATTTGGCCAAAAACATTATAAACGTAAAACCAACGATTCTGCTTCCCTATGAGGCCAGAGGAAAAAAACATTACTGAAAAACAGAACCGCGAAAAGAATGAATGAATAAATATAAATGAATGATATCAATCAATCAAGCAGCTAAATAACTACTGTTGCTACTCAGGACAATTACTACCAAACATTTTCCGCTCTCCGTTACAAAACTTCAAATCTGCATTGGTGAAAGTTTTGTGGTCACGTTGGTTGAGCTCAACAACAGTCATGTTTGAGGGGCAAAAAAACAGAAACCTTGTGGTCACCAGTGCGCGGCCCAGGGTTCAACTTCCGGCTGGCGTGATTGTTGGATGGACAGGAGGATAAACACAGTTTGCAGTGATTGTAGGTTCCCCCTACAGGGAGACTTTTATTGTTGGAGGGAGAGGGAGCATGTAAGAACTGACTCCAGATCCAGTAACTGTGTAAACTAACCATGTTTGCCGTGCATCAAAATCTCAAAAAATAGAATAATATAATAATGAAAGGACCCACAGAGGTAAACAGGGTAACGTGCAGATGTGGGATGCTCACTCAGCCGAGTGATAAACCAGGTCACGTCCAAGCAATGGAAGGAGGCACTTTACTGTCCACAAAGCTGACCTCATTACACACAAACGTGTGTGAGTGTGTGTGTGTGTGTGTGTGTGTGTGTGTGTGTGTGTGTGTGTGTGTGTGTGTGTGTGTGTGTGTGTGTGTGTGTGTGTGTGTGCGCCACCTGACCTTCATGAACATGCTGAAGCCGGTCTTCAGCAGGTCCGTGATCCCCCCAGACATGTGCTCGATGTCCGGGCACTCGTGTCTGTCCGGGTGGAAAACCTCCTCCAGTATCTGTCGCAGGAAAGGACGATAGGTCGCCTGGTGAAAACACACACACACACACACACACACACACACACACACACACACACACACACACACACACATTAACACACAAGACGACTGCACTGACACGAGTTTATTCGTGTTTATACAGTGAAATAAATCATCTTTACATGAGTATGTCGTGTATGAATATGACTGAGGAACATTTTACCTCCTGCATGCTTGTGTGAAGGTTAGTTGAATTATAAAACCTCTCTACAGGCCGTTTACTTATGACACTTCAGGAAGACGCGATCGATCGCTACCACGATCGGGTTAAAGAAATCATGCACACGTGGCTTGGATGAATCCTGAATGACTCATATGATCCCTTGACATATCATCATTGAAATAGGTTTCCTTTGAAAGAGACAGTCTCTGAATTGAGATGGTGAAGGAATTTCAGTTTTTAGGTGCAGCTCTTGACTTCAAAATTGAATTAGACAAACATGTCAAAACGATTACAAAGTCAGCAACTAAAGAGGAATCCAACTGAGTGAGGAGGCACCATATAGCAATCAGAGCAGCAACATGTACATGCATGCTTTTGTATTTTGTATAACCAAGCCTTAAAAGTAATGTATAAGAAACCAATGCAAAAGCATCACTGTCACACACTGAAGAGGACAATCTGCTTAGTTAATTTTTTTTTTCTAATACCTGTTTTCCAAAGCCTACAGCATGAGTATCTGATGGTTTATTTAAGTTTATCACAGGAAACAATAGGATAACCAGACTCACAGAAAGTGGTGGTTGTGAAATTGCACTTTGTGAAATCTTCTTCGCGTAGTTAGCGTTCGCCATAAAATAAATAAATACACAATATAAGAATCACAAATAATAAAGGTTGGCTGAAGAAAAATCTGATGTTTGTATTTTTAACTATTTTATATAGTTTATAACTGTAGTTTATAACTTTTTGTAATCTTAATATCAGCTTCTCTTTCTTTTACTAAAGGCCTAAATAGAGAATAACCATAATTTCTATATGCAAAACAGTGACTATATGGTAATTTGTAATGTTTCTATCAGATCAAATGTAAAACTAGTTTTTATTAACCGTGTTAAACACAATAACGTCCTTTTCATATCTTTATACTGTTTGATGAATAGACATTCATTCATTCATACAGAGCAGCAGCAGGCCTCGTAGGCTCATCATGTTTTCACAGCAATAAAAAAAACAAACAGGCAGTGTCGATATCTGAGGAAAACACATTTGAATGCTGAAATCCAGTCGTATTTGGCTTGTCTTCCCGCTTTCCCCCTGAATGCCATCATATGATCCGAGCTGCTGCTGCAGAGAAGCAAACAGCAGCGCCTGCTTCACTTCTCATGGGTATGAGCGGCCTCGCATTCAGTAATTTCATAACTTTGAAATATGTCCTTGGAGGAGATGAGCTGCCGAGCTGCAGCTAAAACCTCATAAATGCCTTCTAATATTCTTAAGAGGGAGCCGTTTTTTTTTTTTTTTTTTTCCTGCCCAGTTACCCAGCACAGAATGAACCATTTATAGACCTCAAAGCGAGCGGATCAAGAATTCATGGCAGGTTTTTTTGTTTTTTTGGAGTGGACTGTGTCTGAGCCAGATAAGACTTGGCAGAGCTTTACCTTGTGTTCTTAGAACCGTTAAAATAGGAACATTATCTTGGAATAATTTTACATAAGTTTGCTCAGAAGGACAGTACTTTTGCCTTAGATGTTGTTGGAGGAACATCTGATCTGGACGCTTAGGCAGAGGCTGCATCTACCAAACCGCTGATTCAGGCAGTCAACAAACACACGCCACGTTGTCCCAATGCTAACGCGGCCAGGTGTTTGCGCCCACCTCAGTGTGTATCACTCCCACCAGAAGCCTCCCACTCCTCCAGGCTCCGAGAGGCAACCAAATTAGGTCAGGGGAAATCCTGCTGTCCCACACTGTTTGAATCCTGAATTATATAAACCACGAACTACACGACTCCTCTGCATCACGGGTCAGGCCTGTGCAAGCCAGGCTGGGAGTAAACACATTAATGATTCAGCTCTCGCTAAATAACACGCTCATGCATGGCCGGCAATATTGTAAGCATAATGGCAGGTCCTGCCCACGCAGGCTCACTCCGTTTTCATCTACTTCCTAAAAAAGCTAAAAGCTCCCATTATTTCACTCCCACAAACACCCACCCCGGGTTAAAAATAAAAAAAAAAATAAAAACGACACAACATTTGAATTAGTCAGACAGAAATGCCTCCAGGAATCAGCCATCAGTTCCCCACAGGTTTTCTGGGCTTAGAGGATGAATAATGTTCCAGAACAACATCAAGAATACGCAGAACACAGAACAAGCGGGAAGGTCTTCTACAGTCTGAATGATGATGAAGTCCAACTGTGCATCTCATTTCAGTGCAATAAAACAATGTGGCGTGTTTTAATCAGCACATGCACTGTACTTTTTTCATTTATTTATTTTTTTGGGGGGTTGAGTTTAGTAGCCAGGCAGGACACACACACGCATACACAAGGGAAAATATAAAAAAATGGCAAAAAACAGTAGTTTTCATATAAACCTGGAAACATAAAAAAAAGGCAATATAATACTAAATACTAAATGTGGGAACAGTAACAAGAAACTTTTGTAATAAAGTGCATTGCATAGTTTCTAGTATCTAGAGCAGCAGCTGGTGGAGGATTTCATATAAATAATTCTTTAATGATTCAATCTAAGACCAGATCACAGGGAAAAATGTGAAAGGATGTTTCTTTTGGGGTGAAATTACTGTTTCATGTCATGGATATTTTCCAAAACTGTGTTAATGTTTTACATGTTTGAAACACAGCTTTTATCAAAATGCCTTCAACTTGCAATTTGTTAGGTTACAGTAAATAAAACATATGAATTAAAGTTATGTTTATTAACCAGTCATGTAACTCTGGCCTCCGCTTTGTCGCTTCTCTTAAACAATAAAAAAATATGAGCAGTAAGTGTTTCTCAGAGAAGCCAGGAACCCCGTTGATAACAAAGAACACACAGCGTTAGACTCCAGCTGTTCCGGGCTTCGTCGCTCACATTTCATTGATTGATTGTGAATCTGACGGTGCTGGTCTTGGTCAGGGTTTGACCCCGCACACGCGTGTGGTGAAACAGGCAGGTTTCTGTTTCTGATTCACTGTGATCGGAGGCAACAGAGAAACTGTCCTGTTCCCGCCCATGTTACTGAATCCCCTCTGTGCCTTGAAATAGTGAACTGAACTGTGATTACTGAAGATAATAGAACTGTGCTCGGTGGTACTGAACCCATGCTGACCTTGTGAGTGCAAATTGCCTGCAAACACTTTACCTTCCAGCACAGCACGCCCCCCCCCCTGCGGGGGAAGGTGTCTTAGACTAATACGATGGGTTTTTAGAACATTCGGCAGACGCTGAGGTCTCACAGGATTGGTTCACAGTTGAACCTATCAAGAACATGCTCAGACAAATGTGTTTATATAAGGCGGTCATGTAACAAACCCCTCATCGGCATCTCATGCTCAAAATCTCTGCTACACATGTATTGATACACAGATTTTCCAGGATAGTCACATATAGAGACACCGGTAAAAAAAGGAGTCAATATACAGTGGGGAAAATAAGTATTGCTATGCTGCTATTTCTCCCACTTAGAAATCATGGAGGGGTCTGAAATTTTCATCGAAGGTGCATGTCCACTGTGAGAGAGATAAACTAAAAAGAAAAATTCAGAAATCACAATGCATGATTTTTTTAATGATTTATTTGTGTGATACAGCAGCGAATAAGTATTTGAACACCTGTGTGTCATCTAGAATTCTGACCCTGAAGGACCTGTTAGTCCGCCCATTAGAAGTCCACCTGCATCCATGTATCATCCTTAATCAGATGCACCTGTTTGAAGTCGTTAGCTGCATAAAGACACCTGTCCACCCCATACAATCAGCAAGACTTTAACTTGGAACATGGCGAGGACCAAAGAGCTGTCCAACGACACAAGAGAGAAAATTGTACACCTCCACAAGGCCACCTCCACGGAGCAATTGCCAAGCAGCTTGGTGAAAAAAGGTCCACTGTTGGAGCAATCATTAGAAAATGGAAGAAGCTAAACATGACGGTCAATCTCAATCGGAGTGGAGCCCCATGCAAGATATCACCTCGTGGGGTCTCAATGATTCTAAGAAAGGTGAGGAATCAGCCCGGAACTACACGACAGGAGTTGGTCAATGACCTGAAAAGAACTGGGACCAACGTTTCCAAGGTTACTGTAGGTAATACACTAAGACGTCATGATTTGAAATCATGCATGGCACGAAAGGTTCCCCTGCTTAAATCAGCACATGTCAAAGCCCGTCTTAAGTTTGCATATGACCATTTGGATGATACAGAGGAGTCATGGGAGAAAGTTTTGTGGTCAGATGAGACCAAAATAGAACTTTTTGGTCATAATTCCACTAAGCGTGTTTGGAGGAAGAAGAATGAAGAGTACAATCGGAAGAACACCATCCCTACTGTGAAGCATGGGGGTGGTAGCATCATGCTTTGGGGGTGTTTTTCTGCACATGGGACAGGACGAGTGCACTGCATTAAAGAGAGGATGACTGGGGCCGTGTATTGTGAGATTTTGGGGAACAACCTCCTTCCCTCAGTCAGAGCATTGAAGACGGGTCGTGGCTGGGTCTTCCAACACGACAACGACCCAAAGCACACAGCCAGGAAAACCAAGGACTGGCTCTGTAAGAAGCATATCAAGGTTCTAGCATGGCCCAGCCAGTCTCCAGACCTGAACCCAATCGAAAATCTTTGGAGGGAGCTCAAACTCCGTGTTTCTCAGCGACAGCCCAGAAACCTGACTGATCTAGAGAAGATCTGTGTGGAGGAGTGGGCCAGGATCCCTCCTGCAGTATGTGCAAACCTGGTGAAAAACTACAGGAAACGTTTGACCTCTGTAATAGCAAACAAAGGCTACTGTACCAAATATTAACATTCATTTTCTCAGGTGTTCAAATACTTATTTGCCGCTATATCACACAAATAAATCATTAAAAAATCATGCATTGTGATTTCTGGATTTTTCTTTTTAGTTTATCTCTCTCACAGTGGACATGCACCTACGATGAAAATTTCAGACCCCTCCATGATTTCTAAGTGGGAGAAATAGCAAAATAGCAGTTCAAATACTTATTTTCCCCACTGTAGCTCGGGCTTAACCCAGGGTAGAAATAAAAACTCCATTTGGAAACTACTTCTTGTCAAAATTATGTCAGAAACAAACTTTCTAGGATTGTGTCATAACCCTTCATTCTAATCGCAGTTAACTTTCCTAACATGTTGACTGATGAGATCTAGCCACGGATATTAACATCGAACTGTTTCAAATGTTAAACATGTGCTCGTCTTTTGTCTGCCTAAGTTGAAGATTATTTATTGTGTAGGTTGAAAGATAAATAAAGAACATCTATTCTGGATTATGGAGGCTTTTAATTGGAAATAACAGATATAGAAAGAGGTGACAGTCAGTCAGTCCATCAGTGTCAACAGGCTTAACCCTGAACAGCAAACACCGATCTCTAATACAGGCTGGGGCTATTATTAGAGCCTACATGTTTAAATATGTAATGTCTAAATGTTGAACGCTGATAATATACAGGCAAGACTGTTGAGCTCATCAGAGAACTACCGCAGCCTTTAAATATCAGGCCGTGATGGTGGCCTGTGTTAGAGTTAGTTACCTCATCACAAGGAGCAGCTCTGCTTAATGTTTTAACCTTCAGGGGAAGACGTCTCAGCCCGACAGGTGTTAGCTTCATCAGAGGGCTTGTGGGTGGTGTAACACGGTGAGAACAGCTAATGGTTTTTTCGGGGTATCTGGAGAACAGACAGCGGCTGGCAGATGTGCTGCTGTTCACGCTGAACAGGGACAGACGGCTCGGGTCTTAATAGGAGCACGGCGGCGCTCCTCGCTCACACGTGTGTGCACCCTGCTGCACGGGTGCAGAGCTGACTTTATATGGCGCTCCGCCACGCCACTGGGGTTTAGACGTCTGGATCAGCCGAAGATGCAGTATCAGATATCTGGCTAAAATATTTAAACTAGGAAAATGGATGAACATTAATTGCAGTTGCGCTCCTACAAAGACTTATGTAATATATGTAATGTTCCTCCTGAACACTGGACTTCAGCTCCTCCGACGACAGCTCAGAGAACGGATCAGCGACTTATGTAAGAAAGTGGAGAGATGAACGATTGAATCCACAGGAAGAGACATCCATCCAAACATCTGCTATTGTAAAGCTTCTTCTTTGATAGCTTCCAAAAATATTTCTTTCATCTGTCTGGGAGGCGTGCCCAGGGGGGAACGGAGCCATGTCCACAGCGTTGTGCTGCTGGATAACAGTCGATGTGTGTGTGTGTGTGTGTGTGTGTGTGTATAGTGATGCGGACACACTGTGAAATCCTGTTTGTGTGTCTGACCTGGTGCACCCCGTCGCTGGCCGTGTAGACGGAGCGCAGCTGCTTGAGGTGATCCCTGGCGTGGCTCAGACCTCGGAGGGTGTCGAACATCTTCTCCACGCTGGAGTGGGCCCGCTCCGTGGTCAGCTCCTCGGGATTCGTGCAACCTGGTAACACACACACACACACACACACACACACACACACACACACACACACACACACACACACACACACACACACACACACACACACACACACACACACAAGCTGGGTTTTAATGCATTGCTAAGTTTCATTCTGACACATGCAAGAAAACATTTGTATCTGCAAAAACCCAAAAAGCAAACAAAAGGTGCTGTGAAATGTATCATGTTGGCTTTTGCGGGTAATTTTCTCAGCTGGGTGTGCGCTGAAGCCAATTATCAAGGTAAACGCTTAGAAGCCAGAGGACAAGAGCTCCTTTATTCCAGGGGAAAACACTGCTGTCTAATCAAAATCTAAAGTTCCCTCCTCTCTAGGAGAAATGTGGAGGGAAGCAGAGGCTCGCCGTGGAAGAAAGTCGCTCAGGATAAACGGGGAAAAAGAGCGAGATGGTGGAGTTGAGCGGGGGAAGGGCATGAGAGAGCATGAGAATGTGAGGGAGAGGTAAACAGGGAGAGGGGACAGGGATGAAGGGTGGCGGGTGGCAGCGGAGTTCACGGGGCCGGTGGCGAGGCGGGTCCACTGGCACCTGCACTCCCCCCCCCCCCAGCTTCAGGAATGTGTGTGTTAACAAGAAGGGAGGTCAGCTGTGTTATAGAAGCTATAAAACACAAACCTGAAAACTGCATCAGCACACATCTGCAGCTGAGAGGCTCATTACTGACGAGAAAGGTCCAAACTGCACGGTGAGCGCTGCCAAACCAGCTCGTTTAGCTGAGGACGTTCTATATATACACCACAGCTGCATTAAGTTTTATGTTACCATATTTCTACCCAGGAGTTCAGCCTGAAAAATAAATTATCCATATTTGTTGATAATGCTATGTATGCATACCATAAGGGTATGGTAATTGTACACTTTCAATACATTAACCTTGTATTTTAGTATGTTTTGCTCAAATAGAAACAGACGCCTGTTTCCAATAAAGGCCTGAGTAAATAAACAACATGTGTTCTAGACCAACACTATCGGGTTACTTCATCTGGTGTAAGATAGTGAGTTAACATGGATGTAATTCTTCAGGATTACTAATTAAGGCTTCCTGGATGGAAGCTGGGGACCGGCCACTATCACTCTGTGATACAGTAGCTGCATTTCACCACCGCAAACACTGTGTCTATGTATTTAAGAATGATCCAGTTTAGGATTTGCCCCCCCCATTTATCTGAGAAGACATTACAGAATGTACACCATAATATGAATAAACTAACACTACTGGAGCCACACTAGCTGCTCTGAGCTCTGGGGATGTCACTATATTTGCAGGTACTTTATTATATACCACAGTGTTACCGTTATAAACTCAATAGCTATTGAGATATTTTAGTCTGGATCAAACTCGAGGGTTAATTGTCATTGCTACAGCTCTGCTGCATGGGTGAAGTCTGTAAAAGTGCACAAATTTTATAAAATGCAAAAAAAGCAAGCTGATATAAACACAAAATCTGCCTTGTCTGAATGGTGCAGTGCAATCTTTTATTGAATATGTTTTTTTAAATCCATTCATATTCTGTCTCTATATCCATTTTGATTGTCTCTTACTGATGTGTGGATCCTGAACATCTCTCTCTATGTACGGTCCATGTACATGTTTTCTTTCTTTCTTTTTTATTATTAAATTTTTGGTAATGTAATTGCAATGCTTACATAAGTAGTATGTAACCCATTAGTAACATAGATTTCAACGTGTACAGGTGTGTTTTTCACAGGTGAGAGAATCTTGAACGAATGACCTCTTTTCTTTCTCAATCTGCTGCTGCTGGTTGTTTTCTCTCCTCTCTCGTCTTTATTTAAAGAACAGTGTTTACTTTAAATGTTATAAAGGAGAGAGGTGTCCTCCCTTTGCCATGAACTGCTTTTACTCCCTCAGGAGAACTTGAATGAAACAGCTCAGACAAAAAGCAGCAGAGTGGTTTGTATTCAACCAATCAGTGACCTCCCTTCCCTGTAAACCCCGCCTTACAACTGCAGCGCTATCTGTGATGGAAAGAAAAGTAAAGCGAGCAGAGCAGAGCTGGTACCATGCAGTGGACGTGTGTGTGTGCATAACACACTCTCTGTGCAGCTGTGAAGCATCATGCAATTATGTGTTGTACTGAAGCTATACGTCACTTTGAAAATGACATGTCTGCAAAAAAGTCCTTGCAACCCTGAACAATTCAACACAGAGGTGAAAAGTGCAACTTATTTTCTGTAACATGGATTTTCTCCTGAACCTGAGGGGAGACAAAGCAAGTGGTGCATGAACACATTTAAAAAGGACATTAATATAAACTGACATTGGTGTCTACATCTATTCTGGCATTGTCCTCCCACTAAAAAACTCTGGGCAGGCCTCAGCAGATTTATCATTATTCGTCTCAGTACACACTATATCCTTTTATGAGAAAATGTTTGCTTTTTGTTTCCATGGTTATTCAAAAAGAGAAGAAAATGGTAGTTTTTTAAATACTCCATTTTTTATTTCTGGCAAAATTCCCTATTTATAGAAGTAAGTTTCTCAAGAAAATCCTTAGTTTCGTTGTTTTATGGAAAGAAACGGAGCATTATTTTTAATTAAGTGCTAATACCATGTTAAGTATCTGTGTAAAGTACCATAGGCTCTTCTGTTTTCTGGCTTCTTGCTGGTTCTGTATACTGTTTACCATATACTGTTTGCACGTCCATTATTATAAAAAACAAAAGAAAACAATGTGCTGCATTCTATTCATGTGGAAGGCAACATACACCAACCTGGCCATCTGAGTGGTACAGGATACTGCAGTAGCTGCAGGGCACTAACAAGGCCGGACTCAAACGGTTATGCATGACTTCTGCCACCACGGGGTTACCATCAAGCCTCCGGAAACCTAATTAAAGCTCTTACTTCCATATTATGTAACGAGCCATGAGCTCACAAGTTTCTATGTTTTTTTAGTTTGGAAAGGAAGCGAAGGCAGGGCGACATATAGACGTACGTGAGTAATGTGTGAGAGATAAGATCGAAGTATGAAAACATGTGGTAGAAATCTCCTTTTATGCACACAGATACGTGGCCTGTGCTGCACGTTGATGGATGGCGAGGGCAGTGGTGTCCCTCTTAACTCTTCTCCCTCGGGACTGTAGGAGACGACATATGACTTCCACAAGGAGGAATTAAAAAAAAAAAAAAACAGCCCTGTTAGTACGCTTTGCTTCATTTGATTTGGCACATTACATAGGCTGAGGAATACATCAACGTCAGCACAGTCAGATAATGCAGCTCAACAGCTCGGCTTTGTCCAGCCCCGCTGTTTGTTCCGTTTGGTTCCTTTTTCCTTCTCGTGGAGATGATATCAACTTTCAGGACGGCGAGTCTTTTGTTTTGGGTCGCCGTCTGCAGGAATGTAAAGATTCTGTGTCGGCGGCGAGCTGTGCTGCGCAGCAGGGCTATTTGATGGTGTGGAGCGTGAAGGCTTGCTCACATGTGGGTCTTATCTGTCCAGACACCCGCAGAGGAGAAAGGCATCCCAGAACACAAACTAAAGCTGATGTTTGTCTCGCAGAATTTATACTGTCGAAAAAAACACACACAACGACGCGCGGATGTGGAGGGGATCCGTGTGTTGCGTGATCTGACAGGAAGCGTCTGCCGTATTGCGAGTGGGATGGATGGAAGGGAGCGAGGTGGGAGGAGAGGTGTGAATCCGTTGGAGGGCTTTGCGTGTCTGAGGGGAGAGGTGCCGCTTGACTTGTTGCCAAAGCATACAGTGCAGGGCCCGGGCTTTTGGGCTGGCAGGCCGTTCTGGATGCAGGTCCCCCCATCCCACACACCAGAGGCAAAGCTGTGGTTACGGTTGATCGGGGCAGATCCTGAGTGGGAGTGGAACCAGGTGCTGATCCGGGGGAACACCGAACACCTGCGTCTAAAACCCCATCTCACGCACAGCTGCTGTATCTGCGGCGCGACGCGTGAGCTGGATCCCGCTTGGTACCAATCAAAGCGCATAAAGCCAGCTCATTCAGCTGCCACCTCACATGATTTATGATCTATCTATGTATCTAAACCCAAAGCACATGATGGAAAATGATGACTAAAGTGCATGTCATTTGAACAGCTCTGCATAATGCCATTTACGTAGAAAAACATGCATTACTTCCCAAAACCACTTAGGTTGGACAGTCACCGACTTGTTTAGAAAATTACAAAGTAATATCTGAGTCAGTGCTGCGCTGCGAAGTGAGAGAAAATAAGGAGAGGGAACAGGGGATGGCGAGTAATAAGAACCCAGAAAGGAAACGGGTGATTGAGGGTTTTCTCAACACGATCCAGCAGAGCCAGAGGTGAGCAACAGTTATTTACAACAGGCAAGAAGACAAAAGTCAAGCAACAAATAGCCAGGGGTGGAAGGTAATGGATTACATCGACTCATTCCTGTAATTCAGTAGATTCTTATGCACTTTAGGCATTTTTAAAATGGAAGTGATGCACCTTGCTATAATATAAATAGCTTTAGTTATGTTTTACATATACATTTTTTTAATAAACTGGTCGTGTGTCTGTGTGCCAGTAACTGAACACATCATCGGATTTGGTCGAAGTGCAGATGAACTTGGAAAAAAATAATGCAGTGAATCTGTGACAGTATCTCAGGGACTTCTGTGAGTTAAAGCTCAAAGAACAAAACCTCTGCTCATGTGCAGCCACGCACACACACAAACACACACACACGCAGGCACACACATGCATGCACGCCCTTGCTTAGAGAGATACCTGAAGATATGAGTGTTTGTGTTAGTGGAAAATATTTTATCAGATTGTCTGTACCAACACCAGCACGGTTCTCTCATAAATGATTCAACATGCTGGATGTTTATTTACTTTATATTGTGAAGCCCCCCCTCTGCCCAAATCACTTTTATAATGATCTACTTTTTACTTTGAGATGTTTCTCCACTGCTGCAAATAGCATCTATATTATTACATGACAATCCATCAAATAGAGTCTGGTTACACACTGTGGAAATAATTAAGTAGAAAAAAAGACAGAAAGAAGGAATGTGGAAGTAAGAAGGCATTTGCGTCCTATTCAACCACCACCACACAGCTCCTGCTTACAGGAAACATGGCCGTTGCTAAATATCACAGGGAACATTAAATTAGAAAAACAGTCTGTTTCCTCAACAACGCTCAAAACACTTGCCATTACTCTTCATTCATGCCTGACCTCAACATCTAAACTAATCACTCCATATTGCTCAGTGGAATGCAGACAACAAGGCTAATATCCCGACGCGTTTTGAAACCTGGTCAAAAAATTCTATTCTGGTCTGAGGAACGAGGGGGGGGTACGAGAATGTTTAGAGAAACGGAGACAGGAACCCGAGGCGCTTCATGTCAGCCCTGCTAATCCTGCGTGGAATGTTCTGTCCTTGCTACTGTATCTCAGGGTGAAAGAAGAGAGGCGGAAGCGGTGGCTTTCCTTTACTTGATGCGAGTCGTCGCCGTGGCAACCGTTTGATCCCCACGTCCGGAAGTTACTTCCGCGTGGTGCGATTATGACGCCGACAGAACAGGAGCTCAGGTATTCTACTTATCCTTAAAAGTAAGACCAGACACACACAAAAGGAGAAATATAAAACAAATGTGTGACGCATATTGACCTTTATCCCAAGATGGATTTGTAGAAAAAAAGTATATAATAACAGGAGGACATAACACTATAAGTATTTTCCTTTGCCCTTTAAAAATCAGAGAATAGCATCATATTTAATGTAAAAGCTTAAAATTACTTCTCTGCATGAGCTAACATGATATACGGGTCTTATTATATTATTAGAATTTATTAGCATTCATCAGGACCCTCAATATGTTTATTTTGTGTTGGTTTCATGTCATTTCAAAGTCCATTCAAACTAGTTTTTGTTACAAAAATCATGATTTTGTGCTATTTTTAGACAGAATATCAAATGGTGTGACCGAAAAAGAATGATAAGTTTTACATTTTGAAGCTGCCTAGAATAAACAACTAGTTGATAGCATGTGTTTTAAATTTTTTAAACCTTTTAAAGGGAGTCAATCTATCTGGTGGTAAGTTTTTAGGGTTACACCACATTGACAGTTCCACATACAGTATGTTTGTTTGTGATGAGTTTGAACATAGAAATGCAAATTACATCATTTACCGTATATATGAGCCTTAATGTCTATGCCAAGGATTAATCCCGTGGACTGGATTAAAATCTTTGCATTGCTTCGTGTCAAAAAAAGTACACTACAAAGACCACAGCCAGGCCCCGGCTGAGCTGGGCCGTGCACATACGCTGAGGGCTGCCATCATACGGCGCTAATCTGTATTCATATCCCAGAAAAAGCCAAACATGTGCACAGTATTTGCTTGCCTGTGAATCATTTATCTACTGAAAACAGAAGGTGTGTTCACTGTGTTTAGTGAAAATCAGAGAGAAGGTGTGTGTATATGCGTGGACAGGTACTCGTTGGGGGGGAGACGGCATCAGGAACCTTTGTCTCCATCACTGAGGGACCCGGGGGGCAGAATAGTGACTCGAGGGTAAGGAAGGAGAGGCAGATACTGTTTCACCTTGGACGCTTGAGGAAATTGCAGGTATCCTCTCAAATACCAAGGAATTTCTACCCCTGCACCAAGACAGCGGCGAGCAGGAGCACGGGGCCCTGCGGAGAGCGTGTCGGCGGGCTGGAACACACAAGGAGCCGAGCACTAACATGAGAGGAGCTGCAGCTGCTGGCCAGAGGTAGTGTAGTAATAATAGTAATAGTAGTATCTGTTTGATTAAGATAATTAAGAATTAAAGCCGTTGATTGAAAAATACAGCAAAGTGCAATGTTTGAGCTTCACTGTGCAGAATGAAACCAGGCCTATGAGCAGGATTTGTGACATCACCAATAACTCTGTGCCCATCCTGGTCCTGGCCTCGCGTGCACAAACACTTAACTTTACAGGAAAGTAGAAGCTGTCCTCTGTGAAGTACACTTTTGAAACAAAAAAAAAAACATTTGCATATTTATACACTTTAGAAACAGTAGATTTCACTTTAGGTGTTTTAAAATGGTAATGGAACAATGGTCTTTTTATATGGATTATATATATATATGTGTGTGTCTGGAGGGGAAGTTTCTATTCCTTTGTTGGAAAGCCCAAGCTACAAACAAATTATTATTCAAAGTAGATTTTTTTTATTGACACTTTAAATCATTTCTTGGCTGAAGCTTTACCGTTTTACATCACTCTGCCGCGGCGTTGCCAGCCTGTGATTTTTGGCTCACTAGACTGACTCTGCTTATGATGCCAAAATAATACTTATCGAGGGCCAAAGGTGCTGGCCTGACAAAAAAACAAAAAACAAACAAAAAATGATGATTGGCCTCAGACGATGTCAATGACAGGCAGGCCGCCACCAATGGTTGCTTTGCTCCGTCAGCACTTTAGAAGTCAGGCCCATAATTGTCTGAATTCTGGTAATAAGTCTTAATCCTACACAGAGTGGCCCGCTTGAGGGAAAACACAAGACCTGTTAATCTGGGCCGCTTCACAGACGCTATAGGAAGTACACGGCCTTCTAACTGTCCCTCTGAAATCAAACCTAAATTAACTGCCAGCTGTTTCGATAATCAGTTCATCGACTTGAGTCATTTTTAAGGAGGAAAATGTCTAGATTCTCTAGAAAAACTATCAAGTGAGAGGGACACACACACACACACACACACACACACACACACACGAAGCATGCCTGCATGTTCACCGTGGTGGTGATTAATCACACGCTAAAGAGGGTGCGCTCCCACGATGAAAAGCCTTCATGGTTGGAGTGGGCCACAGGCAGCGGAACAGAGGGCTGTGCGTGTCAAACGCGTCTCACGACTGCTTTTCATGTCAGCTGCGGTTCGTGGGACGGCTGCACAGTAGCCTGGCAACTGTGTCCTCAGATGTTACGCTGTCTGCTCGCGGCGGATCAAACAGCAGGCGTGTAGGACTCACCCGGCGAGGGGGGAAACACCTCGGCCGCCGCCAAAAGGGAGTTTCTGCCTGTGTGTGTGTGTGTGTGTGGGTTTCCCTAGAATGACTAACAAGAATGGGGGTACACGCGTCTGATGCTATAAGTAGATCAAAAGACGCTGTGTGTGTGTGTGTGAAAAATAGGCGGATGAAAGTAGGGGCAGTGGCTCAAATCACAGGGTAAATGATCCGCTCAATTAGAGAGTGGCAACTGATGCCTTATCGGCCTGTGGAGCCGAACAAAAAGCTGCACACACACACACACACACACACCAAAAATAAGTCTGTTCAACTTACTGAAATTTCTTGTAGAAGTTTTCACAGAACTATTAATCATCAGACATTCACAGCTGCTGCATCAATGAAGCAGACTCACCTTAACTTCGTAACCTCACATTCAGTAACAATGCTTTCAGACACTTTTCAAGGATATGTTTGGCTTTCAATATATTAAAAAAAAATGAGTCACTAAAGAATCCTGTTCCTCCTCTTAATTCAAATACCGTGATTCTCCAGCCAATGGCTGATTCATGACGGCAGTTTCCGCTGCAGGAATGAAAACGTGCATCACTGGAAAAGGAAAAAACAGAAAGTGGCGTTTTCTTCCGGTAACCTGGCGTTCACTCTTTGATACCGTTCCTCATGATTTGTGTCTCGCATGCTGTCGTCAGCTATTAGTCAGACTATCGGACTTGCTGCGTTTCACTTTGATCCTCTGTAATTACAGTGCGCTGTGTGTGTGTGTGTGTGTGTGTGTGTTTGTGTGTGACGCCGTGGTTGCAGCGTGGTATCAAGGTCAATCAGTGAAATCTGGCACAAAAGTGCTGCAGACTCCAGACAAAGACAAAATTACAACTCTGCACGCAATGCAACACGAGTTCCCTCCTTCACACGGTGTGATGAGGGGGAGCAGGGAGAATGTGTGTGTGTGTGTGTGTGTGTGTGTATTATGTTTGGACGTTAAACAAAGCCCTTTTTCCACATCAGCCCTACAGTGCCTGACTGGATGTACAGTATGTTAGCTCTCCTGTCTCATAAATCTTCCAGTAGTTACATAAAGGCCTCCCGGTGGATTAACAGGTGCTTATTCACACCTCCGCTGCAAAAATATTCATGAGAAGATTGATGGAATACACAAACGCAGGTCTGGACAGGTATGTTGCACTGCCTATATGTATTATACATGCATATAAACAAAAGTGATGAACCGAACACGGTGGAGATGCAAACACAAGACACTCAAAGTACGCTCTTTGCACAGAATTCCTGGGTGTGGTGGTGCCATCACTTAAAAAAAAACAAGTTGTTAATTCCCAACATATTTTGTACAGTGTGTTGCATTAAATCACTGTAATGGGCCGTTAGCGTGTGGACTGGAAACAGCTGTTCAGGATTGCTGTTCAAGCTGTGTTTTTTTAATACAACAGGAGTGTGTCAGGTGTGATATATAAACATAACAATCATTGTTTAGATACTTTCGAGGCACGAAAAGCTGAAGCGATGAGTGGTAAAACTGAGATTGTGATAACTAATCGAATATTATTTCCTAATTTTATCCCATATCGGACACAGTAAAAACTCTTGTAACAAAGTGTCAAGGAATATTACAGTACTTGTCACAGCCCAGGCTTTGGATGCCTGCTGCAATTAGAAACAATGTGGATCAGAACGGAGAGAATCAACTAAAACGGCAATGCTGCAAAACATTAGTCGAAACAAGGAGTTGAAAGAAGCTCATAAAGCTCTATAGACAAACTGTGCAGGTGATTATTTTCTACCTATCACTTTATAAAGTCCTTACATCTGTGTCTAAGGCTAACGGCTGGTGGCTTTATCCCAGACACACCCCCTTTTTCCAAGAATTCTTAAAAAGTTATTATCTCGCAGCACATCTCCTTCTAGGACAGGTTCTTCTCTGCTGGGGATGACACACAATCTGTTCTTGTCTTTCCATCAGGAAACGACACTACCCTCCTTCCTTTAAGATCGTCGGCTGCCGTTGACGTCACGCCGTCCTCTCGCATCAGCCTTAACGCCGACGGCGTTCGGGGACAGGCCCTTTAGCGGCTCTCCTCCCACCTACATGACCAATCAGCTTCTGTTAGAGGCGATAATGTGTCCGATCTCCCGTGGAGTGGCACAAAGCTCTGTATTTTTCCATATACAAGTGTCCGATTTTTCCATTTTCAGAAAAAATGATAATTCTCCCTCTACCAATGTCACGCTGACAACACCCAGCTGAAACCTCTGCTGAATCCTTGTGATCCACGCAGTGCAATCTCCCTTTTAAATTGAGGATGCTAAATCCTGGATGGTAAAAGAGCCTTCAGGTAAACAGAATAAGGCCCTAATCCCCCCTGCAGACTCGTCCACACCCACCAAATCAACCCCATGGAAGAAATCTCATGTTTTCTTTGATTCTGGTTTGAAGTTTACTGAACCATCTTAGATCGACTGCTAAGTTCAAATCACTTCTGTCCATTAAAAGATTTTTGGAGCTTTTCTTTTGCCAATCTTCACTTGTTACCAGTGTTATCAAGATATTAAATGTTTTTTATTTATTGTCTTATATATTTGATCCGTCATGTGTTTGTAATTAATAAGGTCTGTGTTTTGTGTAATTGTTATCAGCCGATAGCCTAATCTCTCTGGCATCTCCCTGTAAAGCACTTTGGTCACTGGTTGTGTGTTTCAAACGTGCTCTGTAATGCGATTTATCACTTAGGAAACCATTGTTTAACATGTACAAAACTGATCCTTCTTTGAGTAGAGTTATGACCAGTGACAACAACAAGCAACATTATCTTTCTCTGCACTTTGGATTTATACTAATACAACTTAAATATAATAACAGGAAAAATTCAGACAAAAACTCAAAACTGTTCATCATGCACTCAATAATGCATATTATTGTGCGTGCATATTTGGAAGACGCCGGTAAAGTCCTTTCAGATAACACGAGTGTATGTGCTGTTGTGTACCGAGGGCGTCTGGGTTCATCGAGTGTGTCACAAGGTGCTTATCTGGCCACTCTGCAGGATTTATGTTTCTGCGGGTGACAACGTCGTTGACATGGCAACCCAATGCCTTCCCATTCAGTGAAAAGTGAAAAGCCCGCTCTCACTGAACGAGCACGGTGTAACTAATGAAACCTGCTCTCTCTGCTCTCTTAAAACTGGCAGTGCACCTATGCATACACACACACACACACACACACACACACACACACACACACAAGTTATGAGCATCAGGCACGTTTCATATTACCAGCAGCAACTTTTCCTACTATAAGAAATAAGAGCGCTTTAATTAATGGCAAAGGTTCAGGAAGATGTGATTACATGTGAGACGCCAATGTGCTTTTTTTTTATCATCCATTTGGCTCCCCATTACAGTGTTATGTAACAAAGAATAATATAAAAACTCTTTGCATGGCGACGCTACGCAACTATGAAAGAATCATAATGCATAGAGAAACAAGTTCCTCAACCGTTATGGTTAAAATTTCAACTGCTAAGACAACACGTTTTCAGTGTGTATAAACTTATAAAATAATATTACTCTTTTCTTGCTTCACATACATTTAAAAAACAGGAAAATGACTGAACATACATAAAAAAAAAAATCTGAACCCTGCTGAACCTGGAGTGTGTTGCAACGCAATCAGATCTGCATGTGTGTGAAAGAATGTCATTAGCACCGCGATGACTGAGTGTGTGTGTGTGTGTGTGTGTGTGTGTGTGTGTGCCAGGCCTGGCACAGAGAGGGTGTTTTTTAATTTGGCGAAATATGCCGCGTCCGTGTGCACATGCGTGATTAAGCGGTGTGCGCAAGTGTCAATGTGTGTGTTTGTGTGTGTGTGTCTGTGTGTCCAAACTTAAAAAAAAAAAAAAAAGGGACAGTTTTCAACACTCCTCAATTCGGGATCATTCCTGAGGCCCGGCGTCAGCGGCTGCAGACATCAGGCCATTCCACAGAGAAAAGTGCTCACAGTGTTTCCTTTTTTTCCTCTGTTTCTAATCTCCCAGCAGGAGCTGGCAGCGTTGGAGCCGCTCAAACTGCTGACAAAGAGCCTGACTGTAGGGCGGTGCTATGAGATTAGGCATCTCATTTAAACAAGTTACTGTGTGCAGACATACCATGAGATAATCACGCTGAGCTGACCCCCCCACGCCATGCAAAGGAAGGTGCTGGGCCGGCCACTCATTTAGACAAATGGAGATAGAGGCTTTACAAGCAAAAGTAGGGTTATTCTGCCCCCTTAAGGACAACAGAAGAAGAGCTGACAGTGAACCATGAGCAGCACAACCAGGGTACAGTTAATTCAACCTGCTGAATCAATACTGTCTTGCAAATCCTTCAATCATGAAGGAGAGAGAGAATCTTTACCAAGAAAAAAACCTAGGGTGTTTTTTTTCCTCTTTTGACTGGTCTAGAAAACATGTTTTCTATGTATAGAGAGCCCTCTGTTGGTGAAAGGCAGACCTGCACACAGCAAATCTGTCTTCTCCTCCTCTGGTCAACGTCCACCTAAACTCCACGGACGATTTAACGTGTGGTGGGCGACTGCGGCTGGGCCTGGAGAGCGGCGGATCGTACGGTCGCAGGCTCGCTCCTGCGCTCCTCCGCATGTCCACATGTTTAAGTGTCCGTGCAAGATACTGATCTGTGGAGAGTTGTCTCTGCCAATGCCTCTAAATCTGTTTAAATCAGTGTAGATTCTCAGCAAAATCTGCACAGCACAGGTATTGGAAGGAGGCGGTTTAACATGCTGCAAAATATTAAATCCTACAATTAGTCCAAAATTTAGTAGAGTTATTACACGCTTATTTCAAGTTTTTTTTTTCTACCGGATTTGGATCAATTTAGGCTTGTTTTAGGAAAACAAGACTAGCAAAGAATCAAATTAAATAAAATCAAGAAAAAAAAATGGAATTCTACTCAATATTGGACAACTTGTACCAAAAACAAGATATTTTCACCTGTTAAGAGTTCAGTTTTTGCAGACTTGTCAGCTTGCACATACCTGACAGAGCCAATAAAGTTAGTTGTAGGCAGCCAAGCCACTGGCATGCAGAGTTACAGATCATTTGTTGATGGCACCAGTTTATGATGGGATTGAATTGTTTTGGGGTTCAGTGACTAAACACAGGTTTACATATTATAGCTTTAAATCTAAATTTGTGCTTTTACTAATGTTGCCGGGCCAATGTCACTCACATGTAATCAGAATACACCCAAGCGTCTGAGTTTAGTCGTTTTTGTTGGTACTACAGGTCTGTAACCAGCATTTTCTGAATGCCAGCGTTTTTTTTTCTTTTCTTCGATTGCTTCCAATGAGCAGAAAGTGCATACAGCTGCCGAGAGGAAAGCACTGGACCCAGCATCTTTTTTTCAGATGCTGTGAGTGCTTCAATTTGACGATGTCTGACGTTTCTCAGAAAAAGGCGCTGGTGTTTCTGCCACTCCGGGGGGGGGGGCAACAAAAACAAAATGAAGGAGAAGCTTGTTATGTCTGTGTCTGTCCTGAGCTTCACGTCAGACAGAAACTCCTCAAACTCAGAAATTATAAAGTCAGAAAAAACAAAACAATTTGTGGGAGCAGATCAGAAGAAATCCTCAAGACATTGTTGCCATAGAGTCACAACAGGCAATCTTTTCATCAGAACTCCACACTTCTGGTTTTTGTCAGAAAAAATAGCGCTTATATGGTGGACACAGCCTTAGGTTGTTTTTTTCCCCCTAACTTTAAGCAGTTGTTTTACCCAACTACACATCTAATCTTTATCCTACCTAGTTACATATATTAAATAACCACCCACAAAGATGTGTTCAGTAGAGTTGCTGTTTGTTATATCAGAGTCAACCTGGTGCTATCTGCCCGTGCAGCTCAACAGTTTGTGAACTGGCGAGACTACGACGCAACCATGTTTGAGGGGTCACAGAAACCCCCCCCCCAAAAAGGCCTAAAGAAACGCGAGGTCAGAAACAAGGTTAAAGATGAGTAAACAAGGACTTCCTCCCCGAGGGTAAAATCTGCACCTGGACTTCTCATTACTGCTGCGCTCCGAGTCTGCTCAGCGCCGCCGAGCACATGTGGCCCAGAGGAAACAAGCTCATAGTGCTGTTAGTCTCCAACATTCTGCACACACACACACACACACACACTTCTGGGAAATGTTGCTGGCCAGTGGGGGTTCAATGCATCACCTCCCCAGTTTTCATGAGTAACCATCGCATTCTGTTAAAGTATTGAGAGTGTTAACAATAATCACACACACACACACACACACACACACACACACACACACACACACACACACACACACACACACACACACACACACACACACACACACACACACACACACACACACACACACACACACACACACACACAATGGTGGTACACAGACACTGGAGCGGCCTCGCAGCGCCGTTAGCATCAGGGCGACACGGCGTCTGCGTCCACGCTGAAAGGCTCAGGATTTATTTGACACACTTTGATCCTCTTCAATTTCACAGCTCCAACAGCTTGTTCTGCTTCCCCTCTGCTCCCAAACTCCGGCGCATTTATCTCTCGCTATCAGAACCGATACAAATGGATCGCCTTTTCTGTGCCAGGGTGCGCTCATTTTTTTTGGTTTTTTGGTTAAGCTCACTCCGCGCAAGACGGATGCATCCGTTGGATAAAATAAGTCATGTTATCGTCATTATAAAGCCAGAAGATAAATGTTTCGCCGATAACGTGCAAATAGAAGAGCAGCTCTCTTTTGTCCATCTGTGCATCATTCCCTCCTTCTCCTCCATTCCTGCCTCCCCGAGGTCTTCACCTTGGCCCCCCCAGGCCTGCAGAGCTCTGCTGTATACTGTGGGGAGCAGAGGCATTAATCAGTGTGTGTGTGTGTGTGTGTGTGTGTGTGTGTGTGGGGGGGGGGTTCTCCTGCTCTCCCACCATGTTTTCTCCAACCTCTCCCTCCCCCTCGATGTTTTAAATCTGTCATGGCCTGAGGAGTCATCACCCCCCCCCCCCCCGAGCTCCCCGGCACAAGAAAACGTACGAAAACGTAGGCGAAAAACAACCTTCAAAAAAGCAAAAACAAACGCGTAGACATAGCATGCCTGTGCATAAGAGAGTCACTGTTGGAGGGTGGGGGGTGGGGGGTGGGGGGGGGGCCAGGCTCTTATTTTGACAGTCCCTCTGTCCTGGAAAAAATGGCCTCTGTTCTGTTTGTTTTCCAAGGAGAACCATCTGAACATCTGCGGCTGTTCCTGGGAGCGACACGCTGGGCTAGAGTTACAAGCTGCACCGGTGCACGAGAACACATAAACACATGTGCTGGACACACACACACACACACACACACACACAGGAGGAGGGACATTTACACACATGCAAGTGCAATCGTAATCAGAGGATGACACAATGCATCGTCTAACTGCTGTAATTGTAACACTGCTTTATCATTAAGTGGTGAGGAACACGGCACTAAAACTTCATAGCAGCCTGAGGAATGTCGCCCGGCATCGCCTGCCCGGCATCGCCTGCCCGGCATCGCCTGCCCGGCATCGCCTGCTCGGCATCGCCTGCCCGGCATCGCCTGCCCGAGTGGGGCAGATACAGGCCGGACCCGGGCCTGCGGCCCACGGCAGAGCGGCCCACTCCACCGTCTCCTAGTTCACTGTGAACACTTATTGAACCTAGAAATCCTGGGGCTCAGAATCAATTCTTGTGCAAATATCGCGTAAGCTCCGACATATTTCACTTGGCTGGAAAACATCTGGGCTTTGTTGCAGCCCCCCCGCTAAACTTTCACAGGAAAAAAAAAAAGTATTGTTTTCAATCACTTTTTCCGCCATGAGAAGCGATGCAGCTCAGAAGAGGCCTTCCATCACACAGGAGAGGAGACGACCAGCGGTCTGTTCCCTCGTGATGTTTCCTGATGCACTTCTCCACATGGTCACACGGGTGCACTGTTACACTGCTCACACACACGCAGCTCCACACTCCTAAACACACTGCTGCCACGACTGAGCTGTTTTCTTTTGTTCTCCAGAGGGAGAACGTCATTTTTTTTTTTAACTTTGTCCAACTTCTCCATCTCAGATAATAGCCTACATGGAGTTGTGGCCCAGATGTGAGGCACTTTCCCTCCCTCCCTCTGCCCTCTCCGTGTTTCACTGTCCATTTTTAACTCCTACTATTTCGCTGTGGCGCTGGGTTTTGTTTTTGCCTCTCGAAAAAACCCTAATCGCGTATAAAAAGCACTTGAAAGCCAGAAAACCAAACTTTCTGTGGAGCCAAGTCATTTTAAAGTCGGTATAAGCACACGCCACATGTGTAAGTGAGCGTCAAACATATTTGTTTCAAACAGAACAGCAGAGACATCGGTCTGGTTAAAGCTTCTCCAAGCTGCTAATCAAAATAAACTTAAGACAAAGCATTGTTTCACAGCCAGCGTTTGCACTCTGTTCTGCAACAAATGCAAATGTAATATTTCAGTTTCAGAGTTGGCAGTGTCACTATCCAAACATGTTGCAGGGACTGCTTTGATAGCCGAGATCTGGAATTATTCTAGGCTCCCCCCCCCCTTTTTTTTTTTTTTTCAAAACTACTCCTCGAAAGACAGTTTACACTAGGCCAGGACGTGGGTGTGGCTGTTAAAAGCGCTGTTAAAAGTACAGCGTTTCATAAACCACAGGTCGGGGAGGTGCTGCGCCTCACGCAGAAATTGGGACCTGTAAACTGGTAATGATGGCGAGAAAATGGAGGCTTTGCCATCACACTGGACACAGGTTGACATTTGGGAGAGACACAGAGGTATAACAGCTGCATTCAGGCTGAAAAGATGAGGTAAATAGATGTTGGCGTGCTGCATATAGGCTGGATGAACCACACCGCAATGCCACGTTGGTAACAGGTTCAAAATATGAGATTTTTAATAGAAAACAGGAAAACCATAATTAATACATTTCAAAAAAGCAGTGATGCTTATGTTGTAGTGGCATACTGCTTTAATATAGTTACACTATGAACCAATATATTTCTATTATTCTAAACAATGCAATGATCTAAATGTATTGTATTCCATCCTGTGCACACATCATCTATTACACATCGTCCCTAAATCATCATTTGCATCGCAGAAATCAGCAATGCTGCATGACGTGTCTACGATGTGTCTAACTTCCTGACGGCTTATGTGTCTGAATACAGGCTGTGTGCATTTCTGTGTAAATTGAGAGCTTTGCATAGGATTTATATAACATATAACCCTTCTTATAATAAATAAGAAATAGAAAATCTCTGGATTGCTCTCTATAGCTGTAGAATGCAAAAAAGGAGACTTCTCTCTTTCTATCACTATAAATACCTTCCAAGAGAAAAAAAAAATGACTGTAATCATGTGTGATTATCCCTGCATGTAAACAATATAATGTAAGCCATTTCCCTTGCATCCAGCTTTTAGACTAAACTAAGGTAACAGCTGCTCGGTGTTGCATCACATCTACCTTACAGGCATGAGAGTCGCGCCAAACTGTTGCGAACTGCGAACGAGACAAAAAAAATTCTGCACAAAACCTGCAGGACGATCCACCTCCAATGAATCACACTGGGGACTATCAAGGGACGTAATTAAAACAATCTACCAACAGGAAGTCCACACCGCTTCTCGTAGAGCGGGACAAAGGAGAGAGGACTGGTAGCATCTTCTGGGAGGAGGAAATGGAGGAAAACAGAATCATTAGCTTCTATTTTTAGCTTCTGTCTGAGTGGTTACATAAATAGACACTTTAAGGGCCTATAAATGTCTGGCTGGTGTCACTTTTCTTTTTCAAAAGATATATAGGCGTAGCAATTCTTAGAAAAAGTGATCACTGAATGCCACTATTATAACCTGAAACCCATCAGCCCATTGTGGCCACCAGAGAACATCTGACCCCATAAATTTAATTCCAGGACATTTGCTTGTAATGAATATTCATCCAGACAGACCATAACGCGTATCCAACACAGCAGAACCCAAAGAGATCCGTGCCGCTGCCTGATTTAGGAAAACAGCCGCGGTCGCGTAGGTTCCAAACAAATCAGAAGCGCTACGACCTTTGTGTCAGCTCGGCGTGCGAAGATGTGCTCGGACGCCTGATGGCGAATGTTCAAATCCTGCACACCAGGAAGCATAATGATGCTATAATGTGCACATGAACGCCCCCCCCACCACCACGCTGATGAAGAGGAGGAGCAGGGCTGCAGGCCTCACCGCCGGGGTCATCATTAGCCGACTATGGAGCCACGGCCGCCGGGGTTCACGCTACAATATCGTTTCCTCTTCCAAGCTGCTTGATTTCTAGAGGAAAACTCAGAATCACGGAGGAGCTGTCACGCAACTAACGTGGACGCCAGTCTCGGGGGTTTGAAGGCCAATCAGTGAGGATCACAGTGGGAGCTGCCTCCGCTAACAGGAATCACACATGGACTTTTCAATACATTTATCTTGATGAATGAATACGTTTAAAAAAAAAAAAAGAATTGGATTTCTCACTATCCTTCCAGTTAACGCATAATTTATTGTCTATTTGTTCTAGGAGCGAACTGCCTGAAGTGATGATATTGGAAACTCAACTCACAGAGGGAACATTTTTTAAATATCTACTTTGGAATCGCGACAATCGCGATGTTTGAAAACGATCGTCACGGGAGAAGTGCGGAAGGACAACTTAAGTAAAAAAAAAAAAAAAGGGTCCAATCTGTTGGATGATTTGCAGGGCGTGAAAAAAAAAAAAAGTGGATGGAGTTGTCTGTAAGGCAGAGGACAGCACAAGGGGAAAGTAAATGGATAAATAGAAATTGTTTGAATCCTACAAAAGTAAAATACTATACATGTTGTCATAGATATAGTTGTTATGCAGTGGTTTTAATGGTGCAACCAGAGATGAAATTAGGCTGCATGAAGCACTGAAATGAGTTAAAACAACAGTCAGGTGCCCAAGTAAATACAGACTCCAGTCCTTGTCTGTAATCGATTGTCCTGATCATACGACCATCAGAAGCTCTGAATGACAACGGAAGTGATGGTGGACCATGTCCATAGTCGTAGTTTGGAGCAAAATCCACATTTAAAAACTTTAAAAACGGAATATGGGGATTCAGTCAGAGTGATTCATATCAACTGGACATCTTCCACAGTTATAGTTGTTAAGTTAAGTAAAAAAAAATCCCTCTGCGCGTCTCGACGGACAATGTTTTCCTGTTCAGCTGCAGTGGAAAGAGATCGTAGCAAAAACGGGGATTTTGGCACAAAAAAAAAGACAAACTTTGAAAGACATCTAGTAGATGCGACTTAGTTTGATGACTGAAGATTTATATTATCGTCAAATAAAGGTTTTACTCAGGTATTTGTTTTTTTTTGTAAGTTTTCTCTTGGTGGTCTGTATGAAAAGGAGGAATTTATATAACAAGTAAAAAAAAAACAGCAGACATAGACGTTTAAACGTTCTTCTTTAAGAGCTGGAGAACTTTTTAGAGTTGCAGGAGCACAAAGAGAATCATGACTTTTTTACGTGAATAAAACATACGGGTCTTGAATATCATGAAGCTGACTTGTGTTTTAAACGCTGCCATTTTGTGCCTCTGACCTATTTAACAAAAAAAAAAAAAAAAGTCCATTTGAAGGTGCAGAGTGTTTTCTGTAAACGTATACCTCCTGAATGAATAAGCACTTCCTGTTCCAGTCAGGGGTGAGGTTCACTGGGCGAGGGGGGGGGTTACGACTCTGGAAATGTCCCGTCCTCTCTTTTTGCCTTTTTCTTAGGGAAATAAGGGAAATAAAAATAAACTACCCAAAGAGAGCAGGATTCTCAGTTCACTTGCAGACTAAAAAAAACTCACAGCAAATTATAGAGAAGTCTCGATTACGCCGACTTTATTGGAGCATTCATCAAATTAATAGCTGCTTTTACAACAACAACAGAAACACTTGGTTCCCATTAAATCACCTAATGTAAACTGTAAATTTAGTTCTTTTTTTTTCACGAAGGGCGGGGGAAGAAAGAAACGTCCCGGAGATAGAAGAAAACAACGGAGACGGTACAGCAGCATGTTCTTTTTTTTGGTACCATCTCACACACACACACACACACACACACGGATATACAAACACAACCATTAGACAACAGGAGGAAGATAGAGGAGAGGGTGGTGCAACCGATGAAAAGATATGATTAACCTTTGATCTTCTCTGGTGTGTGTGTGTGTGTGTGTGTGTGTGCGTCTGCTCCGTGATAAACGTGCTGCGTGTTGGCAGGGACAGATAGGGTTGACGCTGGTCAGATCCTTTGATAGTGGCTGTGGGGATGGAGCGGAGGCTGGTTGGTACCGTGTTGCGTGTGTTTCCGTCGGGCTGTGACGGGCGGCTGACGTGTGGGTTGCTCGCTCGGCTGGGCGTGCGGCCTCTACCGTTTGGTGGTCCTTCGGCGTGCTGCTGCTCTGAATTACTGGCGACCCGAGCAACAGGACAGGAGAATGTTTGTTTGCGTTCGACCTCGGACCAGGCATGGGAAACGCGGCGGGCGGCCTTGTGTACGTACGCATGTGATATGTATGTCCGAGATAGAGCGGGAGGAGAAAAGATAGAAATGTGTCTGTGGGAAAGCAGAAAAGAGGGATCAGTGTCTATACGGCGCAGACAATGAGCCACGTATTTGTGTGAACAACTTTGTGCGCGGCTGTTTGTTGACTCTGCGGGGCCATTACTGCACGGTCAGAGCCGGGGAATACACACATGTGATTGTGAGAAAAAGAGTTGTGGGATTTCATTTGATACCTGAAAGCCAAATAAACAAGTCAGACCTGCCAGATCTGAAACCAGAGCAATAAACTCCACTGACATCCGAGATGCTGGGTCTGTTTACTGCTCATCAGTCAACACACCACCGGGGTGCACACGCACACGCACACGCACAGCCTCAAAATCTCTTTCTTAAACAACGCCGATCCATAAAATCTGATTTTTTTATAGCCTCTTTTTTTCTTTTGTCTTTTACAGTGGAGATATTCAGATGACATATCAGATGTGAAATTCAGTATGGGATTACTTATTTTTAACTATAAAGACGTCCTCATTGCTCACAAGCCAGTATGAAGGGTAAAAGAGGGGTGGGATGCAACAAAAGGCAAAGATTGAAGCCACATGTTGAGGCGCAGCACACACACACGCACACACACACACACACACACACACACACACACACACACACACACACACACTGGTTGATTAATCTGGATTGTTTTTCCCCACTCTGAAAGCAGCAAGTTCCACAAAAGAAGAAAAAAACAAAGGGGATGATAATGCACAACTCATACTGTAACGCATTTACGGGATTGTGCACTTAATTTGTTCCATTTTAACTCGTTTCGTGTACACCGACAGTGACTCACACTCATCTACTCATTGAACACACACTGTTGTGCTGTGGGGTGACTCACGTCTTCTCTATCATAGCAGTGATGGGGTGCCGTGCAGGGAAGGAGCTCAGAAACTGAAGCAGACTGCAGGGACTGATGAGAAGAGAGATGAGGTGTCTGACTCAGTCCCCTTCCAGTTTCTACAGGAACCTCGCAGTGTAACACATGAAACCTTTGCCTTCCAGGTTTAGTTGCTGTCAATGTGTTCACACCTACAGAAAGTGGAGTAGTGAAGGTAGGGTAAAAGTAGAAGATCTCAGGGTGTGAGGGGCATCATGGCAGCAAAAAGCACTGCAGCATCCCTCACAGGACACATGGCAGACAGTTCTCAGAGAGATTACTTCTTAGATAGAATTCAGTTTAAAACAACGAATAAAGAAACAAAGACTAGTGTGGAGATAAGAATTTGACATTTGTAATTTGGATGTGGATCTGTGGAAAAAGGATGAATCAGGCAGTTGTTGCCCCTGCTTACCTGGGTGTACTGAACGGACACACTGGCAGAGGTTTTTCTTGGAGTTACTAGTGGAGCGAAAAGATTCTATGCATCTACAGGTTTTCATCGGCACGATATGTGAATATCTTGTCAATATGCCTGTCGATTTCCAGCAGAAACAGCGCGGAATAATCAGAACTGACAAGATGGACGTGCACAGGCGCGCTGGGATTTCTGTTTCTGTGTAGGCAACAGACCGGTGCCATTTTCCAAAACTGCAGCCGCTCGGCGTAACGATGTTCACAGCATCACTCTGGCGAGAGGCTGCAAAATGGAGCGGACATCTGCCGCCTGCAGACCACCGTGCAAAGGATAGGAAGCCGGCGCGGGCCAGGGGTGTCAACTCAATTTCGTCCCGGGCCACATCAGAATGGCGACGGGCCCTCAGAGGACTGGTTGCTGCAAACGCTGCAGCAAAGCAACACGGAGAATCATCACAGATCACGGGGGACTGATACGAGAACATGCTGATAACCGCTGCTATCACTTTGATTTGATTATCGTATGGATGCTGGAAGATTGGAATCTCCAATCTCCATTTATTGGGAGCTTTTCTTGCATCTCATCCCCCCTCTCTGCCTCCCTCCTTTCCTGTCTCTCTCTCCCCTGTGCTATTTGAAGGTGTAAAAAGCCAAGAAATAAAATAAAAAAAGAACACAGCTTAATTTTCTCCGAAGAGCCAAAGATAAAAGTACAACTACAAGCGCGACATGAATAAAGGTGATTTGTTTGAAAGAGAACTTTACGAGGGCGCCCCTCATAAAAATAAAGCGTTTAATATTATTAAAAATGTGTGCTGCGCTGTCGATCTGCTTTGAGCAGGTGGAAATGTGATTATTTGTCGAATTCAGACAGCTGCGAGCGCCATAAACACAATTCCATCCACTCTCCTCGCAATATCAGGGCAGAGGAGCAGAAATCCCATGGCTGTGTAACATAAAAAGCTAATAAAAAATAAAACTGCCCGAGCGGCTCCTTTAACGTGTGAATCAACATGTGTGACATACGCAGTCGTCGGGACAGTGACTGGGAAGCGGGAGGGAGCTGTGGATCTGAGGTGGGCGCCGCAGATAGCGAGAGGTGGGGGGGGGGGAGATAAATCGCTGAGTCCCACAGACACAGAGGAAGCATCATATCACAGGAAGCTCAACCTCGCGAACGTCGGATCCTCGTAATCGCTGCGCCGCTTCCTGCCCCGGTCCCCTGAGCTCCACAGCGTGATCACATGAGGGCACGAGGAGGGCTCGCACAGATACCCACAACCCACCAGGACCATACATATACTTACCCGCCCGGGCAGGCGTCCTACGCAAACATCTCATCCTGGTGGGGTTTAAGGTCCACATCAAAGTGGATTACAGGGTGGGATGAGGGCCGGCGCTACGCTGACCGCTCACACACACACTCACACACACACTCACACACACACACACACACTCACTCACACACACACTCACACACACACAGCTTATTATTTCTGACCTCGATGTGACGGCGCCGCCCGTGGCTTTACAGGAGCGTCCCGAAACTATCTGTTCCGCTTCTCCCCTTCACTTTCTCATGTCAGTCCTTCGTCCTAATAACGTTGACACGGCCTGTATTTGTGTGTGTTCGCCTGCTTACGAAAAATGGGTTAGAATAACAGAAACATATCCGTACACACACACTTCTCATACACACAAGCCCTATAGAAACACACACTTGATAATCCCGTCATCCTACATGCAACAGGGCTAATCCACTCTCACACACACACATCGCAGCAGAAGGCGTTCAGACTTAGAATATTATAGATTGAGTTCAAGAGAAAGAGTGAGGTAGCTGTGAAAGTGTGTGTGTGTGTGTGTGTGTGTGTGTTTGTTAGCCTCTTGTCTGGTTCAGTGACGCAGGGAGGCCTAACAGAGGGTGGTTGCTCCCACCTGAGAGACAGATGTTTGTGCTGCAGTCATGTTTCTGTGTGTGTGTGTGTGTGTGTGTGTGTGTGAGTGTGTGTGAGTGAGTCCATGTGTCCACACAGGCAGACAGGAGAGGGCTAAACCTGCCACCCTGGTACTTTAAAATGCATATAATAACACTTCAGAATAATGGAACACTCTATAAGCACCTATAAATCATATGCTCCTTTTTAAATAACCGACGTCTAATAATCGCTGTGTAAAACACGTATTTCTCTGAGATAGGAATCGGGCGTCACAGAAGCCACGTAGCTCAAATAAGTGAGTGTTTCATTAAAAGGCGAGCGGGACACTGCGGGGTGAAGCCCTGAGAAGGGGAGGATAGCAGGATGAGCAGAAAATTAAACGATACATCCCATCATGGAAATAATACATCCCCTACAGAGGATTTTCTTGGGATTTGCCGTCGGACGAGGAAATCATAGTATGGCCAAAAATAGTGAGTGTTTTCAACGTGGAGACTCGGGTTCGAGCGTTCGGGGTCAGCGGCTCTGGTGTCAGGAACCTGGTGTACAGAGTAATGGCTGGGCCTCAGGGCAGTTATAAGGGAGGTGTGTGTGTGTGTGTGTGAGTTCTAATGTGTTTACTTTCGGGGGGGAGTTTACATTGGCCTCGCTGTGGCGATCCTCCGCCGCAGACTGTCATTATCACCGCGCGCGCCCACGCTTTGTGATCGGCGGCTGATAACGGGGCCGCGACGGGCCAAACGTTTCCTCGCCCCCGTGAGAGACTGGAGAGGAAACGGTACGAACAGACTCTTCATTCATTCATCCGTTCATTCATCTCCTCCAGCATCTCCTACTCTCGCTCTGTGTCTGCCAGCCGGAGAGAGAGAGAGAGAGAGAGAGAGAGAGAAGGAGAGAGAGAGAGAGACGTTTACCTGGAATAGAACCGGACAGAGTCGGATGGGCTGGAGCGGAGCTCGCCGACACACAGCAGACGGCGAGCAGCTGTCAGCATCAAAGAACAGTGTGAGTGTGTGTGTGTGTGTGTGTGTGTGAGAGAGAGAGGGGGGGGCAGCCAGAGAGGACCAAGATGCAGACAGAGCTAATGGGAGATAAGATGAAATGATGCAAATGCAGACAACTGTAGGATAGCAAAACAGGTTATGTAGAGACTGCAGAGTATTTTTTGTATTTGACAGTATTTTTTTCCATGCATGACTAGGTTTTAACACTATTTCCCTAATGACTGCTGTAGAATTGTTTTTCCTTGTTGTATGTGGTCCCCTGCAGCAAACGTGTCTTTGAGTGACGCCTGACTCCTGCAGTCGTGTAAGCGGAAGACATATATTCCTTTTTTTCACGCATTCTACATGTTCTAGGACACGCGTTGCTCGTGTTGCCTCCTGCAGCTACTCTTTTACAGATGATGCCTGCTTGATTAGTATCACACACAATCAACATGGCTCCTTTTGAAGTTAGTTACACACACACACACACACACACACACACACACACACACACAGCTTATTTTGTACAACTGCAAAACAGTTCTCCTCTCAATCAATGTCCACTCACTGGTATCGGGTATATGAAACAAATCCAACGTGGTATTCTGTATGAAACAGAATATAGCATCCAGGCCTGCTCACTACTTGAAAGTGGGCACTGAATGCCTGCACAGATGCGTGTTTTTCCTATTCTTTGATCAACTGTTTCCAGATTCCAATTATGATTTTGTTGAGGCAAAAATTCTTGTCCGGCTGGTTCGTGTTAAGGCTAAATGAAAGGCGGAGGAATTCACGATTATTTATAACAGAAGGGCAGGAGAAGTTGTTTTTGTAGAAATGGATATAAAAAAAAAGGCAAATGAAACCATTTTAATCCAACACAAATGCAATACTAGAGAAACGTAAGTCAGATGCAATTCTGGGGCTGTGGTCTGTGCAAGTGATTAAAGGGTAAATCTGATTAGACATGACAAAACTTTGGCCAAAAAAAAACTACTTTAAAGTTGAAAAATATATTGTGGTTGGATCCAAACCTGAACATTTTATTTTTAGAAAAAAAACAACATATACATATATATAAATAAAAAAAACGAAACTATAGCAAAAATCTTAAAACTAGAAATGGAAACTTTTATATCTATTGATGCCATCAATACCACTATCAGTACTTATCTGTTCCTAACTCCATGTGCATATAAACTATTATTTCTATTGCTGGGAAAACAAACTAATTTCTCATCCAAACAAGTGCATTTGAAGTTGAACAGTAAAGTCATTTATCTTATCAACCAGCTGCACTTTTTCAAGTTTATTACCAAAAGCAACATTTTCAAAGATCAACATACTTTTGAACGTAGCGTTGAACACATGCTAATGTAAACTCATGGCACGTTGTTTAACCAGCTCACCAGGTCCCATCCTGCAGATTTCAGCACCATTTTCCTGTTTAACTGATGGCGCCGTGCTGCAGGGTTTGGGTGTGTTAGCGAGGCTGCTCTGACCGTCCTGCAGCAGCTGGAGACTTGGCATTGTTTTTACAACTTGAAGACATCTGAAGCATTCGGGCTGCAGCGTCAACCGAGCTGACGCGCTGAGAAACCAAGCAAACGAGGTGAAGCAATTCTTCTTCGATTAGCTTAACGCCAGTTGGCTGGAAATCCAATTTTAGTAATAATAAAAGAAAAATGTATTAGACAAACCGATGTCTGTGCACGAGTGATTCGATTTAAATGACGTGACTCCCGACTGGAGACGTATCTGACGATAAATCAGAAACATGTGCAAGTGCTGGATGCGGCAGTGTGAGATCTCAGCTCCTCACCTTCAAGGAATGACGGTGGCTTTGTTTCTACAGGAGTCTGCACATGATGTTACTGCCTTGTTAAAGTTGCATGTTCTACATGAACCTTTTCGACATCAATTACCTTGGTGTGAGGTGTTTTGAGATTTTAAAAGATATGGTTGTTATTAGGTTGTTGTGATACAAATCACAAACTTTTGTGGTGTAGAAAACCACGACCTGAAACCTCAGGTGCTGAGATCTGTTGTATTTACATGGTTTTGGATAGAGAAATAACGGGTGTTAAACTACTGGAGACTGTCAAATTTCACAATTCGGAGATCGCGGGGTCGAAAAAACCACAGCCTCAAGAAATAAAATTATTATCAAGCCAACGTAATCATTGTCTAAATAGTTGGAGTGTTTCTCATGCTTTTCTTAACTGGATTTTCCTGAGTGAATTATGTTTGTACAGTATGTGTAACGACCCAAAAGCAAAGGCCCATAAATGACATATACGTGAGTCAAGAATCCCCTTGGAAAAAAAAAAAAGATAAAAATCGCAGCTGGGGCAATGTTTCACCATTAAATGCTGGAGATGGAGCACGTAGACCGTTAAGCGAGCGAAAAAAGACAGAGGAGGGGAAAAGTCAGCCCAAACATTTCATCCGACTGCCCCCCCCCATCGGTCCGTGAGCCTGGGTCTGGTCATCCTGGAATCAGCTGAGGAGGCGGAGCGTGGAGATAAGCTTATCTCCCGCTGTGTCCATCACGCTGTGAAGACACCAGCACACCAAACACAAAGTGGCCAGACACCAGGCCTTTCTCTTCATTCCTGTCGGCCTCCTTCTATCTACTGGCGGGACCCCTGGTCGGACACTCTGATAACGCGCGGCGTTCCCCTCCTCATGATTTACAACCACCTAGAGCCGCTCTGAGCGGAGCACGACACGTAATTCAACAAACGACGGGGTACAGTACCGAAGACAAAAGAACGAGAACTTGTTCGCCTCTACTGCTCGACGAGGGGGGGGTTAAAAAAAAAAAAAAAAAGCAGAGGAGGAGGAGGAGGCAGGGGAGGAGGAGGCGTTCCCGCTGGCTCAGGCATTGATTAACACCAGGCCTCCTGACAGGAAATGACCCGGCCAGCTCATAGCGCCAGGAGAGCTTCCATCTGGTGTCGAGGCCGTAGAGGAATTCTCCACCCATGAAAAGCCAGCAGAAGAAGTTCGAGCTGAATGAACGCGTCTCACTTCCAGGCTCCAACTGCTTCACTTCCACTGCCGTACACTGACACAGAAACCGGCGTTGGTCTTTTTTCAAGGGCGTAAACACCAGGGAAAAAAAAAAAAAAAAGCAGTGCTAAACTGCAGTCTTTTAATCTAGGCCTCAGAAATTACAAGCAGATCTCTAATTTCTTCTAATTCAATGTTTGGATCTGGACATCCAGCAGGGAGTAGGACATGAAAGTAGTTTAGAGAGTTCTTTGGATTAAAAAAAAAGTTTAAAAAAAAGGACGGAGGAGGAAGTTGCATGGGCTGGAGGTGGGAGGAGGTGGAGGGAGGGCTGAGGGGACAGTTTGGGGAGGAAAGCGGGTACATTAGGACAGGTCATCTTTCACTGGCGACTGGAATCCTACAACGTAAACAAGTCCTTCCGCACCCACAGATAAAACGCAGATACACCGTAAAAAAAAAAACGGACTCGCACGCACAGCCTGTGACTCTCACTCTTGCTGGTTCGTGAATATTGTTTAAGGCATTAATGTCTGTAGCCACCAACAACATGTTTTTTCTTTTTCTTTAAAACGCAAAGAGCCTATAAAAACTCGTATAGTGGATGCAGATGGACAGGGACGGCCTCCGCTTAGATGCCAAAGGAGTGTCTCTGCAGGAGGAGACTGTGTGTGTGTGTGTGTGTGTGTGTGTGTGTAGGCGGGACTGACCCTCCGCCGGGGGGTCAGGGGCTGACCCCCGCCTGCACTGACGCGTGTGCAGGGGCCAGGGGCCACCGCCTCAGCCCAGTCCCCCTGGAGCCTGATCTGTATATGTGTCTGCTGCATGTTCCTGCTTTGCTGCTTTGCTGGGCCGGTGTGTGTGTGTGTGTGTGTGTGTGTGTGTTTGCGAGCCTGCGTGGCGCTGATAGTGTCCTCTTTCACTCCGCGAGCTCAATTCCCAACGGAGAGATAAGTGCTTACAAGCCTTTTATGATGTGCATTTCCTGTCATAAATAAGGAGCAGAGAAATCCTCTGCTGAGCGCTAACACACTCCATAAAGCAAACAGAGGTGTAAAATACACACCGGGCCGGCTCTGTGAAACCTGCTCCACGGAATAATACGGACGCCGCTGCTTTGACAGCTGACCGCTGAGTGACAAAACTGCACCTATCATTTTTCTTATTGCATACAGATTATTATTTTTAAAGTAGCCTCGAGATAAAAAAAAAATGCATTTAAATATTAACGAAATGAAAATATTCCCTACACAAAGAATTAAAGTCCCCTTCCCCTCTGTTTTCATTCACGAGTCAAAATGAAATCATGCACTGGCCTGAAGCTGCAGAGTTAGATCATCACGGAGGCTTCGTGAGTTCTGTTTCTGGCCTGTTTCACTGCTCCAGTTTCATTTTGCCTTGACACTGGATATACGAGCAGAAACACACGAGATGCAGTTTTCATTCTTTCGTAATTACCAAATCTAAACTATCCTCTGTGGGCCACTAGGTGATTTGTGGGAGATTTGAAGTGGGGTTTTCATCAGTCCACAGCCCGTAGAAGGAACAGATCTCTATGCTTTTGTTTTTTTTCATTTCTGCAACTATTTCTTTCATGCCTCTAACAAATTCTTCTGAAAATGTAAATTCAATCAGGGTTCAAAATCCCTGGTGTTAAGGTCAAGTAGAGATCATCCACGTCTGTAGTGTGCCGTTTTCTGTTTCATTTTTAGTCAGTGAAAATGCTTCTAAATGAAAAGAATCATATTAAAAGGGTCACCGTGTTATCCTGTCATCCTCCAAGCCTCATCTTATATCTTCATCTTATCCTCACAAAAAGGTCATCAGGGTTTAGTGTCTTATTTCAAAAGATCTCATATTGTGCTAAATTATTTCATATAGCTAACGAGATTTATTTTTAATTTTAGGTACAAAAAAGAAAATCTTATGGGATATGGGAAAAAGTCAAAACTGTCATGTGTGGCGTAATCCTTTAAAAACCAGCAACAGATAGTTTAACACTACAAAAAGAAAAAAAAACAACAAGCATTCATCACTTACCCCTACACAGTAATATAGATCAGTAGTATAGAGCCTCTGTTCTGATTGGATGATTTAAATGGCTGTGAATGGGCGTTGGGCACCAACAGGACACAGTTTCTGGGCCGTGTGCATTTCTCCGTGGATTGAGTGTTTTAAAACATAAGACAGTATTTATAGAGAACACCTATATAATCTAAAAGCAATTAAAAATCCAACTTTCTCTGATATGGGACCTATAAAGTTGTAGCCATTTTTTACCTTTACTACTTCCACAAATCGTGGAAGTTGCCTCGCTGATCCTGCTGCCTCGGCATAACGGGACGACTGACTGTAAACTATGTATACTGCCTTTTAACTCTCCGTACCGTTTCCTGTATTCCTGCAAAACTTGTCGCAACTTTTTTTTTTGGTCAGAGGCGGTAAATCTGAACGGAGGAGAAAGCTTAAGAGTGGGAAGGATAACAGGAAGCAATGGTACAGTATAGGGACTCCGCCACAGTTAGGGGGAGGGGGGGGTCTGATTGCGAGTCTGTGTGTGGCCCGGGTCCTGCTCACCAGGCCTGTTTGCTCGGTGCTGAGAAGCTGATGAGCCTCTGCTAATTAAAGCCTGAGCTCCATGTCATCAGCTTATCTGATGAAGTGAACTGGAGAGAACAGCGCCACTGGCTGCATTGTTCACCCTGGGGTCTAGCCATTTTCACCTTGTATGTATGTGTGTGTGTGAGCCTGTGTGTTTGCGTAACAGAGGAGGAAGTAAAGAAAAGACCACCAATTAAAAATAATTGGGACTAATTTCATAAACACGGCGCAACAGGGAAAATATATTTAATCAGGCGCGATCATTAGGGCCGACTTATGCTCCACTTCCTACTGCAACCCGCTGGATGCTTTAGGGTCCAGGAGAAGGGGGAATGAAGGAGGAGACGCAATACGGAGTGAAAAAGTGAGAGAGAAAGAGTTGTGGAAATGAAGAAAAACAAAAGAAGAAAAGTTCGGAGGACTGGGCCGACGCGCTGTGCAGTCGGTGGCCGGGGTTATGTGCGATCCCTTTCATGTCCCCGGACTGGCCCGCGTTGCCGTGCCAACCCAAACAGCGGCCTTGGGGAGGTCCGTCTTCTCCCACTGCTCCCCCTCTTCCTTTGCCCCGCGCACACACACACACACACACACACACACACACACACACACACACACACACACACACACACCCCACTGACAGGATGAATAACAAACGCCGACGTGAGCAGAAGAAGTGGCAGAATGTGACACGAGGAGGGAAAAAAAACGCAGCAATTTCAGTTGAATTTACTCCAAAAGTTGTTTTGTGACCTTTTCCCTTCCACTGTCACTGCTGCCATGTAAATCACTATCATCACCATCTGGGGACCGGGAATTTCACATTCTCACTACTCGAGCCGTACACCCACACACTGACATGAGTACAGACAAGTTAGATCCATCATACTGAACATTTGGATTGGCCTGCTCTCTTGGCCTCTTAGACCCCAACGCTGAGAGAAGAGGAGAATAAATTAGAAAGACGAGGGAGGACATTGGAAGCCGCACCAAAGAAAACTCAGATCCACCAGGACTGACAGGAAGCAGCCATTCTGCTCCCTCTCACCGGAGTCGGTGCAGTTTTTGCCACAACTGAACGAGGGATTAACAGTGACTGCTCGGAGCTATTTACAACCTGCACACATCCATGCACCACCCATGCAGACCACAGACGGTCTGGCGGCGGCCAATCGGACCGGAGCGGGCTCCTCGTCCAATCCCGTCATCCGTTCTCCTCTCCGCGGCGTCGCCCGCCACCGATCCGGCCCTTCCCACATGTGGTGTCGGCTTTGGAGCGCTTTGGTTTGAGAGCTCGTTTCCTAGTCAGCACGACCATTTTGTTGGATAAATACCGCTCAGGCCTTTAATCAGAGTTATACACCGAGGCAACAACAACACAGACGGGTATGAATGAGTGTTGCAGCCACGGCAACGGCAAACTAACGACAAATGCAAAAATAAAGGCATGAAAAAAAAAACCATGAAAACCTAAAATTCTGGGTTAGTCATCGGTGGGGGTGTAACCAAATATGCAAAAAACAGTTGGGTAGAAGACGTAGCGACACAGAGGGGTTCCTACACGCTCTTTGTGGTCGCTGGATTTCCAAAAGTGGTGCAGTTGATGGATGTGTGTGTTTTTTACTACAAAATGTGAAATACTACCAGGTAAAGATATCATCATTTTGGTAGAATTAGTCCAATATTGAGAAGAATTATCTTATTCCAGCGGTAAACTATCTTATCTTAATCTGCAATTTTCTTTTCCTGATTTGGGGTAATTTGATCTTCTTTTAAGAAAACAAGACTTTGTACAAGGTGATGTTGTGTTGCTTTTGTACAGACAAGATTACATTGCAAAAAAAAACAACAACTTGAAATAACCAAATGATCTTATATTTGATAACGTTCCTTTTTTTTTAAACTCCTCCCATGGTATTTTATTTCACCATTCTACAACACTTGAGTTTGAGAATCATTAGTTCACAAGCTCATTAGCGTAGCTGGCCCGGGTAAATTTAGACTATTTATTCCCTTGATGGATTTGACCATCAGCTCCTCCAGCCTCCTAAATGAATCCTTCGTGGAGGTAGTTTACACTTTAACAGAAGAGGCAAACGCGGATGCTGAAACACAGCTACTAAGAAAGGTAGTTTCCTGCTTTTGACGCCGTTTGGCTGAAGACAGCCTGGTCAGAGTCACACATTTAAAGTTCAAAAATCACTCAATCATTTTTTTTTAGCTTTTTTTTTTTTATTTCATTATGGTGATTCCATTGGAATTTATTGACTTTCCCATTGAGCTACATATCCATTTAATGGACTATGCAGCTTCTTCAACACACTATTTCTGATGTTCACCAGCTGGCTGCATTTAACTATGAAACAAGGAATCTCTGTTTGTTTGCCTGTGTGTTTGCCTGTGTGTGTGTGTGTGTGTGTGTGTGGCCTGTCTCTCACATATCTGGACAACCGTTCATCCAGTCCACATTTGATGGGCCTATTTCTGGGGAACAGAGATAGTGTTCATTTTTTTTTTTTAAATATGGTCTAAGCATTTTAATCTTATCTTAGTCAAATAAAACAGCATCTGTTTTTGTTTCTTTTTTAGTCATTTATAACTGTTGACATCTTTTTTTTTATTTTTTTTTTATCTTTTTTAGTCATCAGATTGTAGTATATTATGCATTTCTGTCAATCTAGTCCAGCCAAAACCACTACAGTCAAACTTATTTTTACAAGATTATATCTTATCCTAATTTGACAGGTTGAATGATTAGCCGTGCAACTTTACAGGAAGTGTTTGGTCTAGAACTTCATGTGAAGTGCAGTTTGGGGAGAAGATGGTGGTGTAGACTACCCTACACCACCCATGACTGGAATAAACGGAGGAGAAGAAGTACTGTAGGTCGAGCCTGTAAACGGAACCAGTCATCTACAAGACAGAAACAGAGGCAGATCTTCAGAAGTTAGTTTCACTCGGGTGAGTTGTAATAATTATTTCATGCCTGCTAATCTTGAGCATGTTTTATGCTGTTTGGAGCTGAAGACATGCATATTATGGGATTACTGGGAAAACGCTGACAGCAGAAACAGCTGATCGGCCATGTGAAGTGAATTTTTTCTTCACTGCTGCATACAGTTTTTACCTCACCCCATCGATATTGAATTGATACTATTGCAGTTATTATTTAATGACTTCTGGGTCTGTCTTATCTAAGGTCATGAAAGAAATGGTCATTTATAGTGGTGCTATAATAACACATTTGGCATTTTGGCCTATAACCTTTAAACTGTAAAAAAAAAATAAAAAATCGGATTTTAATGTTCCATCAAGCTTTGCTTTAGCTGACCTTCAAAGGGTGTGATTGCAACTTAAATAACTTCTGAACACTTTTCACTACATTTGTAGGATGAGTTATGTTTTTCTGAGTGACCAGGAGAAATTTTGTGACATTTGGCCAATAGATGGCGCTGTAGCCTCATCTCACTATAAAGCAGTGGGGGCGCGTTTGACCATTATTTAATTTTTTTTTACGTCCTAGAAAAAAGCGCGATTGTACCTCCACTATGTGAGGGACGCTCTCATTGTCAGAGTGTGTGCAGGGAGCATACAGCACAGAGTATGAGTATGAAGTGTAGACACGAAGTGTAGCAGACCCGCAAGTGACACCATGAACAAATATTTAACAGGGATGAGAAGACAGGCGGAGAGAGACGGAGATAAAGAGACAGACGAAAGTCTCCTGAAAGCTAAGACGAGGAAATATGACGAAGCGTCTGTAGCGCTAGGTTCACACTTAGAGCTTGTGTTACTGTGTCTAAAAATTGCCAGACAGAAAATAATTGAGTAGCACCGCTATAAAGGAAGATAGGATTTTTTTCACATATCTAAGACCCGCCAAGCGTTGGCCCAATCCACAATTGGCCCGTTCTGTGCTAAACTAAACTAAAAATTGTTTTTCTGGAAGTTTGCTGCTGCTGCACCAGAGAAAAACAGCGGCGACACGGTCTGAGGAACACCGGTTTCCTGAAGATGCTCTTTAATTTAGTTCCCAGAAGGAGGCGGTTACCGGGGTCGGGCTCTATCCTGTCCTGCTTTAGGTCCGAAGCTCACGTGTCCTCCTGCTCGTTCTCCCCGTTTCTGGCCTTCCTGCCCGTGTATATTGTTCTTGTGTTCCTGCGCCTCTGCTTGTGCATGCACCGTGTGTATTCGTGTATCCACGGCGTTTCAGATCAAGCTCCAGTTGCTCACTGTAGCCAGGGGGGGAACAGAGAAGAGGGATTTGTAAAAACATTGTTCTCATGGCGACCGGGTTTCATTCGACGTCTGGTTTCCATTTGCGTCGTTTAATTGGGGAGAATGTCACAATCAATGTTGTGCTCTGAACGCAGGAGAGAGACGACCTCCTGCCTCATGTTACTCTGGCCGAGCACTTGATCGGCTGCCACACAAATTTGCACAGACACTGTGTGTGTGTGTGTGTGTGTGTGTGTGTGTGTGTGCCTTCAAGATCCAAAAGAAAAGGTGCACACGCTGATGAATTCCTCTGAAGGTGCTATATGTGCGCACGCACACACATCATTTTCTCTCTCTCTCCAGAACGCACCTGGCACACCACGACGGGGTAATTTCCAATGAAGTGTTTATAACAGAGTGTCAGGTTTTTTAACATGAGCCACATCTCTCAGGCCGGTGCCTGCCAAGAGGCCCCTTCCATTCCAAGCTGCACTTAGCCAACTAGAACAGGAAGAGAGAGAGAGAGAGAGAGAGAGAGAGAGAGAGAGAGAGAGAGAGAGAGAGAGAGAGAGAGAGAGAGAGAGTACAAGGAGGAAAAGAGGGAGAGAAAGAGGGGGATCAACAGTTTTTTTTATTAGCGCTCTCCATGGATTTACCCACCCTATATATGCTGGTTGAGCCTATGTGTGATATGAGATGGAAACCCTAACACGGTGTATTCTTTCAGGGTGTGTGCTAAGGTGCAGCACGGGCCAAAAAAACTAAAAGTAGCTCTAATTATGAACTATGTGGCAGGGGAGGAGACTGTGTGTGTGTGTGTGTGTGTACAGACTCAAGGTTAAAGACGCTATTACTCTGGGAGGTACAGCTGGTTGTGGTGTGGAGGTAGGTGGTGATTCCTCATAGGAGCTGGCCTTGGAGCGCTCTTACCACACATCTACCAGCTCCAGCTAGAGACTCCAGAACAAAGAATCGTGTACCAACGCGCCGCCGCCAATTAGTGCCGCAAACGAACGCTCCTTCTGTACCTGCACACTGAATGGCTGCGGGAGGGAGTGATGATCTAACTTCTCTCTTGCACTTGTGCACATGCATGAAACTCAGACGTTCCCACACTTTGATTATTTGTGTAGCTGCTTGGCAAATTGTTTCGGAGCGTGCACGCTCTGTGCGGAGCGTGCGTGTAGTTGTGTGAGAGCAGGAAAGCAATGGGAGTGGGAAGACTTTGATTTAGAAAAAAATAAAAAAATGGTCCCATTAACAGGACTAGAGGTAGAGGCAGGAAATCAACAATCGGGCTGTTTGCACTCTCTAAGACCAATTTTTCGCATCGCTCCTGGAAGTGATCAGGGAGCGGGCGATCAAAGAAATCTGCCTCTCACCGGTGAGTTTCTGCAGCATGGGGCTGAGTTCCGTCTCCCGGGTGACGAGCAGGGTGAGCGCGCCGATCAGCTCGCGCTCCAGCTTCTCCAGCTCCTCCTCGTCCTCCTCCTCGTCATCGGCGGTGGGCTGAGCCTCGTCGGCGAGGGAGTACAGGTAGACCAGCAGGAGGATCATCTCGTCGGGCCCGCACTCCTCCGGCCCGGCGGAGGCGCCCCCGCCCTCGCCGCCGCGCGGCTTTATCTGGGGAAGCAGCTGCCTGAGCACGGACTCAAAGTCAGAGTCTCCGAGAGCCTGCGACACGGCACAAAAACACACTTGTATGAAAAAAATGAAGTTTATCAGGTGAAAATATCTTGTTTTTGGTGCAATTAGTCCAAAATTGAGCAGAATTATCTAATTCCATTGGCAGATAATTCATCATATTTCTATTGTTTTCTTGATTTACTTTTGATTTACACCTGTTATAATTTCATTTTGTGCAGCGTTGTTAGAAGATGTTTTGCACCTTTTAAAGACATGCATCCGTCAGATTTCCCATTCCACAACTGGGACAGAACCTAGCTATACATAGATATTAAGTGGTGGAATAGTTAGAAATTATGGGCAACTGTTACCTGGGATCACGTTTGTTTAATCCGTGCAATAAACTAAATGAAATGACTTGTGGTAGTTTTATTTGGGTTTCCAAAGAAACGTTATTGTGCTATAACCTCCTCCTAAAAACCACAACCTACACTTTGGGTTTTAACGACAGTGGGGAGTGGGTATCGATCCCTTTCATTTAACTCTCAGGAAATTAAATTTCCCCTAAACTACTTTTCTGGAAGAAGCTGCTACGTGCAAAGGAAAGGCGAGACAGGATTGTTCACGTTGCACTTTTCAGTGCGAGACATTTCAAAGCGCAAAAGGCAAACTGCATGACGCAAGGAGTGTTCCCACCTTTTGATAAAACACATTCATTAGTGTGTATTCTTACTGACTGCTGTAAAAATACAGTAAGCGTTCTAAATTGTGAACACTGTCGGTGAGCTCACCGTTCCATTCGCTGCCTTTACAGCTCAGCAAGTTGTGAGGTAACGCCTAATTCTGTTTCATTCTTCTGCTGGATTTGCATGGATACTGAACACACATACGCACACACACACAGACACCATTTGGGCCGATGTTTAGGTGCAGTGACCTGTTTTTGCGAGCCTGTCTGAGCAGGTCTGAATAGTCCTGCGCGATGGTTGGGTTCTAGCTCAACACGCTGCAGATCACAGGACTGGCCACTCTCATAACAAGGGTGAGCTCATAGACCTATAAACCAAGGGTGTGGAGCTAATCTGTCTGATGAACGGCACAAATATCAGATGAAAAATAACGGTCTGCGGAGGGGGGGTGCGGGGACAGGGGCGGCGGGGTCACAGAGTGAAGGGAAACAAAAGTATCGGGAGGAACAAGAGTTTAGGGAGACATTAACAGAGGTCTTAAGCTTCAAGTGGTCGTATGAAGGGGATGATTGTTGACAGAGGACAGCGTGTTTGTGTCGGACGCAGCTACAAATGCCCCCGTGGGTTTCATCTTAACAAGGGTTTCCTCTGTGAAAGGCTTTGTGTTCCTCTCACCAAGACAAACAGCCTCTTCTCTGAGAACGGAGGGGCTTTTGGAACGTTCTGGTGGGCCCACCGGGGGGGGAAGGGGATCCTGTGTCTGACCCAGAAGGACCCGCGTGCCGAGCCAAAGACGCAACACAATTGGGGAGTTAAAAACCCAAAGAGCGGACCGGCGAGTCCCTTCTTACGGAGTGTGTTCGCGGCACGGGGTCAGCCGCCACGACTCCATCGACGTCCTGGATCGCGACGTTGCGCCCTTCGCAAACCGGCGAGATACCACGAGCACTCGCCGGGGCCTCCTCCCCGCCAACCGTTCCCTCCCCCCTCTCCTCCTCCTCCTCTGGGGAACGTTCAAACACAATCACCACTCGTTTTTTTCCCCTCCTTGAACGTTGTGAAATCAAATACCTCTCCAATTTACTCGTTGCGACTGCCAAACAACGTTAGACATATTTCCCCTCCGCTCGTTGCGCAGCGAGGAGAGACAGGACAAAGAACACTAAGGGTTTCTCGTGGAAACGCGCTTTCTCTTTTCGTCTCTCGTGTTAGAACAACAGCTGATGTCACACACGCGTCTGTCCATACGATCTCTCAGAGGAAGCGTGCCCACTGTCAGCGGGTTCCATTTTCCTTTTGAGTACTGTGGTGTTGCCGGGTTTGGCAGCCGCTGTCAGTGTGGGTCAGTGGGGAGGGGACGGGCTGAGAGAGGAGCAGTGGAGGGACGCTCCTTCACCATCATCTGTCAAGAGGTACTCAGGGGCCTCTGAGCACACGAAAAGCAAACAGCATGTTCCTAGTTGTCCTCATCCAGTTTGGCTTTTTTGCAGGTTAGTCAACATATACTGTAATAGCAGCCTGGCCAAACAAGCTTAATCCTCATCATCATTTCAGTATGTAGAGAAGCTTGTTTAGGCCAATGTTGTTATTATATACAATATAGAGCACTCTATTGAGTTAGCAAAGCACTTTAATGTAGGCCTAAGCCATCTATTGTTACAGATCAAAAATGACGATATCAGGCAACGTGATTTTGAGATCGTCAAAGCTGTGTTTTTTTTTTTTCTTAGGTTATGCCTCCACCATGACCTTGCACTACTTTAACTTTTTTGCTCTACTTTAAGAAAAGACATAGTGGCTCCTCTAGTTCCTCAGTTCTAATAAACGCTGCTGCTGCTCAAACACTTGATGCAGCCCATGTATGGACTATTTATTGTTAATTAATAGGACAACATTTGAACTTCCGTCTTGCATTAGAGCTACAGCATTTATTTTTTGATGGTATGACGTAAGTGTTTGTGATGCTTGTAATTGTTGAAATAATGAATGAAATTGAAAAAAACAATAGCTGCCAGTAGAACCCTGTAGAAAGAACAGCTCGCTATGCGTCTGTCTCGTTACCATTATTGAGCCTCTTCTCTGATTGGCTGATTTGAGTGGCTGTAAATACAGGTGGAGTGACAACCGTACAATTGTGAGATCACACATTTCCAGAACTCCTGAAGGCTTGTTTTAAGACACAGTTTCTGGATACAGGCTGCGGGTATTGAAGCATGGAACCCTGGGATATTCAAACAGCTCTTAAATCTCTCTTTGTTACCCTGATCCTGCTGCCTCTGCATAGCTGAAAGCCTAAAACCTAAGTGTACTGCTTTTTAATCCTTCCTACCATTTCTGGGCGTCTATCATCCTTCCAGTTTTTTGCGATCGCAAGAGTTCCTACGTCATCAGCAATACATTTCACATTTTTGCTGCATGTCGCACAATTCTTGCAAAATAAACAGAAAATACTACAAAAATCACACAAAAAAATCTGTTTGCTGCACTTACTAGGATATAGAACATTTGAATGGAATCTAATCTAATAACATCAGCATAAGGGAGGAATTAAAAAAAAGAACTGCAGAAATTCATAGATTCAGAGGTTATATGGTAGCAGCTGCTAACGTAGCCCAGAGCAAAAATAAGGAACTTAGAAAAGGTTTAGAAAAAAAGTCTATGCACCGGAATATGCGACAGAAGCGCGAGTGGAAGATGCAACTTGCAAACAATGAGAAGAACTCATGCACACTGTCTCGCTTACAGAATATTTATTACATCACAAGGTTTCGATCTAGCTTTTATATTATAGAATTACAAAGAACGTCTATACTATTATAGACTTCCTATATGTACCTAAAAGTTGTAACTATGTTATTTAGGAATTAATTTGAAAAGTTGAATTTTTTTTTGTATTTGTATTCAGTTTAATTTATTTCTGGTCTTTTATAAGCCTGGTACAATGTGTAAAAGACTGCACCTAAATTTAGAACTTGTATCTTTTTCTGTTACAACGATGTTTGTCTTTTTTTTAGTTCGTGGCCTCTTGCATCAGTGTATAAATGCAGCATAGTCCACTTTCCTTTAACTGCGTGTGTGAACTGTGTACTTGTGTGTTTTCCCGCGTGAGGAGGCATGCTCTGGAACCGGGTCCCTTCGGGAGATCCATAAAAGCCGCTGTCAGCTGCACGCTGCGGCGCCAGAGCAGGAAATGGAGGTCTTCTGGTACAGGACTGAGGCCGAGTGGGAAGACTGACTACGGCTCTTTCCAGCGCTGGAACGACACTCGACAATGCCCGACTCACAGAGCGCGGCACGCCGGCTCGCTGGAAAGGTGGTGGAGGTAGTGTACTCTGGACCTCTGGGAGCTGAGCGGAGAAATTCCACGAAAACTGTGGATAACACAATTAAGGGCATTGCTCTCGAATAGCGTGTATTCATTAGATTCATTAAACCGTTCAGGCATCGGGAAACAGCTAAGACTTTGTGTCAATTCCCTTTTTTATAATTAACTACTTTCAGAAAGGCTCCATTCAAGTAGATTTTCCCGCTAATACCCGGTTTATTTAGGGATATCAAGGACTTCTTTCTTCAACACATCATTCATTTAAAAATCCATCATTGCCCTTATGAAAGTGCTCTCAATCACAGAGTCTCAAAAAAAAAAGGAAAAAAACGTGCTGAATTTATGTGGCATTTAATGCCCATTCTGAAAAGACACAGAGGGGCCTGAACTATAGCATTAGTGCAGTAATAACAGGAAGCTAACATTATTATTGTATGCCATTACTGAATCCACTGGTCCTGCTGCCATGGCCTAATGTGACCATTACACACGATTATAAAATAACAATGGCATTACTCCATCCAAACAACGTTCATTTCAGGGTTTGCAATTACTCGAATACAGCCATTACTCAGATTACCTGTCAGTTCCCCTACTACGACATGATATTTTCCAAAGGAACACTGACACGTCTTTGTTCCCTGCGTGTTGAATTTGTCGGTGGAAGGCTTAAAGCGCCGCTTGCCTGCCGCCTCGCAGCCAATCACCAGATCTGCCCCTACATTACATTCTGTTTGGAAATCTGCATGCCAGTGATTGACAGATTACTGTTTGGCAATCCCGACCATCCCGGGGTCCATAAAGGCTCCATCTCGCCCAATCGCAGGGCCGGGGCCAAACTCCACCCCTGCCCGGCGCAGCCTGAACAGGAAACCAGCTCCAGATGCAACCCCCGGAGGAAGGTGAGCGTTTCAGATGCAGCACTACGCGCTAACCAGAACCAGGCCTCGCTCGCTCGCCCCGCTCCCCGCCTGCACAATGAACCTTTTTCTGGGGCTCGGCGGCGGCGCGGGGGGGAGGGGCGGGCGTTAGTGTGTGGGGGTGGATGGGGGGTTCTGGTGGGAGCACGAACAAAGTTGGCTATAGGTCAGTTGCTGTAGTCGACCAGAGACACCCCGGCCAGGAGTCAGCTTACATGGATGTCAGACGGTTCATCATTTACATACAGCAACCAGAGGGGAAGGAAAAAAAGACACAGACAACAAGTGCTTCATGTAATCACGTCCAATTTGCCTTCACAAATAACAACACACACACACACACACACACACACACACGAAGCTGGAAGGGACACAGTCGAACCTCCAGCAAACTGCAACGATCTCGCAGTTTAAGAGACGACTGAAACTTTTGGAGTCTAAATCATGCACAGCACGCTCACTATCGCTTTGTTTCTCTCGCATGTGCACCACAGTATCTGGACAGGGACACACGCTCACTGTAACCTGCGGCCCTGACAGTGACGGATCCAGGAACGGGCTCACCGGAAAAATTCTGTTTATCGAAAGACGGAAATTTGCCTCAAGTTGAGCAGGAATGGGGGAAAAAAAAAATGTTTATCTCCGGCTCTCTTTTTACTGTACACATTATTCTTTCCCTTGTGAAAGGTGTGGACAACGTATCCCCGTCTTTAACGAGGAGAGCGGAAAGGTGATTTCAAACAAAAAGACAATCTTACATATACGGATGAAGAGCGGAAGAGTGGATCACCAAGAAGTCAGATCACTCAACTTACTTGCTCTCTCTTGCTAACTTTTCTTTTTTTTATAAAGAAAATGAACAATAATGGTTTCAAAAGCATGTTTCTGTGCATCCCAACTTAGGAACAAAATGGAACGTTCAAGATACAGAACATAGTTTCTGTTTCAGATTTCTGTTGTTAAGCTGAGTTATATTCCTGCTATGGGATCAAAACACACTCGCTATAAATGGCGACAGCTGAGACGTTCCTGCAGCCCGATTACGAGGTGAGGGATTGTGAAACCGCGCCTCGCCGCGACCTCACGAAACTGCGAGGTGCACGGTTTCATACCGTTTCCTCCGTTCCGCCTTCGTCAAAGCTGATAGTCATCCAGGTGATGTGCTGTGTAAGCAAAAAAACACCTCTTGGACGGCGGTGCAGTGAAAACAGAACGGGATTTACATTACAACAAATCTATTAATACTCAGTAAATGAAGGAATGCGCTGCGCGGCCAGACCGCTGCTCTGCGGCTCGTCTATCAGTCGCTTAACTCTTGCATGTCGGAGAAAACATCTCACACAAAAAAATGTCCGAGAAGTCAAGTAAAGAGTGGGGGGGGGGGTTGGCGACAGATAAGGCCGTTTGATTGATTGATTGGACAGATCGCTGTAAAGTGAGAGATAAACTGATGGACGGCGTGGCGAATGGAAAAGCTCTTAAAAGGGTGAGGTGACCCCTGGTCTGGCTCCGCCGGCCTGACCCGTCGCGTTTCTACAAACACCGGTGGCATAAATCTTTGGTTAGAAACGAGACCTGAGTTAATGGCGGCGTGTGAGGGCGGCAGAGCGGCGTGGGTCGCGTGTCTCCCGCTGGACTGTCGCTGGACACACGGCTGAAGGCTGGATCCCTGGAAGAGGGCAGCAGAGGCGCCTTTCATCTTCCCCAGTCACCTTCTTTCAAGCCACCGTTTCCACATTCACGTCCATGTATATTTAATCGGCTTTTTTCTCCTTCCTTTTCTCTCTAGGCAGCGTGTCAAAGGTTGGCTCGGCGCGAGGCTTCAAGGCTGTAATTTAGAGGAGACGTGGGACCCGATCACAGACACAAACACGCGGTCCCCCGCACCCCGCCCTGTCACCGCCAGCCGGCCACACGCTGGTCGCTGTGGCTGGTCTCTGTCTGCCTGGCACACGACGCCCCGCCTGCTTATCGCACTCTTGCTGAGCCCCGGTGTGCTGCCATTCAGGGGGGAAAAAATGATATGATAAAAAACCGTGGGAGCTTTTAATGTGGAAAAAAAAATGTATTAAGCAGCCATGTGTTTGGAAACATAGAGGGATTAGTGGGGTTTTATTTTTTGCCACATTGGCTGCAAAAGATTATGGTGTAATTCACCAGATGAGTGTTGCTCTGCAGCCACAAACCCCACGGCCATGTAAAACCTCCCGCACTTTTCTCACAGAGCAGGGCGCTGAATCATGCGCGTTCATGAGCCCGCACGCACGAGCACGAACGCCAGCGCGCGTCCAGCCAAAGACAGTAACGTTACTAATTGACTCAGGAGGCTCCAGCGGGGAGAAAACATCCTGAGGTAAACAGACGCTTTCAGGACAACGCGGAACGCAGCAAACCGCAGGTTATCTGATGGGCCTCCAAACTCTGTTGTTCTGGCTCATTCTTCTTTGCAGCCAATCAGAATCGGGATAAATACAACCACGACAAAAGATCTTTTATTTTTTTTTCCCCCCCTCTGTAGGAGCTTTTTTTAGGTTGTTCCCTTTTTTTTTCAAATGAAGAAACGTTGAGTGTGAAAGATTAAAGCGGCCCATCTGATTCCAGTTTCTGTCTCACAAATGGGGAGGAGGGCACAGAATGGGGGGGCTTATTTTCAAAATAAGAGTCTGGCTTTCAAGCAGGGTGAAGGAAAATGTGGAAAAAAAAAGTGTGCAAGAAACTATGTGTGATCATACTCTTTCATTTTTTTCCCCAGGTGTTTTGCATAATTAAAGTGACGGAAAATGCATTTTGAGGAATATGTGTTTGTTTGCATCAGAAATAAATATATTTTGCATTAAAGACATGTTACCCAGGGCCTGTGGAGCCTGTCAAACATTAGGGGGCACTGTTGCACCACGCCACGTTCCAGGAACGGCCGACCCCGTCTCTTTCCCTCAAAAAACTCCATCCCTCAATCCCAGTGAGAGAAGCCTTCAATAGGGCAGGAATCGTGGAGTTTGAGTGCTGGATATTTTTAAACTATTAGCTGCATGTTAGGCGTGCCATGGCTGTGGCATCGTGGATCCTGCTGACCTCAGCGCCGTCCGTGCGGTCACCGCTGACCCCGCAGCAGCATGTCATCGTTGGCTGCACGGCTCCATCGGGTTCTGTTGTGGGGTTTTGAATAAAATATGAAATCCATCAGGAACGTCAGAGAGCCGTGTCACCAGCTAATGGACTCAGAAGTGCGTCACGACTCAGAGACACAGCTGTTTCGCTCCCCGCCTCTCGTCGTGTGTAAAGCATGTTTGTGTCTGTGTGTGTGTGTGTGTTGTCGTGCCTCATTTGTGAAGAGGCAGGGCTTCTCCTCCGATTCCCCTCTTTAACACAGGGGTTATGTGAGTACATGTGAATTAAAAAGAGGTAATGTGCACATCTGTCTTAAATTAAAAGTGGTGTTAAGCTTTCGCAAGGGAGGAGCGTGTAGTTAGATGTGCACATGCGAGTGTTTTTATTTTTGGGGAGTAAATTTGGTGCACATCATAATCTGGACTGTCCCGCCAACCTGTATCTCTATCATAGACACGGACAAACACGCCTACACACGGCTGCTCTTCCACAAACATTTAGAGAACGCTCATTACGGACACAGGAAATGGAAAACAACTAATCTCCCTCCGTTTCCCAGCACATGCACACGTATACACACACACACACACACACACACCTGGCTAGACGTAGCGATGAATTATGGTCAAAATATCAGCGCTGGAACATGTTGCATAAACATTGCATCAACACAAACAAAACTGGAAAGCAAACAATAAGGGAGGAAAAAAAGAGAGTGAAGGATTTAGAAAGATAGAGCGGAAAAACAAATCATGAAGTTGGGAATGACGGGAAGGGGACGGAGCGAGGCCTTCGCCGGGAGATACTATCAGCGCCGTGATTGGTTGCCACGCCGGGTCATGTGATGTTCCCAGATGACCACATGTGTGATGTGACTCAGAGCAATCCGCTGTTTACCAGTCAATGCTGATCAACGTGATTATTTACTGTCTCTGATGAAACATGAAGATGAAATAAAGGCCTGCAGCACGCACAATTAAATCAATCCAGTATTGGGTAAGTACCACATAATAAACTGTTGCAGGCATATTCCCTCATCCCTGAAACCAAATAGACAGAAAACTGAGTTATGAAATAAAAGCCGCAGCAGGGGGGGTTGTGGCGGCAGTGGAGAGATTATTTTCAAAATAAAAGTTCAGGGGTGAAAAACATGCTCATTTTCCTTCTTTCTATTGTATTATTTATTAGAACCTTAACTTAAAGGTCTCATATTGTTCACTTTTCATGGTTGGCTTGAAAAACTCATCTCTGAATACTGGGGTTTAAACCCGGGACACAGGGTGTGCGCTAACGATGTTTGGGTCTGCATCCAGTTTCGCATGGTTTGTTTTCAAAAAGCAGAGAATGACAATGCAAAGTGTAAAACCATGCGAGTTCTGGGGAATCAACAACTGGATTGGGCAGACTTTTAGAATCTCAGCATGGGGAATGTCCTGGAGGAAGCACATTAAAAAGTTCAGAACATCCGAGAATGCGTGATTGTTACTTTAGCAAACTTAGCAAGTCACTTAAAGAAATACTGACCAAAAAAAAGAAGAAAACTGCTGCTTCTGTATTTCCCAGGATTGCAGGGGAAATGGGTTGTCTTATCCCGGGAATCTAATTCATGTAATTTTCAGGAAAAATATGAATCTGTTCTGAATACTCGCTGTGTGCATTCATCTGTGGAGGAAAACAGGACACACACCTACACCTTCTTGTAATCAAAAAGCAACACACACACTGGTGTGACGCTGCAAACACAGAGTTGTATGGAGGCACGCTTGTTCCCACCAAAACAAACCTGGCCTGACTGGAGCATGCGTGCACACACACACACACACACACACACACACACACACACACACACACGGTGGCAACAGAAGGTATATGTGTTACAAGTATGTTTACCAAAGTGTCGTGCAACGCAACGTGCAGGTCAGAATGAAAGAGAGCACACACACACGGCGATGCTGCTGCAGACTATGTGTCTGCACACTAACACCCGCTGCCCTGTATGAATTCCATCTGTTATAACACTTGGAATATCGGAGGATTTTACCAGGATCTCCTTTTGGCAATCCACTCGAGCAATTGACCCACATTTTCGAAAAGTGGCAATAGATACAAAGAATCAACGGGGTAAGGAGTTAGGAGACAAGATGTCGGGATGGAGACCAGGAGGCGGGTAAACGGCGTAATCTGCTTTATATGTGTGTGTGTGTGAAAAGAAAACACAGCCCCGGTCTGCTAATGATGGTTCAACACACAGGCTGAAAAAGAACAATACAAACAACATGGTCCAGGGTTCCTACTGCACAAACATTCCCAGAGCCCTAAGCCCACAGCTCAGTTAAAAAACACTATGAGGAGGGGCAACAAGTCGAGCTCGAACCATTAATACAGCCCAACACCTCTTAAAAAAAAAAAAAGAGAGAGAGAGAGAGAGAGAGGGGGAAAGAAAATTTCCAGGTCCCACTACATCATTCTCTCTATTATTGTCTCTCTGTTTCCCAGATTTCTTAACTCCCTCCCCAGTGCCTCCCTCTCATCGCCTTGTTTGCAGGCAGAAATCTGCGCTGGCCAAATCACACACACTCTTAAACTTATCCTGAGTAATAAAAACAAAAAAAACTCCTCCAAGGCTATCATAACTCCGAGAATCATAACTTATATCGCACAAGTACAACAAGTATACAAAGCTAATCAAACAACAGCTCCGGCTGAGGCTTTTTGGGAGAAAGTCCTGTCATGCTAGGGGGGTTATACGGTGGATTACACTGGATTCCTCCGTCAAACTCGCGCACAAGTGATTTTCTCATAACTCAATCCGTCCTGCTTCTATCCCAACTGGGTCTAATTGATCACTGAGTTCTTGGGTCAAGCATCCTCTGCAACAAATGAAGGGCGACAGCTTGATGGCGTTGCTGGGATCATTTCTTTTATGGTGTACGTTAGCGGGTGATTCCAATGTGATTGTCAGGGTACGTCCATTCCCCCCGCACTCTGTGAAAAACGTCTCTCTCTCTCTCCCTCTCTCTTCCTCGTCCTCTCCCGTCGTGGCTGTCCTTCCTGAACAGATGGTGAACGCATCACTAATGCCTTGTCTGTCTGTTTGTCTAACCTGTGATGCAGCACAGAGCCGTGACCGCTAAACACGGACCCGACACGTCGCGCCAGCAGAGCGGTGCCGCTTCCCCAAACACCGCTAAGGCCATGAGCATTACAATGTCACCGCATGCTTGATGCTCTAAGTACTGAAGTACCACTTAGCTAATATTATCCATTTAGTTTGCACCTCTCGCTGTTGGAGGAGCCGTTTCCCCAAAATCTGCTGTTGTGCCGCCTGCAGAAAGGCTGTTCATCATTTGAATAGACAGAAAACGTGTTATAAACAAAGCAAACGCTTTTAAAATCTTACAGTAGTGTAATGGCCGTTTAATGGTGTCAGCACAAGGGTTTATGGACTTTGATTTTCAGTCGGCTGGGGAAAAAATGTGGACACATTATGGACCCGCTATTCGTAAGAAGTCTGTACTAGAAGGTGTTTGTAATAGCTCGGCCGACTCCTCTGAGCACGAATTGGATTGGACATGAATATCACAAACAACGTTCACCATAATGCCACGTAATGTGACTTCATCAAACAGGACGGCCTCGGGGATAAGCGTAGTCTCAACACAAAGCGAGTGTGGGATATACTGTAGGGTTGGGGAGGTAAAGAACACCTAATTGGTAACTCAGTGTTTTTTATTATTCCAACCACCTCCTGCACAAAAATCGTTTTGTTTTGTAACATATTTTGACTTGTTGTAGGATTCGGGTTCCAACGTTTTTCGCTTCACTTTTCAAAAAAGAAATTAAAAATAAACAAAGTAGGAGCAAAGTCAGCACACAAAAATGCAAACTTGCTAGAAAAAAAAAAAAAAAAAAAAAAAAAAAAAATTGGATTCTGCAGTTTAACCTCCGTATTATTCTTACTCGTCAGACAGGATGTGGAGCGGCGGTCGGTGCCGTGTGAATGGGTACATCTGAACTTCTGATCCTCGCAGCCAGATGTGCAGTATAGTACTTTTAACGTGTCGCTGGAGTCGACGCCTCGGCTTCTCCGCCATCTACTCTCCATTACCACAATAAGCAGGCTAATGACACTCGTTTAACACAAACACGGCCACCCAAACACGCATCAAATCATGCCCGCTGTTATTTATTATGCCTCTCAAAACACAATACGCAGTGTGTAAAGAGCCATAAACACTCTCACTGTCAACACCCCCCCCCCTTCCTTAGAAAAATCTTTCAGTGTTTTTATAACAATATAATAACACAACATAGTGCAGTCATGTATTTATGGCATTTCAATGCTATTTGCTCTGCCTCTGCATATTTAAAAACCCCCAATAAAAAATGTCAAAACTAAACATTAACTTAATCATTCTGTACACCAAATAAAATTCCTTTATTTATCTTTTGGGAAGGGGGGGGCCTTAACCAGTCCCTGATTTCACACACTGAGGACATGATGACTGCAGACATGAAACAGAACATGCAGCATCTTCAATAATAGAGGGAAAAGAACAGAAGAAAAGAAACAGCGGGGTGGAGACGATGGGAGAGTTACGGAGAGAGGAGGAGGTTGGGGGGGGGGGGGGGGGGGGGTCACATGGCGAGCGTATGAGAAATCTCCTCCTCCAAGCCCCCTCCCTTCCTCATTTTTCGTTCATAACTAGCAGTTCGGCCTCGGTGCCCATATCAGGGTTTCTCTAGATTCCTGTTTTCTTTATCCTCATTTCCATGAAAAAGCAGCGGCGGGACAAACAGACACACATGTGTCTCTGAGCAGAACGAGATGGAACAATAGGAGAGCAGAAGTGGGGCATGCGAGTTCACAGATGAAAGCTTTAGCGGGAAAACACAGGAATTAGTGAGGTTTTCCCTCATGTTTTCAGAATCAACTTTTCCTATTGGAGACGATGTAGTGTGAAGGGCTGGATCTGCTTAGTTTCGTCCTAAAGCGAAAATACACCGTGACAGGCGATGGAAACTTTTCAATCATAAGGCAACGTTGTCCGATACAATAGCCTACATGTTCGACAAATTCCGAGAATTTGTATCATGTGTAGCTCTCTCTGTGTGAGAACACGTGAGCAATCAGTCCGCGTTTGTCATAATTGCCCCTAAACATATCCAGCGCATTGGCAATCACTCTGAAGATTTTTTTTTTTTCTTAACAAATCCATTTGCAAATTTTGTTGATGCGTGCATATTCACATCAGCTGCTCTGGTTTAAGTCTCTTGCAGGATACTCCGGCATGTGGCTGCAGTCCTCCCCACTGCTGTACCACATGCGGCCCTTCTGCTGCAGGAAAAAAAAGCCTACAGACATGAAATGAGACACATTTCCACAAATCAACACAGGACCAGTTGAATTACTGATGAAAGATAAAAGAGTTGGGGGGGAAGACAGATAAAAGCCATTTCAAAAAAAATATTAGAAATCAAGAAGGAGAATACAAATAGTAGGCTGGGGGTGATAGAAGAATATTTAATGACCTCCAGACCCCAGCAGAGAGCCTGGAGCCACCTTCTGCACCCTCATGTCAATCACACCACGAGGGGAGAGGAGTGGTCCGTTCCCTGAAAACTCCTCCTGCAGATGAGTTTCATTTCAGGCTCTTACAAGATGATTCCAATAACAACAAAAGGCAACCCTGCCAAACACAAAAGATGACGGGGGAGCTCTATGCATTTTTTCTTTTTCATCCACATAGTTCCTAAGCAAATGTGAATACCAGCTCAGTATGAAAGCTGAGCTCAAAACCAGATATAGCTAATGTTTGTCAGGACATATAAACTTAAACATTTAAAGGCAGAGCAGGCTGGGGTCTGCATGTTCTTGTTGCTTGAGTCAAACAAAGTGCCTTCTCTCGTACCAACGAGATGCTTGCTGGACTCGTCTCCAATTGTTCCCGCTGTGAACTTCTCAGACAAATAATCAGATAAGGCCTTCCTCTACGGCCAAAGGTCCCACAGACACAGGACTTGTTATTGCTGACCTGGCAATTCCATTTAAAACACTCATTTCCAAACTCTGTCAGTGGGTGGCATGGCTCACGTATCGTTCAATAGAGACAACGCTGACCCCGTCACTGATACACATATGAAACAAATGGCGCCGCACACCTGATCACACACTCAGAGCACCCGGACCAGGCCTGTGCTGCTATGTGGTTACAATGTTGAGCAGCGCCCCGGGGAACTATGGGTAATTAATGACAGAGCGAGGGTGGTGAGAGTCTGTCTCTGATTGACCCCGGTTGACCCTCGCCGCTTAGTTGCCGTAGCGATTGGTCAGTCTCTATCCCTCCGGGTGACTCTCAGAACCCCCCGGAGGCAACGAGGTGGTCCGCGGGGTGGGCATGAGTGAACAGAGGGGTCGGGGGGGTGGGGAGTAGAGGGAGGGTGCGGACTGGGGTTTCAGATAGGTACAATTACAGGCTGCACCAAAGAGGAGTCCTTGTTCCACCTCTGCTCCATGACCCAAGGGGGATCATTCCCACCTCCCCCACCGTTACCTACTCATCTCTGTCCTCCCCTGGCAGTAGGGGGCACTGCCAATCCACCCTGTCCCCAAATATGTAGTAAACTTGTCAAACACATTCCAGTAGGTCACCGTCCAGCTGCTTCACAAGGGCGAGCATTCACCATCGCTCAGTGAAGTACCATCCGCAGCTTTCAGAGCACGCCAACTCTGCGAGGAGTATCGCCGGTGGACTCCACGCCCTCAACTGATCAATCAATCAGATAACCAATCCAGCTGAAAAACGTTCAATCTTGCGCAAAGTGGATAACTGTCTTGAGGAAGATGCTTTAAAAAAAAAAAAAAAAGGTCCTGGAATGTTCCTCCGTGTCTGCGTGTCTGATCGGGAACGGAGACAAAGACACATGTCCTGTGGCCTGTGACCTTCCCTGGCCTGTGCTCAGCAGGTAGCGACAAATGACCTGATAGTTAATCTGTCCTGAGGTGGAGCTTTTTTTTCTGCAGGGAACAGAGGGCCTTGTTTGTGACAACAGGAAGTCGAGACACTGTTACCAGGATAAGCACATTAAAGGATGCACATGCATGAATGCATGGATGCATACGTGCACACATGGTCGCGCACACGCACACACACACACACACACACACACACACACTTTGCAGGAACATCTGGCTATACTACCATATGCAGCATAACATGGGAAACAAAGGAAATAAACAGTAAGTGGTGACGTATCAGTCAGAGGAATATGAAGGTATAATGGTTCTTCTAACATCCCTGTTCAGGACACTGGGTCATTGTTGGGTCTCTTGCAACCCCCGCCATCTTACCTAATGGTCAGCTTTTTCTACGGCCTTCCTTGTTAACAATCCGAGGGTGAATGCTGGGCATTGTGGGATTTTCCCCAGTCTGTGGTGTCTTGTTGGAGCATGCTCAAATGAATTCTGACGCCAGGAGGCCAACTCAGCAGACCACACTGACCTGATTCACCAGGGATGGAGAGTGTTTAGTGGGAGCTCCCAGAGCCCCTAAGATCATATTCCCCAGACCACCTCACCCAAAAGCTTCAGGATGACAATGCAGCTCAGTACAACTGAAATTCTGGAATACCGAAAGTGTGTTCGAGTGGAAAGCAGCGCGGATGATCTCCAAAAAGGCCTGACCGTTTTTTGCCGTATATTATGGGTTTGGTCTGAGAAAGTGTGAGAAAAAAAAATTGCCTCCTCCAGCAAAAAGCTGTGCAAACCATTCAGCTATATCCAGCAGAGCCCTCAAAAACACACTTTCGTGAGAAAAAAAAAATCCAGGCCACAAGGAGAAAAAAAAGCCTCCTGACGTGAAGGGTTTTGACACCACAGTTAAACAGCCGCAGTAAACAATGGAGTCCAGCACAAAGAGTCGCTGCGGATGCACATGTGCAGTGAATGCAACTCTGACTGGATACGCAGCCTAAAGGAAAAAAAAAGTGAAAAATAAAATATTTAGTGTATGAAACACTTAAGGGCCGGTCTTACTCCCTCAGCTTTAAACTATAGTTGTACAGCTAAAGTTTGAAGTGTATGAGGTATGTGTATTAGGTGGTGTAGTATGCCACAACAGCACTTTGTGTCACAAACAGCTGGTCTGCAGCGTACACTGTAGGAATATGGATGTTCGGCAGTCAAGGAAATGGAAGTGTGAAAAGGAAAGAAGCTGTCTGCCTGCAGGATGAGGCAGTGGATATTCTAGATATAGCATACAGGTGAACAGATATATAGATTTTTTGGCTAAAATATGTTTTGCTGCTGCACTAGTACACGCCTTAGTTCCTTCGCTGTTTCAGTTTAACACATGATCGTGTTAACAGTTGACTTTCAGTCTAATGTGAGTCACTGTAGTAGCGACAGAACACAAAGCAAAAGCTGTCCTCCTAAAACCCTAAAATTATTTTAAATATATGTTCATATAACCCACTTACTCTTCGGCAAAAAGCATTTACCTTCCTTAGGTCATATTTTATGTGTAGATAAATACAGATTAACAGAACAAATAGCATCTTATGTTTTTTTTTAAACTATATACTACATTACTATATATATTAAGCAACATATTAGATGAATTTAGGCCCTATGTTTACTAAACTTCATTAGAATTAGCATCTTGCTCAACAAAATTTAAATTTTCACCAGTTAACACAGTCACACGTTAAGCTGAAACTATCCTCCTGTCTGTTTCAGCAAACTGGAAGCATGCCGATTCACATCTACTGGAGGTAATACACTCACACACATTTACTTGACACCTACAAAAGTTCAATTATTGTGTGACCGATTAAAACCACTAAAAAAACCCACATTTAAACATGTTAGCATGACTGAAATTAAAGTAACACATCCAGATAATGTGATTGGAAGTGGAGATACTCCCAGGGCTTCTCCAGGTCAGTCAAAAAAAAGGTAAACCTGTAAAAGCCCAATACTGAAAAAGCACACATCACCACCTACTGCAATGGAGACAATGTGATTTCATCAATAAATCAGTTAACCTCTCATGCATGTGTACTGTGACAAGGACAGTAGTTGGAGATGAAGGACTAATTGAGCTAGAACCACAGCTCGACTCAACGGTGCATGTATACGTTCTGACTGATTACGGATAAGTACTTCATACAACCCCATTTAAACCAATGTGAACTACACCTTTAACACGGAAGCAATTCCTATAAGGCTGCGGTTCAGTGAGCTGTGATATAGATTTAGTAGAAACATGCTTAGTAGAACGTTTAAAATGCGGCGCATGCAAATTACTATTGAGCTGAAAAGTGGAGCCGGTGACGTCCAATATGAGGCGACATGATCGAGTCGTCTTGTGTTCCTCGGTTTTCCAGCGGGAGATAGATTGAGCACAATCACGGCCGGCAGGACGGCGAGGCGATTAGGGATAAGTAATGCAGAGCGCGCGGCGAGCCAAGCACCTAGCTGTCTGAGAGAAGAGAGGTAATGATAACAGGAAGTGAGATGAGTTGGCGTTGCCCTCTGGCCCGCCAGCCCATCACCTCTGTTAAAAAGGTCCCGCTCTATAAACAGGACTCTCTCTGCCTATTAAACAGATAGTACATTAGGCCTGAGCCGTGCAAGAACAATGTAAACACAGCCGTCTCAGGGTACCGGCGCTGAGCAGGGGGCTGGGGGGAGATGAGCTTAGGACGGGGCTATTCCTGGGTCTTCCTGCGAGTGAACTCCATCAACGCACATCTCTCCTGCTGTAATCCCCCCCTAGCTAAACACAGGAAGGAAGAGATGGGTAAATAACTCACTCTTTTGATAAACCCAACTCTCTTCCAGCTTTTTTCCACTCGTTTTAGAAGGCATCGTATGCCTCAAAACGCGGCAACTCTCACATAAACCGAGCGTGTGCTGCGCATGTATGTGTATGTTATAGAAAACACAGCGGAGATACAGGGTAGACATAGCCGAAGGGAATCAAGTGCAGCTTGGAGGAAAGAGGGGATGAAGGGAAGATGATACAGGAGAGACAGAGAGGCTACTTTGTCTCTAGTTGATCCAGAACGTCCTCTGCCTGGTCCTATAAGCAGATCTGTGTTGCTCTTTAGCTCCGGGGGCTGGAGAGGGGAGACAATACGGTACAGAGAGACGGTCAGGCCGGGTCAGTCCAGATGTGAGGCCGTTAAAACAGTGGGGAGCGAGCGGAGGTCAGTGCTGGACATTTTTAGGGCAGCGCCCCGGAGTCATTCACACCCCTTTGTTACAATCTCCAGTAGAACCCCCCCCCCCCCCCCCCCCCCCAGTCCCCCACACACACTCACACCCCCAACCCGCCCTCTGTGGGGGCTGCAGGGCCACAGAAGAGATGCAGAACAAGGGGAATGTCTGGGATGTGGGGACAGGCTCCATACCCTGGGGAAAGGCCAATTACAGGCTTTAAGCCCCCTGTCTGTCTGTGGCATGCAGCTCAGATAAGATGAAAGTTGCTCAGGACCAATATCAACTCTTTTTTCTTTTTTTTTGGGCTTCTGTCGCCGTACGAAATGATACGATCCAGATGTTACATATATACATATAAATGCATGTTGAGTATTCTGGGGATTGCCGTGCCTTCATACGCCTTCACATAACGGGAGAATGACATGTTTTCTTTTTTTCCTATTCTTAGGGTGCTGACATACTGCAGACTGACAGGTTTGAGCCTCTACAGATCAGAATGTGTCCAGGAGGGGTCAGGGGGAACTGACACTGTACTAGGGGTCAGCGCGGCATGCAGGGCAACAACAGATATGGACACAAACATGTAACATTATTATGAATTGGATGTGAAACAGCATAGTGTTGCAGTGTTTCTTCTATTGTTGAAAATTAGTAATATTCAGTTTTTCTCTCTTATTCTTTTATGTTTTCTCTTCTGCAGTCAAAGGATATGAGAAGTAGGACAGAGATCCACTACAGGGACACAGTTGTTGACACGTCTGGTCTACAGTTTTGATATATGCGAGTATTTAATTTCAGAGCTGATGTTCCTCAGGGTTCAATTTCTTTTGTTATGCTCTAAAGTCGGTGGGAGGTTATTCTTTTATCATAGTATTGATATACTAGTCTGGACGTTGGTTCATTGCATTCCAGCAGATAACGTGAATAATGAGTCTCTTCTCATAGTTTTTCTTTTCCGGAGTTACGGGTACTGGGGGTTTGGCGTCATAGCTCCACTGTAACGTATTATACACAGCCTTTTCCGACCAGAACACAAACACAGAGAGAAGACGGAGATAAGCGGCAGGCGGGGCGGTCGGAGTGTCCCAAGGGAGACAGGGGGTGGGGGGGGGACACACAGAGGGGCTGAGCTCTCTGTCTGAGCGGCGCTGTGACCAGTAATAACGCGGCACCGGAATGTTTGCAGAGGCATGGCCTGGTTAATCCCAGCGGAGTAAAGCAACAGGCCGGGGTGAGGGAGGGTAGCTCCTCTCTACTGCACTGCTGTCATCACTGCCCTGGTCAATGATGTGACAGACCAATCAACAGTAGTCCACAGAGCACGCTCAGAGGCAACCCCGGCCCTATGAAATCTACTAAAGAAAAAAGAAAAAATCGAGCATTAACTTTTTCCCCTCTGAGTCGTCTCTCTCTGGGAGGGACGTACAGCAGTCGTGTGCGTGTTTGGTTTGGTGAGGTAGAGGCTCGGGCCGGGCCGTTGATGGGAAGGTTAATGCGCCTGTGATGTTCTGGGAAGTGGAGAAAGAGCGGGTCTGTTGAGTTTTTCGCCCTGGCTGCGCCACCCCCAGTCTAGCGTTCAGGCACTCGCTAGCGTCCACATTCTGTAGCTGCGGGCTGGAGCCGGACCAGGTCTGCTCAATCTGACCCATTCAGACCCAAAGAAACCGGTCACATGGCAGACAGCCGGGGCCCAGTGCAGAGGGGGGTGGGGTGGGGGGGTGTTGTAGGTGCAGGCAGGGTGGCAGCACCGGCCAAGGAGATACCCGGCCGTCTCGCACAAATAGTAATACTATATTGAGAAAATCCAACGGCCGAATACACTGTAAATATTACACCAACCACATTTATATCTCAGTCCAACTCACATGTCAACCCCAGTAACCACATCTGTGCCCCTTATTTCTAACCTCCCAGCGGCAGGACCTTCACAGGTAGATTACCTTTCAAGAAATCTGCAAAAAAATAAAAGGCACAGTAGGGTTTCCAAGGAGCTATTCAAGTGTTACAGCATATTTCCTCATTGCTGCTTGGAAAGAAAGTTATCTAGGTCACAACGTAGCAATTACACAATACTTTGCACAAAGCCCGTGCATATCTGTGGGGAAAGGCTTGAACTAGGCGAATCCCTGAACCCGATGGCCCCAGCGCCTCAGTTCAACTCCTCTGAGACCCCCCCACCCCCACCCCCCCAGGCCAACACTGAGGGCTCAGGCCTTTGGTCCACCAGCGACGGTGCCCAGGCCGCCGCCGCAGTGGCCCTCACACACTCACACAGAGCAAACACGGCGGCGACCGCCCGGGCGAGGCTGAGAGGCATTTCATCCCGCCATTTTTGTAATGTAATTAACTCCCCCCCCCATCCACGTTGAGCCAAAGCAAAAAAAAATCCTCTCATGGAAATTAAATAAACGCTCAAGGCCCGATTGTGAGATTTGATTCTCGGAGAATGTCGTTCTGGACTCCGGCCAAGCGCTAAACATACGGCGGCTACAGCTAAAAACAACAACAGGCTGTTCTTAACATAGTCGCCACCGGTTTTAATGAGGCTCGGTTTTACCTGAGGACACCTCGTCTCAAATAGCCTGGTAGTTAGGAGACAACAAAAAAATGGCGAGAAAGTTGTACTCTGAACTATCCAGGTATACAGACATCCATGGGGGAGTGGGATCAAAGTGGAGTCATGAAGTAAATGGATATACTGGAACTATAAGCCGTAAAGTATTCTTCCTTTATTTAATAAAGCAGTGATGGCCCCAGCTGAGGACCACGGTTTATGAGGTTGTTTTCAAATTCCAATTTGGCACCGGAGCGCTCGCTGTGAGCTTGTTTTATTTTTCCGTGATTTAGTTTAATAAGTTCCTAAATACTCGGCTGTCCTACAGCCTGCTTTACGGCGTCAGAATTATAAAAAGAGACCTCATGAGCAGAAAGGTATGAGGAGGGAGGAGGAAATGCTTTTAATATTGGTGCCCTCGCACTGCACTGGATGCCATTTTTTTTCCTAAATGTCCACTGCAGACCAGGCTGAAGTGAAAGTGACGACTGAAACGGGTCTCGCTCTTGATGTGTTCATACACGTATTCCCCTCCTCCCGCTCGGCCTCCCTGTCCCCTTCTCTCCATCAGACTTGCCCTCTGACCTTTCCACAGTCAACCACACATGTACATCTGCCTCTGCCCCCCCCCACCTCCAGTGAAGTAGACCTCTTCCTCCTCTGAACTAAAAAAAAAAAAAAAGCCACTAAACTACATGATGGAAATCTGGCGTTTTTTCGCAGTGTTTACTGGATCCAAATGTTTTCCCTACAAACACAACTGACCTTGTTTACAAAGCAGAGGAATCCGTGCCCCCCCACCCCCCGTTCCTGTCAGTTTAACACAACATTCTGGCCACCGTCGAGGCAGGCCGCAAGCACCCACTTACCTGCTGAGCGCAGGCAATAAAATATTTACCGAGGGAGAAGATGTGAGAGGATAGTCACAGTGAAGGTGCTGTTCCGCCGCTTAATTTTGTCAGTGTGACACTGTTTAGGATCTCGTTTGAAAACAACTTGTGCGTTTTGTAATTCGATTCACATTCCTCGACGCTGAGAGAGAGCGAGAGAGGCCGGCATGAATCAGAAATATTGTCCTGTCGGGGGAAAAAAAGAACTCGATCTGTCGTGGCTGGTGTCACGTATTTTTTTGTTACGGCGGCGGACATCCCATCTTTCAGTCGTCGCCACCTGCAGCACGTATGGATTTTAGAGTAAGACGAGCACAGACCTGCAGCAGCAGCCTCTCGAAGGCCAGGCAGGCGTCCCAGCGGGGCAGGCCGGGGTGGCGGAGGGTCTGGGCCGTGGCCAGGCCCAGCTGGAGCACCCCGCAGTGACTCTCGAGCGCCCCCCAGCTGCTCCGGAACAGCTGCGCGTAGGAGCACAGCTGCTCGGGGGTCACGCGGCCTGAGGGGAGGGGAAAAAGATACCATTATCATCCGGGGACGGGGATACGGACCCGTCGCGGGTTCATCAATCATCCATCGGCCGAAGCCCGGCATACAGTACGCTATGGATGATCCACAAATACAAATGTAGGTTGAAGGAGACGTGTACACATGAGCGCACACACAGTAGTAACTCATATTGGGAAAAGTAGAGCGCGTTTCCCAAGCATAACAACTTTTTTTAATAACTATCAAACTCAAGCGGCTCAGGGCTTAGGGGACTGATACCGAATCAGACCATAATATTATTTTAATGAGCAAAAACTTCATGCAGGCTGAACGGGAACGCGCATGTTTGTGTGTGAGAGATGAAAAATGTATATTCCTCATACGCGAATGTTTTTTACGGTAGAGACTGTCTGGAGTTTACAGTGAAATGTTTAAAGGAGTCACAAACATCACTCTGTGTGTGTGTGTGTGTGTTTGTGTGTGTGTAGCAGAGACGCAGCGATGCCGATCGCAGCGCCTGAAAGCCCGTCTCGAGTGTGACTAATAAGTGTAAATCGGTGGTTTTCTCTGATTATTTACTGAGGCAGCAAAGAGAGGCGGGACTCCTCATCTTGTTTAAGACCCTCGGCCTCCTCCTCACCAATCCCACGAAGATTCACAAAAGACACAGGAAAAGCAGCGTAAGGGCTCAGGGGTGTGTGTGTGTGTGTGTGTGTGTGTGTAGGGTGGCCTGGAGGTACGAGGGGCTTTTTAAGGGGTCGGGATAGAGAGAGGGGCACACATTAACTCCCCATAAAGACTACTTCTTCATGTTGATGTTCTGAACCAGCACCAGATGTGGGAGTATTTCCTGTGGACTACATGGCCAATGTTTTCTTTAGCAGGGCCAAACGCATGACTAGAGGAGCAGCAGACAGGCGGAATAAGAAATGGAACAGAAACGCTACAGAATACTAAAACGCAGCAACTGAGTCATGGCAAATGTTTAACGAGAGCTAGGACAAAACATGTTTTGCTTTGTTAAGTACGAAAAACGACAAAACCCAAGATGTGAAAACTGCAGGGAATCGTCCAGGGAGGCTTGTGACAAAACCTCATTTTCACACAGCCGCTGGTAAATAAACCCAACAGTAAAACATATCTGCGAATCCGCCTGCTGGGAAACACATACCTCGCAAAATAAAAAGAGTCAGTGTGTCGTTGCGCGGCACCTACAAGTAAAACCTAAACGAGTGCCTTAAAAAAGGGGATTCGAGTTTCTCGTTTTGAAAATTAAATCATTTCTCGAAGAATGAGCTGCAGTCCAGACAAATTCAGCGCCCTGAAAAGCCCTATTGTGAACACATCCAGCCATAAAAAAAAAAAAACCCTGGCCATATAACCGAGGTTCATGGAACTCAACGTGCCAACCATAATTCAGCACAGAAACCAGGAAACAAGTCGGATGCCAGGGCCAAAGCATAATTCCGCCCCGAGAATAGGCCATAACCAGGAATGGTACGCCGTCAGCCAGATATAATCGGCCTGCACAGCTAGAGCGGACCACTTGAGAACGGGTGAGAAAACGTAAGACGTTGGGAAAGAAAACTTAAGAAAAGCCACAATGAGCCTGTTCTCTATTACACAGTCAAACAGGCCTGGCCGATGCTCGGCTCTTATCTGTGTCACTGAACTTCCCTCAGAACTGTTCCGCCATTCCTCCTCAGGCATCTTGCCGCCAGATGAATCCCGGGGAGAAGATCCGACGGCTTGATTTGTAGTCTCGGATTCGGCTGCTTTCTGCAGTAAAAGCAGATCTGGAAAGGTTCTGACTTTTGGCCGCTAATAAATAAGACTACGCATGTAAGGAGACACGGCGCTTGTAGTCCGACTCGATTTCTACCTGTCGGCCTCGAGATTTGTGTGACACTGTTCCCATCGTCTGCCAAACTCTACAAATCTGAAGCTGTTCGTTTCAAGGCATTTAAGATAGGCAATTAAAGTTCCAGTGTCTTCGTATTTAATGTTTGCTGAATGACGAGAGAGTTTGAGCGATCTGCAACAAGTGTGACGCATGAAATATTTGGAACGTTTGCTCGGTTCAACCAGTTGTCCGGCGCCTGAAGGTTTCAGGAGGAGACGCTGCTGCGTTTTTCCTGTCGCTCGTTGGACATCACCCTAAGATGGTAGAGAAACCCGAACCTTCAGGCCATTTTAGAGTCCTTCTGGGTGCATTTATTGCCCCGCCGGCCGTAAAAAAAACAAAAAAACGAATCACATTCTCAGTCCTGCGCTATAAACAGGCCGAGCCGCCGGCCGTATTAACCCGATGTGCACAACTGGCGACTGAGGCCCGGCGAATGATCAAAGTCGGGGAACAATGCGAAGAAGGGCAAGGGCCAACGGTGATTTAGTCCGCTTGCTGGAGGATGACTTGCATCCGAGGTGCACGGGGTTACTCGGAGGCTAAGTGATGTGTGGTGTCAGCGTCGGGCTGAGCGGTGGGGCCGAGCGGTGGGGCTGAGCGGTGGCCTGCCCCAGCAGCTGGACAGACTCATAAGTAATTCTGAGAGGATTGAGGGAGGGGGGACACAGGAAGGATGAGGGACTTTTATTTATGCACTCTGAGAAGGAGGGAAAACCCTGCAGACTTTATTTGTGGATGCCCCCCCCCCCCCCCCCCCGTCCTACTGTACAGGAGTGGGCAGCCCACAGATACATCAGCGTGACACTCAGACTGGGTTTTCACGTCTTGCGTAGGAGACACATTTGTTATCTGGGGTTCCATCTCGATTAAAAATGTGAGTAACGTGAGGACTGAGGTGTTTAAAAAAAAAAAAAAAAAGAAACTGTAAACGGCGTGTTTCTGGAATGACGGAATAACTGAGGCCCTTCTAGCAGCAGTGGGGGGAGCAGGAAAGAGATGTTATTTGTTCTGAATCGGTATGAGCATGTGTGTGAAATTTCCAAATATAGTGGATTTCACAACGTTGCCATAATTGCATGAGTAATTTCCATTACTGTAAACAGCGTGGTCTTTTTGTTAACCGTCATTCGGCACGTCTGCACATATCACTGCTATGTTTGTAATCAGCATTACTTGTGTTCTGAGGCCTTGTCTTGCCAGCAGACGGATATTGCTGCTGTATTGTTGTGCATTGTTTTTTGTCTTAACGGCATCTCTTTGTCTTCTGATTTTTTTTTTTACCATCACTTAATTGGTACCAGTAAATGATCTCGCGAAGGACTGTTGTAAATGAGCCAAGCCGTCTAACACTGGCACATTTACAGGCCTGTAATTAATGTGGGTTGTCCTTTAATGTTCAAATATTTAACAAGCTAAATAAATTGAAGATTCTCATTCGCTGAACATGTTTTACAAAGAAGAGATGATGTGAACATGAAAGCCTATAATAGAAGATTGTCCAATTTGTTTCTGGCTGATACAGATAGCTAATGTTAGTAACCATTGAGACTAATGATATGAATGTTGCAGTAAAAATAAAAATGTTAGAATAACAGACCCAACATTAGACTGAATACGGTCTACAGAATAAACTCAATACAATATTACACAAAATTGTAAAGATCCAAATTTATGTAGAACTATGTGTTTCTCTCTCCAAACCATCTATCATGTCACCCCTAAAGTTTTATTTTATTGATTTTGTAACCCACACCAAGTGGTTCCAACTTGTTCCACCTTAAGAATGCTTCAGGGTCATGCATTTTTAAATTCATTTATTTTATTGGCAACAGGTATAAAACAGATGATTTTGATAATCAGAAAAAATGTTGAATATTGGCCGAAATATCCGTTCAACCTCCGTATCACACCATGTCAAGCTGGTTGGAATGATTAGTTCAATCATTTGTGTGCTTGATTCTCATTCCTCTACAGCTGTTAAAAAAGCCCAGACTGCACTTCAGGGAGAAAGAGCCCCGCAGAGACGTCTCACTCACACTGCAGTATCAGCACACTATCACACACACACACACATCCGCATGCATACACACACACACACGCATGCAGATGAACAGATAGAGACACGTTTACGGACAATGAAACCAAAGCTGTCCTACTAATTCCCTGCTAAGAGTAAAAACACCAAAGATAAACACTGAAACGCTGGACACACACACACACACACACACACACACACACACACACACACACACACAGAGGGAGTTTCATCATCCTATTGTACTATGAGAAACTGACTGGGTCATGCTCAGGCTCTGAGAAATGGATTATTTTCCCTTTCTCTCTGCGGATGATCTTATCCTGTTGAGATGAGAAGTCCGCTCAGCCTGTACGCGAGCACGCCGAGCACGGAGCGTTTCCACTACTGATCTGCACAAACCTCCCAGGAGGGAGAATGTGGAAAAAGAATTCTCCTCTCCTAGAGGGGCGAGTGGGCACTGAGAAGGCAGATGGGTATTGCGGCACAGCGTTTTACGTTACTGGCCGGGCCCTGTCTCGTATACCGGCGTGGACATGATGGATTGAGAGCTCTGCTGGTGGTGCTGGTGGGCAGGATGGGAACCGTGTGGGGGTGTGATGGGAGCTCCGGGGCTTCACGCAGCTTGGTCCTCTGCCAGTTGGGTATAAAGGTTCAGTGTGTGAGGAGTCTGACAGTGCCCCCTCCCCCCCCTCTACTTTTTTCTCTTTTTCTCTCTCTCTCAGCAAAAGACATTAAGTCAACAGACAGTCTGTCAGCAGGCGGGAGCAGGCTTTAGCGCTACACCTTCTTCATCGTTTCTAGCTTTTTACAGCCACTCTCAATCTCTTTTGTCCCTTCACCCGCTCTTTTTTTTTCCTCCCGCAGCTCTTTTCTCCTGTTGTTATTTGTCTGAATAAATCCACAGTGAAACGGCCGTCCAGAATTAGAAGGATCGCTGCTTGGCGTGCAAAGTGTGAAAGGAAACCGCCGTGTGTACGCAGACGCTTGGCAGAGCGCGGGGTGTGTGCGCATATGTTTGCGTTCTCTGACGTATCACAACCTGCTTTTTAAGAGAGACAGGACCTTCTTTACCTCATAGATTATAGGAGCTGAGGGACCACAGCGCCCCACCCCTTGAACCCCCCCCTCCTCCTGCCAGATGCTAACATGCATATTAGCCTTCTGTGTGTGTGTGTGTGTGTGTGTGTGTATGTAGCACATTAGTCACCCGTTAACCGTGAGTCAGACGGTTGCATAAAAGTTAACGTGCGTGAGGGCACCATACACTCCTGCAGGTAATGGCTTTATTTTTGTGCGTCTGTGTGTATTTTTATCCCCTCGCTTCGGCCCCTTTTGCCTCATTAACAAACAACAAGAAAAAGTTTTCGAAAGTGGCGTGTGCGCGCGAATGGGCATGTATGTGTGTGTGTGTGTGTGTGTGTGATTGTGTGTCATAGAGCCAACATGTGGTTCAGATTTCCTATGTGGCCACATGGTCGACAAATACACTGCAAGGCAGAGAAGTTGGAACTCAGTAGGAGACGCTACAGCTCTGCAATACAACTTTGCGGCGTTTACACACAAATACGCGATTTGTCTCTTTATTTTTCGGTGTGTTTCCGGGCAGAACAACATTTATTGGAATGGGGGTTAACATGTGAAAAAGATTCTTGATTGGAAGCATTTTTATTTTTTAAGCATTTTTAACATATCTGGTAGCAGTGCTGAAGGGGAAAAACAAGTGATGTGCAACCAATGAAGGCACTTTTTGTATTGCACCTTAAAAAGTCTGTGTCAAAAAAAGGAAAGTTACATCTTTATTATTGAATAAAGTAGTTTTTATCTAGTCTAGTTTTTATCTACAAAAAATGTTTGGTAATTTTGTCACAGTCATTGATATTGTCTCATTTTTGTCATCAAAAAAAAAACATCATTGCCGACACACATGTTTTTATTGGGGTGCATGCGTGTTTTGGTTCGGCTGCCTGAGCTCATTCTTACCCATGCTCATCTTGATCGGTAGCTTCTCCTTGCTGGCGGCTTCCACCAGTTGCCTTCGGACCTCCATCACTCCCTCTTTGTGCTTGCTGGTCAGCATGGCTTCCCACAGCGCCCGCGCCGTGGACGACCTTGATAGGTAGAACACAAAAAGACGGGTACGTTTAGTCACGTGAAAATGAGCAAACCACACAGCGGTGGGTTATTTTTGTGCACTGATTTTATTTTGGCATCACGAGCGACCGCTGCTGTTCTCGCTGGTCGCTCACAGCTCGGGGGCCTCCGAGAGTAAACAGAAAAAAAAAAAAAAAAGACAACACGGACGTGATTGAGTGCTTGTGTCTCGGCGATAGCCTGAGTTGTTCGGGGAGCGACGACTCCCCTGCGGGACCCCTCACCGGAAAGAGAAAGAAATTAGTCAATCCACCTAAAGCGCCAACATTCCTCTGGAACCGATACGCGCTGGCGTGAGTACTTCAGTGGCAATCGAGTCCAGAGACCGGTTGCTCCCTCCTGATACCATCTTAGTCCCTCATCTCATTATCCGCTAGGTTATGAAACACACGGATCCCCGTCTCTGATGGGAGACCGAGGACAAGGAATGTGTGTGACTATTACCATCTGTCATGAGCGGACAAAAAAAATGCTTTGAATCTTTTTGCCAGAGTGTGCTGAACTTCATTACTTTCAGAGAGTTACACAGTCAAATTCAAGCTACAGTGTCATGTCCGTCTCCTTCCATCCGCTCCTACATGGCGTGGCCTATTCACCACGCTGACATGGATGGGTGCTTAAACAGTGTTTTCTGACAACTGGACTAAAAAGTGGACACAATCCTCCCTGCGCTCAGAAGTGACAGAGGCGAGAGACAAAAAGGAGAAAAAGGGTCTAAGGACAGAAAACAAATGAGGGTGGAGGTAGGGAAGTCGTTGACAAATCCACTTTTTCTTTTTTGAAACCCCTTTTTTTTTAAATTTTTTTCCTCCTTCTCTCGCCTTTTCTCCTTTCTAACTGCTGCCATATGTTTAATATCAGATTTTAATCTGTTCCAGACCTCGGGCCCGGGCTGGATGGGGAGGAGAGGTGGTGCTCACACTGGAACCAGACACAAAGGCCAGCAAACACGACACAGCGCTGCGGACAAGGGTCGAATAAAAAGGTGGATAAAGTTTAAAAAAAAAAAAAAAAAAGAAAAGAAAAAAAATGCAAAAAGGTAAATCAGGTATCCTAAAATAAGTTTGCATTTTCCTTAAGAATTGTCACTGCACTGGACATGATCTATGACATGTAACCGCTTCTGGAAAACACTTCTGTGAATGATTGTGGATAGCGCCTCCCATGCGCTTGACGAACGGCTCCGATCATGCGGATCACGAAGTCCCACATACTTGTCGTGGCTAAAATACCGAGAATGTGACTCGGCCGGGGCCATGTGTGTGAGCAAGTCGTGCGTACGAGGAACGTGCACACATGCATCTGCATATGTTTGCACACAACCCTCCGCATCTGTTTGTGTGTGTGTGTGCGTATGTGTGTGTGTTCCCGAGAAGGCTGAGGGCCTCCGTAGAGTGTAGATGAAATATGGTTCTAATTTGGCTCCTCGCCCGCCCAGCCCTCCCCTGACGCTTTCCCTGGGCCATTTGGTCAGGAGGCCGGGGGGGGGGAGGTGGGGGTTAGTGGGGTGAGGGGTGAGGTTTATACTGGCAGGGTGTGAGACAGGCTCCATAGCAAGTCAGGAACCTTGTTGAGTAACTACTCTACTATGGAAAAGAAGGGGTGGGAATGCAGGACGCGTGTGCCCGGCCATCTGCGTGGCTCCTCCGGCTCCGACTGAAGGGGGCACCATTGCACTTGGCTTGCGTGCATCATGTAAACGTCCTCTCCAGGTTTACTTGGACAGGCTGAGTGGGTGTGTTTGGAGAGCGTGTGCGTGCGTGCGTGTGTGTGTGTGTGTGTGTGGGCGTTCGTGCCCAAACTGTACTCCGCCACCCGAGTGCTGTACCATTAAAAATTAGTCAAGCAGCAAACAGTGCAACACGGAAAAATATGTGCGCCCCGCGTAGAACAATTGGAAGGCGGCGCCCACCTCAAAGCGTCGCGCACATTAAACGTGATGAAACACTCCTGACCGCGTCCAAGTATTAATGACCCGGTGGGGGTGAGGAGGGGGATAGTGTTCCTGGAAGTGTGTGATACAGCAAAAAAGAATGGCTCTGGCCGGTCTGACTCAGGATTTCTTAAATTCTCTCCTCATCCGGTGGCCCCCTTCTCCATTTAGCTGGAGACTCACTGTGTGTGTGTGTGTGTGTGTGTGTGTGTACATTTTTATTCAATGTTTATTTGTCGACATGGACTCCTCCTCACACATGGAGTGTACACAGCAAAATTCAGTATTCATAACATGATTCACAACTGAGTCATACTATATACAGATAATTCATTGAGCCTCTAGGAGTGTATTCCTACCACACATTTTAGAGTTTTTCAGTATCTATCTGCAGATTTAAACTGCAACAGAAAAGAGGTGTGAAGAATTTAGTTTGCGGTACTCGCGGCGTCGAAAAAAAGGGGAATTTTAAAACTCTCCGGCAACATCTCTTTCCAGAAAGCATCCCCGCCTCTCTGTAAATCCGCTTAACACGCTGTCAACTGCTTTTATGAGCAATGTTTCTACTGCAGAAAGTAGGCCCAATAAAACCCTGTGAAGTCTGCGTGGTATAGAGTAAGGAGTGAAATCTCGTTTCTAAAAAGTAATTTCGGAACGCTGCAAACGCCACAAATAAAATGACATTCAATTATTTTGTACCGGGGTGGAAACAGGAAAAAAAGAAAAAGTCTCGACAACCTCTGCAAACTATAACTCCAAGTATCCACATGGCTCCATAGCACAGACGAGGTCAGTGAGGAAATATGTGTTTTTTGCTAATGAATGAACTTTAAGACTAACGAGCAACAATTAAAGTTTGCTTTAGTTGTAAATTCTAGCCTATTCCTGACAGCTGACAGCTTAATACTACAGATCACAGCTCACACATCTTTGAAACCACTTTTTGGAGATCATCATCATCATCATCATCCCACCTACCAGCTAAAATACTCCCTCAGTGCTTATTAATGTAATCTTAGTGGGATCAGGAGCATAGGAGTGCAACACTCAGAATGTAATCTATAGTCAATAAAGATGATTCCGGTGATTTCTCTTTGCAATAGACTTGCAGTACAGTAGTTGTGCAACATTAGCCACAATGCTAGTTAATTTATGGCATGTGTTTAATGGAGCAAGAAAACACACCGTGGGCTTTCTGTAAACATCCCGTTCAGCAGAGGACGTGACACGAGGAGGGAGGGAGAGGAGATCGGACCGAAACCAGACCTGGCCTTGAGGGTCTGTGTGTCCTGGCAAGAGGGACAAATGACCCAGCAGATTTATGGACAGGGAAAGAGGGAGCGAACGCTGCAGGAAGTGAGGAGAGGAGGGGAGATACACACTCAGAATTAAAACACACCAACACAGCTGTAGAGCGGAGCTTCCACTGACCTGCTGTGTGCTATCAGCTTAGCGCTGCGTTCATGGCACGGGAATGACACGACTGGACTGATTTGTGAGCGTCACCTCAGGACAGTTGTGTGATAACCGAGTCTGTCTCACGCAGCTTCAAAATGATGTGCATTTGCATGTTTATATTACACACATTCATTCTGGATTTAATTACATGGAACGACGGGATCCGGCTGACGTCAGGTGTCCAGGTTTGCTCGGTTTTCAGACACTTCTGTATTATTAAATTCCAAGTCAGATATATATCTGAGGTAATTTACGAGTCGTAAATGTATAGTCACAGTATCTCCGGCGTCACAACGAGACATCAGGGAACTGACGGCACCGTGATGCACCACAGCCCCTAAACTCACCGCTGTGCTTTAATACATATTTAATACTATATTTATGTGCAATAAACCATATTCAATAGCATATCTATTTAGTATAGTGCAGTAGATCATGTCCGTGTTCGTACCTGTCCATATTTTTATATAGTATATATAGATTTCTTACAGTACTTTCTGGCCTTGTAACATGTATACTTGAGTTGGAGATGCAACGAAAATCAATCTCCCCCCGGGGGTTAATAAAGTATTCTGATACCGATGACTCCGAGTATCCTACTAAAAGAATTGTGAAATACGTTTTTTTTTTTTTTAAACACCCTTGGCAATTACAATTTATAGTTTTGAAAAACAAAAAAGGATTTCCTCAAATTACATTGAAAGTATGTCAAGTAAAAGTGCCAGTGTATAAATCTTATCTATATATAGATATATATAGAGAGGGAGAGAGACAGGAAGAGATTTACAGTGAAAGCTTGGAGAAATATAAATACACACACACATATATATAAAACATATGAAAACAGACTTTCTTTTATAAAGATGGTAAAAATGTGGAAGAAGGTGAAAGATGAAAAGATGTGGACGGGGGGTGACGCAGGAGTCTCTTCCTCCCCTCATGTGTCTTGGCTGGTTTACCATTTCAAATGAAAGCCAGCAGCAGGGGCTCTTTGAAGGAGTGGAGGATGGGGTTTGTAAAGTGCCCGTCTTTCGGGGGATTATTTCACAAATTTCGCCGAATAAATTGTGCACAGTCTCTCTCTAATCAAAGCGCGCTGCTGAGTGAAAAAAAAAAAATCAAATGAAGAGTCGTGGACGGCGCGCAGGACTGAATAGTTTATGTTATCTCAGGCCCCAGCGGGAACACAGAGTACAAGTTGTTCAGGTGCAAGTTATCTACTTGATGGATGTGCTGCGGATTTTCAGGTTGAGACGCCGTCAACGCTGGTGGAGAAAGGGGAAATTAGGCAGCGGAGGAAAACAGAGACACCACGTCTGAGATGGACCAGGGGACATGTCAGCTCACTGAATCATGAGATACGGCTAAATCCCTTCATCCCCTACACTTCACAAGTGAAATCCACCGATATCAACTCTGTTTTGCAAAAAAAAAAAAAAAAAATGAAGTAGTCGGTGTCGTAGGAATGGCTGAGAAAATCTGGGTGATAAACGGTTAGATGAAAGGGACCAAATTGTCGTTCTCCTTGCACAGAGACACGTGTGGCTGAGAGGGGGAATTGGCTCTCTCTACTGATAAGAGGAAGCTCCTAAACTAAATGTGCTACTAGTTTTTTTTTTCTTGCTCTACACTTCACTGCAGGTTCAACCATGGCAATAAATCTAGTTCCTGTCAGAGAAACATTTTCACCAAACTACAATAGAAAGCAGTCGATGTTTGGCATCGTTCAGGATATCGAAAGATGCCGGTTGCGTCACTGTTTCAAACAAACAAAATACACTCAATGGGCCACTACAGTTTGCACGCACACAAGAAATTACTTAACCGCTCTATTTCATGCCACTTTAGGCATTAAAATTGTCTTAAGCAGACCTTGGAACTTTAAAAAATGTACAAAATTCCTTGCATTAAAGAAATTATGAATGCAAAAAAAAAATGTAATGCCTGTATTGCAAAAACAACAAGTCTCCTACAGTTTTTGAAAGTTCTGCATGTGCATTCAACTGTTTGTGACATGGTTCACAATAATACAAACCTGTTCACTCCAGCATTTTTCCGTCTAAGTATAGAATGGAAAAAAATACATTTCTACCCTACAAGGAACCACCATAGAATGAATGTGGCCAGTTTTTGTACCGTCTCTTTATTCTTGGTGGGATAAAAACAGGGTTAGCTGTTCCTAGCTGTCTGTCATTGGCTCTCTCTCCTCTCCACACTCCTCTATCGCTCACATTTCCCATACGGCTTCAAGTCAACCGATGTGTGCGCGGCTCCCCGTCCGCGCTCATGTTTCCCAGCCGGGACAGAAATAGGTGTTTTCCCTCCTTTCCTGGTGGTGTTCAGGCAGGATCTGCTGGGCAGATTTTTGGGAGATGGCAGCCTCGCAGTGTTTTCTCATGGCAGGGTGCGGTCGCTTGCTCTGCCTGGCTCGCGCTCAGCGGCTCCCCGAGGCGGGCCCAGAGCACCTCGGCCACCCGTACTGGGTTCTGCCCACATGCACACACTCCCACCGCAGGATCAAGGTCCGTGGCGGCCAGATGACGGGGGTGCAGGGTTCAGTCTGACACGGAGGGGAAACTTGGTGCCCTCTGTCAATGGGGTTCATATGTCCGTTCCCGGGATCAAAAAGGGCCGTGCAGCCAAGCACAGCAAATTACACGGACTGCGCTGGAAGGTACCCGACCACAAACGCGCATACACGCTCACACACACAGACATACACGTACACACAGAGACACGCACAAAACAACACTTCCACCGCCACTTTCACTAACCAACCTTCAACTTACAGAAAATTCTGCATGCTGGCACTATTTTATGGCTGTAAAAGAATGTCATGGTACATGAAAACCCGCGCAGGGAAAGTCTGCACATGTCTGCGTCTGTGTGTGTGTGTATGCACGCACACTAGCCACCCAAAGTATACGTTCTCCCCGGTACGATTACTACGACCACAGAGTGAAAGTCAGGTTGCAGGATAAAATTCACACCAGGTTATGAAAGACTATACGGGAGTAATTGCAAAGTAAGTGTGGGGTCTTGACGGGAGAGCTAGAGTCAACAACCACCCACAGAATGTTTAAGACACGGTGATCTATAAAAATATCCTGGAATTACTGGGGGAAATATCATACAAAAGGTTGCGAATTAGGCGCTGCACCTAATATTTAAAGGTCTGAGCCGGTCTACACAACAAAACCAATCAAAACACGCTGCAGTCTGAGCTAAAAATAACTCCACAAAGCATAAGTGAATAAACATCCAGTAGGAGGGAATTTATTATATAGACAATCAAAACCACAGAGTGCCAGTAGGGTCTAGTGCTTTGCACAGTCCACATAATATAGAGAAAACAATCTCTGTTAGAAATGTGTGCTTTTTTTTAATCTTGTGCTGATTAATGCGTAAGGACAGCATACTTCTAACTACACACATTAGCAGAGCCCCGGCTTGGAGATATTACGGTGATTGACATAAACGCTGCCTGCGGTGGGCTGTGTACTTGAAGGCAGTTTAAATGAAGTGGGAACTCTAGGCTTCTTTCTTGCTGTGCCTCGACAGCACTTCAATCTCCGAAACATCTGCGATAAGGCTCAACTGGGCCATCTGCTCAGAGATAGCACAAGCAATAACACTCCCGCTGATCCGGCTGGCCCCGATACACATACTCTGTGAAAACACGTCCCCCCACCCCCCCCCGCTGCCTTGCTTATTATTTTCAGCTGCGCATCTTCGCCTGTTTGTGTCCGAGCACCTGCCAGATTTTTGTACGCGATATCTGAATCGATCATCTGAAAAAACTTGTTTCCGAGTACGCCAACAGCGAAGGGTTTGGCACGTGTTGTGTTTGGACACTTTGCATCACGAGGGAATTAACTTTCTGCAGCAGTGCTTGGCCTGCAATGTCAAACATTTTGTCCGTCTACAGAGATTATGTAGACTTAAAAAAAAGGAAAAAAAAAAAACAACAACAACAGAAATTCCCCAATGATATTTAGAACTGGAGTCATTCAAGTTGAGGCAAGCATTTGTGGATGCAGATATTTGGCTGACGTGCCCCAGACTTGAGCCCCGCACTGGAGAGCCGGTGCAACCTTCCCCCTGCTGTGCTCATATTATCTGCTACAGTTCACGCTGTCCAAACAGTACGGACTCCAAAGATCTAAAGCTCGGCGCCATAACAACAGAACCTCCCACCTAGCTTAGCGCGAGGTCGCTGCAGCATTCACGCAGTGTGTGCCTCCCTGTGCATGAACTAAAAACCGGTGTGAGACAAACTGCATGACATCTCTGGGCCACAAAACTCTTCTTCCCAGTCAAAGTCTTTTCCTCCTGCAACCACATGAAAAAAGAGAGGCAGGGGGGGGAATGGAACACATGATGTAGGACTAATCCCTGCCATGAACAACAGCGGCACCGCAGGCGCCTGACACGTGCATCTGCACAGCCAAGACTGGAGGCAAGCTTCGCTGAACCACTGGCACCTAATGCTGGTCATGTGCCAGTCAACCCACCCACTGGAGGGCAGCTCAGAGGGTGTGAGAAAGTGTGTGTGTTTGTGCCTTTCATACATGTGTGATCAGGTGGTGAAAGTATGTAAATGTAAAAAAAAAATATGACTACTGATATTCTGGTTGAGTCCGTGAACAACATCAATACACTAGAATATAATCAGATGTGACTAATATGACAGTTATTTGACTATTTCCTCCCTCTGCAATATCCATCCATTTCCTATACCTGTTTATTCCTTATTAGGGTCATGGGAGTCTGCTGGAGTACTTGGGGTGAGGCAATTCAGACTCTCCACTTAACCTAGGCTGTGAGGAAGCCGGAGAAACTGGAAAATGCACATAGACATGGGTTGAATACACAAACTCCACACAGAAAGGTCCCAGCCCAAGTCCTTTAACTGTGACCTCCTTGCTGCAATATATGCATTTTAATTTTTTGAAAATTTTAGGCTGCCTATTAAAGTGTGGCAACCGGTACATTTCTGTTCACTGTCCCCAATAAATGAACTAATAAAATACTATAAATAACATAAGAAGGGAAGCTAGGTAATAAGTTAGCTCTTACTGTCACATTACACAAAGTTATTCTGTAATAGAATACCATTATTTTAACCTTCAAATAGTAACAGGCCTAACAAATTCTATGTTGTACTTAATCTCGGGGTCCGCTGGAGCTAATCCCACGCGCCTCGGGCGAGAGGCAGGGATCCACCCCAGGCAGATCGCCGGTCCACTGTGGAGCACACACACACACATACACACACACCACTTAGCCACACACCCACACCCATGGGCATTCTAGAGTCTCTAATTAACCTAAGCATGTTTTGGACTGTGGGTGGAAGCCAGAGAAACCCAGAGAAAACCCATGCAGACATGAGGAGGACATGGAAACTCCACACTGGAAGGTCCCAGCCTGAGGACTTGAACATGCAAACCAATAAAATAAAATAAATGACATAAGAAGGGGAGCTACAGAAGGTTATCCTGTAATAACATGACCTATTCTAACCTTCACTAGCAATAGGCCTAACAAATATTCAATCTATTCATTTTTTCTAATCATAAAAATGAATTAGTATAATTTTGGAATATATATATTATAGCTATACAATACCTGTTATAATAATAGTGAACTGTTATGAACAAGTTGATTATGAATGATTAAGTCTCATTAGCCAAGTATGTGAAAGTGATGAAGGCTAACACCAGGCTTCTCCTCCTCCTCCTCCTCCTCCTCTCTAACTCAGTACCTGCAGCAATGAGTCTGACCAGCAGCAGCACAGGAAGAATGACACCATGGAGCTGTTTCTTGTTAAAGAAACCTGCAGCCTTACTTCGCCGTGGACTCTGAGGGTCTGACAGTATGAAAGCTTGTTTAAAGTTTTGCCATTCAGAAGATATGGTCCATGTACTAAAATGATAAACGTGTTACTGGGTCAGTGAAAAATCATGGTTGGCATAATGAGAAAGTCAAGAAAATGTTCAAATACAGTTTAAAGAAGCATTACATACATTTTGTGTTCCTGTTGGTTTGTCATTTTTTTTAAATTACGATTGTGTGTTTTTTTGGTCACAAAATGTCAAATAGTATAAAGAAATAGAATCATAAATTTTAAATGTTAAATCCACCTAGAATGTAAAACTAGTCAATATAATAGTTAAACTACCTGGTAACACGTTTTTAGGGTTACACCACATTGTACCTGTTACAAACAGTCAAAGTATATACATATTCTTTACATAAGGGGTCAATAACCAGTCATTGTATTGTGTCAGCCACAACAAACATTTTTACCAGTGCTTTGGTCAGGAGGACTGACAGGAGTATTTAAACCCAACATAGAGGCCTTTGATGGTGGAAACCCACCCACACACACACACACACACACACATCACGAGAACATGCAAACTCCACACGGAAAGCACCTGGGATTTGAACCCGCTGCGAGGCAAAAGTGCTAACCACTGAGCCACTGTGCTGCCACAACAGGAGTGGAAGTGAATAGTAACCGCCCCTGGATCCATGTAGCCGCCCCCTCATCCAGAGTGCTTGTACATAACTTCTGTTTCTCCAACCAACCTCAGCTCTCTGAGGGACGTGACAGTTCCGTCGGTACTGGGCCAATCATAACAGCGTGGGCGTTTTGGAAAGGAAGGGAAGAAGTGAGTGTGTGAGACAGCAGACTGCATTAGTGGTACATGTCTACCCAGGTGCTTTTGGACCTTTAAAGTGTGCTAATTTGCATAAATAGACCACTAAAATATGAATAATAAACTGAAAAGAATCACAGGCATTGGTCTTGTTTTTCTTTGTGTGTGTGTCTAACAACTCAAAGTTTTGAACTTAAATCATGGAAGGATGAATGAATGTCCAGAAATACAGTAAATTACCTAGCCTGTCTTACTGTAAGGGGAGTATAATCAGCCAACGGTGTGCTGTGTACAGGATTAAAATAATAATTGATCAGTTTTAATGCACAATACACAAGCAAAACATTAAAAAAAGATTATTGCTGTGAAATAACACTTTCAACCTGTGTTCAGATGGGCTGCACTTACTGGGTCTGTGCGAGGCAGCCGGGGGCCAGGGTGGTTTGGGATTGAGGCGTACGCTGGAGACTCGTCAGCTCCAGCATGTCCACCTGTACGTCTGTCACATGACCGGGTAAGGGTTTGAGCACAGTCAGGATCTTCTCCACCAGATTGTCGCCATGGTGACCAACGGCTCCTGATAAACCAAGAAAGGGGAAATGGGGGGTTTGAGTTGAAAAACGACAACTATTTAGTATGCAATTGTCACTTTTGGCAAATTGTCACAATTATTTACAGGAATATTAAGAAATAAAAATTATCATGATGGTATGGCCCAAAGGAGATAGGGGGAGGTTGATCACCTGTAAGGTCCATTGTTCGGTCTACAAATATGATTGATGCTTTATTCTGTGCTGTTTTCCTGCGGTTTTTAGCTTGAGGGTGATTGGCCAGTTCCCCTGCTATCATCCGGCTCATGGGACCCACACTAAAGCTCTCCTCCCTGGTCCCAGTGGCTTCAAACATAGAATTCAAAGCCGAGGCCAGTGACTTTATTTCAACCTGCAGCGCGGCGGGGAGGGAGTGTACATCTACGTCTAACAGGCTTCCGAATCTCTTCTTCTCCGGCCGCTTGGCGTTGATGACCTCCAGGTCGGGCGGCAGCAGCGGGAACAGGTGCGCGAAGGCGGGCGTGAGCAGCAGCTGCTGCGACACGGGGGCGAACACCGCCGGCACGTGCATGACTTCGGCCGTGTAGTTCATGTTCCCCATCCACTCGCAGAGCTTCTCCTCGAACTGCTCGAACACGGGGCTGCCCTCCATCTCGGCGGCGACGCTGTTGGCGAGCAGGTGGACGGAGTGGGCCACGGTGGTGACGACGACGCAGTACTGGAAGTGGCTGAGGGATATGATGTCCTTCATGATGTCCACCGTCCTGCCCTTCAGCACGCTGCTCACCACGAACACCGCCTTGGGCTCGTTCGCGCCGCAGCTCTCGAAGCTGGAGAACTGTTTTAAGTTTCTGGCCCCTGCCTCGAACAGGGCGGCAGCACCGCCGCTCCAGTGGAGAGCCTCGGCGCACTTGTCGTCCATGAAAACAACAGCCTTCTTTACCTTCGACAGCACTTTGTCCCACATCTGGTGCGGAAAGTGCGAGAATTCCTCCGCCGTCAGCATGTTGTTCGTTGTTGTTTTTGTTGTCAACGTTCGCTAAATGCAGCGGAATCGAAGACTCATCGGAGATGCAGGCTGTGGTAGACGCAGCACAAAACAAAACAAACGCACGAGTCCCGCAAAGGTGACGTGGCAACAGCGCGTCGCAGCGTAAACGCGTCACCAAGCATAGCCTCTGCAGTAGTTTGTAGCATCTCTAAACAAAAGTTATGAATTTTTGGAATTTAATATTTATGTCAACACAAGACACGACATTTAAATCAAATAAATTGTTAAATTACTTAAAGCGTGTAGTTTTTTTCAATACAACATTAAATAGATTTGATGAAATTAACGCTTTTTGGTAGCAGCGGTTATTGCAGGTTGTCAATCGAGCGATTTCTGACCAATCAGAAGGCAGGATTTATCGCCCTCGAGGAATCTGTTTAACTGTCAATTTTAAACATAACGGACAATAATCCGAGTTTCGGTGAATATTAATTTACACTAGAAATAAACCATCATTTAGTAAAATGGCTGCTCTGGAGTCAGAATCCAAAGTTGAAGAAGAAAAAGAAGAAGAAAAAAAATTATATGATTGTGAGTTAAAAAAACAACAACAACAAACTCTTTAATTTATTATTTGTTCTTTTCATTTTTATAATAAATAGCCTAAGGATGCGAAGGTTTTGCTACGTAGATGGAAACTAACTCAAGTGCTGTAATTTAGCATAATTTATCACTATACTGCTTGTACTTGTACTTTACCCGAATATTTTTAGTTTATCATCAGATATTATACTTTTTATTCGATTACATTTATTCTTAACATAACAATTTTACATGAAGTTTTGTATTTTATTATTCTCACTGTGTGATTTGAATTGGTCTAAGAAAGTGAATTATTTTGATTAATTAATATAAAAAACAATGATACAATTACAAAATATGATACAGTTCCAGTGTTACTATTATTTCTACAGAAATTCACTAAAACTAGCTCCACTTTCATGAAGTGAAGCATTACAATGCTCTTACATGTATTTGTTAGTGATACAAAATATTCTGATAATGTTTTTACTTGTACTACTTAATATTTTAACATGTTGAATGTAGGACTTACAGGTTCAGGTTACCGATAACTGCATTTTTAACTTTTAGTAAAGTAAAGGATATGAACGCTTCTTCCTCCACAGGGTCACTGTAACACACCATGATAAAATGTAAGTGTCAACTTATGTTAATCACAATGTTTATCTACATTTATGTGTGTTTTTTAGGGATTTATAACATAAACTCCCCAGATGATCGGGAGGAGAGAGAAAATGTCCCCTCCAGGTATTAACTAAGCACTATCTATAACCCATTTGTCTATGGTGTTCAGCCCTTTTATTACATATTTATGAATGATCATTTGAACATTTTATTGGTGGTGATCCTATAATTAGTTAATTCTTCAGTTGCCTCTCTTAGTTTAAAGTACATCAATGCATTTACAACACACATGTTTTACAGGTCAGGTTCACAAATAATAATAATAATAATAATGATTTTATAGCGCCTTATCTAGATATGCAAAGCGTATGATGGGAAAAGCTCACTTCAACCATCATCAGTTCATCATTACACCAGAATGCCATCCACATATCAGCGTGAGGTGGAGAAGAAGAGATGGAGGGGATCGTACTCTTTTGACAGTACAGTAATGATAGTGATCATTACTTCACGGCGACATCCAGTGCGATGCCTGAAATGTGCAGCCAGTCATGTGGAACATTAGGAAGTATTTTGATGCTCATTAAGTCCACTGCCAGGCGTGTAGTGTTTTTTTTTGTGAGCCTGATAATGTGGATGTAAGCAGTCACATAAATGGGGCTCCACCAATATCAATGGTCTGCATCCCCCAGCCTCTTTGTCTCAGAGTTGTGTAGCATGACCTGACGAATACACACTAAAGATTCAACCTACCTATAGTTCCTTTTTTTAGTACTTTTCTTGTCTTTGCTTCAATCTGGAAGGTAATCATGCTCAAGTTGCACGTGCAGCTCAACTGTTGTTGATAAAAGTAAAACTGAGGTTAAATTAGGTCACGGTTATATGGAAATCAGTTTGTCTCATTAATAGTTGTAGATGCAGATCATTAACCACCAGCGGATGAAGGTATATAGGAATGTCTATTCATGTGTCTTGCATTGTTTCTACCTTTGTACCATGCAGTATCGCAGTATGGAACTTTTTAAAAATTATTTTCTAATCTCTAAATCTTGACAGGTCATGACAAAAGTCACTTGACTTAAGCACACAGCTCAAAATAGCTCCACTCCCTGGAGACTTGTTTCTCCTTATTTCCATTTTTCTGTGTTTTGTACTTCGTTACAGTGCCTGGCAAATGAACCATAATGAAGTATAGTGCATTTTGGCATCCAAGTGGATGTTATTTTTTTCATGTGCCTTTTATTGCGGCAGTTTGAAAGGTGTCCAAGATGCTGAGGGCAGTGACAATGACACTGCTGATGAATGCAATGATTTTTATGTAAGCAAGCAGCAAAGTGTGTAAATGTTTACCATCCATCTTCTGGTAACATAATGTGGAATTCTCCAGCCTTCTATTATGTTTGTTTGTCTGTTGGGCATACCATGATGGTGCATTATTTGTCAGGAACCTTTTGTTTGAGATGAGATGTTTTTATTGTTTCTTTGTGCTATATTTTTTATTGGAAGGCACTATTTGAAATTAGGTTATCACCATGCCATCCAGACACCAGTGTTTGGCAGTGTGTCTTGTCTTGATGATGAATATGGCTATTGTCTATTTTCAGCCCAGAGCACACACCCGAGTATCTGAAAATTGATGGTGAAAGGAGCCCATATGCACTTGGTAAGTAGGTGCCCTGCCATACTTTTTAAGGATGACCAAAATAAAAGACAACACATAGCATTACATTACAAGCGAAAAGTTTGGAGCAAGGAAAGTCATTATTTTTTCTTTGCATTCATTAAAAGTAAATAACAGACATTTTTATTTCGAAGATACTTTCAGCTGAGTACGTAGTACAACAGAATTTCAAATAGGTCTTTCTTCACACAATCGAGTTGATGCTTTGGTCAACCCAGGTACTATTTGACCTTAAACATGGACTTAATCACATCCCGAACACCTTAATCATTAGTTGACCTTTTCACTGAGAATATTGGCTCATTGTTGCATGCCAGCTCAGTTTAGTGATGATTTATGTAAAAAGAAAATGCCCCATGGCCTTACTGAAAATTAATAAATTATAATCCTCTACATTACTGTCAGGATTGTGAAGTGTGTGTGTCAGACATCTTGTATTCTGTCAACTGCTTTACAGCTGGTGAGGGGCTGAACATGGATGCATTTGACAATGTCCTGAGGACCCCACAATTGAAGGTGAATGTTGAGTCTTTAGAAGAGAAACCATGGAGAAAAGCTGGTAAGTAACAGCCTGTTCTCTATGGTCTGTTTCAACTTAACTGGTTTATTAAGTGATTATATGCAGACTTTTATTGCTATGCTCTGTTTTGTATTCAGGTGCTGACATCTCAGATTACTTCAACTATGGTTTTGATGAAGACACCTGGAAGGAGTACTCTAAGAAACAGAAAAAACTTCATGCTATTAATGGAAAAAGAGATCACAATGAAATCAAGGTACCGTTGTTTTCATTCTGAAACCAATAAATAGTGAGTAGATGAGACAGCAGAGGGGGAGTGAGAGCTTGGTTGTTGTTCCTCTCAGGTCCTGGTGGGGCACACTAGACACGGAAAAGAGGAGCCTTGCTTTCATCCCTTCGAACGGGCCTCCAGGTTAGTAACGTGTCTTCTATCGGCCTCTCGTTGTCTGTGTCTACACTGCTCCACCCCGCTGCTCCAACCCACATCCCATTCCCTGCTGGGGCTCTGAGCCTGAGAAGCTGGCAGCTGGCTGTTTCTGTTTGTGACACGACGACTATCTGGCTGATGCCATCTGTTTGCTGTGATCCTAAGATGGGCTCAGCACATTAGGACTGTATTGGCAAGGGAGCCCGCAGCATTGAGGGAAACAGAGGCTCACGTTCAAGTGACGTTTCAGAGAATGCTTTGAAAGGGATTTGTCCATTTTTTAACATCAATATAACCTTGATTGTGAAAGGCTGCTTCCTTTTTTAAATTCTGCTCTAATTTTGATACTTTCCATACATTTACAGCCAGCACATGACATATTTGTACTTTTTGTAATATATCTTGATACTTTTCTTGCTACTGGTCCTATTTTACAACCAAAAAACATTTAATTCATTTTAGTAAATAATTCAATTAATACAAATTTCCAACACCTGAGTTACATATTCATAACACTCATTGCAGATGAAATGGTTCAGTTTTGTATTACACTGCTCCGCTCACATTAGTGGATGCTGAACAGCAGAGCTGGCTGGAGACTGCGGGGGACAGGGCAGTTTGTCTGGGCTCATGGTGCTTTATAGCCCAGTTACAGCCGCCCATCATTTATGTATACGCCGAGCAGCAGATGCTTGTCCTGTTAGTGAATAGAATCCAGGCCCAGCATGCATTAGGTTTCTATTTATGGACCAGGTGTTGTATGCCTTTGAGGGCTTTCGCCTAAATATACACAACCGCATCTTTGCCCAAGCTTCCTCCCGTTTAGTTTAATGTTTGTCAAGGATGCCTGGTGGAGGAGGTTGTGACTGGTAATCAAGGGGCATGAGGTCGCCTGATAGGACCACCTAATTAAAGACCTCTCCCCTGATGATGGAGCAGGTCGTGTGGATCTAAGAGCTATGTGGCTTTCACGCAACTCTGTCTTCGTCACACACTTTATTATCCAGTCCATGGTGTTCTCAACAAGGCTTTGATACAGCAGCTGTTGTGTTCTGAGTGTCTGAAAATGTGATGCTTGCTTAATAAGCTCTTTCTGTATTTGTTGGTCTGCATGTGATTTTCTTCTTCGGTGTTGCCTACCATCCGTAATAGGTGTCCTTTGGGATGTACTGTACTGTACTTGTACATATTGGATGTATTGGATGTAATTCATGTCGCATCAGAACAGGATACATTGTAAAGCCATGTTTGAAATTTTATCTGGCATGTATTTTAAAGCTGAAGTGAGCAAAAGAGATTAAAAACATACAAGAAAGTCCTTATTGAATTGCCAGATGTAGTTGTCTCTTTTCGTCTATGTTTTTCTCTACTGTTGATTAAGTCCTAGTGACAGAAAGGGGTTAGTGTCCCATCTGTGTGTGTGTGTGGTGTGTGTGTGTGTGGTGTGTGTGTGTGGGTGGTGTGTGTGGTGTGTATGTTTGGTGGTAGTGGTGGTGGGGGGTGTTTAGAACTGCAAAGGACTGTTTTGTGAAGACAGCGAGATGACCCAGTTAAGGAGGTTTAATGCGTTAATGGACCTGCAGGGGGACATGGGAAGCGAGATTAGTCAAAGTAATGTCCTGTTTTTAAAAAAAAAATTTAATGTTATATAAGTGCATATCAAACCCGTATGTAGGCTTTGTTTAATGCATATGTAAAAAAAAGAGAAAGGCTTGAATACCATTTTCAATATTGCATCTAGATCTTAAGGCCATGATGCATTTGGTGAATGTCGGTCATATTTCAGCAGAGAGTCAAGTGCTGCCATTGATGTGATTGAAGGACATCCTGGTTCCAACAGCAGAGGCCAATGTCTCAGTAGTGATGGGAACAATACACAGGTAGTGTGTGTCTATTTGCATGTGTATGTGAGTGAGAAATAGGTAAAGACACCGTCATCCACGCTGCTCATAACTATATACTTTACATTGCAGGTGGTTGCTGAGATGTCTCCTCAACAGCTGCATTCATTCGGTTTCTTTCCACATACCCATAAGTATAAGCAAAGTAAGTAACCCCGCCACTGGGGAGAATGCAGCCCACCTAAACACGCTCATTTATTATACGCCTACACCTGATTTTCAACTGTCTAGTACATGCCTTTTCCTCATCTCTGATCATTAGCAGAAGAGTTGTTTTCTAAGATGCCACAGTGATTTTCAGGTGGATGAGGCTTCGGGAGAATCCCCTGTGGGCCACTTCACATATCACGCAGCTGCACAAATGAGTAACGGCAATCTGGACACGTGTGTGTGTGTGTGTGTGTGTGTGTGTGTGTGTGTGTGTGTGCTTTGTGAAGCTGCAACACGTGCCATAATAAATAATCCTGTGTAGTTGAAGGACAGAGGTGAACATCATTGATTGTGCATGTGTGTGTGTGTGTGTGACATTGTGTGTGTGCAGGCAGGTGTCTGCAGTGCTATCCAGGTGTGAGTCCATCCATGCTGTCAGCCTCCAGGCTTCCTGTTGTGCTTTTGTAGTGAATCGGGTCCAGGAAAGGATCCACGGCCCGAGCACATGCCGTATCTTCATTTTCAAAGGTTCCCAAAAATAGAAAAGCTGGCTGAGACCCCCTTCTTACCCCTCGCGCAGACCCCCGTGAACCCCGTAGTGCCTGGCCAACCAGCCGCCGGGGCTGCTAATACCACCGAAATATCATACATCCTGCCGGTCGCTGCTTTGAACGGCCGTCTCCGGCTTTGAAGTGTATTTGTGTATCGTTTCATCCACGCCACCCCCCCCCCCCTTTCTGTAAGGTACAGGCCCTGCCTCCTTTTGTGATGCAAATGTGTAACATGATAAAAATAGCCCCAGGAAAAAAAAAAGTGCTTGGCCAGCAGATTGTGGCACGAAAAATGTGCTGAACAGACCGACCATGGGGAATGAGAGGGAGGCAAATCGGGAGGTGGGGGGACTGTGTTTTTTTTTTTTTTTTCCTTAAAATTTTTGTTTTTCAACGTGGTCACATTAGATGCCGAGTGTGTTTGATAGGAGCTGATTTGGGAGTGGAAGTCTTGCAGGGTTGTAGTCGTGTCATCTATCAGCGTAGGACAGCACACCGCCAAGGTTAGGCCGTCTGCCGCTCTGCGCTGCTGCTGCTAATACCGTCTACAGCTGGTTAGTAGGTCACTACAGTGAGGGTTGCAACACGGCTTGTTTTAAAGTGCCCTTTCGCTTGGCACAGATGCATCAATTGAAGATAATAACTGAGCAAATGCGCAGCACTCACTGAATTGACTGTGCCATTACCACAAGCCCTGCAAACAGGCCTATTGATGTGAACCGCTGACCCCTTCAGCTCTTAAAGGTTGCAGGGATAATCTAAATCGAACATATGACTATCAGCACTCACGCAATTATTGCATAAGTTCCTGGCTTTGTCATCATTCCCAAAGAGTGTGGAATTTTCTATCTGTCCAGGCAGAGCGTTGTGTCTCAGGCTGCAGTAAACAGTAGCCTTTACTTAAGAAAAGAAAACTCCGGGCTGTACCGTAGTGCACGACGGCAGCATGTGTTCCGAGGTGAAATATCTGCTCCATCTAAAACCCTGCAGCCTGTAGCTCTGTAAAACATTAGCATGAGAGAGGGAATGCCACGCAAGCACAATTGGCGGCAATTAGCCCTCAGCCATTAGCTCTCTCATACGCTGCCAAGCATGGAACTCCTGCCTTCATCAAACACTCACTTAGAGATCACCACAGGTAGAAACAATTACTCACTCACGCCAACTCGGATGGCGTGCGAGTGTGTCTGTGCACGCGCGTATGAATGAGCTGGTGTTGACTGTGTGCGCGTGTTTGTGTCTGTGCTTTTTTACATCATGTTTGGTTCTATGAACTTGTGTCAGTGATTTGATCTATTTGTTGTAATAAATCCAATTGTCTCAGGTTTCTTTTTTTCCCCCCATGAGATTCTTTCTGTTTGTTCAGCAGTATTTGCCAGAAGTTCCTCAGTGTATGTGTGTGTGTGTGTTTGTGTTGAGCTCTGCTCTTTCCTTGAATGTCCAGGTGTCTGAGGTATCAAAGGCCTTGCCGGGTCCTTTTCCTCCATAGCGGAGCAGTTCAGGCCCTCTCAACTCAGTGGGAATTGCATTTGAACGGGAAGGAAGATGTTCTACATTTCACTCACAGAGTAGGGGAGCTCTGTGCTCCTCTTAATGTATTCAAACTTGAACTTCCAACCAGCTCTTATTATTCTTCCTCCCGTTTCAACCATTTTTTTTTGTTTCTTTATGTAGTCGAAAAAACTGCTCCGAGCCACTCTCACGTTAGGGGTCTTTATGGGAAAAAAAAAAAGGACGGGGATGGTATCCAGATGTGAATGGGTGTTTGTGCCTCCACTCTTCAAAGGAATCTGATATGTGCGTTGCGAGCGTGTGTGTGTGTGTGTGTGTGCACGCACAATGTATAGTCAATGCTGCCCATGTGTGTGATTCAGAAACTGATTGTGTTGCCTGGTCACGTAAAATCGGAGCATTATAGCAAGTTGGACCATTAACTGTGCACCCAAGCGATTGACTTGTTCTGTTTTATTGATGGGGGGTGAGAGGCAGGGAGGACTTATATTTTGCTGCTCTGACATTTGGAGGTTGATCTAATTTCTACGTGGAAAGTAGTTGCGGCATAAATGATTGTGTTGTTCATTATAGGTAATGTCTCTTTTAATTTTTGACCCGTGTCCCTGTGTTTTGTCTCACATATTAATGCTGGCACATTGATCTCCCCACATTTACTGTAACATGCTTTCTTAATATTCCCATATTTTTGCAGTGGCTCGCCTGTCCTGTCTCATGTTGTGTTTTACTCTACTGGCTGTCACGAAATACATTTGGCTTGGGTTTTGTTTTAGGCTTACACAGGACAAAATGATCAAAACCCCCAGTGGCGAGGACGTTTCATCCTGTGTGATTCTCATGACAACATTGTTTGCATTTAGGAGCATGCATTATTTATTCTTTTCAATGTGTTCTTCTTACAGCTCACAGATCAGTTGATCAATTTGCATGGATGTTCTTGTATGAATTAAACATTTCCATTAAAGTTTACATTTTTTTATACTACAAATAATGTAAGCACAAAACAGCGATGTAGTGTGTTTTGATGTCTTTCTCCTTCCTTCTACACCTTCCCAGTCCAGGAGCTAATTGGCAGTAAAAAAGAAATGTAGTTCATTGCAATTAAAAATTCTCACCACGTTTGTCCAAATAATCTCCATCCACTTCCCTCCAGATGATGGTGATGCCATTTAGTTGCTTTCTAACTGCCATTACAGTAAAAGAAGATAACACACACAGTATCTTTACATGCAGGACATCTGTCTTTATCTCAGTTCACACTTCACCTGTCGTTTCAGCGGGTTAATATGGCCATAGTATATGCATGGGTATGGAAAAAAATGAATATGAACAACTCATTTTTTATCCGACCAGATGTTCTCTTCACCTGGCTTCTCTGTTCCACTTTGTCCCACCTCTAAAGTTGTGGAGCATGCACTCATTTATTGTCCAGCTTCAGTGCGACTAAGCTCATACATGCAGGAGAAAACTGAATTCCAATCACATGTGTGTTAATTTGACTATGAGATGTCCAACACTGTCCAATTTAATTCCAACTAAGGCGTATACATGCATTTTGAAAATCCGACTATTGTCAGACTAACACAATAATTTGACTTTCTTGACTGTCATGTAAACATAATGACTGTTTGAAACACAGTATGGACAACAAATAGTTTTAATAGTTAACCTGGTGCCTGCCAAGAGCCTTGATATTATGGTCTTTTTTGTATTACTCTATGCAGGTTTCACCTCAGGAGGCCCTTCTCTCTCCAAGATTGATGTTTTGGACAGGTGAGCCCATGTGTGTATGTGTGTGTGTGTGTGTGTGTGTAGTGGCAGAAGTATAGGGGCAAGACACACTGCAATCTGGGAAACACTATTCTTGGAGGTTTGACTCAAGCACAGGTGAGATCCAAATTAAGCAGCGATGTGGGAGGAAAATAGAAAAAAAAACTTTAGTAGAGAGAAGAATGTAAAGAAAATGCTTGTTGCTGGGAGAAGTTGGCTGAGGTCAGATCTGGTAGTTCCTATTTTATTTGACACCAAAGAACAACCCGTTCTGACATCCCTGCTTTCCATTCCGAGCCTGATGCATGTTATCGCTGCACGCCGTGCACTGTGTCCGATCTGCCCGCTGCATCGCTGGCCAAATAAGGTAGAAAGCAAGACAGCCACGTTGTTTGCGCCTCCAGTCTCCTGTTTATCAGTATCCAAGGCATCCTCCGCTACTCCCCTCGGATATGTGTCACAACCTGTCTGCAAACTCCCACATTTCGGCCCTAATTTACACTACTTAGATTACGAGTGGACAACATCGCGCCCGCCCTACATTCTCTGACATGGCCCTTAACGCGGCTCCACTTACAGTTGTTTGCTAATAAACTGGCTTCCCCCCTCCCTTGGATGTCGTCTCTATCCAGCCCGTCTCAATCCATCACTCTGTTTGTCTGTCTCACTTCCTGCCCCTTCATCTTTTTTTTTCTTTTTTTCCCCCTCTTTTCTCAAGTCTACTTTTACCCTTTCTCCTAATTTACTGTGTCTACGTGTGCCTGAATCCACTCCGTACGGAAGATGGATTCTCTCACATCTCGGCCCGTCTGCCAAATCCTCACATCCTTCAGGGACTTTCTGTTCCTATGATCTCTGCCAGCTATCTCCCATACGCTTATGAATCATTTCCTTTTCAACTTTTTTTTTCTTCCCTTTTTTCTAACACACACATGTGCAGCATCTACGAAGATAGTCCTGCCTCACCATCGCTGCTCAGCTTGGCCCTGGGGAATATTAGAAACAGCAGGTATTTCTGGCGAGATTCGAGCCTTGGCTCCGGATGATGTGCTGACGGGCCAAGTACCCAAGAGGCTCTTAACATCCATATTTTGTATTTGAACATAAGTTACTTAATTTCCCATTTATATGCCTTTATAGGGATAATACTAGCACCGTGCTGTTACTTTCTATGTTTCTGCCTTTCCTATTCTCACATTCCATATCTAATGTATTAGAGTTTTCATGCAACATATGAGCTGAACATTGAGCATAATCATCATGGGCTGAACAGGTCAAAGCAAAGCAAGCAGGAGTTGTCACATTGAGCCGACACCGTGTGACGCTGATTTTCAAAGAGGAAAGGAGGTTAATAAAGGTACATCTGGACTGTTATTATTATCATTGGCATATTTTTTTTTACACCATGTGAATGTGGACATCAGAAGTCACTGCAGGTAGCTTCTCATAACGTCACAGTCAAACATTTCTTTGCAAAAAAAACAAAATAGACAAATAACCGAATCAATGCAGACCTTCATGCAGCGATCCTGATGTCAGTAACAATGACAAACCAAAAACATGTGGGAATTCGGCTTGAGTTTATTTTCGTACTCCGCTCCACTTATGTGATTTATTTTAGTTCTGTTCTTTGTTTTAAATCTGCTTTATAGTTATATTTGCTTAAATGTGGTCCACTGCTACAATGTTCAGATGCCAAAGACATGTTCCATTAAGTATCCTTATAAAACATCTAGATTCGTAGGACAACGCTACAGATTGTGATGCTGCATACTACTTACCCCATAACTCACATTCCGTCTGCATCACAGATTGATTTTACTTGTTTCTGTGCAGCAACAAGTCAAACAAAAAAGATGTGTCAAAGCCATGTTATTCACTAAAAAGGTGCTGTTCTTGCATTTTAAATGAAGCTAGGATTATCAGTGTTCATGCTGATGATGCAGATACCACAAGGTGAAAAGTGTGTGCCCCGACTCACGGTTCCATTCACAAGCAACCCTCCCCTCGTCTCTGTCTTTCTATCACTACAAAAATGAAATAGAAGAGAGAGAAACTTGCCAGGGCGGTGCGTGGAATGACAGAAGCGCTTACAGTGGGATTTATTCCGCAGCGCATTTGGATCCACACCTGGTGGGAAGCAGGTCCGTTGGACAGGCTTCACACACGCCGCGCTTACCTTCAGCACACTCGGAAGTTTTCAATTGGAAGCGGGTGCAGGTCTGCAGCCACGTGGACAGGCAGGGGATCCAGATAGTGTCGGTAATATGCCCTCCATCCTTTCCTCATGGGCTGGCGAGCACACGCTGAGCCTTGACAAGGAGCCAGTCACTTCAAACACTTGGAAAACACAGCTGTGCATTTGGAAAAATACTTTGATCACAGTGCAGGCCCATTCACTAGTTCTTTTTCACTCATTGATTCATCTGTGAATTTGTTTGCTTGTGCTGTTTCCTTTTGCAATCATTTTTTTGTTAAATGAATGACCCTAAGCGTTATATAAAGTTGACACTTGGGAATAACGTGAGCCAGGATCAAGCAGCTAAGGAGAGTTTGTAAATACTATGATGTACAGTACAGGAGTAAATATACAACACAACAAAATATTCATATATACGCTATATGTTTTTCAGGTATTTGAAATGCAATGCTGTTTATCTCACATTATGCATTAATTATCCTTGTATTTTAAACTATGAAACCCCTGTCTATTGGCATCATATAAACTTGGAATGTTGACAACCTCTAACATCTGGTAGAGATTTGTTTATGGTCTAGTGGTCTTTTAGAAATGTTATGTCTTAGTTGACATACATATTTAAATATTTTAAATGTATTCTGCCTTTTCATTGGGCCTTTTGAAGGCCTTGATGATCCCTTAACTCCACTATTCCCATGTTCTTCAGCTACAGTTCTATTTATTTCATTATCTGTAGAAGGTATACTCTATATATACTCTTCCTTTAAAGTTTTTTTAAACAGTCCTTAGTATCAACTAAAAATGACTCAGTGTTGAACCTGAACAATCTGAACAATTTTAATATGACTGTGTTTTTCCTGTACATTTACAACATTTTAAAGGTTTGATTTGACTGTTTTAGCATAGCACATCGCAGCTTTTCTAGATCTTTTGTATTTTCAATGGAAGACATGTTTAGTATTCACCCTGTGTGTGTGTGTGTGTGTGTGTGTGTGTGTGCGTCTGACATATGCGGTTTGAAAGTCTGTTATTGTTGAAGTGCGTGCCCAGGGGGGATTGAATTAATCATAGACAAGCATTGTTTCTGAAGGATTCTTCAGTAGAAAAACACAACACAAATAGATAACAGGTGCTGGTCTGAATACGGTGACTGGAGCCACAATTAATTTACACGCTGAGTAAATCAAAGCCGATGGAGCCTGGCATGACTCCGCTGTTTCTCTAAGGTGTATGATTCACGAAAGCAGGAAATAGGCGTCAAGCCTCAAATGCTGAAAAGGATTGACAGTGAGGAGAAGTGTGACTAGAGGGACATACAAATGACACGCTGATGATACTGAAAGCAAAAGATGCTGAGATGAAGACGGAGGATGTTTCACTTCTCAAAACAACATTTCAGTGACTTGAAGTTGTACATATCCATGATCAGGTGGTGCGTACCCCAGATCAGTTTAACATGTGTAGAGTGATTCTTGAGCCTGTTTCTCTTTTGTAAATAATGTTGATTAAATGCAAAACACGCTGCACTTTCTTCCTTCACACTTCCCTCCCCCATCAGCCTTTCCATTTTCTCCTTCCTCTCTGTAGTGGGCGACTACAGATGTCTGCTGAGCAGCTTTGGTCTGCTGGATCAGACAACATAATATCCTGGTCCGGGTCCAGAACTGCAGTCTTATTTTGGCCCTCTCTCTCTCTCTCTCTCTCAATACGCGAGCATTTGCAGCGCATGTGTACGGCTGAGCACCCAGGAGAGTGATTTAAAACTGGGGAGGAGAGACGGAACGCGTAACAAAGAGGGGGCGGGGCTGGGAACGCGGCGTTGGCACCGCAGCCGGGTAATATTTCAGCGTCTGATGGCTGACGGATGTTTCTGTAGGAGCTGGAGTGGCGGAGAACCAAAAGCTCTCGAGTAGATGTGGGCAGGAAAATGTTTGATTCTCATGTTCGAGTCGCTTTGCACTGATTGGTCTCAGAATAACTGAAAACGTGTTTATATTTTACTGTATTATACAGGCTAAATTATAGATGTGTGTGTTCTGTGTGTGAATTTACTCAAAATGTGAGTAAGTATGTATGAGTAGGTGAGAGGGGCTTCTCACAAAGCTGATAGCCATAATAGAAACTGCACAGCTGCTGTAAGAAATGCACTATTGCAAAAAGTGCATATTAAGACCATTGTGACAGAAATCAAGATTACTGCAGGACGAGCAGAAATTATTGCCAGTACACGCAGAACTATTTTAGTCTGTCTCTGGTGCGGTGGAATTGTTTATCCTAGACGAGGGAATAACTCGCTTGTATTTGTCGGCCACTGTCAAGAAGTAATTGAGTGCGCTGCCCCCGCCGCTGCCTTCCTTCCTGCGGCTCATTAACGATAAGAGCCGATCCGAGTCCCACTCCAAATTTCACATAGTGCCCTACTAGCCCACACTCGACAGCCAGGGTGCTGTCGAACGTGCACTCAAAGTCATGCTCACATGCATGCACGAGCCAAATCCTGCCCTACATTTCCTCCGCTCGCTCAGTGTTGACCAGTAGCCAGATGTCTATTTAATTATTATAAACCCAGGCAGCTGCCAACTATAATACACACAAGCACGTCCCCTCCCACTCACACACACTCACACACACACTCACACACACACACTGTACTCCTCTGCTGACCCGAGGCTCATGCGGGAGGGTGACGGAGCGTGTGACTGAGCGTTTCTCACATAAAACATGTACATGTCAGGCATCAGAAAGGGCTCCTGCCATCGGCCGCCTGGCTTCAGATCTGGGGCTGGCCCCCAGGAGTTAGACTGTGCCTGCCTACTGGCTCTGAGGAACTCCAAGAAACACATACACTTCAAACCAATACTTGGAATTGAAATAACATTTCTCAATCTGTGTACGCTGTAATGTGGTTGGTAACAATGAATTCCTGTTAGCTGATGTGTAAATAGGTTCAAAATGACAATAATTAGAACCATATCTTGCTGTATGTTCTGTGTTAAAATGTTCTCATATGTTGGAGTAATGAGCCTTTATTTGGGCTGCGTTAAATCTTGGGATTTCAGCATGGAACCTGGAATGGTGCTGTGGGTCAGTTGAGGGAAGTGGGACATGGGGGACAGCCGGGGAAGCTGTGGGCCCACCGCAGAGGATGCTAAATACAGGGGTGGATGGGTGGGGGGGGGGTCGCATGTGCAAGACAGACGCGCAGGGAAATGCCCAGAAGATTTAGCGTTTTCACACCGCACATTTGTCCTAATGTCGCCGCCACAGAGGAGCGTCCGATGCGAGCGGCCCCCCACCTCCTGGGCTCTGTTGACATGTGCGTCCTACATTTCAAGTCACATGATCGGCTTCACGTCGTGCATGTCACACACACACACACACACACATGCTCATGTGTGGAGGTTATATTTTCCATTGCATTGATTTATGACTCCACACGAGGCTATTTTTAGAACGGAACCTGGGGGGGATTCATTGTTCCTGTGTGTGTGGGTTGTGTCCGTGAGAGAGAGAGAGAGAGAGAGAGAGAGAGAGAGAGAGAGAGAGAGAGGAAGAGAAGGAGCCGGGCGTCGCCTCGCTGCCCGTCCCCCGTGCCGCTCGTTGGGGTGTTACTTCGCACGTAGGAGCTGTGCACACACGTTGCACGTTGAGTCACACACACACACACACACACACACGAGCTGAATGTGCCCTCTGGGCAGCGGCTACTGGTTATCAGCTGTGGTTGTGACCGCGTTGCCCCCGGATTTACCACTAATAGATTCCATCAGGGTAACACTCACATGTCCCCACAGTGCACTGCTCTGTATGTTCCTGCTGTGTCTGTGTCTGAAAGCCTCTCCTTCTCATAGTAGCTGCAATATGCCCTCTCACTGTAAATCATATTTTTGGGATGATAAGTAGCTCTTGTGTTTCCAGCTGCTTCAAATTCTCCCACCGCTGCACAGCACACCGTTGTCTCTCACACATGGCATCAGTTCACCCATTCAAGGAGAGCAAATCTAGTTCATGCACGCTTTCTTTGATCAGTGGTTGACAGGAAAGGTGGCACAAGGAATCCATTTATTTCACCGGATAATAATTGAGCGGTAAAGTTCCAAAGTGTTGAGCGAATTAAAATCAGAATTGTCTTCCTGCACCAGTAGAAAATGCTGTAGGACTAGTTTTGCTGTTAACAAAGGGTTTGGCTGACTCTGAATATGGAACGCTAAGTTATAATTGAAAAAATAGGCAGTTGTACTACAATGCAATGAAACCAAATTAGGGCATCGCTATTTCAGAACAGCGAAAGCATGAGAATAACATTTTACAGCCTGAAATGAATTTGCACGAGTCAACAATAACAGCCTCGTTCCATTTGCATTAATTGAATTGGAGTGATTTCTCCCCTCAGCTGAATATTTCATTCAGAGTTACAGTTTCATAAGTTTCTCCCAGCATCGCTTGTGTTTTGGCTAGACTGCTCACACTAACTTTAACAGGCCCGTCTGTTCCTTAGGTGTGGTTTTAGATTTAGGAGGCGTATTGTAGCAGGGTCCGTACTGTTTCTAGAAGATAAACACGCCGCGCTCCTCCTGCCATAGGCAAACGGGGGGAACCGTAAAAATCTGCCTCTTTCCCAGTTTCCTCTTCGTGCCTGATGCCACTTTTATCCTGGCATCAGGCTCTGTCTTGGGGCTTGTACATTCTTCCACCCACATCTGTTTTTATTTTCCCTCTAGTCCGCATACTTAGCCCTCAATCTGAACTATTTTCTGTTTCTATGCCACGGCTTCATGCATGAACCACATACATAAATGTGTGTGTGTTTACTCACATGGATGTCTGCATCTCCTCTTCTCCTCCCATCATTTACTGCTAACAGCGACACTTCCCAAGCTGGGGTTTAGGCTTTTTTTTTTTTTCCTCAAGGCCACCGGTTATCTTTAGATATGTTTGTGTCCCACACGCTCGGCTGCAGCTTCCACGTTTGTGACCCGAGCCCTCAATTTTGTTCGATTTTACACTCGGCCTCATGCAGGAAGTATTGGCTTCTGGCGAAAAGAAACGATTGGCATCGGTGCGTCTTCACAACCACAGGTCCCTCTATTCGAGAAGATAGCATGACGTAACGGGCCAAAGCAAACATCGGAAATACTCTTTAAGTATAGTGACGGTTTGAATGCTTTATTACCCTGGCATAGTGAGGCCAGAGAAGCAGGGTTGGGACTTCAGTAAACAAGGCTGTGTCTTTACATACATTTTGCTTGGAAGCACAAACAAGATAAGTGCTTTAAATTATAGTAGATATAGAATAGTGGGTTTGCAGTTCCTTTTTAGACAATCTACCGCTAAGGCATGTATCAAAGTTACTAAATAAGGTCACATTATCAGTAGCGATATGTAAATATGAAGAGTGATTATGACAGAATGGAATAGTACTTAGGAACCAGAGAGAAGAGACAGAGCGACAGAAAAGCCACATGGGATTACATCACGTTATTTGGGTTATAATCTTGTTTTAAAAAGCCATCATATAATCCTCAGAGAGCACAGCCCAGCCTCGACAGACGAGCTGGCTTGTTGCTGCCGCACGGGGCCAGTCGGCTTTCTTTTGGCAACCGAATTCTCCGCCATAACCTAGCTGAAATAACACCTCCAGCTCCATGATTCATTAGACATTTAATTTCTCTCTCTCCCCCGCACGCAGCTGCTGTTTATTTTTGTGGATGTGGCTTTCATTTGAGTTGTATCCATAATGAATTGTGTTTCTCAGCCGTGCTAAGGCCTATGCTGAGGAACGTGGGGATGGAGTGGACAGAGTTGTGCCCGGGCAACGCATGAAATCTGACAGGGCTAATGATGAATAAAATCATGAAATGTGTAAATACCTCCCGAGGCGCCCGTGCTTCTAACTCACTCTTGTTGCTGTAACGCCGCCTCCTTAAGGAGCCATTTGTCAGTGTTCTGGGTGCGACGCGAGCCGGGTTGTTTCTGTGTTCAAGCGAAATAGCTCTGAGCAAGAACAAATATGGGTCTTGGGTTTTAATCCCCGCTGCTAACAGAGGAGCTGTCTCCAAATATTGAATATATTTAGCTTCCTGCTAACTCTGCCCCTTAAGGCTCTCTCTCTCTCTCTCGCTTTTTTTGTGTTGAGCGAGCGAACACTAATAATTACTCCAGCCAGTGTCTGCATTAGTGTTCGCAGTGTGTGTACTTTTTCCTACATACATTTTTTTTCCGCCAGATTGTACTTTTTTAAGAGCTGGAAAAGGAAAAAAAAATGCCCTCGTAAAGGTCAGGTTGATTATTCTGAAATTGGAAGCTGTGGGTTGTGCTGATGTTGAGGCGAGGGAGAAGGAAACTGTTGTTAATATTAAAAAAATATATATATATATATATATATAATTTCTTAATCATCGAAGGCTGCAGCATTCAGGTTTTTTTTCATCAATCTAACAAACAATTCCACGATACCACCCACTCTTAGTGTAATTTATATGGGCCATAAAGGCTCTCCTCTATAGCCGGAGCCTCACCCAGTCACAACCATCTATTCTCAACAGGCATCATCCCCTGTCAAGGATGTGCGTGCTGTGTAGAATATTGAGCAACTGCAAGGAGAGACTGCAAAACACCAAGACGTACCGACGTTGTGTCTGAGAAGGGATGAAAAGCTTCTTATAGAAGCCGGTATAATTCACAACGTGCACCATTATCTAGACAATAGTGCCTCTACTTATTGTTTTATTTCCATTATGTAGAATAGGCTGAGTGGAGCTGTGCAGGGCAGTCTGTGTGCCTCATACACTGACTGAGGAAGAGTATATGCATCTGACTCACTGAAACACCATAAACTGCTGTGATAATGCGTAACGGCTTCATGGCGAGTCTTATATCGGAGTGTTGTAGCTCTATTATCCTCCGATGCTGGCAGCTGCTGAAATGGGAAAACTACACCGGAGGATTTTTAAACGACTGTCTTGAGGATGGAGATGCAGCTTTATGTACTGTGATATTAATCAAGAATTATTAAACGTTTATGCATTTTGATAAGCCTGAATATAACAAAAAATGAGGATGATGTAAGTGTTGCCTTGTTGGTGAAATTTTATTCGAAATGTACAGTAATAAATGTTGGAAATGAATCGCTCCATCGATCCACCATGGCTGTTTGCTGTGATCAGTCTTCTGTGGGTGTTCCGGTGAAATCTGCATATTTTCCCCATTTCTCCATTGACACCTTTGCATGCATGTTTTTCAGAGGTCATTCAAGGGAAAGGAGGGAAGGTGTGGATCACGGCCGATAATACTTTTGGTCCCACAGGACCGCCGCTCCTCTAGTGAATAATGGATTTTTCTATTAGCTCGGAGGAAAGTGCAGCACGGCTCTTTGGCTTTAATAGAAAGGGCACGCTGTGATACTATTGTCAGGTTCTTTGTTACTGTAAGTCCGGGCCGGGCGGCAGGCGGGAAGACAGGAGCCACTGTGGTTGGGTCCTGGTCCCTCGGGTTCTCGGGAAAAAAAGACGATAACATTCTCATTTCTTCAGTTATTACCCAATGAAACAAGCTTCCAGTTTTATCAGTAGCAAATGGGAGAGGGGGAACAAAAAAACAACATAGCATGTGGGATGGTAGCATAATAAATATGGTACTTTTCAGCTGGGAGGAGGCGAGGAGGCACCGGGACTCTGCAGCGCGAGGCCAGAGATGCAGAAGTCTCCAGAGATCCACAGGAGGAGGAACAGAAGGACGGCGCAGACACACAAGCAGGGAGAGGAGAAACTCATCACGCAGGTGGAACACACACACACACACACACACACACACACACACATTCGCATAGTCCTTGCGAAAAAAAAAAAATGATGGAATTGAAATATGAGTGTTTTGTCGTAGACACAGCAGGACTAGGAGGGAGGACGAGGACAGAGACAGTCAGAGCAGACACAGACACAAAAAAGCCAAGAGGAGAAGGAAGGACAAGGAGTCTAATGAGATGCTCTCCGCTGACTAAAAGAGGAAATTAAAATCTGATTTTCCTGTCTTCCAGCCCGAGGAAAGTGCCCCGTGTCCTCTCACACAGTATTCAATGTCACATCAGAACATTCTGTTTTGTTCAATTTTTAATAAGAAAGTTTAGTATGAAGTATGTACACTATCTTTATCTTGCATCAGCTTTTAGTGTTGTTGTGGTTGTGCTGCAGAAATGCTTTCCTTATGCATCTTTCTTTTTCAAATGACTTTATTGATTATTTAACCAAAACGTACCATCAGATATACTACACAGGCCGAAGCGTGACAGACAGAACCACAGTAGATAGGCACCAGACCATCTACTGCTACACAGAAACCAAGTCAGTTTTTTTCTTAAAAGTAAGAAAATTAGTAAGGCCTCCACAATGTCACCTAATATTTTTAACATGTTATGAACACATTGATCCTTTGTTTTTTTTATATATTTTTTTCCTTGCCAGTGGTTTGATAATTTAGCCATAGCTTCTGAAATAAAATAAAAAAAACAAAACCAAACAAGAGAAACTCAACACGTACTACTACTTGTTAACATGTCCTCTGGTCAAAATGTGAAGATGACATCCACTGTCAGTACAAACAGAACGGAGCCTATATTTAAAAGGCCATACCACAAACAAAAGAAACATATTACAAGTGCTTGGATCGGTACTTTTTTTTTTTTTTAGACACCCAACATTTACAGTAAAGAAATGTGAGTCCAACTTAACGCATACCCTAATATATAACTACTGGAATTGGCAACGTGTTGTGTCTTTTCTCATTCCCCCACACCCCCACCCCACTCACTGGATGCAGTGCCAGAGAATGACCTCTGTCCTTGTGACAAACTCCCAACGTACTAGATGGGAGCGCCTCAGACCCGGATCCTCCCACTGCAGCGTTCCTGGAAAGGGGGCAAGTTGAACTCTGGGAACGTCCAGTCTTAATGTTTGTCCCTCTCTCTCCCAAAACTCCCGGCAAAATCCTCAGCCTGTCCCACCAGAAGTCAACATATCCACGCGGCTACGGCACTAATTCTACGCTTCTCCCGGGGGGGTCGGCCAGTCTCAAGCTTCCGCCCGTTCCACATTCCTCGGTCGGTGCCGCTGACGTAGCGGCGGATGGCGTGGAGCGTCGCTACAGCAGGCTGCCCGGCCACGACACGATGGTCAGCGTGATCCGGCCCCGCAGCTCCTTCAGGAGACGCACCAACGCCGTGTGGGTCATTCCCCATGTACTGTTCCTGTTCACCTCCAGCAAGATGTCCCCACACCTGCAGGAAGCAGTCATTGAAACTTGACATATGCCATTTATGTGACATGCTGAACAGTGCCAAGACAAAGAAAGCTGCACAACTGTACCGTATCCTGCCGTCGTTGTAGGCTGGCGTCCCCTCCACGATGGAGCGGATAAAAAAGGACTGATTGCAGTTGACCTCCTCCTGACCTCCTACGATACTGAAGCCCAGGCTGCCTGAAGTGCTCCGCCGCAGGACGATGTCTTTGCAGCAGTAGAGATGCCTGCATGGGCCAAGAGGGAGATTAAAAAGTACTAATCTCTCAGTTGCATCTCTACATTATGCGTACAGTGTATGCAAAATATATTATTTAATATATATATATGTGCAGATTGCTGAATGTGAAGCAATGAGAGTTTTGAGGCGTCTATCCATCTATAGGATAACCCAGGAACAAGTGAAAATTATATTCAGATCCGTTTAGTTGCATAGCTGGCCTAGACTACATTCCCATGGTGACTCAGTACTTGTTTCGCCTCCAAATCAATTCGGTGTTCAAGGAGAAACGCATTATTATTTCACTTTATTTTATAAAAGCGGGGCGCAGCGGTTGTTTATTGCCGTCAGTGCAGCCGCTGTCTTCCCGACAACGCGTAGCAGTGAGATGAATTCCTGTGCCACAAGCCAAAGGATAAAGTTTTCATTTCTCAGGAGTTGCACTGATGCACTGTAATGGTGGTGAATATTTCAGCTAAAAAAAAAACAAAACAAAGTTAGTTCTGAAAGTATAATGAGTCCTCGCTTTCCCAGCTGGCTCTGTCAAAAGTTTCAACTGGCACCAGCTGGCGCGGGGTCGAAGGGGTTCTGGATGTGAGGGTAGGACGATATGCAAATCATACCAGACTCAGAAATAAAAAGTGGATATAGGGTGCTCACCTAGGTAGCTGCAGCCAGGACACCCACAGTGGGGAGTAGTCGTCGTTGGGCAGCGGGCTCTTGGTGCTGTCTGTCGGCGAGGGCGTGAGACAGGGGGGCGGCGAGCACTCCTGCAGGCTCTCGTCGGGCGGACGCATCTCCAGGACCTTGAGCACGACGGGGGAGCAGGTGTTCTTCAGGTTGGCCACGGCCTCGCCCCGCGTCACCCCCGTCAGATCCACGCCGTTCACGTTCAGCAAGATGTCACCTGCGGGGGGCGGGGGGATAAAAGCTTTTTAAAAAACAGACCCGGCGGTACAGGGACTCGTCACCTGTCTGTTTAATATTCAACAGCCTCCCCAGCTCAGAACACAAAAGGGTCGGGAAGCAGGCGCCACCTGTGCTGCAAAAAGCCTCTCAGTGATGAAAGTGATGCAAAGAAAAAGGCAGACGGCGCCGTCCAGCAACTCAAAAGGACACGTTTGTCCCTGCCAGGATATGCAAATGCAAATGAATCGTCCATTACGGTACGAAAAGCGTGTTTTATAAGCACACAAACTGAGACAGTAACGTGCAGCTTGAACCGTGCACAGGACAAACCAACTCAATTGGCTTCTTTTCGTCTTTCCTGTACTGCTAAGCTCCATCATTTCTCTCATTCCTCTCATAAAGATTCCCAGGCAGGAGGGGGGGGGGTTCAGTGTAATGACAAGCTTAATATGGGCATGCTCTAAGATGGATATCCTGGAATCAGCAGTCGGGTCTCACAACTTTTCCCATAGCGGCTGCCTTTAACCGCATTATGGGATATAAAGACCGCCGCTATGACATCGGTTATGCTTTCGCCGCCTCGTGTTTTTCTCTTATTTCAGAGTCGACCGATTTCATGAGATGAAATACGCAAGCACTTCACAGACTCCCCTTCTGGAAAACACAACAAGCGCCGCTATGGAGATGTTATGCGTATGTGTTGTTGTCTGAGCTAATTTGTATCGCTCTGAACCACAGCAGCACCACTGAGCTTTTTTTTTTTGCTGGATGAATAAACCCCTTATAATGAAAGAGTGTTCATCAATCACCCTGTCTGTTATATAAAAAACATTCATCAGCCAAGCCAAACCAAGACGGTCCATCTGGCATAATGCGGGTGGCGCTGCTTTGCCCAACAGTAGACAAAAACTGAATCTGAAACCGAATGAGTATTTATTTTCACAGAAGCAGTAAACATAAGCTGCTGTATGTCGCGTACCTTTGCGGATGGAGCCCTCCTGTCCCACCACCCCGTCGGGGTCCACGTTTGTGACGTAGATGGGCAGGTCCCACCCTCGGCTGGACATGCCGCCCGCCACCGTCATGCCCAGGGAGTCGTAGGGCTCCTTGGTCAGGGTCACGGTCTTTTCGTAGCAGGCGGGCTTCTGACAAGAGTCCTTCACAAAAAGTAGAACAAAAGTAGTTTCAGCGGAGCATTAATTAATACTGAGCAGAAATTCCTCATTTCAAAAAGAGCTGTTGCTTCTTTCTCACCTTAAATAACAATAACTCAAGACCATGATATAAACCTAATTGTTAAATCAAGGGCACCTTTATAGCGTACCACTAATTTAATTAGATTTGGGAGCAGCGAATTAGCATATTAATGAGGACTGTTTTCTCTGCGAACGGCGATAGCTCCTAAATAATAGAAGGATTCAAATGAATGAACGCCCATGTAGCGAGATAGGAACATGAGTCCAATGACATAGACATAGTTGCTAATTAATGAATGACCTCATTAGCATAATAGTTCATTATGCTAATGAGGTTATATGGTGGGTACCAGGGTGAAACATCAGGCAGCACGAGTGTCTCTTAATTTCGCATTGGCGTTCGTTCTGGAGAAACTGATTTACTCGCAGCGGCTGCCGTGTGCCACTTGAGTGTGAGCCGGATTTTATTTATGCTCATGAGCGCGCTCGGGATTCGGATGGGAGGCGGCACGTAGTGATGACTAACACATGGACACGTTGACACACATAGCGTCGCTAATGCGATGCATTCACACGTTGCTGCTGCGCTCGCAGGAGGAGATCACTTGTTGTCACATGACTGACCCCGGGGCACAGCACTGACACTGCTACCTACCAGAATACACTGCAGTTCACTGCACTGTGTATGTCAGTGTGTCACTGGAGCAGATAATATGCAAAAACATATATTTTATGTTATGTATGTACTGTATATACATACATGGTATTATTCATATTTATATACCTGTCAAACTGATCATTATTAGACTTCACTAAAATATTCTGGGGAAGGATATGGGACAATAACCAAATCCTGCAGAGTGAGAGGATGTTTTTTAATGCAGTAAAAAAAGTAAGATGGGTTGACATAAATGCTGCCTGCCGTACTGCCTGAATGGCCGCTCAGCTTTGATGGCAGAATAATACCTCCATGGATCATTTGCACCTGAAAGGGAATATTAATCATGGGCAGGGGAGACAGGGGAACAAAGCTCCTGCTGGTGTGTTGGTGCTGTGATGTCTCCTGCGTGTGTGTGTGTGTGTGTGTGTGTGGGGGCTACTCACCAGCAGTGTTTGCTGTATATCTACGGGGGAATAGGGCGGGGGTCCATCCATGGCCCATGGGTCCTCCTGTAGGATGTCTGGGGTAGGCAGACAGATCTGACGGGACACGATGAAGTGGACGCGCTCCTCACTTGCCTGCAGAGCAAAACGAGACAGCAGAAGCTGTTCACCGATTGAAGCCTTTTCTGCTCGGCAACCCAAATTAACTTCCTGTTGAATTATTATTATTCATTTAATGTAATTTTTAATACTGCAACCTAAACACACCTAACTAAACACATCTAATTAATATCGTTGTTATGTTGTCATGGTTCTGCTCCAATCAGGACAAACTGAGTCAGGGTCAGGGTTAGGCTCCCTGGAGAGGCCCCGCCCACTTAATGGAAGAACACCTTAATTAGTATCATTGGTGACACCTGCATTTGGCTACTATTTCATGTCAATATGGCTGCTATGAAAAAGGTCTTTAATTGGTTGGTTGGCCACAGGATTTAAAGGATCTTGTCAAAATTAGATCCGACCCTGATATATAAAGCTGGAATGTGTATTAAAATTAGCATTTGTTTTATTTAAAAGATGAGCACAGGAAGTTGTTGGATAGTTGGTTCTAACTATATGTGAGACTGAAAACTCTCTCTCTCTCTCTCTCTCTCTCTCTCTCTCTCTATATATATATATATATATATATATATATATAATTAAATCAGTAGAATAAATGTGTGGCAACTCGTTGACTAATGGCTTGAACTAACAATTACTTGTCGACAAGGAAAAATCTTAATGGAAGGCAGCCTTCAGGAAAACCATGATTGTTTTCCTTTAGGTTCATTGCCTCCCTGGAGTAACATATTTTGTAATTCTGCTCACTGCCAATCCGGCTACACTCATTCCAAAATTGGCTATAAGTGCTCCAAAAGACACGCAGACCAACTGGCTGCTTTCCTCGACCCCCTCTGTCATTCCTCTGAGATTTTTTTTTCCGGTCGCTGCAGCACAGAGCTGACTCCTGAATTAGTCAGCCCGGCCCATTATTGCCTTAATTGGAATAATTTAATTTCATCTCTGCCCGTGCTTAATCTCTGCCAGAAAGTGGCTGCTCTGAGCGGCCATCATGGCTCCGCGGAGACCCAGTCAGACGGCGCAGACAGGAACCACGTGCCCGTAAAGTCTGCCGCAAACACACCGCAATTAACCGCCACTACCACAAACATGGCGTGCCATTGGCTGGCATCGACTCGGGATCTAGACGCAGGGCCCCGTGGTCACGTCCGTCAGGGAATTGACGCAATTAAATACTATTAACTGCAGTTAACACAGACACAACAGCACAGCAAAACAATTAGCCTGAATCACTACAATTATCTTTAATACCTCTGGGACCGGGTGAAAAGAGCAAAAACGCGGTTTGTTCAGGCGCTGTGACAACACCCCTAACCCTAACCCTCGTCTTACCGTCGAACCGTTTTGTGAATAATCCTACAATTTCCCCCTAATTCCCGCCCACTGACCTGGATGAGCAGCGCGGCGTGTTCCGGGGCTCCGTAGCGCAGGTCGTGGCCGTTGATGGCCAGCACGCGGTCGCCCACGCACAGCTGGCCGTCGCGTGCCGCCAGGCCCCCCTCCAGCAGGTGGAAGATGTAGACGCCGTGCTCCTCCGGCCGCCTCACCAGCTTGATGCCCAGCTGCTCGTCCGGCGCGCCCTTGCTCAGCACCACGTGGATGCTGTCGTCCCTCAGGGGGTGGTGGGGCGGGCCGTGGGCCGGGTGGCCCCCCGCCACCTCGTGGCCGTGGTTGTGCGAGTGCGAGCGGTAGCGGTGGCGCTGCTCCCTGAGCACGGTCAGCCGCAGCAGCTGGCACGGCTGCTTGAGGGTGGCCACGGCGTAGCAGTGGGGCACGTTGCTGATGTCTATGCCGTTCACCTGAGGAGAAGGAGGGGGGGCAGAGGGCATGAGCGTATGATCGCCACTTTCTATATCACGGATTCCGCCTGGGGCGTCTGTAGCCGTGATACCTTCAGGATCATGTCCCCCGGCAGCAAGCGTCCGTCGCGGGCGATGACGCCCTCTCTGTAGATGTCCTGGATGAGGATGCGCACCAGGGGCGTCTCGTTGCCGCCGACGACGCTGATGGCCAGCGGGTCCGAGGGATCCACCCGTGTGATCTTAATACTGGTGAGCTCCCCGTCGGGGATCAGGTGATGGAGCTGGGGAAGAGCCAACACTGTGGAGGAGAGTGTAGAACAGGAAAATGGCTTGAATTACGGAAAGATAGAAAGAAAGAAAAAACTATTTTGAGAAACAAGCCAAATAAAACATGAGAGAGAGCAGGGGAAGAGAAAAGGGGGGATGAGAAGAGAAGGGGAAAACGCGAGAAAGTGTTGCGGAGGGAAAGAGAGACACATGGAGGGAGAAGGCCTGGTGGAAGCAGCTGCCTCCAATCCCTCAGGTTACTTAAACAAACTCGTACAGGCCAAGAGGGAAAATTGACTTGGCCGATTGTCCTGCTGGACGCTCGTATCATTAGTCACACGTACAGTACATCGCACCAAGTATGCTTGGGAAAACCCTCAATTTCAAATTTCCACAAAGTTATTACTTTGGGTGGGGATGCAAGTAGGGTCGTAACACACAAACATTTCTACACATATTCCAACCGCTACACTGGGAAAGCACGAATGGAAACAAGGGTTTTTTTTTCTAGCACTGATGAAGTCAAATAAATCTGCCCTGGGTAAAATACTGTATCTATAACTGGATAAAACATTCAGATGTGAATGCAGCAGATTTTTTCTTTCACTAGTTTTCACATTTAACATGTAGTTATTGACCACAACATTGAATGCAGATGTAGGGTGTTACTTGGCTAACTGATCTAATCAAGAAAACCTTTTTGGAATCTTGAAAAAAATAATTTATTTGCTGGTTTGATGACTTTGTATTGTGCAAGCTCCCCTCCCTGCAGCAGTGAGCTCCACTACAGCACAATGACAACATCTTGGAACCGGCCCGCGCTGATGTGGGTGGGGATATTTTGCGACTATTTTGGCCAAAGGCCGTGGCCAATAAATGACAGGGGGAAGATGTATTCCTTATTTGATTTGGTTATGAAAAAAATCGTCTCATTCCTCTTCCCCCCGCGTCGGGCTCCATCGCCTCAGTCATCCGTTCTTCTTGCGCTGCACTTTCCCTATTCCAAAGTCAATATTTTGCCTTTATCGCGGCAGATTGCTTCAAGGGTGAGAGCGCGTTAACACTCAGACCTGCAGCTATTATGTAACCATCCCATCCTCCATCACACACTCTCTTCCAACCTCTGTCCTTCTCCATCTCGTCCTTTTCTCTTTTTTTTCCACCCTCTTGTTACTATCCCTTTATTTATTTTCTTATCTCTTTTTTTTAATGCATTCACTCTTCCGTCCATTTGTTATGTATGGATCCATCCCTACTTCGCTCTCCATCCCCCTCCGTCTATCTTTGTCTCTCCAACGGCGGGGCGATGAATATTTAATCTATTCTCTCAGCCTCCAGCGATGGCCTCAGAGAATAATCTAGTCCCTGAACGTTCGTCATCCCTCATTCTTACGCAACGCCACATTCCTTCTTCCTCTTCCTCCCCATCGCGCTGCGGTTATACTCCAACGTTATGCACTCTTATGGTTGACTATGTTCCCCCTGCTGCACTACCGCCAGGGTCACGGCTGCAGATATATAACATTAAATAGGGCACATTTTCTTTACGACACGCCGTAACATCTTATGGCTCCACCACGCCAACAGCATGGCTCTCCCTCTCTCTGGGGGCTGCTCTGTCAGGTTGTTGGAAGAAAAATAAGTGTGGATGGAGGGGGGTTGAGATAGGAGGAGATGGAGGACGCCACCAGCCTTTTCCTGAGGTGACCTCCTGCATCCGTCCCCGGCCAAAGTGCCTCCGGGTCCCACTCCTCCCTCCTGATCCATCTCTAATGATGCACCGATGGACTTATGCAATCTGCTGCTAAATTATTGAAGGAACATATGCTACTGTTACACTGCGGGCCCTGAGCCCGTGTCACCCCTCCTTTTTGCACAGCTGAGGGAACATCACAAAACCGCCCACACACACAAGTAGTGGAGAATGCACACACGCACACACACGCACACACAGCAGTGGCGTCATGCAGACAAGCCAGATGCATACCTTCCTGTGGCACGCTGGAGTTCCTGGCGTTGTCCCTCTCCTCGGAGGTCTCGTTGCTCACGGCGTTGCCGCTCTTGGTCCTGCGCAGCACGCTGAACGCCCGGTTCAGCCTCCTGAAGGAGCGGCTCCTCACCGAGGAGCGGTCGAAGTTTCTGACTGGGGAGACAGAGAGAGGCACTTTATAGATGTAGCTCACCCTCAGCATGCCCGGACATGTCCCGAAAACCTGCCCCCTCACAGCCAATCAGACGGCTTCCCCCAGGTTCAGCGCTGTATTTAGGCTGAAAACAGAGGTGGAATAAGAAAAAAACAACAAAAAACGATCTGCATTCGTGTCGACGGAAGGAGGGAAATATGATGCAGGAGCTCCAGTTTGTATAATCCATCTGTGAGTTTTTGGGCTTATTACAGAGATTTTTCAAAGCGGAAGGCGGATCTCCCAAGGGAGATATCAGAAAGGAGAGAAATATGCGTGTGTGATTGGGTTAAAGAGATAGAACAGAGATACAGCAGGAAGTTTATTGTTTTTCTCACTTTCCCCCAGATCAGATAAAAATAAACACCTTTGGACAGATCTTTTGGATACTATATTTATATATTTGTTGTTGTCTGAAGTTGTTTCAAACACAGCTATTAAGCTGTTTGTTGAGCGCATTGGATCAAATAACATAATCATGATCCGTTAGGCCTCTGGGAATTGAGGGAAATCAGGTAAACTGAGCGGGGGGTGAGGGGGCGTCTTTTTCCACGCTCTGTCTGATGAGACCCACATTCTCAGAGCTTGAAAACCCCTCATTAGATGCTAAACACTTGTTTACAACAATATGATGAGAGGATTTTACAGCTACGGAAAAGTTTTCAGCAACCATTTGCCTCTCCATCTCATTTTGGCCATTGTAGCGTGTTGCTGGATAGAGTTTCACTGCATTAAAGCGACCCCTGTGCAGTCTGTGACCGCTGGTGGTGCTGCGGAGCAGTGCTCTGCGTACAACAAGGTCCCGTTCTGCTATTGTGCACATGCATGTGTTACACATTACTGCCTATCAAGAGTTGCTGGTGTGTACTGATCAGATGCCAGAGCTCTGTGTCCCAAGATTTAAATCAGAATAAACCTCCCTGTGTGGAAATCATTTCATCTAAGGTAACATGAGGCCAGACGTTGCTTAACCAGCTGAAACGATCCCGGCATTTGGGATGTACACAATGTGTTTTTTGGAGGAATGAAACAAATCCCTCATGTGAACACTTGTGGTGGTGGTGGTGGTGGTGTATGCATGTTTGTTGTATCCTCTTAGATACACACAATTTTTGGTGAGTAATACTGAATGTAAACATGCTTGATTTTTGTGTACTTTTTTTTTTAAAACATGGCCACATAATTTCTCTTTTTTTTTTTTTAAGATAGAGGAACTGCTTGCAACCCGCTTGCAACCAGCGTCCCTTCAATTAATGAATCAATCTGTCCTACACGGTTGCATAACTTGCAGCGGTGATGTAACACATGATGGACTTGAGAAACCATGTCCAGAAGAGAGAGGGGGGGTTCAGAGCCTCCCACAGAGCCTCCTGTCTGGTACTTTACTTGGTGCTTTACTTAGCAGAAGGCAGACAGGCCCGGCCCTGCTGCACCGAGCGCAGGGCGGCCGGCCTCTGCAGCGCCCCCCCCCTCCCTCCCCCCCTCCCTCTGCAGGCCTGGGGAGATGCGAGGGCTCCTGACAGCCACATTAAAAGCGCCGGCCGCTTCTGAAGCTGACAGCTTGTTCAGCATTAGTGACGCATGCGGTGGTGGTGGTGGTGGTGGTGGTGGGCGCCCAGCTGGCCGGGGACAGAAGTGCTGGTGCAGCGTCATTTGGTGTCCCCACTGCCTGGGGGGGCGGTGGTGGGGGGAGCGGGAGAGGGAAAGTAGCGGTGCACTGGTTTCCTGTTTTTTTACAGCAGCGTCATTGGGCATGAACACATATGCTCAGGCTATATTTAACCTACCTCTCCCTCCACGTCTCCTTGACATCATAATGTGCCCTTTCCTCTCAGTGACTTTCTCATCCGACTGTTTTTACACAAAGGGAGCTCTTATGGATTGGCGAAGCAGCGCAGCTAATTGGCTGATAGGATTTCCATCAGTGACCATTACAGAGAGCAAAGACTGTGTTCTGGGTTGAATGAGCGCTGAGTTCTGCACCTTGTAATTCTGCAGGTCTAAATGTACGTTTGAATATAGATCACAGGCAGCCGGTTTTGAGCGGGAGACTGTGTAACAGGAGACGTGAAAGCTTTCTCCTCTCGATTGATTTCCAATCTGTCATTTTGGCAAATGCGCACTCGCCGCGAGCTCCCTCTCTGCGAGATAACTCCGGGGTAGCGTCACGTCACACACACACACACATGCACACACACACACACGAACACACGGACGTTCGCTCAGCCCACTCACACTCACTCTTCTTGCTGCTGCTGCGCGCGGCCAGGCTGGTGGTGCTGCCCGACTGGCTGTTGTCCTCCATGCTGGGGTCGAAGGCGGGGTTGACCAGGCCGGGCTCGTCCGACAGCAGGGCCACGGCGGCGGAGGCGGGGCCGTCGCTGGGCAGCGTGGCGATGGTGAGCTCCGACGTGCTGTCGGTGCACTCGCCCTCCTGCGAGCGGCGCTTCCTGTCCGCAGAGAGTCCATAGTGGGAGGCCCCTTTACACCTGCACACGTTGGAAGACAGGGGTCAACAGGTCAGTCACAAGCTGCGATTACACAGCTGTCTACAGCACAAAACAACAGTGTTGCTGAAAAAGCATGCCAGTACTTCTGCTCCATTTACATTTGTATATTATTTTTAATACAATATTTTTGGTTTAGGACATTTCTTATATTCTTTCGATTTTTCTTATGTAAATTGTTAAAATTTAAAATACAATTTTGATAAATGACGTAATGAGGTGCACGGTTAGTCATGTGATTACCGTAAAGAGTAATTTGGGAGGATATGCTTTCTTTCTGTTGGACCTGCGGTGCTCATGAAGCAAGATGTGTGCAACAGCTTTTTCCTTAAAGCCTTAGCAGCTCCTGAATTTAATCAGGCACACACGGTACGAAAAAACCATCTCATGTTTGAATATTTTCTAGGATTTCATGTTTAAGTTAATGAAGGCCACATGGACATTCACGGAATGTAAAAGACATTAGCCCTAAGACTTTTCATTCATTGAGAAGAGATGACAATGTTAATTTCGTTTCAGTTTTTCCACCTTGTTTGGCGATTCGTTACTACAACGATCCGAGGACGTCCTCTTACAACTCAGATCTATTTGAATAAACAAGCACAATCTTGTAATGAACTAAATGTCGAAGCCGTCAGCAATAAATAGCATCGCTTATCACAGTAGATTGAAGGTCAACGAATCCATGTTAACATCCAATGAAAAGGTCAGCATGTGAAGAATAACGCGAGCAGATCTGCAGCGCCTGCCGCGGCCCGGGGCGCTCTGCTCGCTGACCTCTATCTCCCGCTCTGGGACCGCCTCACACAAAGACAGCTTATCTGACCCTGGCGCTCAGAAAGAGCAACTTTCCACAACACCACATGCACGGTAGCCCTCGACAACAGATGCTGAGGCTGAATACATTTCCCCGCTTAAAATTCAGACGGCACATCTTCGGAGTATGTGCCAGAAATGTCATATTTACTCTGGTAGGGTAAAAAATTATTCTCTCTCCCCCTTTTTTCTTCTGTTGCTTCTTGACAGGAGGTTCTGTAATCACATGTTGGACGGGTTTCTCTCCGTGGCAGTGAGCGTGAGCGGCTCTGACAGGTGATTGAATACAAATGCAAGAGAACAGCCGTTACAGAGGAGGCAGCGCGGCTGACTGACACAACATTTGAATATAAAGCAGAGATTGTCTGAATGTTGTTTTTCCTCTCGACACCGGGGCAACAAAACCACAAACAACATTTACACGGCCTGTCTCTCTCTCTGGCTCACACAGAAACACACAAATACACAAATGCACTCATTAAGCCACACGCCGTAAACGGCTGTTCACGCTGACATTGGTAAGTTGGGGATGTTTCTGTGACGATTGAAGGTACCCACGCAGCGTGAGGGAAATGTATCGTTGGAGATTTTTCCCTCCGTCTGTAAGCAACAACGGCTCATAGCTGACACTTCGTCAGAGGCAGGAATAACTCTGGCCTGTCTCTGCGGCTGTCTCCGAGGAGCCGTCAGCGCAAACATTAACTGGGCTTTAATGAGCTGGATCAGACCCAGGCTGGCCTTTCCAACGGTAGCTCGGGAACAAAACAAGAGGAGTGGCATCGTTTTTTCCCCCCGCGCTGTAAGACGAGCCGAGCGAGGCCCGGTCCGGCGGGGGAGGTTAAGCAAAAGCTAAGGAAAGGTAAAATGGTGGTCGTCATCGCAGAGCAACATTTTGTCTCAATAACGGAGCTGTCTGAGTGGGTCTTGTCCACCCTTAGAAGTGGGTTTCATATCTCACTTGTAGCCACAAGTCAGTGTCTGGGTCTGCTGCAGCGTCGCACACAGCTGAAGCACCTATTGATCCCAATGAGCCTACGCTCAACTGACATATCACCGCCATACAGTCCCTGTGTCCCTGCATGTGTGTGTGTACCTGAGCGTGGGCAACGCCAGCATGACTTATTCTTGCTCATTCAGTTAGTAAATTGAATGCTGTCAAGCATGACCATGCAGCAACATAGCACTTAACTGAGCAGAGTGGTTGAATAGAGCAATAATGCTGCCTGTGGCCTGGGGGGGAGGGGGCGGGGGGCGAAGCCTTCTTTTGTCACTTACTATCAATTACAATAATTAGAGTCACACGCACAGCTTAAAAATGAAGTACCAGTGCTTACATTGCTGCTTTCAAGTGGCACCGAAAAGAGATACTGAAGACTGAATGTTGCTGCTTTTAATGCAAATAGCACATTTTTTTGTTTGTCCCATGCATCAAACACACAGTAGAAAGACTGGGAAATGCACATAGCCTGATTTAGAAACTTTTCTTGGCTCGGTTGTACTTCCTTGAGGTTGTGATCCCATGCAGCCTGTAGAGGTTCACAGCAGGGCCCACCCCCACGTTCTTTAGGCTTCAGCAGGTCAGAACAGAGGCTCATAAATAGTTATGAGACAGACAAAAAAAACAACCTGGAGCTTCAGTCAGGCGCTTGAGACCCTATTTACATTACAAATATATGTCAGGGGTATCGAAACCTCAAATCGAACCCAGAGAAGTGCACGATATGGGACCTTTAACAACACTGTGCAACTTTCCTCATGTAAAGCGTGAGTGAGAGAGCATCTCACGGCGTGTCGGTGCCTGCGTTTGATTGGCTGCGCCTGGTGCAAACTTAGGCTACGAGCCATAGGTGGCGTGTTTTATGAGCAGGAGGAGTAAGGACCACATCAGCATCCAAACAAAGCAATGTTCAGGTTTGTTAGCGTGCAGCTTAATGTGCTGCAGCTGAGCAGCTAATTGGCTGTGTCTCCTGCACGCTGACCATTAGCAGCATGCTCCTCCTCCGCGTGTGTTTGGTGCCTCATTCAACAAGTCCAACGTGTTTGACAAGTCCAGGACATGTGTCTCTCCTTTTGCATTGTTTTGTTTTTTCCTCAAAGACGAACACAGGACCTCATTCTTTACACGACTTACTTGCTGCAGCCTGAAATCGTCCCTGTGAAACAATGTCCTTGTTAACTTTAATTCTGCCAAGCTGCTGTCGATACCTTCATCTATAAGTGTGTTCACTCCGTGACAAAGCTTCACATCGCAGAAACTGATTATTGTACTCTGAAACACTGCTTTTCTTTTTATAGATCAATGCATATGTCAAGTGAGGACGTTGCTGTTTTAGTATGCCTTGTTTCCCAGCTGTTTGGGCTTTTTATTTTGTGCACAGTTTGATATTCTGATCATTAGATCTCATGCACAAACAAGTCTTCTGGTCCATGCTATGGAATTGAATAGCATTCCTGTTTGGGTAATGGAAAATAGAAAACCACAGTCAGTCGCTGGAGATTGGCAAATACTATTGAATACATGTTCATTCAGATAAATGAATTTGACAGGCCGCCCAGCAAAGTGCCTCAGTACAACTCAGCGCACGCTACGCATACTCAAATTTGAGTAGGAATGTCTGTGTGGCTGGAAGATCTCAGGGGATGGGTTCCCAGGACAAGGTGGGGATATCAAAAACAAAGAAAACGCAACTTCAGAGCTCTCACAACTGAAAACTGTAGCGTTGCTGAGGCCATGGTCTGTGCCGTGTTAACGGCGGGGAAGGTGAGCGTGGCAGAAACTCCTCGTCTCAGCCACCAGGGCGGTCCTAGACCTTTTAGAGACGAGGGTAGGAGCCAACTACGTCTGGCGACACACAAGCCGGTGTGTAGTGGCTGAACTTGGCGTGTTTCTGCAGAGCTATCTTTTACTTGTAATGCAGCTTAGGAGGACGCTCATTAGCACCGCTGCATCCGCGTCTCGGGCCTCGGTTATCACCATCATCTTTTCTAAACCCGGGGATCTGCGGCGCGATAAGGCACGAAGTCGCCCAAAGATGCTCCTCCTCCTCCTCCTCCTCCTCCACAAACAGTCGCCTTTCCGGTGATGTGAAATAAAACGCCGGCTCACGACTCATCAAAGCCCGCGAGATCCTCCAATCCTCTTTAGGGGTGAGTGGATTATCCTCCCTAACCCAAATACTCTCCTCGCTCCCTGTCTGCCAGCGGACAATCGTGTTGGGCCACAGCCGCGTGCAGCGCAAATTGCCTCGGCCCGGGGTGACGATTCCAGGTCACGGACGGTCAGGTACAGAGAATCGGGCTGTGTCCGCGTCTGTTCATATGCTGCAGCCGGGTAGCAGCGCGCTCATGAAAATGTCAATTAGAGCCTTATGTATGCACAGAGTCATCATCATCTACGAGGGTACCGCCGCCTGCTGAACTGTGCGCGACCCACAGTATGACTGACTTGTTTTTCGTGGAGCTCCTCTTTTTTTTTCCTCCTTCCTACCATCTTATAAATCCGAAAGCAGCGGGGAGCAGTTGTTTGGTGGCGAGCTCCGACTGCGGTGGCCAACCCGCTGATGCTTTTGAAGATATATCATCAACACCTGACAACGTAGGGGCACTGAGGGAAAGAGGAGGATTTGTCATTGCACGAGGAGCCAGGAGGCAACATGCAGGTTTATTTTCCGTCACTGAGGAATGTGTGGGAAGACGATACGCGACAGGCTTTCTGGTGCAATGCTTAGCAACTTCACGGTCGCTCTGATCACTTTAGAGCACTGCTCACCTCGGAACAAAACTAAATTTACACTAAATTTCAAAATCATACGAATTGAGTTAAAAAAGCCGGTAACTTTATATAACCTTCTGCACCAAATGTCATGCCTTTCTGACTATAAAGTCAAAACAAAGCAAAGAAAAAAATCTTCAAATGCTGCGGGACGTCTTACGGCCCTTGGCTTGGATGAAAAAATCACCCTGATCTGATTCAGGACCTCCTAAGAGGAAACTGTCTATCTGTAATAGCTTTTGGGCCGAGACCAGGAAGGAGTAAGTTGCTTTAGAACAGACTGAGCTGGAACAAATAAAATGTAGAGCTCTGGGGAAGCACCTGTGGCCTTAAAGGGACAACGTATAACACTCTGTCACCTGGTTCAAATAATAGGGGAGGGGCTAGTGCTTGAGTAGAGTACGTAAAAGCTCTATGATTTAATGTTAACACTGTTATTTTTCCATATTACGTTCACGGGTTCATTTCGCTTTTTGGATATTTTAAATTTACACAGCGAAATCTTCTGATTCACAATGATGCATACACAAAGCAGCCACACGTGGAGTGTGTGGGGGTAAACGTAATTGTTGATAAGCCTGTTAATCATTTTTTTTTTTATTTCCCTTGATTAGAAAAGTATAGCGATTGTTCCCTCATCACACGCTTGGGCTACATGCCAAACACATAAATTATAGTTTGATTTGGATGAAAATGGACAGAATGAGCGATAGATGGAGCACATGGAGAGAGAGAGAGGGGAGAGCAACATGAAGGCAGACAGAGTAATCCAGTTAATGATGAACCAGAGGAGTGTTAATCAGAGGATGCGCTGGTGTGTTGATTGGATCCGCCTGCTGTGAGGGGTAATCCCATCTGCCGCGTGAGCAGGGGGCGACGTGTCTGCGGTGGGAGGGGATTTCCTATATCCAAAGATCCGAAGGCCATGACTTCTTACATACGCCAAACCGGAGGTGAACATGCACCGTTAGCCGGGGCAGATAAATCCTGCCTTTTGTGTTTGAGGCCTCCCTCTCCGGCCAGTGCCGTGTCAGTCAAGCCAAACTCTGACTCATGTTTTTTTTTTTTTTAAGCGAATCAATATGTCTGATCATCGGCCGAGCCCTGACCTCATGATCGGGCTGGAAGGGCGTTGATGCAGCGTTCATCTTGTCCGTGTCTGGTTTCAACCGAGCAGGCGAGCTCGCGCTGTCCGTCGATAGTGGAGGAAGAGCACAGGAAGGCACAGCGCTAGCGCTGATTTATTCTCTCTGGCTGAGCCGGATCGCAGCTTCCTGATGCACCTACTGTACGTCCACCTCACCGGTGGCTGTTTTCCAGCCCTGCAGTGAAATACTATGTGTACATTTCTCTCATTGAAATGCAGACAACTTCCAAACATTTTCACAGAGAATCCCCACATTGCTCTCGGCACCTTTTATTTCTCGCTCTACGCCAGATTAGCGCTCGCTCGGCAGTGTTCTGGTCTCTTTGCCTGCAGGTGCCTCGGCAGCCCGACCCCCGAGCCCCTCCGGCACTCGGTAGGTTTGCGTGAGAGATTACAGCTACGCACCCCCCCCGCTGTCAGTTACACTCTGCTGGCTCTCCGCTCCAAAGTCCACTCATACGGAACCCGGCCTACAGATTAGCCCGCTGCAGACAGGGAGACCAAAGGAAAGATTCCACGTTGAACACGTCAAAGACGCTAAATACCAGCCAGGCAGAGCCAAAGGTTAACACACACCTATTTACACAATACAGCCATCTCCAGCGATAAAGCCGAGAAAGTAGGGCATCCGATGTGAATGATTCAGCAAAGTGAGGAAAGTGCACTGCATTGCGGAAAACAAATATCATATATTTAAGTTTCGTAAAAAAAAGCAATCTTCATGAAACACGACGCACCCGAGCTCAATCACATATTTAAAGCTTCCCAGCATACTGATGCTGATTCTCGCCACATTTCTACCTCAGCGGACACGCACGGGCCAGGGAGGCCCAGCGAAAGCAAACACTCTGACCCTCCGCTCCCTTTCTGCTCATGAATAAATGAATACATGCATAATTAATCCGTTCCTTTGTGACTGTGTGTATTTAAACATGTCGCGCACACTTCAGCGACACATAGTGATGGCTGTGCATATTCGTCGTTGGTTGGGTGCGATGCATGGCGGGATGCGTTCCTGCATTCGACTTGTTTGCTTTGCCACCGGTGTGTCCTCTGCGGTACCTTGCCGTGTCCTTCCTCCATGTTCCGTTTCATGCCTGACGGCGCGGGTCGCACGCGCTCGCTTCTGTCTCGTGCATACAAATGCTCCCACGGCAGATTCACATAACATACTTGCATCCCACAAGGAAATAATTATGTCGAGCTCCATTTAGAGAGCAGTGCAAGTTTTGCAGGAGGGCAGGAAGTAGGCTGTTGGCCTGTTTTTTTTTATTACACTCCCCTTGGTCTTACCTGTGTCTCCGCTAGATGTAACGAGACAGGGATTAATATATAATCCAAACAAAAGTCTAATTAGCGAAGCCTGCCCCGTGCCCAGGAGTGGACATAAGGCAGAGGAGGGCACGGCACGGCGCGCCGCCTCTCGACCCGGCGTAAACAAATGGCCGGCATTGTTCAGATCCGGGCAGGGTTGCGCGGCGGCTAATCCTGTTAGGATGCGTCCATGCCGAAGACGTCCGGTAGCACCGGGAGCGCGCACACGGCTTCCCGATGATCAAACGCCTCCTGGATGAGGGCTGAAAAGACGGAAGCTGAGCTAATCGCGCCGTTCGAGACCTCTCGTCCCAGAACCAGAGATGAACTCTGCTTAATCATCCACGCTCCACGGCGCTGTGATTAGGAGAGGCCTCGTGGGGTAAAAACGTAAATCGCTGTGCTCTACTGCACGTGTGTGTGTGTGTGTGTGTAATGGCTGGTGCTGACAGAGCGAAGTGGCAGTAAATATTTTAAGCATTTCATCACAGAGAAACATTTACTCTGCCTTGTTAGTTCCATCTAGTACAGTCTGTGTACAACGTGTGTGTGTGTGTGTGTGTTTGCTGCGCGCGGATTGCACCCACTCTCATTTTTCCCACGTGATATAAACTCGCCGTAGTAATCACAGAAATTGAAGGACATCAGATAGAAGAGCTGGAGGGGGATGGAGAGGGCGCGTGGGGGTGGGTGGGTTGTGTGTGTGTGTGTGTGTGGGGGGGGGGGGGGGTGTGTCACGCCGGAGAGGGCTGCTCCTGTCCACAGTGTGGATAAAGATAAATGATGTTCCACCGCTCTCTAGCCAGGCAGAAAAACAGCACGTCCGCGTTGGTCTGCTCCTGGTTTCTCTCTCTGTCATGTCATAATAAGGGAAAACACTGCTGTCACACACACACACACACACACACACACAATATGTCTGACTGTCAATATTTCTCACTTGAGGGGCAACCTGAGCATCGTACGTGCAGGCCGTCCCTCATGGACGTGACCCACATACATGTGCGCGCTGGATGCCATCGCTATGGCAGCCGTATGTATGGCCAGATGGGAGGAGAGCGCAGGAAGTGACCTTACACCCCCCCTGTCTCCTCTCATCTCCTCTCTGCCGTGCTTTCCAAAACTGCTGCTCGTCCACTTCCACTCTTTTTTTTTTTGGGTTTTCGCGTCCCCTTGAGGGTTTTCAACTTCAGTCCCACCCTCTATCTTTCCTCATCCTCTTTGGCATCCATGGCCGCTCAGCGCTACAGGCTCTCGGTGTCTTGCAGACAGCTAAAGCCGCACTCAGCGGAGAGAGAGCACACAATGAAACGAGGGGATTTATGAGGCGCTGCATTGTTGCATGTATTCATGCCGTATAATGGGACATTTCCTTCAGACTGGAGAGCCGAGCTAGGAGCCTGGCCCTGGGGGGGGGGGCGATCGGAGAGCCTTGGGCTTCACGTGGAGCTGCTGAATGTAGTCCACTCCCACACAGCGAGCGTGACGGCCAATACGGAGCAGCAAACACGGTCACGGCTGGAGGAGCCAAGCTGGCGCAATACGCGGCGTAGCCTACGACGACAGCGGCGGCGTGCCTGCTGCTCTGTGGACTGTCTCTGTTGACTACAACATCCAATAATCGATTGTTCAGCACAGTCCATTTTCAAACATTTCACTACTGTGGGAATACGTATGCTCCCACATTCACACTGCCTCAAATGTTGCAATATTTGGCTTTTTTTGGTTTCACATTGCTAGAAATGTTTGATTTTGGTTGGAAAAAAACAAGCTATTTGAAGACAACAGCTTGAGTGATTCATTGATAAGTTGATAGAACTGACTGACAATAATACAAGAATACGATCATTGGTGGCAGCGCTGATATTGGCACACACAATGTGAACATGACACCACATCACAGGTCTGTTTCCATGGTGTCATGTTTAAACAGAGAAACCTGACATACTGTGCTGATGGCAAAAGTGCTGATGAATATTCAATCATAAATAATCAAAAGGCGGCATTGTGAAAACGTGCGTGGTGGTATTGATGCTGATTGTGTTTACAATGGATGAGAGTCGCTGGCTGTGCATTATTAAAGCTGAGGGCGAAAGTCTTTTTTTTTTTCCCCTACAAACAAACAGACTATCGCCATAACCACAGCGACGTACATGCACACACACACACACACACACACACACACACACACACACACACACACACACAGTGTTTAACATCTACAGCTGTGAGCGAATGCACGCGCTGACAATTTGCTCAGATCAATAGTGTAATCACAGAGACTCTCACACACGCTGCTGAAGACACAGAGACAGGGTGCTGCAGTGGCGCTCTGTAGCATCCAAACCCTCCTGGACGCCACCAACCCGACCCGTCAGCCCTACTGCATCCCACCACCACCGCGGCGACCCACGACCAGAATGGGGAGCAACTTGGTTGTTTATTTTTACTCCCTCCAGTCACACTTCAACTCTTTAAGAATATGAGCAACGAGCATGCAGACACAAACAAGTTGCTGCCTGTCAGGAGTGTGGCGAAGGAGGGGAGAAGATGGGGTGATGTGGGTGAACAGATGCGGGTGGTGGTGGTGGTGGTGGTGGTGGGGGGTTGGTTAGTGGGAGGCTCAGTGTTGTACTCACAGCTCGGAATAGAGGATGTGCAGGTTGCCCAAATTGTCTGTGTAGTTGGCCGGGCTGAGCCAGGGCAGGACCAGCAGCAGCAGAGCCTTCATGGTCAGAGCGCGGCTCGTCCCCCCCTCCGTCTCCTCTCTCTCTCCCCCTTCTCTCCCCCCTCGGCGCCGAAACTCTCCCTCCGTCTTCTATCCCCCTCTTTCCTCGCCCTCCTCCCCCTCCGCCCCCGGTCCTCCCGACCTGGCCGTGCTGACCCCCCCCCCGACGGCTCGCCTGCCTTCCCCCTTCCAGAGGCACCCTCGAAGCGGGACGGATCCTCCGCTTCCTACTTTCTTCCAGCCTCCCTCTTTTCTTCTCTCCCCCCCTCCCCAACCCCCTTTTGTGAGTCCCTCTGTCTCGCCTCAGGCCGGCTGCCTGGTCATCTCAGCTGCAGAGGCAAGCGGGCGGGCTGCCAGAGGTTGAAGTCGGAGCTGAGGAGGAGCAGGAAGAAGCAGCAGCAGCAGAAGCAGGTGCGCAGGAGAAGTCCCGTTGTGGCACAGGAGGAAGAGGAGAAAGTGCAAGGAGGAGAGGAGGCAGACCCGTGCAGGGGTGGCACATTTGGAATACAATTTGAGATGTGCAGCCCCTTAATCTGCTCTGGGCAGTGTTGAGTTGTAAGAGGATTTGCGCTCGTATGCGTGTGTGTGCATGTCTCTCTCTCTCTCTCTCTCTCGGCGTGTGCGTACGTGTGTGTGTGTGTGTGTGCGTGTGTGCGCATGTGTATGTCAGAGAACAGCGCAGGCTGTGACTTATACTGCAGCAGAAACCACTGAGGGGGGAGATGGAGCGGACCAAATTAGAACGATGGTGGGGGGGGGAGGGTACCTGGTGCCGCTCTGATTGGCTCTGCCTCCCCATCATCTCACACGCGCGTGCACTCGGACATATAGACACACGTGTGCAACCTCTGCGTTCACCTCGCCCCCTGCCCCCCACATACGATGGCACATACAGAGGAGGACGGAGGAGAGGCAGCACATACGTTGCCTCACCCCCTCCTCCAGCAACAATGGACTGCTCCCTGTGCAGCAGATTGGTCTGATTGCTCAAAGGAATCTGCCTGACCAAAACACACTGGCAAATCAATATTCCTTGCAGGGATGGGAGCTTGTTATTCTGACTGGAGAGAGGGAACGGTAGGGAGGGCGGAAAACATTGTTTTGTTTTGTTTTTCTGAATGCACATGATTCATTCATCCAACGTTCAGAGGGCAATGCATAGTACTTGAAAAGCATAAGCCTTTCTGGCATCACATCCTATTTTGCTTTTCACTCACAGATGGGAAGTGACCACGGTCAGAGGTGTGTGTTCGTGGCTTTTAGGTCCTGACTTGAAGGTGTGATGTGATTATGAATCTTAAAGTGAGATACACTTGAACTGGAAATTGCAAAGAGGCAGTGAAATCTATCCATATCTGTTTTTTATTTTTTTTTTTACAGTGCAATTGTGTTGTTGTGTTATTCTTCTTTCCAGCATCAACATCCTCCTATTCCTGACCTCTATCTTCATCGTCTCACTCGTTCCCCAACCCCACCCCCCGCGGTTATCCGATTTTCATAGTGCCGCTGAGCTGTCTGCTACCCCGGAGAGAAAAAGACACGTAACTTAGTGTAAATACCCTGTCTGAATGAATATTTCATGGAAGAGGTAGGCAGGCTGAGTTTTGAGTATCTGTGACTGTGTGTGTGTGTGTGTGTGTGTGTGTGCTAATGCATGCATGCGTGCGTACTGTGGCGTAAGTTGTCCTGCGGTATTTGAACAGTGCGCACAGCAACGAGACCACAGGGCATGCAGGAAATGGAAATGTAATTGGATTGTGACAGGATGCAGTTTGTGAACAGAAACCAGTCCCCCCCCCACCCCCCCCCCCCCCCGCCCCACAGGAGCCGTTTCAGTACGCTAGCACATGAACTCACGCTCGCACACACACCATCGTAACGTACACACACACAAACACACTCAGCGGCCGAATCCTCCTACTGATAAAAGCATGTCCGTCCTGTACATGAACGCAGTAATAGATGCAAGTGAAGTGGTAATAATATAAACATTATAATCTTCATACACAGAGATGTCACAATCACGTACCAGGAAAATGTAAATGGAGTAAAATGACTGTAATTATTAGGGATACCCATTCCCTCTGTACATACACGCAAGTAGATTGTGACATAAAACAAGAAGAAAAAAGAAAAAAAATCCATTTTGCCTTCAGGCAGAACATCATTAAAACATACTTGGAACCTAGTAAATTGCCTGGGCTCGTATAAAACGTGGGGTGGGGGGGGGTTAAAGCATTACTGGCAGAATGCACATGCAGCTACATGTACAGCACATACATGAGGCTAATGGAGAGAAATTACCCAGGTGGGTGCAGCGTGCCTCTCCGGCTGAATGCTACGCAAGCCCTTACAGGACGAAGTCACGAAGCAAACAAGGAAAAAAATAACCCATCTAAGCAGGTAGGATTCTGATCTTAACTGTACCGGTTGTGTCCGGAATAATAAATGCACAGTCCAAAGGGCCAATAGAGAAATGGTTAAGTGGAGAGAGGCCAGACGGCGTGGGCTACAGAGACGTTGGGCACCACAATACCTGCAGCTATGGTGCCACAGGCAGAAGACTTATTGACCTTATTACCATGACAATTGACCCCCTGTGAAAGGTACTTTTAATCCTAAAGAGATTCATTTCTTTTCTTTTCATATTCGCCTCAGAGATACAATTAATTCAAGATACAGGCTATTTATTACAGAACTTTGTTTATTCAGTTTTATTCAATCATTTGAGTTTCAAATAAAATGTTTATACATTGTCATGGCGAACATCTGTTGGATTTTAGGCTAAAGTCAAAGCAGCATCAACATGGTTAAGTCCCTTTCAAAGGAAAACACCACATAGAGCAGTAAAAAATGTGTGTGTATGACAATGTTATATGGCTTTTACTGATTAAAAGATAAATATAACTTGGCATAAAATGGTAACACGCAGTTAGTGGAAGGGGGGGGGATAAGGCCTGCTATTGGCTGACTGAAATAGTCTTGGCTTATACCCACATACTAGTGAGCCAGACGACTCGGAGGCAAACACTTCAGCATGTGAACGTAGCGAATGTATTTCTGTGATGCTTTGTTTTTTTAGCTTTTAGTTTTTTTTTTAGAATCTATTTTTAACTGCTTTATATTTTTAGGTTGAGCACCCAGGAATGCGTACTTGCTACCTTTTCCTGCAGACAAAACCTCTATGTAACAGATTCTGCAGCGATGATTCATCTCAAACGTCGTCTATGATCAAATCTAAACACATATATAAAATGTACCATGAAGGTAATCCTACTGCGTCGCTGAGGCTGCAGCAGGAGCGTATTGAAAGACGTGAACAGAAGAGAAATGTTGGAACGGGTATTTCACCGAAAGCCGTTTCTGCATCCCTGCACACGGCTCACAGAGTGCAGCCGCCCCCCGGACGTGGCCTCTCACCTCCACTGATAACACCTTCTAAGTACGGGCGGAGAGCGGCCAGAGCATTCTGGGAGAACCGTGAGCTTCATTATAGCGTTCACTCTACACGGCGGGAAAACAATGCTGCAGCGTCGAGAAAAACAGGACAGAAGCAAAGAGAGTAGGAACCGAGGTGCAAACGGGTGAAACGGGAGCGTGTGGGCGGCGGAGAGAGAGATAAAGAAGTTTTCATAAAGTACAGGGTGAAGACAACGCGCTTGTGTGTGTGTGTGTGTGTGATGTACAAGATGCACTAATTATCATCAGAGGCTTTGGGGCTAAGGGAGCGTTAATGAGCTCTAATGAAAACACACCCGCACCAGGAGAAACCAAAGCGTTAAATTAATGATATATAAATACTTAGATGAAAGCTGGAGGTCAGGGGAAGAACTCCCCCCTTTGGGGCTGGAGCGGCGGGTTAATGACAACGGGGCAAAAAGAGGGTGGGAAACTTAGAGTGTGTGTTTACAGCAGAACGTCCACTTATTGCTGGCTAGCAAATACACTGATGCTCTGAAACCCACTGTCGAAGAGAAGCGCGGCTTTCACCACGCCAGGCTCCGTCCTACCTGCTCTTGATGTGGTCCTGCATTTCGCCACGCGCCATTATCTCGGCGCAGTGCTCGGCGAAGGGGCAGGCCACGCTCAGCTTGTCCAGCAGCTTGTGCACCAGCAGGCTGGGCTTCCTGCAGCTCTGCAGCATTAAGGGCGCGCGGCACACGGGGCAGAAGTCGCTCTCCAGCAGGAAGCTGGTGAGGCACTCCTGGCAGTAGGTGTGGCCGCACGGCGTGTCCAGCGGCCGGATGAGCGGCTGCAGGCAGATGTGGCACACCAGGTCGTCGTCCACCTCGTCCCTGTACAGGTACTCGTGGTTCTCCTCCAGCTGGTGGCGGTGGCCGCACGCCGCGCACAGGTCGGGGGGCGGGGACAGGACCCCGTAGTCGGACGGGGAGAGGGGCGGCGCCGACGCCTCGGCGGCCGCCGGCGTAGCGTCCGGCCGTCCGCCGTCGTCCTGGATGCTCATTTGGAGTGAGAGTCGGGGTGTCTCCCTCTGCTCATCAGCAGCAGAAATCCATGGAAAACTTTATCGGGAAATAAACATATTGTGTAAGACAAGGAGGCAGCGAACAGACTGAAATTAAAACATTTTGGAATCAAACAAGCTGAAGTTTGTAAGTTCTTCGAGTTGATTTTTTGAAAATTTCCAAAAAGTTTTCCGCTTTTGCAAATTAACATTTCAAATATTCATTATTTTTTTTCCTTTGGCAGAGACAGATAGGTTTCTCACAAAGTGTGCTGCAGTCCTTCAAACTTTTTTTTTTTTTTATATACTCTTCAAACTTTATTTTCTCAGAGTTAGAGGAGTATTAAATTCCGCCCCCCGGCAGAGAAGTCATATCAAACTACTGAGATTTCCACTCTGGGTGCAGGAACTTCAGTAGCACTCATCTCAGCAGCGAGTGCACAGACTGATAGACACCGATGAAATCACTCGTGCTGCATGACAAACGCGCGTCGCCGCGCCGTGACATGGTTGCAGGCCTGCCAGTTTATTTTTAGGTTTTTTTTTTTCTCTATTTTTGCCGCTCAGATTTACGCCGTGCTCGACGCCGCCACCGTGCCACCAGCGGCACATGTCATGTCCAAAACGGGCAGGCTCCTCGAGCACATGGACGCGAACAGATGGGCTCAGCCAGACACACGTCACCTTGGCAACGGCCATGTAGCTGGCGCTGTGCTAGCTGCGTTTCTGGACCCACTGTCGAGTCTCGGCTGTTTAATGAGACGCCCGATCTCGTTAAAAAAAAAAGAAAGGACGACAACAGAACTTGTGCTTGGAGTCTGCAAAAACATAAATGTAAACCGACGGCTAGTTCTGTTTTAATTGGACGCGATCGCATACTGTTGCACTAAATAGTTTTAAGACAAAAGACTTTGATATGCAATCCAATATGCTAATGCGTAGAAGTGCTGCCCAGTACATGGATAAGCAAATAGAAAAATCCGCTGAGCAACCACAGGGTTGTCAAAACAAAACAGTTCTTTCAAATGTTTCTTTATAAGCGGAGTGAGGGAAAAAAAAAGGAGCAAGCAATGGGCGAGTTGTGAAAAGCTCAGTGTCTTTGGTGTTTTCTGGGAGCGGGGGGAGGGGGGCACGGCTCTATAAGAAAAGGCCGAGCGGTTGTAACAAAGATGAACTTTCCCGCTGCAAGCTGCGATTCATCACACGCTGTGGCACCTGCTGCGTCTGAGGTCTGGCCTGATCTACGGAGCACAGCACTTTCATCACTGCGCAGGAAAAGCCAGACACAGGGAGAGCGAGAGAGAGAGAGAGAGAGAGCAAATACCTGCCAGCAGGGAAGAAAATAAGGAGGAGGAAAAAAAAGTGATTTAAAGTTAGAGAAAATGAAAAATGAAGTCTAGTTTGATATTCTCTGCAGCTCCTGATCTGGACGGGATAACATAATCTCCTTAAGTTTGTTTTGTTCTCTGTCTCCTGTGGAACTTTGGTGTTATGAGAGAAAAAAAACCACTACACACTAAGGATAACATCGCACAGGGATCAGGTTGTCGTCTTATTTAGTAGCCTGAAACTGAAACGATGACGGGCGGATTCTTCCAGGCTGACAGGAGCAGGAGTTTTAATCATAACGATCTGGGTTTGGCGTGAAGATCACACGCTCACGCCGCGTTTCCTGCATACTGATGCATGTACCTGCATGAAACGCCCGGACACACCCACTCCTCTCTCAGAGAACACGCCCTTTGGCTGCAGCGCAAACATTCTTTCCACGTCTCCAGCTCACGATTGATCGCAGGGTGACAGGAAATTGTTTAGATTGTAAATATAACGCAATTGTGTCTTTTTTGTCTTTTGAACTAAAGCCTCGGCTCAACAGGCTGTCCCCTTTCACCCGTGGCGAGGCAGGAGATTTGTTTGCTTTAGATAACCTATACCTTCTTCCTCACACGTTGCATCTTTTATGTAAATAGGAATGTTAGGAAACTGCTGGCTTCATCTGCTGTGATCTGACATGACATGATGAGTTAATCATGAAATGAAGCTGAGCCAGGTCAGCTCCTTTTTTTTTGTTCCCTAATGATCGATTCTGAAAAACGACAAGGAAAGCAGGTCTGTGTCAGCACTCTTGACTTCTCACACTGAAATAGCATGTTGCTATGCGCACGTCACGCTGCCCGCGTCCACGAATCAAATCACACCTGTGTCCATCAGACAAATAAACACACCCTCAGAGCAAAAGTCAGACGCGTTGCGGCGTGTGCACCAGGCTGGAGAAAATGTAACACAGCCTTCTTTTTGCACAACATCCCTGTCAATCATTGCAGATTTCATGTTTTATGTGCTGACACGCGTGTTAATCAGCGTTATTTTAACGGACACCTGGTCGTTGCGGTTGTTACAGGTAAAGTTCGTAACACTGTCAAGACTTTAAACCGCTCAGTGATTCATGTAGGAAAATAATTCACACAATCTCAGGGACACAATTACAGCGCAGAGCGATCATGAACGATCATGGAGCCCAGAGTTTGGAGGCAAAGTGTGTGCAAGTGCGTGGTTCAAGTCTAAAATACACACACACACACACACACACACTCTGACACAGTCTGTTTTGTCCAGACACGTCTCTGAATCACAGTGAATTCCAGAAACCGCCCCCCCCCCCCGCATGTTTTGATGACATTGGCTTCATAAGACTAAGAACAAGACTTCATAACAAGAATACAAGAGTATAAATCAGCATTTCTATAGAACCGGACTAATGATTGACTTAACTGTCGAGTGTGTTCAACTTTACGCAATCTGACGCCAATCCCAGGATGAGTCACTTTCTCCTGTGTGTACACATGCAGCAGGGAGTTTCCATTAAATACAATGGCAGCCATGTGTCCTGTAGCAGCACTATGGACCCATAAATATTACATAAAGAACCGCAACTTCATATTTTAAAACTCTTTGAAATCGGGCACATGTAGATCCATGTAGAGCAGATATGGGATGTGGAGCACCAGAGCGGCGTAATTCCTACAAACTATAACACTGGCATCAGGGCTGTGTGTGTGTGTGTGTATGCGTGTGTGTGTGTGTGTGTGCGATCTCCACGGCGAGCTGGACCTGACACCCCGGTCTGGGGGAACAGCTGCAGGCAGATGTGCAGCTCTGTGAAGTGTCTCTAACATCAGAACGGTTGAGGAGGTCAGTACACACCCAGCGAGAGATTAGGATCAGAAAGCACCACACGCCAGTGACGTTAAGGTGAAAGATACAAATAAAGCTTAATGCTAATAACAGGGAGCAGCAGCAGAACGATTGTGCTAGCAGAGACTAAAGCTTAAAGTAGTACTCACTCTGACGCTTCAGCGACTTTCAGCTAGTGCAGCTCACCTGCACAGGTAGAGCCTCTCACAGGGTGTAATATTAAACCATCCTGAGAGGAAGTAACAGGGCGAGAAGAGGAAAAAAAGGGGGAATGACTCAGTGAGGAGGACTTTGTCCCGGTCACGGAGCCCGCCGATTGGCTGCCGGCCTCCAGCTGAGAAAAAGTATCCGACCCCTGAGGCCTCGTGGGGATTCGACCGACCCCCCCAAAACCCCCGCTGCCGCGAGAGCTCGCTACCTGCTCACCTTTAACAGGCCAAGGTGATCAGGAAGGGACGCAGCAGAGGGGGCGGAGCCGTGGAGGGAAGGTAAACAAGAGAACTGCCCAAACCTGCTCCGGGAGTTCAGGAGAAACTGGTGTTTCCTATAAGTCAGAGGGGATGTGGAGGAAACAAAGCATGGATGGTGGAAGCTGAGAAATGGTAATGAAATATTAAAATGTCTTCACAAACACACGTGCAGCACTGCTTTCCTACAACTTCTTTAAACAGGAATCCCATAATCTGAGTAAATGATAGTCTCATAGGCTTAGGCAGCGCCTCCATAGGCGGCGTGTATATCTAGAAAACTATTCACAATACAGACGTTATTATACTGTAGCTTGTATAGGGCCTTCTTCTGTGTCGTGATTTGTCTCGTCTCACACAAAGGCTGCTTTAGCCGCGCGCGTGACTCCCGCTCTGCACAAAAACACTTGTTATCTTCGCCTTTCAGATGTGTGTGTGTCTCTACCTCGGCTTCTCCCGTCTTTAAAAAAGCCTGCGACCTGCCACAGGTGTTCCCAGACAAACGCGGGCCTGCAGACGCCAGGATGACTGTTCTCCGTGAGTCACTGCGTGACGTGAGCTGGGTCACAACTTATCCGATATGTGGGGGGAATTTTTCTCAAAGCGCTTGTGATCATACGCCGAGCTGTCTGCGCGGAATACAAACGGGCTCTGCAGTTACTCAGCCACGGAATATCAATGATTTAAGTGCATCTTCCATCAAAATGAAGAAAGTGAAACCTGCCAGATTTATTCGAATTGCTAGTTAACATCATGTTTAATGCAGACTAATATATTCTTATCTGTACTGCTGTATTGGAATAAAGCACATTAACCAAAAGGATCAATTGTCATAAAGTACAGACATTAATGCTCCCCAGAGGAGCAAACCTGACTTTGTTGAAACAAACCCTGTTTTTCTGCCACTGTGCAGCCGCTCATAATGCGAGTTGTAGACGATGGAGACGTCCTGCGTGCCTCATCCATCAGCCCGAGGCCTCGCAGTGCATCGCTCTCATTATTACTGATGACTTTTTCATTCATCACGAGTGGCCTTCTCTTTCCATATGAAGGGGAACAACATTCTCTTTAGTTTGTCTGGCACGCTCACACCGTGTTAGTCGTTGCAGCGATTCCTGTCTGTGGAGATGTTCAAGACTCTTTCTTTCAGCAGGGACTGCACCTGCTTTATGATCCTGTGATTTATGTGATATATCATGTATATGTGTGTGTTTATGTGTACATTGTGTTTTTTCTCATTTGTTTCCAATAATATGCTATAACTTTTTAATTCGCGTTATAATCTTGCTTGCTCCCATGAATAAATTAAAGGTTCCTTATTAAAAATCAAACATGAATGTCAGATCAGAATTTCTTAACCTGATCTAGTAGGTTTATGACGAAATACTTGGTGGGTGAGTTTTTTTTTCCCGCACTTCCAGTTGCTTTGCTCTTCACTTGTGTTCCCTCGTCTATTCTACATTACATTTTACTATGCACAATGTCAATGACAATGTCCTAATTTCACATGCAAACCATAAAATGCCACTATCACCGTAAAGTATACTTTATAACAAACACCACACTATTGCACAGAAGAACAAGCCTGTGCCAAGGATTAATGTTAAATGACACAATGAGGAGTTTTATTTCAACAAGTAGCAGAAGAAATCTGTCAAGTAACTTTTTTTTCACTGAAATATCCAATTTTTTTTACCTTTGCCAGACATCCGTCACCCATAACTCATGCCTCCTCGTAGTTGTGTTTGCGTTTTCATTTCTATGTAAATTTAATCTCAGTTTCACAGATCACTCGCAGGCCTCCTGCAAGTGTTTTGGAACAGAAACTCCTGATTGCACCGTGTTACGTTACCGTCGAGCCGGAGGTATTTCTGAGTCGTATGTCTTCTCTGAATATCGGAGTCTAATCTCTTCACTGGTGAATGAACAAACAAATTGTGGAGCCTGTTCCTGGTGACCTTTAAGGGGCTGTCATGTCCTCTCAACGATAATACAGCAGGATGCACCAACTGGTTGGAAAATACGTTGTATCTGCTAAATTACACCGTATGCTTTGCGACTGGGTTTCTCCCCTCAGCTTAGCTGTGCCTCACATCCCTCTGACACACTTTCCCTCTAAGTCCTCGGCGATGATTTAAATTCAGGAGCCAGATGAACGCGTCATAAAATACGGAGACGGAAGATATTTTCCCATATTTTGTCTCGTTTTTTTTTTTTTTTTGAAGTACCCTTCATCTGTTTTTTTTTTTTCTTTATCCGTTGTCATGTGGCAAGTGAAAGTCTAGACATCTCTCTTTCTCTTACCCACGGCCTCCATATTTCACACGGAGGCGTCGCAAGGGCAGCGTGAATATTGAAGAGGCGAACGGCAGAAGGTCATAAAATAGTCCCGGCTGAGACGCCGGTATAGAAAATGCCTCTCTGTCCATTTTCTATACCGGATTATTCCCCACTAGGGTCAGGCTCACCGAACCTGAGGCAACAGAGCTGAGTCATTTCATGTGTACAAACAGGGGGATTCCTGCACCTGTCAGTGTTCATCCGTGATGTGCACAGCGTGGTGGACTGAATGCGGAACCAGGTGTGGCACACTTTCAATTTAGCATAATGCAGTTAATTTGTTCATATGAGGGGAGTCGTAGTAAATGCTGCAACTGCTGTGTGATGAGTGCGTGAAGATCACAATCAATTTGTGTTTCTCATATATTTACGATGGTGGTTGGTGAGTGTGAGTATAGAAGAATATAGTATGAGAATATAATTGGATTCAACAACAGAATTTGCCTTTTTCTTTGAAGCCTCAGACCAGACTTCTGTGATGACTCAGACTTTGAATATGATTCATTATTAATCCCCTTTTATATCTCTGTGACTCAGTGTTGCTATTTTTAGATGGGGCATGTTAAGGTTTAGTCCAACTGGTCGGAGCAGGAGGCAAACAGAGGTGACGCTGTTAGACTCTGTCCCTGCGGCACATTCTGTGTAATTATCCCACAAACCGAATGAAAAACGTCATGTGTCTGCTTTACAGGCCGGTGACGAGCCTTTTCTTTTCTTCTGGTGAGTCTTTTTTCCCGATTCACCTGTTTTTCAATTTCTCCCGGTAATCTTAAGCCATTTGATATGACGTGGAAACTAAAAAAAAAACCCACAAGTGCTCCTGTCTGATATTGTCCCCCCTCGTCCTTTCCCATCACGGCGGTGATAGAATGTGGCTTTCCATCATGACCAAACAAAAGATGTGTTTCACTTTAGCGCATGTACACACACACACGATCATCCACGGATCAGACAGGAACTCATCCATTAGTCTCTGCCTTCTCACCACTGGCCTGCCGCCACCAGCCAGAACCTCCCGTCTCCTCCAGCACCATTTAGTCTGGAGGAGACATCCGAACGCTAAGGACGACTCTGGGAGCGTCTGCATCATGTGCTGCACTTCCCTTTTTTTATCACTGCTGGTTTCATTTGCGCAAAAAGGCACAGCGATAAATTAGGGCAGTCGATTTTAATTTCCCGGGTTCTGACAAAATAATACAGGGAATAACGACAGATTCAATAAATCATTAGTGTCAGAACAGGGCCTCGCGTTTGACTTGAGGAAAAAGTGCCTGGCGTGGGTGAGTGTGTGTGTGTGTGTGTGTGTGTGCAGAATGACAGCTGCTCTTTAAGCAGCGATCACCGGTGTGAGTAGGATTATGAAAAGTTCTTGGGATAGATAGTGTTGTTTGTTATATGCTCATCATTATGGGTCCAAACCATGTAGATCACAGGTTCCTAAACCAGGTCAGCTCCTATGATGTTGATGGAATAAAAGAGAGACGCGCTCGTACGATGCGTCATGAGTGAGAGTCGGAGGGCAGGAAGCGAGTAGTGTGTCGGGTTCAGTTTCCCGAGTAGGATCAGTAGTCTGGGTTCCCGCGGCAGGTGGGGGGGGGGAAAGCGAACGCTGGCCGACAAATGAAGATGAATGCACTTCATTTCTCAGCTGCCAAAACGACACCTAAAGGACTCTACACACACACACACACACACACACACACACTACCCATCAATCAGGCTTCACTGCAGAAATATTCATTCACATTCATTTATCTCTATGATTGAATGTTAAATGTATGTATATAAACACACACATATATGTGTGTGTGTGTGTGTGTGTATTTGTATGTGTGTACTGAAGTGCATGTGTTGAATGGGAACTCGAGCAGGGCCACAGATGCCAGACAGCAGGACAGTCTCATTATCCCGTCCAGTGTGAGTGGCGACCAGCGACCCCTGCCAACCGCGTGTGTCACTCAGATCGTTGCCGTTGGTAACAGCAGATCTCCATGATCCATGGTGGGCAGCGGGTGCCGCGGCGGCAGGATGCTGCTTGTTAAAATCATGACGTGATGGTAAAAATGTTAAGTTAAATATGTGCAACTTTTTATATTTCTGCAGTCAAACCATCCAATGCTGCATGCTCATATATGACACGTGTTGCACTGCAACGCCACAGGATCGACAAACGGCCTGACCTGCCAACGACGTGCAAATGATTCACTTTCATACAATACTTCCTTTGATGCCTCCAGGGTTTCAACAAATGCAGATAAACTGCAGAGATCAGACAACGTCGCTGCCGTGGCCCTTGGCAAGCCCCCGGCCTCCCAGCAGGATCCCCTTCCCTCTGAAGGAGGCGAAAGTCCTGCAGCCTAATAAGTAGATAATAATAGACGGAGAGCATGGAGCGTGCACACTCATTCTCTGTGTCTCATCAGTATCCGTGGAGGTCACTCCACTCGAGAGCAACTCTCTCCCTGTCACAGGTCACAGCTTGCGATAGAAAAAAGTAGCTTGTTAGGGCCAGTGTTGGTCCTGCTCCAATCATTTTTATAGTATTTTGGATTTATTGAATTGGGCCGATGACGCAATGGCACAGATGAGCAGGGACTTACAAGAACGCGAACAGGCTCAGTCCATCTCCATAGCCGTAATCCTCTCATCCTTTTATTAGACGAGTCCCGGCCTGACAGGTTGATGATGCAAGATGATGCAGTAAACACAAAAAGCCGTCGGCTGAGGGACGGTTTTCTACTTAGTGTTTCTGTAAACAACATTATTTTTGGGAAGGACTGTTAAGCGCTGAATTAATTAAGCTTCATAAATATTAACAGATCTCTTCCCCTTCTCCCCCTCTCCTACTGTCATCACATAGCTGCTCACCCCCCCCAAAAAAAAAAAATCCTCAGATCTTTGCAGATCTACTTCTGTAGGGCCTCCAAAGACTTATTAGCACAATGAAATCCAACATGTTTATTTGTCGAGAGAATTATGTGTGTATTCAGAATGAGACACGAAATCCTGCTGGGAACATGCAAAACTAACACAAGATTACATTAAAGTGATCAATGTAATGTTGACTTTCTGCTGTCTGCATGACCTCAGTCATGTATCTCCACTGGAAACTCATACATTTGTACATTTGTGCACCTGATGTACTCTGGATTCTACTTTGTAATTTCCCTCTCTGATGTATTTTTATTACTCATATTAGAACGTATTTGTTTGAAGATTTATATTCCCACAAGGGAAGCAAACATTTCCACCACAAACGTGGCATATAAAAGACTTATGTATGAATTTTAGGTTTAATGGTACAATGTGTAGTTTTCTGAGAGGAACTAGTTGCGGATTGCAGCTGGAAATATTGATGATTGGTTGCGTAAACTCACTTTTTTTGACTCATTGAAAGTTTTACCAATAAGAAAACCTGCATGGGTCAAAAATGAATAATAGAACAAGTCATAATTGAACTCATCTGTAGTTTGAGGTGTCCTGTTTTATAGATCCTCCTGTATGTAGTATGCCTGGAATTTAATAGTAGTTCCCTATCCAGATATAATATACATAATACATGACCCCAGTGTGTAGGAGAACCTACGATTGCTGCAAAAGATGTTGAAATAGTGAAAAAAATACATCTCTAGGGCCACTGAAGACGCATCTATTACAGCCTGGAGCTGCTACTATCACACCATCACGCCATTAGTGCCCAACTATTATATTATTATTATATTGTCTTGTTGACACGGAAATGTCTAAAATCACTGGTTCCATTTTTAGTATCTTCTCAAATTGTAAACTGGTGATCTTTGGGTTGTGGTCTGGACAAAAAAACAGATTTTAGGTTGTATGTTTAGCTTTAGGAAACAGTGACATGTTTACCCCCCTATGAACCAAACGAATAAACAATATTCATTTCAATAATCAATAGATTAAATAACCACTAAAAATTGTTGTTGCAGGCCTTGTGAAGCCCCTCTGTCCTGGTGCTTTTCTTAAAAAGAAACAACAACATTGCACCTTTAACTGGAAGATGTGGATTTGGTGATGACATAGACAATATTCAAAGATGAATTTTCAATGGCCATGCTTTCTGAATTTTTTAAAATATTTACCTCAGAAGTTTGAATGTCTGACTTGGATCTTTCAAAGTTCTGATATATATCTATATATATATGTGTATCCTGTGATACTTTGGACTTCTGTGAGGACTTGAACCTGAGGCCAGGCTCCAGTTCACCGCCTGCCGCTGGTACCGTTAATGAGAACCGAGTTCTGACTCTTACATAACGCACCTTTGACACCACGCCGCTCTCCTGTGTCTGGCTGTCCTGACATCCATTCATGACAGCCACTAGTAAGGTCCGTCTGTTGCCATGGAAATACGTTTCTAATATAGAAACGCATTTCCTCTCCACACGCTCCCTCCGTGCTTGCTGTTGCCACACTAATACCTGCCGCGGCTTTGTTTTCTGCTTCTCTGTTTTTTTCTTTTTTCCTGGGGAAGGTTCTGTGAAGCTCTGCTACCGTGTTCTATTGATTTTCGCTGTGCGCCTCCTGTCTCTCCGTGTTACCGCGGCGACGTCTGACGTGTTGCCCCCGCCTCGCCGCCCAGGTCAGGGCAGCTGCTCTCATCTGCACCGGGCCACCGGTGGCCAACCCAACCTTTGATGTGAAGCATCTTGATGGCTCTCATTCAGCCCGGGGGGTTGGGGGTGGGGGGGGTTCTGTTTCACAGCTTCACGCTGACCCGGACAAAAGCCGTGTCAAAGAAACACCGACTGCAGAAGTAATGAGATCACACTGCAATTCGAACTGTATCACCACAAGGACAACTGCTTTAATATTAGCATCACTGCTAATATAAATAATTTATAATATACACTTAATATTATCTCATTAAATCAGACCTGATAACACAATCTATAAAATTGTTTATAATTTGAATAATCAAAAAAAAAACTGAGAATGATTGGAGACTTGGAAATGAATGAGTGTGTCGGTAAATGGTGTGTGTGCCCCATAATACACTGGGGCATGTGCTGTGATTGGCTCCAGCTGACCCCCAGTGACGAATAAGCAGGTATAGAAATTTAGTTTGAATTTGATCAGAAATAAGAGTAAATGAACAGAATAAGGATGCATCAAATGCAACTTTGCTGCATCCCTTATGGCCCTTTCCTGACTTTCAGGTCATCTTTAAGCCATCTGGCCCACGCCGCTGCGTCACTTTTTGTCTGCAGCAAAAGCCCTAAGGCGCCCACTGCATGCTACCTGCTCAGCACCAAGCGGCAGACAGACACACTTAACGCTGAGCTGCTAAACACAATGGAGCATTTAAGAGTCAGAAATTTCCCACAGGAGTTGGTTAGTAAAAAAAAAAACAGAGGTAAAGAGACTGAATATTGCACTTGAATTTCCCCAGGCGGACAGAAACACGACTCCAAATGAATGATAATGCTGCTCTCGTCCTGCCGGATGTCTGCATAAAGCAGCTGTTTGCAGACAAGTTCAACACAACAACTTAAAAGGTCACGACGTGTCAATGCTGTGTTTCAGACCTCTAGTGGAAAGAGTAAGAAAGTAGGAAAACAACATTGTAGAAAAATGCTCTGCAGCAAAAGTCCTGCAGCAACTAATGTATAAATACATGTTAGTGGAGAAATTACAAGTAAAATAAAATAAAATGGTTTGTTATAGAGAAAATGGTCCCTGTGTGAATCATAACTGCATTAAAACAGTAAAACATTGTCACATGCTGCATCTACAGCCTGGTAGATGAGGGCTAAACACTAGTTGCACCATGTTAACATACTCTCAGTGACAGCAATGTGGTTTAGTTTGTATAAAGTTCACCATGTGTGTCAATGTGAATGAAACAGGACAAAAGTCTTATATGTAGCTGGGAGTAAAGCGAGACTCCATCCAACAGGTGAAGATGTCTGGATGATCTTTTAGGACAAATGGAGGCTATGACGGCTAAATAGTAACTAGACATGTCGGTGTAACAGCATACACCCCTGGTAAAATCCCCAGCTAACAACAAGGCAAACTGCACTAACCTCTATAGGATCAGCTGTTTTCATGCAGCTGATCATGTTCTGATTTTGTACCCGTGTACATCTGATGTAACGTTGCTGTAGGAATATATTACAAATATAATGTGAAAGTGTTCATTATAAAGGTATTCATGATTTTGTCTCAGCCCCCCTGTTGACTTCAAACACAACATCACCAAAGCAACCAGCCATATAACCGACATGCACACTTTATTTCAGCTTTCATGTGAATTGCCCTCTTTTTCTTCAATATACCACACACTGCTTTTTCTCAGGCTTTTGCAACAATGCGCTTTTGTCTTCTCAGTCGTCCCCGAAGCAGCGTGTGCAGTGTCGCCGCTATCTGCCACACACACACACACACACACACACACACACACACACACACACACACACACACACACACACACACACACACACACACACACACACACAACGGTTTTCATAACCTAAGGGTGACATCTGATATTCAAGAAGCTTCTGAGGAAAAAAGCTTATAGCAGAAACAGGGTCAGAGTCAGATAATGAATAACAGTATTTAAATCTGGAGTTATTATGATGCGTGGGAGATGGAGGAGGAGGAGGAGGAGGAGGAGGAGGAGGGAGCTGCTGTGTTAAATGCAAGGAAAAAAAGAAGAGAAAGAAAAAGTAGGGAGAGAGCCCACATGGCTAATGAAGGGAAGCAGAAAGGGCCGGAGAGAGAGCTGCAACGAGTGGTTGGATGATTATGAGGGAAACTGAGCCGCAGATTAATGGATGTGTGTAAAATGAGACTCTCACACTGGCAGGATGAGACCAGCAGTGACACTTAGGTCACACTTGGAGCCGTGCCCCGCTCTCTCTCTCTCCAACAGCGGCTCCTCTCCTCCTCATCCCGCTCCCTCTGGTCCCCGCCCCCCCGACCTTCCCTGTGGCGGTCCTGTGACGCAAACATGGGGGGGGCTCGGACGTGAATAGAAACCGACCCGTCAGGAACATGTGGCGGGTTGCAGTGATAATCAACAAAGTTGCATATTGCATAACTATTTTTTTTTAATATGATGATGGAAATAAAACATCAAGCACTGTAATGATTACTGAGTAGACTCCTTCGCCTGGTGATTCAGAGAACTGATTCCATCTCTTCAAACAACTCCTGGGGCAGGTTTTCTTTTTTCCTCTCTCTCTCCCCCTCTCTCTCTCTCTCTCTACGACCTCGCCACCAGACATCTCGGCTTTTCTGTGCTCTGCTGCTCTCCGTGCTGCAAAGTGACGGCGCACGGTCGGCACAGAACAAAACCAGACAGCCGAACCAGCGGCAGACACACGAGAAGCAAGAAACGACACACACACACACACACACACACACACACACACACACACACACTCGTGCAGGCGTACGCAAAGAGGATTTGTCTGGTGGCTGAATGAGGAAGGGAATGACATTTTCAGGGATTTTTGTGTGTTTTAAACCCTCCCATTGACTTGGAATTTAAAGTGGACTATTAATATAAAGCAAATTCATAACAAAAGGGGTCCTTGGACTCGTGGTAATCCCATTGAGACGGCCCATAATCCCCTAGTGTAGATGGCCGGGGCTGGTTGGACTGCATTGACAGGGGGTATTGACCGTGAAGGGAGGCCTATTTCAAAACTGGGATTGTTACATAATCGTCAATCGATAAGTCAATTGAAGGAGAACAAAGAACAAGCGCTTGCTTCAGTTTTTGTTGTAGTGGATATATGACACACACACACACACACACACACACACACACACACACACACACACACACACACACACACACACACACACACACACACACACACACACACACATATGCACAAGCATGTGCCCACATTGTATTATTTCCTATGTATTGTCACGTTCTCGTCCTGTTTTTCTGGCTTCATGTCTCTACTTCTACTCTGTGTTTATTCACCCTGCACCAATGAAATACCTCACATACAAACATGTTAACAATCCCCGAGTGAGCTGTGTGCACAAACTCTCTGTTCATCACTAAAAACACACTCCTCTCCCTCTCTCTCTCACAAACACTACATTATGCAGAACTCTCTTCTTTCTCGTCCGTGCTGTGTAGTGAACACGCAGGATTGAGAGATAACTATTCCCCGGCCGTTCATGACAACAGCGGATAAGTGGCTCCAGACCAACGAAAAGGGAAGCGGTGAACTGCTACATTAATAGGGGCTCGTGTACATGTGATATTCCCTTTTGTCATTCTTTAGTGACTGTGCGTATTATGCTAAATTATTCAAATCGAAGCGACGAGCGGCTCCCGTTCTAGCTTGGTGCTGTCCTCGCTCTCACACAAAAAACGTGTTATTGGCTGCGCTGTTCCAGTCAAACAACAAAATGCTTATGTGAGAGTTCTGGTGGTAAAAAAGCAACAAATTATAGACACTGTTAACATGGCCCAGGGTCAGCAGGAGGTGCACAGCCCTGTTGGCCACTATCGATCTGAGATGCTGTGCTGTAAGTAAGGCTATGTGGAGGTTTGTAGTGCACCCTAATTATGGAGACGGGGTGTTTCTGCAATACAATAATCCACGCAGCTAAAACGCTGCATGACCTTAAGCATGTTCACACACAGAAAAACTGGAAAAATGTCAGGTTCCACATGTGTGCACACAGCTCACATGTCGCACACAGAAAGCGCCTGTATGGTCTCCTGTGCGGGATCAACACATTCATTACGTCAAACCCCCGATCATAAACGAGTTTTGAGGCAATGTTTCCCCTGTTTCACGCAGCCGCGTCAGTCAGTCAGACGGCAGGAGTGATGGAGCGAGGACGGAGTAGCGCCGGAGTCATCGGGATGCAGCGGCAGCCGGCGCAGTATTTAGCCCTAATGAGCCTCTGACTTTGAGGCACATCAATGAGGCACCTTATTCATAATGAAGAGCTCCGGTCCCGCGGGCAGTAAATGAACTAAATGAACTGGGACTGAACGCGGGCAAACAGTTTAGCCGCACGCTCCCTCGCCTCCGTGAGCATCGGCGCTGTGATAATTAAACCGAAGCGCTAAAATATGGAGAGATGTGGTCTGGTCACGCTGTAGCGGGCAACAGTGTGAACATCTGACTCACTGAATCGAGGTCGGGAGATAAACGATCTTGTCTATTTCCCATTATGACGAGGCTGCGCGTCAAACTGGGGCACAGCCGTTCCAGTTTGAAATAAATAAGTAAGTAATAAACTCTTCCTACATTGTCATGGGCCGTGAGTACGAAACAACTGATTACATCTCTCCATCGAGCAGGGAGGAGGACTGGTGGGACACCAAGTCGGGATTAATTAGATGCAGAGCAATTTACAAGAATTATCTCACACGACAGGCGACCTATAAACAATGCCCGGTGGATGCTGGGAATAAAATCCAGCCTTTTGTCACGCGCTCCCCAGTCGTCAGAGGAATGATCAATGGATCAACTCTGCAATCCTGATACGCAGGACAAAGTGACGCCAGGAGATTAGCTGTGTTTATCATCATTTACGTAATAGTCCCTGTCCACACGAAATTAATTCCAGGGGGCTCGCTCCTGTCGCAGAAATGCTCGAACGCGACCAGGAGGCCCCTCGCCGTGACGGATGGCGGCCGTACGGGTCAGAGCAGACTGTGATTGATCGGGCTCTGGGCGAAGCGTTCATCATGAAAACGTGCGTTTTGGACGTTCATTCCGCTTTCGGCTTCTAGTGCTCGGTCGCGTAACGTAATCGCCGTGCCATTCTTTGGACAGGACGATCGTGAAATGCGATTCAAATTGCAGGAGAATGTTCAGACTAAACATAGGTCAAATAAGACATAATAGAATAAACACATAGTAGCGTGAACAGTTTGCAGATTACTTCTTGTAATAGTTCTAACTTCTTTACCAGAGCATAGACGTTACGTACCTCTGCGGAGGGAGACATTTCATACCATCCACGCCTGGTCGGTACAGAACAAACAAACACCGAATAGTTCTCTACTCTAGTCACAAAGTTGCAGGAAGCGGTACATGCTGAGGCCTCAGTGACTCTATCCAATATTATATCATTAGTATCCATTATCCATTATTACTGAATAGAACAGCATTAGATCACTTTGTATTCTGTCATATCACCACGGTAGGTGGTGCTGCGTTTTTCATTGGAGGACCATTTTTTTGTTGCTTCTGCGACAGAGTGATGGAACACGACTAAACTTGCCCCTGGCTGGAAAACCTCGTGTGTGTTGTGCGGGATGAAATCAGATCTTTCTCTGGGCTAAACAACATGGGTTTGTTTGACTGCGCTGTAAACACATACACCTCAAGTGTTTGCTGGGAGAGAACTCTGGGGACAGCAAACATTTAGCCTAGTTTCTCCGTATCAGCCAGGACTCATATCTCTGAGGTTACATTCACACATAGTGTTATCTACTGTACAATGCAACACTGACTTTTATAAAACCATACTTAAGAAATCAGGGCTTGTTCACTTCCTTGACTAAGCACCTGGAACTCCATTTGATATAAGTACAAATGATCAAAGCTTCCATTTCTGAGAACATCTCAGTGTGAGTGTTTTCATGAATCACTTTGGAATCGCGTTGCACTCGCCCCCGCTGCAGCCCGCTGTGATGTCTTGATGCATTATTAACAACTGATCGTACAGCCGCTCGAGTGAAAAGTCTCGCAACATGACGTCATTTAGAAAAAGAAGAGAAAAAATCCGGATGGATGCGTGTTGTTGGACGAACTTTAGGAATTTGGCGGCCGGAGCTACTGCGTGACATTCCAACGTCCAAGTTCTTAAATCCAGGCTGTGTGAATTTTTCAGTTTTTCTAAATGTTTGATGCACAGGACATTTTTTTTCATGTATCTCCTTTATCTACAGTAGAAATATAACATGAAAGTGGCTCTGTGCATGGGACCTTTAAGAGCTTTCAGCAACCAGACGGATAATGACTTTACATGGATGAACGAAGGCAACACTCATTTAAACTTGCACATAAAAACCTCAGAGAAGTCAAACAGAGGGAGTGGAGCTCATGCATATTTACTGAGAGCGTGTGCTTGATGCTGCTGCCTCTGCCCAGGGACTAATTAATGCAGGAGGGGGCCCCGGGACGAGGATGAGCCCGAGGCCCCAATTAAGACCCCACCAGCTCCAGCACCAGCTCCAGCAAATCACTTTCCCTGAGTCAATTCGTTTGAAACATGATTAAATGCAAATGTACTTGATAATATGCAAATGTTAACATATCAACAGTTCCAGTCATTAAGGTATTAAACTCTATTTCAATATTGGGGCCTTTTTATAAGACAGAGCCTCGAGATAACGGTTTTAACAAAAGCAGAAGCGGCCCTAAAGCTCTGACTATTTCACCTCATAGAGAGCTGATTTCATGCAATTTTATTCATATTCAGGGGATGTTTCTTTTGAAGGAACCGATAGAGCCTGATCAACTGTCTTTACACATGCTGTACTATCCGAGCTCAGTGTGAGTTCAGCCAACTCTACACACATTCACTCACATCTTCGGTGTCAAACATTGAATCTGTTCTCCCCTCTGCCACATCAGCTGCAGTTTCTGGACTCCACTGGGGAATATCTCAACTCCCCCGGCTCCACTGTTCCCTTTATAATCATGACGACGTCACGACGGGGGCGAATAGACTTTTTTTTTGCTTTTTGCTGCACGTGCGCATCTAGTACGCTGCAGTTCTGGTTGTGAACTTCCTTTGACAGCCCGATCGAGGTCTCAAAGAACAAAGGGAGAGAGAGAGCGAGCGGGTTATAATAAACCAGTCGTACATTATTACTCGCATTATGATAATTACAATATCATATATTGATATTATTTCCCCACATTCCCCACTCTTCCCAGGAGCCCACACACACTCACACCGGCGCATGTGGACTCCTCCCACTTCCTGCGCTCCAGCGATTGGTTATCATGTAATTATCCTGACATTTAGGCTACGGCACAAAAGGCCCCTCTCTGCTGCTCTCCCTGTAATAAATAACATTTAAAACCTATTACTGTAATAACTCTCTGGATGAATGGGATTGCCCTCGCCGTGTTTGTCTCCCTCTCGGCGTTCGTCCCCCCCCCCCCCGTCCCCGCGAAAAAAAAAAAAAAAGCGTTTGACTCACTTGATTAACCGTGAGGGGAGGACGCCGCCTTTACAGCCGTTTGGCTCAAATAAATATAGACTCCAACAAAAGAGAAATGAACAATTACGCTCGGGTCTCTGCGGCCACTTAGGCCTGAAATAGCACAAACTGGGCGGCGGTGGGAGATTTATGGAGCCCAGAGCCTTCACCTTCCTCCAGGCTGGGGGGGTCATCGCTGGGATGGCGCTCACTCAGGCCCGGGGGAGCGTCACGCGTCAACAGGAACGCCAGACGACAGGCAAATGTTATATATGTGTTCACCTGATGCAAAATCAAAAGGCGCGTGTCCTCTAGTTAGTGTGTGTGTGTGTGTGTGTGTGTGTGTGCTTGGCTTTTATCTCTCTAATCATCGCCCGTGTCCCTGAGCCAGTGTGTTTTTATTTGCCTGATGCTTCTGAAATCTCTACCCCTCTAATCTCTCTCTTCCTCTTCCTCCTCCTCCCAGTCATCACGTTCTCCCCCTGAATCCGAGCCGCTGGTGGCGTGTGTTTTTTCGGGGTCGGGGGGTGGGGGCCTATGCCTCTCCCCTCCTTTTTTCTTCAAATGTCACCCTCTCATGTCGTCACGTGGCATTTGGAGTGAGTCCTCCGGGGTGCGGCGCTGTTTGAAGTATCGACTGAAGAGCCCTCGTCCCACGGGTGCCATTACGCAACAGAGATGCAAAAAAAAGTCACTGAGAGGGAGGGATAGAGGGAAGCCTGGAGGAAAGCGTTAAAGGGAAACACCAAAGAGATGGATGGAGGAGCGAGAGAAGTGTCGACTGTGGATGAAAGGGGAAAAATGAGTGAATCTTTGACCCATTCATCAGACAATGTGTACATCAAGCAGCGTTCGGACAGTGAAGGAATCTTCTCTCGTTTCAAGCTTACAACTGTTTTTCCAACTGAAGAACCACTGCAACCACGTCTAGCCAAAGAAATGTGCGCTGGCATCAAGAGATGTTGGCAAGAATCACTCGTAACAGATCCCCAAACCTGTAAATATGAGAGCCCACCTAAATGCTATCAGCAACTTTGTGGTAAACTAGTCAGTGTATAAACAATATACTATACCAGAACCTGTCCCTTCAGTTTGGGTCCACAGAGTACATGTCCCTGCAGAAAGAGACACTTTGCTCAGGGCGTTTATGAAGCTGTTTGACTGAACAACGTACAACAGCAGGAATTTGACAGCTGAGTAACAAAGATTGTTCAGTGCTTACTGACTTCATCACAGCATTGCACGCTGCTGGGCGGAGGACGTATCAAGTGGTGGAATTCATGTAAAAATGTCCTGATTTTAATCATCAAATGGGATTTGGGTAGATACAAATTCTAAAAAGATTTGCTAATGGCATCAACTGTTAATTGCTTCAACGTTTTGTCGTTGTTGACCATGGTGGTAGCTGGTAGCTATCTGCAGCCTGCAGGAGGGAGAGCGGAGACGATCAACAGTGAGTTAACGCAACAGTCTGTAACCCACTTTAAAATATGACACGATAGATGATTAAAATGTATGAATAAGTTGAAATGTTCAATTAATCAATATACAAGCCAGTGCTTCCTTAATGCAGACCTAGCTACTTTTATAAATGTGCTTTAATAAACACAATGTGTTTTATTTTTAACAGAGATTTGAGAGTAACATAGTAAAAATGATCACCTTGATGAGAAAAGGTGAATTGTTGACAGTTTCAAGTTACTGTCAATCTATTATCTTGTAGAGTTGTAAAGAAAAGCAGACAAATGTGTATTTCCCATCTTTAGTAGACATGGGAAATGAAGTGTGGTGCAAAAATATTATTTTTCTCTGAAAAAAAATCATCCTGCTTACCAAACAGTAGGATAAGCTTTAAAAAAAAGGACAAAAAACTGTAAAATTCTTTATTATCTTAATGCATGCTTCTGTGAACTGTCTAATCTGTCGCTGTGTTTTATAAACCAGCTTTTGGTCTGAATGTGAAAAATGAACCAAAAACGTGTTGATGCTGTTCTTCTTGTTCCATCACTGTTAACATTACGCTTCAGGCTGGTTGTGTTTCATTTCAATTGATGTGATTTGTGGGAAAAAAAGTTTTTTAAATTTTATCTGTGAAAGATTAGAAAAAAAAGGGTTTAAAAATAGTGAAAGAAAAACGAAAAAGTTCCACTTATTAATCTGAAAAGCTATGTCTAACTTAAAGTGATTATTTAAAACCATGGTAGACAAATTGTGGAGAATGTGTGTCACCTTTGGTACCTTCAGGATAAATAAATTTGTCTTATGTTGTTTCTGTTCAGTAAATCGCCTGCTTACACATGTAAAGCCTGTGTGCAATGTTAAAACAACAACAGAACAGTCTTGTCATTATAAAATCTGATCTGATCTTCAAAAAGAAGCTAAACATGGATTTATATATTTATTAAAGCTGCTTTTACTGCACCTTTGAAGGAGAGCAAACACGTGCATGAAGTAGCAGACACACATGCAAACACTTATGCTTATTTATAGGAGACATTTCATTTATTACCATTATTGGAGACAAAACCTGCTATAGCAGAAAACCTCAGGTTGAAAGCGCTGATCTCCACCCCCTCACACACACACACACACACACAAACAGGAAGGCATGGCCGTTGTTACACCAGGTCCTGGTTTGACACGCAGGGCTCCCCACCATGACGTACGACCCCTCTTCAAAGGCGTCAGAGATGAACGCTGCTGCGAGTGCGGGCTCAATATGTGACCCCTGACCCCGGCCGAGACCCCTTGAATCCCGCGTCACTCTCCCCGGCGCTGCGGGATGAGGAACACGTGTGCGAGGCTCCTCTCCAACGCCTCTCAGCTCTCACCGCCATGTTCCTGCCTCGTACCGGCCATTAGTCTCCAATCTGCATATTTGAGTAAACACTTTTTTTTTTTTCTCGACAGTGCTGTGAACGATTGCTCACCCACCGCCTCCTTTCCACCGGTGAATCATCCGCCCACGTCAGTTTAGCAATTGAGAGATTTCGCATTCTCTCTTGCCCACAACTTGTTATTAGAGAAAATATGTGCTTTGGAAATGTTTGTTTGTTCTCCTGTGCAGGGACATCTTGTCCTGATTTTTGCCTTTGAACACAGGACACCAATAATTTGGGTGAACTTTGAAGCTGATGGTGCAGCGTTCCGGCCAGCAACGCTTAACTGTCTTTTCCAACCTACACGGCGGTACCAGCCTCGTTTTTTCTCACATGACTGCACTCTTGTGCTACTTCTTTCCAAAGATTTTCCCTCATTATTTTGTCTCTATCTCAGCATGATCCTTCTATCCTTACTGTTCAGCCGTCTATTGATCGTCTCTGGAGCGCTGCAGGTTGCAGAGGGAGAAACACCTCTCATTTCTCCTGCCTCGCTCTCTCCACCCCACTTTAATCCTAACAATCTCTTTTTGGCCTCGCTGTCTCTCCTCCAATGAAAGGGAGCAGCCCTTTCTCATAATTAAGTCCACTGACTTTCTGCTGCCCAGCCAGCAGAAGGTAGTACACCAGAGTTCATCTTAGATTGTTATTAGCCCCCGCGTCTGCATGTGCCACTTTCTCTGGAGGAAGAACAAAAAGAGCCGCTTTCCATTTATAGGGCTTTTAGAGAGCGGCGCGCTGTCTAATTTTACCTTCTGGAAATATCAGCAGTTACACAGATGCCCTTCATGACGAAACAAGGCGGACGCCTCGTGTGTTTCTGTGGCTGCATCCAAGCGGCGGGCGGGTCGCATCAAAGCAGCACGACCCGTCTCCTCGTGATTGTGTCATTGGTGATCCGTACAGAAACGTGAGCGTGACGCCTTTTATCCCGTCGGCTTATTCCTCTACCTGGCTGCAGCGTTTTCTACGCCAGGATTTGTATCAGAGAGCGCCGGAGCGCCACATCCAATGTGCAGCTGTCAGATTGCAGTGGCTGTTTATGCTACTCTTTTAGAGTTGGCGTTTCACACGTGCACATCAGGGCGGCGTCTGGATGTGAGTGGTCTCCACACGCGTCCTACGCTCCTTTGCAACTGATTTATTACCTTTTATTTATCAAATATCTTGCTTCCATCGATATTTGAGTGTGAATGAAGGTTTTTGGATGTTAAAACCTCATTTTAAACCCTATTTCTTATAGTTTTTTGCGCACATTTCCGACATGTTTGTAAACCAAAGACTCCATATTCTTAAAAATGTGACTGTCACCTGGTGAATCACAATGTCTTAAGAAACACTGGAACTGGCAGCAGTGCTCACAGCCTCTGCTCCAGTTTGAGCAAATGACTATTTGACATTGCATTTACGCAGCTTTTTAAGCCATTAATGGAGCGATTAATTAACACTTCTCGGATGTTGTTTTCTCCCTAAATTCACTGTTTATCTCTTGTATATTACACATGATGAAAATAACATTACACCCTAGTGTATTTGAGGATGTTTTATTGCAGCTTTAGTTCCACCTCTCCAGTTTTCTCTTATTGGGGATTCCATGATTATGGACACAAGCTAAATTCGTTGGTTGGAGTTTAGAGTCCTTTCGACTTCTTTTTCCCATCTCCATGCACATTGGAAGTTGGTGACATTGTGCCAGAAGGCGCCACTCTGCTTTCAGATGGTACCAGTATCCCAAAAAAAAATGTAGTTGACAAAGTGGACAGTTTAATAATGTATGCGTATAATCGAGCTTCTCTCTCTGAACCCATTACGGCCTCCGTATCGCCGCGTCTTCAAGCTGCCTGCTGCTGATCTCACAGAAAGCTCGCTGCTCCCATCCACCACACAACGCTTGCATAACAACACAACAGCCCATATGCAGATAGGCAAGAGCGCGCTGGGTGTTTCATGAGTCAGAACGGAATATTAATAAGTGGCTTCGATTTGAAATTGAACACAAACTATCCTCCGAATGCGACGGAAACAATGTTCTGTTTGCGCTTGTTGCTAAGCGACACCCACCTGCACCCGACACCTGCGTGTGCATGTGTAAACCTGTTCACTTTTTCTCTGTAAGCCTGTGACTTACCGAGAAGTGTTCGCACATGCGTGTAGACACACCTACGCGAGGTCAGCCGGTCGCCGCTGCATGGGGGCTCACGGGTCGCCATCCATCACGGCCCATCGCGCCCAAGGTGAGTGTTTGTGATCGGGCGGCACACGGAGCGACTGACACGGCCGACCGTAGCGGAGCCGCGTCGGCGAGGTCGGGGGGTCGGAGGTCGCGGCTGTTCCCACAGTAGCGGAGCGGGGCTTGTCTCTGCTCACTGTCACCTCATCAACGCACACCCCCCCCCCATTATGAATTATTGAGATAGAGCGACCCTTGTTTCAATAAACAGAAATGGAAGAAAAGCCTGAACGCTGGTGCTCTGTGTAAAATCAGATTAATTACCGGAGTCATCCGAAGTGCAAAGATTGTTATTTTTAGCATGAGGACGACAGTGTTTCAGTCTCTGACACCAGCCAGTCTAATAAGTCCATGTAAGGGCTGGATGGATAATTAATCCCTAATTTAACGTCTGAATTACCAAACCTCGAGACCCAAAAGATAGTGTCACTTCTACGGTAAAGCTTGCAGCTCCCGTGAGAATTTTCCTTGATGTAAGCATGATAGAGTGTGACACGTGTTTCCAGTGAGTCCCGCGGTAACCGTGTGAAGGAGTCTGCTGCAGGGCCCCGCGGGAGGGTGTGAGGGCTAATCTGTAGAAAGTGTCAGAGCCAATGTGGAGGGGAACCACTGCACAGAGCTGCTCTTTATTTCTCTCCCCCTGCTGCCGCCTTCTTCCTCCCGTCCCCATCATCCACACTTAGAGCCAAAAGTTAAAACTGGAACCGCTGTGAGTAAAAAACCCTTCCAGGAGACATATCACATGTCTTGGAACATTGATTTTTAAAAAGCCCTCATATGTATGTCCAACATTACTGTTTTCAGCAGGCCTTTAACAAACACCTTTTCCTTTCCAGACACGTTGTAGGACATGTATAAATCCTGCTCGGAATAATAAATCCTATCTGTATCTATGTTTTGACAAAAAAACATCCTGTTACCTCATTAAAAGTCTTTTAGAATGACATCTTGTCCTTTTTCTCGTCTCCTACTTGGCGTAGAGTCCGCTCTCCAACGTGGAGGCTTCGATTTCCTGCATCACGCTTGTGTAAGTTGTACATTGGCTCCCAAACCAACTGCGAGGCAACAAATCATGCTTCAACGCCGATTTTTCGGCGAGCGCGGAGGGGGGGCGGGCTGTGGGGGGGACTTTTCCACTTCCAGCAGATGAATGTGAAAACAGCCCTTTGAGTGTCAAACGCTGCACATTCATCATCCTGCACAGCGAAGCTTCCAGCGTCCAACTGGAGGAACAAGAAACACGTTTGGACTCAACTTGGAGCCTTAAGACTTTTAAGACTCTAGGTTAAAGTCCACGGGTTCATACGTGTCCGTGATACCAACAGCATGCTCTAGTATGCTGTTTGCATACTTGGTAAATAGTGTGGATGTAAATGATGACGTGGTTATGGTGAAGTTTAACTTGGTGCTTTCATTTGTCCGTATGCTAAGAAATCAAGCTTTGATCCGCTAATAGCAAATCCTGTCGTGGATGCCAATTAATCCTTCAATATGGATGGTAATCCCCGGGAAACCTTTGTGACCGTTTTTCAGAAAAGGCTGATTAAAGACACGCTCGGTGGGAATTAGAATTGGAATCTAAATTGCTCCAATTTTCGTTTTTCCACAGCACAAACCAAAAATCTGAAAACTGACCTGAATGGGACCTTTAGGGATTTTTTCCTTTAATTAAATACTCTGTTTATCTTCAGTGCCGAGTCTTCACAAATCTTTATTGTATTAGAACAGGGGTGGGCCACCCAGGTCCTAGAGAGCCGCAGTGGCTGCAGGTTTCTGACCGGAGGAGAGGGCGACCAATACACAGTCCTGGAGAGGAGAAGTTCCCTTCCAAGGTGTATCTCTGCCCCCCCCGCCCTCCTGCTTGTGCCCTCTCATCCACACTGGTTACGATCTATAGCAGAGAGGATCTATCATCCCCATCAGCGGAGAGAACTCCAGCAGTGTTATTACTTTGAGCCGAGCCATTAAGCTTTTACCCCGGGCGATCGATGCTCGATGCTGGAGGGGTTGTTTATCTTTTGTCTTCTTATCAGAGCGGGCGAGGAGAGGTGCTGGTGGTGGTGGTGGTGGTGGTGGTGGTGGGGGGATCCCAGAGGAAAAGAGAGAGAGAGAGAGAGAGAGAGAGATAGAGAGCGCAGCTTGCGTGGAGAATTCCGAGGGTCGCTTGTTAATTCAGGGCACGGCCCCGCGGTTCTGCCTTCTGATTGGCCGAGCCCCGCGCGGAGGAGCTCGACACTGGTGTGATGCGGGAGTTCGGTGATTAGACAAGGTTACGTGAAAGGCTCACAGCCCGCGGGGGGATGACTCAGTATGCTAATCACACCATCTGAAAGGCTCAGCCACGGCGGCATTACGCAACGATCCACCTGCGTGTTTTTTTTTTTGTTCAGGTTAAATATTTAATCTGACGCAAAAGCCTTCATTAAAAGCAGAAATGTGTTTTTTTTTGTTTCAAAGGTGAAATGTGACTGAATGCAGGAAGGTGAAAAAAGAAAAAAAAAAAAGGTGGGCGGCGTTCACCGGGGAGGCTTCTTTCCCAAACTCTGTGAGATGTGCGAGAAATCGTGATGAAAGGCGCGCGAGTGGCCGCTAACGAGGAGGACGGGGGCCGAGCGCGAAGCGGAACGACGGAAAACAGCTGTCTGCAGGAGAACCTCCCCCCCTTCCCCCCCTCTGTCTGTCCGTCCCCCTCTCCTTCTCATCAATAATAACTTCAAAGCTCCTCTGGTCGGAACGCCGTTAATTTCTCCTCATAATTAAAGCAAAAAAAAAAGCACATGGAGCTGGAATGATCTCAGCCCCACTTATTTTCTAAATTCATTTATTCACCTGCCTTTTTCCGGGTCCAGCGGCCTCATTTACAGAAGAGACAGGCAACGTGATATCTTCCTGTTACAGGAGCAGTCCCTGAACTCATCGCTGCGTCCTGTTCTGTCTCAGACCCTGATTATTATCCTAACTTAAAGGCCTAGATGCAATATCTAAAGTTTATATCATAACGTCTTTCCTGGTATAAACAGGATGTATAGGAGGGACAGGACTTTGTGTGTAATAAGATTACAGTAATATGATGAGTGTAAATCTAATGATTGAGGATCATTTGCCTTGATTGACAGCTGGATGTATTGATATTATTGTTAGAAATTAATGTGCAACATGGGGAGAAACTGAATTCTTTGAGGGCATTTTTTGTGAATAAATAACTCATAGGTAATAAGTAGGTTATAACTGACAATAGGACCAGATTTCCACTGGTCTGTTCTAGTTGACCGTTCCTCCACATGTGAAGGGAGACGGACGCCGATGTCACGTTCTAATCAGGGCCAAAGCAACGCGTGGCCACACCAAACACAGATACAGCTCTGCTGCAGCCAGGCTCGCTCTAATGGGCGGGAGACGACAGGCGTTCAATCTCAGGCCCGGAGCCGGACGCGGCTCGTCGATCAAACTCAAAATGAACCTTGGCAGTCAATATAAACCCATTAACGCGCGGTCCATGAAATTGAAAGCGCCGTCGCGCCGTTTTTGAGTAGCCTTTCAATCATCGCGTGTCAGGGTTCGGTTCCGTTCAACGTCGACTTTGATTAAATCAAACGGTTATTAATTATTTGGGCTGTGACCCTTAATCGTGCATTTTATTTATTCTGTTCTTGTTCAGCTCAATGTTGCTTTTTTATTCTCCAATTAAACTGTATTTGTGTCTATATTTATAACTTTTAATGTTTCATGTAAGAAATACATATATATACCGTATATATATAAAATATATATGTAAAGCTGCTCTCATGTTGTTCCCACTGCCATTTTTTCTAATTTAGTGAATTCTTCAGTTACAACGGTTCCATAACAGCTAGATTCCTATCCTGAGATACCAAAAAAAATCGAAACGTCATCCCAAACTGAGATAAGATGGTATTTCAGACTTATTAAGTTTCCGTAATGAGGCCCCTGGAACTTGAAATAAGGCCTTTATTCATCCACTCCTTCATTCCTCCCAGATGTTCTCTTCTCTCTCTCGCTGTGTCCCTCGCCTCATTTAATTCGGCGCTAACTTTGTTTTAATTACCCAGTTGATTCGGCTTTCAGATGTGAGAAATGTGTCTGGAGATGGTTTTTGTTTATCTGAGGCAGCAAATCTCCGGGGCTGGGCGTGACAGATATGAGCCGTACGAGACCAACATGCAGATTTCTGAAACACGGATGCTGCTGAACGCTCATTTGTTAACTTGAGTTGTAAGCATGGAACAAAGCGGTGCATGTGCACATACGCATGTCAGACACTCGCTGTCTGGATGCAGTGGGTCTGCAGGACGTGCTGGTCTGCAGGACGTGTGGGTCTGCAGGACGTGTAAGTCTGCAGGACGTGTAGGTCTGCAGGACGTGTGGGTCTGCAGGTGACGTGTGGGTCTGCAGGACGTGTAGGTCTGCAGGACGTGTGGGTCTGCAGGACGTGTAAGTCTGCAGGACGTGTAAGTCTGCAGGACGTGTAGGTCTGCAGGACGTGTGGGTCTGCAGGTGACGTGTGGGTCTGCAGGACATGTAGGTCTGCAGGACGTGTGGGTCTACAGGACGTGTGGGTCTGCAGGACGTGTAGGTCTGCAGGACGTGTGGGTCTACAGGACGTGTGGGTCTGCAGGACATGTAGGTCTGCAGGACGTGTGAGTCTACAGGACGTGTGGGTCTGCAGGACGTGTGGGTCTGCAGGACGTGTGGGTCTACAGGACGTGTGGGTCTGCAGGACATGTAGGTCTGCAGGACGTGTGAGTCTACAGGACGTGTGGGTCTGCAGGACATGTGGGTCTGCAGGACGTGTGGGTCTGCAGGACGTGTGGGTCTACAGGACGTGTGAGTCTACAGGACGTGTGGGTCTGCAGGACGTGAGGGTCTGCAGGACGTGTGGGTCAGCAGGACGTGTGAGTCTACAGGACGTGTGGGTCTGCAGGACGTGTAGGTCTACAGGACGTGTGGGTCTGCAGGACGTGTAGGTCTGCAGGACGTGTGGGTCTGCAGGACGTGTAAGTCTGCAGGACGTGTGGGTCTGCAGGACGTGAGGGTCTGCAGGACGTGTGGGTCTACAGGACGTGTGGGTCTGCAGGACGTGTGGGTCTGCAGGACGTGTAGGTCTACAGGACGTGTGGGTCTGCAGGACGTGTAGGTCTGCAGGACGTGTGGGTCTGCAGGACGTGTAAGTCTGCAGGACGTGTTGGTCAGCAGGACGTGTGAGTCTACAGGACGTGTGGGTCTGCAGGACGTGTGGGTCTGCAGGACGTGTGAGTCTACAGGACGTGTGGGTCTGCAGGACGTGTAGGTCTGCAGGACGTGTTGGTCTGCAGGACGTGTGGGTCAGCAGGACGTGTGGGTCTGCAGGACGCGTGAATCACCCTCTGTTTACCTGGCCAGAACAGGAAGGCAGTGTGGCCGCTGAAAGGCCCATTGATAGGCCTGAAGCCTGGGCGTTTCCTGCTGAGCGCCCACTGACAGTACTAACTGTGCTCTGGGGAGCTCGCCTGTCAGCAGCTTCAGATCTGCATGAAACGGGCGGCGCGAAGAAGAAGAAGCCGGCGGTCAGCGTGGAGGTGAAACAGGATCAGCGTCTCTCTCCCGTTTCTCCTCAAGTACTTTTCCATCCTGCAGGTTGAGTTTGAAGTTACAACACGCTCGTTTTTTTTTTGTCAGCCCCTAATGAGACGCTTCATGCCAAATCTGTGGTTTTTCTTCACATCAGGACATGCTGAGCGTATTATCCTGCACATTTTTTTTCACAATGTTCACGTACCGCAGGCAAAGAGAGAAGCAAGCTGCGTTGAAAATATCAATTTAACCAGTAACAGAATCAGAATCAGATGTATTTTCCAAGTCACTTTTCTCATAGCTACAAGCAGCTTGTCTTGGTGTAGTGGTGCATAACCATAAAAACGTAGAACGAGACAGTAAAAAACAAACATCTATACAAAGTGACAAAAATATACACCTAACACAAGACAGGTGGTAAATAAAGAATAAGCAGAGCTATTGTCACTGTCTCATTAAACACACACACACACACACACACACACAAACACACACACACTTTCTCCTTTCCTTTCATCAATAACAAAATCCTTTTGTTAAAATATTTTCCTTTCTTCTCATAAATAACTCATAAAACACACAGAGTGAAGTGGAGGGAGGGTGAATTCATCTTCATGATCCTGATTATTTCACCACTGGAAGGTTTCTGCTGTAGACTTGTTTAAACTTGAGACTTGTTTAAAAAATATGATATTCGCATTCTTGTCAAGCTTCAGATGAGTAACAGACTGTCAGTGAAAGTGAAGCTGCAGCCAGCAGCCACTTAGCCCAGGTTAGTGGAGTAGAAATAGTGGAAAGTGTGTTTTCCTGCCTGTCCAAAGGTTATAACATATGCTAAATAGCACTTCTTGAACTTAAGTCCTAACACATTTAATTAGGTTTGAATCATAGAAACATTGTGAAAACTATGCAGGTGGGTAATGATTAATAGAACTATTTCACTATATATGTCCTCTTCTGTGTGTTCAACCTGCCAACTTGGCAAAAATGAGTGATTACCGTGTCCACAGCAGAGACTCAGTGATCAATATGTGTCTGCTTTAAAGATGGTCACCTCTGCTCCTTTAGACAGCTGACGGATACACAGAGCTGCTTCAAATTGTGGCAAAAGAAGCTGCATAACATTGTTTCCTCTTTGGGCACTTCCACACATCAGTCCATTTAAGCCAAAGACACTTAGATCAGTTCATTTTCATTAGTTCAGCATCAGTAGCACTGCATCAAGTGGACCAAAACCAGCTCTTTTTGATTTGATTTGACTTGACCATTTGACTCTGCACTAAATGACGACCGTTGGTGCGATCCCTCTGGTGAGAACAGATGAATGCTAAATATTTCATAGCATGGGTTTTTGTGAAGAACGTTCTTACCATATAACTCATTTGTGAAAACAGTGCATCTTCTGCATGATGCACTATGCATCTTCAGTGACTCTGCAGGTTGCTGTCCAGATCCAGATGCACCCACGACTTATTTTCAGAATGGGGTGGTTTATACACAGGATGCAAATGAGTTAGAATGTGTCTATGTATTTGAATAATAAGAATGTTACCACCTGGCATTGAACAAAAGTCCATCTAATGGTGTGCAAGCTCCCTTTCAGACTGACTTTTTTAAAGCTGCTGCTCATTCTGCTCCTCAGCTCCGTGAGACGGACCGGGGGGGGCAGTTATTGTCGGGGGTTGCCAGGTTGTTTATGCTGCCTGGGAGAACTGTAGCAGGGGTCCGGTCGCTCCTGCCTGTCTGTACCTGTTGCCTGCTCCTGACTGCCTGTTGCCTGCATGCAGCCTTGATTTGTGGGTTTGTGTTTGCCTGCCTTTCACCAGCTGTAAACCAGACATTTTATAGAGCAAACAGCATGAGTCTGAGCTCAGCACACACACACACACACACACACGCACACATTCACATAGACAACTGCTTATTGAGCGTCTCCTCTTGAGCCTAATAAAATCCTGCTGTCTGATGACACCTCGTTGGATCCATTCTCAAATGTGAAATATTCCGGCCTGGAGCGTGTGCCAGCATCGGAGCTCCGGTGAATGTTCGCCTGGCGATGACGTCTGCGAGAGGCTCGGGGTGCTGCTTTTGGACTCCGCGTACCACACGAAATAGAAACCGCAGCAATGACAACCCGATGACTCATATGCTGTAGATCCAAGCAGCTCTTTTTATTCGGGACGCTCCGCTGGGGACAATTAGTCGGAGTTTTTATGCACATTTTAAAAGTTAAACGTCCCAACAAGCAGTTAAGTTTCAGAGTCCTGTATCAACCGAGTGAGAATGCTCGCTCCGAAATTATACGACAAATTGATCGCGTGGAGCACGATGTGTGGTAAACTGCACTGTAACTTTTGTTTCAACTTTGAATTGACTGTTTTTACTGCTTTTTATTGTGTCTTGATGCTTTTAATGTCTTGTGTAAAGCAGGTTGAATTATGCTGTTGTTGAAATGTGCTATACAAATACACTTCCCTTGCCTTTACTCCTAATCTGCCTGCTATTGAGAACATGATCCAACTCAACAAGTAATATGATTGATTAATGTATCCTAGTCCATAAAATGTTAGATAATGGTGAAAAATGGCTTTTATGGTTTCCCAGAGCCTAAGCAGACATCTTCAAATAAGCTTTGTCGGTTTAAAACTCGACCATATCTTAAGATTCAATTATATAATATGAACAAAATGAGAAAATTCCATAAACTATTTAACAAGTTTGCTCAATAAATCATTAAAATGAATATTTGATATTATCACAATTATAGGGGATTAGCATCATCTTGACAACAAGCACTGATTTTAAAAGAGAAAGTCATGGCAGTCTATGGCTGTTTAGAGGCGTATGACACTACAAGGTGTGTGTTTGTGTGTGTGTGTGTGTGTGTGTGTGTGTGTGTGTGTGTGTGTGTGTGTGTGTGTGTGTGTGTGTGAGGATGAGCATCTTCCACATAATAACCCATAAGAATGCCATTATGATCCCTTTATATAGATGATTAAATCCACATCTTTTACACACTGAGCTACAGTATATATAGCACACACACACATATATATAAAAACATAGAATTCAAGAGTGAGAAATGCACATTTTCACAAGGGCAAACTATTTTTGGCTGATTGTGTTTCATTTTAATGTTCATATAAATGCATTTTATTAATTCCACTAAACCATCCTACCTCCCAGTTTGGGTAATACTTTTAAATGCATTATTTAAATGTCTGTATTTTCACTTACCGTGACTTACCATGGATGGTGAAAAAAAGATTTTTTAAAAGTAACAAAAGTTAACTTCCAGGAAGTTGAAGTCTCCCCTGCGGCACGTAGACTTTATCTGGCAAAGTGGTGAGAAGAACATCGAACATCAGCACCGTTTGTTACCTTCTGCAGCCGCACAGAGGCTCACAGGTAATGTAGTAAAAGTAGAGATGATGCAATAGGATGCAACGGCAGGTTTGTGAAGAGGGAGGTTAGCGGTTATGCCAGTGGATAAAAGCTGAGTGACTAAAGAGAAAATGCATGTTTAATCAGCATTAATGAAGGAGTGTGACAGCTAGTTTCTCGCTGAGAGTCAGATGAGAGGCTTGATACCAGTCGTGTGTCTGCAGCCGCGACCACAAATATGAAGCTTCAGTCAGCAGCAGCTCAGTTTGTCTTGGCCCACAGGCTGGAAATGGAGGGAAACAGCAGCAGCGTAGTCTGTTAAAGATGACACACACACACACACACACTTTTCAATCCAGACCCAGAAAGCATATCCAGACACATAGGACCTGGGGGGTCAGGCAGAGGATTCAACACATGAACAATAAGTCATGTTTTACATAAGTTTCATAATATGTTTGTTCACTTTACTGAAACTTCCACCTACACTGCATCTGTGTTGTACCCATAATGTCTCTATATTGCAACGATTATTGTAAAAACAGCTAATGCAATGGGTGACATGGTGGCGCAGCGGGCAGCACTGGTGTCTTACAGCAGGAAGGTCACAGGTTCAAGTCCTGGGGCTGGAGCATTACTACGTGGAGTTTGCAGCTTTCCAGCTTCCTTCCACAGTCCAATGACCAAAAAGAAAAAAAGAAGAAGCGGTCTAGTGTTATCTATCTATTTACTCCAGCTCTGTCTGGTCTGCTTTATTACTTGTTAAAAGAAAAAAAAAAAAAACAGAGATTATAGAGCAATTACACAGACCTGAGATAACAAAGTGGTCGATAATAGATCCTTTTTTTCCTGCACAAAACAAAATAATCCCTAATAATAAGCTGCAGAAAACAAAGTGATTACAGGTCTGCACGGCCAGGTCAACAGTTACTGACAGAAGATGAATTCATTTTACACGCGCTGAAAAAAGAACCAATAAATTGAATTGTTTGGAGTAACTACAACTTATTCATTTAATGTTGTTACCAAATTCAATTAAGTTGGTTCTCTTTTTTCAATGCATGACACAAAGTGAACATCTTTACAGAGCTTAATATGGATTGATTTGATCTACAGGAGTAACTAATCAGGGGAATGATGAATGAAATGAATGGAATCATTAACTCTGCTACAGCTGCATCTGCCCACAAGTAACTGAATGTTCCTCCTAGCAGTCCTGAAGCTCAGTAATTAACATGCTATTCTTGTTTATTCTTGTTTGTTTTAAAAAACGAGGTGTAAAATCCAACATGTTGCGCTTTTATGGAGTTTTTGACTCAGACGTTTTCTTGGCCGAGAGGCACAGGAACTTCCTGGAGTCCCTGCTGCTCGCCTGGCCGCGGCCCGGCCTCACCTCCCTTTCTTTTTTCCTTTTTTCCAGTCATGTGCTGATGAGGAACTATTTCTCCGTGGCCTACGCAAACAGTCGCTGGCGACCCAACTCTTCGATCTATAAAAGCGTTTTCCCTCACTCCCGTCCAATGAATGTCCAGTGAACGATGCTCTTTGATCACACCCGTATTCACAGAATCATCAAGCATCTCCCCTTTTATTTCCCCGGCGTTAAACGCCCCAGAGGACGCTTCCCAGGCTTAGTCATCCACAACGTGCAGACGAATACGTTGAAGCGATTAGTGTTAATATGGGGGTGTGCAGCCCTGGGATGTCCTGTTAATGGCAGCGCTGCATTCAAAGCATCTCGCCCCCTAAAAGGATCAGGAACGTCCATCTCAGAACCTCAGCGGGTCTTTGCTTGCTCATTTGCTCATTAGGCTCTGCAGGGTGGTGGGAGGGTGTGTGTGTGTGTGTGTGTGTGTGTTTGTTCTCAGTAAAGTTATTAATAATGTATTTCAGCACCCTGGACTAACCTAATTACTATAATCCATAGACCTGGGAGAGAGTTACACACACACACACACACACACACACACACACGCTCACACAGGCACATGTTTCCTCTTAGTACCTTAAGCATTACATAACTGTGTTGTGTTAGAGGAGCGTTAGACACACTTCAGTAAATGATTATATAACAGATCCGTGTCTTTAATTCATGATCACCAGCTTCAGACTGAGGAGCTGCTCCGCTGCAAACAACGCGTCCACGTGTCTGAAAACGCAAACAGGCAGCGTGCCTTGCTGAAAGGAAATAAAACATTCTAAATGAATAAACTCAGTGGTATGGACCATGCATGGTTGTTTAACCCTTACATGGTATCATATTTTATAAGCATATTGCATGGTCCAGTATAGTAAAAATGATGATTATATAGAGTAATTTGTGTATTTTTTATTTTTAAGTATTTTAATATAAAGATCCACTCCAGACACGTTTTATAATGCATATAAAATACTTTACTTTGAATAAGAGTTTGTGTCTAATATGCTTTTTTCCAACACAAAGGTTAAGTTGTCTAGTAAATATGCAAATATCTTTTATTTTTAACGTTTACCTGTTTGACACGAGATGACTTCTACCTTAGTGTCACACTTTCTTTCAAGTTATTTGTGATGTCACAAATCATGCCCCGCCTCTTAAAAGTGGATTTTCAATAAACAGGGGGAAACTCTCCATTTTCAGCAGCTTAATGTGAAACAGCCAAAAAAATCATTGTGTACAATGTTGATAGTGAACATGTGAGTAAAACGTGTCCACTCATATTCAATAAAGCACTATTCACTTTTTGTGGTCATGTTTGCTGTCTGCTGTTTTTTTTTTTTTGCCCTAACCCTAACAAAATACTTTTCCTTCCTAAAAATCAAACCAACAAGTGTCATAATATCTTTTGCTACCATCCATACTTGTGTGAAGCTGAGTTGCAATAATTGAACATATCCTGGCAGCAGTCAAGTTTCCTTTCAAACACAATCAGCTAAACAAATGAAACACGGTGGCCGTCTTATCTTTGGCAGAGGGTCATGTTTGCAGCCTTTTATTCCGTCAGGTAATCCGTGTCACTACTTCTCTCTGGATGCTGTGTGGGTGCATGAAATCCACCAAATGACGCCCCCCCCCCCCCGTGCAGATTATTAAATTATTACTGGCTCCTGTATTCTGCACAGGACAGGACCAAACTAAGACATTACTCAGGCTTGTTTTAGCTCTGTATGGGGGTCAAGCTTCACTGTCACTGATAAAAAGATTTAAAACTTTTAGAAGAATTATGTAAAATCATAGACACACACACGTATGTGCATGTGTGTGTGTGTGTGTGTGTGTGTGTGTGTGTGTGTGTGTGTGTATACAGTAGATACAACACGCTCCTCAGTGTTGGAGTAAAGCCGACTAGTTTTGCCGTAGTGGTGGTGGGCTTTAGATAAGAATGTCAGTAATCTCAGCTCTTCTTATCATGCTGCTACAATAACATGACCCTAATCCTACACCGCAGTAAATACATTCTTTAAAAACTATACGTCCTGCACCGGGTCTGCCAACCATCCAGTTCCCTTATCACGCCACGTCCCCCAAGGACCGCTCCGTGACGAGGACCTTTAGGAAAACGCAGTCAAAAAACGCGTCATCCCTTTTCCTCGGGGGGATCGCTGTAGGCGCGGCAGCTTCACGCGACACTGCATCATCTTGACGTCTTGCTTCTGCTACCTTTTTTTTTTTAACCTGCTTTGTTCACTCAGGCGAAGGATACATGTTTGTGTACTGAAGAGGTAGGACAAAAAAAAAAATCATCGATTTATGGATTTTTGGAGGAAGAGGTGCGTGACATGCAACACATGTACCCCAGCAGGGAGGCAAAAAGTCTATTCTGTGAAATAAATACGTAATAAGTGTTTTTTTTGCCTTTTGAGTGTTTTCAGGAGAAAAAAGGGACTATTGATGTTATGACTGAAGCTGTGCTCTGCAGGTCAACCTCCCTCCTCTACATTCAGAGCATTTGAAAGGCCTGGCCTGTCGCTCACTCGTAGTTTCTGCTCTGTAACGACTAGAAAGCAGCTCCCTCCTACTCCCTTATCAACCCCCCCAACACACACACACACACACACACACACACACGCTCTCTCTCCTTCCTCCCTCTTTCCTCTCAGATGTGCGCTTCAAAGTGCGTCACAGATCAGGCTGTTTATTCCCAGCCTTCCTCCGGGCGTCTCTTCTCCTGAGCATCACTTTCATTTGCCACAGCAGCTTTGATGGCCCGTCAACTCCTCACACACGTCCCGACACACGCAGCCTACGACGCGTGCGCATGCTAACGCACGTGCGCACGCTAACGCACACATGCAAACACAAAGGAAAAAAAAATGCAAAATATGCCACAGCAGCTTTGATGGCCCGTCAGGCTAGAGTATATTTTTTGTTTAGAGTATATTTCATGTGCTTGTTCCTATACAGACATGCAGAGTGGCGTGGGAAAGGCAGGACACCCAGGAAACGCATTAATTAGAAACGCAGCGCTATAGATCCAGCGCGTGACCCCGCTGGTTGCCTTCACCCGCCTCCCGTCAAACCTGATTGCGATTGTTAACCTTAAAGTCGCTCTCATAAACGGAATTGACGAAACGTCAGGTTCGATTACCTTTGCTGTAAGAGAATGAATTGTGCGATTTCCTCGGCACACCTCCTACATTTCTCATAACCGGCACGCGACCTCTGCGTACGGGAAGTCCGTTTAGCGATTCCTTTTTTTTTTTTTTAAGTTTAGCAGAGCGTTAAAGCTGAGACAGCAGAGTGTAAAGGTCCTCATCTTAAAGACACGTCAAATATTCATGAGGGCGTCTCGTGACCAGCAGCTCTGAAGTCTGATGTGCACATAGCACCAGTGATCTAGGGAGTGTGTTGCGTAATAAAGCACGGGGTGTGTTACCATTCCCTCCAATTAATCATTTCTAAAAAAAAGAAAAACGTTACACAACGTGCAGAAGGTCCCATGTAACTCTAGTGTCACACGGCACATCAGTGGTTTTTTTTGACAAGCCACGGTATAATATTTCAAAAATATGAATAATAAAATTCAACTGTTGCTCCCATTAGTAGATCCAAGGCACCAGGGGAAGAAGCCGGATTGATGTAACTCGCTCTGCAGCACGTCACACTCCCTCACTCACAGCGATATATATATGAATAATGTAAAAAAAATATATGGTTCAATATGTAGATCAATGACGGCAAAAAAACTTGGAGAGGAGTGATATCAATCAATGGAGGAAAATAAGAGAAGCGGCACTAATTTGTCACATTAATGGTGTAATATGGATCCTCTATTTCTCTGAGCTCTGACAGCCGATGGAGGGAATTGAAAAAAGGCTCAGTGTTAAACATGTAAAGACAGGAAGGAGCCCTCAGGTGCTGAGGATGGATGTGACCACTCCTCGCCCTGACCAGCGCTCACTGGGAGGACACGGCCGTGATGTACGGCACCAGCCTGCTGCCGTGAAATAGGAGCGTTTGTTGCTGCCATGAGTTACGGCTACAGTCCGTATGGGAAAAAAAAAAAAAAAACAGATGGTATGCTTTTGATGAAGTTCTTCATGAATAAGAAACTTGTGTTTTATAGACACAGTAAAGACTTGAAAGGAGAAAAACAGCATAATTTAAAGTTACAGATTCTTCACAGAGCTTCACACGCTCCCCTACAATTATAATGTGTTCCCATAGTAATTCATTTCATGAACATTAACTCATCTTTTCTTTTGTTTTAGAATTAATGGTGAGGAACCGAGCTTGAAATGAACTGCTGCATAAAAAAAGCCCTTATAAATACAAATAGACGGTTGTGATAGTGACGTTTTTAAGGGATTGTTTCCTGAAAGAACTTTCATTTCATCAGGAACTGACAATAAACGGGGTGTGATAATGATAATAATAAGACGCTCTGCTGAAAATAGGCAACTGGTGGATGAAATAATGAAGAGAGAGACACAACTTGGACGCAGCGTGACATATTATTTCACACTCACCGTGACGCGTCACCTCGCTCGGGCAAGTTTCGACGGGAAGCAATTTGATTCTGGCATAATGACAGAAAAATGGTATGTTTTTTTTGAGAAAAAAAATTGGATAAGAACATGAGTCCTAATATCAGGAGGTAACAGAGTCAGCGTTCAGCTTTTAGAGCTGCTTTTAAGTCATTTGGGCAAATTTTTTTTTTGGGCTAGGCCCCTTATAAAGGTCGTTAACCTGAAAGCCTCATCACACAAACTTCACATCTTCCCTATTTAACACGAGTAGCAAATGAGACGTTGTGTTTAAAGAAGCAGCTGGATGACATGTTGGAGGTATTTACTGACCACTGCTCAGCTCCAGATGTTTCCATCCTCACACACACACACACACACACACACCCTCTGAACAAAACCAGGTGATTAGACATGAAGTTAGCAAAACACAGAACACAGCTTTCAGGTATCTGCCGTGTGACGTGGAGACCCTTGAGTTATCGGAGTGACACATCTTTACTGGGATTAGTAATGACGTATGATTTTCATCCAGCGGGGTCTGTTTATGGGTCCTAACACAAACAGGTTTAAGAGCCACTGCCTTTCACTGACTTAAACAGAATCAGTCACATTTTCTAGGTAATTGGTTTGGTGTGCATATATAGCAATATTTATTAATCATTTAGGGTTTTATAGGTTCTAGTGCTTTGCATGTGACAAACTTTAGAAAAAACACTCAGCAACACACACAAAGACACGGAAAACGTATCTAACTCACCCGTCTGTGAACTGAAAACTCAAGAGTTTTGTGACGTGTCGCTGAGAATGTCGTACCGCTCGCTTCCCAGGTTTGTGCACGGACAGACTCTTAAAGCCACGGTGCGTGGTTTCTGCCATATGTGGTCCATGAATCGACTACAGAGGCTGCAAGACTGAAAAAAAAAGAAAATGCACAAGGTCGTCTCTAGCGCCAGTGTTTGTTTTACTGTAGTAAAATGAAAAAATCATCCCTACAACACAAAATCCCTCATACTCATCACACACACCTTTTTATTTCAATTTAAGTGAAAATCAGCCAATCAGAAGCAAGGCTCATTAATATTTATGAGAGCTCTGTAAGTTGACTTTTTGTACTTTCAACTGCAACAGCATCATGTCAAAGGTTTTAAACACCGAACCAAAACTCATAACTTTCATTTAAAATAAACAAATATGAGAATAAAGTTTAAAACTGGGGCGTGTAAATCACCTCATGATGAATCAAGCTGCTGACGAAGCATGGATTAATGACGAGTCAGGTCATCAGTGGTGGACACACATCTGAGGGAACATTGGCATCAATGAGCAGCCGCGGCGTTTCACGTCGTGCTTTCCTGCACCGGCGGCTCACAGCGCCCTTTTTCATCTCGTCTGTGGCCGCCATCCAGATGATGTAACAGCTGCTCGATTGAAACATCAACACGGGGAGAAACGCCGGGCATGAAAATTATTTAAAAAAAAAAAAATGTGGGCGCACCATCCCCAAAACGAACCTTAAATATTAATTGGGCGGTGCCACTTACGTAAGCCTCCGCACCAGTGGGATGTGGACGTGTGTTATCTGTTCTCCATCTCGCTCTGACTCATAATCACATCTCTCGCCTTCATCCATTCTTCATGTTTCCCTTTTCCTTTGACACTGCTTTATTATTTTAAAGCTAGTAAGAGTAAAGTGTTTTAACTGCACGGTTTGACAGTCACCCGGCGAGGAGATAACGGGTCGGACGGGACGCTATTCGCCGTCAAGGTGAGGCGGGGGACGTCTCACAGGAAGCACTCCGTCTTCCACCACGACCACGAAGGTTACCCAGAATGTGCGGATGTCCCAAATATTTACATAAGGTGCGCGTAGACGTTCAATCTCTCTTTCTGCCGCTTTTTTTTCACACTGTGAAATGGTTTATGTCCTTCCTCCAAAGGTGAAGCGCCGGGGACTCACTCTTTAACACTTTTATTTGACGTATCAAGGGAACCTAAATATTTGCGTAAGGGGACGGGGGGGCGAGAAGGAAGAAACCTTGCGAGCGGGCACAGGAGCGAAACACTTTTGCACAGTTTTTGATATCTTTTGCTATTTGACACACTTGTAATAACAGCAATTTGTGTTCTGGCGCGTATCTGCAGCCAATTTATGCACAAAAAAAGCAACTATCGCCTAAATACCGCCGGGGTAATCTCGTTTTAATCAGCCGCTGATTATTTTATCATCCCTACTTAACGGGGTCCCTCCCACACGAAGCAAAGGGGAGGAAATTAGGGATTGTAAAGATAACAGCGGCCCGCGTTGGAACCGGTGGAGCCGTGGTAACGGATACGCTGCCATCTGCACATCGGGGTGATTGGATTTGCCCTGACATGGTGAGTTACCCTGCTGAGTCCTGTCCATTTTATGTGCTGATCCAATCCTTTGTCACTTAACAGCCCAGGAAGACATAGACGTAGGTGTTGCGTGTCAGGGCGTGGCGGAGGTGGAGGTCCAGGCCTCGTGACCTTCACTCTGGTGTCGAGGGGCCTGAACCTCACACATGGACATGAACACACTTGCTCTGCACACAAATTGCTCCCATAATGCATCTCCTGATGCCGGGTTAAAGAGATAAAGGTTCTATCCCTCCTCCCTCTGATGAGTGCAGACACCGGCGTGATGAAAGGCCTTTATGTTCTTCAGTAAAAACTCACTGAAGATCCCTCCCCCTCGGGGAAATCGACCACAGCTCCCTGTTTTACATTTTCCCGAAGCGGCTGATAAAAATAAGACGTTCCCGTGCGCTGACCTTGTTCTCCCCCCCCCGCCACAAACGAGTCTCCGTGACCGACCTGTGTTGAATATGAAGAGAGACAGTTTCACTAAGAAAACATTTTCTCTCACGGTGACGCGGATTTTCTTTGCAGTTTTATATATTTGAACAATGACACAGCGAGTGGCTACAACATTTAGTGACCCATCTCGTTGCCTTACTCCCCTCTTTCACCCAATCTTTGCGTTGTTGATGTTTTTTGAACCCAAAGCACAGTCCTCTGAGCTTTCCAGGAGACTAATATTTGTCTTTCCACCTCCTCCCTCGCTCCGTGAACATCTGGACTGGAGCTTTGCAGAAACACAAACTTCCGCGGCGAGCCCCTTTCGTATCGTTTGATGACTGCGTACATGGCTGTCCATAGTTTACCGTGACCGTAAACATTCCCCAGCGGCCACCAAACGCGCGGCGCTCAGCGGACTGCTGAGTTCTGTCGATAGCAATATTTGTGAAAAAGAGATGTAGCACTTTGTCAGCTGTCATGTCGCTGCGGTGGGATGTGGATTTATAGTTGGGATTTTTCGCAAAACTGAACACAATCAACCCGAAAGGAAGCAGATCATATCGCAAAAAGTGACCACCGACCACGTTACCGTAGCGACTACAGAGATCTGGGATCGCGACGTCGAAGTGGAATCTACCAGCGGATTAAACGCATCAAGATGTGTGTTTGCAGCAGCTCGTCCCGAGGCCTGGCCTGAAAATCTGCTGCGAATAACCATAAAAACGTGCATATGGAGGGGCGATTCAGCTGATTTCATCATTAAATCTACCCTCAGTGGGAAGTCCCACATTAAAAGCTTTTCCCCTTGATTCCAGCTCCGCCGCGCCGCTGATTGAAGTCTCTTATTCACAATAGGCCGCGGCGACCAGGGCCGAGGCAGGGTCGGCAGAAGCCGGGTTCTGTAATCAGGTGGGATTCAGAATGGGGAGACGTGTTCAATCAGGTACAGTCTGCACGTACGGGAGGCGTGCACGGACGAGTGTGTGCGTGCACGTATAGATAAGACTTTCAAGTATCGTTTATTTATAGGCCGGGAGAAAGACACTGTGCCAATCTGATGCCGCAGGAAAATAGCAGAGTTTCTCTGTAGATGGCAGTGTAGCACAAAGTTACTGCTGTGTGTGTGTGTGTGTGTGTGAGGGAGGATGCATGTGTGTGTGTGTATGTCTCCCTTTACATATCCAAGCCCCTGATAACCAAGATAAATCCCTTTGATGGAAGAATCCCACTTATTCCTGAAATAGCAGCACTCCACTCCACCATATTTAGCTCACTTTTTTACATAAATGTGCAAAACGCTGCGCTCTCTCTCTCTCCCTGACAAATAATTCACTTTAACATGATTTGATTCATAACGCCGCAAACCGAATTGTCCCATTAAATCGGAGAGCCTTAAAAAGAACCGGGATACAGGAGCGTTGTGTGTGTGTGTGTGTGTTTGTGTGTGTGTGTGTGTGTGTGTGTGTGTGTGTGTGTTTCAGGAGGCGACTGATGGAAAGTGCAGATTCCTCCTCATCCGCCACACAGGGCTGTCCAGAAAACAAGCCAGCTCTTTCAGTGAGAATAAACCCGTTCCTGCATTCATTTGCATTCATGTTTCCAGTAAACATATTCCTCTGTATTCCGCGGACAGAGGCGTCTCTGTGAGGAGGAGGAGGAGGAGGAGGAGGGCGAAGAGTGGCTGCGGGACGGGCGCAGGAAAGGGATGAAACTTTGGAATGAGATGAGGGACCGAATTGGCAACGGAAAGAGTAAATTTAGCAGATATGGTATTGATAAGGCAGGGGGTGGGGGGGGGGGGCTGCCTGTGAGGAATGCTGCCAGGAAGGGCTTTGACACATATCAGAGTGTGTGAAGGCAGAGGAGGAAAGAGAGGAATGACTTTATGTTGAAAGAAGGAGACGGATGTGACCTGGCGGTTAGTCATGTCCCTCGTGGGGGTCCTGGGGGGGCCCGGCAGCACCTCTCCCTCTCCCTCTGTCTCTCCCCCCCCCCCAGTCGCTCTCTCTTTCTGTCAGGCCCCCGTGCACCCGTGTCCTTCTGCGCTCCCTCAACATCTGGAGTCTGTTTAGCGTCATCAACGCCAGAGCCCCCGCCATGACACCTCTCCTAAAAATGCCTAAGCTGAAGGATTTTACGGAGGGTAAAGAAAAAAAAAAAGGAACAAACAGTCCAACAGGAAGATCCGTTTTGAAAATACTTTCACCTCAATCCCCCGAAATCTCCCTCTTCATCTTCCCGTGCACAGCAGCGCGTCGTAATTTGTCCTTGTGCACTCAGCTCCAACCTCGAGCTGCAAAAAATATATAATAATAATTTGAACTTTTTTACTTGAATGAAATATTGTTGCTTTAATGAAAAAAAAACACTATTAATGTGTGGCTCATTGTAGTATCAGTATTTTGCAGATCCAGTGATACGCCAACACTAGCTGAGCCTGGCCCTTAGCTGACAACACTGAGTCACATTTAATTGGGGGTTTTGCATAAGCCCTGAACCACGGCTTATTTGTAGGTATGCGTGCGTTCTGACGTGTTTACACGGGGCTGTCCGCGTCCCCCCCCCTGTGGCCGTAGGATTAGAGGTTAGCAAACACCTCTGTGAAAGTGTTTTAACATCGGGGTCGCGCTGATGGATCTTCACGCCGGTCAGTCAGCAGATGGGCGCACCATTCATTTTCTGTTGTCAGGGAGATTGACCCCCGGGTCCCGGTCCAGGCTCCCTTACCCCCGGCTCATGGGAAACAGTCCTCGGAGCAGGCTGGAGGATCTGGGCAGTCTAAAACGTGTGTGATCTGGTCAACAGAACAAAGCAGTAAAAGAGTGGCGTCAGGGTTTGGGGGGGAGGGAGATGAGGCTTAGACTGTAGATTTTGTGATTTTGGGGGCGCTGACAACTGTAAAATGCATTATTGAGCTCATATGAGGCATACGTGTGCCATGTGTGTGTGTGCAGAAGTGATCTGTTCTGCTTTAAGTTGAGATGTGTGTTGTCTCAGTTTATGCAGTGAAAGGATTGGGTGGATGAGGAGGGGGGCGGGGTCTAATCAGGATTGTGCATAATGTGCATGCAGCTGTAGTTTCCCTGTGTGTGCACATGTATGTGTGTGTGTGTATGTGTGTATGCGTGTGTGGAGCACAGTGCAGCTTTGGCTGTGGGGGTCCACATGGGAAAGGGCGGGAGTTCCTGGGCACCGGGCCTTTAACAGTAAAACATTTCAGCGGCTGTCCGTCAACCGGGCTAATGACTTCAGCAGACCTGAGCCTGGATTTTGGCTTTTACCCACCACCGACACCAACATCGGCCGTAAAAAAAAAACGCTGCATGTTTGGAATGCAGAACATGGATCCTGCGGACAAGCGCGGCAACACTGAGATCACACACACACACACACAAACCAGAAAATGCAGCGGCTTACATGGGTGCTTCATGGTATATATTTATATAGGAAGTAGGAAGGGCTGTTATTTAGAGCGCAGACGGTGGTTTCTGTTTGCACCCATTGCACATGTACGTAAACACGCGTGTGAGAGTTCGCTTTACGTCGGGAACGCCACGATTCAGAGTGATGTGCATCCAGATCAGCAGAGCTGGGATTCTGAATGATTCATGGAGGGGTGTAATGACAGTGTTTACAGCAGGTCATACCAACAGACCAGCCATCCCGACCTTTGACCTATAACCTACGGAGACTAAAGCAAGGGTTAGTTTACCAAATCAGGAGACAGGAGAAAAAACACAGAACCGACGTCAGCAACACCTCATTGAATGGAGCCAGTAGAGGAGGATATTGACAGTATATAGACATATCAAAGGAAGCGGCTAATGAACTTTTCAAAACAGAATTTTTTTTTTATGAATCTAAAGAGGTTCAGAGGTAGAAAGCACAATGTCCGGATACAAGCGTTAGCCCTCCAACAAACTATGTCAAATTCCCCCAGCATGCGTCTTGTCGCGGCCAGCCCCTTCCACGCAGGGCAGAGGTGGAGTCAGGTTACCGAGGCGACCCCCCACGTGGGAAAACGAGCCGCCGCTGCCGCCGCTTTAAGGAACGGCGATTTCCTAAAAGAAGAGGCAGCTCTGCAAATAAACAGAATTTTACGATTTAATTTGACTCACAGACGCTGTCATCCAAATCCTCTCGCTTCCCTACGTATAGGAAAGAAGAAAAAAAAAAAAAGTTATCCAGAAGTCATTACCAGCTGGAAATGAGATTTTGTGCAGGAGCGACGGCTTTAATCTCACAGGTCAGGCCGATGGAAGAAATGGCGGAGATTATTCTCAGTGCCACGGGGGTCATTGTCATTTGAAGCTGGTCCACATCCCACTGTAATAGGTCAGCCGACCCCCGGGCCCCGTCACCTTGGAAACCAGACGTGCGCGGCGGGGGGAGGGGGGGATTAGACATGAGGAGCTGTCACCGGGTCTGAAATGAATACAAAGGAATAGAAAGTGGACTGTCAGTGGCCGTCTGGGGCCAGGTGAGAGGACGGTCTCATTAGGAGCAGCGCGTGCCGTCCTCACACAGCCATGTGGGAGCTGAGAGCTCCGTGATGGGTTTCACACAGCCTTATGTAATGTTTTCTAACCTACTTCTAACACTCAACGCAGAGAAAACTTTATCAGCCTGCAGGTTTTTTTTCAGGGCTCAGCCTTCGTTCCCCTGAGCCAGGTGTAAGGAGCTGGCAGCTGGAGTTATGCATATACTGCATCAGCTTATCATAGAGGTAATTTAATGTATTATCAGCAGTGGGGCTGACACTATTTTGACATTTAATTTACATTTGAGCTGTTTAATTGGGTCCTTTATAAGCTCCTGCATCTTACATTATATAACCTTCATGTTCTGTAATGATTCTCAGTGTGGTTTGTATGATTTTACTGACAAATAATTGACCTTTGAACTCTTCACTCCAAGTCTTTTAGCTCTTATCTTATTAATTATTGAAATTTGAATTGCAGATAAATTATCTTATTTCAAGTTTTTGTTCATGGTATGGGTCCGTTTGGTCTTGTTTTGTTAAGTATAAGTATCAATTACAAGTATTTTTTTGTAATATAACACAATGTTAGTTTTTTTTTGTAGTATTCTAATTTTATTTGTCTGTAACAGCAGCATAAATCGATTGTGACGCTTCTGTAGTCACCTCACATGTAGAGTTTATTTAATACTAGGTTTAAGTACATAACCTTAGTGGTTGTAGAGATATTCAATATTAATTATTTATAGCAGGAAAAAAAATAGGCCTGGGGCCTACGTGGTTAGGTAGGTGTAATATAGTACACAAATAAAACTGTTTCTGCAATTAAATAAAAAGGACCTTAAAAAACTATATAGTAAATATATATTGAATAGTATATTATTATATTTAATTGGTGAGCGTGGCTGTAGAAGAAACTTAGATACAGACATTTCAACTTACTGGAGACAGATTTGATGCTACAAAGATTTAAAATTGTATTTTTTAAAGTATCTATTATAGAGTGTTTTATAGTATAGTATAGTAGTAGTTGTATATATAGTATAAACTATATATACAGGTGGGAAAAACTGTGATTGTCCGATTAAAGGGGACTATTCATATGTATATGAAGATGCTGTTTTGCTTTCAATGCTGATGTTTTACATTCTGTCATAGAGAACTTGACAGCTGGTTAAAATTGCTCCGGGCAAGACAACTGAAGGACTGTGGCTCATTCTCTTAGCTTTGCCCTATAAAGGGAAGCATTCAATTAAAAAAGTACAACTTTTAGCTGCTAATTGCAGCTCTGTGCTCAAAATGATATTAAATGCAATCAAGAACATAGAAATAGACCCCCACAAAAGCAAAAAGGAAGTCAATGCATTTTGACTTTACTCTGCTTAAATTAGCACAGTAATGATGTGGGATTATGTATAATTTATATTTCCATCCATGCTTTACACTTGAAACTAGGAAGTTTGCCCATTGCTGCAAAAAAAAAAAAAAATCTCACCAGCAAGAAAGCTTCTACTCACTTTTCTTTGAAGGCCTTTTTTTTTAATTTGAAGCAACATCCGCGTCCATATCCTGCGTTTTAATCCTGTTCCTCTCACTTGCCTCGTGGACATGTCGAGTGTTTTGTTTTTCAGAAAAAAAAGTTACTCAAAGTGTTAGTTTTGCTCACAATAGCCCCGCTTATAAACCGGAGCGTGTGAGAGAGCAACACTGGGCCGACATGCAGATCAGGCTGACAGCGCCACAAAGGCTGTTTTTCTTAGCGGGAGCCGCTGAATGAGGAAAGGCCCCGAGGTACGACCCCCAGGTTATAAAAGACATCACATTGTCATTGGACTGGTAAATTCTATCAGTTCCCTCTGAGACATAATTTAACGATTCACCGAGCGCACTCCTCTCTGAGTCAACAGAAGTCTGTCAGCTGTAAACAAGTGACGGGGAAAGGCAAAAAAAATATATATATATGGAAGCGCATTAAAACTGAACACAAACAGAAATATAATATCAGCCGGGGGCCGCATGCGTAATGACAGCGGAGGTGCACGCCGCTGTTTACTGACACCACAAATAAAGATGGATCACATGAATCCTCAGTGGTCCCACATGAGTCAGATAGAGGGCAGTGTTTGACTTTTCAAGCAGACAGCACCAACATGAGCTGCACAGGGCTCCACAGGGGATGGAGGACGGTCAGCTATTACTCACTTTTAAAAACAATAGACCAAAGATTCCATACTGTTCACTCCCCCTGTTTTTTTTGTTTCTGAGTGGGTGTTGAAGTTTTGATACATTTGTGGTTTGAAGTCCCAGAAACCATCTGAATGTAGTTTTGAATCTTCTCTTCTTTTTTCAGCTTTAGGGAGAAGTGGAAGTCTGTGTCTGGTTCGATCATATTAACGAGCCTCTCCTCTGATTGGCTGGGGAGACTGTATAGTTGTGACCTCACAACTTTGCAAAAGTTTCTGGATATAGGCTGTGTGTATTTTTCCTGTGGACTTTCTATGTTAATCAACTTAACAAAAAGCGCTCTCTGATCTGAGGTGCATTGTTTTCCAGCCTCTTGTAAACTCTCAACTAATAATAACTCGTAATGGCTGCTCCTAGCGCTGCAGAGTGCAGGGTGGAGTTCCTAACGCTCCTGATTGTTTGTGCAGCTCCACGTTACTTTGTTGATCCGCACAAAGATGGCCTACTTCAATTGGAGCTCTCACGCTTTGAAGAGACGCATTGAAAGTGTCTTGAGAAAAGTCTTGAGTGCATCCGTCTCTCTCGAGGAGTTAAAAGTGGTGTGGTCTTTTTTTTTTTTTTTTTGGTAAGTTGCCTCATTTACCCTGAGAGCGTGTGTGTGTGTGTGTGTGTGTGTGTCTCCTTGGCGCTAGAGCCGGAGCCCACGTTGAGAACAATGCTCTCGCCTGGACTTTGATCTGAGACTAACATGGAAATAACAGAGGTCTGACCGAGACACCAAAACAAAGCGAGAAGGGATCGCTCCACTTCAAAATGTGGGATACGGTGAGGCTGCCGCTGTTGACATGTCACGCTGTGAAGCCGATCAGATGTGGCTTTGATTCTTTTTTTTTTTTTCGGGCGCTGCTGATTTTGTATTTACATTGGAGCCTTTCTTCAAACAGTATCACTGATCAATAACATGAAGTTTGTGTCCAAGCAGGGACAAGAACACTGAAACTGTCCCATCAGGCGGCCTCGATGCTGTGTTTTTGTGTTTTCTTTTCAACTTTTGGTTCCAAGTTCTGAATAAAGTGGCCGTAACTCAGCTCAGAGTTGGATCAGACAGCAGAAATGACCTGAGCTGACGTCCCCCCCCACGCCCCCCAGCACCTCCACCAGCAGATTAACTGTGGCTGCCACCTCGCTGCTTCTCTGACAAGACAAATGGGAAGATGACAGCCACTGACATAATACGGCTTCCATGTCTCTGAGCTCAGGTGTGTGTGTGTGTGTGTGTGTGTGTGTGTGAGTGTGTGTGTGTGTGTGTGTGTGTGTGTGTGCCTGATTTCCCCCTGTAGGTAGGTGAGATTACTGCTCATGTCTTGATTGGATAGCGTCGCTAAGTCTTTTGATGTATCAGCCAGAGTGATTTATTAAGGTGCTGAAACACACACACACACACACACACACACACACACACACACACACACACACACACAAACATAGATAGACAGACACACATACACACCCACTAAAATTCAAACAGACACACACACACACACACACACACACACACAAAGAAAGACACATGCACACATACACACACATATGCATACACGCACACTAAGACTCAAACAGACACACATGCACAGCCCTGACAGATTCGCAGACACACACACACACACACACACACAAAGAGAGATACAAACTCACAGACACACACACACACACACACACCGTGTGTAGTGTGTAGCAGCTTGTGTAGCTGGTTGTGTAGCTGGTTGTGTAGTTGGTTGTGTAGTTGGTTGTGTAGCTGGTTGTGTAGTTGGTTGTGTAGTTGGTTGTGTAGTTGGTTGTGTAGCTGGTTGTGTAGTTGGTTGTGTAGCTGGTTGTGTAGTTGGTTGTGTAACTGGTTATGTAGTTGGTTGTGTAGTTGGTTGTGTAGCTGGTTGTGTAGTTGGTTGTGTAGTTGGTTGTGTAGCTGGTTGTGTAGTTGGTTGTATAGTTGGTTGTGTAGTTGGTTGTGTAGTTGGTTGTGTAGTTGGTTGTGTAGCTGGTTGTGTAGTTGGTTGTGTAGCTGGTTGTGTAGTTGGTTGTGTAGTTGGTTGTGTAGTTGGTTGTGTAGCTGGTTGTGTAGCTGGTTGTGTAGTTGGTTGTGTAGTTGGTTGTGTAGTTGGTTGTGTAGTTGGTTGTGTAGCTGGTTGTGTAGTTGGTTGTGTAGCTGGTTGTGTAGTTGGTTGTGTAGCTGGTTGTGTAGTTGGTTGTGTAGCAGCTTGTGTAGCTGGTTGTGTAGCTGGTCGTGTAGCTGGTTGTGTAGTTGGTTGTGTAGCTGGTTGTGTAGTTGGTTGTGTAGCTGGTTGTGTAGTTGGTTGTGTAGCAGCTTGTGTAGCTGGTTGTGTAGCTGGTTGTGTAGCTGGTTGTGTAGTTGGTTGTGTAGTTGGTTGTGTAGCTGGTTGTGTAGCTGGTTGTGTAGCTGGTTGTGTAGCTGGTTGTGTAACTGGTTATGTAGTTGGTTGTGTAGTTGGTTGTGTAGTTGGTTGTGTAGCTGGTTGTGCTACTGGTTGTGTAGTTGGTTGTGTAGTTGGTTGTGTAGTTGGTTGTGTAGCTGGTTGTGTAGTTGGTTGTGTAGCAGCTTGTGTAGTTGGATGTGTAGCTGGTTGTGTAGCTGGTTGTGTAGTTGGTTGTGTAGCTGGTTGTGTAGCTGGTTGTGTAGTTGGTTGTGTAGCTGGTTGTGTAGCTGGTTGTGTAGCTGGTTGTCTAGCTGGTTGTGTAGCCGGTTGAGTAGCTGGTTGTGTAGCTGGTTGTGTAGCTGGTTGTGTAGTTGGTTGTGTAGCTGGTTGTGTAGTTGGTTGTGTAGCTGGTTGTGTAGCTGGTTGTGTAGCAGCTTGTGTAGTTTGTGTAGTTGGTTGTGTAGCTGGTTGTGTAGCTGGTTGTGTAGCTAGTTGTGTAGTTGGTTGTGTAGCTGGTTGTGTAGCTGGTTGTGTAGCTGGTTGTGTAGCTGGTTGTCTAGCTGGTTGTGTAGCCGGTTGAGTAGCTGGTTGTGTAGCTGGTTGTGTAGCTGGTTGTGTAGTTGGTTGTGTAGCTGGTTGTGTAGCTGGTTGTGTAGCTGGTTGTGTAGTTGGTTGTGTAGTTGGTTGTGTAGCTGGTTGTGTAGCTGGTTGTGTAGTTGGTTGTGTAGCAGCTTGTGTAGTTTGTGTAGTCTGTGTGGTAGACTAAACACCCAGCAGGCCCCTCGCTGGGCAGAGCCAGGGTTTACATCGCTGCCTGCACCAACAGACCAACACTCAAAAAAAAAGCTCTAACAAATCAAATCTCACATGTTCCCCACACGCAACATGCTCATAATCCCTCATAATCAAAGGGAAAACATATTCTTTGAAACGCATTTCCATCGCTGCTTGTAAACAGGAGTATTTAGACTGCACAACTACAGAGAAATGTGTCATACAACAGCATTGTCATAAAAATGGCTGCATGCTGGCACAGTCTGTGAGCTAAATCATGTGTGATTGTGCTCGGCGTATCTGTGTAATTCTTGTGTGATGTCTGTCAGCGGAGTCTTTGTGGTGCGGCCTGTATAATGGGAGAATCTGGCTCCATAATGGGACCCTCTCTACGGGCCCTGGCCCGCTGCCAGTAACCCCAAATGCCTCTTACTGGCTGTTGGTTTAGCCGTTGATCCCTGGAAGTGGCGGCGGAGGATCACGGCCGTGTTGGCGCGCACATAAATGACAGGATATGGTTGTTTTTGCTGTGGTCGGTGTTTTACATCTCTACAATGGGTTCAGACTCCCTAACAAGGCACATTCGCTTTTTTTTTTCCCCTCACGCTCGAAATAGCCTTCAGATAAGCCACAACACACATCTTTATCGCTTTTTATTTAACTCTTTAATACGCCTGATGTCCTTATAGTCTCAGGCTCACATATACTGAGACTGTAAGGCACCTCCATGATATTACATCACTGTCCTGTGCTGACCTCATGCACCGAGACGCAGACACACAGAGGAGCCTTTAATCAGCAGAGGTGAGGCTGTTAGCTGCAGCCGAGGAAAGCTTATGTGACACAGGCTGCTGGAGAGAACCTTTTTGTTCATGGATGCTTACTGAACACATCCACAAACTTCCCATAGCACACAAACGCTGTCAGGCGACTTTCTTCTAAAGCTCTGTGAAGCGCGTGACTGCGTAGGCAGGTGGAGTATCACAGGAGTCAGAGCTGAATTTGACATGTCCTCCAGCTACAATTTGCACTGGTTTATTTAAGCAGGGAATAGCCTGGATCTCCTTACTGAGATTAGAAATCCTTTTTTTTTTAACAGAAGTTTCCCAGCCAAGCCAATGGCATCTGCAATCTTCCATTTTAAAAATCCATAGGTGGAGTGTAACAATGTACATTTACTCAAGTACGATGCGTAAGTACAATTCTGAGGAAACAAAAATGCTTAAATAGATTTTTAATAGAAGACAGCAGTATTTTGTCATTGTGGTATTGCTATCTTAACTTAAGTAAAAGATCTGTGTACTTCTTCCACCACTGATAAAACTGCAAAAAAAAAGACACTGATGAACTCAATCATCATCATCAACTTCATCAGTATAAATAAAGAATGTTTCATTTTTTGTAAAAAAAAAAAATGAATTGCATAAATAAGGATAAAATAAGATGCCCTTTAGCCCACTTTATCTTATGAAACCCAAATATGTGAACAGATAGCATATTTCTGCACAGAGACTAATAAATCACTGTGGTGCAGAATCACAATGAATCTCATTCCTTTATTTTTTTTTGTGTATTAAAAAAAAAAGAAATCCAAAAATTTGCAAGCTTTACTTTTAAAAAAAAAATCCATTGTGTGTGGCCCACACAGCAAACGGGACCAAAAGCAAGCCCCGATTTCCATATTTGGGAAAACGATAAAAACATTCTCCGTCTTCAAGCCTCATCACTGAGGAAATGCAGCAGAGGTTCACATGTTATCGTCCCGTCTCCTCTCCTCAGGCCCTGCAGGCTTATCCCGCTCCGAGAGTGTCCTCGCTGTGTGGGGGCGGCGGACACGCCACCCACAGCCCCACCCTCGCTGTAATGAAAAGTGTTATGAATGTATGTGTCCTAATTCTCTCCTACTAATGTCTGTGGGTGGCAAAATTAGGGTGGGCCGCGCGGGGGCTGCTTAAATAGCAAACCGTGTCCAGTTTAACCGAGCTGCTGTAAGCCGATTTTTTAAGGTCACATTGGCACCAATGGGGGATTAGTTTGGTTCAGATCAATGTCTGATTGGGATCTTTCTCTCCGCCATTGCCTCCCTCTGTCCTGGGAGAATGCGGCCAAAGTCTTGCGATTTGTACTTGGGGAGAAGAAAGGCTCTCCCCTCCCATGGAGGACAAAGACACACATTAGCTCAGTTTTGCTGTTTTTTTCCTCCTCCGGCAGTAAAGCCGCCGGCCAAAAGGATCAAACGTATAAAGACGTGACCAGTGACGGCACCCCACGGCAGCTGCTGTAGCTACTGTTCCGCTGGTTATGTTATATAAAGGACGAGGGGAAAAAAACAGGTGGCTGTAGCACTGGATGCATGTGTGTGCTGTGAATGTATGGAGGAACGTGTAAATTCTGCCTGTGCACAAGTGGTGTCCACATTTAATATTTTAGTTTGTCAACACTACATCAGAATATTTGGCAATTTTATTACAAAGTGCATGAGAAACAATTTTTTAAAGATTAAAGAATATGAATGTACTGTATATATTTATTTCATGTTAAATATTTAAATATTCATATATTAAGTGACTTAGACTGTCAGATAATAAAGGTATAAAGTACAATATCTTACATTCCTGTGTAAAGTAGCATCAGGTGGAAATACTCAAGTAAAGTGTAGTACATCAAAATGGTTCTAGAGCATAGTACTTGTAGTAAATTTACTCAAACTCAATTTAAAAACCTGCATTTATTGTCAATCATATATCCAGTAACAGCAGCCTGTATGAAAAGCAAAAAAAAAGATTGTTTTAACGTACCAGACTTTCATGATTCACGCTTTTAATCCATATATAATCTAACAGATATGTTTAGAGATGGGAATACAAAAGGAAGTTTCTGCAGACGTTGAAGTTAAACATTTATTAGATTTTTGTGTTTTTTTTTACCAAACCAAGGTCTTCGTGGGGAAAACACTCAGCAGACAACTGTTGTAGCCTGTGGTGTAACGATTACAACACACCGAATGCCATGAAATTCCTTTTTGTAGCCGTGAACAGAGACAAACTATAAAAAAATGTGTGTATTGTGGCGAACCCATATTTATTCAGACAAAAGCTAACAGTTCATCAGCAGGCATAACCGTGGAGGGATAATCGCTGGTGTACGTGGAGCGTGAAATGTTTCATTGTTCGTCTGTATCTCTCATTGTGACGCAGGTTATCATTATCCAATCGAAGAGGAGACCCACTAAACAAACAGGCTCGACCATAATTGATGATGAAGCGGCATAGCAATCCATTTGAAACCGATGTCCTTATTTAAAGAAAAAAGCAGCAAACGTGAAATGTGCGCAGTCTGCACTCGATGATCTGTGCAGACACTACAGAGCCAGGCATGAAAAGAAACAACATGGATTACACAGAGTTTCCCAGCAAAAGCTGAAGGAAATACAATCACTGAGTCTGCATGTTTTATAAGTGTGTCAGTGTGAATTAATTCTCAGAGTAACTCGAATGACAGCTAAATCAAAAATAAAAAAAAAACAAATCCCAGTCCCAGTTTTTAGCATTTTTCATTCAAAAAAACATTGTGAAAAGTGCATTGTTGGTTTGAATTTTTATTATCCGCTGACACAACAGTCTCAAGTGACTTCCTACAAGTGTACTACACGAGTCTGGAGCCTCCTCCGGCCGCTCCCACAGAATGGACACTCCTCCCCTTTGGTTGGAGTCCATTGAGAGCCCCCGGCAGCTGGGAGTGTTTGTCTCCTTGTAGTACACTGGTGAGGGTTAGTTAAATGAGGGTCACGGGTCAGAGGTCAGCCCTGAGCTCTGGTGTAGAATAGGTTTAATTGACACAGAGCCAAGCACCTCGGGCGGTCACCTGTAACATTAGTCTTGTGGAGCCAAACATAATGACAGGAGAACACTTCTCCAGACTGGCTACTAGCCACGAGCTTTCAGACGCCAACCCACTGCAGGAGAACCTGCGCTAAGATATACATCAAAACAGCTCAATATGAGCAATGAAAGCATAACAACTCTTATTTTGACTGTGTTAAATACTAATTAAAACATATTTAATATTATTAATAATTTCTGCCGAGACTGTTTCTTTTAAATCAGGGGTTTTAAACTCTATTTAGTTCATGGGCCACATACAGCACAATTAGATTACAAGCGGTGCAAACATATAAATAGCACCTACAAATTTCTCTCCTCTTTTTTATTAATAGTTACATGATTAATTAACTTTCAGTTTGCAAAACAGGGCAGATGACATAAGAACAAAAAAATTTCTTCCTCCTTACAAACCTTTTACAACTTTTACTGTAAATACTTCACTCTACTGGGTCCTATAAGATGTTCACTTACTTCAAGTTTTTGGCACACTTTGTACAATCATCAATGGGCTGGATTAGACCCTTTAGTGCATCTCAACGTGGGATTTTAAGGACCCACGGGTCCTTCTGGGGTTACCGATAACTACATCTAAATTGTAGAAATTAATAAATAAAAGTAAATGGGATCTAATGTCTAATGGGAAAATAATAAAGTAATAAATGTTCATAAGTATAATTAAGTTAATTATTAAATGGAAACTTAAATAAATACAGGCATTTACTGGCATAAGTCTTTATTTATTTTTTTAGAGGAATAAGTTTCAATCCTCCATAATTTTCTCCACTTTCTGTTATAAAAAAACAGTCTATTATTTATGAATTTTAAGAATCCGCCGCTTCAGTGGGACGGTTCTGCCCCCCAGCTCTAAACTTCACACACTGTACCTTTAAGCAGACAGGAGCTAAAATAGCCTGTTTCAGACAGAGGCTCAGCAGAGGGGCTGAATAATAATTAGGGAGTTTTTGAACTGTAATTCATGCAAATATATTCCAGTCCATCTCCAGAATGTGTAATATGGCCTCTTTAAGAGTTATAAAACCTCAACTTTAACAACTAGGCAGTCAGATAAGTGAAGTCAGTCAAACTGTAGTAATCAGACGGCCATAGTGCATTTCTGAATGAGTGTGTCAGTCCTTTTTTTTTGGAACAAACACGCGGGACGTTAAGAAAGTTATGATTTTAGGAACCCGAGAAAGCCCACAAGGATGCATTGCTGAATGATGAGGGTCGAGCGTCGCGGGTTCCCCTGGTAACCCAGTGTTTGTGTGTGTAACGCTGGCCACCTCGCCGAGCCTCGATGACGGCGACGCCAGCGGCGCACACACAGCTGCTGGAAGTGGTGGCTCTCCTGGAAGCGGCAGCCTCCGCTCCGCGCCAAGCAAAGCGCTGATTGTCTAATTATGTTAGAGCGTTGATGTACATGAAGTGGTCTGAGAGGTCATTATGAGGGGATACTGTTCACACAGCTGCAGGGCAGGGACAGTGTGTGTGTGTGTGTGTGTGTGTGAGAGAGAGGAGGTTAAGCGGGAAGAAAGTAAAGCAAAGTAAACAATTTGCACACTTTGACAGATTGAAAGAAATGAGAAAATCTTCATCGATCATACATGTGTGTGTTTTATCACAGCAGCTTCTCTCTATCAGTTCACCATCTGGTTCATCAACTAGGACCATTGTCAAAAACCACCAGAACACGATAAATCTGCGTCGTGACTGAAACTGAGTTCAGTCTGTGCACGATAATATCTTGTATTTGTAACTTAAACATGAACCCGCTGACACAGAACATCCAGTTCAGTAGTTTCTGTGTAGCACAGCCTCTATAGCAGAACATTACAGATAATTCGGGGCATCCTATAAATGTCCCCGTTTGAGTTCCTCTATGAAAAGTTTGCCAGTATCAGCTGCAAAACCGTGCTGTGTCACTACCAAGCATAAATCTCTTAACTGCAAACGGACCATATATTCACATATAGCACATATAGCGCTTACTATGTAATGTACTGTACAAAGGTACTGGTGTTGGTAGGGGCCTTACATACTCATTATTCACATCCCAAAACATCACCTGCGTGGATTCTTTCTTCCCACACGGTGTCTGATGCAAATTAGATCCTCAAACGAGATTGTTTGACATTTCCTCCCAAAATGACCTTTATCGCTGTTCTGGATCTGGTCTGTGTGACCTCATGTGTCTCAGTGTCAGAGTCACAGAGATGATTCTTATGAGCGTTTCCTGATCTGCCACCGGCGTTTGCTTCAAACAGGAAGTCGGCGGGGACTGAAGCAGACGTCTCGTTCACTCAAGAGCTTTTTGCACTGTGCAGGAATAAGGCCCCATAGTATGAAACATGTCTTACAGAAAAATGTGTCAAAACTAGACGCACTGACTGCTGGGAATTATATTTTCCTGCTTTATTACTGAGGGGAGAAAATGTTTGTTTTACTCATGGTTTGGGTTTGGGGTAAGATTGACAGTGCACCTGTGGGCTGCCAATGAAGGACTGACCCCTGCAAAAGAGAAGGGGGGAAGGGGAGGGGGGGTGAGGTTCCTTAGCTCTGCAAACCACTTCAGCTCTCACTTGAGTGCCTCTCTTTGGGCCTTAACCCACACAGACCCCCACCTCACCGCCTCAGATTGAAATTCCACCACTCGGCAAGACCCTGCTCCCCCCCCTCCTCCTCCTCCTCCCCCAGCGCTCGGCACACACCGAGGGGCATTCAAAACGCATTAACACCAAATCAATGGGAAACAGTGAAAAAAGCAAAAAAAAAAAAGAGAGGAAAAAAAGAAAGGGAAAAATCTCCTTAGCAACATAATCTAGACGGCCTGACGAGAGGAGACGTGAAAAGAAAAGAAAAAGAGAGGGGTGGCGGAGCAGTTTAGGCAGAGAAGAAGAATTGAACACAAAGGCGGGGCACACAGACAGCAACAAAATTGAAAATTAACACAGAAGAAACTGTTCCTTTTTTCACGGGAGCACAATCGGCTACATTAAACCCGCGCCAGGCCCCTCCTCCTCGCCTGGTCCTGCCCGGCCCAGCGACGCGGCCTGCAACAGGAACCCCATTCACCTCAAAGGAAATGTTTGTTTTGTTGGGGTTTTTATCATAAAGTTCAGGATGCATGTTACCATTAGACATGATTTAACTTATGTTCGAATTTACATTCGAAGCTTTGTTCACCAAATACAAAAAACATCTTTTTGCTTTCATCGGGCTCCATGCATCTCTTGATATAAGGATGTATTGCCCACTTGTTTTTGTTCATTTTGCTGTTTTTTGTCTTCATTATTATTCTCGTTATAATAGTATTTACAGGCTGGGTCTCTATCAGAATAATGTCATTGTTATGAATTTTATCCTGGATGAAACTAAAACTGAATAAACAGTTATGTATTATTAAAAATACAATACATTTACATACAAGATAATTACTTGTATGTAAATGACAAAATACATACAACATAATTACTTGCTTTTTCTTTCTTTTTTATAGCATATATGTATATCTATACTGTCATGAGTGTGGCCTAGTCTGCAGTAAAATATGTCTACACTTGCCTTTTCATAACAAATGAAAGTACATTTTTGTAACCTGGAACGGGGCTAAAACCTTCCTGTGAATCCACAAACACTCGCTGGGGATTTAGGTTGTCTAGCCTTTGGACAAACACTTTAGTCTGGCTTAATGAACTCAGGGCAACTCAAAAGTCCCAGAGAGAGACGGGGCGTCTCAATCAGACTGAAGTGAACTGAAACAACGAGAAATAGTCATAAAACAAGTTTAATGTTGCATGTTATATATATATTAAAAAAGAACAAAATGAATGAAGTTGGCTCATACACTGCTGAGTTGACCCGCCCCGATTATTGAATTGTTTGTGCATATTGGGCAATTAGTGTGGAGCAGGATCTCTGGCCACCAGCAGCCCTGTAAATGACCTCTGACCTCCACTACATGATCAGCCCATTGAGAGGAGAGCCTGCTTTAATTAGGAGGTCATTAAGAGCCAACCTCCACACACCATGAGACCGCATAAAGCCAGCGCTCGCTCCCACCTGCGATCCAGAAACCTGTTCTCCTTCACATTCCGCTTTCACCTACAAAAACTACACGGCCAGTTTCCAGAAGGTTTAATCCAGCTTTGTTTTTATCTCAGCAACCTCAAATGTTTAGTTCGTCATCTATTGAAACTGATACGCAAAGCAGAATGGCTTAAATTTGTGTTTGAACAGTATCGGGAAAAATCCAAAGTAAAGTTCCTGCTTTTTCTTCATTTCTTCTCTAAAGGAGCAACGGCGCGCGTGATTGGCTGAGGGCTGAAAAAGAGGGACCGTCCTGCCTGAGATGAAATATAGAGGAAGTGAAACTAAAAATCTATGAAAAGGCGGGTGAGCGACAGAGAGGAGAGCAGGGTCTAAAGAGGGGGGAAACAACAAAGTCAGATAGAGTATAAAGGTGGAGAAAATAGATGACAAGAGAAAGAGTGATTCCACAGCCCTTTTATTCAAGCCTCTGATTTCACACTCGCACAAAGAGCTTTGGGGACGTTTCATCCTTTTCACATTTCTTCTGCATTTATTCAGTGTTATTCTGCAGCGCGGTGTCTCCTATATGGGAGAGGGAGCGCTGCCCGGAGAGGAGTCAGCTCCATTCACAGCTTTATAAATCACCTCAGCATGCGCAGACCGTGGCCAATCGGCCAATTACGCCCCCCTGACACACCGGGGCTGATAAAGAAGGGCCGGCACAATGGGATCACAGGCCAGATAAACGACCCTTTAATGAAGTCGCCCACAAAACAGGCCAAAACCGCGCGCCCCACTTACGTATTCCATCACGCCGTTGCCCTCACATTTCCTCTTGCTCTGCCGCCGCGGCAGGCACAGCTGGGGAGAGGGAGACGGAGAGAAAGAGGGCCAAAGCGGGAGAAAAAAGGGGAGAAAAATGACTCTGTGCTCTGACACGGCTAAGCCCCCCCCCCCCCCCTACCACAACCCGAGGCCCCTTTCAGACTTTTGGCTGAACAAAAGCATCTGTTGCCATACTGTGCCGCTCAGACCCCCCCTCACACACGCATACTCCAGCCGGGTATGGAGCCTGGCCGCAGCTAAAAAAGGCACCACTGGGCCGTATGCAGCTGAGGCTGCTCACCTTGTGGCACAGGCTATTGTGCGCCCCCCCCCCCCACTAACCCTCGTTCCAGGAGCTTCTCCATCCATCTTTGTGTCTCCGGGCACAAATAAAGTGAGAGAGAAGGGAAAGAGAGACGGAAACTTTGTGTGACGTGAGACCGACAGAGAGAGAGAGAGAGAGAGAGAGAGAGAGAGAGAGAGAGAGGGGCACAAGAAGTGCAGCTGCAGGATGAATAGAGAGGGAACGGAGGGATGAGGTGGGAGAGAGAGAGGGAGGAGAGGGCAGCTGCAGGGTGGTCCCACCCCTCCGATCCTCCACCTCCAGAGTGTTGTTTGGCTCCTCTCGGGATTCAGAACACAAACAACTTAAGTCGTCATGCTACTGGCTGTGAACGCAGGGGAGAAGAGGAATGTGCACTTTACCTACTGTACATGTGAGAGAGGAGGAGGAGGAGGAGGAGGAGGAGGAGGAGGAGGAGGAGGAGGAGGAGGAGGAGGAGGGGGAGGAGGAGGAGGAGGATTTGTTCACTTCTTCACATATTTGCATCCAGTCTCCTGCAGTAGTTTCCTCAATGTCTGACGGATGCTGTACATTCTGAACACGTTCCAGATTTTTTTTTCCTCAGGATAATATGTTTATACCAAGTGAAATATTCACATAACACTTGATTTTTCGTGGTGGGGTCGTTCAATGGAACGGAAACGCTCTAGATGTTTGTGCATGCTTTTTATACACAAGCAGCCCTGACACATTCAGTATCAGCTCAAAATCAGATTTCATGAGGTTTTAATGCCTGTCTAATGCTTAAAGGACAGGTTTGTGGTGTTTTTATACAGCAGTGAATGTCCTGCTAATAGATCCCTTAATGTGCTGGGATGGTGCTGATGATAATATGAGTCTAAATAGATACCTTTCAACGTTACCGTGATTTTGGTGCTAAATTCTCAACAACGACTTCTCTTCCTGTTTCTCTGGACTGAGTTTCTTTGTGCAGCTGTGGAAGGATTGTGAGAAATTTGTGCTAAAACATCTGTGCCTTTAGAAGGAAATTCACTTGATTTAAATAATTTTGACAGCTGAACAGACTCATGTCTGCTTTAAATAATCCATCCATCCATCCATTGTCTATCCCGCTTATTCCCTTTCGGGGTCGCAGGGGTCTGCTGGAGCCTATCCCAGCGCGTTAAGGCGAGAGGCAGGGATACACCCCAGATGGTCGCCAGCCAATCGTGGGGCACACACACCATTCACACACCATTCACTCTCACACTCACACCTATGGGCAATTTAGAGTTTACCAATTAACCTGAGCATGTTTTTTGTATTGTGGGAGGAAACCGGAGTACCCGGGGAAAACCCACGCAGACACGGGGAGAACATGCAAACTCCACACAGAAAGGCCCCAGACCCAGGCCCAAGGCGGGTCTTGAACCTGCGACCTTCTTGCTGTGAGGCAACAGTGCTACCCACCGCACCACCGTGTCGCCCGCTTTAAATAATCTTTAGGATAAATGATTGCACACGGGGAGGCCTGCAGCTCTGCCTTGTCTCCTTACACTTACACCGAAAGCACATTTTACTTTTACAGAAGGAATAAACAGTTATATGGACCCCTGGATTTTGTTGAATATCCTTTTTTTTATTAATTATGTACCTATCCTGTAATGTAAGAGACAGAGTGAGGGGCAGAAATTAAAAAAAATAATAATAATATTAGTGAGCACAAATGCAGCAGCTGCAAAAGATAGAATAAAGAAAAATATCATGTTTTCCTTTTAAAAGCTGTAATCATCGTAGATTAGTCACATCTCAATTGAAGCAAATAAATTAGGTTTGTGCTCAACCCAAAGAATATGTCCATCATTTTTATTTCATATCTGATTTTTCTGGATCTAAACAGTTTGAGTCTTGGAGAGGAGAGCATATAATCAAAAAGAACTCTCTGACAACCCTATGAAATGCATCATCACAGAGATAATATTAAGGCAGCTTTTCTTAAAATAATGTGCAAATATTATGAAATGAATAAAAATATTCGAAATTGTATTATTTTTCCCCAACAAAAATATAGATATATAAACTGAAGCCAGTACAATGAGTGAGTTGCGGCTGGGCTGGTTGGTGAAGATGAGGCTGATTCACACAGCTGCAGGTGCAGGGAGGGTGTCACTAAGTCCACCCCCCCCTCGCCTCCATGGTCGTCCGTGTCCAGCGGCCGTCTTCTATCATCAGACACGTCTCACCCAGACCGCTTCTTTGTACTCCGTATATGTAACCTTGCTCCTAAAAAGAATATCTCTTTTTTTAATTCAACCTTTGACTGAAATCTTCATGAAGCTCTTCGCTTTTTTCGGAGATGATCCGAATGATTTATATGCAGATCAGGTCTCGTGCAGAGATGCTTCTACAGTAGCATCCCCGTCCAGATATCTTCTCTCCGTCCACGCAAACATCTCTTGCTTGCACTTAAAACACATTTACTCTCTCGGGGCATTGTGGCGCTGCAGAATGAGACTTTTTAAGAGTGTGTTTAGCATTCAGGTTCGGTCTTTCATTCCGCCTGTCTCGGCCAGGAAATCTTTGTTTGGCCGCTCCTCTTCAAAACCTCGGAGCGTGAGGAGGGGGCCGGGGGATCGATTTGATTCTAATCGGACCATGAAAAGAACATGATCTAACTACTTTCAGACCGGAGTATATTTAGGCCCACTCCTCTTTACACTCTCCCTCTCTCTGCCCCCCTCCCCACTTCAGCGCCAGCACAATGAAGCTGGCCAATCTAAAAAGCTTTGAATGTCTCGTCAATGACTTTGTGAATACGAGGGGAGAGAGATTTGGAGAGGGGGGAAAAGAAAAAAAAGGGAGAAAGGGAGGAAAAAAATGGAGGAGAAAAAGGCCAGGGAGCAGACATAAAAATTCCAAGAGTTGTTTAAGCGTGGGTGGGTTCATTTGCATGACAGCGCCATGTGAATACGAGTGACCTCTTGGACCGCCCCAGTGCTAGGCCGAGCTGCAGCCTGACGTGCAGGCTTTGACCCAGCTCATTGACTCTGAATGGATACTCTGTCAAAGGGAGGGACCTCGCAGCTCTCAGCCGGACAGGCATCTGCAGACCTCCTGTTTGACACCCAGCTACCTCGATTACCGCTGTTATAGCGCAGAGGCGCACACGCACGCACGCACATTACACAAAACAAGCAGGCACATCTACAAAAACCCAATTCCAATTGTCGGGCCTACAGTAGGAATCAGAAACAGTGAAGAAAAATATCCATTTAAAAAATACAAATAAAAAAAGGTAGGCCAAAATACTTTCCATTCCTGTTTTAGAAAACACACACACACACACACACATGCGTGCACGCACGCGCACAAGACGCGACAGGTGCAGCAAAGCCCTTGCACGTGCGGAACCCATCAACACGCCTCACTTGATGGCTCTATGATTTACTGCAACAGGCAGGTGAGAGGGACACAGAGTGGACCGGTGGGGGGGGGCGACGTAGGCTGCATACAAATCCCCGGCCCCCCCCCCCACCCGCCCCGGACTCCATACAAAGTTGTGACTCTGTGCAAACACAAAGCTCAGACAGCTTACAAACACTCGCTCCATTTATCCGGGACGGTGCAGACAGGAGCTCTTGGCCCTGACCTCAGCTGTCTCGATGCGTTCAAAGGGACGCCCGCGCCACTTGGAAATGCAAACAGTGTGAGGCAAACACTTGTGAAATTTCTATATATTCGTTTGCTTTCAAATTGAAAAAAAAAAAAAAAAAAAAAGGGCGGGTAAAGATGGTCAGGGGCGACAGAGCTGTCGATAGGGAACAGGGAGGTTTTAGTTAGTTGATTGTTGGAAAGTAATTTAACACAAAAAAACATAAATTACATCACCATAGAAGCACCCAAATCAGCACATTTCAGCACACTTTTGGCGGTCTAGGATGGACCTGTTTTTATACTATTTTAACATTAATGGAGAATGTGACCTTCACATTTTGAACATTTAAACACAAAGCTTTTCAGTCCAGTTAACATTAACATTAAGTAGTCCCATCCAGATGTTGGCTTCTGATTGGTTGGTATTGAGTTAACATAACACCTTTCATCATAAATCCTACCGACAAAGCAATAGCAGTTTTTGTGAAGCATAAATAAGTTATGACAATGTAAAATCAAAAGTTAGTAGAACTTCCTGTTGAGTTGACGAAAATCTGAATCTGCAGTTGAGCAAACAAAAATTTTATCGGAATTTGTTGCTTGAAATTTTGAGATTTTTTTGTGAGTGTGTCATCACATTTTTGCAGCATTGAAGCATTAGCCACGTAGCTTTGCATATTTGAAGCGTCTCCCCTATGTAAACCCTGACAGCCTCCTGCCTGTGTTCCTGTGGACGTCTGCTGCCTCGCTGAGCTGCAGGTTGCATGCAGCTGTCCAGTTCATGTGATGCGCCAAACCACCACCACACAATTAGCTGCCTGTTGTATAACAAGCTGTGTGAGGCTTATAACACTTCATGACTTTCGCTGCTATCAAACCTTGTGATGCCCCCCCCCACACTCTTTACTCCAATGGCTGTTTCAAATCAAAAAAGAAAAAAAGGAACAAAACATACAGCACACGTGACGCGTGGGCTGGCTGGTGCAGTAAAACCTGCTGTAATGGTAACATCTGCTACGCTACAGCCACAGAGTTTCACAATTTAAAATCTGTTCTCTGCAAACACATAAAAGTCGCCACATGACTCCATATCTGTGGTGAGCTGGTTTATAAAAACTGGATCTTCTTCTGGTCACAAACAACATTTGAAGCAGCACTAATCTGAGAATTACAAGAGAAACTGGCAGTAAATGATGCAGCTGCCCTTCACCAATTAACATACACCACAGCATGTAAATCTGAGAGGAATCACCTGCCCTGATGGGAAGGAAACACAGTGAAACATAAGGGAGGTTTCAGTTTCATTGGCCTGTGCCGGATGAGTGGAATGAATTTAAATGAACGGCAAAATGCCGACAGTTGTAACGATGATGCAGACAAAAAAAACGGAGGAATGAACAGATCGATGCGTTCTTTATTGTGCAAATGAGCAGAAGGAGGCGGCCTGAGCGAGCCTGACAGGCTCTCCACCTTCCCTCCGACTTCAGCATGACTTCCCAAGAAAAATCCCATCAGAAGAACACTCGATGCATAGTAGGAAATCATCTCAATTAAGAGATGTGCTCTCGGGTTCGTGTGAGAGCCTCTTGGTGCAGCGATGAACGGGGATGAGCTAACGGACAACGGCCAAAATCAACATAATGACAGACGCTGGGTGACGTGACACTTTTCCAAATCAATACTAAATCTGAGAAGGGAAAGAAAACATAAAAATACGTTGGATACGCCACTTCTCTCCATCTTAAAGCCTTCATTTGCAATGTCTGACATCCAAAAGATCCAGTCTAACTAAAGGCATGAGGTTCAGTTTGTTTTCGTTGGTGTGAAAGCATCACACCACTACACACCTGCAAATGAACCTCACTACAGAGTGACACATTCTCACATTGCTTCTTGCTCTCATCTTCAAATTTGACATCTGTCTCTATTTTTTTTTTCGATAAAACATGCAATATCCCAAATGCATCACGACTGTGTCAGGACTAGAGTAGCCGAAGACACACAGCACCTCATTTCAGGAGATGTGCTTCATATGGGATGAAGATTCCCACCAGGGAAGGATCAAGTGGACCAAGACAATTACATCAATTACACCCAAGTGTAATTTCATGAACTGAACTGAAGTAAGTGCTTTAAGTTTGATTGGACTGTTTGGTGTGCACTAACTACTGTTGGCATGAACGCCTAAATCACTTAACCAGAACACTGCAGTCGATTAATTCATAGCCTACTTTGCAGGTCTTTGGTACAATATTTTTCCCGGATATGACCTCATTTGCAAAAAATAGTACGTCTCCTCTGCCTGAAATGACTCACTATGGATCATTTTGAAATGTATATGTTGTACACAAAGACAAAAGCAAGTATCAATGTGCAGACATGTCGCTCCATAGCGAGTAAGAACTGGTGCTTATTTCTACCTGGAGATAAACTTTGATGACATCAACGTATTGATGACCTATTTTGGTTTTCTTGCATGTGTGTAACCATAGCACGCTGGACACTAATTAGTAAAAAAAAAAAACTCTGACTAGTTCACAGATTCAATTCAGAGGGAGTTGCTACCAGAGTTTGAAACATCCCATGAAGACTGGGGGGGGGGCAGACAGGTGTAAAGGCGGCGGCAGCGTGCAGATTCTGGGTTTTTGTTTGCTTTCTCGCCGCCTGGTAAACAAGAGGACGGAGGCATCGCAGCCCCTACGTCTATTCACGGGCCCGGGCCTCGGCGACAAAAGACACGGCCTGCATGGACTACACATTCCAGCCTGCTTCCGCTCCAGCACACAAGCTCAATCCCGGGGATTTCCCCCCTTTCAGGAGAGGAGAGAAAAGAGGGGCTACAATATCAACTCCTTTAAGACCGATGCAGGGACTGCTCCGAGGAGCTGGGTGGAGGGACTCCTGTCATTCACTCTTTGGAACATTTCCTGATTTAGAGTTTCACGGGAAGTCAGAACCTCTCTGTTGGGGATGAGGGGGGAGGGGGAGGATGGGGGGGGGGGGTGTCCATGCCAATGAAGAGGAGCTGACTGGTTTCCATAAATAGCCACAGCTGCGTTTAATTTGCGTTTGTTTTCACCAAATAACGAGAGTAAGAATCGGCCTCGTAATTCCACGCAGCGTTAGTTCAGCGCCGTGTGCAGAGAGGCATCACTCCGAGCCCAAGTGATTTTGGTAAGAAGCGAATCATTAACGACAATAAAACAGCATCTTGATCATCCGAGGGAGGCCAGCGAAGGGACCGGGATAACGAGTCCTGGGGAAGCTGATGAGAACAAAAAAAAACACAACAAAAGTGTCCTGACGGCAGAGCTTCTTATCGCAATAAAGGGATGAGAATTCTGCGCTATTTGACAACTCAAGCAAGAAAAGATTGAAATAAGGGCTGTTCCGCGTTTGTGCAGCTTCTGTTTTTTTCTTTTTTTTTCTTTCATTCTTTCGTTTCCCGTAATTGCATCTGCTTAGTCTTTTGGAAACAACAAAAGGAGGCAGAGGGAGGACACGGGGGCTTTAATAAACACATTTCTCCGGCAACTTAAGCGTGATCGTGGCCTCACCATCGGTCGGCGTTTATCTCAGTTTTTGAGACTCGTTTAATTGCGCGCGCTATCAAACGCGGACACGCAGGCCTTACACATGCTGCCGCTGTTTGCTGCGTGTGTGTGTGTGTGTTGAGTGTGGACATGCACACACTCTCTTGCATAGGGGGCACACTTCAGTCTGGAGTGTCTGGTCTGAGCAGCTCTGTGGGACTGAGCAGCGTCTCCCTAATTAGAGGGAGCCTGGTGCAGGACGTGTCCACAGGCCTTTGTTCTGCAGCCTCTTCCTCCACTGAGCCTGTCACTTTACTTTTCTATAGGGCCGAGGGCCACTCCCCTCAAATAGTGCTCCCAAACACTTTGTGCATATTTCTCAAGGATCCGTGTGCATAAGTGTGGTCCAGAAAGTGATAGGGTGCTATGTGTCCTGATCTTCTCATGTCAATTGAAGTTATTGATCTGGAGGTGAACCCGAGGAGCTCCTCTGAGCTCCTGGTGAGACTGGGCTCCTTTGTTTATCCCCGGCCAGGACGTCACGCTGCCTTAAGATGCAATTATTTCCAACTCATTTTTGCATAGAAACCTAATTATTCACCCAGATATAAATTAGATTCCACATTCACGGGGACCATGAAGCCCCCTAACTCCTGCAGGATGCTATTCAGCCGCGAGACTCTTTCTCCCCGCTCCCCTTCTTTTTTTTTTTTCCTGTGGAAACGCTCCGAGATGGAGAGGAGCCACCGCAGCTGCTATTCACACGAACGAGATAATTGTTAATGAAAAGTCATTGCGTGGCATTATGTTGTCCACAGGAGCATTGTTCATTTTCCCCCCATCGCCATTGAGATCTATATGGCGGAGCAGAGTGTTTCCTTTTGAGTTTTGGTATTCAGGATCTGTTGCCTGGTAACTAATAAAGGGGCAGATCATCCACTGTATTGGCCAAGATGGGCCGCAGACTGGCCCTGCGCAACAATGCGAGGTTTGTAAAAAGGCGTTGATACAAGTTAATGACGCTTGTTCAACAAAACATTAATGGACTTCTTCACGGTATAATATGGCATGGGATGCGGTGTGAATGAGAGGGGGGAACTTTAGCACTGCACTCTAACAAGTTTGTGTGTTTTTTACTACTGGGAGGAGCTGAAAACACACACACACACACAAACATGCACACACACACACACACACACACACACACACATGCATGAAACTTTATTTACTCTCTGTGCTGCACATAGAGAAACTACACAAGCACAGTGCTACATGGTGTGTTTTACTCTTAACTACTTTCTGAGCAAAATCTACTTTTTCCCCTTTTTATCTTCTATTTGAATTTGATTTCATAGCAGTGAATAGGCCAAGTGATTAATTGCCCAACAGCATGAGAGGAAAGGGGCTGAATAGTGGAGGGTGACTGCTTCACTATAAAGTAAAAAAAAAAAAAGGCGCACAACTGAAAGACAAGTAAGAGGTGGAGCCCTGAGCCTCTGCATGCTCTGAAATGATGCTTGAATCGGATGTTTTAACAGATATTAAAGCAGATATTAAACACTGTCTTATTTCTTTCTTCTTAACCAAAGCAGACAAAAAAACGCAACCCTGTCACCCCGAGCAGAATAAAAGGGAATCAAAGGATTTTTTTCCCTTAAATGGACTAATTTTCTCCTTGAATTATGAAAGTAATGGCTAGGTAACAGCCTGTGCTCAGTACCCGGCGGCTTAATGCTTCCTAAATCCTTCCACGTGGCTCCACTAGTCCTGGCAATTAGGCCTCATTATAGCCTCATAAAGGATCTCATTTGTGGGATTACTTAATAGACAATGAAATTTTATCGTGCAGAATTATGGAAAAATAATATTAGAGCTCACATGGTGTGATGAGGGCGTGCGCCGCGCATCATTCCGCTTGGTTTGCTCCCTCTGTGTGTGTGTGTGTGTGTGTGTGTGTGTGTGTCTCCCTCTCTCTCTCTCTCTCTCTGTCTTGTTGCAGACTGTTATCTTTACCCTAACAGCTCCGTGCGTCTTCCTTGTCAAACGTCAGCTTCACTTTATTATAGCAATTATTGTCTGTCTGACAGACGCGTCTTTTTTGTTCTTTTGTTGTTGTTGTTGTGGTTTTTATACCATTATAAAGGTTTTAAATATTTTTTAAAACACTCCAGTAAAAGAGTTTCAGCTGCTTCCCCTTATATCTGGGTGGATTTGCACCGTTAGGTTAATTATAAGGAGCAAACAGCAGCAGCAAAACAAAAAAAGACGCACTGGAAACAGAAGGAGTTATGCAACTTATTGATGCACAACTTGTGGGCCGGTGCGTGTGTGTGTGTGTGTGTGCAGGTCAGAGGAGAAAAGCACGCATGTTGTGTCGGGGCTGCAGCTTCGCCTCTGTCTGCGGGTCCGAGGCGTTACTTGGCAGATGAAAGCAGAAGCTGAAACCTACCGGTGACCCGCCTGCGGATCAAACTCGCTAATTATCGTCACAAGACGGGGGATTATCGCATTTCTGAAATAGCTGCCTGTTTACCCCCGCACAGACCGACCATTATAAACACTTTCTAATTGAATCCTAATCGCCATCGAATAACCCCCAGCCCAGACTCCACATCAGTTCATAATTCTTTAATTGTTGGAAGTGAAACCTTGGTCAGCCGGATTCAAAGTGTGATTAGGCTGCGAGGCCATTAGAGCCTATTAGGCAGTCGACTATAGAATAAGCGTCTGCATAAAATACACCTGGTCCTTTATTCCAGAGGACTTATTGAATGGACTTCAGTACAATGTTTAATTAAAAGCAAATCCTAATTAATCAATTCTATGTATTTAATCGGTTACATTTTAATTTGCACAATATAGACAATATAGGATAGGGTATAAAAAATAACCTATGTCCAGATATTTATTTATATAGTCAATTATCATTCCACTTGAACTAGTATGCTTTATTTCAAGCCTTAATAATTAATCTTGTTTTAATTATTGGGCTGTGTATTTGTGTTATTTGATGATGATCAGAGTTCATACAACTTCACTAAAGTGTTATTTCATATTGATATCAGGCCAGTTCCTTAAACATATCATATTAATAAATGTTCACCCCTAAATGCACATTTTAGCAGCCTTTGAGAATTTAGTTTTATTTCATATCTAATTATTTATTTACCTGATATCATTTCAATAATAACGGGTCAGTTACTGGATCATTTTTCTGTCGACAAAAAGACGTTGACACTTTGTCTGTAATTAATAAATAAATAAATGAAAATAACAAACAAGTGTGTGCCGGGCTACATGTTTCCAGTGTCCAAGGCTTTCTCAATTCGGGAATGGAAAAAAAAAAGTAAATCTGCAAGTTGTGATTGGAGGCCGGGGAGACGTCACGTGGTTTGGGTCGTTGACAGTATAAACCTTTGGGGCCGGGTGCGCACGTGGGTGACGCTGCAGGGCCAACCCTTTTCGGGTCCCTTTTGTTGAACCATCAAACATAAGCACCTTTGCAGATCCGGAGGGGTTCAGATGAGAAACGGCAGCGGTCACTCATCAGCGGCGCAGCCATGTCCAGGTCTTTTTACGTCGATTCCCTAATAATCAAGGACACGGTGCGACCCGGACCGGCTGAGCACCCGGGCCAAGACTTCCTCATCCCCATCAGCATGCACTCCCCCAGCGTGATGACGGTCTCCGCTCCGGTGTGCCCGTCCAGGAAAAACGGGAGTTTCTGCGTGTGCCCGCTGTGCGTCACGTCCCACATCCACTCCTCCCGCGGCGGCATCCCCATGCTGAAGAGCCACTTCCCCGGAGCGGAGGCGCAGTACTGTCAGAGGATAGCGCACCAACAGTCGCCGCTGGCGCACCACGGACACACACCTGTCTGCACGCCCACCTTCAGCGTCACAGATCCCAGGAGATACCACTGCCTCTCTATTGGTGAGTCCCCTGTTACACCTGCTCACGCGGAGACTTTTCTGCAACTATTTCCTCCTTTGGCGCGCGTTCACTGAGTTAGACGCCACGGATCGGCTTTTACGCACGGTGATTTACGCGCGATGTTTTTGGGTTATTGCGCCTGTGTTTAAATACAATCCTACAGTGATAGTAAGAAAGCAAAAGTTCTAACTGTTTTTTTTCTTTTCTCCAACAGGCACCTCCGAGAGCAGTCACATACAGAATGGCAAGAGGATGCGCACAGCTTTCACGAGCACACAACTCTTGGAACTGGAAAGGGAGTTTTCCACGAACATGTACCTGTCGAGACTCAGACGAATCGAAATCGCCACGTACTTGAACCTGTCGGAGAAGCAGGTGAAAATCTGGTTTCAGAACCGGCGGGTGAAGCACAAGAAGGAGGGCAAAGCCACCCAGAGGAGCGCGCACGGCGGTTGCAAGTGCGCTACCGGTCACACAGACTATTCCAGGTCAGAGGACGAGGAGTCCCTGTCCCCGGCCTCCGCCTCGGAGGAGAAAGAGGTGTCGACCATCTGAGATTCTGAGACTCCCTCCGCTGACACTAAACTGTGCCCTGCAGCCCCGCAGGGCATCACGCAGCCTCCGGAGTCACTTCATGTTCCGTTGAAATGAAAGGAAACAAATGTGAATATGTGTTTTAAAACATCACCCTGTGTATTTTTTGGCAAAAATACTATCTACCCACAATGGACTGTTTGTGCTGTTGGGTTCTCACCTAAATGCCTGAGTGTAGTTATTGATCCTGAGTAAACGTGTCCAGCTTCTGCCCGGTGTCCGCCACTGTCAGTGAGGTTGCGTGGTAAAACAAATAAAAGCCCTTAGAATTATGATAAGCCTTGTGTGCAACCTGTAACGCAAGAATTTGTAAACTATGTATATCTGTATTTATTGTAATAAACACAACGAGCTGAACTAAAAAAACAAAAAGTTGTGAGTGAATTTTGTTTTCTTGTCCTTTTTTATCCTGACGGAGACCCAATTAATCACGTTTTATTACTTTATAATTAAATGTTTTTATCTTGACAGATTTATTGATTTTTGCTTAATTGAAAGATAATTCAATTGAAATGAGCCATTTGTATTTATTTGGATTCATTGTGATGCCATATAGATTCTATACTGGAGCAGTGATTTTAACAGCTCTGTATAATGCAAATGTGGTCCAATAGGCCGCAGCAGGTGTAAATGGTTTATTTCTCCCACACCTTTTTCAGTATGAAACAGCAGCAGTTACTGCAGCTTCAAACACGATGGAGCAGCAGAATCAATATATGGCCACAAAAAGAAATGCTTTCAGAGGAAGCTCCGGGTTTTATTAAACTGCACGGGACTGTCACACTTTTGCACAGCAACTATGAGGAAGTTTTTTTTGCCTTTACAGCTCCTTTTTTTATTGTTAAAATGTCATTCCTGCACGTTCTGCGCTTACTTTTATTTAGACACATGCAGCCATTTACATGATATAAGCTGTTTAATTCAAAATTGATGGAGTGAGCTGTATGAAAAGTGTAGCTGTAATTTCTCCTTAGATTTGACCACAAAAGGGTACCCGATAACGCCCCTGGGGAGCAGCCAATGGTCCATTAATGTTCGCTTTTCAAAAGATTTTTTGGGGTCTCCAAAGCGAGTTTAATTGCGTTTTCGGTCCCACGTCGGTTGATTATGCTGCCATTGCTTCGAGCCACAGAGCAAGGATATATAGAAGTGGGCAAAGGCTTTGACAGGTTAGATTGTCCTGCCTTGGGACCCGCATTTAGCCGGAGACCCCCCGACGGCTGTGTGCTCAGAGAGCTTTGAGAGACAGCTACAGGGTTCCTCCGAGCGACACACAACGATTTAGTCACTGTTTCATTAGGCACTATTTGAACCTTTCAACTTATGGTGAATTAAAGGGGGCACGCTCGAATGGAAAAAAAGACTCCGAGGAGGGATCGCGTAGGAGGGGCCAGGGGAAATTAGCTGACGCCTAATTTAACTCGTTTCTGTCAGAGTTTGGGATACATTCCTAATTGAGAGGGGAAGCAGGTGAAGTTTCGGTCCCATGCTGACCCATTCAGAGCGGGAATAAATGCTCCCTTTTCACGTCCCGCTGCTGATAATATATTATTGGGGGGAAAGCCACCTAATGAATATATACTGAAGTTCCTATTAATCGAATTAGAGTTCCCTTGCAGGTGTGAAAGACCAATGCAGCATTTAAAGCGACTAACAATAGAATAACCCGTATTTTAGGAGACACACACACACACACACACCATAAGACTGTAAGGCCGCTATACTGGGTTGAAGCTCATTTAGAGGATAGATCTGTTGGTGCAGCTCCAACGACTCCAAACTGTCAGATTCACTGAAAAGTTATCTAAAATAAATACATTAAGCAAAAATAAGACAATCATTTAAAAAAAGAGGATTCTCTCTCTCTCTCTCTCTATCTCTCTCTCTCTCTCTCTCTCTCTCTCTCTCTATATATATATATATATATATATATATATATATATATATATATATATATATATATATATATATATATAGATGAGAGAGGAGAAATGAGAGCACTCCGTCAGGCCTCGTCTACCATTGAAAATGTGGCAATTACGCATGACAAAAGACAATTAATAAGAGAGCGCTTTTCAGCCGGTTGCAGCTGCTGTCTCATGCGGAGAGATAGAGGCTAAGAAGAAGCTGAAGTGCCAGTGCGGAGAAGGGGAGGGGAGGTGTGTGTGTGTGTGTGTGTTTGTGTGTGTGTGTGTGTGTGCATGGTGGGGGGGGGCTTATCCCAAAGAGGTGTCCACTTTATTTATGAGTCATCTTCCGTAAGTGTGGCCTATAACTCTCATCCGGCGCATCACAGACAGTGAAGTGATTGTCCTTCCTCTGAATGCTGCTGCTGCTGCTGTTGGTGCCATATTCTTGTCTCAAGTGTCCTGGTTTTAGTTTTATTTATTTATTTTCAGGACACTTTGTGTAAACTCGTCCTACAGTCAAACGCGCATCTTATGGGATGATAATGGGCTGCTGTCCAGACATGAAAACTGATCAGATTTAGGCTGTTGGGTTTGTTGCTGAGTGAATTTTTATAGGATGCGTTTGTGTGTGTGTAATGGTGTGTGTGTGTGTGTGTGTGGAGGGGGGTATTATTCATAATGATGACCTTTTAAACGTCAAGTGGGAAGTGGCTACATCCATCTTTGCGTAAACAAGATCAGGTACATTAACCAACAGTGAGCCCAGGCCGCTGGAGAAACTGATTTATTTGTGTTGATTCGGAATATTGAATTAATTTGGTTCAGCTAATAATATTTTATGACTTCCCACTGACTTATTTCCATCTCTGACAACTAATGTGCCATGGCTTTCTTTTTTAAAACTATGTGTGACTGACGAATAATATGTTTATTGTTTTTTTTCTTGTTAAACTCACCTGTTGAGGAGACATGCTGCGTCAAAGCTGTTAAAATAAAATAAAAGGAGGCACTATTTTACACATTTGTTCACATCTGTTCATCTGGCAGCATATGACGTGGACACACACAGTGGGTTCCGTGGGTGAGGGGCTGATCCGTGGCCTGGAGACGCGTTTCAGCACGCTGGACAGCGCCTGGCCGGCCCGCCGCCAGAAGGCCACCAGTCATCTGCACAGGCCCGTCCGCACAACGTGGTGGTGAGGATGAGGATGAGGATGAGGATGATGATGGTGGTCAATCGGACACCTGACTAGCACAGAAAAATATATATATAACATGATGAGTGAATTTTTCGATTACAACAAGAGAGATGTATCAGTGGAACTCAATATTTGGATCTGTGAGGGTATATCATGATATAATAAGGTTTACGTCGTGATAAGGTGTTTGTCACACACAGGATGGAAACCACGTGTTGCAGTTGTTTAAATTATTTTTTAAATTATTTTTTGTTGTCTCTGTTTACGCCATGAACCAAGGCTTCAGTGTGTACAACTGTTTCAATAGTTTATTCCCTAAAGCCCCCTGGTGGACAGAGGCAGGAAGGCCGCACAGGTCACTGATGAAGACAGAGATGATGAATAATGCTGACAGGGCAGGATCCCTCACCCCCTCCTCCTCCTCCTCCTCCTCCTCCTCCTCCTCCTCGTCATGAGGATCTTGAAAAAATATGATGTTTCAGTAAAACTGTGAAAAACTTCTGAATGATATTTATGTTATTTAAACGCCACAGTGCTTATAGATGAGTGAATTAAATATTAATGTCAAGTTTTGACTTTAATCAAAATAGTAAGTAAAAAGCAAGTTTTAGGAAACTTTCCAAATTGCATAACATCTCTCTAAAAAGCTACAACTTGAACGATTCGCGGGAAGAAAAGAATCCCTCAAAAAAGTGTGATATTCAGCCAGTTAGAGGTAAGCCCGCTTGTTTCCGTAGCTGAGATCCTTTTGTTTGGAGAACAAGGACACTGTTCTTTTCGGCAACATGTGGAAGTAATTGCGCCAAGCGGCTGGAGCTGGGGAGAAGGGGTGGGGGGGGGGGAGAAGCCTGGGCCCCGGGGGCTGTGCACCACACCGGGGCCGATGCCCCTTTGCCCGCCGCCTGCTCTCACACTATCACACCGGGGGGATTCACAGGGACCCCGGTATGGAGGGAGGGAGGGGGGGGGCGGTAAACAGCTGACGCATGTGTGCCAGTAAACAGGGGTCCCGCTGCAGTAGAAATCTCAAATTTAAGGGAGAAGGGTGTGTGTGTGTGTGTGTGTGTGTGTGTGTGTGTGTGCAGGAGAGGGGGGGGGGGCAGCGCTGTGCTCCTGCAGCGGTACAGTGGTGTTGGAGCGCCCTCTAGGAGCTTTACGCACCACTGTTCTCAGTCTGAGTGTCTGCTGCTGCCGTCCTGCATCATAAGCAACATGTTATAGTTGTTTTTTTGTGATTTGTTTTTTATTATGATCTGGTGAATAAGCTCGATGAGGAGAATCACCGATAATCACTTTGACAAAATTAAAGAAATAAAGTGGAGCGGAAGCAAAAGAAGGAAACTTATTACAACTCTGCTCATTAAAGTCGTACTTTTGTTTTCCAAAAGTTCTCACATCTAAACTAAAACGCAAAGAACACGTCTGCTTGTGTTTTTCTCCTCTCTCTCTCAGTTCGACATTCGTCTTGACTCTTACTTTGAAAAAAAAGGGGTCCAGACCTGGGGAGGAGGGGGTGTCATTTCCTGAGAGTTCGCCTATTCACTTTGAGCCAGATGATTACTTTTTCTCTCTCTCTCTCTCTCTCTTCTGGAGGGGTGGAGGGGCGGGGGGAGGACTGTAACATTGAATCAGTTACAGGTCGCTGTGGAACAGGCGCAGTTGTGCGGGCGCTCGCGGACGCGGACGGAGGTCGCGCGTGTTGCTGTGAGGATTCCAGCCGCCGGCTGCGCCTTTCGGAGCGGACTGTTCACTGTGGATATACTCACCCGAACGGAATATAAACAGGGGATTTACTAAAGGTAATTGAAAGGCTGTCGGGGAATCCAAAAGATGATTGAATCTAGTTGTTTTTTTCTTCTTCTTCTTTTTTTTTTTTAGGGATTTCAAAGTTTTGGATGTTTTTTTTTCCTCACTAATCGAGTAAGTCGGGGAATACGGTATGTCCTGATGGTCTAATAGGAGTTTAATTGCAGACCTAATTAGCCTAATTAATCCGATTATTGCCGTTCCCCTCCTTTTTTTCACACGAGAGTCCTGTGAAAAAAAAAAGTTTCTTTCGTGCTTTGATGCACTGATACGTGAATGTGCAGCTTTCCTGCAAAAGCTGCGCGCAATTAAAGAAAAAGGTTTCTGCTCCCTCCCTGCAAACATATGGTCTCACCCCTGGACGCCGCAGCCAAGCGAAGGAAAGGGGGGGGGTGTCGCTGCCTCTGCCGGATAAAAAGCTCTCGATTTCGGCCTCACAGCTGGAGGTGTCACCCCCGGAGACCCGAGGCACCGCTCGTGGGATTCACCAAACACGTTCAAAAATCCTATGTGGTCGCATCGGGGGTTTTTTTTTTGCTCTTGTGCAACCTTGGAATGTGTGGAATTAAAATTGGGGGAAGACAGAAAAACAAAAAAAGGTGGACAGGAGCTCCAGGACTGAAGAGGACTGGTTTTTGGAGCCACGACCCCGCTGTGCCACCAAAGGAGCAGCCCTGTGTGCAGGGACACCTTCTCATGCTAGGACAAAGAACATATTCAAAACTCACTGTAAAATGCAGTGATTGCTCTTTTATTCATTTTTTTTGCACGAGTGTCTGGTTTAGTCCTTACAGTAATTTCCATGGAAGTTAAACTGGGTAGGGGGGGGGGCAGAAAGTAGAAACAGTCCATTATCAGCTGTTGCTCGAATGCAAAAAACGATGCATTTGCTATTTTTTGGTGCCTCGATTTTTTTTTCTGTGAGAGCAAAGGAATGAAAAGAAGAAAAAAAGCGGGGGAAAGAGGAGCAGGACACTGTAAAAGTTAAAGAGTGGCTGCAGGATTCACGCCAAACCAAAGCGCGCGCGCGCACACACACACACACACACGCACAAAGAGAGAGAAAAAAAACTCATCTAAATTGTTTGAGACAGAGCAAACACGTCCAAAGCGATCGGGGTTTTTGTCAGCTGATTCCCACGCCAGTGTGCACTTCTGTGTGAAGCGGCTCCACTAATTACAGCGGCGCAAACCCAGGCTGCCCACGCGTCGTTTGGGGTGAGCGTGGAGCGGACAGGCCGCAGGAAGCTCCACGGGCTTCTCGTTGGGAGACACTTTCCATGAAAGTACAGATGTGCAGCTTTTTTATGAATAGGAAACTTCTTTTTATGTTTCTGTTCTTAAGTTTTAAGTTAGAAAAAAACAATGACCCAGCATCAGACTGACACAAAGGTCAGAGAATGTTTGCTGTGACCGAACCACTCATGACAGGATCAGGTCTGAAAGGGAGAAAAGTGTTTATTAGACATTAGGAAGACGTTCGGTTGATTTGGGTTTTCAGGCAAAACAAATTTAATTAAGGATTATTTATTCATTTTAAAAAAATCTCACTTTTGCCAGATCTCACAAATCCTAGTTCAGTTAAGTCGACACGATGAGAAGTAAAAATTCTCAATTAGACGAAATGAAAAACAACCAAACAGAAAAAGGCAGATGAGGATCTGGAGGAGGAAGATTCGCGGGAGGCTCGTTCTGTGCCTTCAAACACGCGGCCTGTGTCGCCCTCTACCGACCACCCTGCTCACTTCCACCCCCCCTGGAGGACGTTTACTCCCCCTCCTCTCTCCTTCCTCCTTATTTCATCCCGTGGATGCGCCAGAGCGCAGAGCGCAGCGCAGCCCCACGCAGGACACCGCACAACCGCGTGTTTTCCCCACTGAGGAGACACTTCTGTTAATCCCAGCAGATTACCCTCACTGGATTACACAGATACAGCATGGTCCCTGCTGTAAATACACTATGGATTTATTGATGACACAGTAATGGATAACATGTGTACACAGTGACTATTTGACCTGAAAAGGTTGAAATGATTAAATTATTATTTTTTTTTCTTTTTTAGGCCAGAACATCCATAGCCATGGATGGGGTGAGGATGTACGTTGTGTTTCTCGTTGTCTTGGTGGCTGCAGGTAAGTTTACAAGTGAATGCATCATCTTGTATACACACATATATGTAGATGTCGTCCGTTAACGCTCTGAATGCGCTGCAGTCGCCTCCGGACTGTCGCCGCCGACCATCATCTCCAACCAGGAGGAGTTCATCCTGAAGCCCAACTCCGTGTTCAACATCAGCTGCACGGGGAAGAGGAACGTGATGTGGTCCGAGCCGCTGCCCAAGAACACCTTTGTCTACCCGGGATACTACACGGCCACGCTCTTCATCTACAACGCCACGGTGGAAAACACCGGCTACTACATGTGCACGTACAAAGCCCCGGAGGGTGAACCCCAGGCTGAACCCAGCGAGGACAACGAGGCCGGAATTTATGTCTTTGTTCCAGGTGAATTCTGTTTTCATGTTTGTGAGATATTAGAGGAACCCGAAGGCCTGTTAGGACCCTGCTGGATCCAGTATGCATACATGGAGTTAAAGGGGAAGGTTCTTAACTCTGTGCTCATGCAACAGTCAAGAATGACTGTGTGTGTGTGTGTGTGTGTGTGTGTGTGTGTGTGTGTGTGTGTGTGTGTGTGTGTGTGTGTGGTGGCTGTCCACCTTATTTATGACTCATCTACCATAAGTGCGGCCTATAACTCTCAACTGGATCCTGGTCTGAAGTGTCCTTCCTTTAAAAGCTGCTGGCGTCATATTCTTCTCTGGAGTGTCCTGGATTATTTTTTTTTATTCCAGGACATTTTTCTTCAAACTGCTTCTACACTTAAACATGCATCTAATGATGGTCGAGAAAGAGAATCAGAACTTTAGATGAAAACTGATCAGATTTAGGCTGTTGGGTTTGTAGTTCAGTGGATTTAATATGATGTGTGTGTGTGTGTGTGTGTGTGTGTGTGTGTGTGTGTGTGTTGGGAATGGGGTACGTTTAGAGGGTCTCAGAGGGGGAACTACAGGCTGAACAGGCAATCAGAATTTATGTCTTTATTCCAGGTGAATTCTGGTTTCATACCCATTGTGTGTGAAACATTAAACAGACCCCAGGGCCCATTCAGACCTGGATCCAGTATGTGTGTAATAATAGAATTAGAGGACAAGTTTACACTTTTTTCAACTCTTTCCTGAAGCAACAGTAACAGGCACAAAATGGGGAATGACACATGGATACGTTTTGTTTTTCATGCTGTAATCATTCCTCCTGCTCGTAAATATATTCCTTCATAATGTACTTTCAAAGGGATGGTGGCAGAATCCACAGTCCTGTACCAAAGCGTACTAACAAGAGTTCAGAACATGTGAAATCAAGTCAGTATCTTTTCAATGTTGAGTCTTTTAAGTTAAGATCCTCCTAGTGCGTCTCACATTATCTTCAGAAAGAAGATATTTTTTCCTACAAATGATTCTCCATCACTTTGTGAGCATATGTGGAGCAGATCTAATGAACAGGATGAATCATGGTTCGTGTATATATAAAAGTATACAACTGATTATATCATGTCACTTTTCAATCAAACTAATTGTAACCTTATTCATCTGCTTTCTCCCCCAGATGCTTTGGCTCCATTTGTCCCCGAGACGCCCCAAAACCTGGTCGTCCTCATGGACGCCAGCGGGGTGACCATCTCCTGCCGCGTGTCCGACCCGTCCTCCCACGTGGTGCTGCGGAGCGTCCCCGGCGGACAGGCCATACCCGCCTACTACGACAACAAGATGGGCTTCTTCGGCAGCCTCTCCCCCGGCCAGTACCGGTGCGAGACCACCGCGAACGGCCGCACGTTCGCGAGCGCCGTTTACACCGTGGAGGGCGAAGGTAAAAAAAACAACAACAGATTTAGTGCTGAATCTGTCGGGATTAAATCAAGTGAACGACTTAGAAGAAGTCATTTGAGCTTTTCGTTGTGCAAAAAAAGTGATGGGATGAAGGGAATAAATACTGCACAGCTGGAAACACTCTTCAAAGTGTGTTTACCATGAGAGGGCCAGGGGGGTGTTCTCACTATGAGAGCAGAGAACTCCTGGTTTCACTCTGTGTGTGTGTGTGTGAGTGTGTGTGAGTGATCACGACCAACCGAGCAGCCGCTTCTGTGATGAATCAGCCCGTGAATTCCATCGCCGAGGCCCGCCGGGGACGACGGGTGCTCATGCCTTCTCTCTCTGTGTGCTCCAGTTGCAGCGGAGGACGACTTCGACATGGAGGTGAGAGCCAGCGAGGAGACGGTGAGAGCGGGGCAGCCGCTCAACATCACCTGCACCGCCCCGGCCGGGCCGGGCTTCCAGCAGCAGTGGGTCCACCCCAAAAAACAGGCAAGCTTCAACACAGTGAAAAAGAGCATAAAGCATAATAAGCTTTAACTCCTCCTGTTCTCCCTGCACTATTTCCTTCAACCCGTTTTGTTGTATGTCTATGTTATTTCCTACCAAGCAGCACTGAACCTTAAATTAGCGAATAATGGTTTTGGACCCAAATCCAGCGGCGGCGAGTGGAATATAGCTCCGAGGTCGGCCCTTAGTGGTCGCAAAGTATGCGTTAGGGAAAGCGGCGGCTGAGCTCTGTGTCTTCATTACGGAGGATGTCAGCCCAGAGTCGGCCTCATGTGAGACACCGACGGGGAAGTTTAGGGGCAAATGGCTGGAGGGAAGCCAGGCAGTTCAAACGCAGGAAGGGGGCTAATAAATCCTCTGACCCTGACGACCTCGCGACGTGCAGGACAGATGCTGTCTGCACATGACAGCCAGCTCAACTCCTCATGCTTTTTGAAGTTTGCGGAGTTTGTGTACATGCAATTTATGTTTTGTTTGTATTTACATGCAGATGCTTTGCTCTAATCTATGCAGCATGTTGTGCGTCTTCCCTGCATGGGATTCCTCTAAGCCCTTTTCCAGAGATGGTGAGAGCAGGAACGTAGAGCTCTTGACTCTGGGTTTTGGTCTCAGTTGCAATTACAGGCTTTTAAAAAAGGCTCTGTTATGCTGATTTATCTCTCGTGGCAAAGCAAGTGTTTTAACCATTAACCTTCAGCAGCACAGTACACAGCTCCTTATAAGTTGTACCTGTAAAATGGGAAAAACACTGCGTTAAAAAAATCAAATATCTCATTACAAAGACAGTGAAATTTATTATTTTCCAGGGACGAGGAGATGAAACCCTTATTTTTTTTCCTTTTTTCCCTCATAGGCTGAGACTGCAGTCCAGACGAAACAGGCTTTTCCCAACCGGGTCGTCTACACCCTCAGTTTCAAACAGGCCACCTCTCAGGACAGCGGCACCTACGAGTGTTCGATCACGCACCCGAGCGGAGAGGTGCGAGCCAGCAGCGTGGCTGTCACCGTCTTCGGTAAGTCTTCGCCAAAAAAAAAAGCTCAACGTGAATCTCCTGCTCACGCTGAGTTACAGCCACTAATCCTGCACTTAGCGTTCTCATCATCCTTCAGGTGGATTCGTCAGGCCTTCTCATGTGTGTGTGAGCCACTTTAAGTGGTGTGTGGAAGTCATTTTCTACCATCCGCCTGTTAGGCTTTCACCTCTGCTTTCAACATCAGTTACTGTGTTTTATGGGATGGCTTCAGCAGATGTGTGTCGGGCTATTCATTTCACCTCAAACCCTGCCTGTCGCTCCTCGTTCCCCTCAATCCTCACCCTCTGCTGTCCCGCTTTAGTGTTTAATCCGCCTGACATCACTTATCCATCGATTTATTGACTTTTTTTATTTTCTGTCTTCAGAGGAGAACTCCTATGTGGCTCTGGACCACAGCGGGATCGTAGCGATGGAGTTCGTCAGCCTCCTGGAGGAGACGGAGTTCACCATCCTCATTAACGCCTACCCAGCTCCCAAAGTCACGTGGCTGAAGGACGGCAAACAAATGCAGGAGAACTACTACATCCTCTCCAGAACTAGCCATGTGGAAGGGAATAGGTAAGAGTAAAGACTGATTTATTAATTAATGACAGTGAGTGAGAATAAAGACTGATTTATTAATTAATGACAGTGAGTGAGAATAAAGACTGTGATGTATTATTAATGACAGTGAGTAAGAATAAAGACTGTGATTTATTAATTAATGACAGTGAGTGAGAATAAAGACTGATTTATTAATTAATGACAGTGAGTGAGAATAAAGACTGATTTATTAATTAATGACAGTGAGTGAGAATAAAGACTGTGATTTATTAATTAATGACAGTGAGTAAGAATAAAGACTGTGATTTATTAATTAATGACAGTGAGTGAGAATAAAGACTGATTTATTAATTAATGACAGTGAGTGAGAGTAAATGCTGTGATGTATTAATTAATGACAGTGAGTGAGAATAAAGACTGATTTATTAATTAATGACAGTGAGTGAGAATAAAGACTGATTTATTAATTAATGACAGTGAGTGAGAATAAAGACTGTGATTTATTAATTAATGACAGTGAGTGAGAGTAAAGACTGTGATGTATTAATTAATGACAGTGAGTAAGAATAAAGACTGCGATGTATTAATTTTTGACAGTGAGTGAGAGTAAAGACTGTGATGTATCAATTAATGACAGTGAGTGAGAATAAGCTTCTTTACTCGCTTAGATTCTAGTTGAGGAAATCAGTACCACAGGTCTGTTTAATATGAAGACAGAGGAAAATGGCTAAACTGGCAAAGGGAACAAAATCCTGCCTGCACATCTAAAGATAATTAATTAAGAGGTTATATCTTTAAAAAAAAAAATTCCAGAGCTTCTCTCTGAAAAGTACTTAACCAAAAACACAGAGCCATCATACTACATATGCAGAGATAAGAGCTGCATCAATCTCCATATCTCTGGGCAAGCAAACATATGAGTGCTGAAAAAAAGTGTACTGTTCCTTTAAATAATAAAAAAAAAGGATCCGTTCCTTTTCCACCTGCAGGTATCAGAGCATTCTGACCTTACGGCTACCTCTGGAGAAAGACAGCGGGAATTATACCATCAGGGCGGTCAGTGGCTCCCGCAGTGCTCAGTTCTCCTTCACCCTCAGAGTGAAAGGTAAGATCGAAGGACCGATTGAGCGATAGATCGATCGATAGGTGATCTGTGATCCATATAACTGAGCACCGTGCACATCTCTCCCTCAGCCTCCACCTCAGTGATGTTCCCGCCGTCCTCGGCCCCCGTGCTGCTGCCTCAGGTGGAGGAGATGGTGGTGCTCCTCCACACGTCTTTCACCCTGACGTGTCAGGGTGAGTCCAGGCTGGCCTGGGAGACGCCGCTGGACGTGGCCGAGCAGACGCAGGAGGACAGCAGCGGCCTGTTCGTCACCACGGTCACCGTGGACGCCGCCAGCGCGTTGCACACCGGCTTCTACACATGCTATTACAGCAAAAACACCACCGAGGACACGGAGGACAGCAGCATCTACATCTATGTGCCAGGTACGTGGAAACACGGCATGCTTCATGCTTGTTTATTTTTGTCATTTTTACTCCATTATCCAGGCTGAGGTAACTTATCTCACTCCGACTCAGATCCGAATGTCCCGTTCCTGCCGTCGCCGGTGCCGTTCGGCAACCACGTCCTGTCTGACCACGATGACATGGAGATCCAGTGCAGGGTGTCTGATCCCAGCGCTAACGTGACCCTGATCAACGTGGACACCCAGCAGGCGGTGCCGAGCGTCTACGACAGCAAGCGGGGGGCCGTGGGGGTGTTCACCGCCGGTACCTACATCTGCAAGGCCGTCATAAACGGGCAGGAGCACGACAGCGGCGAGTACATCGTCCACGGCTGGACAGGTGTGTGTGTTTTTTTTTACGCGGCGGGCGCTGTGAAGGACACGTCCGTGACTTCTGGTCCGTGACCTTGTGAATCGCTGTAACCTCAGGTGGCGCGGGGCTGCACGTGGAGCTGCGGGCCGAGAGGACCGCTCTGCTGGTGGGAGGCACCATCAGCGTCACCTGCCTGGCCCGGGGATCTGAGATCCTGGAAGACCACTGGAAGTACCCCGGCAAACACGTACGTAGCACGGAGGACTATTCCAACGAATTTGTCTGTTTCGGTTTCACTATGTGTCGCTGCAGAGCTGGATTGAAAGTCAAAGTGCCCTCTTCTTTTGTTTGACAGGCTAACCCTGGTGCGAAGACAGTGATTGAGAATAAGAGGGATCAGGAGATCCTTTACACCCTGAAAATCTCGAACGCTACAGCCAAAGACAGCGGCATCTACGCCTGCTCCATCACTGATATCATCAGCAATGACAGCCAGACAAAGGAACTCACCATTACAGTTTACGGTATAAAAGCTGTGATATTATGTCATGAATTCTCGTTAAGTCCTGAACGAATGTTCGCTGACGTTTGTCGCGCCTCTCCCCTTCCCCTTAACAGAAAAGGAGTTCCTGTCCCTGAAGCCGGAGTTCAACGTCCACGAATCAGCGGAGCTGGATGAGGTCCGCGAGTTCAGGGCCGAGATCAACGCCTTCCCCAGCGCTCACGTCACGTGGCTCAAAGATGGCCTCCCAGTCAGCGACGTGACGGCCGAGATCTCCACCAGCCTCCGGCCGCTCAATGAGACCAGGTGAGGCCATTAGCGTGCTCAGTAATTACAGCGCAGCTAACGACGAGCTCAGCATGGCATTCCTGCGCATCGGCCTGACCTCTCAGGGGCCTGTCATTAGGGGTTAAGTGCAATCGCGAACTTTTGATCCCTGAGTGCATTTTCTGGTGTGGCTGTAGGTACCTGGGTGTTCTGACCCTTATTCGTGCGAAGGAGGAGGACAGCGGGAACTACACCATGCGAGTGGAGAATGGAAACCAGAGTAAAAGCGTCAGCTTTAACTTGCAGGTCAAAGGTCAGTGAAAGGAATGCCCCAAACCCATCATTACATTTTATCTCACATATTCAAACACACACACATACTTTGAGATGCTATAACGCGTCTGTCTGATGGTTCCAGTGCCTGCAGTCATTGTGGACCTAATGGACATCCACCACGGCTCGGCCACAGGCCAGGCCGTGGTTTGTATTGTTGGAGGGCAACCCACTCCTGATGTGGAGTGGTTCGTCTGCAAGGACATCAAACAGTGAGTTCATCCGTCTTTTGTACAACATTCACGCTTTGGGACATTTCAGGGCAGACACTCTCAGTCACTGTGCACTTTTTGAGATTTCTCTTTGCCTTAATCAGCTGCGCCAACGACTCCTCCTACTGGACCTTCCTCCCCCCGAACTCCACGGAGATCACGATGGAGTCGCGCATCGACGAGGACAACAACCTGGAGAGCCAGGTGATGTTTGGCCACCTGGAAAACACCCTGGCGGTGCGCTGCCTGGCCAAGAACGAGATGGCCGCCGTCAGCAGGGAGGTCAAGCTGGTGTCCAGCGGTAAGAACCAATACGACACCGCGGTCCGTCCGCGCTAACGTTCTTCTCTTCCCTTTTCTACCTCCAGCTTTGACTTGATGTTGTTGTTCCCACCTTGTTTCCTCCTAACCTACTTCCATCTCTGACGCTCGGAGTGTCGGCAGGCTTTGTAGGCGTGTGTGCATGTGGCTGCGTTAGCGCTGTCAGTGTCAGGGCAGCTGTTGGACGACAGGGGATGAGGGGCTTTAAACACAAGGAAAGGCACTCTCACTGTATTCTGACAGCTAATGCATCCAGGCCAGAGATGGTCCAGCCATTTGGTTCCTTTTGGATGAACTTTCCCCCACATCCCCCCCTCCCTCCTCCTCAGCCACTTCTTACAGTGCCTTCCCCCATCCCCCATTCGCACATTATCTCCCCAGCATACCTTTTGGTCACAGTAATCAGGACAGCCTTTGGGTTCAACTGTCCCTTCAGCTGCGTTGTAACTGACACAGGTCGCAAGCATTTCACGCTCCTCATCTAACGTGTGTGTCCACTCCTCCCGAACAGGCCCCCACCCAGAGCTGACGGTAGCTGCCGCCGTGCTGGTGCTGCTGGTCATTGTCATCATCTCACTCATTGTCTTGGTTATTATCTGGAAACAGGTACCGTTGCCCCCATTCAGCATTCATTCCCACATGTTCATGCTCGTGCCTTGGTCTGCGCTCACTTATTTATTCCTTTGCAGCTTTCACATTGACTCATAGATTTGAGAACTGTGGTATGATTTTCTGACAGGTTAATGATGGGTTTATTCACCTTTCCAGTAAATGACCTTTCTGAACTGAGTTAAAAGTCTACCTGACCAGTAAATTAAACAAAATGTGTGATCAGGCTTCGCAAAGCCACAAAAGAAAAAATTCTGTTAAAATCAAAACGCTACGGTCTTCTAAGGAAATAACCATCCATGGCCTCTGTCTTGCAGAAACCGAGATACGAGATCCGCTGGAGGGTGATCGAGTCGGTGAGCCCAGACGGCCATGAGTACATCTATGTGGACCCCATGCAGCTTCCCTACGACTCCAGATGGGAGTTCCCCCGTGACAGGCTCGTGCTTGGTGAGTTGGCCGCTGTCGTTTTCTAATCTCGCCGACGCTGAAGCCTTTTTCCTGTGGGGGAGGCCCCCCCCCCCGGTCAGGATGTCTCCTTCAGTCTTTTGAAGTGAGGCCATGATAAGATAATCCTGGTTTGGGCTGCGGGGGGGTTGTCGTTGAGTTTGGGTTCGACTCAGTGATCAAGGGGAAGTTCGGAGTCACAGATGAGAGAGCGGAGGCAAAGTGCACGGGCGGCGTTTGCAGGATGTTTTTGCTCGATGGCTGATCCTACGGCTTCTTGTTTGTGCGCCTCTCAGGTCGTATCCTGGGCTCCGGAGCCTTCGGGAAGGTCGTGGAGGGCACGGCGTACGGACTGAGCCGCTCCCAACCCGTCATGAAGGTGGCAGTGAAGATGCTGAAACGTGAGTTGGACTGATTGCAATTTACATTTAAGCCTTGTCTTTCTGCAGCATAGCTCACTAGGATTGCTATTCTAGGTCAAAAGCCGTATAGAGGAAAAAGAGATGGACGGCAAGATATTGAAGATCCTAAGCAATGGGTCTTTTCTTTTCTTTTTTAAGATAAGACAGCATTGACTTTTCCTAAAATGCCTAGTGTGAGAGGAGGTGTTTTTGTTGGAGGTTTGATCCCGTGTGCAGATTGTCACGGTTTGCTGGCTCTTCTTTCAGCGACAGCACGTTCCAGTGAAAAACAGGCCCTGATGTCTGAACTGAAGATCATGACTCATCTGGGGCCACACCTCAACATTGTTAACCTGCTGGGAGCATGCACCAAGTCAGGTGAATATACATTTATGTTTACACACACTCTGAAGACACAAAGACAAGAGAAACACATGCCGCGTGATAACGGTTTACCCCTCGTTGCTTCTTCCCTGCGTTACAAAGAAACGCACAACAACATTCACATTCCCGCTTCCAAAAAACAGCCGTTATGTAATTCACGGCCTTAAGAAACAAAAGAGATCGACGGCCCTGTCCCAACATGCGGCGGGTGTGGTATTTTAACAGGCTTTTTGTGGGGAAGTAGACGCTTGCCCTCTTGACTGTGCTTTTAGCCTTCACGAGCTGCTGATAAGATTAGCCCGCAGACTGACGCCGTGTTCGTCTCCAGGCCCCATCTACATCATCACCGAGTACTGCTTCTACGGAGACCTGGTGAACTACCTGCACAAGAACAGGGAGAGCTTCCTCAGCCTGAACCCGGAGAAGACCAAAAAAGACCTGGACATCTTCGGGATCAACCCTGCAGACGAGAGCAGCAGGAGGTACGGAGGACGCGAATGCATGTGTGTTTCTGCGTTTATGGGCCACACTCACTCCTCAAATTGCGTTAAAATTCATTAGACCAAATATTCCATGCGCTGACGCAACGATTCACTCCCTGTGTCTCACACACACACACACACATTCTCCCCTACCCATAATCAGTAACTCTATCACCATTTTCTCCATGGTTGAGGCGATTGTCTGGCATCTTTACCTAATCAAATCACAGCCTGAAGTGGCATCAGCTTTCAACCTAATTTCATTTCAATGGAGGTATCTGTTAATTTCGTCTGCAAAGACGTGCACGCTGAAACGGCAGCTCTCTCTCTCTCTGTTTGTCTGTGGCTCGTCTGTGTTGATGACTCACAGTGACCACACCTCGAAATGACCATAACATGATTTAATCCTGGCTACCATGTTAGCCTCGACCACATCTTCCTCTAACCCGGCCAGGTGGCAAGACACACACGCCACATCCATGCAGCCGCACGTATAACGGGATATTGTCATAAAACAAAACTTTAAAAAGGGTTTGATATTCCCACAGGGGAGAGCAGCACGACCTGTCCAGGCCTCGTCACTGACAGAATCCTCCTCCATGTTTTTCCCCCCCACAGCTATGTGATCCTGTCCTTCCAGAGCAAAGGGGACTACATGGACATGAAGCAGTCCGACAACACCCAGTACGTCCCCATGCTGGAGATGAACAACGCCTCCAAGTACTCGGACATCCAAACGTCCAACTACGACCACCCGCCGTCTCAGAAAGACGGTGAGAGCAGCTACTGCCTGTCCTCGGTTTCACTCTCTCCGCCTGGATTTAGTGCTGTGTTTGAGTCAGAGCCGGTGGAGGGGTACACCCTTGTCAGGATTTAGGGCCGGTGCAGCCCTGTAATTACACGGAGAGGATAATTGTAGCACATGCATAATAACGCCTGGTCTCTGCCCTGCCATTAGTAAAAGCCAGGTTTGAGCAGCCAGCGCTATATTTACATTACATGATGAACACCGTGTTTCCTCTGTGTGTGTGTGTGTGTGTGTGTGTGTGTTTTCCTAAACCAGAGGGGGAGATGGACAACCTGCTGTCGGACGAAATGAACGAGGGCCTCACCACCACCGACCTGCTCAGCTTCACCTACCAGGTGGCCAAAGGGATGGAGTTCCTGGCTTCCAAAAACGTGAGTTAGCGTGAAGCCTGCAAAGGGGAAACTGAGGGATGGTCATCCATACATCCTGCTGCCCTGATGGCACAGTTATGGATTCATACGCGCGTCCTGTATGACTGTGTACACCCGAGCCAGCCAACTCGGTTGTTGTGTGATAAGCAGTCCCAAGAACACTGAGCCCACTCAGCAGCGAGGCCAGCGGCTGAATATAGTCCCGGAGCAGCAGGCCTAGAATTACCAGGCCAGGGACACGCTGCAGCCAGAAGCTATTCATTCAGCTTCATAGTTATTATCCCTAAATATCCAGTGGTCACAGCCGCCCTTCCAACTGGCGTGTTTACACAAGGGCCACGCTTTATGAAGCAAAATGAAACCTCATTAAAAATGAAAACCCCCGGTCTGAAATAAGTTGGGCGCAGAAATAGACGCGGCCAGTGGCTGTGGGAGAGAAGAGAGGAGGAAACGTGTCGGGCTGGAAGTGAAAACGAGTGTTTGTGATGCAATTCGCTGCTTAAAGGCCCCCCTCTGATCTGTGTGTGTCTGTGTGTTGTTCCGCAGTGTGTGCATCGGGACCTCGCTGCCAGGAACGTGCTCCTCTCTCAGGGGAAAATCGTGAAGATCTGTGACTTCGGACTGGCCAGAGACATCATGCATGACAACAATTACGTCTCCAAAGGGAGCGTAAGTCTCTTTTACCTTTAAGAGATTTGTTTTTTTAAATTTCGTGAACGTTACGTGATTAAAATCTCCTCTTTGATCGCAGACCTTCCTGCCGGTGAAGTGGATGGCGCCTGAGAGTATTTTTGACAACATGTACACCACTCTCAGTGACGTGTGGTCCTACGGCATCCTCCTCTGGGAGATATTCTCCCTAGGTGAGCTTCTGCGAAAGTCTTGAGTTTTTGGTTTATCGGCGTGCGTAAATACGATCTTAAGACTAATAGGAATCTGCTCTGTCCCGAAGGCGGTACCCCATACCCCGGGATGGTCGTGGACTCGAGCTTCTACAACAAGATCAAAAGTGGATACAGGATGTCCAAACCAGAGCATGCACCTCAGGACGTGTACGTGGTCTTTTACATCTATCTGAGATACAACAGCCGCTTTGTACAACGCGCAGCTTCCCCCCCCCACACACACACTCACACACACACGCAGTCAGATGAGGAATGTGTTCTGCTAGGAACTGGGAACAGTTTGTTTCTGGACTGTGATATACAGCCATGGTGAAATTACAAGTTACGGGCCGGGTCGTTCTGTTCTCTAATTTAACATTTTTTTTTGCTTCTTCCAGGTATGAGATGATGATGAAGTGCTGGAACAGTGAGCCAGAGAAGAGGCCTTGTTTCCTGGGCCTGAGCGACACCGTGGCTTCTCTGCTGCCCTCCAGCTATAAGCGGGTGAGTCTCCTCGTGACCTCTCCCGTCCTCAGACCTCTGTGGCTCTGCAACACCTGTTTTTTCCAGATTTACCGCCTTTCATTTTTGACCCCGTAGTCGGACACGCACATTCTGTTCTTCTTTTTTTTTTCCTTTTTACGTAATACGTCGGCTCATCTGACGTGTCGCTCCCTCACACTTTTGAAAGTAGCAGGCTGTTCATTGCTGCTCCGTGTATTTGGAGTTTTCCTGCCCTTGCGCTTCCGTCAAAGCGAAACCTAGGTGTGATCAGAGTGCAAATGCGTCAGCGTCGGCTGGCCTCGGTCTGGGTAGCGACACAGCCCGAGTTCTCGCTTCCAACACCCAGCCCTAATTAGCCTATTAAACCCCGCGCTACACATGGCACATCAAAAATGGCTTTTTGCCTTCGCCTCCTTCACGGCCTGAAGCAGAAGAGGAACCGACTCTAGTTTTAGCACTTCGGGGCTTGGATGGAAGTGTGACTTTTTCTGTTTGGATCACACCATCCAGCTGGCAGCACAAGCAGCCATCACACATACGTCTACCACAGTTTTCCTGTGGCTTTGCGCTTTAATTTGTACACCGCATTGTGGCGAGAGACTAACATCCTTTGTTCTCACACGGCGTCCCAACCACATATTTTTTTTCCCCCTCCTGTCTTGTGCAGCATTACGAGAGGGTCAATCACGAGTTCCTGAAGAGCGACCACCCGGCCGTGACCCGCGTGTGCCTGGAGAACGACGACGCCTACATCGGCATCACCTACAAGAACCAGGGCAAGCTGAAGGACAGGGAGAGCGGCTTCGACGAGCAGCGCCTCAGCTCCGACAGCGGCTACATCATCCCCCTGCCCGACCTGGACCCCATATCTGACGACGAGTACGGAAAGAGGAACAGGCACAGGTAACTCAGAGGAGGGCAAGCAGCCGCCGCGCCTTCTGTGTTGTGGGAAAAAACGGAGCTAACGCGCGTCTTTTGTGTCCCGCAGCTCTCAGACGTCCGAGGAGAGCGCCATCGAGACGGGCTCCAGCAGCTCCACCTACGCCAAGCGCGAGGGCGAGACCCTGGAGGACATCACGCTCCTGGACGAGATGTGTCTGGACTGTAGCGACCTGGTGGAGGACAGCTTCCTGTGACCCCCCCACCCCCCCGACCCCCCTTTGCCCCCGGGGCCCGTAGAGCGGAAGCAGCGAGGAAGAGGAAACGCGAGAGGACACGTGGAGGAGGCCAGAGAGAAAAAGACCCGTAAAAACCCGACCAAAGACTCCGCCGTCTGCCCTCTGAGCCCCCCCTCGGCCCTCCTCCTGGACGTGCGCGTTCAGAGTACAGAACAAAACCACTTCACTGTCTGGATGAGTCTGTGACAGTACGGTACGCCCCTCTCTTCTCCCCGGACACTGCCCCCTGCTGGGCTGGAGGAGCGAGCGAGCAGCGAAGAAAACGCGGCGAGGACTCAAAGAGCCAAGCAAGCCCAGAGAGTGTCAAACTGAGAACAGGTTTAAATTTGCAGAGCTTTATTTTATCGGGCATTCTTTTAACAGCAATATAAGCAAGAAGGGAAGAAACACACTGGTCCAGTCAACAGCTCTAGATGAACACCACAGGACGTTGTCTCATTCAGCCATTAACCACTACAGATGCACTGTGTCGGGTAGAGGAGTCCAGTACTAGCAACAACAATCGCAGGTCCACTCACAGTCAGGCGCCTGCTGCGAGAGAAGCACCTGATGCTGGCACAATCAGTAGCAACACTCACGTCTAAAAGCACAAAAACCTGAACTATGTGCATTTGTTTTTGTATATGACCATATAATGTTATTCAATGGCTATTCAATGGTTTATTTTTTTACTTCATCCTTATGTAAACATGTATTATTTGTGAATACCGAGTAGATATTGACCGTAGCTGTTTGAATGGTGACGAAAATAGAGCTTCTGTGTCGCAGGCATCTGTGCAGTGTCTCTTTTCTTTGTTTTTTTTGCCCCATATACAAAATAATGTCCTCTGAAGTCACTCCAGGTTAAAGCTTAATCGTATTTTTCATGTTTTTTTTTTTTTTTTTGGGAAAACGAAGTGTGATTGTAATGTAAATAGCTCCAGAGTTGTTTTATAAGAGAGAATAGAAGAGATGACGCTCGTGTATTTTATATAAGCACATATTAAGCTCCTGCAAACCCCTCGTCTGCCCCGGTGAAGCCAATTTAATGAATACTGAGGAATTTTCCACGACACAAATGAAGTAATTTCACAATCCTACGGCAAACCGTCTTTGGTCACGTCCGGAGATGTAGAGCGACGCGTCAGGGACGATCACGTTTTCTCGTGTGTTAAACAGACGACACGGTGGCGTTAATCAATTTAGCCACTGCATAATAAAAAACGGGAAGCATAAAATCAAAGGGGATCACAGAGAAACACAGTTCACCATGTCATGTGAAAATGACATTGAAGCCACAAAACAAAAAAAAAACGAATTATATCCAATGGCCGTGCTTTTCTAGCAGGTCTTGTCCTCCAGTCTCATATTTTATCTATTGTCCTGACGTCTATTAGCAGGTTCTAGTTATACTAAGACACTAGATATAGGACTAGAGCTTCGTGTTGACCTGATGTGGTGCAGCAGCCGTGTGTAGACTCTGTAATCCTCCATTATCTCCCAGCTACTGTACCAGCTGTACCACTGCCTCCGACTCTTCCTGTCAACTGTGATATAATCTGCAGTCTATTGTTGCACTTTTTCCTTTTCTGTCCCCGTTTGATTCGGACGTGGCAGAGTAGTCGGCCAGCTTCGGCTTTAGATGACCCCCCCACCCCACCCTGCCCTGTTTAAAGCAGCATGGATGTGAATGTTGTGGGTGTGCTGCGGAGATGAATGACGTGTTTTTCGACGGTACAGTAACTGTAATAATAAGTATTCACCCAATATGATGATTTACTGCTATGTTTTATTATTTTACACCATGTACATTCAGAAGATTTATATTTCAATAAATGATTTATAATGTTGAAAAAAATGTCCTCTCTCTCTCTCTCTCTCTCTCTCTCGATGTTTGTGAAGTTGTGCTAAACAAAACTAAAAAAGACAACAGATTTCCAAGGATTTATGGGGTCAACGGAAGGAAAAATAAAAAATGTCCCAAATGAAATATTGCACATGTTTTTTCCCCATAAGGATAAAAAAAGAGATAGAAGATGCAGCAGTTCCCGAACAAGGAGGCTACAAAGCTTTGATGAATGGTGCTATTTGACATATTTGGTATAATATAATGGTGAAAAACACTGAAAGTAATAACAGGAGCAGAAAAAGGGGAAAGTATGGGTAAAGGCAAATACATATATTCACACACACAACTAATATGTGCAGAAAATACTGATTAAATGATGAAAAAGATCAATGACCCATAAAATATTCATATTCTAAGGCTGTTCTACTATTAAATGTAACCTATAGAACGGCCATTAGGGGGCGATAAGGAGTCTGACAGTGAGTTTACCAACAGACTGACAAAGTATTAAGTCAAGAAATGTTCTCCCTATTTTTCTATGTGTTTTTGTGGTTGAGCAAATTTATAATATATTATTTAAATATATTATTTTGAGGAAACCCCTCCCTGCCCCTCAAAAAGAGGCCTTGCTGTGTTTGACAGTAAATGTGAAGCTACCACTCACTTCCACTAGGGGGCGGTCTTATCCTGAAAATGCCTCGGTTCTCCAGGGTGGGAGCTGAACCAGTGATGTGAGGCTGCAGATTGTGGGTGGACCCTGAGGGTCCAGACACCCCCCCACCCCACACACACACACACACACACACACAGCCTGACCATAGCAACCTGTGCAAACAGTGAGGCGGCTCCACATGACATCAGGCCTCAGCTGGATACTTGCAATTATTTTTTAAGCAACACATAAGGTAATGTTCCCATCCTTTTAAGAGCTGTAGACTCAAAAAAAAAAAATAATGGTTCTTGAAAAGACTTTTAAAATGTCGTGTTAACGGCAAATCATAAAAATATAAATGACATCATGCTGGAACACATATTTGTTCATTGAGAGTGTATTTTTTACCCCCTTCTATTATCGCACTTAATTTATAATGTTGCCCATATCTGAGTAAACTTCCTTATTTGTCATAATAATTCAGTCTTGTTTTACAGGTTTCTTTTTTTTTCCTCCTCTTTGCTCAAACTGTTGAACCCTCGAGGCATATTTGTGCGAGTACAGAGCAAGGTCAATATCAGCTCCTTACCACAGCTGCAACTTCAAGGGAGCTCGCAAGAAAAAAAAAGAAGAAAGGAGCTGGTACTGGTTGGACGAGTAGCGATGGAGAGGGGAGCTGCGCTCGGGGCTACTGGTGAACGCATCCGCACGCTCGGAACCACAGCTGAAGCTTTGGAAACCGGTTTTCTTACAGAAGGAGATGCATGAACCGCTGGTGCTGGAGGACATCTTTAAAAATGTCTTTATGATGAACATTATTCCCTGGGCCAAAAGTGAAAAGAACCCTCACATCTGGTCCTCAGTGAAGTAACTTAGACAGTCTGTGGATGTCAGACCTGTGTTGAAGTCTGTCAACAGGGGCTTCGCAAATGGAACACATATTTTTTTTGCGCCGGAGCCCAAACTACTTTTTTAATATGTCAGAATGATATATTTTAAGTTTTGTTTCTACTTGAAAAGAAACAACTGTGCCCAGAACTGCTCCATAGGAAGCTTTGTTCTTGAGAATTATAACCCCCCCCCCCGTGGTCCATGGCGGGGGGGTGACGGTCGGTTAACGTGAGACATGCATGCAAAGTGTTGTGGTAAACAACAAAAGCAATAAAGTAACTTTAAGTTTGGCCGCATCCCTGCAGTTATGGAAATTGATTCCAGAGTAATGTGTCCGATGAGAATTTATTTCCATATTTAAACTGGGAGAGTCCTAAATGCAGAGGAAGCAGAACGACTCTTTCCTGTGGCGAGATGTGAAAAATATAGAGATTGTGAAAGAACATTTACTGTAACTGGGGGGGGGGAAATGTGTAACATATAGAAAAGGAAAACACATACACCTGGAAGACAGACACAGAGTCACCTGCTCAGAACCGCCCCCCCAGACACACACACACACACAAACATTGCTGTTAATGCTAAGCAAATCAAGCACAACAAGTGTGCTAATGGAAAAAGATAATGATCTTGCTGAGGGGACGGAGGAGGCCGACACAAAGCTTCACAGTATTGACTGTGTCAACAGTTGTTTAGCTATGAAGTGATTTATCACACTGCTGCTGTGCTTCATGGTGTTTCTGCCATTTCTCTGGCGAATTCACGCCTCTCAGGACAGTTGGTGCCCCGCAGGGCTTTTGGTTTCTGTCAATTTGTGTCAAACTGAATTTCCTCAGACAGACATGGAGGAAAAAAACAAAACATATATGCAAGATCATATGAATTCGGTGGACGCTACCTTTTTCACAACAATTCATGTCTTTCAATCGCGACCGAGGGCCTGAGCAGCAGGTATGTCGTAAACACGAGGCGAGCCAGCCCCCACTGAACGCTAGACGCTAGATTGGATTTAGAATGACAAATAAAGATCTCTTCAACAGCGTGGAAAGACTCGGCGAGGCCTCGCCAGATCATAAGTCATGAAAAGAGATTGAGGGGAAATTTGATTGTGCGATGTTTTACTTTGCCAGAGTGAGAGGGAATCTGATTTTGATATATTTGGCCGCGTGAGTGAGTGTGGGACAATTAGATTAGCCATCTCTTTGGTTTGTTTGATATGTAACATCAGTCTCCTTCGTGAAACTCGACGCCCGGTTGCCGCTCCGTGTGGTCTCCGGGCCGCGGCTCCTCTGGGAGAGCCGGTCCAGGGTTTTGGACGGATCAGTTGTAAAATGGATTTGTCTCTTGGCCCGCCAGAGGCTGGTGTCCTGTTTCAAGCTTCCCTCTGAGGAGCTGCATGTGCTTCCCAGGCCTTTAGTGTAACAGCAGGCATCATATGTAGATTAAAACCCCGTCTCTGATAGCGATACCCTTATTGATTTGCCATAGGAGGATGGATAGGAGGATTTTTAATGAAACCCATGTACGTTTTAGGCATACACGCACCATGCGCTGCAGGACGACCCAAACCCAGCTCTCTGAGCCTCTATAGGCCTTGTTGTTGGGAAGTTGCTGCGAGCCAGAGAAACATGCTAACTCATGACTGTGCAGAGCTGGCTCTCAGGAATCATATGAGGCGGCTCCAGGCTGGGACACCACTTAACACATCCTTTTATATTTATACTCTTTTTTTTTTTTTTGCTACTAAGCCAGCTTTTGTTTGGTCAAATTTGAAGAAGAAAAAAACACCCATTTAAATAAAAGAGGATGTTTTAGACACATCAAAGGTTTCTTCACGTTTCTTGAAATATACTTAAAATTGATGTAAAGCTAGATTATGTAATTTTTCTGATAATGTTTTTTTTTCATCTGTTTGTGAATGCGTACAGGTGTATTCTTGTGGTTTTACATATAAATATTCATCAAATTACTTTTTTTTCCACTTTTGAGCAACATTGTTATAATAAAGTAAATACATTATATCTAAAAAAAACTAATATCCTTATATTTATGAACTTAAGATAATGATGGAAGCCTTTCTCATGGTCCTTTGCTTCATCATGATATAACTGACTAAATGTAAAAATTGCTGATAGTTTAAGAAAGAAATAAAATAAAAATAATCTCCAATCTTCCGTACAACATACTGTAAATGTAAATGTGAATTATTAATGGGTTTTCATGTTTTTTCATGTGAAGGTTATATTGTCATCATATCATTGTCAAAATACTGACTTTTTATGTCTGTACTTTGACATAATACAAAATGCTTTTCCCACATACATAAATGTTCAGCTTACTAACGTGTCAACAGAAAGCTTTGCTTATATTTGAAAGGTGAAATGTCAGATTTGGAAACATGCCTTCCTAAATTATATAATGACGTTACATAAACTACTGCCCCTCCTGTGAATTATCCATGAGAGGCATATAATCTGTAAAGAAAGTCTTTGACAGTCTAGGTTGAAAAGCACTTGGTCTTAGGACAAGCAGGAACTACTGAGGATACAAGACACCCGGCTATTCAGTTGCATTGTTGCCTGTAGCCACATACTGTAGTATATTTAAACATTTATGGACCCAGACTGCCTCGCGTTACAGTATTTCCTCCATTCACAATGAGCACACTCACGGTACTGGGTGGTACCAGGAGTCGTTCATACAGTACGGCTTGTTTCTACCCGCAGCCTCACAGAGAACTGATCCTCTGTCTTCTCCCCGAGGTTCGACTCCTCGCCTCGTCTGCCCCAAAGCCGAGCGCACTGAAACACGCCAACAATCGCTGACCGCTGCATCCAGCCTTCTACAAAGCACAAAACACATGGCATCTCCATCACAAGCAAAGCCCTCCCATTCCCAAAACACACACACACACACACACACACACACACAGGCATCTTGGAAAAGACTGTACAGAGTGATGATTGTTTTCTTTTCATTTCATTTTTTCTTCCCCCCTCTAAACCCCCCGCTCAGTTTCTGTATTTTATAGCTCTTGGTCTGGAACACTGCACCTCTTGTTGCTTCCTGGGGTCTGACCTGGATAGAACAATGTTTACTCAAAGCAATTGTGTGTTTGGCTTGATTTTGAACTTGTGAGGTCTAAAACTGTTCAAGCGTGTGTGTGTGTGTGTGTGTGTGCGTCTGCGATGGCGTGTCTGCTCGTCTCCGTGGATGCATGTGCGTTTGCGTGCTGCTGAGCCGATGTAGTAGTCATGTGCTGCTTGACTTGTGGCCTTGGCCTGGGGATGACACCCTTCTATTCATGTGACCAGTGACAGCGGGCTGTGTTGGGAGCCTGCGCCTCGGGCTGAGTGGAGAAGATATACTCCTTTCATATGTGGGGCGGACAGAAATAAACGCGCTGAAGTCACCAGTGCAACGGTCCTCCAAACTGTTTTAATGTAAACCGTGGCCACGATGGTATAAAGCAAACATTCAAATTCGCAACCGCACAGACGGCACTGCTTTGCCGTGGTGCTGCAGGCCATTATATTCTCATCTAAACTAATGTGGTGCTGCAGCTAAATGGATCCATCATCAGGAAGTGTTCATTTTGACAAGGGTTTTTAATTTAGCTAAAGTCACGTTTTAGTCTTTTTGTATTGTTCAGGAAGATTTAGTCATTAAATAGTAGTAATAATTTTCTTGGAGTTATATATTACTGTAACATACTTACTTACTTATATACCTAAAGTTTGGTAGAAACAGTGCAATACAGAAAAAAAAATCAAACTTGATTTAGTGTCAACTACTGTAAAATAAATAATTATAAATAAGAGTTTATGCAAATCAGTCTCCAGTCTTGTTTAACACATCAATGTTTTTATGATTCATATGTGCAGATTTACCAAATACTGATTTATGGAAGCACCAGCAATTACAAAGAGATGGTACCTGGAAAAAGAACACACCAACCTGCTACCGTTTGTACCCAGGAAAGACCACATGCATGTATGGGTTTCCCAGAATGCACGAGGAAGGAACGATTGTCAGCAGCATTTACTCATACGTGGCAGAGAAGTTCCTGTCCCCTCTAGTGGGAAATGCTACACACTGCATACATAAAGATAGATTTTACAAACAATATCCATGAAACCATGGCCTCATTTGGTGTCTCCCTCTTCACCTGCATTCCCACGGATGACAGCACTTTACACAGCATCCTTCTGTGCCTCTAACTTTCCAATAGATGGAAGACAGAAACATGGCTGCATTATGTAGAGAAAAGGAAGAAGATCATCATTCCATATGTGGGAGGCTTACCTGAGATATTCAGGAGACCCTAAGGCAGACTGAAGAAAGAACTCAGTAATGTTGTGTATGCATTTCAGTGCAGCAGAATGGAGGAACGTCTTCATAGGTGAATTTGGACAGGGAAGACAGTTGGTTTGAGAAACAGGTTTAAGAAGCCATATATATGCACTTAGAAAAAGCTTCACAAACATATGTGGTTGTTTTAGACGCAATTTGTCTTCCATATACAATGCTCTGCCCAGGAAAATTAGAAATCCTTCATACCTGGAGGCAGGAGACGCTGAACCGCTGCGCACAGCTTGTGACACCTATTTACACAACCATTCGCCAGTTTTTGGGGGTGTGGTCGTGTCATTTTGTTTTCACACTCTGATATTTCGATTCCTGGATTCCCTGGCACTGAAATCCCAGAACTCTGAGGTGAAATGTCTTCACCAAAACTAAGAAGTCCAGTTGCTTTTTCTACAACTTTAAAAGATAGAGATGACCTGGATCACACACACACACACATACGCACACACACACATTCTCAAGGATATTAATATAAGAGACCAGTAGCATATGTTAAATGTTAATATTTATATTTTCTGAAAATCCCAGAGGCTTTTGGTAAGAGTGTGTCTAATATCACCGCTGACTGCTTCCCCGACCAGCCTCAATTTAATGAAGGGTTAAGTCCCAAGAGATCAGCGATTAGGTACCAACATGTCTCGTAGGATAACAATGTCTGGACCCCTCGCAGCTAACAGGGCTCTGGGGAGGGCCCCCCCCCCCGGTCAAAAGAGGCCTGCATTGAGGACCATATACACCTCAGCCAGAGACTATACATGCATTCTTATTTTGTTGGGCATAAAGGCCTCTAGCACTGCGTATTTAGGCATCTGCTGTTAGTTTTCTTACCAATGATGTTAGTGCTGTCACCCCAACCAGTGTACAAATGTGATAAAATACAGTATAACAAATTGCCCTCTAGGGGCCCTTCCAATGGACACATCTGATAAACAGCTTGATTAAAGACCTATTAAGGTATAACCTTTGGGATTAAAATATCTATTTCTCTTCTTCACATTTGCTTCTTAACTACCGGAGCAACAGGAATTATATGCAACCCCTGAACTGCAACAACATGCCAATCATTTTGTAGAAAAAAAAGTCAGTGAGGAGGTTTAGTTGTTTTCAAACCCACTGTCCTCATTTCTGCTTTCTGTCTGCGCCAGCTCCAGTTCAAAACATGTTTGTGTGTGTGTGTACACATACAACATATTACATGTGACGCTTCTTTCAGGATTGACATTGGGCCGTGTTCAAAATGCAGAACACATTTCGATTCCGTGTGTGCTGCAGAACCAGTGGAACTGTCGATTGATCGTGTGCAGACACAGCTGCCGAGCAGTTTCTTGCATATTGAATGTTTTGCTGGGACCAGCTTTGTCTAACAGAAGAAGGAAACTTTGGTACTGTGAAATTTAAAACTCCATGTTATCATTTTCAATTAGCAGCAGAATGCATAAATGCACTGCAAATGCATCCTTATAGCCTTTCTATTCTTCTGACCTGTCATGTCAGCATCCACCCATTGGTACCCATACAAGACCTACTCTCCATATTATTTCGTTTTGACAAGTGACATGATATTCCTGACCAAAAAGAACATTTGGTGCTTCTCATAATTCTATTGAAAAAATATCCAGCTCTATAAGTCTATATACTAAATTTAATTTGTTTGGGGTTTGCATTCAACTCATCCAAGAGGTCGCAACAACATCCAAAGATCTGCTGGCCTCTCCTGCCTCTGTTGGGGTCAGCGTTCGTGACTCCACCGTGAGAGACAGAAACTGGGCAAAAAGACGGCTGCATGGCAGAGTTCCAAGACGAAAACCGCTGCCGAGCAAGAAGAACATTAAAGCTCATCTAAATGTTGCCAGAAAACATCTTGATGATCCCCAAGACCTTCGGGAAAACACTCTGTGGTCTTGATGAGACAAAAGTTGAACTTTCTGGAAAGGTTTACATCTGTAAAAAAGTAACACTGTATTTCAGAAAAAAAAAAAGAACATCACACAAACAGTAAAAATATGGTGGTGGTAGTGTGATTATTCTGGGCTGTTTTGCAGCTTCAGGACCTGGAGGATCAACCATGATAAATGGAACCATGAATTCCGCTGAGGAAAAAAACAAAATGACTCGGGAGCGGCCTCGTCGTCACAGCCTGACCTGAATCCTGTTGAGATGCCGTGGTGTGACCTTAAGAAGGCGGTTCATGCAATGTGGCGGAATTACAACATCTCTGCAAAGATGATTGGGCCAAAATTCTTCCACAGCGCTGTAAGAGGCTCGTTCAGCGTTATTGCAAACGCCTGATTGCAGTTGTTGCTGTGGAAGAAGCAGTTATTGGGTTTAAGGGGCAATCCAATCACTTTTTCCCACAGGGCCGTGTAAGTTTTCCCTTAATAATAACACTCTTTATTTAAAAGCTGCATTTTTTTTGTTCACTTGGGTTATCATTATACCACTTAATGTCAGGGGCAAGATTAAAATACCTCAGGGAAATTACTGGGTAATAGAAATCAAGAAAATATCATAACATTTTTATTTCACTGAGGACAGAAGACAACAAAAGACAACGAATCCAACCTTCTACATAAGATGCAGCTTTTATAGTGCTCAATCTACAAAAGAAAAGACTTTTATTTTACTCAGATGTAGTTAGCTTTGTAAACAGAAAATATTGTTTCACTTAGTTGGTGTTTATTACAAAGCCTATTTTTTATTTTTATTTCAGTTAATACAAATGTGTTTTCAATTCTCGTTTGTGTTATTTCATTCGTTTTTTTTCGTTAAAGATAATAATCTCAGTATGGACACCGTTTTGGAAAACTAAATAGCACATTAGCCGGTTCTGGGGAAGACGTAGCATACACAGGTGGCTGCGTGCAGCGTATTGATATAGAAATTGAAATCTGAAACATGTTTGTTTTCTCGTCGTTCAGTCCGGCCGTCTGCGAGATCTGTGAACTTGCGAGGATCTTTCTTGCCAGCTGAGCGGCTCATAATCCCTCCATGATCCGCAAACCGATTAAGTCCCTCCCAAACACACCCAGTTTTTCTCATGCCATGTTTTTACAGGAAAGCTGGACCCCATCACTCCATCACGTTTCTCCTGCTTTTCCACACAAAACTCAACAATAAAAAAAAACGCCAATTTTAGACGCAGCGGCTTACGCTAACCTGGTCAACACATGTTTTAGATTACGTAAAATTGGTTTAGCACCATTATATCACATAGCCTTCATTCTACAGCCCTGATTATAAGCTGTAAAGATGGGAAAATATCATGGAATCTGCCTTTGAAAAAATGTTTATTAGCTGTGAATGATGAATGTGTCTGAACAAACGTCTCTCCTGTTGCTGGAGGAGATTTAGATCAGCTGTGGCCATATCGACATGTTGCATGTTTCCAAAATATAGTGTATTAGTTACATATATGCATGTATAAAAGGTATTTCTACTGTATACGTATAAATGCATTCACAATGACAATATTGGTGTAGCATACAAGGCCTGTTGGGAAAGCTGCAGGAGCTCTACTGAAGATTATACTCACATGCTTGTTTTTTTATCTGAGGAGACATTGCAGAGACATTGCAGAGTGGTAGGATGACAAACTCTCAAATCAGCCAAAGTGGAGTGAATAATAATAATAAATAATTTGCACATGAAGCCATATCTTCTGACAAAGCTGCAATTTGTCATATCTAATCATATCTACATCATAAATGTGTCTGAACTCCAACAACAAACAGCCTCCCCTCCTGGGAAACTGGACTATTTAATGTCTGCCGAGGCGTAACTGACAGCTGGGCTCCACCACTGTGCAAGTGTAGACAATATTTAAGTCAGACATGCTACTTCCTCTCTTGTGACTCCCAGAGTTTCATTGCAATGTGTTAGTATCATGTTGATAGGTTTACGGCTCGTAACAAACAAAGAATTGCATTTGGAAGCGATCGCAAAAACAAGTTGGTGTGATACGCAGAAAATTGCAGGAAGTCCAGGGTTGACACTTCACACCGGGGCTGCTCGTTTCTCATTATGACCTCTATTTAAAAGCCGCAGTCACTCTGAGTGCTGCTTTCTCTCACAGCCTTCTCTCCGTCAGACGGTCCTGGGAACCATAATGGCTTCAATCAAGACTTCAATGCCTGAATAAAAATAATGATTCACTATTGTTGCATTTTTGTGTCATGTGCGAACACCAACTGGGGTCTAATATTTCACTCTGCCTCGCTGTGATTTCCAAACTACAAGAGTAAAATGTCACAGGAGGTGCAGCTTGGTAATAAACGGGTCTGTCATTTAGCTTACAGCTTATCTTTTATTTGACTGGTACAGGTTTCCCTTGGCTACTACATGTTAGTATACATTATTTGGTTTTGTGTTATATTCAGCAATAGATTTTTTTATTTTTAAAATCATCTACATATCTACATATAAATCAGATACTGTACTGTACAAGGTTGTCCACTAAACAGCCATATTATATATATATATATATATAACAGTGTGTTATCCTTTTGAATAATCCTAATAGTCATCAGATGTAGTAAATACAGTTAAACCATTTTATTTTGCATCAACTAGTGATAATACAGGTTCTAACTGGATGCAATATAGACGCAATGACAACCAACAACCTTTGTGTCTCTCTCAGATTATTCAACCCAGACTAAGGGGATGTACGACTGGGATAATAGTCAACAGTGATTTCCTATCTTTATTTGAAGTCTTTTATATGATTTTTTAATAAGGCCTCTAATTTTCCTTCAAAGCTTTTTCCCTGAGATTTTACTGAATAGGTTATAGTACATATCATATTTCTTTGCTAAGATGTGACATTACCCTGCAATTTATGACCAGATGTATATGGCCTTCTGAAGGAGAAATACGGCATTCAAAAGAAAGGCATTATTTATATACAAGATAATTCAATCTCACTCAATTCAGTCCATGAGGCTGTAGTTTGGCTGCTACATTAGTCACCGAGGCTGATTTCAGCAAACTAAATAGCTGTTGCTATATACTTAACATGGTTTTACATAATCTCTACTTATTCTAATTACACTATGATGTAGCCTATACAATACTGTCATTGTTATTTGTGACCACAATGGATTCAGGAAAATATACATATGGTTACTTTAATCTGCATTGATCTTGTAGAATTACAGATGTTTTAAAAAAAAAAAAGGACAGACATTCCTGGTTTGGAAATGACCATAATTGGAGCATTTGTCATGGAAGAGCTTCCTAAATGTATCTAAAGGCATTTTCTACAAGTGGTTTCTGGCTCCGATCCATCCCGACTCTTTCAGTTCCAGCCAAGAATCTATCACGTCGTGAGGAAAAGTCGTTCACAGTATTTATGATTCGCCTCTGGTTTGGACACTTCCTTGCTTTATTTCGCCTGAAGTCACGTTGGGGACACTACGGCAGCCCCCAGAGCGACCCCCGAAGTGACCTCCCTCAACTCGTACCCTGTGGTCGGCCCTGGTGGGAAGAATGAAGGATGCGTGTCCCTGACCCCGCCTCCGTTCACTGAGGTGTCTTTGCATGTTCTCTATTATCAGAGTTATGAATTCCATATAAAACGTTGCTGCAAATGATCAGGTTTTATCAGGAACATGCAACGTAGTGACAGGGCATTTAATGTTGTATGGCAGTTAGCATGCATAATCCCATAATACTTTTATTATTTGTCACCAACAGATACAACAGTCACTGTTCTCGGGTCCCCGGGCCCTGGACGTGCTTTGATGAAACCGTAATGAAGTCCGTTCCTCTCTCGCAGTGTTTATGATAACAGCTGTGCGTGCTTCCTATCTTTGTGTCCCCTTGTCGTCCTCTTTGTACTACAGAAAACTCTGCTTGAGCGCTGTATGATTTTGATGTATAACAGAGAAAATTAGAACAAAGCAGACACACACACACACACACACGCATTCACATGTGCACAGCGGTTAGCAGGGCCCGCGGGAAATGAGACAAAAGGTACCAGTCTAACTCACAGCTTGAGAAAAATTGGGCTAAATCTATTTTGACTTTTTTATTCGCTAATTCCTTTGAATATCACTTTGAAACACCGCGGGAGAAAAAAACATGCCTTTTTTCAAACACAACAACAACAACATCAGCGTACATCTGCTCCTTCTTGGCACAAAATGAAGTAGTTCTCATGGCTACTTCCCCGCACGGCCATTTATTCAAGTTATACGATCACGAAACAGTCTCTAATATCACCTTTTTCTGCTGAATGACTCCATATAGAGGCATGCCACAGCCACCTACTGAACACCTCTGCTAAATATGACACTTTACAAGAAGCCTTTATGAGAATCTGTTATTATGGATCCACATGTGAAGGATCCCGACATAATAACAGATACACACCTGGCTTCTGGGACCAATGTTCATGATTGTGAAAGAAGTTTGATGAAAACCAGCTCAGTTCTGATGACATGAAAGAGATCGGATTGATGAAAAGCACAAGAAGATACAGTATGTTACACAAGAGCTGCGGAGCACCTCTTATTCAAATGGCATCTTTTGCATATTATTTCCATGCCTGTTCTGCAATGGTTTGCCCGTATTTTAATGATTAACAATTATTTGTGACAGCGTTTAGGTTATGTGCCAATTCCTGTCTTTTCATTTGATCCCACAAACAAGAAACAAAGTGCAAGTGTTCTGATATCAGAGATGCCGAGTTCATATTTCTAAAGGGGCTGTTGGCTGAATCACATGTGCAAGTTTTAACAGCCTCGAGTTCCGAGCAAGCTGCTTTCTCATCATCTCTCTTGTCTCTCAGTCTCTTTATCTATCATGTAGCTCACTTGGATGTAATAGTGTGCACACCTTTATAATTCTAATTATAATGCTAACTTTATATTCTAACATAGAATATAGTGACAACGTGTAGAATGAAAGCGTTAAAACCCAGGAAATGAACAAAACCTTTCTGTTTATTTGCACAGCACCTGTCATGCTGAGTTTGTAACCTGCGGTGCTGCGCATTTACATAGTTTACTGTGTCATTCAGACAAGAAAATGTTCCCACTTGCACTGTTGCATTTTTTTTGGATAGACACACAGTCAAAATATTGTCACGGCCTATTCGAGGGGAAAGTGATGCTTCTTCCATTTGAGCCAAGACAATCTTAAACCCCCTTTTTACACAGACAGCGTGCTGTGCGTGAAACCCACGACTTCTTACGTTATCCCCCATTGTGCATGTTTTTTTTTAATATACACAGAGCTGAGACACATTGCTAACGTTACACACACACCTACATCTCATCGCAGTGAAAAAAAAACCTGAATAATATGTCAAAACCACCTCTCTTTAATCCTTTCTACTACTAATGGCCAATTATTATTAATAGGCCTAATGGCCTATTAATAATAATAATAATAATAAATGACAAAAGAAAAGCAAAAAGCTACCAACCACATGGCAGGAAGTGCCCACCATCCCATAAATGTGAAAACTATTTTTTTAATAAGATCTATAAGCTTTGAGGTCTTAGCACCATCAGATACCACATTTGTTATTTCTTCTCTGTCCAATCATGGACTGTGACGTGCACAGGTCCGTCCACATGTGGACTGTAAGGGCATCGCCTCTGCTACTTGAGAATAAATGAGAGTCACTAACACGCCCCGATATTCCAACAAATCAATAGAAAGGCAGTGAGCTTTCAGCAGTCATGCTGTAACCTGTAAATTCTACACAGAGGCCCTACAGCAGTAGGAAGGGGTTTTAATTAAATGATAATTAGAACTAAAAAGCTTTGCTTCGTTTTTTTATATAGGTTTTCCTTTTTTCTTTTTTGGTAAAATGTACAAACTGAGACAGAGGTGGAACAATGTTCCATCAGGGTGGGACGCCTGTGTAAAAAGGAAAAAAAGGTCTATGCAATAATCTTTTCTGGGGGTGGAGATGGTTTTCTGGTTTAAGAGAACATGTAGCATGCTGCAATCTGACTATAAAACAAGGCTTCTCTGTCTGCTTGTCACATTTCCTGATAACTGTTCATCTGATCCACGCCACACGCTGCAGGGATCTGAGTAAGTGCAGATCACAGCAGCATAACGATAAACTTTTACATTTCGTCATATAACTTTTAAACTGTGAATTTTTACATATTTTGTGGACACCAAACCTGGCGAAGAACATGAAAAATTACTTTTTCCATATGCGTCAAATGGTGTGAGCAGCACTTCTATTACCAAATAAAAGTCATTTCCCATAATGCTTTGTGCTCCTGAAACCACATATAGTGGACCTTAATATTGAGAAAGTTGATACTCTTCTTTTAATAATATATCATATCATTATATTTTTATAAATGTGGGCAATATCACAAGTGTATTCTTACAGTAATAAGAATACAGTGTACAAAGTGTAGAAATGCTTATTTCACGCCTGTGAAAACAACTTTTGAACGCTACTGCTGGATAAACAGAATATATAGATTAGTGGATTTGACAACACACAAAAATAATTTTCTGTTATTCTAAAAGACATTTATGGGAATAGAAAAATCAATGTGTGATAATTGATGGGTCTTTTACAGGAGTTAATGCTTGGAGGAAGTTAAATTAGAGATTTGGTTTCAGTGTGTAAGCCATTTGAGCCTATAAGAGTGGTGTGTGTGTGTGTGTGTGTGTGTGTGTGTGTGTGTGTGTGTGTGTGTGTGTGTGTGTGTGTGTGTGTGTGTGTGTGTGTGTGTGTGTGTGTGCTCGCTCATGTTATGAGGAATCACCCCTGAACATGCAGACAGCAGGAATCCATTCACGCTTGAATTTACAGTTCGTACCCTTTTTTGGTGTTAAGATATTTTTACAGCGGGCAGCTTCTCCATAAATGTACTCCTTCCTGGTCAAAAAGAGCAAAGAGTCATTCTGAAACCGACTTTACGTGCCGGATGGCGAGAGGGAAAACACATCCAGTTTAATTTTCCACAGCGGTTAAAATAACGTGCCGCTGCAGCTGCACAGTATTTGCAGGTTGTGACTTGACTTAAAAACAACGGCGTTAATTAATTTCACTTTAACTTACTCCTCTGGGAAACCACATCAGCTGGAAGGAGTTTGGTGTTTTTTATTAATATCGCCGTGATTTACTATTTTCAAGCATGTGCGATTTTGTGGTTTGGGACCAAAAACATCATGAGGCAGTTAATGAGTGCATCTATTGTTTCTGAAGGGATGTATTATGAGTAGATGACATCTTGTTCCTGAAGCATGCATATCAGATTTTATGATGTTTGTTTAAATGGGTTAGTCATGACATTTAAAGGGTAAAAATGCCCCAGCAGAATTACTGGCTGTCAAGCGTTGTCCAGCAAGTATCACATTAATGCCAAACACCATGTTGATGGTGTATAGGCCACACCCGCACAAAGCGTCCACGAGGCAGCCAAACACAGCAAGTCATGAAACTGCATGAAAGTAAATGATGCTGCACTGGAAGAGCATTTTAGTTCGGGATATTTGTCCTTTAATCACTTTTAAACAGGACTTTTTAAAGGTTCACTTAGCCATATTTCACACACAAGAGTTAGACTTCCCACATTTGATAGAAGCTGAAAATAAACAGTTTGAGAGATGTGGACATTACACAGACAGAAAGGGTTCATAGTGAGTGGGTTGCATTGTGGGAAATGTAGGGTCCAGAAATGTTGGATATTGACCCACTGATATCTCTGTCTGTTGCTCTTCCATTGACAATCCCTCTTAAGCTATTTTTAATCATTTTGACCTTTAGTTCGTTCCTTTGCTGAAATTCTCCTATAAGGTGTGCTAAATTCTACAAAAAACGGTCACGCTGCGTATGTACAAATACGCTCTGTATATAGACTTCAAAAATGCATCCAACATATTACAAGATAGACAGAAACTCAAGACAGGATATTTAAAATGCAATTTCCCTCTTGGTTTCCTCTAAAAGGTCACCCAAAGGAATGTGATTATACACCGACTGTTTAAAAACAGGGGTGATAATTGAAGGTTTGACTTGGCAGAGTGGAAGAGACAAAAATGGTGTTTGCTTGTTCTGCTTCCATTGCTTTTGTTAAACCCAATAAGTACGTGTTGTACTGAAATTAAGGCTTTATTCTGGTATTTTATTTGTCCTGTTCCATTTCAGCTCATTTTTTTTTATTTGATTCTCTTTCCACTGCTGTTTAAATTGTATTTAAATGAGTTTCTTTTGCAGTTTGTCTTAATGCTTTGATGTAGTCTTATACTTGCACCATCACTCTTCGAGTTTGAGTGTGTGGAGGGAGCAAAAAAAAAGAGTCGTTCTATCTTCTGGATTCATTTTTTTTTTTTAGATTAAATTGGACGAAGTGGGAAAATGACGTTTTGTCCATGCAATTGATGCAAGGAGTAAAGTGCGTTTCGGACTGGACATGTGGAAAAAGTTCTTACAGACTGAATTGATTGTCAGGTATCTGCACGGATGCGTGAATCTTTGTCCCGATCTCCGTGTTTTTGTAGTCAGGAAGCAGACAACACCTCCCTCTCCCTCTCTCTCTCTCTCTCTCTCTCTCCCTGTGCGTGCGTGCGCGCGCGCGTGCGTGCAGGCCCCGCCGCCGCGCGGCTCCTATAAACATGTTGCTGACGCCACACTCCGCCACAGACACCCTCCCGGTCCTCCGCACCCTCCGTCCCCTCTGGCGCGCTCCTGGAGAACAGCATGTTTACAGATCGCGGGCGGCTGCTGCTGTGGCGAGCCGCGCTGAGCATCTGTGCCTTTAAACAAGCAGCAGAAGCAGAAGAAGCAGCAGAAGAAGAAGCAGAAGAAGCAGCAGAAGACTCGTAGGTGACGCGCGCCTTCCAAAAGCACAGCTCGCGGACGACTCGCCACAAGCCCCGACGCGCTCCACGCGACGGAGAGTTGGAGCGCGACCTTAAAACAGGAGAAAGAAGCAGAAAGAAAAACACATAAAGGCACTGGCTCACCTCTCACGGCTAGACCCATGGAATAATAAGTATGGAATACCACTGGATACTGCTGTCTGTCTTCCTGCACCTCACCTTCCATCCAGGTAAGGCTGCGCTTTTGCGCTTGATGCGCCTTTTTCTTTTTTCTTTTTAATATTAAAGCAACTTGTTGCTGTTCACTTTTTTTTTCTTTTTGCACAACAAAAATCCTCGACTGCCTCTGAAGAAACCCGCATGTGTGCGTGCAGCTCTCCGTGGGAGGGTGTGGGTGTGGGGGGTGGTTTTAAGCCACATTGCGGCCGGGCATCGGCTCATGATGCTGTCTCCACTTTTTTCTTTGTTCGGGGACGCGCCGTCATTTCTGAAAGCCGCCGGTAAGGAGGGAGTCACTGAAACCCGCGTGAGGAAAGTGGATACAGCTACTTCTGCTGATGATCTGGAGCCACTTTAATAATGTATGCTTTATTCTGGGAACGGGGCGCCATTAACAGCAACAAAAAAAGTAAAGCAACTTGTGGCAGCGAAGTATTGTAACGACATTACAGCGATGCCAGAGGTCAAGGTCCATAAACTCTGACATTTTTACCACCGTTTTAAACGTAGCCTATGTTTATCGGTATTGCTGTGTTATTTTTTCTTTTGTTCTTCCCTTTTTGTAATAGGTGGTTGCACTTTTTCGTTAATTGGGTTCAACTGCACACATTCATGAATTTCACAGTGAGACGTATTATCATGTCAGTTTCCTCCCGAGAGACAAATTCATGGAAAGCTGTCACACACACACTGTCACACACACACACACACACAACCCATCTGCCCACAGAAAACGAGCACCGAACCGTGAGGTGTTACTATTTAACTTCCCCGGCTCCTCCCGGTGCGTCCGCGGAGCCGCGTCTCGGGGCGGGATCAGGTGGCTCCACGGTCCCCCCCCCCCCCCCCCCACCTCCACGGGGAGGCCGTTGATGTCCGTGGGGGGTGGGTGGGGGTGGGGGGGGTCATTTGAATGACTGCCACATCTCCAGCCAGTGTGCACAGGCTTAACCTGTCATGTGATGCAATGAGGCACGCCACGAAGTTTGCATTAAGCCCGTTTACGCAAGCCGCGGACCTACTTCTAGTTCAGTTTTTACCACGTTTGTCTTTTAAAATAATTTAACAAACACAAAGTCTAAGGTTTCCTCTTCACCCTTAACCCTTCACGTTAGAATTCACAGTTGTTGGGCAAATATGTATCACTGCCATGAGAAGAAGCAAACACAAACGCTATTATCATTATTACCAGAACCCACCCTCGCTGTTTGCTGCTCTGTGATTGCAATAATTGAAAGTGTGTTAGGATAAATCTGCCAGCACTCCTTTTACACAAGGGAGAACAGTTGACTTCATCTGACATGTTTTTGACATGCATGTATTTATGGCCCAGGAGGGCTGGGCGGATGGAGGGAGCATCTCTGTGCTGCTGTTGTCTCCTCGCCCAGAGGAAGCTGCAGCCAGTGGGTGTTGTGTACCTCTCCTTCTTTTTTTTTGGCTTCTTGATGTTTTCTCTGGGAACAGGAAATATTACTCATGCACTTTCCCTCCACCTGTTTTCAGTTGGTGCCGCAGATTAGATCTTTGTGTAGCCGTCTCTTGGAAAACATCCACCTCACATCATCTCATTTGTTCTATTTTATAGGCAACAAATCTGACGGGGGTTTTCATGTTCGCGCGCCCCAGTGGTGTTAAGTCCACGTTTGATTTCCTCTGCACATGTGATTACAGAGATATATATACGCAGCTGTCAGAGAGGTTGAAGGTGCCATCTCTGAGTCACTCACCCGCTCTGTTACCTGCCAGTTGGCACAACGAGTCCTTAAAAAAAAGAAAAGGGAAAAAGAAAAACAACAGAAAGCGTATTCACATTATTATGTGAATACACATTATTATTGTAGAATGAAAAAAAAAAACTATTTTTCGACAAACCAATTGTAACACTGATGTTCTGCGTGAATGTTGATGTTATAATTGTGTGTATTTGTGAAAATATATCAACTGTATCATTAATTATTTCACATATTATATAGATGGTCACAATATGCACATGTGTGCAGCACTGCATCATTAATTAGTAAACCCAAGTGTATTCATTAATGCATGTTTGGCTGCTCTTTATGGGCAGTTAAGTGTTATTCACCGTTCACTTGTTGATCAGCTTGGAAAGTGATAGCTGGTATGAATTTAGCTTTTCTGCATTTTGCTGGTGGGGAAAACCTGTTGTTTGCGTTCGGAGCTGAAGGATGAATAATTCACAAGCATCTTATGGGGTTGTTCGCAGCTAAAGTGTCCAAGGCTGCTCAGCCTACCAGGTCTCTATCTGGTTGTAGAAATCTTTGTGTATTTATTTTTAGTTCTGATGAAGTTCTGGTTGGATGTTTATATGATCCTGTGAGGCTGCTGAGCAGATCTCACATCAGACCCACCTTATCGTCTTTCTATCAGCTTCCCGTCTTGTTTTTTCCTGCATGTGCAGGCGTCCGTGCACATCTGAATCCTGCTCCATCTCCAGCAGGTCACCCAGCACTCCTTGTCCCTCGCTCTCCACAGAAAACGAAGCCGCTATTGTGCCTTTGAAGTCGCGGCTCCGACACCCACTGTGACCTCTGCCCTTCTTCAAACTTATTATCGTCCTAAAACACATTATTCAGTCTGGCCTTAAGCTCATCTGTTGCTGTAGTGTTTGCAATGTGTATTTTATTGTTTGTGTCCTCTTTTGTTTTTCTTTTACCCTGTCTTATCTGTTTGTCTTATTTCCAGCAGTTTGCTTCTCCTGAAGCACTTTGCGACCCTTCAGGTTTTTATGCTACATGAACATAAACTAACTAACTCACTTAGTTGTAGGTGTTGACACATTCTGACTCCACAGTTGGGGGTTGGGGAGAATTAGGGCACAGTTAGGATCTTTAAAAGCAAGACTTTTAAAGTTATAAAGTAAGTGGCGGCTCAAGACCTTTAGTTTCAAAGCCTTCCTCATCTTGAGTGATCATAAATTTTACCGATGCGTCCGTGAGGATGCTGCAGTGTAACACATGAATGTGGTGTTTCTCATTCCTCCATTCTCATTACAGGCGACGCAAAGCCCACCATCAGCCCCGCCGGCCGCCACCTCGTCGTCCAGCTGAACGCGCCCTTTGACCTCCGTTGCCAGGGCGACAGGGACATGCAGTGGCAGCGGGAGGACCGGCCCAAGGTGCGGGGCGAGAAAAAAGTGGTGGGGATGTCCACGCTGCACATCAGCAGGGCTCAGCCTCTCAACATGGGCCGCTACATCTGCCTGGAGGAGAGCACCGGGGAGAAGACCTCCATCTATGTCTTTGTGAAAGGTAGCCGGGTAGCCACAGTGTGTTTCTGTGTGTGTGTGCACGTGAAGTTATTTTAAAAAAAAAGTTGACATTTCACACCGCCGTGACAAGGAGCAGTGTGTGTGGGTTTTTTGGCCAACAAAGGTGTTTGTAAGCCTGCTCCGGTTTATGGCACGTATGCATGGGCTGAGTTACGCTGTATCTCCAGCTGCCGTGTGGCTCCACATCCCCTTGGAGCTCTGCCAGCCCCGCAGGCTCTTATCATGTGCTGATCATTCACCCCACAATCCACACATCTACCTTTAAGGCAACAAGCCGTTTTTAGATGAGAGGCCCAGATGTAAAAACCATCAAAGACACTTGCTTATGAGTTCGTGCGAGAGGTAAACTTTGAAGCAATTAGTGAATATAATGATTAGCTGTTATAGCTCTTTGCGTCTTCTGGCAGACTTTTTATGTAACTGAAGCCTTGAGCCTGTGCACATGGGAACAAAAAAAAAAAGTCTCAAGCGTAAAAGGAAGCTTGCTCTCAAACACACTCCTTTTTTAATCAGAACGAACCCACATGAATGGACAAGCAATGTGAACAATCATATGGCAGGACATCAAGCTATGGTTTCCCAAATAAGGATGTGGATTTATGGGATCTGTCCAGCAGTGGGGAATTGCAGCACCTTTTTGACATCAACTATTTTTTTTTTTTGGTAGATCCAGACAATCCTTTCAGAAAATCGATGGTGTTCAACATTCTCACCCGAGTGGGAGACCCTGCCTCAATCCCCTGCCTGGCAACTGATCCCAGCCTGGTCAACCTGCGCCTGGAAACGTGTTCCGGCAAAGCTCTGGAACCCAGCCTCCAGTTCTCCGCCAGCCTGGAGCAAGGCATCACCATCCACAACACACAGAAGGCCTACGAGGGCTGCTACGCGTGCACGGGGGAGCTCCGGGAACAGCCTGTCAGGTCACATGACTACTACCTGACAGCGAGACCAGGTAAGGGCAGGGTGAAGGCACGCATGGGCGTAGTTTCTCTTTTGCTTTGTTCCGTCTACACAAACTGGATCGTCATTTTATTTACTTCCTTTCAGTCCCTGTTGCTCCTCCTGTGATCGAGATGCAGGCGCCTAAGAGAGTGATTCTCACGTGGGACGAGAGTCTCTCACTCACCTGCAACACCTCCAACGTTAATGGAGAAATTAAGCTGAAGTGGATCACTCCACCTGGCTCGGTGAGACCCTTCTGTCTTTTCTTGACTGTAAAATTTGACTAGAAAGTTGTCATTTTTGAGTCTTGTTGTATTGTAGGAAAAGAAATGGCTTTGCTCAGTTCTATCAGATATTTTACTTCATTTTTATAAAGAGGCTACTATAACCAGTACTAGTGTTATTTTTCTAAAAATCATTATAAAACTAGCTTCTGATATGTATGTAAGAAATTGGGTGCTTCCAAATGGCTAATGATATTGATTAAAAAAAAATGTTATTCGATACTATTATATTTTAGTATAGACAAAAACTTTACAAAGAATGATTTCATGATGCATAAATGCAGTAATTTTTCTAATATTACTTAATGTATAGTATTTAAAGTATTCAAAATTTTACCGAAGGACAGAGTGTGTGGAGGAGGGAAACTCCTGTGTATCTGATTTCAGTGGCTTTTGGTTCTTATGGACGAGAATGAAAGGGGCCATAGTTCATGCTGTCTAAGCTTCTGGATCTTGGTTGTGTGTGTGTTGCATGTTGGACTATGTGTGCATGCGTGTGCATGAGGGGGCGTGTGTGTGTGTGTGTGTGTGTGCATGCATGTACTTGCATGCCGGCACTTATGCGTCAGTGTTTGTGTGCTTGGCGAGGATAGACATACAGACGGGGTTAATCTCTAGAGATCTCTGGGCGTTGACAGGGTGCCGTCTGGTATCCACAGCAACCAGCAAAGGTTGATGGTGCTTCGCGCATCCTGACGGAGAACTTCACCCACGTGCGCAGCACCACGCTGCACATCACGGCGGTCCGGCCGCAGGACGCCGGGTGGTACCAGTGCGAGGCCGAGAACGAGAAAGGGGTCAGCGCGCAGTCAGTGTGGCTCGATGTTTATGGTGAGTACACGGAGGGATTTGTTTTTGGTCAAAACTGTAGCGTAGGACTTTTCAAATGTAAACGAACGATGGATCCGCGCCGATTAAGGCTATCACCGCCCATGATCACCAGCGGGTGAATGTCTCTGTGTTTGGCAGTTTTTTAATCTTGTGTCTATGGCGACACTCACCCAGGGCCGTAGCCACCATTGAAAACACTGAGGTCATGACCTTGGTGTTTTTTTTCTTTAGGTTTTGTTTCATTGTAAGTTTTCCCCTCAGGCAGCAACTAAAAATGTTAACACAAAGCTCAACTAACTATAATAACATCAACACTGTGTCACATGACATAATGCTCATATATTCACGCGTTACAACGTTACTGCTGACTGCAGGTCTTATTTTAGAACACATTTGAATGAATCAGGAGGATAAAACTTAAGAATCAAGGGTAGCCAGAACACTGCATATTATATACATAGAATGTTGACCTCTGTATTTGATATATCCTGAATACAGCTCTGCTCTCTGTGTGAATGAGTGCAAACTGCATATGGCATATTTACTTTCTCACTGCCAGAAGGAGAGGAATGTTCATCACCACAACCTTAAATCTGGTAGATTCACCTCCTGTTGAAGTCATAAAATATTCAGTTGCATGTGTCAAAATCCAACAGGATAATAAGGAGGAATTATAAGCAGGTGTAGGCCACCTATAAGTGTAACTTTAGTTTGAAAAGTGGGCAGGACATAATAAGACAGGACATCTGCGATCCTCATATAAAAATAATATAAAAAAGTGTGCAAATTAAATAATTTTCTGCATTTCAGGGACTATGGTAATTGAATATAACATAAATATGGGAAACAATTAAGTTGATCATTAGATTAAAACTATGCATAAGAAAAACATCACTGAACACAGCATTAAACTAGCAGCTGTTTTTCACGCATTGTTGACAGATACCTGCTGCTTTTTTTAAGGTGGACTTATGTTCAGGTTACAGTTGTTCATAGAAAAAATAGTTATCTTTAGTTCTCTAATCAACTGACTCACATTTCCTTCTTTCTTATCACTTCTCTCTAAAGAAAACATTTGCACATGTCTACGTCCATGAATGCCAATATATACAGTAGAAGTGAGTAGGCAGGCTGCTCCATAGACTATAAGAGGTTTGTGTTGGGGTCTTAAAATCAACAGCTCAAAATCCACTGACAGAATCTGACCACTGCCAAACAGTAGTGTATTATTGCAGTTCAGAAAATAAATAAAAAAGGTGTTGAAATGATCAAACATCATTTTGAAAACACTGTCAACAGTAAAAATTACACCCTAGGGTCGGAGCTGGAATCGGAGTCGTTTCAGTCCCATGTTGAACATCTTGATTTTTCATTTTAAAAATACAGGCTGCAGCTTTAAATTGATTGAACTTTAACTGTCAGCTGGTGCAAAATAAATAATAAAAAAGAGAAACAGACTAGACTTCCTGGGGGCCACATATGTGAATTTATATGGATATATTGTGTGGGCTTAGGGTTAGGGTTAGGGTTAGGGTTAGGGTTAGGGTTAGGGTGTGTCTCCAGATAAAATCATTTTTGTGTGTAATGAATATACAAAGTGTACAGTCTGTACTTATCCAAATCCTCTTGTAACACCATCCAATTTAATTATTTTTCAGAAAAAGGATTCATCAACCTAACACCCACAAACAACAGAACCATCCACGTCCGTTCAGGCGAGAGCTTGTCTCTCAGTGTTGAAGTCGAGGCGTATCCGAAGCCACACATCTCCTTCTGGAGCCTCATGGGCCACGAGCTGAAGAACACGACTGACCACGTCATCACCACACACAGCCACGAGTACAGGTGTGACAGTGACACACACACGCGCACACACACACACGCTTTAAGTGCGGCTTGGTCCTGTCTTTCACGCAGATGAAAACGTTCATTACCCTCCTTCGGTGGAATTTAACACCTCTGGCTGGGAGGTGGCTGCAGGTCAGTGGAGAAGCTGATACTCCAGCTACACTCGTCGCAGGTCCCTGAGAATTACAGCCAACATTTTCCAAATGCCTCGGGGTCTCTAGTGAAATGAGAACTGTCAGAATACCGATGGCTTTCATGGAAATGAAACCATGAAATATCCACAGCTTACCTCTGTGCTGCAGATTGAAATATTACATGATGTTATTCAGCAGCAAATTGTGCCTCTTAAACCATGGTCCTCTGACCAGTTTTGAGTTTTTTACCAGTTAATTTCTTAACCAATCTCTATAGCAGAGGCAGCGTGAATGAATAAAATCAGCTGGCTTGGCGGCCTATTGGCTTTTAATGAACTTAGCCTCTGATGATCGCATTACATGCAAATCAAGTCCATACAGAAAATCCATGTTTGGCCCAGGACCCACAAAACAGAGTTTGTTTCTACACAAAATTAAGCTCTGATGTAACTGGGCAATATGTTTTTTTTTTGACCAAACATCAACTTCTATATTTTTTCCAACATGCTATTCCTGTCTGAGTATTTTGCAGCCAGTTTAGTTGTTGTAGCCTCAGGTTTGTATGTGTTGTGAAATTGTGTTTGAACACTTCAGGTTATTTTTGCATATATACTTATTTGTTGTTTGAGTATTTTAAAGCCCTTTTAGACAATTAGGCTTTTCTAGCCTCAGGTTTATATATTTTGTAAATTGTAGATGAATAAATTATGTTATTTTCACATATGGAATTTTGTATTTATTGAGCTTTTTAAAAGTAAATAATTAGTACTTACTTTAACACAGCCTTTAAAACCAGGAGAAGACAACACTGATGACATGTAACACTATATAACAATCTCCAAACTCTAAGATAATATAGCTATCAATATATTATTGATATATTGCCCAGTCCTACATCTACTGATGTAGGACTGGGCTGTAGGTAGGATGTAGATCATTTTTTGAGGATTAACTTTAAGTTTTTACCATGAAAATAGGATTATACCTTCATTCTCACTAGTGGTAATGTTACATGCAGCTTCCATTGTGAACCATTATGCTGCTAGTTTCACTAACTACTTGTGATTTCTGTCTCCATGCGATACATTTTTTTGTTTCCTGGCACCTGTAGAGGTCACACAGTTCTGTTGGCTTCTTTAATTCAACCCTTCACATTCCAACACAAACTTTATAGGGAGTTTGTAAGGGTTTATTCACTCAAATACTAAAATATTATCACTTTTTATAATATCTGAGGCCATCTCTGAGGGCCCTGTGGGCCCTGATGGTTCCACCCTGGTAATTATCTAAGGCTGCAGTTCATGCTTCACAGTGCATGAAATGCACTTGTTCTTAGTGTGGCAAGAATAGGACATGACCTTAAGCCTCAATTGGACAAGAAAAATCAATAAATGAATGTAATGGAATCAATAAATCAATGCTAGTAACAGTAGAAAATTGGATTTCTGATGTAGCCTGGATAAAAACCAGGTGTAAAAAAAGGCCACAAAGTGTTAATCATTTTGTGTTCATGCAAGTGCACCGTTAGTGAAGGTATAGGTATGTATGTGCAACATTGGTGACTCGTATTTTATGATGTTGTGACAAGCTGCTGGTTTGATTATGCACGTATTAAAAGAACAACAATATAACAATCAGTACTTTGTGTGTAGGTACAGCAGCGAGCTGAGGCTGGTGCGACTGAAAATGTCAGAAGGCGGAGTCTACACCTTTCAAGCTTCCAACGGCGACGCGTCAGTAAATCAGACATTTACCATCTTTGTAACGAGTAAGTTGCACTATGGTATGTGTGAAGGTTTCCTGTTGCCTGCAGCCACACAGTTATTCCCATCATTCATCTGAAGTCACTGACACGAGTGAATAAGTGGCACTTGTTTCGTGTTAAATGTGCTCCTACCTCACCCTCTCAGCTTTCATACATGGCTGAGGTCCAATCCACCGGAATGTGACGCTCGCGCCGTAAATTGTTATTTGCCTGACAACAATTTTTGCGTGACTTAGGTAAACCTGAAATCGTATCGCACGAGGGCCCGGTGGACGGACAGGTCCGCTGCGTGGCGGAGGGCTTCCCTGCCCCGCAGATCACCTGGTACTACTGTGAGCAGTCCTACGTCAGGTGAGACGATGGTTTCATTTGGTTTTCTGTTTTTATCTATGCATTTGTCACTTTGTTGAAGTGTTTGTTGTAATATGCTGTAACCGTGCTGAATGTGCAACAGTTGGCTCTGATTGGAACCTTGTGTAAGGAAAATGTATTGTTGACAAAGTGTACAAAGCAAAGCCGCAGAATCAAACACAGGTATGTCATGTGACAATGAGCAAATAAAATGCGCTGACACGTTTCACTCACTGGATTTATGTTTGTTGAAAAGAAGTTTCATGGCCTTTGCAATGTGGTTACATGTTTTTTTTTTTTTGTTGAGTCCCTTTCTGGTAATTCTGCAAAGTTCTTGCATGCCATGCCTCCACCTGCCATTTTAAATCATTGTTTATTCCTACATTCGAACTTTCCCAAAACCAACGGGAAGAAGTGCAAATGGAGGGTCCTAAAGGTCACACTGAAGACACATGGGATGAAGCCAGGAATGATGATGAAGGTGGATTGTGGGATTTGACGAGGCTGACTTGTGATTGGTTGACTGTGATGAAATGACCCCATGTGACAGGGGATTGGAAAAGAACTGACTTGTGATTGGTAGGGACCCGGTACATCTGCCTGGATACAACTGGTCAAACATAAAGAGTGTGGCCATAACACTTTATAAAAACACCATGACTATATTAAATATCTAGCTAAACATTTGTATTATTTATATTTATTTAGCATATTTATTAAGCATATTAACAAATTATTATTATATCATAATATATTATTTTGTTTTTACTTTTTACTGTTTTTACTTCTTACTTACTTAGTACAATACGAATAAAATGTACTATTATTAGTAGCAATGTTTATATATGTTTTTGTGAAATTGACTCTTACTTTATTATCAGCATTTTAATAAATGCATGAAATAACAATTAACTAAAGTTTATTTAACTGTCCATTAACCTTTATAGATAATGATTATTCCAAAAATGTTAAAGCATTACTATCCATCTAATAATAACCACAGTCATGGTAATAATTAGTACTCATTACATATAGGGAAGTGAGTGGATGTTAAGAGAGAGAGGCTAATGTGACCAGCGAGTTTCTTTTTTGTGGTGCGGTGCTGTGAAATATGGAACCTTGGGCTCATTTTACACATTCCCCACTATTATTAGGGCTTTGGGTGATGACTGAGGAAAGGAATGTGTGCCTCGCTGAGACACAGTCCTCTCCTCAGTCGTAAAAACACCTTGCTGTACCAGATGTTTGCTGTACCCAAACAGCTAAAAAAAGAAAAGAGAAAAGGTGCGTACCCCGCAGAGACTCAGACAGGCCGGAGATGCCGAAGTCTCCTGACCCGGACAATAGGAGAATAGCTTGATGATCCCTTCAGCCCTTTAGTCAATAATGTGTAATCTTCCGCCTTCAGGTGCTCCCAGCAGGTGAACGCCACCCAGGAGGAGAACAACATCATCACCGTGACCCTGCTCAGCCCCATGTTCGGAAAGACGGAGGTGGAGAGCCGGGTGAACGTCAGCAGGGGACGGTTCAGTACTCTGGAATGCGTCGCCACGGTGGAGGGGGAGCAGGCCTACACGCTCTTCTCTATCAGCGGTGAGTCAGCACGGGGTCGGGCAGCACACGCGCACGCTCACAGGTCATGTGGTATCAAAGGGGCCACGGGCGCCTGGCAGTCTCCTGTTTTGTTGCTGACTTGTTATAATCCTCTGCGCGGCCTCACCTCCGGGTCAATAGCTATGTGCGGCAGGATGGCCAGCGCCTGAGAGGACGCGCGGGCAGATTGCAGGTGTTGGTTCTCCTGCGGTGTCATTAGAATTCCATTCGCCAGCGCTATCCCTAGTGATGTTAAAACGGCCGTCACCTGTGACTCGCCGCTCTGTGGAATTACCGACAGCCCTCACGAATTTCAGCCCCCCCCCCGCGTAACGCCTCCCTGGGATTTGCACCTTAACTCAAAATATTTACTGAAAGCATGATTTGGGGCACGGATTAACCCTTTAAATGTGGCCTTAAAGTTTTGAAGTCGGCCCCCTGTTAAGTAAACATTAGCTCAGAGCCGTATCTCGGCCGTGATTGGCTACGATAAGATGTTGTCACTCGTGGATAGGAATTAGCTTTAGTCCATTGTTGACTATGACTCCAAATCTGCTCCGTTATAACGGCCTCCCCATCTGCTGTACGCTGATGTCCTGAAAGTGGTAGCAGCGCTGGAACTGAAAGTACTAAGAAGTTGTCCCCCGCCTGCGCCTGGAGGACCCGGGTTGTGGGCAAAGCATGGATAGCGTTTCCTGCCAGACAGGACAGTGCCCAGTTTTTTTTAATTTTTTTTTTTTAATTTTGGCGCTCTGCACAGCGACAGAAGAGCGAGCGGAGTGTGGAGCACGGTGGGGAGTCCTGCTGGTGCCGGGAGTTCTGGGGAGGGGGGCCACGGGAGGCTTGGAGGTGTCAGTGAACTGCAGCGAGAGAATACACAGAGCTTTAGAAACCACTGACAGGTTTACAGGGGATTAGTTCCTGCAGACTCTGCATTCTCAGATTTGAAGTGGAAAGAAAGCTTCTTATCTCTAAAGAGCTTATTACACCACACTGTACAGAGGAGCTAAACAATAATACATCACACAGCCACAGACAAAGGAACAGAACACTGCCCGGCACAGCTGTACAATACTGCATCATCAAAAGGTGGTAAAAGCAGGTAACAAACAAACTAAAGTGCAGCATTTGCATACAGACACAAAGGGACAGGGCCCTGCAGTGTGTGTTCATGCGTTTTATAATTGGATTAGTTTCCTCTGATGTGACCAAAGATGGCATCACTATGACTTAGCCCTCCATGGCTTACTTTAATGACCCTTTGCAATGTCATTCATTCTCTAACCAAGTCCGATGGAGAGACTCCCACTGGCTTTATCTCCTCAAGACCGTTACTGCTGTGACGCCCCTGGCGTGAGCGTTCCAGGAGTTCCAGCACGTTCCGGGAAAAGGCGATGCCAGGATTCCGTCAGTAGTGCCAAAGCACCGACACATATCCCGTTTCACCGGCTCCCTTTATCCTTCAGGGTTGTCCCGCCACTCCCATACAAATCCATCAATGGACATGTGACTCCCTACCTACATACCTACCTACCTACAGGAACCGTTGGGCCTCCATCAGCGTAAAACCTCCACCCACCTCAGATCTGTCAGCAGCCTGCTCCAGTACCAGTAGCTCCGCATGGGGGGTCGAGCCTTCTGCTCTGCCGCGCCACGCTTGTGAAACAGGCTTCCGAACCATCTGAGAGCAGCAGACTCGTTTAAAAAGCGAAAGGCCTAAAAAACATTTTAGGAAGTTTAGGAATAGGAAGTATTTTATTCATGCTGTGTGTTCTGCTACCGTGCTCGTACTGTGTTGAGCTCATGGTTCCTAACAGTATCGCTTCTTCCTTCTCCTGCAGAGAGGACCGTTCCCCACGATCTGTTCACCCCTTTACTGATTGGCTCCGTATCAGCAGCAGCCATCCTCTGCCTTGTCCTCATCATGCTGTTCTACAAGTACATGCAGGTAAGACAATGCTGCGCTTCCCCTGCTCTGCACGCCCTCTCTCTCCCTCTCTCTCTTATAAAGCTGAACATGTTGAAACCCCGCGAGCCAAACCGTATCCGTGATGCACGCTTTTGTTTCCTTCTCTGCCCCCGCGCCAGAAACCCAAGTACCAGATACAATGGAAAGTCATCGAGGGCATCCATGGGAACAACTATGTGTACATTGACCCCACCCAGCTACCTTACGATCACCAGTGGGAGTTCCCGCGAAACAACCTGCGTTTCGGTGAGCGCCGCTTCAGTCACTCCAGTTCATCAAAACAACCCGTGACGCGTTGCTGATTCCATTAATTTGCCGTTTTCCTGACGCACTGAGATCTGGGCCCTGGGTTGCTTAGGTGTAAATCAGGGGGTGAAATGGCCTAAATGGGCGATAGGCTGGGTAATAACGAGTAGCAGTGACAGGCATGACATCATCTCTGCTGCCCTCGGGCTGCAGCGAGCTGATTGTCAGACTCTGTTTTTCTGTGTGTGTGTGTGTGTGTGTGTGTGTGTGTGTGTGTGTGTGTGTGTGTGGACACGACAGTAATGTTTGAGCCATATCTATGGTCATTACCGACAAACCAGTTGCACAGCTCATTAATGAGGAGAAACCCCCACTCCCTCACTGCAAACATGATATTGTTTACCTATGCATGACATAATCTGGGTGTTGTTTTTGAGAAACCTCCTCAAACAGGATCCTGCGTGTCCTGGTGCTTACGTACACATCCCGGGGGTTGAAACTGGTTCTGTCCCAGGAATGCTGATACGGGGCCTGTTTGGTGGGTGGGAGGTTAGGAGTGGGTGGGGGTTGGGGAGGCAGGATGAGGAATTACTGTCTCTTTCTGCCTGCAGGGAAGACGCTGGGATCCGGCGCGTTTGGGAAAGTGGTGGAAGCGACGGCGTACGGACTCTCCAAGGCGGACTCGGTCATGACGGTGGCTGTGAAAATGCTCAAATGTAAGAGCACGCACGCAGGGGAAGTGGAACCAGCACGGGTCTCGCAACTTGACTATACATAGATAAGTGTGTGACGGTGGCTGAGTGCTGTTAGTATCTAATGGATATTAATAGATGCAGAAATCTTCCTGCAGGTGCTGGGAAACAACCAGCTATTATGTGGATATTTTTGGTGTTCAGTGCTGCCAAAATCACCTTTTCATTTGAATTGGCCTCCAGAAAAAAACAAAAATATCTTGTACTTTAGCAAAAAAAAAAAAAAAAAGTCACACAACATCTAATCATTGTGCAACCTTAGCTGATCTTTTTACTATTCTTTTACTTCTAATCCTTTGGCACACGCTGATTATGTTCCAAACTGATTTTTTCCTCTTCCACAGCGAGCGCTCACGCCACGGAGAAAGAGGCGCTGATGTCGGAGCTGAAAGTCCTCAGTTACCTGGGAAACCACATGAACATTGTCAACCTTCTGGGAGCCTGCACTGTCGGAGGTGCGGCGGCCATGTTGGCGTTATGATTAAGAAACTCAGCATCTTACCGTACTGCATGGAAGGTACCATTAGACTTAGAGAACTGACACGTTCTTTCTCGCCTTCAGGTCCTACGCTGGTGATTACGGAATATTGCTGTTTCGGAGACCTCCTCAACTTCCTGCGCAGGAAGCGAGAATCCTTCTTCTGCTCCAAGCTGGAGGAGGACTGCTACTACCGCAACGTCATGCCGCCGAGAGACGCAGCTGGGTCAGGTTCTTTTATTGTGTACAAGGAACGGGAGAGAGCCGTTTGTTTCATGGTTGGGAAGGGAAAAAAAGAGGAGAAGTGCTCATATTTACTATCCAGAACGTGCGTAGGAGTACTTGGACGGCGGCGTGCCTATATGTGGCTGCGCTCGGCTCATACCCGACTGCTCCTTTCCCTCTTCATAGTGACAGCTTGAGCGGCTACATGACCATGAGGCCTTCTGCCACTGGCGGCCTGCCATTCGGCTCCTCCTCGGAGAAGAGGCGCTCGCTACGCAAAGGCAAGCCAGCCATTCATCGAGTTCCACAGACCGCTTTAGAAATTTTAGGATTTTGAACCATCTGAGGAAGAAGAAAAAAAAAATAATCATTTTCGGTTTGTTTCCTCTCCGCAGGTGGCTCGTACATCGAGGCGGATGCTGAGAGCGAAATGTTCGACGAGGACGGCCTGTCCCTGGACACCGAGGACCTGCTCAGCTTCTCCTACCAAGTGGCCAAAGGCATGGAGTTCTTAGCCTCCAAAAATGTAAGCGTGCACTCCATGCAGATTTTTAGAAATAAAAGCGAGCACAGATTTTCCTCACAACGCGCGTGGACGCGGGGTCCCGCTAAGTGTATCTGACAGAGCGCGGCTCGTGTTTCTGCAGCCAGTAAGCGGATCTGAAACGCATGTCGGAGCACGCTGTTGAAAAATGTATTAGTCAGGGCGGCGCTGTGTGTCTGTCTGATACGCTCACGTATCCGTGTCAGAATCAAGTGTGGAAACTCAGCACCGAACTGCATCAGGGGAAAAAAAAGGCAGCGCGTTCGTGACTGATGTTAGATTATTGATCGGTGATCCGGATAACGCGTAGCACCAGATATTAAAGGTAGCGGTGTGCTCTGTTCCTCCAGTGTATCCACAGAGATCTGGCAGCCAGAAACATCCTGCTGACGCAAGGACGGGTGGCGAAGATCTGTGATTTTGGCCTGGCCCGCGACATGACCACAGACTCCAACTATGTGGTCAAAGGCAACGTAAGTCGGCGCTAACGACGTGACACCCTATGAAACTCCAAATTGCAACACAACAGCCTTCCATTAAATCGGCCTTTTTCCTCGGCTCCCCTGGTTTGGAACTGTCCAAATCAATTTGTAAAGGAGTTTGTTTATTGTTTTTCCAAATCTGTCATGTCTTCACTAAACTACTGTTTATGCAACCCCCCGCACCCACCCCCCCCTCAGGGACGCTTCTAGGAAATCAGTATCTGAATGTGTGTGAGGAGAGCCCAGCTAAAGAACATCAAATTTAAAAGTAGTTACTTGAAGGAACTCTTTTTCAAGACAAAACTAAGTGAATGTACTTTTTTGATTCACTATTTCTAGAAAACATTCGTCAACTTTAATCATCTGTAAAACGGCCATTTTTTGAAAGTAATTGTCCGCTGTTCCTGTCTGATCATTATGTGTTTTCAACTGCTGATGTGTGTGTGTCCTCCCTTGTTTGTTAGATTGTTGCGTTTGTGCATACCTGACATGTGCATGAGATGTGTCGCATCTTGTTTGATGCAAATCACAGTGTAATTACATCACGGAGAAAGCACGTATCCAGTCCTTGAGTGCAATTTTTCCATCTGCTTCCTTTTCTTTCAGGCGCGTCTACCAGTGAAATGGATGTCTCCGGAAAGCATCTTTGAGTGTGTGTATACATTTGAGAGTGATGTCTGGTCCTATGGCATCTTACTCTGGGAGATCTTCTCACTAGGTATGTCTATCCTTCCTGCGTGTGTGTGTGTGTGTGTGTGTGTGTTTTCAGAAACACATGGTGTAACAAAATCTCTCTGCTTGCACGTAGGAAACAGTCCTTATCCCGGTATGCCTGTGGATGCCAAGTTCTACAAACTGATAAGAGAAGGCTACAGGCTGGATGCGCCAGAGTTTGCGCCCAGTGAAATGTGAGTTTTGTGTTCAAGTAAAAATTTGTGACCGTGTGTGTTGCGGCGAAACGCAATCAAGCTCAGAAGGATCATGGGGGGGACAGCGTGACTGGGTGGATGGAGGTCCATGAAAAGAATGCAGTGCGGGGGATTTGAAAAGCAGCCTGCTCTCATGCTGTTGCATTTGGCTTTTCTGTGGGGACATGTTAAAAAAAAAAAAAAAAACTCTTGGGTGGAACTGAGAACAGAAAGCAAGACGTGCAGGGAAAAAAAAGGAAAGGAAGGGCTTGTGATGACTGGGAGATAAATCAAACTGTTTGTGTCCTCCCATGCTGCTTTGCAGGTATCAGATCATGAGGTCCTGCTGGGACGCCGACCCCTTCAAGAGACCCCCCTTCAGGAAGGTCGTGGAGAGGATTGAGCAACAGCTGTCAGACGCCACGAAGCACGTAGGTTGCACCACTGTGAGATCACTTACTTTCTCTATCAAAGGTTCAGTTGTCCATTCCTTCAAAAATCGCAGTGAATCAGAATTGATTCTTCAATCGTAAAAAGATAACATATGATGAACCAACATCTAATCAGGCCCTTGAGCTTTCACAAGCTTGAAGAAGAACGTTCTCGCCATGGATCTATGATAAAAGAACGTGCTGTTTATTTCTATGAGAGCTGTTCAGTGGCGCATGAAGCCAAAAGAATGAGTTGCTGCAGGGAAGAAATCCACAGAAGCATGCATACTGCACAGAAAGGCTCCATAAGAGCCTCTGACGGCTACTTGGGGTTTAGCCCTCTGGCTTAACTTAAATGCGGTTGAAATAATTCAATCACGCAGATCTTCCAACAAATGTTATTGGACCGAATGGATTTAATTCAGAGAGAGGAAAAATGATGGTGGAGGGGAAGAGGATTTTTTACTCTGGGGTCCGGTAGCGCCACAGTTAAAACTGTCTCCAATTCACTTCCTGGTTTTTTTGCATAGTAAACAACACAAAGCTTAGCATTGTCCTGTGCTAACACATCAACCATTTTATTTTACCTCCACAAACATTCCCTCGCAGAGTAAATAATCATCATAGCGATCATTTTTCGCTCGGGGCGTGATGGTGAAGCCGAGTTTATACGTCTGCAGACGTAGCGACGCCGTCCACCTGATGCAGGGGGGATGCGTCGCTCTGCGCGGTAAACAGCGGTAACTGTAATGCATTGTGTTGTTTTACAGCACTGCATTTCAGCAAATAGTAACGCATTACAGTAATTCTTTACTTTTATAACGTATTCTCTCTCTACACTACTAAAGGAGTGTGTGTGTGTGGCGGTCATCAGTAAAGAGCAAACGCTTTTACTGCAGAGGTTGAAGCGCTGTAGTGTGTAATTAGAATTTTTTTGGAGGTGGTCATCAGCCTACATATGTACACTGTTTAAATAGGTTTAAAACAGGTGACATGTCAAATACTTCTTAGATAATAAGATGTTGTATGTAGGCTCTAAATGAATACTGTTTCAAAACGCTCAATGCACACACCCTGTTTTAGTAATGGTCCTTTAAAACGAGCTGTCAGGACTACCATGAAGATATTCAAACCAACCAATCAGAGGAGAGGCTGCTTGATATCGATGAGACATATGCAAAACTGAGAGAGAGGAGGTGTAAAATATACATTGCAAAACGATGGATGCTCAAATTATATTCACATGATATTTTTGCACTTAAACTCATATCCATAAAACGCTGAAGTCAGAAAAGAGACACAATGTGCACTAGACATTGACACTCCCTTCTTTTTGTTTTCATTTAGATTTATCTCAACTTCAGCTCCAGGCTCCCCGTGACGCCCGGAGTCAGGGAGGAGCCGAGTTCCCAGAGCGCGGCGCTGCATCTGAACCCAGCCGGCGGCAGCAGAGGCCCGAGCCAGCCCCTGCTGGTCCAACACGAGGTCTACCTGGAGGGGACAACCCTCAGAGCCCAGCGGGTGTGAGGACACCTACCCGACCTGTTCGGCTGCCTCAAAAAACAAAACAAAACAAAAAAAAAAGTGCCTGTATTGCTCCGCCACAAAGAAAAAAGAACACCCAAACACTACACTGACCCACGGCCCGGCACCGACGCCATGCGTTGTCCCGTGTGGCATAAACAGCTTGGTAATGGCCGTGTGTCACCACAGACAATATGAAAGGAAGGATGCTTGTTCTCGTCCCTGTCGCTGTACCGGTTACTGATTACAGGGAGAACAGCTGGACTCACGCTGCCCTGCCGACATCAGAGAACGTTCACGGCACCGCGGAGACGGAGGGACGTTACGCAGCACTCTGAAACTGTCATTTAGTGCATAATCACCGCTATCTGGTTTATTATCTCGAGTTCTTCCATCGCATATTTCCTACACATTTCATTATTTCCTTGTTTTTCTTGGCACGCCGTACGCAACGAGCAAGTCTCTTTTTTTTTTTTTTTTTTTCCTTTTTATTACATTTTGTGTTTTGTTACTCTTTGTTGTTCCCTCTGTCATGGACGTTCATGTAGCGTTTTTATTGTGGTTGGCTGTTGCAATTGTCGGAGGGAAAAAAGAAAAAAAAAATACTCGAGGCACTTCAACTTCACAGTGATTCCATACACCACAAAATGCAGCTTTCATTTCCTTTTCTTTTTTTTTTACTCGTTTATTGTCAGTATTATATTCATCTGTTCAGCTTTATGTTTATATGAAGGAGATACTTTTCAGGGGCCAATTTAAAATTGAGATATGGAGACACTGGTATATAAGCTATCAGACGGCATGGTCAGGCATGCTTAGAGTCCGTAAGTGCTGCAGCGTGATTAGGTGACACATCTCTGCTTGTTTTATGCTGGACGTCCCTACACAGAGCACCAATACTCTGAACAAAACTATAAACGCAGCCTTTGTGTTTTTGCTCCCATTTCTTAGGAGGTCAACTTCTGCATGCACAAAGCAAACCATTTCTCTCCAAACGTGTTCACAAAAGATAGAAAAGCTGATCAACTCTATGAAGGAAGAAAATGCATGTTTCAGGATGGCCTTTTATTCTCTTTCTATACAACAAATGTGAGGTGGGATGTATTATCTGGCAGAGGGGAAGCGCTCACTATCACACATTTAGACAGATATGTGAACAATATTTGCTGGAAATAGTTATTATGTGTGTGCAGCTCTTTGAATTCATCTCATAAGAAAAAAAAAATGGGAGCAAAAACCAAACTGTTGCATTTACATCTTTTGTCTCTACTGGATCAGACACCTGTTCACCATGGTGCAGCCTAGAACTTCTCACGTTACACAGTCTGTCTTCAGAGATGTGGTATAGACATGGTACACTAGCTTTTCAATGTATGTGCTTGTTAACTGTATATGTGTACATATCTGTAGATAATGATACCGGTCGTTTCGGTGTGATGAGAAGTGAAGCGTCGGACAGAGGAGACCCCGCGGGGCCTACAGGGGCTCGGCCGTGCGTCCTAGCGTTGTTTCGTACGGTGTCAGCGATAATGCAGGTGTATAGTTTCACTTTTTTGACAACTGGACTGCTGGTGAGGTCTCGTGTAAATAACTGTTCAGGTTTATATGGTTTCTCTCTCCTGCCACGCCCCCCCCCTCCCAGTGTATGACCTCTGTTTACATGCGTCACACAGGTACTGCCATTTCTGAGGTGTGTTTTCTCCCCCCCCTCCGTTGCATATGGTCAAGTCAGGGCGACGCTAATGTGAAAAATCCCATTACGTGGATCTGCGAACGGCGGCGAGCCAGATGGAAGCTGAGGGTCATCAGGGCTGGACACTGAGCTGTTGGAGCGTCTCGCTGTGTCGGTCATCTCATTGTTCCCCCGGCCAGTAGCTGCGTTTCCCAGCAGTCTTTTCTCCTCTCCGCATCCAGCTGTTTCCTCCATCCCAAGCGGGGTTTCTCAGCACCTCTCAGCCAGTAGTCTGTTTCAGTCCAGACCGCTACGACTCCCCTCATCTGACTGGATTGTTGTGAAGAGCACCAGGAAAGTGTCCTGTTTGTGTGTGTGTGTGTGTGTGTGTGTGTGTGTGTGTGTGTGTGTGTGTGTGTGTGTGTGTGTGTGTGTGTGTGCTTGTGTGCGTTTGCAGAATAGAATTACTGTTATAAGAGGTGCCACTACTAAGGATTCACCAAGTCGTCCAGGCTACTAAAAACCCCACCGTCTTACTGCTCCGTCTGTCTGTAAATATCCTGTAAATGTGCATATATTGTAATTTTGAAGATGTTTATCTCACTGAAGATGTGGTACATTCATGCAAAATTTTTATTATGCTGTATTTTCTTACGTGTGCACAGATCTCCACAGACTGTAGATTCAACTGGAAGAAGAAAAAAAAAAAAAGAAAAAAAAGCTGCTTGTGTCTCCGTCACCGTGGTAACTTAAAAGGAAGAGATTCGCTTTCGCTGATGTTTCCGTTTCTGGCTATTTCATCGTTTCAAACCGTCGTGCCAGTTCGCTCGGTAACTGACGCGGTCATGTCAGACCACCATCATTCATGCAATACTAGTGAGAAATTAGCGACTATTGTCTATTAATTAGTTTATTTTACAACCAGGAGAGAGATGTCTCAGACAAATTGAGATTATTTTATATTTCATTGTTCCCTTAAGGTTATTACTGCATTTTGCTACATATTTATTAAACCAAGGCTTTAGTGTTACTGTATAAATTTGATGTGTTGCTGTTATATGTGTCAATGTAAATAAAATTGTGTTAATTGAATTCCCAATTAAATGTTTGTTTGTTTGTGTGGTCCTTGAATATAGCTTTTCTCATTGGAAATGCATAATGTTCAACACAGGTCACTTTACACCTTCTTGAGTCCACACAGCAAGGAATGGGAATAATTTTCATGACTGACGTATATCTGCATCTACATGCACCCTAACCTCAAATAACCTGCAGTAGGTTGCAAAAAAAACTTTAGTGATTAGTTGGCCTTAAAGATTCTATATTGTCCCTTTTCTCTGGTTTTGCTTGCAGTTGTTTTACCATCAACAAGGTATGTTTGTTGATTTTGAGTGCTGAAAATCATCTCTATCTAGTTTTGAATCTCTCTCGAGCTTCTGAAAGCCGACTGTGTAGTATTGACATCCCAACTTCCTATAATGGATCAATTTCACAGTTTCTGAATAATGTCTGTGTGCATGGAACAATGTTCATATAACACATAGACCTTCATAATATAAAAAAAGGTTATAAAATCTTTCTCTTATATGGGACCTACAGAACAAGTTGAATATGTCTGAACCACTTCTTCTTCTATGCTCTGCTTTACAACAGGCAGGACCACTGCACAGCTACAATTTTTATTAAATTCTTTGGGGGATGTAAACTCACATCCTATTAGACAGATTAGATGATTTATTTAATGTCCTGAGTGAAGTTGGAATCTCTAATCAGAGAGATTTTGATTAGAAATAGAGACATCGCCCACTCTAACCGCATCTTGTCATTATTGTATTAGATATTTGCCATGAATGCTCATCACAAGTGATTTGGATCTCTACAGTGCTTTCCTATGAAAACGCTAATATGCACCACCGTAATAGACACCATCGTTTTTTTTTTTTTTATTTTAGTCATTCTTCCTGCAGTACACAATCCTTTGGCCGCCGCCCAGACAGGGACATCTGGTCGTGAGGGGAAAGCCACGATGAGGATTCAGAGTCGCTCCACAGACAAGGCCCCGGTGCACAAATTTGCGTGGGCCGAGTCTATTGTTTCAGCATCTAACTGATAAGAGACGGGCAGGAAATCCCACCATTCAAAGCAGCGGAGTGGCTGGATGCAAATCTTTTGTTAGTGAGACTCAAGGAAGTTTTAGAAGGAGAGTGAAAGACTGCGGTGGATCTGTGTGCCGCTGCAGCAATGAGGCCGAGACGGCACCATCGCTGAGTGAGGGTAACGGATATTTCCACAATATGAAGATGATACTTGTCACAACGTATCATTGCCAAGGAAAACTGTGTGTGTACTAATTGACTTGTAAGACCTTGATCCCAAGACCTTTAAAGTTACTCGGCTGCCTCAGGCTGCAGGCGTGTAAAAACCTTCCTGTTGAAGCAGGTATGCTGAATTATTGACATTAGGCTAATACTGTAGTCATTCTTTCTCCAGACAGCAAAGCAATTATTAGTCTCTCGACCAAAAGGAGAGCACACACATTTGTTTTCTGTTATATCAGAAAATGGAAAAAGCGGACACGTGCTGCGCTCTTTTTTTTTTTCTTTTTTTTGTGCAACATTATGTGGTGGCTGCAGTTGCTCAACCCCGACTCGCGGTTGTTCGCTGTGGTCGTAAATTCTGATAAGCATGTCGCTCTCCTTCCGACACTGTTAGTGGTAAATCTGGCAGTTTGATATGAAAAACACCTTCTGCGCGTTTTGACGCCCGAAAGGTGAGGAAGGGAACGGCGAGGCCACGGACACTGCAAAGATTAACAGCAACTTCCGTGGACAGAAACTGCTTTACAGATTTCCTGTTGTGGCCTCCCATAATTTAGAGTATCGCTGCAAATAACGGGTATAGGTTCAACCGTATAAGCTCGTCCTCCTCCCCTCATGCTGATACCTCCAGGGCCTCCACCTTCACCACCCGCCTCATCATATGATACTCAATGCCTTTCCATGTGATGCCCGGGCCTCTTCTTCTTTTCGTCCAACTGTATATTACAGATAAAGAACCGAGTCTTCGGTTAGACAAAAGCTTCTTGATGTACACAGGGGCAAATGTTCTATTTCCACTATCCTCCCATGGCTGTATTAAGCTGAACACCGGCATTGATCCGTATCCTGTGTTGACCCTCTCGCTGCAACTTCATGGCGCCTACGAGTAAACTTGCGCAAATAAACTGGAGGGGAGGGGGGGATTAAAGTGTGTTTTGCAGGGTTGTGAAAGGAAGCAATATGGGTGTCACATATGGGTTACTTTTACGGGTCACCACCACTTCCTGTATTCGCTCAAGCTGCTCAGGAAACGTGCTCCCCCTCTCGCGGAGCCGAGAGAAAAAGGGGGTGCTGCAGGAGCTCAGAGATACAGAGACCGCAGTGGGAGCGGGCAGAGATGGTTAGGTGAAGATGAGTAGTGTGTGTGTGTGTGGTGGAGGGGGCACATTTTATCTAAGGTACACTGCACTTCCTCCTGCGTGTTCCCAGCAGCGCGTCGGGGTCAGCAACAGACGACGCTGCTGTGGCCCAGGCAGGCGGGGCAGGGCTCTAGACTCCGGCAGATGGCTGCCGTGACTGTTGTAAATATAAAACGCTGTGCAAACACGATGGGTAAACAACGGACTCACACTCTGTTTGACTTGCAACCATCTTACCATAACGTGTAACAAGTTGTGGAACTTTTGCCAACTCGAAAATGTGTTTTGCTTATCGCTTTGCGTGTGCTGAGTGATGTAAGCGTTAGTTTTTTTTACACCCAGGGGTCACAGGGGTCAGCAGGTTGCCAGCCTATTTGTGGCAGATTAATCCAACCCAATCATCTCTTTGGACTGCAAGAGAAAGCTGAAGAACCCAGAGAGAACCCATGCACACACAGTGTAGCAGCATACCAGGGTGTTCAGAAATCTTAAAGGTGGGATTTTCAATAAATGGAGGAAGAGACGCTGTGACTGGCTGCTTTGCAAAAGGTCTTTTGTTATGAGAGTGAATGTAATGACAATATTACACATGAGGGTGTGATTTCCCGGTGTCACTGAAGCCAATGAATCAGATTTCTAATGAACAGTTGACTGATCGAGTCAGGTGATTTAAGAGCGTTTACTAAGCAACTTTATCTGCAAGAGTCGTAAATCATATGGAACATTAAAAAAAAATATTTGACTTGACTTGGTTTGCATTTACCTGCCTGACATCGGCAGCGTGCACCTGATTGAGCAAGTTGTACAAACTAATTCACATATCAACCACTTGGAAAAAAAAATTCCGGACTAGTTTCATTAGGAACAGGAGGTGGAAGCGTGTTTACCTCGGGTTGCCTAGGAATGTCTGCATTCTTGTGCGGTTCAAGCATTTATTCATTTAGCCTATCACTCCTCACGTCGGGCTTGATCAGTGTTGTCTGCACACAATAGAGAACCATGGTAACTTTGCTTTCCGTTGGCATCTATTGAACGTGAGCCAACAGTTTAAGGAGTGGATTAAATGGGTATTCACTAAGTGCACTTGAAGTGTAATTATGTGTGACAGCTCAGAAATGTAGAGTGATGCTAATGGCTACAGTACAGTTCCATGCCCAGGGTGTGTCACATAGGCAAATTATATTTTTATTATCTATTTTTTTTATTTGATTATAACCTTATTATCCAGGCCAATATCAACTTTATCATCCCTGCGAAGGTTTTGCTTGTTATACACAGCCGCTTTCTCCTGTGAGATGTTTTTCCAGCCCTTTCAGAGTGCTGGAACATTCCATCAGCCAGGAGCATATCACCTGTCCGCTCATCAAATATTTAACCTGGGACCGCGAGGTTGACAAAAGCGAGGTATTGAGTTCATTTTAATCTCCAATTTCCATGGATCTTGCACACAGATCATGACGTGTACTCGAGAGTTCGCTCTGTCAAACATGCCATTCATTCCATTCCGCTGGGAGACAGCGCGTGTCCCTGCGCTATCACAGCATCGCCAGTAAAACTAGAACCTTTGATAACAGTTCTTAACGAAAGGAGACAAACTCTTTATGCTTATCAGGCTCAACTGTCACGTCTTCCACTCATTTAAGTCACTCTTTCTCCATCTTTGGTGATTTACTACCACATTTTTACATCACTCCCCAAACATGTGTAATAAGCACATACATTGCCATATGTTGCAGTAGCTCAGGTGATGAGTGCGTCGGGCTGGGGAATTTCAAACAGGCTGTTTCTCATAGTCCCTCAACAACTTCACATATGGCGTGAATGAGTGGGAATATCTGCGAGAGCATGCACGACTGAGGCCTGCAAACCTGTGTGAGTGTGAGGATCTCAAACTACACGCAACAAACATCTTGGATGACACTTGTGATCAGATCTCACCTCCCTGCTCTGTATGTAAATCATTATCGCTGTTGTCTTTAACGGGTGGGAGGCAGTGAGGCACTTCCTGTCCTCGTTCTAAAAATAAAAAAAGAGGAATAAGAAAAGATTTGTCAAGACTTTGGCATTTGGTCAAAATCTAACTTCTGGGGCCAATGGGAATCAGACGACATGTTTTTATGTGTGCTCCGTCCGCCGAAATCCATTTAACCTGTTTTGACTTCTTCTTTTTCTAGTTTTTACACTGTAATACAGCACAGTTGTTGAGGGAACGACCACGTCCACTTAAGCAGATGTCATCTGAGTAGTCAGTCCCCCAACGTGGCCCAGAACACGTCCGCATACACACACGCTCATTTTGTCCCAATGCATAAAGTATTTACTTATGCGTATTAAACGTCAAGGGATCGCAGAAATAAGTAGGATTCATGGACCATGAACGTCTGTTTTGTAGCACCTGGAAGTTCCTTGATGCCCTCATTATGTTCAATTATATTCTTCATATTTCCCAATTTATTCATCTCTTAATATTTATAGTTTTGTCATCCTGTGCTTTCATACTTTTTTCCTGTTAAGGAAAGGATAAGGATGTTGCATACTGTATGGAATGTAATGATGTTTGTGATTTGTGATATTTGTGACGACATTTTTTTTTTTACACTATGCATACAAAAAAGATTATTTCTCCCGAATTTAGTTTGTTCTTGCCCAAACTTCAGCGTGCACGTCTTATCTGCCGAGATCCGACTGACAGATGTGGCATGTGAAGATGCTGAGTAAACAGCGTGATTACTACACAGGTGTGCCTCTGGCTGGTCGTAATAAAAGGCCGCTCTAAAACGTGCGGTTTTATCACACGGGACAACGCCGTAGATGCTGCGAGCTGTGCTGGGGCGTGCGATAAGCGCGCAGGAATGTCCACCAGAGCCGGATCTGGGGAGTCGAAGGTTTATTTCACTGACATAAGGTGTCTACGACGTTGTTTCCAAGAACTTGGCAGCACAACCAACATCAGGATCCAACAGCCGCACAACAGCAGACCACACATGGTGTGAGACAAAGACACTTGGTGTCGGGTACTTAGGCTGTTTTTTTTTTTTACATTCTTGCTTTTGTCTTTGTTTTACAGGGCTGTGTGTGACAGAGCTTAAGGAAACCTCCAAAAGGGGATCAGGAAAGTCTGTTATTTTGCATCTTTAACCATTGATAGTAAGGTTTCAGCATTGGCATTGGCCTTAAACATGTTGATATTTTTGGCACCATTGGGGATGATATGACAGATATGGTGCTGCTATTGTGTAAATTGGCTCCACTAGAATGGATCTGCTATACCAAGTGGAGCAGAACAGTAATTAGCACTAACTGTAACACTTATGATTCCCTATGTGTTCCGTGTCAGTGTGGTTGTTGTGCGTTCACACGTTTTCAGTAATGATCAGATTGCCGCCACGTCGCGTCACAGCGATGATGACGTACAGTCCCATGTTGCTTGGATCCATGCACAATTTCTGCAAGGTGAAAACATCATAGTTCTTGCATGGCCAGACTCAGATTAACACCTATAGAGCTTGTTCAGGATGCGTGAAGGACAGCCTGCTCCAGATCCTGCGATATCCAGAGAGTAGTAGACTAACAGTCCATAGCACAGTCTAAAACTTCATGTGAGTGCAATGTGTTGCGCTGCTGCAAATTGTAAGCACAACAGATGACTGATCTGCCCCCCAACCCTAAAAAAACCTGTAGCCCAGACCTTTAGTGCTTAATAAATGTGTTTTTTTGTTGTTTTTTCCTTTTTAAATGCACATTTTACAGTGGACTTTTATTTTGAAACACACCTGCGTAATAAACATGCTGTTTACTCAGCAGCGTGACACACCACATCTGACAGGAGGATGAAATTACCCTCGAAGAAGAGCAACGCTCAATAGATGGATTTCAAGAAAATCTGTAAACGAAATTTGGGAAAATTTAGCTGTTTTGTTTGCGTAAAACAATCTTAGAAAAATATTTGTGTTCAGTGTCATATGACACAACTGTATGTTTTCACGGTCCTCCGTGAAATCGGACGGCTGAGCGACACATCCCTCACCGGTTATGACAGCTGCTTTCCATAATGACAGAGAGATGTAGCTGCGAGCACATTATTGAGAATGTTCGTATGAAGTTATGTTCTAACAAATGATGGAATTCTGCATGTTTTGATCCAGAGGTGTATTATACTTCGCTCCAACGAATGCAGACGTCGTAAAAAAAAACCAGTGTGTGCGCCAGTTCCAGTGCTGATTCATACGTTGATGTTGACTGGAACTGACAGATTTTTTTCTTATCGCTGGTTTTATATCTCACCACTCTTTGCTTAACCACAAACAGATCTTTTAACATGAGAACACGGCATGTTGGCAATTCAGATTGTGGTCGTGGCTGGAATGCTGTTAAGTGAGTTCACGTTGATAGCCACAGAGCTGAACGATCGTTTTGTAGATTTTTCTATAGAACAAGCTGTTATCTCTGTGAACGCGTCCTTGTTAAAACCTTCATCCAATATTGGCAGTGAAAGAAAGTATGAACAGGTACAAACACAATGTATCACTGGTTAACCCTTTGAACATAAAAGAAAACAACCTGGTTTCATGTTTATCTCTTTCTTTGAAAACAATTTTATTACTTTCCGGTTTATAATAATAATTCCCAAAACTCATCCACAGAATTTACACCGCAGGGCATTTTACCTTAATCAAACTCATGTTTTTTGAGGGTTTTGCGGTTTGGTCATTAAAGTGGGATTTATGGCCTCCACTCAAAGTCAATGCCCAGATTAGGGAAGCACAGTGTCAAGGAGGACTCTCCCATGCCAACGCAGACTGAGATAATGATTAACAGGCCAATGTGAGAATGTTCTTCAGTTGGAGGCTTGTTTGTTTACAGTATATTGGATTTCTAGGACCTAGACTTCTGCTGTTTTGTTTCCCTGGCGTTCTGTCACCTGCAGATGATTTGCGGACCCAAAGTGAATGTTTGTGTTCATCCGCGGTGTTATTATAAGTGGATTGTTGGTATTATTAAGCTTGACGTCCCTGAAGGCAGACTGTCCCGAGGAGACTCATTGTGTTTTCAGAGATCTGTGGTTAAAGCTGTCTGAAACTTCACAGGAACTCTGGAGGTCAGCGAACGAAACGGCCAGATCCCTGTTTAATGTTTTAAATCAGACTCTGTTTGCTTGACTTTCCTCGACTAAAGTTTGATTTAATAAAATTGTATTATGGAAAACACAAAATAACTCATTTTGCTAAGATCATTCTTCCATGCTGAATGGTTTCACCCAACCACAAAAAAACATTATCAAGAGGAAATAATCTGAATTTAACAGTTCATCTATCGTCTTCAGATCCAATTCTATTATATGCCAATAATGGCAGCTTCTTCTGTCGAGTCTCTTGCCTCCCTCTTACACAGTCGTGTTATCGCTTCACCTTGCGTAGTACACACCAAACATCCTGTTTCTGCATTCATTATTAAGGATATCGGTCTTCCTTCCTTTCCGATCTTGCAACTAAATAAACATCCATATGGACACGTGCGTGCTTCAGTGTTACATCCATGATCCTGCAGATAACAGTCTCTCTCTCTGTGTCTCTGCTCATTTTAGTAGAGTAAGACCAGTTTAAACCATGCTGCTGGGAGAAGTTAAAAAAAAAAAAGCTGTAATTTCCACTTTCCATTTCATCGTCCCAAGTGTTTTCATTGCTTTTCTATTTTGTCGCCATCAATTCAAGCGAGGAATGAATTATCAATGACCTGATAATTCACTAAGTGGATGGTGATGAAATACTAGAGACTAGACTGCGATATTAATGGGTCATTAGTTAATAATTGATTCATAAATATCTGTATATCGATCATACTGTCTAGTCTCTCCATGACTCATTCCCGATTATCCGAATCAGACGCCGAGCATCTACACTTCATCACTATCTTACCATTATTACTCTTTTTGTGCACCCTCAAGTAAAGACGCATCTGTATATCTCTGAGTTGTTACTAATTAGTCCCATTTCTAGAGCAGATTTTATTATTTTAAGAGTTCCTTGCACGCTTTCTTACGGACTTTGGGATGTAGTAGAACAAAGTTGTTTGGAGAGCCTGCGAAACAGATGGAAAAAAAAGGAGAAACCTTTGGGCCCCATGAAAGGAAACATCCCAAATCAAAGTGAATATGTACTGAGGTAGCAAACTGATATTAAGCAGGCGAACTCTCCACTTTGATCAAAGCAAAGGGGAAAACAGTAGGCGGCCTCTTTTGGTGCGGAGCCCCAGGGTGGGGTGAGCTCAGAGAGCAGCTGCAGGGAGGAATGGCTGCAGCAGGTCTACAATACAATGGTTGCAAGAATAGAAAGCAGCACTGGAAGCGCGCCGAAGGAGGCTAGGCCACAACCTAGGAAATCTGGACTTGCAGAGGTTTGACACCTACCAAGAAATGAAAGGTTTAGGGTTGCAGTGCCGCGTAAACCAGATATCTAACTGAATGATAGCTAATGGTTATTAGTCACATTTCAGATTTGATGTTTTATATACTTTATTTATGATTCTTTATTGAGCTGTTACAGGTTATATTGCTGTTGACAGTGCTACTTCTCTCCTTCAACCCGACCAGTTGAGGCAGGTCGTTGCTCACCCAGCCGGCTTCTGCCAAGTACGCCTTTATGTGACATAATATTTGTAATATTATGCAGAGTAGGGCCTGGACCTATTCGATTAAATATATAGCCAGGCGTTAGGCTAGTGCCAGCTGTAAATAAGCACAGACTGGCATAATGATAAAGCGTCATGAGCGAGATGATTCGTCGCAATTACTGTTATGAGGTTTAGGAATGGTCGGATTGATCAAAAATGGTTGGAATGTGGTCCATTTGGATGTGTAGCTGTGTGTTGTGTGGCTCTACTTTCATTTGAAAATGAGGTTTTTAGCGTTGGCATCGACCAAGAGGTGGATAAGACAGAGGTGACAGGGTGCTGCTATTTGTGCAAGTTGGCTCCACTAGAAAGGCTCTGCTGCACTAAGTGGAACAGAATGCTGATTAGTACCAATGGTAACACTTTTTTCTAATTTTTCCTGTCAATATGGCTGCAGTGAAATAAAAGGTCTCTGCCGCGGGTTCAGATGTTTTCTGTAATTGTAATGGTATGTCACAACAGTGGATCCAAAAGTGATATAAGTCTGGGTTAAAGACATGTTTCCTTTCCTCTTATTCCTGGTCTTGAGTCAAAATCTTTTCCCCTTTGCTGTTTCCCTCCAGTTACAGTCAGCTCAGATCCTTCACCTCTGGATTAAATCATCCTATCATTACATCTTGCTTCGCAAAAGTTACGATCTCGCTCGAACCCAAAACTCCAAAAGTTCGACCTGACTCCGAAAACTTAAGCGTTTCCCGTCTCAGTTCAGAGTTCAGTTCAAATGTATTAAACGGGCCATGCACACTCACTACACACAGCTGCTTTCAATTCTTCTTATTAGCCCTCTGCTTACGTTAAGATAGGACTGGAAATTGTGCTTGTAGGACCCGGCTAGTTCTTCCAAAGAGAACTTGTATCTTGAATGCAGATCAAGTCAACATATTTAAGGAGTACTGGAGCATGCACGTTTAAGTAATAATGTTGGAAATGACATAGAAATTATTGACCAGGTCATGTGTTATTTAAGCTACATGCAGCCGGACCGGAACCTGGACGTAGCTGTTTGTCATCAGTGGATGATCCTGTAAGCTGTGTGGGTGCCCCATTTAGATTTTTACATGAATTACAATGAATGCTTCATTTTTTTCCCAAAATCCCTCTCTAACTCAGTCAAAGCAGCTTGAAAAGAAGTGTAATCTGGCGTATAAATGAAAACACTTGTGTGGGTGGACCATCAGCGTGTGACATCGGGATGAACATTAGAAATATCAAAGAATAGTGAGACAATAGCTCAGTTACACTATAGCTTTAGCACTCACACCCCCATGGGACTCTATTTCAGAACAATTCCGTTTGCTGGTCAATGATGAAAGAAACAACTCCTCTTTTGATCCTGTCTGAGTCGTGCTACGAATTACATGTGATGTTCATCTGTTTAGAAGATAATTTTGCGAGTCAGGAAAGCCGTGCTGTGTATCGTGTGAGGCGGGAGAGGCTGTTTCATACCAACTACAGAGAACTACACTATTCTACATTCATGTTTTTTTACGAGCTTGTTGTAATGATATAAGTTGACGCACGTCATAATAGTGATTATTGGAACAATTCAAACAGGATCAAACGATAATTTTTCTCTCACCATTGACCACTGTACAGAATTTTTCCAGCAAAGCGTCCCATGGGTAAACTACTTGGGCTGTCTGTATAAAGCACATAGCAATAAAACACATGCACAACACACTAATTGCAGTTTTCCATTACAAAGCCATCTTTTAAAGTTTTATCTACATCTTGCGCCGATTATTTATTATTACAATGTAATTTTTACTGCCAATTATCAATTTTCCAAATGGACCTAATGACAGATTCCAATTTGCAGAACTAAAGGTATGTACAGACGACAAATGGTTGCGATTACACTTGTTGACATTGAATGCTCTCGGAAGATTGAAAACATTTGTGTGTTTTTATAGGCTAATGAAAACTTTATTAGGCAGACTTCTGATGCACAAAGACTGACTGTTGACATTTTCTGTTCATCATCATCCTATCTGGATCTCTTGACGTCAGCCCGGACCTGTTTTGAGGAATCGCGCCGCAGCATCACAAAGGATTCTCTTTTTCCCCCCTCTGCCACCGCCGTAGTTTCCCCCGTCGTGTTTTTTCGGCCCTCCGACAGCGACGAAAACACACACGCACACACACACACACACACACATCTGCAGCGTGGCTCAGGAATGACGTGAGTGTCCGGTGAGAGCAGTGATAACCTGAGAGGGTCTCCTTCCTGTACAGCTGTGCTTGACCGGCACAACAACACTTGTGAATGAATTATTCACAAAAGACACACACACACACACAAAGCTGGTGACACAGATACCTGCGTTATCCCTGATGATGTGGAGTAGCCACTGTAGCTGGACATTACTTTTTTTTTTTCGAAGGAAGGAACCAGCAGTGTTATCATGACAGAGAGAAAAACATCCTGAGGTTTAATATTTTCTCCCCCCCCCTCCTCTTCCCGCCTCCCACCAGCTCCCCTATTGGCTTTTAATATCCAACAGCTGAGTGACCTCATGAGAAATTTGTGAATGGGCAGTCCGGCGGGTGCTCCTTATCGGGCTCCGCAGATTTCAGCCGCTCGTAGGGCCGCGAGACACAATAACAGTGAGGCAGCACATCCTGCTTCTCTCAATGGATAATGGATGGTCCGCATCAATTGTTGAGAGTATACAGTGCCTGTTGCGTAGGAATCATTCAGTTCGTGCCCTGATACCAGCTGCAGATAGTGGTGTTACACTAACAATGTGGGGGCTGGAGCGGGGGGCATTTTTATTATTCACGTCCTCTTACACAACGCTCACGGCGAACTTGTGCAAAACAAAAGTGTTGTGGATAAGGAGCGCCATGGGAAATCTGAGGGCTCCGCGTGATTAAATAAACTCGCGTCGAACTAGACGTGCTGTCAGCGTGCGCTCTGAGCGCGTGCGTGCGAGCGCCATGATGCTAGATGCGGGGTGCGGCGTGACGCATCTGTGGCCGTTCCACCGTTATTATCTACATTATTAAATGTAATAAATCAAAGGCAAACGTTGTTTTTCATCCCTACAGGGAAAACACACATTTTAACACCTACCTCAATATTATACAGTAATTTCCTCCGTATACATTTGAAAAAGGCTTTGGAATTATTTATTATGTTATGTGTTTTCGTGTTGCAGTTGAAACTATTTATCAGCTGCAATATAAATTCCAGCGTGTGCATACCTATGAATTTAAGAGCTTTGTCTGAGCTTCAAACAGGATAAGAAATTACAACCCTAGAAAGATTTCTTATTTTCCCCTTGCACTGATGGGTATCTCAGCTCCTGCTGCAGCCTGAACGCAGACGCAACAAAATAAAATGTTTATACCAATAAAAGCCACATAGCCTACAGTAGCTATATTTTAAATGGGTCACATGTCTCATGGCTGTGATGAGCAGCTGAATGATGAGCTTTTTCGACAAGTTTGGGAAATTACCCGACAGGTATGTGTTATTACTTCCTGTCCTAATGTCAGAAGTGGATTTTTGGTTGGCAGGCACGTCTCCTCTGAGACGAGCAGCTCCCAGGTGATCCTGACCCCGTGCAGACCCTGATGTGCACCGCAGACCCTGATGCAATCTGTCAGCGGCCTGATGCACACGGGACGCTCCACCCTTCCTGCTACTGACAACGAGATCAATGATCGTTTCCTCTGTTGATGATGTGGTGTCACTGATGATTACAGAGAGGAATATCACAAATGGCAGACGGGGTTGCCAGAGGTGTCTGAAGGCCTCTGTGGGTGAATTCTAGCTGTAGAAAAATGAGTTGTCAGGGCCGGCACTGTTTGCTTTGCTTAAGTGACACTTCCTATGGAAAGAAGCAAATAGCCTTAAGCCGAAGCACAAACTGCTGTTGAGTGTTTGCTGTTGACAGGCCTGTGGTTATCACTTACATAACCACTATATACAAGTTTTTACCTGTGTTTTCTGTAACTTTGAGTTTATGCACATGTTATATCGGGTATCAGACGTCTGATTTCATTAGAACACCTAACTGAGAGCAACAAGAAGTGAAATGAAAAAAAAACAGAATTTCCCTGCATTTAATCAAATGATAATCACCCATGTCAAGCTAATGTGCTATATCAGACCATCAAACTCATAAAACCGCGGATATATAACCGCACTAAAAATCCCCTTGGCACTAGAGCGCGTACAAACAACTGCATCAAAACAACTTCGCAGGCTGCTCTCTCTCACACACACAGACACACACACACACACATCATGAATGAGGAAGAACTCACCCGTGACCCAGCAGCGTGTCCTGCAGGCAACAAGTCACACTGACAAACTGATAAGAACATTGCTTAGGCTACAGCCTGTGCCCAGACGCTGCAGCAGATCTCCGCGTTGCCTCCATGCCCCACAGTGAACCCTCAGGCTTCTGGGAACTGCATCAAATCCGCCAATTAACTCCACTTTGCACACCACGTCAATATTTGTGCATGGTTAATTTCACATTTTAATAACGTTTTAATTGCACTAAATCATCAGAGCCTTCATTTTGGCTGCTGTCTGGGAAATATTTCAGCAGAGGAGTCGTCTCTGAGCTTCCCTTCCCGCCTCCGGACACCAAAATGCCACGGCCGGGTTGATTAACGGCTAAATTGATTATGTATCAAAGGGGTCGATCTTTACAGCGGGCAGAAGTGAGTGACGGGCTTGTATACGCAGCCTTTAGAAGCTACGGGATGTATGACAGCAATCGGAGATAAAGCCCCCATGAAAACAAGCGTGTTTGTTTTATCGCGTCTGGCGTGCACGTGCGTGAGTGGCGGTAGCGGCGAGGTGGCTAAGCCCAACGCGTTTGATTTCCAGCATTTCTGTCAGGGTCGGTTAGATTCCGTTCCATCACAAAATGTTAGCGCTGAGTGACGCCTGATAAGTCTGACAGCTTAACAGGCCAATCTATCAACCCTCAGACCAAACCAAGCTGTTAGTAAATGTGTCAGGGATTTCAGCTGATCTTTTATGATCCGTCAGATGAGAGGTGAGCGCAAAGTACAGTTTTGGTATGCACCAAGCTGGAAGGCATTATTAGAGATTGTCCTGATGAATTAAGAGTCAGTCACTCAAAATAACATCAGCGTTTTACACATGAGTGACTGCAGTTCGTTTCCTCATCAGATCAGGTTTACTTATTTTGGAGGACTTTCTTTCGAATTTCTGTCCACATACCAAATATAATGCAGGTTAGTGTCAGGATCACGGCGTTGAGATGTGGGCGTGCTATCAGATGACACGAGATGCTGCTCGCTGTGTCTGTGTCTCTTTGTGCTCTGGGGCTTGTTCTGAAGAGTTGATGTTAGAGCGTTACTACCACTTAGTGGTGGAGCTCAGCTCAAATCAAAAAGACGTCACGTGATCCTCCTGCTGTCTCCCTGTATGAAAAGGTTCAATCCTAACGTTCATTTGTTTTAGGTTTAAATACATTTAACACGATCGAATGCAAAAAAAAGTGGATACTGCTAGAACATTTTAATACCATTTAGCCTAATATTTAGTTCAATGATCCATCCATTACCTACTGTAGTACTTATAGAATGTGTGTTTGCCTCTGTGTGTGTTTTTGCATATGTATATATTCTATTGAAGAAATAATTTTCATATAATATTTTTCATATAATGTTATTTCTGAAGAGCTTTTTAGTGTATTGGTATGTTCATTCTCACACACATGCATGTAATGATAATAACATTATCCTTTGAAGAAAAATGCTGTTTTAGTCCATTAGAGGTCACGTGTAATAAAAGAAATGTAATTTGTGCGAGGGGTTATGTAGATGAAGGCTGCGGGCCCATAAGAGAATCCTCTGGTATGTACAGTTGACTTCAGAGCATACTTTGACTGGCAAGCTCCGCAAGTTAAATTCTTAACAGCTTGCGAGGCGGTTCCTCCTCAGCAAGGCGCAATCTATCCATCTACGACTGCAGATGTTTCTCCTGCGAAACGCAATCAACCCGATCGGTAATCAGTGATTCTCCGCAGGGCCTGATCTCTCCACCGTTTCTAATCGTCCACGCTGCGACCCCTCACCTTTTTCTAGCGAGCAGGTGTATTTGTGTGTGCGGGGGGGGCTATGCGTCTGGCCGTCTGCGCGTCTGTTTCTTCGTCTTGCTCCGTCCGGGGGGCTGGCAGCCCCATTGGCTGGGTGTGTTATTACAGCGAGGCTGCTGATATCTGTTTGTGGATGCCAAGGTATTTCCTGCCAGTCCGGAGCTCTGCCTTTGGCCTGTTTGTTCATTCCTGAGGAAATTAGAGTTCCTGTGTCTTTGTCTGTTTTCTGAACAGCAGATGTCTGTGAAATAAATCATTAGTCATATACATCATGTTTTTCATACGACCACTTCACAGCCTCGCCTTCTTTGAAAATAAAAAACACTGATAAATCTGACAATGAATCAAGGATGAGGCTGTGTGTGTTTGTGAATGTGTTTGTGTGTGTGTTGGTGGGCAGTCAGGGAGGGGGGTGTGGGGTGGGGGGGTCATGTAATTGCACCTTTGGCACAGCAGAGAGCACTGTTGATCATTTATCCCTGGATTCCAAATCTTCTGAGGCGGAATCAGAACACTTTATTATTCTCAGAGGGGAGACTTGATCGAGGGTGGTCTTTGTTTAACGTTCAACTCGTCACTTTGAACCTCACACAGACCATTACTGTCGATTTTAAAGCGAATGCAGATGGCTTCTCGGCACGCCATTTCTGATCTGGCTGCGAATTTCTCTCAATCGATGCCTGAGAATAAACGAACGATTTCAAAAACCCTCTGTATCCACCTCCGGTAGTGATGAGTAGAAGGTTTCTAAATTTACCCCCCCATCCCCTCGTCCCCCAGTAATGTGCGTGGAAGTGCGGTAACAACTCAGAGGATGCAGGTCATTTCCCTTTAGGGTGCTATAATTAGCCAGGTTTGTTGTGCTTGATTGTAGACAAAACACGTTGTGTTCTCATGCGCCGTCACCCGCCGAAGCCGGCCAACGCCTCTGAGCTAGGACATGTGTTATAGTCACACAGCGCTCTGGCTGGGGAACAGTGTAGTGACATAACCTTCATCAACTCGCACAGACTTCCAAGTCATACAAGATTTACTACTAGCTACTCTAAAATACACCGTAGGTGCCGTTTTTCTTATTTTTGCCCCTGCCCTTCAAAAAGTCTTTGTACACCACTGCTGCTGGCTGCAAGTCACCGTTCAAAACGGGCATCCAGGATCTATATGTAGATGATCTCTGTCATAGGCAAACTTAAACTGGCCTCTAAATGTGTTTTTTTACCATGCTTGTTTTCACTACTGGCCCACGCTGGCCTTGGCAGCGCTATTATGGGAATAGTGAACCAAATACACCTTAGAAAATACCCAAGGTTGGATGGGCATTGTTCCTATAGGGCACACACACACACACACACACACACACACACTCCCACGCACACATGCAACCAAGGCTGAGAAAGTATTGTTTTCTTTGTGTAAGACAAAGAGAAAAGGAAGCGAGAGGTGCATATACACAAAGTCAGACAATCCCAGACATTTCAAGTTTATGATGAAAAAACCTGATTTTTTTTTACATCAAACAAAAGCCATTAAATAATTTAATTTAAAAAATGCACGAGGAATTAATCTGTGAGTATTTCTTTATTTTATAAAACTACTTACATATTATTGCAGGTTTAGTCCATACATTTGTAATAAAAATACCGTGAGTCATATGAATGAAGGAACTGTACAAATGTGACTCTAGCAACATGATTTGGAATTGATCTGAGAGAACTGCCTCTTTATTGGGCGTTCGATGTGCAAACAAAATATAAAGAGAGAGAGAGAGAAAAAAGAGGGGGAAAAAAGAAAGAAAGAAAACATTTGCTGATTCAATTATCTAAAAATTCCAGATGCCATTTCCTGCAATAGAGGAAGCGGTGGATTTGCGCCTCAGGAAGTAGGCGTGCCCTCGTGTCTCGGCTCTGCAGACCTTCACACGCTGTATAAACATGATAGCATTCCTCCGGCTGTCCAAAGACTTATCATACAACCTTCATTTTTCCCAGCTGATTTATTAAGTTATACAAAATATCTCAACATCACCAGTGAACAGAGCTCTATTGCAATTGTTCCTAAAGTGTGACGCCCGTGGAAGGTCAACACGTGCTGTACAGTGAATGGACTCGTGGGGGTTCGAGGTGGGGGGGGGGACATCTGGGGTCAGACGGGCGGCGTGCTGTAACGGATCTCCACGTTGAACTTGTCGGGCGTCTTGGGCAGCGGAGGCTTCTTCAGCATCTTGTGCTTCATGATCATCTCCTCGTTGGCGTAGATGGGGGTGTCCGTGTCGTCGGAGTGGTAGCCCGACTGGTAGCCGCTCGTCTGGTTGGACGACTCCGACGCCAGGGACTCTTTGCTCTTACAGCGCAGCAGCTGGCTGTGGAGAGAAAGAGACGAAATAAAACGGGAAATGTTGATGATGAAAATTACATTTAGAGTAAAATATCACATTATAATGGTTCCCATGGAGTAACTGCTGTGTATGAGTGACACTGGTTATAATGCAGTGTGGGTTATGCACATATTCACCTGAAGTTGGGCGTAGTTGGCAGCTGATTCAAACCTTTCACCTCCTCTGGGGAAAAGCCCATGCCGCTGTCTGTATGACCCTCCTATAAGAAAACGAACAGCATGAACCTCATTAATATGTGTAGCAATGAAGAATTATGCCATACTCAACATCTTTAATTTCCCATTCAACTTTGCTTTCAAGCAGACTTGCACTAATCAACAACATGAACGATTTTATAACATTACATTTTTGTTAAGGTCCTATTTATGATTTATGTAAAATATGACACATTATAGTAAGTGTTTATTAATGTACCAATGAACAACTAAAACTTCTCCTGTGGGCACCAACAAGTTGAGGTCTGTGTATGTAGCAGCTGACACTGTAATAAAGGCAGACAATGGAATAAATTCCCCCTATTTAAAATGCAATAGGACAATAATGTAAATTGTAATAATCTAAAATATGTCTTCATAGATGGAGTTATAATTGCGACAAATACTGTAGATTAAATAACACGTAAAACATCCTTATGTCTGCTTATAACTACATTAAAGTGTATTATAAACCACTTATTAAAGGTTTGTAAATCTTTTCTTCATGATAAGTAGTGGGATGTAAAAACTTGTATATTTACATAATGTCATTTATTTTTTTTTATGACAATGATTTTTACTTTTGAGTGTGTCTGAGATGTCATTTCTGTGCGTGCACTTTGTGTGCATCTTCAGCGACGCTCACCATGACGCTGCTGTGCTCCACGGGGATGTCCTCAAACGTCTTCACACTGAGCGGCCGGCTGCAGCGTTCACTCTGCTGTGGCAATCTGAAGACAGAAGACCAGTCAACCAATGCACATTCACCTGTGATCACTTTAACGTTTGTCAAATGGCCACAGAGCGGAGTAGGTGAACGGTGCTGACCCGAGAGGCGGCGCGTTGTCATAGTGAAGCTGAGCTTCCAGGACTTCTCCACTTTGGGGCCTGTTGTAGGGGCTTATGGGGTCAGGGGTCACCGGAGATCCTTCTGTCTCATTGGCTGCTGTCAGAGGGATGTAGTCCTTTCCATCCTGGAGAGAAAGAACAACATAACCTCACATACACACTCGAACACTTCATTTTATAATGTACATCTACATTTTCCTGTATATATTCCTCATTTGTCTGTTCTGTTCATTTCTACATCAGGTGATACTTCATTGGCAAATAGTGACAATCATAACAATATCCTAATGATCATCAGTTGGGAGAATATGCAATAAAAAAATCGTGTTTTTTGTCTAAGGACTATTGTGCAGGAACTGTTACATCTGCCCATTGTGTGAGTGATTTCCCCATGGGGTAATAATATGCTGAATATAATACGTTGAGCTAAATCTTGAAAGAAATAAATGACGCAAAATGGAAAATATTGGCATTAGTTCTCAGGCCAACACACCTGTTGAGCGATGGCCTGCAACAAGTTGCCCAGATGTTCAACCAGCTCTGCAAATGTCGGCCTGTCTGTGGGGCGATCCAGCCAACAGTCCAGCATGGTCTGGTATCTATGGACGCAAGTCATTCAGATCACAGTAAGACGGAGGATGATGTTACTTCTTTGTCGTTTGTCTTAGGGTTAGGTGTCGTGTTGACATTCCACTCACATCTCAGTGGTGGCGTACTCCGGAGGTCTCATCCTGGTGCCTTCCTTAAGCCTCCTGCAGAAGGTCTCGTCAATGCAGACGCCCGGATAGGGAGAAGCACCTGCAGGACAAATGATATATTAGAAGTTTACACTGGCTCTTTTGCATCCAAAGTTGTTTGGACTAGTTACTACAAGGTTTACCTAAGGAAAAGATCTCCCAGAGAAGGACCCCAAAGGACCAAACATCACTTTGCGTGGTGTACACCCGGTCGAAGATGGTCTCAGGAGCCATCCACTTTAGAGGCAGGCGAGCCTGTGGCAATGATGATTTATAATTTTACCGCTCCATAGACCTTAATCGTATGACTGATTATCTACGCGTCGGCTTGGAGGACTCACGTCTCCTTTGCGGACATAGTCGGGGTCTTTGTAGACGTCCCTAGCGAGGCCAAAGTCACAGATCTTCACCACGTTGCTCTCTGAAAGCAGGATGTTCCTGGCTGCTAAATCCCTGTGGATACACTGCAGAGGAAAGAGAAAAAAAATAAAGAGTTCATATTCACATGCATCAAAAAGGAATTTCATCTACAATTTGGTGTTTTGTCTATAATTGTGCGTGCACACACACACACACACACACACACACACAGATATCCAAACAGTTAGTTTTTACCTTGCGAGAGGACAGAAACTCCATTCCTTTGGCCACCTGGAAGCTGTAGCAAATCAGGTCCTCCATGGTCAGATGGTCATCGTCCGAGCTCTCTGCGGTCACATGACACATTTCACAATCATTCATAAATGAACTTTGGCAATAGAACGGGTCCAACTCACAAACTTCTACAGAGCTACCACAGACAGCATCCTGGGGACAGCACAGGACAAGAAGAACTTAGCCTGGGTGGTAAAAACAGAACAGAGGATTGTGGGCTGCCGTCTGCCGGACCTGGACTCGGTTCACACAGGCAGAGTCCAGGGGGAAGCCACAGACCCCACCCACCCGGGCAGGCTGTTTGCACCGCTCCCTTCAGGGGAGAGGTGCAACTAAAAGACTCAGGGACAGCTTCCTCTCCAGAGCTATAACTGCTCTCCTTTTACCCCTGATTGATGTTTATGCACGTGTTGCTGTGTATGCAAAATGTTGGTATGTTCTCACAATGACAATAAAGACTCTTGAAATCTTGACAAAAAGAGTTCAGCACCTTCCAGGCTGTCCATGCCGCTGCCTGAGGCCTTGTCTGCACTGGAGCAGACGGCCGTGCCTGTGCAGATGTCCAGCTGGGCAACCTTCCCCAGGCCCAGATCCCCTTCCGTCACATCCTCCTCGCCTGATGCCCACCTCTGGCTGTTCACTCGCTTCCTCTGTTGACCGGATTATAGCAGCGGTTTAATAGTTTATTTTATAGTTTTATTCAGCATGTAAGGTCCACATTCGATATGGTGCGCGAGTCAGTTCTGCAGCGCGTTGCTTTGTAACAATCTATGGTCCAAAACCACTTGAGGGGCCAACTGCACTTTATTGTGGGTTACACATCATTTACCTTGTAGGGGCTGTACTCGCCACGCTTGCTCTTTAGGTAGCTAGAGAGGTTTCCATGTTTACAGTATTCCACAATCACCATCAGTGGCCCTGAGGGGAGAGAGCATTGAGGGACATGCAGACAGCGCTTGTTAAGTCTCATCCTTCGCTCTCATAAAGAAGACGGTTACACAAAATGACGAGAACGGGCCTTTCTTGATGTGAAAGCACAGCTTTGCGTGCCGACTCACCCCCAGGCTTCGTACAGGCTCCCAGCAGGTTAACAACATTGAGGTGATGTCCGATGTGGATGAGGATTTTCAGCTCTGACATCAGGGCGCGGTACTCGCTCGATGTGGCTCCCTCTGTGGCGCGGAGAGAGATCACATTTACCTCTGTGCACGCGTGTGTGTGCATACGCGTGTGTGTAAATGCGTTACTAACCTTTGAGCATCTTGACTGCAACGGTGGTGCACGTGGTGGCCTTCTCAATGCCGAAGGCGGCAGCTTCCACAACCTGACCGAATGCTCCTCGTCCCAGCGGTTCACCTTTGATGCAGAACATGTGACGTGAGGATGAAAACATGCTGATTGTGACTTTATGTTAAAATCTGTAATTGTACACTTTTCCTGTCTCACTGCGCTTCTTCTTGCCTGTTCTCTGGATTTCATCTATGCATATATTATAGGATTGTTATGGCTTTGTGTTCTCACCTAGCTTCAGTCTGTCGCGGGGGAACTCCCATTTGTTAGCATCATACGTCAGCCTTTCACACTGCTCGTCCATGGGCATGTCCTCAGAATCCAGGATCATGGACAGGTAGCCCGTCTTCAGATCGCCACCGCTTGGCTGAAAAAAAAAATAAGGAAAGTATTTGTATTGATAAGTGTTGTAAAGTAACTGAGTTACTAGTTCTGTATGTTACTTACAAATTTGCTGTACTTGTACTTTACTTGTGCATTTTTTTTTTCACATTACTTCAAACTTCTGCTCCACTACTTTTCAGAGGGAGATATTATTAGTACTTTCCACTCCAGTACCTTTTTCTAGCTTTAGGATGGATAATGTGAGACACTTTTACTAAAAGGAAACAGGTGTTTTTTTGACATTTTACAAGACAAGTTTGTAGTCAGCTGACATTTCATATGTCTATAAATTGTAAACAGCTTCAGTGAATAGTAATTTGTTTCCCTTCTAAACTCCACACAGGGTTTGACTTCAATAAATGATCAAATGATCAAGTATTAAGAATTGCTTTGATATCACATAGATCTGTCGGTCACTTTTTTTCCCTTGTTATTTGTTCTTATAACAGTTCAACACATCACTGGAATTCCACTGGAATTAATGAGCCACTATTTGTCAGCAGTTCTGCTCTGACTCCTCTGCCCCTCCAGTAAAAGGGGCCCAGTCAGTCCTGGGAGTCTGCGTGACTTATGGGGACAGAAAGTGTCCCTCTTGTTCCTGGATACAAAGGAGCATGGCCACTGAGAGCCAGACTTGTCACTTCTAATTAGTCATACATGTACACTGGTCCTGATTTAGCTGTAATTTTTCATTCTATATCGGCTCCCCAGTATGTAAACGAAGGGAAAATCCATGGACGGCCACATGACTCCCTGGCAAAGGACAAGGATGATGAGGAAGTTCTTACCCTCTTTCTTCCACGGATGACGAAGACGATCAGTAGCCAGAAAAACATGGCGATGACCACTGACCCAATAGGAACAATCAGCTCCACGTTAGTCTTTTCCTCTGCCCCTAAAAGAAACAAAAGCAACACCACTTTCAGGGAGGAAAAGTGTCAAATCATGCAGTTAATGGGACAAATTTGGGGCCCGTTCTTTGGGGAAAACGAGGAATGTTGAGCGTAATTGCAATGAACCGCCGTAGCGACGGGGCACAAAGTTCATACAGGTTTGTCATTGTCTTTGGGGTGTACACATGTGTGTATGTGTGTCTGTGTTTGGGTTGGAAGAAGGAGACCGTTGGAATTTGGATCGTAAGCAGGCTGATATTTTATCTAGTCATAACAAATGCTCAGAAGTCAGCACCACCGCCGACTGCCAAAGTCAACTTTGGAAGAGGCCTATCAGAGCAATAGCGGTGCGGACTATGCGCTGCAGTGGAGGCGCCTCTTCCTCACAGCCACTGAGCCTCCCCGTCGCTCCGCAAAAACTCATACAGAGATTTTCTTGTTTGCGTGTTTGTTGTCTTCCCTCCCTCGTTAGCGGCGCTGGGAGCTGCAGTAACTGGCTCGGCATTCTGCTGGCGGACACCAGGTCACGTAGGCCCCGCCGGTTCCATTTGTTTATTTGTCTCTGTGTTGGGAACAGAAACGGGTGGACAGGAGAGCTGGAGGCTGGAGCTGGGGCAGGGCCGGGCCTCTCCCTTTGTCCCGCAGTCCTCCTCATTGTTTTGGATTTAGAAACTCCCAGGAGGATGTGCGCTAACGGAGCCAACTTCCCGTCATGCGGAAGCAGAGTTATTCTTACTCAACATCTTTGATATCAAAAAAATACGTATGTGTGATGTGGACCTTGAAGCCAGATATAAATATACAGTCTCCGTGCATATTGCCAAGAGGTTGAGGGTCCCTTCCACGAACTGGGGACAATATATGTTTTATTTTCAGCAAACAGGAAATATTACGTCATCATGCTATGGTCTGGCTGAATACTGTTTTCTGGTTGACTGGCAGGTGTGTGTCAAAAGTAATGCACATAAAGTTCAGTGTAAGATCAATCACTTGTTCTACATTTATCCACAGTGGTCAAGCTTGCTTGTAATCAGCTACAAAATGATAAACTTTGGAGACTCCAACAATCTTGAAGAATAGGATGTAGCAGAGGAAAAAGCCACACATACCACATTAAAGAAAACTACGCCATAACTGTGCATCTGTTGGGTAGTTATTGTATGTTGTTAATTTCACCTGACCTGAAAGGCTAAACTTGAATGCTTTGTAACAAGATATAGCAACAGAGCCATAACTTTGCTTTACTGGATAAATGAGGAATGTTCACATTGCATTAGCGATGGCAATCACTGTTCCAGATATTAGACGGGCCCTCAGGCATTACCAGGGAAACTTAGTCAGACCTTGTGAAAAACTTTAAAAGTTGATTGTAAAACAAGCAAGAACAAGCTAAAACATTTAACCTTAAGGCCACCATCTCCTCTTTCAGTCTTATCAGTGAAAATGGTATGCACAAGATGTAAGTAGCACAGTTACCACATGTCATTTGAACGCCCTGACCATTGGCTATCAGTTTTGGATGGTCTCATCATGGGAAATTTCCATTGGGTCGCACTGCTGTGTTTGGTCAAACCTTCATAGTCTGTCTTTCTGTCTTCATTGGCGGTCAAACTTGCTATCTACCATCCCCATGCTTTAATTGGCCCATGCATGGTGTCGATGGATGCACAATAACTTCAAGACCATAATTGTTGCATAATTTGCACATAATAACCAAAGACTGAAGACGGTATTGTATCTTAAGAGGATCCTTTTTGCCAGTTGAGGCAGGAGCTAACCTTCAGTGGTCAGAAAGGCCTGTGCCGTGTCGCAGCCGCGGCTGTTACATGCGGTGCAGGTGTACAGCCCGCTGTCTTCCTTCGTCGCGCGCTGGATCGTCAAAACGTGGTTGTGCTTCAGATTCACACCTGAAACCAACCACACTGTTCTTTAATAGTTGTGGCAACAAATGATGTCGGTTGGTTTATCATCGATATGCAGCGCACGCCTCACCCGGGCCCATCACCAAAGTGTGATTGTTTTTGGTCCACACCACCGTTGGGTTGGGCGTCCCAGCAGCATCACAGTGGAGGTCGATGGTTCCGCTCATGTTCACCTTTTGGTCTGTTAAATTGTTTAAGATCCTTGCAGCCTCAAGACCTAGGAATAAAACACAGAATAGAAAGAAATGAATTTCAAAGAGACTGAAATATCATAAAAGTCAGGGGTCTTGCTGCTTTACCTCTGAGAGAAAGACGGCGTAAAAGGCACGTCCTCTCCCGGGTCTTGACGTTTTCCACCTGACAGGCGTACAGGCCCTCGTCCTGGCGGGACGCGTTGGGCAGCAGCAGCTCCAGTGTCACGTTGGTGCCTCGACCACTGGACAGCACGGTGTGCGGCAGGGGCCTCCGCTGTAGCGCCACGGAGCGGCAGGGTTGCACCGAGGCCGCCTGCTCCGGCTCCGACGTGTTGGCCACGCGGAACCAGGCCAGGTTGCCGTAAAGCAGCCTGTCCGCCTTACACCGCAGCACCACGTGGTCCTCCTCCAAGGGCTCGTTGGAAGGAGACACACTTAGCTCCAGGCCACCTAAGACCAGACAATGATGGACGCTGGGATGTAGCCGTGGTTACAGGAAGGGCTTAAAGAAGCAATGAAGAAGAAAAAGCAGAGAGCTTACGTGTCACATGGAAAAAGATGATTCGTGAATCCTCTCCTACTTTGTTGGCAGCCACACATCTGTAGAGTGAATGGACCTCTGCTTTCTGGATCTTGAAAGAGCTCATGATTTTCTGGGGTATAGGGAGCGTAGCACTTGTTAGAGATTATTATGCACTGGGCGTTCCATTAAACGGTACAAACGCAGGGAAGAATCTGAAAGATTTTACCTTTTGGGCATTATCGATGTCATCCACGATCCGCTCTACAGGGTTGTGACCAGTGCTATTGCTGATATCTTTCCAGCCTTTGCAGGCCGCTACCTGCACCTCAGACCTTGTCAGGCCTGACCTGTTTTAAAGCAAATGAACAGAAAGCAGGTGAAAAAAAACTGCAAATATCTCTCTAAAATTGTCATCATGAAGAACCAACTACATTGTTCAAGGTTCTGTGACATGTAATGACTTATAATACAATATAATGGTAAATTGTCTTGTTTCTAAAAAATGACATCTTTAAATGTTGTCTTTTCCAACAACTAAAATATATATATATATATATATAATATTCCAATACAACCACATTTTACTTGCCCTTGTCTTTCTCAAGCCAAGCTTTAATCTTCCTGAGTAAAGGCAGACATTATTAACTGTTATTAAAATAAAAGCTGCAACAGGTCGACGTGGTTACTTCACGCAGAGAACGTAACAACGTACATTCATTGGTGAAGCAGATTTCCATGGCTTTTCCTGAACATTCTGGGTTTATTTATATTTCAAATCCCCTTTTAGGCCTGGAAATTGCTGTTTTTTCAAAACACATGTTCTTTCCAGGTTTTTCACGACTGTTTGAACCATGTATTACACAAGTTTTGTCTTTAACTGTGAGAACTTCAACTTCCCACTTCGTCATGTGTCCATTCCAATTGTTTCTATTTCTAAATATACTGTTCTTTTTCTTCTGTGTTATGCAACGTATTTTTAGTTGAAGCGTATATACAAACTGCTGCCAGATACTGACTGATATTTTGTTGAATCCAGCTGAAAAAAAAAAAAATCGGGCACATGATTAAAAAAAGCGCAAGAAAGTTTATAAGAAGTGACACGGCCTCAGCAGGAAGAAGCGACAAGCGAGCGCGGCGGGAACAACAGGAAATGTAGCGCAGGACTGACTGAGGAAGTGCTCTGATGTGTACACAGAAGATAAGGAACCTGCTGATGGGCTTCTCTGGCCAAAGCAGCCACGCACGCCTCCTCCTTTCTATCAACAGCCAAAACAAACCGCAGCATACCTGCGTAGACGGCGACCTCCTGCACGATCAGAGCTGCTCTCTTATAGAACAGCTGATCCGCACAGGCGCATGGCTTCTACTACAAATATTAGCACATTCACAATAACTGATGTCTAAAAATGGACGGATCACATCTGCCGATCTGCATTGGGTCACAGTGCACCCTCATTGTCTCGTCTCTTGTTTTTTGTCAACATCACGAAAGCCGCGATTCCTGGCCTGAATCAACAGCCTGTTGACAATGAGCGGCGAGAAGCATGTGAACAGTGTGTGCTGACAACGAAGGTGACTCACGTGAAGGCCACTGGACAGTCCTCTTTGGATATCCACTGCCACTGGATGTGCGCCGGCGTGGGGAAGCCGCGGGCCGTGCACCTCAGGGTGGGGCTGCTGCCATACGGATATATGTCCGTGTCCAGGGCCACCTCCTTCTCAATGATATGAGGAGGAACTGCGGGAGAAAGATAACTGGAATCATCAACGCTGTCCCCCATAAGCGTCGGGAAGCTGTGCAGTAGAAACAGAACGAGGACCACATGCCATTGACCAGCAGCTGGAAGGAGCGTCTCTGCTCCTCTTTCGTGTTCTTATTGCTCAGGACGATCGTGTAGTTTCCTGCGTCCATTTCCGAGACTCCGCGGATGACAAGGGCATCGTTTTTCTGTTTGATCCTGTAGTCATCCTTCAGTGGAAGGCCATTTTTTAACCTGGGCAGACAAGAAGAGAGTATCTCAATAAGTCATATAAGCAGCAGGTTTATTACTTCCCCCCATGTTGCCAACACCACAGAGTGTAAATATACTGTATGTGGTTCTTCTACTAGGAACGTACCATTTAAATGCAGGCTCAGGATAGGCTGAGTACTTGACAGGGATGACAGTGGATGTCTGATCTCCCACATTTACCTCCCAAACCTTTGTCCATGGCTCTTTCATATCAATAAACGGCTTTTCTGAAACAACAAGATAAATCAAACTTTATTGCCATTTCAATATCCATCCATCCATCCATCCATTTTCTATCCCGCTTATTCCTTTTCAGGGTCGCAGGGGTCTGCTGGAGCCTATCCCAGCGCATTTTATGGCGAGAGGCAGGGATACACCCCAGATGGTCGCCAGCCAATCGTGGGGCACACACACCATTCACACACACACTCACACCTATGGGCAATTTAGATTTGCCAATTAACCTGAGCATGTTTTGTATTGTGGGAGGAAACCGAAGTACCCGGTGAAAACCCACGCAGACACGGGGAGAACATGCAAACTCCACACAGAAAGGTCCCAGACCCAGGCCCCAAGGCGGTCTTGAACCTGCGACCTTCTTGCTGTGAGGCAACAGTGCTACCCACTGCTCCACCGTGTCGCCCGCCATTTCAATATCTGAAAGAAATTTGTTTTGGCAAGTTCCCATGAAACTTAAATATAACTAAATGATCTTAAAAACATTCAGATATTATACAACTATTCTGAGGCATAAAACCAGTGATCACACTGGGGATAACAACTCAGATGTGTCTCACTCATCCCATCGACAACTATTCAACCAAGCTCATTGTTGGTCCTATTGAAATCTGTCTAAATACCTGATGAACCTCAATCTATGAAGAAAGTGAAGATGTGGATATTAAAATTAGAAGGAAGGTACAATGTAAGCTTTAAGCTTCTTCAGGGGGTCTTTGCATTAACAGAATTGGGAAAGGAGTTTAAAAATATGATCATATGTATCAAGGAGATAATGCAAACAGCATCTGAATCTTTCCATAAATATTTATCAGCAGACTCTAAACGATATTAGTTTTGGTCCATACCTCCTCAACTGCATACCAAGCCTAGGGCTGGCAGCATTTAGCAGATTAGACTCTATACGTATGTTTTTACTATATTATATAATTAAAATGTTTACTGGAGAAAAATTACTGGAGATTTTTTTACATTGGAAGCAGGTCAAACAAAACAATGGACAAATCAACCAATGTCTCTAGACACAGCCTTTTGTGTTCTGTGTACACTATAAGCCAGAAAATACATGCTGTACTATTACTGTTACAATATGACTCAGTTAGTTATTATGACATTTTTGCGTACACCTACCATACACTTTAAGAAATGCTGAGGCACTTTTCTCCATCTGCCCACTCGACGCGGTGCAGGTGTATTCCCCCGTGTGGTCGACCGTCACGTTGTCCACTATGAGCGTGTTGGACAGCTCCAGCGAGTCCCACAGCTTCTTCTTGTGGGGCGTGGCGTGAGTCGGCCTCGATCCGTTCACCGAGGTCTGGCAGAGAGACAGACGGGTACGAGAAGGGGTTGGAAAGGCCGCGGCATATGTGGTGTGTTTGACTTTTATAATACATAATACATGCGATAGAGACAAGCTGATGGATTCCTGAAAGCAGGAAGTGAGAATGACAAGAGGAAGGGAGATACACTACTCGATACACACAAGAGCTTGTAACGTCACAGAAGACAAAGAGAAACAGCCGGCGCACTGACCAGGGCCTGGCCGGAGTGCGTCCAGTTGAACTCGAGGCCCACGTTGAGCTCGGTGTGGGCCGTGCAGCTGAGCACCAGCCGTTCCCCCACAGACAGCCACACTTGCGTGGGGGTCAGGGTGAGGTCATAGATCTTGTATCCTGCGGAAAAGGGAGGAAAGACACGGCAGTCAGTCGACGGCCTATTGTTCTCCTGAGACCACAGACTCCCTCTCTCTGCATCTATTCTCTTTCACTCACGCACGACTTATCAAAGCGAGCTGTGAAATAATAAAGTCATAAAACACAAAGTGAGCCGATCCCAGCATATTACACAGACAGGTTTTACTTTTGCCAAGAGGACTTCTCGCCATGAGGCAGCAGCACTACCCACCACTCCATCCTGCTTTAAAAATATATACAATATATACAATTTTTCCACCTTACCAACGACAGCCACGATGTAGAGCGGGGACTTGAACGTGTCGTTCCCCAGGTGAGTCTGGCAGGACACGACGCCGGCGTAGCTGATCAGATAACTGGGAACGGTGAAACCCGTCCTGGCGTCCCACAGAGAATCTTTCCCATCGGGATGAAGCTCCTTATTTGGATACTTCTGACAGACACAGACATTTTAAGGTTTTGAACACGAAATACAACATTGTTTAAAAAAGACAGCAGCATAATCTGACTCTACTCCTGTTCACCACATGTTGAATAAAAGGTTGTACAGCTCCTGGTTGTAACACTTTGGATAATGTAGAAATGACTCGTCCTTACAGTGTGGAGCGTTACGTTGAGGTTCTCCAAGGAGCCTCGGCACGGGATGATCACCCGCTCTCCTTCACGGATGAACACCACCTCATATTCCTTGTCAGACGGCACGAACGGCACCTTGTAATCTAAAATCAAAATCAAATACACGACTATTAGATGTGTGTTTAAATGTAGGTAAGAAGATAGTAAAGTTGTGAAATTAGCACAACACTGACAGGGCTGTAGAAGCAAGGGGTCACCTAATTTATTACCAGGCTGAAACAAAATAAAGCACGACCCCGACAACAGAAAACATGACATAATACACCAGCACACATATCAGTGCCTAATTGCTCATGAAGCTCTTCTGTCTAAGTATCTTCAAAGTCAAGTGAAAATGATTTATACCGTGGACAAACACATATACAGATGCTGAAGTCTTGCCATCTTCCACTTTGAGGTCTTTGTAGGAGCACTGATACTGCCCCGTCTCGTTGACGGTTGCGTTGTTGATCTGCAGCGTCGTGCAGAAGAGTCCTGACCCGCTGCAGTCGCTGGTGGAGAAACGAGCGCTGGTGGGAGGAGTCGACCACCTCAGGTGCTGGCGACCTCTGTCGGGTCAGGTGAAAGACAGTTATGTGTGCATGTGTTCATGTGTTCACGTGTGTGTGTGTGTGTGTGTAATGCATTCAGGTATATTTGCATACCTGCATGTAAGTTCAAAGTCATCGGTTTTGTTCATCCTGTGGACGCCATAGATGTTCAGGGTTGGTGGGTCAGGCATAAACCGCAGTTCAATGGCTGAAATGACCAACAAAAAACAGGTCAATCACCACAGGAACTGGCAAACAAACACCAACAACAATGATGACATCAATCTGTACAGCCATAACTCACAATAGCTCCCATGAAGGGGTCAGAGATCAGATAAATTTCATTTAAAAAAAAATAACAAGATTCTTATAAATGCAGAAGCTGTAAGTTTGAAACATGTAATCGCGTGTTCTAAACTTTCCGCTGTTTTGTAACTGGCTCTTTGGCTACCAGGGTCATTTTTCCACTGTTGCAGAAAATGGTGGAGCTGTGTCAAAACAGGAAGCTGGGGAAGATGGGCCGGGTCAGGCTCAATAGAGCCAGCACAGTGCGGCCTAGGTGGGGTTCCTGTTTCTGAGGATACAGGCTGCCCGCCGCCTCCCTGTGAGGCCCTAACACAGATTTTATGGAAAGAGCCGAACATGTCGATCTATAAAGCGGCCTACACGTTAACTTAATGTGACTCAATAACCTCTGATTTAAAAAAATTAATAAAATCTGTGTTTTTCAGCAAACATAAACTGACATTATGACTAGTTGTTACTAATTCCTCTTTGTCAAATAGAACTGTCCCTCCTTTTCTTATCATAGATATCTATAATAGAAGTGAAATTACCTGAAATACTTCACTACTTACTTTCATTTTGTTATCTTTACACAAATGTGAATTGAGTTATTTGAGAAAAGAAATAGAAACAGGCAAATATTTTGCCTTCAACGGCTAAATAAAACACTTCTCCGTACTATTATTCCAATGACAGTTTGTAGGTACAAAGATTTGTGCGTTATGAATTTATCCTCTTACCAGCAACCCAACTGATCTCCAGAATAATGCCCAGAAGTGGAATGACGGACACTGCCAGAGCCATCATCCCACAGAAGACCTCATGAACATTCAGTGTCAACTCTCTGCTCCTAATCCATTGACCTCCGATGGTTTATATTCCCGCTCTGTTGAATGTTGTCAGCGCGGCGATCTCCTGAAAAACGGGCTCCGAGCAGCGGCAGCAGTGGACAGTGATCAGCAGCGTGTCCCCATGGAGCTGGATCTGCTGCTGAGGATGGAGACAGGCTTGAGCTGGGCCGCCTGCAGGGGAGGAGCGTCTCGCTCGCTCTTTCTCCGGCTGCTGCTAAAACACAGGACATGAGAGACACCTCTCCTTGTTGCTGCCCGATGGAAGGAGAGTTTACTTCATTTGGATGTTTGCTTTGAAGGAAAAATGCAATTAATGTGAAATGTGTGAGGGTGGAAGAAACATTTAGGTAACACTAAAGCATTAAATCATAATTTAGTTTTTAAACTGTTCTTTTGAATGATAGTTTCTTAAAAAAAACACACACACACACACAGACTAATATTTAAAGGTGATTATTCATAGGTTCAAAATCCAAATGCAAGAAAAATAGGAAAAAAAAAATTGAGAAGAGGACATTCATTCTATTACACAGCTTTGGTGATTATCCAGTTCTAATTGGTCAGTTTAGGCTTTTCCTGTCTGTTATTTCTGAATAGGTTGTTTAGGGAAAAATGTATGAATTTGTAATAAATAGAATTATATTTCAATCCATATTATTATTGCTTTCTTGGGTCACCATTGCTGGGTAGCTGACAGGGTTTATTCCACATCGCACTGTTTTACAATCCCAGCCTGATAGCTGAGCATTATCCTTTGCTTAAAACAGTTGTATTAAAATTAAAACATGATAAATAACATAATAACTGACAGGCAATCATGGTTCCCACAGAATAAATAAATTCTTAGAACGTACGTCATCTCCTGATTTTTTCCTGTCGTGTCACCAGCACTTAAATATCTACTTGACGGACTAACACAAGATTTGTTCACAGATCTGGTTCATGGTCCCCGAAGGATGTAGGCCGTCATACAGACTTTCGGAGATTCCCTGATTTTTCGCTTCTCACGCCACCACATGTGTAGAAATATGAGTCAAATGTCTAAACGAGTCCTGGGTGGACTGCCACGTAATTTAAGACACTCATGTAGCCCTCACAATGAATTACAGGTGACTAACTTTTTAGCATTAAATTCCCTGTGTGTGTTTCGTCAGACAGCCATTCGCTCTTGAATAAACTTGAACAATTGTCAACCTGTCATTTAACGTGCTCCATCTGCTCTTTCAACCTCAATTTCAGGAAAGTGTTAACAAATCAGGAATCCTTATATATCTAAAGATGTATGATAAGAAAGAGAAATTTAAATATGTCAATCACAGATGGGCTACATTGCAGTGCATTACGGTTCACCTTGTGATAAATGAAAACGCAGCAGCACCTTGACCTCCACTAGTCTATTTTCTAATGATCATGTTTTTTTCCATCAGATTTTCAGATCTGCCTTCAACGTGATGAATGTGTCATTTCACCTGAGGAGAAGGAGGATGCCTGTGTTCGGTGCTGGCGTGGATACAGCATGACGGGGGTTGTGTGTTAACGTGCTACGACCGCATGTTTCCTGGCCTGGTCACTTCTACAGGGACTGTCTGCCCACTGAACCGCCCACCCTCCCCCGAACCGGCGCTTCCTGGAGGGCCCTCTACTGTCAGGGGCACCTCTGGTAGAAGCTGAAATCATGAATCATTTTCCATTCATTTGTCTGCTTCTGTTTTCCATACTCAACACGAGGCGAGCGCTTTGAACTGCGGATCACTCAGAGACAAAGAAAAACATAAAAAGATGATTTTTGAAGTATTTGAGCGATATAAGTGTAAAATCGCGCTAGATCATTATATTTCACCTTTATAAGGTATGTTGTTAAGACGTAAGATGTGATGTCTAAAGTTTCTGAAAAACTGATAAAAGAAAGCATATTCACAAAGGTGTACAGGAAGTGATAAAACTGTAGAATAAATAAAAGATTTATGGTCCTTGCGAGAAAAGAATTGTCTTGGCGCTAATGCCTCTGGGGTCACAAGAGGGATTTCAAAGGTCAGTGTCCCACAATTGAAAGCAGAAAGAATGGCCGCGCAGGGTTTGTGTACGGAGAGGGAGGGGGCGAGTGTGTTCGTTTCACATTGTTGAGATTGAGGCAGAAACGAGGGCACAGCACGAATGACATCAGAGGGGAGAACGATAAGCAACTAAAAACAGCAACTGAAACAAGAGGAAAACTAGACGGCTGATAGCGAAATCCAGTGATAACAAATGAAGAGATTTATTCAAAACAGACCATATTTTGTTTTTGCTGTTTAATATTTCTATTTTGATGGTCTAATTATAATAAACAGCATTCCGTCATGGTTCATAAGCGCCTAGATAGACGGATCTGAACACCCTGTTCGCCCCCCCCCCCTTCCTACCAAACCATCCACTCAGCTGTGATTGGCTTTGATTGAATTGGGGTCAGTGAAAGAAACGGAGGTCAAGTATTAACACTCCTGGAGCAGAAGGAGGCTACGTGGGTCCTGTTGTGACATCATAACCAAAGCCACTTCTAAATGGGTTGTGTTCAGTCAGGTTTCAGCATCACTAAACCACAGGATGAGTGGGTGGTCCTATTTCATTTTGTGTGTCTGCAGTAACAACAGAGACTAACTGAATATTATATAGACTATTATGCACAAGCAATAAAAAAATGTTTTATTATAACAGGGTCATTTTATGGAAATGTTTGGAGAATTCGTTTTTTATTAGGAAATAATGTGAGAAAAAGTATTTGTTCGAGTGATCTCATGGGAGTTGGAGATTAAAGAGCATGTGTGTGTAATGTATGAAGTAATGGGAGATTTATATGTGATGGAGAGAGAACAAAATAGATGCAATAAAACTTTGACTGTAATTTCCTTGTGATGAGATATAAAATATAATAGTATTATTATTATTATCTTAAGTATCATAAGTATGGTGAGACAATAATGATATCTTTGTTGTCACTATATATAATATAAGCTAGTATAATGAAACAAAATAGTGGTATATAAGGTATATATTAGCATATAATAGCACCAGAAGCAGTCTACCATTATATATACATTCTCCAGGTGGGAGACAGATAATTGTTTTAACTCATGCAGTCAGTGCCTGTGTAAAAAACATGGCTGCACCATCACGGTTTGAACAGCGCCTGTTCCCTAAACGCCTCACAAGAGTGTCGACACAAATTTAATAATGTTCTAATTGACACCTCACATAAAGTATTCAGAAGACACCACAATTTACAAATTCCTAAAATGTCTCTCATGCAGGCTACCAGGTAGTTGCTGCAATTTACTATGTTCCCTAAATGTGTCACAGATTATTGGTATATAGTACTATAGTAATTTAGTAACTATCCCCCAAAAATTTGTATTGGTATAATATTGGTAGAAGCTGAAATTCCACCTCACATTTCAGGTAGGTACTATATATTTCTGGAGAACCATAATTCTTGCAACTTCATTTCTGTTCACACATGTGAAGCGAATCAGATTAACAGTCGTCAGGATATGTGACATGATATGAGAGAGAGATTATTTGCTTCATACAGTATAGAAAGATCAGCACTAAAAAGCAGTTGGCATTTACTTTAAAAAGATTCTCTGTTTCTCTCTGCCCTTGAAACAAAGGGCAGAGAGGTAATGTAAGTCTCTACATATGTACATTCTTGAGGTACTTTTTCTTCTTCTTACTACTACAAATCATCTCACAGTAATTTAGATTCACCTTTTGACTCGTATAAACTCCTGAAGATCAAATAAGATGACCAGGATTAATAATAGAATTATTAAATAGATTACCTACATTTTCACTGGATGATTTTCTGCAAAACAAGTACTTTTACTTAATACATCAGTAAATTGTGTGACTTATACAGTTCTTCTTTACTTTTACTTGTAACTGAGTATTTTATTCTATTTTACTAAATAAAGGACCTGAGCACTTCTTCCTCCACTGTAGAGTGTTCATGGAGCACCGGCTTGATTGCAAGGCGAGACGTCGCTGCAATCTTTGGGGGATAATGAGGGTCCAGCTCTGGCCACAGCAAAACAGATGAGGACGCTCTGAGGACGGGGAAGGGAGGGAAGCAGGAAACAGTCCCCACTTCCTCAGACAGGATACTTTGCTTCTCTAAGAGGCATCCTGGAATCTAAGGCCTCAAAGGCCTTACCAAGTCTTTCACACAAAAACACTTCTTTCCCTTTGTCACAGTACTGTGCTGTGGAGAAAGAGAACACACACACACACGTGTGAAGCCGTGAGTAGAAAGCTCAGCAAAAACAGAGCATGAGTGAAGTATGGAGGCCAGGAGGTCAGTTCACGCTGTTTTGGACAGGCCGTCCTGAAGATCAAAGCATGACAAACTGATGCGGATTCTGAATCCAGAGAAGCACTTTGATCACTTTTCATACTATACACAGTACACGTGCATACACACAAACACACACACACACACGCCAACACTGGCACATTGTCATTGTCTTCTCAGCCGACCCTTTATTGTAAGCTTAAGGTTTGTTTATGATTTTGAAACCTACATTTACCAGTGTAACTCCTACTACAAAAAGGACGGAATTGTTCTTTTTACTGCATGTGCATGTGACGGATGAAGCCATTTTGCAGAAAATAACATTTTACACAAAACCATGATGATTACATAAGATGCTTTAGAGAAAGATCTTACTAATAATCATTCTTATCAGGCCCACATTTACATGCTTCACATTAAAGTGATGCTTTCATGTTAATGAGAAATACAATAATAAGTAGCATAAGAAATACTACACTGCTCTTAAAGGGGATATTGTGTATAACTGGCATGATTAGACTAAAGCAGCGGTCACCAACCCTGGTCCTGGAGGGCTACCGTGGGTGCAGGATTTTATCCTAACCAGGCAGGAACACACCTGTTTCTACTAATGTAGGTCCTTAGCAAGTGCTCTAGTGGTTAATTATTAGAATCAGGTGTTGCTGCCTCGTTGGAACAAAACCTGCATCCACGGTAACCCTCTGGGACCAGAGTTGGTGATCCATGGACTAAAGCATGCTTTGCTTTAGTCTAACTTAAATGCACTCACAAATGCAGACCTTTTACATGTAACAATTGAGTGGAGTTTTGATTCTGTTACTTTTATTTATTCAGTTCAGTTAATGAAAACTATTTGAGCATCCATTTTTTTTCAAACAAATGTGCAAATAATTCACTGGTTCCAAGCAACCTTTAAGTTGAGATCAGCTAGTTTTCTTGTTCTTTTATCCTATTCAGACCTAATTTCTTCGGTGTTTGGACTTTTAGTGAAAAAATAATAATAAATTGGCTTTGAGCATTTCTATACAAAATTATTCACAGATGAATTCGATAATGAAGATGAATTGTGGCCCTGACTGGAATACTTTACTTTTATTACTACATTTGACTTTATCTAAATCTAACTTGATGCCATATTTTTTTATTATTATTATTATTATTTTTAATTCTAACTGATGCAATTAAGGTGTAGGTCCAATGGCCATGAGGTATCGCCATTGAAAGATTTATAAACGTCAAAATATATAAAAGTGCATCACTTTTCTGCGGAAATGTGCTGGATCTGGATGTTTTGCTTGGTTTTGTAACTCAGCTCCACTTCTTAGTCCTGTGATGGGCTCAGTGCTGCCACCTGCTGCTCTGCTTCAGCACAGTGCTAAGCTCTTCTTGAGAAATGTATGTATTGGGTATTTTTGCACAAATAATGTGCAACCAATAACATAAATATAATTTCATAAGTATTTTAAACATTTAAATAATATCTCGATATGTCCCATGGTCAAGTTTCACCCCCGGAACTATTTCGCCCGTTTTTCCCGACGGACACTTTTTCGTGTGGCACAAAACAATGACAGCGACCCGCTGCAGCTGAAGCTGGAATATGAGTTGGAGCTTAGTCCACTTTAGCTTTATCGATGTTTTGTGGTCATTTCTGTCTCTTTGTTTCCTTATAGCGTTTGGCGCACACAATTTCTCATCGAATCTGCCGAGAAAATACGAGACGTCTCGTCTGTTCGTGTTATTTCAGGATCTCATTCGATACGGAAAAACAAAACAAAACCTTAAACGGGACGAGTTTTTGTTAGTGTTCGACGTCCCCAAAAGGTAAAGGTCTCAGGTTATTTTAACTTTAATTCAATTCTTTACCTCCCAAATACTTCCCATATAATTACTTTTCGCCCCACAGCGCCCCCACCTCTGGTTTACTGTGGTGCAGGTGAAATCCGGAATTACAGATGCGAAGCAGGATTTGGGGAGAAATTGATGCTCACGCGAGATAAAACACACATTTTTATGGAAAATATGCAATATTGAAGAAAACTAACACACCGTAGACTCTGATAACAACCTTGGCTTTAAGATATATTCTGTTGTGTATTATTGCTACATGTTGGAAAAGGTAGGGGCGAGATGTAAGGAGTCTATTACTGATTTTTCTGAGGGTCACTGTGAGACTCCAGAGTGCGAAGCTTAGAGAGTCTAATGTGAGGCGATGCTTACATAGATGTGCTTTTTTCCCCCCCCTGTTTAGGTGGTTCTGGCACTTCTATGCAGTCTCTGTTGGTTGGCATGGCTTTCTCCTGGCCCTATTCCTGAACTTCAGATTACAGCATCAGTCATACCCAGGATGGCTGAGTGCGATATTGGACATGTTGACAGGTGTCCCCCACACAGACATTCCAGGTAGGCCGACACCACTCTGTCTGCAGAGACGCAAAGTGTTTAACTGATCGGCAGAAAGTGAGTGGCCATTTTGACAATTGATTGTTCACTTTGTGTCCTTTTTTTATATTTGAGAAATCCAAATTCTTACGATGTGTTTTCCTGTTGGCTACATGCTGGTACCTGACATTTGTCCTGTCTGTAGTCCCACAGCTGTCCACTCTACTGGTGCTCCTGCTGCTCTGGGCCCACTCCCTCAGGAGGTTGCTGGAGTGCTTGTTCATCAGTGTTTTCTCTGACGGAGCCATGCATTTGGTGCAATACGTGTTTGGCCTGGGGTATTATGTCGTAATGGGGTTGACGGTGCTCTGCTCAGATCGCTTTGGAAAAGGTTAATTGGATATTAGTACTTACTATATTTGCTATTCCTTTCTACTTCTACTGTGGAGTTCTGATTTTTGTTATAATTTTTTTTAGGGACTGGTCCCCTCCTCTCACAGCTGGACTGCCTGCATGTAGCTGGAAGTGCACTTTTTCTTTTGTCCTCACTGCTGCAGCATCACTCCATGGCCCTGCTGGCCAGACTGCGAAGTGGAAAGTCAGGTGAGCACACAGATTTCTCGGCTAAAAGGACTGTAGCAGTGTTTCAGTGCTCACTTCATTATGGGCTTCAGCGGTACTAGGGTATTATTATTGTATCAGGATATTTTGGGATCTTGAAGATATGATTTTCAATACAGTTGACGGTACAATGGCTGGTCTTTTTATTAAACTGATACAGAGATATTGTACTGAGGTAATTAGATCTCAGTACAAAAGAGTTCACTGATGTGACTGACTACATTTTGATTATATCTTTTCTCCTGTTGGTAGTGGTTGTGTAATCATATTACGTTTGAAGGCGTGCTTTACTGTAATATTTGTTTTCATATACAGGAAACAGGATTGTTTTGTTCACTGACGCATCATTGATGTCAGTGAATTGGATTTCTACTAAACTGGTTCAACTGCTGTTTGAGTAGGGGCACCTTCCCTTTTATGGAACTTTATCAGAAATAGCTTTGACTTAAACTGAACGCCAGTATGTGCACTGCCCTTTTGTAGAAATTCATAGTGCTGAGTGTTGTACCTTTTGATGTTGTGTCGGATTGCATTTTACATGGAAGAGTTTCTGTGTGTGTGAATGTATGAGTAGAGAGGTGTTCTTTATCTCCTACAGTGACACAATGGCCCATTAATCTGTAGAGTGCTAAGAGGTCATACACTGGAAACCTTAGAGAGTTTAATGAATTTGAGCCTATGGTTAGACAATTTTCTGTTTGCTATTGAAACATGATTGTCTTAAAGTTCACCCTCTGTTTTCACATCTACTCTTGGTCACACCAAGTAAAAAACTTTTGCTTATTGTTTTAATATTCTGTATTATTATTATATTGTGTTCCCCTGGTAAAAATAGTAAAAAATAGATACTGCCCAAGCCTACTATACATTACGACACACCATTTCACAAAATCCCATGGGAATTTAAAGGACTGAAATTAACACCTGTATGGTCTATTGACAGTGCATTAATTGTTTGTTTGTTTTTACAAAAAAAGGGTGTCATTTGAAGAAGCTGAACATATATTGACATAATTTTCTGGTTTTAGTTATTATATGGTGAGAATGTTATGAAACCAGTAAGGTTACACAGCAAGCAGACAGTGAACAATGTCAGCATTCATTTGAAGTCATGTTTCTGGTCACCTGATGAGTCCATTATAAGCATAAAACCAATGATGCTTTATTTTAAATTGGTGTATTTTTTATCTTGTTTTTTCTGTCCTGTCTCACAGGGACAGTGGAGACGTTGGCTCACAGAATGCCAAAGGGAGGCTGGTTCGAGCTGGTGTCATGCCCGCATTACTTTGCAGAGCTGCTGATCTATGTGTCGCTGAGCTTGGTTTTTGGAGGCCTCTCTCTTACCTGGTGGCTTGTTGTCCTTTATGTGCTCTTCAACCAGGCGCTGGCAGCACAGCTTTGTCATGACTTTTACATCAGCAAATATGAGTCATACCCAAGGCATAGAAAAGCATTTATACCTTTTGTGCTGTGAACATCTGTTAACTTTTGCAATGGGGCCCAACAGCACAATGCTGGCTGTAGATGGTTTCCTGGTGTGAATGTGTACATGTAAGAATGTAAAGTGGTGCCAAAAGAGATCACTTCTTTCCTTACAAGAACATCTTGCTATAATGTAATAATGATTTATTTCTTCCATCCCTTTATTATGTTATATTATCTATGTTATAACTCATAACTAGTACAGTAAAGATTAAATGTACCAATTTTTTTTCAAAACCAGAAGCAATTCAATTTTGATTAACAAATTTACATTTCCATTTTAAGACAATAATGAGGGAAATTATGGTATATTGTGACATACTATTTATTGTTTCATAACAAAACATGTTTTCTCATAAAAACATGGCAATATTGCACTGCCATAAAACAAACATTGGGAAGTAGCTTTGTAATACATATTACTATAAAGTAAAATAACTTTATATCAAAATAACTAGATAAATTGAAATAGTTTACTCTCTGTATACTTATTTATATGGTGCATTTTTTCTATGATATATGTACTTGGAAATTCCACTAGATGGCGACGTTATTTATTTGATGACCTCAGAATGAGAGCTGAATAAAAAATACATTGTGAAAATGTGTATATTAGTATATGTATTATTTTTCTAACTAGTAGGATATATGTGTTCCTATAGAAAAGTGTAACAATTAATTCAATTTTTTATGTTTGAGGAAATGAGCGTGTGTTACATAGTCTTACTGGGCACATTTTACATTGGGTAAGACATGCAAATAAAGCCATTGTAAGAAAAAGCTGCAATTTTTGTTTGAAGTCGGCTTTTTTTTTTTTTAGAAAAACTGCAATACAATCATTTCCTCCCAATAATAATCTTGACAATTTTAGTGTTGGTTGCTCACATTTCACACTCACTCACGTTTTCGGCCTTTTGTTATAGTCAGTGAAACTCAGGTTTATTTTCAGTCACATTTTAGTGACTTTTTTTTTAATCTTTTTGTTTCGGTCGTTGTTAAACTTTAGTAATGCAATACAATACAATGATGTCGACGAATAGTTATAGTCGGAATTTTTTTGGACAAAATAATCGCATGAATAAAGATGCAGCAAGTAGAATTTTTTTCACCTTTTGTTTCTTCCGGGGTTTCATTGAGCACATTTTCCTTTAGATCTGAATGCGGCTGTTACGGACAAGGAAACGGTCCAATCAGCGAGCTGTCCAGTGCCTGCGTCAGCCTACGGTATCACGTCACTCTCCCGACGGACCAATCACGACTCCGGTTCGGACCTCCACGGTACCGTTGTGTTGGCTCGCTCGGTCTGAGCCGTGACGTGTGATAGCGAGGAGTCACTCAAACGGTACAGGTTGCTAATATGAAGTTAGCTGCCTCTGCTGCTGTTAAATTAATTAAATATATTGATTTACTGGAGACAAATTAACGCAGAGACTTCCGTCGGTGTTCCGGGAGCAACAATGCCTTTCATTGTCGGCGGAGGAGACGCGCGGGCTGGGGGGAAAGTGATGTGCGTCCTGCTTCCGCTCGCCGCCGCCGCCGTGTTGTTGTTGTCGGTCGAAGTTGCTGCTTCTCCGGAGGAACAGAAACCCGTCCAGGAACAGCAGCCTCCACAAGAGGTAACCCCCCACCGACTTCACCGTGACCCATCACGCCTTCTATCGCTAAAGGGGGAAGCCGGTATCGATGCTCGCCGCCACTTCCCCATAGCGCCGCCGAGCTAGCTGCTACATGCTAACCTGAGGCGTTTCACGTTACACTCCGCATAGCTCCAGATCGAAGGTAGAAGTTCAGTCAAACATCTCAGAGTCATGCAGATATGTAATGGAGATGTGGGATCACGTAGAGAGGTCTGGGGTGTAGCTTTCCAAGGTCAAACTGGAATAACATCACAAATTTTGTGTACAAATATACTACTTTATTATTAAGCATCTTCCATAGCATCAAATAAAACAAAAATGTGTTTTTCACAAGATAAGCACCAATACGCAAGAACCCCAGAGAACAAAGAGTAAAAGTACAGATCTCTGACCAGGAAGTTACTTTAGTTAAAGTCTCCTGTTAGGCTAATACTTTAGGGAACGTATTTGATATTAATTACCTTTAAGTATTCGCAGTAATATAATATTAAATGTACTTTAAGTATTTAAATTAAAGTAAATATTTTTAGTAAAAAAAAAAGGAGAAGGCTTCGGGTTTCCACATCACACTTGTGACACAACTGAAAACCTAACCAGACTTGTCTTTCAGTTGATGTCACAAGTTATGCCACTTATCAGGCTCGTTTGCACTCTTTCCCACAGATTTCATTTTTGTACAATGTGTGGAAAATGCTTAATCAAAATCTAGTGTTGTAAAAGTAATGGTTGATAGAAATGTTAAAAAAAAAAATATATAAGTAAAGAACATAATCCTAAAAGAAAAAAATCTTAAATAGTGTTACATTACACCACTGTCAATTAAGTACAATAAAAAGTGAGAAAGACAATCAAATACTGGAGAACTTTATTAAAACCATAAAAAATATATTAACACTGACGAAAGGAAACAAATAATGAAAGTAAATCAAGATCTGGCTCTTAAAACTGAAGTTGCCTGTGTAATATGTGGGGGCAGCATCTTCTAGATCCTTCGTACATACATTATATTGGTGAAAATACTTGCTCACCCATCCAAAAAATCAGGTGTTCCCATCACTTTACAACTGTCAGCTGTATTATAAGAAAGTGTAAGTGTTTGGGAATGACAGGAAGTGGTACGCTAGTAAACTGATGGAGCGGGGTCAGTGGATGCTGAGCCTCATAATGTGAAGAAGACACCAACTTTCTGCAAAGTCAATCACTACAGATCTTCAAACATCATGTGGCCTTCAGAATAGCTTCAAGAAAAGAGCTCAGAGAGCTTCATGGAATAGGTTTCCATGGCTGAGCAGCTGCATTCAAGCCGCACATCACCATGTACAATGCAAAGTGTCAAATGCCGAGATGTAAAACACACCACCACAAGTGTAAGGTTTGGTGGAGGGAGAATTCTGGTGTGGGGGGTTCTCCAGAAGCTGTGCTTAGCCCCTTAGTTCCAGTGAAAGGAATGTGAATGCTGCTGCAAACCAAGAAATATGTTATATTGAACCCCATAGAACAGGAATGGGATGTCACTTAAAACCATATGATGGTTAAGCCAGGTGAGCGAATACCTTTGGCAATATATTGTACTACTGAAGATGGCCACACCATGCTTTTTGCCGTTTGGTTGATTTATAAACATTATCGTGAGCTGTGTCAGACTAAACGAAGCTGCCTGTTACTGTGTTGCTTTTATTTCACAGAAAGCCTCAAGCCCCCATCCTGTAGGCCCGGCAGTGTCTGAAGATGACCCCGGTAAAGGCAACCTGGGTTTCATCCATGCCTTCGTGGCTTCTTTCTCTGTTATCATTGTGTCGGAGTTGGGAGACAAGACATTTTTCATCGCCGCCATCATGGCGATGCGTTACAACCGCCTCACCGTGCTGGTCGGCGCCATGCTGGCCCTGGGAGTCATGACATGTCTTTCCGGTTAGTATAGGTTTATATGTATACATTTATGCATATATCTGTAATGAAGAATTATTCCTCTGTCCCTTTTCTTCTAAATAATTACGACATCACCACCTCCACCCCACAGTTCTGTTTGGCTACGCCACTACCATTATTCCCAGGATCTACACATACTACGTGTCCACCGCTCTGTTTGCTATCTTTGGTGTACGGATGCTGAGAGAAGGGCTGAGAATGAGTCCAGATGAGGGCCAGGAGGAGCTGGAGGAGGTGCAGGCAGAGATTAAAAAGAAGGATGAAGAGGTACAGTTTTGTGGTCAAATAATAACTTTTTATAGCTGTAATACCTAGAGAGGAGCAAGGTGTCACTATAAGATGTGCCGTCATGCCTAATGGATTGTTAATCATATATAAAAGTGTGAGAATGGGATGTAATTGTTACTAGTTTTAAAGGTAAAATTCCCAGATGGTCAGTAATACCGTTCAAACTTCTGATAATAAGGAGCGATTAGAAATCACAGTAAACACTGTCAGACTGACCCCTATCAACCAAAGCTAACAATGACACATCCTGTGATGTTGAACATAAGGGTTTGCTTGTGCACTTTGGACTCCTCATGCAGGAGTTTTACTTATAATGGAATATTTTTTACTCTGACTCTTAAATACTCCATTGCTACTTTTAGTTAAGTAAAGGATCTGAGTTCTTATTCCACCTCTGGCTATTTGACTTTACCTTATGCTTGTCTGGATTGGAATCATTACAAACGGATAGGGGCACATTTTTATTATACTGTAGATTGAATCAAGCATAAAATTTTTTTAAAAAAGTGTCACTACAAATGTATAGCATTCTTTTATTTTGTGTGCGTGCGTGCAGCTCCAGCGGGCGAAGCTGGTTAACGGGGCCCCAGATGTGGAGGCTGGATCAGGGACCGCCATCCCTCAGAGAAAGTGGCACAGCTTCATCTCGCCCATCTTCATCCAGGCCCTCACCCTCACCTTCCTCGCAGAGTGGGGGGACCGCTCCCAGCTGACCACCATCATCCTAGCTGCCCGGGAGGTTGGTGGGACGTTTACTCTAACACATATGGCTGCTGGCCACGTGCTTTTATAACAAACATTCTTCCCTTGGGTAGCATTGTGTGTTATTGTTCAGAATTAACATGTCTTCCGTTTAAATGTACAGGATCCATTTGGAGTAGCGGTGGGCGGTACCCTCGGACACTGTTTGTGCACAGGACTCGCTGTGATAGGAGGGAGAATGATCGCCCAAAAAATTTCTGTCAGGACAGGTGAGACGTTCTTCTTAATACACCTATTCCACTGTTATCACCATTACAAGTTTTTACTCAACTGACACAAAGTGCATAATGCTTTTTAAAACTAAATAAAAGTGACAATTTAAACAGTATAATTGAAATGCCGAAATAACAATTTCAATTCAGAACTTTTATTTGGTGAAAGAATAAGAATTTTTTTTTTTAAATTGTATTTCTATTTTTACTGGAGTATTTGAGTACTTTGTTCACCACTAGCAACACAAAGACTATGAAATGCAGGGAGGATTGTAAAATGTGACATCTGCTGTTAATCCATCCTTTTTTTAAAACTATGCAAACTAGCACATGATTGTTGAAGGGGGAAAAATTAAAAAAATAGAATCCAGCAAAGTGTCTTACTTGTAAGTACCGAAAAAAAGAAAAGTTATAGCCACATTAATCTGTATGGAGATGCCAAACTGACGAAGAAAAAAAACGATACCATGTCAACTTTTATAAATAGCTTATAAGTTTTAACTAATGATTTTATGGCCTCATGCAAAAGAGCTGCAGGGCATTTGAACTGCATTATGGTTAACTAATGTGTGCAGATGACTTGGAAACTTTTTGCTGTTGGCTTTATACAACGTGAAATACTCTGTCATCAATAAAAGCATCTGTGGCCTGTATTAATAACCCAGCAGCATTTTAACTCCACAATAAACACAAATGAATTAGTAGTCTAGGTCTATGTGAACAAATCAGAAAAATGAAAATAAATCATCTACATTTTTTAAATAGAACTTATAAATATAACATTTAAACATAAGTGTGTTTTAAAGATTCATATATTTAGAATTTAGAATTATTCTTACTAACTATACTTTTGAAGATTAGGTTTCTTGGTGAGGGTGTGGGGGGTGACGGGGCATGTGGGTAGGAAAGATAAAGGGGTGAGGTGGTGGAGAGCTTTGAATGCTGTTGCTGATGTTATTTATGGCTCCTGCATCTCCAGGATCTCCTTTTCTCCATCTCCTGAAAGTGAAAAGCCAGCATATTTTCAGTTTAAAGCTCTGAAGTCGTCCAAAATCTTTTGTCCGTTGCAGCAAACCTGAAGCCGGCGTTTTTTTTCCCTTCCCCTGTGAGGCGATAGATTTACTGATTCATTTCTGTCTCCTTGTGGAACTCGAATGTTCTTTTTGGCCCACAGCTTTTCCCACAACTTCCCCCTTCTCCTTCTTCCACTGCTCCAATCTGCTCCCCCACTCCTAAATCAATCAATCAATCTTTATTCACGCAGCACTTTTCATACATTTAAAAACATAACATGACTTCACAAAAGAAAACAAACAGATGAAATACAGTAACCCCAGCTCCTTTCCCTCTAATAGACACACACACAGACTCACACACAGAGAGCCCCATCAGGAAAATCTGGAGTTAAAAAAACACTAACAGAATAAAAATTAAAAAGGGTGAAGACCACAGAAAGACCACAAAAATGAATACTAAAATAATAAAAGGCAAGACAGGATGAAAATCTAAATTGATGAATTGAAGCTTGACCAAACGGGTGAGTGCTAGCCCCCTTTTGGAAAAGAAAAATCAATTCATCTCTAACAGGTAGAATTCTACCTGTTAGAGATGAACAATCTCTACCTGGAGAGTTCTAGAAAAGAAAAAAATACAGTGAATCACAACCGTAAAAATCAATGTCAACCATTCTTTTTAATGTATAAACTGATGTTTCAGAGAATTTATGCTCCTGAAAATTAGCTTCAAGGCTTAGTAAAAATGTAAAATGAATTTCATTGGGAAAAATGCATGAACCCTGACTGAATCCCAGGCGGCTCGAGCAGCTCAGTTTAATGTTAACGCTCCCTCTAGCGTGAGGGCGGCCAAATCTTAGCGTTTCAAATTGTAAACATTGCATCTCTACAAGTGCAACCAGACGGGAGAGGAAAGTTACACATGAATGTATGGTAGAGAAAAAAAACTGATATTTCTGCAGCGAGGGAGAGATACAGACAACTGAGCCATAGAATGGGAGAGGAAAAAGGAACAAATGCAACAAAAAGGAAAAAGTTTAATCCGGAACGGACAGACTTATTTCTGCTCATGCTTTCCACTGGCAGCACTAAACCAGTGTCTCCTGTTCAGAAAGCTTGGAACTTCTTGGAAAGAGGCAGCGTGAAACACATTCAACGCTCGACATGCTCATGAGTTTTTTTCCACTCAGAGTCTGATTCTGGGTCAACGCAAAAAGCCGTTACACGTTACCAAAGAATACATGAAGCAGCAATTATAAGAGCTTTGTGATCAAACAAAGGAAACCGCCATGTAGGCATCAACTGCCATAAAGAAAAGTAGAATATTAACTCAGGATGTGCTGATCCAGCGACGTGGAGCCGTGTTCAGGCGCCATGTGTCATCTGAGCTGTGGTCGAGTCCTCTCATGTGTGACATAGTTCAGCTGTCAGTTCATGGCAGGTTTCTCCAAGATGGATCAGAAAGTGTAAGGTTAGCTCCTGTTAGGTGTCACCCCCTATAGACCAATACAGGATGATTTAACAGGCGGCTACTGGTTACATTGTACATTTAACTCATAGGAAGTTTCTGTTTAGATCATCAGATGTAGACTTTTATTGTTTTTCCCTTTACTGGATTTTAGGAACAAACTCTGAGGAATTTTTTATGTTCAACAAAGTACATTTAGATTTCAAAAAGTTGTAAAAACTATATGTTGGGGATGAGTAACGTTCACTAAATAAGACGGGCAGATAATGTTACATAAGTCATACACAACATTCTATGCATGTCCACAGTTGTCCACTTTCAAGGCTTTTTTGGTTAAATGATTAATGAATACAATGTTCTCTGCATGTTTTCCCCTGACTTTTGCCATTATTTTAATAGCGGGACAATATGACAGTTACTTTGCTTCATAACAAATCTGACAAACCACAGTATAACTAAATGGCTTCTTTTCCCATTTTGCCTCCACAGTTACAATCATCGGAGGGATTGTTTTTCTGGCATTTGCCTTCTCTGCCCTCTTCATCAAGCCAGACGCTGGATTATAATTGGAAGAAGGACTTTCAGGTTGACTCTGTACATAAGTGTAACATTTTGGTTCCGTTGCTGTAGAGAGACGGTAGTTCTGACTCTGTATGTGTCCAGCAGCAAGTGTGAACTGCTCACCCGACAGCTTAAAGCCTTTCCTCTCTTCCTAGAAAGCCTCGGTTCCACTACAGCCTCTATATGCCCCGGGAGGGGGGGCATGTTCATATAAATTATCTTAGTAGCATTCAGCAACTTTTTCCCAGGAATCTTAACCGATAACACACAGCCAAAGATGTGTGGGAGGTGGATTTGTTGAATGCTAGTAAAATAGAATTTTTATTTTTTTTAAGTGAAATGGCTTCAAATCATGATTTATATTAAGCTTGGAGCAGAAAACCCTGGGAACATGTTTCAACTTTTCAGGGAATTAAAAAAAAATCAGTGGAACCAGATCGGCTGGTGGAGCCGAGACCAGTTAGGAGAGGGGGGGCAGGACCAGACTCTAGAGCTGTAATCTCATCACAAGGTGCGTGAGAGAACTCGGATTGTTCCTGACTGCTGCCCTCCCGTCTTAGAATCCCTGCTTCTCAGAAATGAAGCCTCCCGACGTGAAGTACTTCCCCCACACACACACACACACACACACACACACACCGAGTCAGTTTCATATGTCCTTTCCTTTTGCCTTTTGTTTAGTTTTGTGTGTGTTTTTAAACATTGGAACTGTTGATTTTTTTTGTCTGTAACATGGACCCAGGTGCTGTCAGGTGACAGGATTCTAACCCAGTAGTCGGAGCTGCTAGTTCCCTGCTGCATGCAGCATCCACCTTCCCCTCTGATGAGATTTGACATTCTTTGCTGCGGTGCATAAAAATATCTCAAGTAGTGGGCCTACTTTACTTAAGTGTGTTTTTTTCCAATGGGAGGGAAAAAAATTATAACAGAGAGACAACCAACAGCAAATAATTTACTTTTTTTGTGGTCGGATTTGAGATTTTATTTAAAGGTAGACATGATCAGAATATTTCTTTTAGTTATTCCTCTGTTCCACTGGCGATACATAGGATGAGTTTTTGAGAGCGAAGCAGAGCAGAGCCACTGCAGCACGTTTCTCCAGCAGATACGTGTGTGTGTGTGATACAGTACGCTTATGTCAGCCCTGTCAAAAATGGAAATTCCCGTTTTGGAGATCGTATTTGTTGAGCTTTTTGTTGTTGCAGATTGTGAACAAAGCATGGTCAGGTTGAAGATAGGCCAGTACACGAGCTGCCAGATTTACTCCCACAGGTTAACTCTTTCCTCAGTGAACTAAGCCATGTCCAGTATGAACCTCGCTGCCTCCGTTACAGGACTGAATCACCAAGCCAGTGTGACTGAATGTAATCAGGACGACATCCGGTACAGAATCATGTATCTTCACTCCGTTTGCCATGAACAGCTCTGGTGTGGCTACAGCAACGCCTCAACACTACGATGATTCACCTTTTTATTTAAAGTGGTATCTATTTATTTAGCTTCTCTTTTTTTCTTTCATTTTAAGAGCATGTACTGTAGATACAAAAAAGGAGGGGGGGTAGTAGAGGTTACTATAAACAAGGAATGGAAATATTTTTTTAAGTGAACAGGCTAAAGCTCCATTGTCAATATTTGACAGGCTGCGCCCAGCTGTGAAATACATCAGAATTCTGTTTGAGATACAGATCAGTTGAAATGCCTATAAATCTAAAATGCTCAATAAAAATGTTTCATGTGTCGTCTGATTTCCAACGCTGTCGTTTTGTACTTGAGCAGTGACGAACAAGACGAGTCAGCAGAACTCTGGAGACATTCAGGTCTATTTATTTCAGAAGGAGTTCAACACAGGGCAGCACCCTGTGGACATGCTTTTACCGATATAATTGATGATTTATTGTTTTATACACACATCGGTAGGGCCAGACCACATCATTTATAAGAATCAATTATGTGATCAAATTGAATTGTGGTCAAAGCCTCAAGTGGTGATGAAGAACTGAACAGCAGGTGGCAGCGTTGAAGAATTCAATCATTTCTCACTCCTTGTTCCTCACATTGAGAACTTGAACATCCAACTATGGCCGGATAGAATATTTTATTTCAATGTTAAATCTCACTCATTAACATAAAAAATGGTACCAGTAAGGAATGCTTAATATATGAGCTGTAAATAGCAGCTTTAGTAATGGGTTTGCTATTTATAGATTAAAAAGGAAACGATTAGTAACTGAACATTCATGTGCAACGATTTAGATAAATAATCTTAAAGCATTTAGTGATTTGAGCCTCTTAAATAATGATTTGCTGCTTTGACTTCTTTGTTATAAATTTGTGTTATTTGTTTCAAGATGTCACACAAATATTTGAAGATAATTACCTATCTTTAGTAAACTACTGACTTCAGTGACTTAATTCTCATTAACTCATTGAAAAATTGATTTAATCCATCAAAGTCTGCAGGTTTAAGTGTTAAGATATTTTTCATGTCTTTAATTAATGGCTTAAAAATAGTATATAATAATATATACTATATATAAGTTTATAATAATCTATAAAACATCTGGAACAGTCAGGATCGGAGAGACTCAACCTCTGTGAACTTTTTTAAAAGAAAATATAAGACTTGGTTTTGGAATTTCTAGTGCCATTTTCATTGTTTTATTCATCTATTGTTGCTCCTCTGTCTTCCTCATCTATTGTTTTTTCATCACATGGGGCTACAGCCTCTATGAAATGTGCTGTATAAATCCAGATCAACTGATCAAATATGAATTGACAGCAGAAGGAACACACATAAGACAGAGTTTCTAGTGTGTACATCAGAACATTTAACCTAATGGCCGTTTACCTGAAATTTCAGATATAAAACATTTTCCGTCATGTGACTCAGAAACAACAACTTGAAAAGGCAAAGACGTCATTCAACATTGTATTTATTCAGCAGCACTGAGCATCGTGTCGCCGTTTACGTCAGTTTCAACACTTTCCAGCATGAAGGGAAAACTTGACTGGCAGGTATATAGATTCAATATTAACACTGAATCACAACTCGTGAAAAGAGAAAAATACAAATCTGATAACCAAATCTTTGCATAACCATAAATGCACATGTAACCAGCTGTTTGGGGGGGGGGTTAAGTTCCAACAGTCTCTGGATGTATGTCACAGTTAGTTTAGATCCTCCATGTAAAGTCCAAACCATGATTTGGAATTTTATGCAGCATAAGTCTTTAGTTTTATGTGTGCACATTTATCAAAAAAAGAAAATTAAAAGCAGTGTAGTTACTGTGTTTGATGTCTTCAACATAGGGTAGTGTGATAATAGAAAAATAATTAATTTCTCTTATTTACTGTGCACCCTTTCATATGCATTGTGCAAAGATTCCCAAAGCCATCAAGTCAAGTACTTCTATTTTATTACATTCCTGTAGGTGTGTTGTACCACACAGAACTGTTGATATGTGCTGCCGCAGCGTGTTTTAAAGAAGAGGGACAGGAGGAGTGTGTTGAAATAAAAACATAAAGGAATATTACCACTGCACTGTATTATGATGTAACGTGTTGATGCATGTGTCTGAACATAAAGAGGAAACTACACACTCCACGTGGACCTGTATACCAATAACTACATGTTTCAGGCAACATGACAACTGATTTCATTCAAATAACAATTATATAAACATGATGACAGCAATCGATCTAATTAATACAAATTTGCGAACCATTTTCTAATTAATAGTATCCATCCCACTGAGATGACTTTTTCAAAACCGTGATTCTACGTCCAGTAAAACCACATTCAGTATAGAACAAGTGATTTTTTTTTCTTCTTATTGTTTCATTAGGGTTTTTAGTCTGCCAGCCGCCAGACAAGTGGACACTATTGGAAGTCAACTGAAGCTTTATAAAAGCAAGGTAGGAATTAAGGCTTAAAGATAACACGAGACAGATAATTACATCCCTGAAAAATAAATCGATAAGCAGCAAATGACAGAACTGACATTTCTCCATGGCTGCTTAAGGCTTGGCTTGATCTAACCTGCGTGCTGCATCACTCACATTTCTGCACAGTGGGTGAACAATGTTTTACTCCATAAGTGTTGCTAAGTGAATGTAAAAAAAGAAAAAAGAAAAGACAGATTTCAATGAGAAAAGGACGGAGAGCAGGCTGACACAAACATCTGATGGCTGATTATAGCAGCGACCGGCCATAAGTCACAGCTGCCATTTCTGTCAAGATGTCTAAATGTCATTCAAGTGCAACGCTGCCGCTTTACCCACAAAGCACTCTCTCAAGGGCGGTTTGTGAAAGACCTGGGAAACAACACATCCTGTGGTTCAGCGTGGCGGCCGAGTGCCGTCGACTGGTTGCTTTTGGCATGAAGGGGGATTACTGGCACTTCTCGACCTGTTTTAAGATGAATGCGACAGAAGGGGAAATCATGTCACACACGCATCTACCAACACTGTCTGCAGTGAGACTGTGATCTCCTCAATGTCGTCTTGAGTCTTTTATTCAGCAGACAGCAGGGATGGGGGTCTCCACATAAAAGTTGAAAAATGTTATGTTCCGGCCTTCCTGGTCAGTTCAGCAAAAGCCTTCAATTAATGATGGATTCTGTCACATCAGAGAAAAAACTAAAATGGTACATGAAGCCATAAAAAAGATGTATTAGCTCCAGTGAGACAGCTTCTTTATTAAAGCGTGATGGAGTTTGATTCCAAACAATGAGAATGATTTGGGGGCACCACTTCTCTTCCAAGATCTACAGCACCCTGTCTAATAGTTCAATTATTTGGCTTCTTACAATTTGATTAACACAGTATGCATACTGCTCAGATGATGCAAAAATACCTTTTTGCTGACACGAGGGATAATTAAACAGAACATCTGTTGCTCATCTCTGTGGAGGAGCAGCATCCAGATCCTGTTGGCCTCCTGGTCACTTCTCTGATTGGTTGATTTGCTGTTGTGCCACATTCTTTCCATTTTCTAATGATGGATTTATTGTTGCTCTGTGAGATATTCAAAGCTTGGGATCTCTTTTTTTTTTCTTTTTAAATCACTTAGTCTAACCTAACCCTGCTTTGTACTTCTCCATAACTTTTATCCCCGACCTGTTTGGCACGCTCCTTATAAAGCTGTTTGTTTAGTAATGTTCTCTAACAAACTCTGTGACCTTCATAGAGCAGGTGTATTTATATTGAGATTAGATTGCACACAAGTGGCTTTTATTTAACGGAATCTGTTACTTTTAAAGAGAATATTTGCTCCTGACCTCAGTTTGGGGTTTTCATAGTTACATATTCGCTCAGCCCTTTTCAGATTTGTATTTCTAAATAATTTATTAATCGATCTAATATTTCCCCATAGCAGGATAATTGGTCTGATTTAAATCCATTCAGAATATTTATGTAAGGCACTGCAGCCACAGTTTAACAGGTCTGATTTTCCAAATTTCAAGGTATGCACGTTTATCGATGAAGCACAAACACAACATGAATCGCTCTGACATAAAGGGATCTTGGCAGAAGTGGTAAAAATTAAGAAAATAAAAATGTTGGTAAATTTTCTCTGTTGCATACATTTAGCTTAATCTTGGTAGTTTTTATTTCATTCACAATAACTGACTTGGGTTGAAATTAGAATGTTTAGTTTGCAGTTTTTAAGCACATCTTAAAAAGCTTAAAAATACAAATTTAAATATGTATTAATTTTTGACAATTTTGTGAAAATATGGGTCAAGGATTAAACAAACTGTGACACGACAAGCAGCATCGGCATCGTCTGCTATGCAGACACACAAACACGTCCCCTAGGAGAAAGAAAGTCTGTGAAAATATCAGCCACTGAGCATTTTAAGATCTTTTTTTCTGAGAATATTAGAAAAAAGCATATTCAAGGCTGCAAATAACAGACTACGCATTTCATTTCATGCATCATATAAAATATTAGTTCTTTCTTTTTCAGTATATTTACAGAATATATTACACATAATGTTCTGTACAGTAAAAGTTCAATCTACAACCACATTCTTAAAAATATTTTCTGACCCATAATTATTTTTACATGAAAAAACAAGAATAGGAGAAAACATCCAAACAAACAAACCATTGGCTGTTGCAGGACGTCCTTGAGGCTCCGCTGAATTAACTACAGAGCTCTGCATAAAATAATCCTGTGGGGGTGGGCGCGCACACACACACACGTACACACATACACGCGCACTAAACACACAAGGTGGGGTTAAGGGGGAGTCCATTACAGGGAATGTTGCTCCCTGTTTTCTTGGAGAAAAGGCTTCAACCCGTAGCCAAAGCCCACTGCCAGAACCACAGAGAGCCCAGTCCTGGTTCTCTGCATCACTATGTGCTCAGGAGTTCAGTGCAAGCAGCAAACGATCCCTGTGAGGGACCAGGCTACCGCTCCTCCACGTCTGAGGCACGGTCTCAGTACTGCACTTCCAGCAGAACTCCTCACTAGAGCCCCATCGTAAAGAGGACCACACCGCGGGCTTCAGCCGGCTACTGTGGCTGGGACGCTGAGGGATCGGACAGACTCTCTGCCCGGTGAGGAGCCAGCTGCTGCTGCTGAAGTTGCTGTTTTTGCTGTTGCAGCTGCTTCTGCTGCTGTTGGTGTTGATGTTGTAACTGCTGCTGCTGCTGCTGCTGCTGTGTCGTGGCAGTGAAGGCGCCCTGCTGCTGCAAAGGGAACGCTGCCTGCAGGATCAACTGGGTGGACTGGTTTCCGTGAAGCAGACGTTGAGCCTTGAGCATCAAGTGAGAAATTGGGATTAGTTGGATCTCACCCGTTGAGCCACAGAGTCAATATTTAACTTTAATTTTAAATAACGAGGCAACATTTTGGTTTTGACTTTTTAAAATTGTGTTTCTTAATATCTAGGTTTGCAAAAACATCACTTTTTAACATGATACCGCCCTCTCACAATCACTGATAGGCAAAACAAACTGACTGTGGCTACTATAAACAGAGAGAACAGTGATACTCTCAGGTAAACAATCAACTACTTTGAAAATATATCGATCAGTTTGGCATAATGGACAATGGTCAGTGAATGCTGAAAAAGTGGCTAAAATGAAGTTGGTTTATATTTACATGCATGCAGTTAGACAGGAGGAAAGTTATACAGACAAAATACAATACTATACTATAGACAAAACTGTGTCTTAAAAGTCTACACTGGTTGTCTGTGGGTTTGTGAATATTACACTGCGTTAACTGCATTAGTGAAGCTCGCAGTGCTTTTCTTCTCTTTACCCTTTGTGGATCTGTCAAACTGTCTTTTGTAATATTGTTTTATACTTTACAGTTGCAGTGTATCCAAAGTTTTACATTTTTTTATAGTGAATGCATGATGTCAGCTGCTGATTAGTCCATTCACTAGGGAGTGAGAGGTGACTTCAGTGTACAGTGACATCAACATGCATACCTTGAATTTCACCCAATTATATTCTGATCTTGTGTGCAGCTCTCTAAATAAAGTGGAATAGTGATTTTACTGATGTTGTACAGGTAAAAAAAAAAAACATCAAAGTGCAAAGACAACTGCATGTACATAGGGGAGTTACCTGCAGGAATTGTGTTTGCTGCTGGGCCAGTGAAGCCTGTCCTGACTGCATGGTGCTGACTTGTGACTGCGCCTGTACCTGCTGCTCCTGCTGCTGCTGCTGCTGCTGCTGCTGCTGTGGTGGCTGCTGGGAAATGCTGATGGTCTGGGTCTGGCCCTGCTGAGGAGTGAAGGCCGTCACCACTTGGCCCATGAACATGGTTGTGGGGACCATGACTGCCCCGCATGCCATCTGTCCTGCCACGAGCTTGGTAAGCAGCTGAGGAGCAGCAGGAAACCTGTCGGGACACAGGAAGCAGGCAAAGGTCGGTCAGGTTCAACCGTAGCGTGCAGAAACAAGGTTAGAGAGATTTCTTTTAGTTTTTACTTGAGCACAAGGAGGGAACTGCTTTGTAGAAAATGTCTGGATGAATCATATCTAATCCAACTGAGAAAATCAAAACAGCAACAAGTTTTGAGGTCAGAACCGAGACATTTTTTTTACTGAATTGGATCGCAACAATTTCTATTTATTGTTAATTATTGTTAATTAATTGTATTATTTGGCCCAGAGGGGACAACTGTCTTCACTGCATTTGTTACACATATACAGACTGTGGAAAAACTGCAATAATGCCAATGTCTGTAATTTTCTTGACATAAAAATCTAAAGCTCTCTAAAGCTTATTTGTAGTTCTAACTAATTAGTATAACTTTAAAAAAAGGCTCAAGTTTTTCAGTTGTAAATTAAGAAAATGTTATGCCTATCCTAGCTTTTACAGCACATTCAATGTACGTGATGAAGGTTGAAACTCATCCTTTTATAGCAGAATTTCTGAATGTGAAGAAAATAATATGCAACTCTCACAGTTTTTAAAGGAAGATGCAAACCTGATCTGAGCCGCACGGTCCTGTGCAAATGTGGCAACAGCAGGAGTGTTGGGGTTGGTGTTCTGTGCCATGCTCGTGGCGATCTGGAGCACGTTCACGGGGCTTTGCTGGGGGATCATCATTGTGTTGTAGAGGGACCCTGGCAGTTGGTTTTGTTGAGGCTGCAGAGTGAGAGGCGACCGCTGAGGCAGAAACACACAGAAACACATAGTGACTAGATCTGAAGCCCAGTGGCTGGAAGGATCTTAAAACAAGCCACAGACGAGCTGTGATTAAATTAACAGCAGCAAAGAAGAGAAGGAGACCTGTGAGAGTACAGCGCTCTGGTCCCGCAGGAGTGTTTGTTGCTGCGACTGTGGCTGGACAGCGTGTTGCTGCTGGATGCTGGTCTGCAGAGGCCCGGCAGGGACCACTTGACCCTGCATGCTGAGTGTCCCGCCCTGCTGCACAGCGCTCCCCTGGGCCATCTGGACACTACTTAGATTTAGTCCTCCAGCTCCTTTCTGTAAGAAAATCTGCAATATATAGCACGGGGGAAAAAGTGAATAAAATTTGACCATGAGGAATAAAAACTCATTGCTGATGTAATTAAGTGTCCTGTATGTTCCCGATGAGACCTTTAGCCACACACCTGCAGGCTCTGTCCCTGGACCCTCTGCAGCTCGTCCTGGATCTGCCGCAGCTCGTCCTGCTGCCGCTGGATGTTGGCCTCGATCATCCTGGTCCGCTGCTCCAGCTGGTCTTTCAGGTGTGCCATGGCGTCTAACTGGGTGGAGAACTGCACTACCGACTGTCAGGAAATATGGAAACATGGCAGAATGTGACGCGGCAGCTAACGAGGCAGTTTATATGTAGACTGAAAGCTTACACAAAACATGTATTAACATGTTTGTGTATGTGTGTGAATTTATCGCTTCCTTTATTAGCCGACAATGATTCAAATATACAGAAGGCTGATCTTAACTGATGGTGACAAAGGTTCAGGTTCATCCAAAAGATCTCAAGACTAATCATCATGATTTTCTGCAAATTACAATGCTAACAATATGATCATATATCTTCTACCCATACCATCTACCATCAAGTTTTGATGATTTTACTTACATTTGAGTTGCAATTAAGAGCTAGTTCCAGGCCACTAGAGAAGCAATTTCCTATTTAACTAATGTCACATTTTTACCATTTGTTCTCAAGTTGTCAATGTTTTTTCTAATTCTCGAGTTCTTTTCAATAATGCAGTCATATCTGGGCTCAGCAAACTATACAGTAATGTTTGTTATCTTTGCCTTTAAGGAATTGCTCAAATACTTTATCAGGAATTATCAGGTTTAATAAGCAGAACTGATCATCATCAGAAAAGGTTAAAACAAGGTTACACTTTGTTTTTCAAGAACTATTTAAGCATTTATTGGCAGAGTTTGAGTGAATTTGGTCATAAAATAAGTGAGATGAATATCTTACTTGGCCACTGGTCTGAACTTTTTGTTGAGGCTGCTGCTGCTGCTGCTGCTGCTGCTGCTGCTGTGAAACCATGGATGAAGCCATATTCTGCCCTGTGTTTTGGGAGCTCATCGAATGCTAATGAAAACAATACAGAGAGCAAACTAAATAAAAATCAGGCAGAAGAACAGAGGGAATGTGAGCTAAGATTACCCTTCATCCCCGCTTAAATCCCACATGGCCCAGGGCACAATTTCACAAAATGTCTACCAGACCCCGTTCGTGTCCCTTGACTGACCTGGCTGCTGATGGATGATCTTCGTTGTGACGTCATCTCCACAGCGGAGACAGACTGGCGACCCGGGGTACTCCTGTCTCCCTGAAGCTTCATCTGCGATGCTGAGGGAAAAATACTAACGTGATGCTCAGGGTTTAAGAAAAAAATAAGACTACCTAAAGTGGAAACAGACAATTTTACAGTGTTTCCAAGTGATGTTATTGTTCATGCTGTAAGACGCAAAGACAACCGAATCCTTTTCCATTTCCCTCAGAGCCTAGTGCTGTGAAGGAATAGCCAACACAGCTTTGGAAATAGGAGAGAAGAAAGAAGAATGTTCACTGGAGAGATCGACTGAATCCGGCACAATTTAATATTAGGTTTGGGAACAGGCTAAATGTTACAGTTATAATGATGTGCAGAGTTGTGACAACATAGTGAGTAATCTTATTGCCTCAAACTAGAGTTGCATCTCAAATAATTTGAATATTGTGAAAATTTGTGGGTTTTCATTATCGCTTTTGTATTTTTACTTTACAAACCCTGGCCCTATAAGGCTTAAATGATGAACTTGCTCTTAACATTTTTCTATGAATATTTATCTATTAACATTACCTATGACTATTTTTATTTATTTATATGTAGCTTTCAGAAGGCTTGAATGTTAAACAGAGTCTTAACATCTCCCTAAGAATAGGTTTCTATTTGGGCTACAGCTTATTCTATTGAGGTTTCATCTACTTTTGTATTTATATGGATTGACCCTTGTATTGACTTAATTAAAATGCATAATTCTATAAACATAATACTTTGCAATCAACATTTACTTCATAATGATAAAGTAAATATGAAACATGTAAACGTCCTCCTTTCTATGAAATACTCTGTTGGGGTTTCACATTGTGTGATAATGTTTGTTGCTTACAGGCTGGGTCAGACACTGCGGTGTGAGAGGATTTGTGCGAGCTGCGGGATGAGACGGAGGGTGTCCGGCTGTGGTTGAAGCGCTCCAGAGCCTCTTTCAGGCTGGACGTGTTGAGCTGGGACTCGGAGCCAGAATCCTGGGACTGCTGAGAGGAGAGGGGAGGGACAAAGGTTGGCCGTGTCACCGTGGGAAAAGCTTATAACATCACAAGAAACATACTCATGTTTGATATAAGTCTCACCTTGTCGGCTGAGATCTCAGGCGGTGACTCTTCTATTCCGAGCTCTCTGCGCTGTTCTGCTCTTACTTCACCGTAACTACAGCACAGACAGAGAATGTAAAACAATAACACACAACATTCTGATCAAAGGAAAACATGTCACGTAAAAAATTGTACAACTCTGACTGATTTGGTTTAGGTTATTTTTACGCATCCACTTTTTTTTTTGTTTTGCACCAATCACAGATGCATTTCTCTTTTGTATGTAGGAATGTATAAATATTTATTATATACCTTACAACAGTGTGTGTACAGACAATAAACTCGGGTCTGGAGTTCCACTGGTGGTAGGTGATGTAGTAGTGGGTCTGAAGCCAAATCCACTGCTGCCCTTTGGTGAGGAATCGGTAGTAACAGGACTTTCCTTTGCCATATTGCATTACTGAAGAGTCAGAGGGAGATGGACCAAGCTAATAATCACTGTTTGAAAGCTCAAGAGGAAGTTCACAATATAACATAAATTAAGTGTTTTAATCGCTGGAATAACTGCACTCACAGTGCTCATGGCATTTAGCCAGAGTGTCCAGATCATCTACGTGGTAGTAGTCATATCCTGATGTGCCCAGGACCTCAAATGGGAGGTAACCTATGATGGGTGGAGCTCTGGACAAACATGAAATTGGACGTTAGTGAGGTGAGGAACACAAACTATGTGGTTGAGTCACATTCACACACACCATTATCATTCCAATAATCTGCTGCCGTGGCTAAACTATTCTTTACCAATTAAGCTAAACAACTCAGCGACTCCCCTCACTGACATGTACAAAGGTTTTATACATCTTAACACTCATTGTGCAGCGTGCCCTGACCTGATTCTGGTATTCTGCCATTTAGTCATGGACGATACACAGTTTTCCTTTGGGTTTGGATTGGTGTGTGTGCGCACCTCAGCTTAATACAACTAAAAGCAAAGGTAGCCATTCGTTGCAGAGATTTATTGTCTATTATTATTGTCATATTGCATCATTAGCTATCAGGCATTAGATAGAATTAACATTTTCACATAATTATTGTGTATGTGTATATATACACAACATATAACATAATAAATTAACATGTCTTTCCACAATGGAAAACACATGCGTACATAAAACAAAAATTGTCTTGTTTTAGAGAAACTGTACCTGTGATCCAAGAAGAGAAACTTCCACTCTAAACTATGTCTGGAGGTGAATTCTTCATTAGGCTCATCTACAGTGCACATCTCCTGTGGAGGACAGGAACGGAGATGAGGTATGTGTTTTTATTTATCCCTTTTTTCACATAAAGATATTAACATTAAATACTAAAAAATTGTCGTTTTAATCATTATTCCATTATTCCACACCTAATTTCACAATCTCTAAAGTTCAAGTAAGTCACTTTCAATCAGCTACAAGAACGATTTCACACTGGGGCCAAGAGAAAAAGTGTTTTCTTTTTTTAAACAAAGAAAATGTGGTTACCAACAGGGGCAACAGGGGACTGCACAGAATGGTTGACAGGAGACTAAATGTGTTTGCCTTAGGGTCCCTGGCAACCATTACTGTTGAGCCGTGTCCTAATTTAAACTCATCTTTTTTAAACCCCGAAGCAAGACAGTGAATGTGTGTCAACCAGATAAAAGGAGAAGGGAAGAGTGAAATGGCCGCAATGATTCTTACCTTGATAAACTGTGGTTTGGCTAGCCTCACAGTTGCTATGAGACACACTCTGTCCTCGAAGGCCGAGTGAAGCGATCGCTGGATCACTCCCTCAAAGCTGCTTCGGGTACAGTTAGGCACTAGTGAAAAATTAAACAGAAGAAAAATCAAACCTTGAGGCCAGAAAACCCCGAAACCCCCTCATTTAGACGCCTTTCTATAGTGTAACTCACCATTATTCAGGGACTTGAAGTTTCCAATGAACTTGACGTATTCGTACACAGGAGGCTCTTTGGGGTCGATTGTCCCTCGGAGCATGTGGCAACAGAACTCTAGTTGATTTTTTGCTGGGAAACATAAAACAATATTAAAAATTAAGGGCCTCAGTCTAGGAATTGGCACTTGGCAACCTACCAGTACAATAAATAATAACACACACACACAAACACGATAAATATATAACAAATTAATACTATATATTCAATTTTTATTTACAGCTTACACATACACCAAATTAGCACACTTATAGTAACAATGTCTCTCTTTTCTGGCTGTTTTATGTTTGTATTGTTTTATTTCCAGCTCCAGACCGTTCCACAAACACCCCACAGAATGATATGCACTTTTTTTCATTGTGGTTCGATCGTTTTTTTAAATTTTAAGGCTCCTCTAAAATTATAGCATCCTTCTCTTTCCATGAACATTGTCCATATTTTTTGGCACCAGTTTATTCCTGGCTTTGTACATCATTCGAAAAGTTTAAATCCATTAATGTCATGTTTTTTTGATTTAGTGTGTGCTCTCTATATCTTATGTGTTTATTGGCCGTTTTGTTCTTTTCTGTAATATCCATATTGGTTGTAGGATGCTATTGTAGTTATTTCCCTAGACCAACACACTCTAAGACAGATACAGTAATATGAACAGTATATTTTTATTAGTATAGTTTTATATTTATCTTATGTTTTCCCAGAATTGCTGTGCACTTTGCCAGTTTTGCTACGATATTGCTTTCATGAGGTTTCCAGCATATTGTGGTCCATGATCACTCCTTTTCTATGTGTATGTATGAATATCTCTGTTTTTCAACTTGAATGATCTTTGTTTTTCACAGATTTAGCGAAATGCCAAAATACAAGTAATATTTCAATAAAGAATTGTTACTTTTAAGATATTCAGGCGTCAGTGTCTCCCCTTCCATGATATGAGAAGACAGGGCTTTGTAGACATCTGAATGCTCCCCCATGGGCAGGAAGTTCAACAGGTTCTGATCCACAAGATCAGACTGAAACAGAAAAAAATATGTTCAATACTACTGAATCTATGAGCATGCATAACATTTGATTTCATCATTCATTCAGAATCTTAACGCATTATACTCACAGGTAGGTGTTCTAGCAGGGATGTCACACTCTCAGAGACGTAGATAATATTCCCATCAGTCATAATTGCAAGGAAGAATCCATCCAACGCCTGATTGCAACACAGTAAACTATTTTAATTCCATATTCTTGTATGTAAACAAAAGTTAAGTCCATGTTAAGCAGTCTCACTACCTCACCTCCAACATCAGCTGAGTGAACTCTTCATTACTAAGAAAAGGAGGCTTCCAGTCTTGTCTGATCTCAGTTGACTCTGACTGAGCAGCGATTTCTGACAATGGAAACATAAAACATGCCAACAAGCAGGCTCATATATAATATACCACTCTGTGAATCTTCCTGATGACGGGATTTCTGGCCATTTTCAACTTTCTCACCTTTGTGTTTGTGCAGAAAGTCGATGCTCTTCTGCAAAATAGTAGACTTGTCCATCTTCCGGGTGTTGCCCGGCAACATGGTACCCAGCTCCTTGATAAGGACATTGAACTGGTCTCTTCGTTTCTTCTCAGACTTGTTACGGGACACGCTGTGGGGTTAGACCCGATACAATTTCTCTTGACTACATGGTTTGGTTACTGGTTAAAGCAGGATTCGACTGCAGCTGCATTTATTTGGACAATTACAAAATCACAAAAAAGAACTTTTGTCACTTTTTGAGACTCAACACCCACTACTGTTCATTCAAATGTTGAATTTTTTTTATTGTTTCAGGTCTTATAATTGTATCAAATGATCAGTTAGAGGGTAGAATAGAGACATTTTGAGTATTAGTAATTTTATTTTATTTACTCTCCAAGCACAAGGCATACCCTAGGATGTTGCCACAGCCTCTGATATCTTAATATGTAAATACTTTACCCATAGGACTCATAGATTTTGAAATCTTCTGCTCTCTCTACTGTACTTTTAAACTTAAAGATTCTCAGAATTCTGAAGTCTCTCTGAAATCTACATGAATTATACATCAGTGCGCTCTGCAAGTCCTGCTGCCACTAATGATGCACACACTTCTGAGCTACAAATGTTGTTTTGGCTAAATTATTTCTACTGAACTAAATGTTCAGTTTTCTTTAAATCGGGAGGTAACATTCGTTAGTGAACAACATTCAGCAGCAAGTTGCAGCTCTCACAAGCAATTTCTTAAGAAATTCAAGTTTCAAACAAACTCTTGATTATTGAAAGTGTTTCATTCAAACAAAGAAAAACAAGACTCATAAAGGTTTTCTTTAAGTACGTCTTTGATTTAAACATGTTTCTTACCGTTTTGCTTTGTCCTTTTCATCTTCTTCCATTAACCCATCAAAGATACTGCTGTCATCCCTGTAGAACAAACAAAAGAAGTTAAAGAAAATCTTCCAAATTTTGCTCTCTAGCAAAATAGTTATATTTTATGTATTCTTGCTAGTATTATTATTAAAATGTTTAAAACATTTGCTGGGGATAAAAACATAAAAAATATACAATTCACTTAATCTTATGACTTTGTTTTACAAAGACAATGGTTATTTTTAAATATAACAAATATGCAAATAGACCATCTTTTCCCCCTAGCCAAATGTTAAAACATCCAAAACACTGTACTTCACTTGCAAAAAAATGTTATCAGTTAGTCAAGTAATCAGTTAGTCACTTGATTGACAATAAATCAATTATGATGATTGAAATCTAGTATCTACTAAAAAACTGTACCACTGGACTGTAGGTCAGACATCATGTATAAATCAATAATGAAAATAAGCCAAATGCAGCAAAATGTTGTGACTCACCGGTCAATGCTCGAGGTCATTTTGTATCCTGTTCAGGGTCGCAGTGTTGGAGTGGGGTCTTTTAATCGTGAGGTAGACATTTGTGAATGAACCTTTGAGCACCAACAACAAATAAAAAAAACATGGAAAATAATGCCTCATGAAAGCTTCCATCACCATGCAGTATTTCAAAACCAGTTGTAAATTCAGATTTAATTTATCTGAAATTTACCTTACTGACAGCGCAGCCAGTCCTGTGAGAGGATGAGGAGACGGCTGCTGGATGGAGGCAGAGTCTGGGTGAGTCTCCAAGGAGAATCACTGTAGGTGTCCTCGATCAGAGGGTAGAAAGCTGCCAGCGGGTTGTCAATGAGGAGAGTTTTTCTTCTACTTCGAGTGTGAGCGTGGCACATGGCAGCGGCATCTGAGCCTACAGGAGGTTGGAGAAACACGCATTCAATCATTAGAATCTGTAAGGTTATTAATTTGTCCTCATAGCAACATTAATGCATGATCAAATGTGATCTGAAACAAATCCTATTTAAAACATGTTCTCTGTGTTATTTCAGACAGCCAAGATTAATCCACAGCAATCAAAAGCTGACACAACAGAAATAGACCATTGATCTACGTCTTCCTAGTCACCCATTCAAGAACTTATCCAGCCTCATTAGATATGTACCAACCAATCACCAAAAAACAAAAAAAGAACTAAAACTAGACACTGTAGATACACACTGAATCCTGGCTGCAGCTGAATGGCCTATTTCCTACCACAAATTTATTCAACAACTGGTTTTGGTTTGTGGTTTGGAAAACAACTGATATTGTGTCGCCTGCTGCCAGGTTTAAAAATCTTCTATTCATTCATTTATTTTGGTGCAAGACCACATGAAGCACAAAAAGAACATGCAATATAAAAATAACAACACAAAAGAGCACAAAAAACACATCGTGGATGAAGTACTAGAAATGTAACAAACAATGGAAAGGCGTTTTTCAAAAAAGACCTAATATACAAATAACATTTGCTGTAGCTGGTTGTAATAATAACAGAATTAAATTAAACATTGATGGGTGGTTTAAATAATACTTTGGCAGGTACTTTTCTCTATGATTCATTTTGGTTATATTCCCAGAAACAAAGACCAATTACAATGAAATGCCTCCATTTCAAATGAATCTTGATTGTATTGTTCAAACATGCTCAATTTAATCAAAAGAAAAATCTATTCAAAGCAGCACAAAATTAATCTGTTATGTAAACTTGGTTGCAAGACAAGTTGTCAGTTCAGCATTGAAAAGCAGAATGTCCCGTACAAATATGAGATTAACTACAGACTCGTGATTAATTATAATCCTGCGACACACTGTCAGGCCAGTCTAACATGGGAGACAGCGTGGGACATTTTTTCCATACCCCGCATGCTGTCCTACAGGTCCAGGTGGCCTGTTCACACCTGCTGTACTGGGGCAGGGTTTAGCTTCATGGTGCATCTCAGGCTAGTAGATGACTTATTGACTTATTCAACTTTAGCTAATGTTGGACCCCCAATAACAAAAACATGATTTGATTGCGGTGGAGTTGAAGACACACACGCCAGAGGCAGTAAACACAGGCTCGGACTGATAGAACATAAGAATATGTGGAAAATAATAAGAGGTGAATATGTGAAAATAATAAGAGGTGACATCAAGGTCATTATGAGATTATAAAAAACAGCAACAATATAATATACACGAGTGAAGCCAGATATTATGCGTACTATTTAAACTATTGATGATGAACAAATAATGATTTTAAAAAGGCAGGCTGATCCACCTATTCTAAGTACTCCTTGCGCAGGTAGATCTTTACATTTAAATGAGGTCTGAAAGCTAAATGTTTGATACTTACAGTATTTCATGAACCTGTTACTGTCAGAACCTGCGTAGGAGCTTTTCATAACGTATCATGGTAACTGACATTTCCACTCAGCCTATACATGTTTCTATATTTTGGCATTCCTTTTTCCCGTTTGAGGTTTTTATACAAAAGCCGCATTAGCAAATATGTACTAAAATTTTAACGTTCTTTTTGTAAGCACCATTTTCCAACAGCATAAATCGCACAACTGCACTTACTGATATAACTGGCATCATCCCACATTCACATTCAAGGTTAAGTTTCCAAATTACCAAACAAGTCACCATGCACTGTGAAAATGGGGCTCTGTTCGTGGACCCTATTTTATTATGTTTGCTTCTTTAGTTTTTTTTAGGGTTATTTGATATATCAATATTCCAATAAAACAAGACAGCACCATTACTGCCTATAAAAAAGATAATACAAATATGGCATACAATACATCAGACTGTGATCATTAATATATGTATGAAATCATTAAGAATCACAGTCTATTTACTGACAACACGCAACATATGTGAAGGAATACACACGCAGCACTTATACTATTGCTATCACAATGGGGAAAAATGTGTTGAGGCTCAAACTGCCGTGTTAATAAAAACAAAGAAAGGAAGTCACCAGGGTTAATATTTACACTATCATGTTAGGACACGCAGGGGAAAATGGAAGGGTGAAAAAAAGACAGAGGAGGAGGTTTTCTCATGGACAATTGACACCCAACTATGTGGTGTTGTTTTAGGTTAAAGAGAATGAGTTTATCTAAGATTACAGCATTGTCCACACGAGGAAACTCCACTTGGCAGCGGCACTATAAAAGGAAGTAGAGAGTAGTAGTGACGAGGTGTAGCTGCAGACCTGGTAGCTACTGAAAAACACAGCATTTGCATTTCTCTACACCATCTTTACAGTCGAGCTGTTGTCTCATGGAAAGCAGAACAAGGGGGAAAAAGGCAAAGTCATTGGATGCTAAAAAACTGAATAAAGACATTAGTGGTATGACAGTAAATAAATCAGTAAAAGGTTAGTCAGTGACACTGGTGTATCAGCAGAGGCTGCAGCGCAGAGTGGGCATTGTGTAAGCGGGAGAGCAGGGCTTGTATAACTGTGATGTCATCCGTGCTTCACTGACCTGCTGGCCCAATGACCTACTTTCCTCCTCCTCCGATCTATCTTAATCACAGCTCCACAGGCAGCACCTTCCTGCTCTAACCAACAACACCTCGTTCCGTGTCAACATAAAACCCTGCAGAAGGCAGCCGTTTTACAGACCACAAGCCCTCACAAAAAGGTGCGAGACACACATTTCCTCACTCAAAACACACAACGTACAGAAGGTGCCTTTTAAACTAATGCAGGCAGGAGACGTAAAGGAAAAAAGCTGCAGGCGTGTGAAGCTGCTGACAGAAAACTATTCCTCGTAACGTCAACAAATGTAGAATGCATTCAAATTAACGCGGCCTTCCGTCCTGAAACATATCAAGACACAGAATGAAAACACTTATCATTTTTGTATTGCTCAGACAGCATTGTTGAATGTTACTGAATGTGTGTGTGTGTGTGTGCGTGTGTGTGGGTGTATGCCAGCATACTCAGATGTAGGGCAGCAGAGCTCTGAGGATATGAGTCACTCTGAAGTGGATCTATGGCGCTGCTCGTCACGCACCCCACCACACCCCGCGCTGAGATGCCAGTGCAGCAACGGTGCCAGTGGGCAACACCATAGCAACTGACCTCACCGTGAGGAGTAAAAATAGCCTGGATGAATTCCCCTACAGCTGATACTCTCTCACATCACACACACATTTTTGCTTTCTGATCATTAGATGATCTAAGTGCTAAAAAACGTAATACTGTATTCTGTAAATACGTCCCGTGTTTCGAAACCTCTGGACCCAGACACAGCCCGTATTCAGAAAAGCTGCCTTAAAACAAGCCAGGACTTCAGTGAAGTTGTGATGTCACCGCTATACAGTCACCCCATTCAAAGGACAGGCTCAATGATATTAATGAGATGGGCACAAAACAACCTGTTCTTGCTAGAGCTCCAGAGATAGAAGCTTGGAAAAAAAGAATACTAAAAGTATGTTATGAGGATGCTTGTTTCTTAAATCCACAACTTAAATCACAATCTTCCTGCTATTTCAAAACTTCAGATAAAAGTATACAACATGGGAGCTTTAAGTTTAGCGTTGTGTGGCTGTAAAACAATGCCACAAGTCCACAGATGCACTGCAGAACTTACACGTGTCATGTAAACATTACTGTGCTGTTCTGTCATGCAGCGGCCATCATTCCACATTGTTAATAAGGAATCAATCACAAACAGGCCATCCCATCCTTATTCTATTATGAAAAAGATTCTCTTCATCACGAAGAGTGCTTTTCTGATTAAATTTGTGGGCAGCACAAACACCACTGGGCTAAGAAGGAGTTGAAAGAAAGGATACCTACTGTGTTTCATTCATACAACTGACCAGTAATGTCTGTTTTAAACCGACTACTATGATTATCGTAACACTGTGACCTGTTCAATAGGTTTTCTTGTCATTTCAGTAATTCCAGAAAAGTCATTTTTCCATCTATTCTTGATATACAAATACTGAGGTGCCCAGGGTTGAAAGTAACTATTTATTTTTTCATTTGGCACTGACTTTTTAATTGATTAATCATTTGATCAATAAAACATGAGAAACGCTCAGCATTTCATCCAGCCAATAGTCTACAACACCCAAATATCAAATTAAATTCCTACTTGATGTTAAATTCTCTATTGATCAACTGGTAATTTAAAAAGACTGCCTGTTGTAGCTCCAAACACCTCAACACTTACTGTAATTCCTAAAATTAAAACAAGTAAAATTAAAAAAAATCTGGTTGCTTTGGTGCATAGGTCTTACTTCATCTTTTTCCATAGTGTAAGATTAAGCGAGTTTATGATCAGGCTACAGAAGTCTAATTGAATAGCTGATTATTTTGGAATCAATGTCTAACTTATGCAAATAAACTTAAAACTTCCAATTTGATCCTGGATTTCCCAAGAAAGGACATCTTTCTGGAACTTTAAACCCTGACTGCCGACAGCACTATTCGGTAGGTCTTGTCCACGTGATCAGGTACACTCTGGAGTCATAGCAACCCTTTTGTTTTCTTCATCATCCACGTCACACCCTGACACCCGAGAGAGGAGGATTTGTGAATCCATCAAGGATTCCAGGTGTCACAAAATAGACCAGAGCTTAAACAGGATTTAAATGAAGGCCGGCAAAAATCTGTCTACCTATAAAGCATTAAGCAGCTGGTTCTGGCAGACATCAAACTGAATGCAGTCTATAACAAATAAGAAATGTAACTGGGGCTCAGATTAAGAGTGAATAAGAAGGGGAGGTGTTAATTCTGTTCTAAGGGTTAGGAGTCATGTAGGATAGTGTTGTGCGTTTTTTAACAGCCAGCAAGCAACAGATTCGCTGGTAAAGGAGGCCACACAAATCTACATGAACTCATCGCTGATTAAATTATTCAGTCACACGTCCTGTCTGAAACAGCATCAAGGCCCGCATGTCTCGGAGGCATCCACGTGTGATTACCTCATTTCGCAGACATATACATTTCCCGATGACTGGGATAGAATAAGCGGCTGAGGAAGCCTGTGATAATGTCATGGTCATTTGGCCGGTAAAGGATAAAATCCACATCACAAGCCAGTCAACGTTGCCCACCACCAAACCCAAACCCTCGAGTGCTGGGCAACCAGCTGTGTTTCCACTCAGCACATCCATAGCCACAGCAGCACAAAAGGAGTCTTTGTTTTTAGCATTTTCACTCCACGGCCCACAGACAGGATTGTTTGAGAGGCGAGCAGCAGTGGTTGGCAGGGGCCCCCCGACGGCTGCCGGCCTCCTGTCCCTGCAGAGCAGGAACGAAGCCAGGGGCCTCACATTGATGCCAAGTGGGTCACTGGAGTTCAGAAGGATGACTGGCAGCAAGAGAGAAGCGACCGAGAACGACTGTATACACAATCCCTGTTAAAGATCAGGGTCTATGATTAAATATGACATGTGATCACTAACACCTCATCTGGTATGTGAAGCACATTATAATAAACTCCTAACCTACTTCAACACACACAAATGATGGCCATTAATCTCAGATAAAGAGGGCACTTTCATAGTCAGCCAATCTCAAATCATTTGTCGGGGAGAACTCACAAGCTACTGATAAAGGACCTTAACAAAGTCCATTTAGAGTACAAAGGCATGGAAATTAATGCTTTAATTTCTTAAGGCTGAAACAGATAGTCAAGCATTCACTGATTCTGGATCCTCATGTGAAATTATGTGAATTTCATTGTTGTTGGATTCGAGTATATTATGTTCGTTAATTCTGTTTGTTTTAATTTAGACTGTTTGTGTTGTCTATCGTGTGTTGTTGTAAAGTAAGGGTGTGTGATTGAACAATCAGTGATCGGAATCAATTGATATGGACTATTTCATAGTGACAAACTCGACACCACTGAATTGACCTACTGACATACTAGAGTAAACATGTTGTCATTTCTAGTTGCTGGAGTGAAGTTGCATTATTCTTCATTTTCTTCAGTATATACAGTAAACATAATTTGTATTTCCAGGAAAGGCATGTAGATGTGTTATTCTGGGTTCACCTGTTCCACAGTTGAAGTAGGATTTTGAAGAAATTGATGGTCAGGTAAGATGAAATACCTTTTTATGGGAAAATATGCAACATTAAAAATAAAGCGAACACACCTATGCCTTGAGTAACAATCTTGGTTGATCTCCCTGGTACATGCAGGAAAATATTGGGCCGAAATACAAGGCACCCCGTCCTCGTTTTTGGGGATGAATCTGAGAGGCTTTAGAGTGCAGAGCTAAAAAAAGCTTGAAATTTTAGGTCTTATCAGAGTTTTTAAGCCGCAAATTTTAAAATATTTTGGAAGCTATTCTTTAGGGTAAAAAAATAAATAAACAAACCTTGTAATATATGTATCTCCTGCTGAGCTAAGTCTTGTGTGAAGATGCTGGATATCTTGCAAGGATTAAATATCTAACTTAACCAGTCCCGTCATGTTTGAACAAAATCCTCCAAGACAGAGACAGATGTGTGTGTGCCATAAACCCATTACTTACTAACCCTAACAAGATAAAACAAGCAACGTGTCAGCCCTCAGGCACCAAGGGCAGAGATCCACCTGGTCAGCATCGCACCTACGGCCATGTTAGCGGCATGGCTTTAGCCAGGCGGCAGAGGGCGAGTAGTGACAGGCAGCATTGTAATTATCAGCCAGTGGCCAGAACAGGAGTTCATCAAGCCTCATCAGCACCTACATCAGGAGAGGCTGCACACAGCCAGAAGGAGGTCAACGGGGAACTCATCTCAAACCACAATTCACGCATATTCTCTTTGTTCCAAATAAACAGGACTGACCGGCCGCCAAAGTATTTTTGGCAGCCTTGTTTTTTTAAAGTTCAACGTGAGTAACTCTCTGCTGAAGCCAAAAAACAAAAACTCTAGCTGTAATACATTGGGATAACAGTGCAAAATCCATGCTTTAAATAACCATTAACCTTAAACCATAGAACATTAATGACTATTAGACACACTAGTAGACACACTCCCTAACTCCTCTAGACTCCTTCCACTGTAAATACCATTTGGAATAAATTCCTCAAAAACATTAATTATTTGATAAAGTTTCATGTGTGAGTAAATATGCGAACCAATGGGGACCTATTATATTGGACAACATATCCGAGACTGAGTTTTAAAAGATGATGTGCAGAAACATATATTTTAACAATAAACTGTTCTAGGCTAAATCTTCAGAGATTGTAGCTATATGCGACATGCACAAACACACAGACAACTTGAGCCGACACCGCAATATGCCTGCATTACAGGCTAATCAGTGTCAGCAGATGTAACCAAAGGATATGAAACCATTTTTATAGCAGCTTCTTATCATGAGATAATCATTTGACTCAGTCGACACCATTTAGCCTAAATTCCATATTTTTTATATTCAGTAGAAACAGAAACAGCCTGTAAATCAGAGAAGGAACATTACTGGTACACAGCTTCAAAATACCTTAATCAGCCCTGACTGTTCATCCTCTAATCTAGATAATGTAAAACAGAAGCTAAGAACAATAATTAGCAGGCTTGGTCTAAGGTTTCTTACCTTTTTGTTTTTGACTGATGTTTATTTAGTGAACGGCTTCACCTCATTGCTGGAGACTCGGGAGTCAAATCTTGAATTCTTCACCTGTTGAAAAGAACAGAGAGAGGCTAAATTAAAAAAAAAAAACGAGTGGCTCAGAGCTAAGAAACTCACATTACTGAATCAGAACTAAAACATCTGGGTCATCATGAGCCTCCCACAGCATTGCAGAAATAGGAGCAGCCACACATGCACACGCGCACTCACACACACACTCACACACACACTTACACACGCACACACAGTCACACACGGCCATCAGCTGGGAAGGGGGTCTACTTCCAGGCAATGTAAACATGAGCATCTGTTCTTAGAAATACACTCATGTAAACCGTGTATTTGCTGAAGGTGTGCAAGTGTGTATTTAACCCCTGTTACGGTCAAGGACTTTGTTTTACTAGCACATACATCTAGTGTCATCAAATGGTAATGTATGCTACTCATTAGAATAAATCAACCCAATGACACTTCATTATTCCTTTGAAGGATTTCCCACGTATTTTTCCCACATAACGCAATAACTTATTAATTCACTGCAATCTTGAATATCAAAAACGAAAGATTCTCACTTTGATTACATAAAAAAGTACTTCATTAGGTGGCGCTGGTACCAGGTTCAGTATTTATTAGTCAGTTAGTCACAGTTGATGCAAATGTAGCCCTTTACATGAATGTAGGACTGCAACCATTTTCATTTGCAGGATTGTTAGGTCATTATTACCTACAACTTTGGCATAACAATGAATAGATGATCTTATCTGCTCTGAAGCATGTTCTACTACACAATAGACAATAGTTTCTGGTTTCTAATTACACTAAAGTCATTATTAGCAATAATGAGATTGATGCTGGAGATACCACTGATGCACCTCTACCTTCCAACAGTTTTAGGGAAAACCCAACAGACTTGACCCACTTTCCTGTTGATCACAGTCAAATCAGATAGCGTTGTCGTTCTAAGACAGTCTTTGATTGCCCCTGATCTGCATGTAGGTCAACTTTTCTGTTTCCATACAACTGCTCTTTGAAAAACACTGACCAAGTGTTACATTCGCTGCCTCAAGCAACGACAAGACTTATTGCTACCATGTGCACTTATATTGTGACAAAATGCTTCACATAATTCCATACTGCAACATATGACATACATTAGAGGAGTGGCTTACTATATTGACCATAAAGTTAATTTTTGGCAAATATTATTATTATTAATATTTCAGTTCAAATCCTGACACTAGGTTCTCAAATGTGAATATTTTCTGGGGTTTCCATATTCTATGACAGTATTAGTTTTTACAGCAAAGTTAAAACGTTTTATAGACCAAACAACACGATCATTTAAAAAAATCATGAATCATTCAATCATTGCTGTGTCAGGTTTTAAATTACCAATTACCATTCAATCACATTCAGTGACTTTTGCTATGGAACAAACATTTTTATCACAGAAACCTGTTTAGTCTCTTGAATTTATTATTTTTCACTTTCAAAAGTCTGAAAAAGAAATGCATGTTTGCTAATAATACCCTGGTCTATTATCAAATGTTGACATAAAGGAGGTGTGTGTCTGTTCAAATGTTCCTAGTAACTAGAGTATTTTACAGAAACCAAGTTTAACAGTGCTCTCGCTATGCTGCACCATCTAGCATCAATGTATCATTGCTGCAGATATGGAGAAAAAACTCCAGACGTGTTGTTTATCATGTAATAAAAGGGGCAAATGCGAAGAAATAACAACTGACAAAGGCAGCGAATCCAATTTGTGTCTTTGGAAGGAAGAAAAAGCCTCTGTGCTCTCAGGGAGGGTCAGTCTGACATAAACCTGTGAGACTTCTCTGCAGGGCTGTTGCTGTCTCAGTAGAGTTAATTTCAAATTACCATTTTATATCTCAATGCTATAGTTTTATGGTTGTGTCAAGCACTCCATAGTAACAGTTCAAATTCATAAACACTACATTGTAAAATAGTGTAAAGTTTTACCACTATTTCTGGACAAGAAATGTTCTACAATAAACCATATTTCAAGGATGATAATCAACATGTTACGTAAAAAGACAAATTCCAGAAATGACTCCAACTACGTAGTATTGCATACATACCTAAAAATTAATATAGGTTACATTATGATGTTGAACTGTTCAGTTTTTTAGAAATAGTTCTAAACATATATAAAGAGGTATTCTGATATAGTGAGTGACATATTGCTTCATTACAATGAATATGATCAGTGTTACCAGTTAGTCTGGTTGTTTCCAACGTGTTTTATCACATCAAATATCATTTTGGCAGATGTTATTAAACTGCATTAGATCAGTTTTATTGCTGCAACAGGCATTAGAGACAAACAGAAAAATATACCACAGCCATTTAATAAAGCATGCTACATCAGTTTATCATCATTAAGAAACATTCATTCCAACACATTAGCATTAATTATCGAGTGAAGACAACTGTAGACCAAATATTGGTGGCATTTAAGTTATCTGCTGCAAGGCCATGCATTTTAAATGTCAGCCTGTAGCCATAACAAAGCTCTACTGGTGAGGTCAGCATATTAAATGGTTGTGATGACAAAGTCACATGCCAACCCCCTAAATCAAGCAAAAGAAAAAGCTAACATTGCAATACTTAATGTGTGCACTTAAGCTTATGTTTCACATTACAAGATGAAGGAAAACGTTTATCTGAGGTTGAGATAAAGTCAAAACATCTAAAGATTCATTCAGGAACATTCTCAAGTGTGTGGTCTGCAAGTCAAGTCTCCAATGCTGCAGCAGTTTTAAAACCGCTTCTACTAACTTTGCCTTTTAAAGTGAAGAAGTGACAAGTCAGGGTCACCTCTGGTAGTAAATGAAGAGTCATGCCTCTAACCTTATGATAGCAGGTCTGACGTAAATCTGTTCGGCTGTCAGTGCTGGTATTTGTGTAAATTGTGTATTACTTGGGTTGCAGGATGTGAAATTCCTCACTGATGTCAGTAGGAGGATTAAACTGTGGTAATAAGTTACACTTGAGACACTGAATGTCTGTACAGAAGAAGGATCATGACTTGTTATCAGTCCACTGAGTGATTAAAGCTGCCTGCATTAGTCCAAACCCAGAGAATTATCACATCTGCGTCAACACGGTCTCCTTTGTATCGAAGAAGCCTGATAGGACAGGCATATGATAATTACATTACTAGGTGTAGTAAATAATAATGTAATCTGTGCTTGTGAATAATTAGACAGTATTGTCAGCTGCACCTCCTCCTCCTCCTCTGTTCAACGAAAACAAATTTATCAGTGCACTTCCACCCAGTGAAGGCGTATTTTAGAAATACGTAACACATATGAAATGGATGTGCAATCAAAATGAGCAATAAAATTGGAGAAACCTGTTTAACTTGTTAAATATGTTGCAATACTTAGAATAAGCCAGGCAACAAAGACTCACAAACGTCAGAGCTGAGCGGAGGCAGCGTCTCCGTTTACCCTCCTCACCTGCAGCTAGCCAAAGCGTCTGCAATTAGAAAAGGCGTTGAGTATTTTTCCACTCTCTACTAACAGCTCCAACGACGCTGTGTGCTGAAAAACTGATTACTGGATCTGTATTGTGTGTAAACACAACAGCATGCAAAGGCACTACAAAATTACCAATTGCCTCTCTGAAAGTCTTACCCTCTGATTTGATTCTTTCTCATGATTATAATAACCCAGTAGGACCTAGAGAAAGGGGAAGCAAAATCAAACTGGATATTTTGGAAGCTGCACATCACGTCTGACTCCAGTCTAAGGGGAATTAAAACACAAAACTGCTGTTTTCAGCTGTCTGTCTCAATTTCCAAAGATAATTAGTAGTTTGTGGTCTTTAAGACTATAAACCTGTATTACAATAGTCAAAACACACAAATCAAATCAATTCCAGGGACAGATCATTATATCATAAACCCTAACACTTTAATGCCCAAAGCAGAGCACTTTACACTAACTTCACCTAAACTGTGTCATCTTCACATAAACCTCATAGGATGCACCTTACAGCCAAGCTTTGTTAAGGACAGGTGGGACATCAGAAGATGACCTGTATCATATCTGTTGAATGGGGGAAAACCAGCATAACACATGTAAAAAGACTGCAAAGTCGGAGTGAAACACGGCTTTCACAAATCTTTGAATTAACCAGTAGTGAACAACGCACTAACATCCTGGACTTAAGGAAAAGTGGAAACGGTATTGTTTAAAATTACTCAATTACATGTAAAAGTCTTAAATTGAAAGTATTACACAAGTAAAGGTAGATAAGTATTACCAACAAAATGTACCTAAAATATCAACAGTATCCATTATATAGAATGTATTATTATAGCATATCATATAATTTGTTTTTATCACTACCAAAGATAATGTTGTAGTTCATCAGTGAATAGACAATTTTAGACACTTTGGGTAGATTAATTGCGAAGAATTGCTTCACCTTATATTATATAAAAGCATATCACATGTTTGTTTAATACACTTTACAATTTATTACCGTTAAAAAGAATGAAAATTTAAACAGTAAATATATGAATATACTAAAGATCATTAAAGTATGATTTTATTTGTCTGAAAAATTACCTCAGCTGTCAAATAAATGAGGCTGAACAGAACGTACTGCATGAGTATTGCATAGACTATATAACATTATACTACTATTGACAATCATTAAATACACGTGAGAGCATTTCAATGTCTACGTTTACCAATCTGAAGCCAATTTAAAAAACTTTGGATAGATTTATAGCACTGCATCATAATATTTCACACAAAGTGCAAAGAAAACGAGCAATTCTGTGACAGAATAATAACGTATATATAATCTGTAACTAAAGCTGTCCGATAAAAGAAGAGAAAGTACAACATTTCCATCTGAAATATAATCGAGTCAAGTATACATATAATTTCTAATTATATTTCTTTATATATTTTATTGTCTGTTGTTAGGCGCTTTGAGTTGCATTTCTGCAAGAACGGTGCTACGCAAATAAAGTTTATTATTGATTAAATGTCAGTTTTCACCCCTGTGATTACCGAGTGAATAAAAAAAAGAGAGAGAAGAGAAAGAACATTCCGAGGACGGGCTTGAAAAGCGACATGTGAGCCGGGTGTGTGCAGGTGTACGTGCGGAGTGAAAAGTCACCTGGACTGAAGCGAGCCGTGGAGGTCCGGTCCGCTGCCGCGACTGCCGGCCGGCGCACCGGCCACCGACCGCTACGGCAGGCTAACGCCACCTAGCCTGTGGTGCTAACGTCAATTACGGCAACAAAACAACAGCTTTTTTTGTTGTTGTTGTTCCGCACACTTACTGCGACACATGACACACACACACACTTAACAGACACACACACACAGCCGAGGCACCTTTATCCGAGAAATATTACAGAGATAGTATTGTTTTCCAGGCGGAGAGAGACGCTCTAAATGTAACACGAGCAATTGAAGTCGTCTGGAACAAAATACTGTATGTATGTCAACCTACTTTGAGCCGGAGCTAACTCGGCTAGCCGCCGTGCAGCATTAGATAATAATGTGGGTCACCGGGCCCTCGGCCAGTCTGTCAGCGAACGAGCCGCGGTGAAAACTCCGTTCCGTTTGCGGCTTTTTTATTTTTTTTTAATTAAAACGCGCGTCGAAGCTCCGCGGGACGAACCGCGGGTACCGACGCGGAGCGGCGGAGGTGTCGCACTTACCCCGAGCGGACTCCCCCTTTTTTTTCACCGGGATATCCCCGCAGCCGGCGGCGCTGCTGACGGTGGACTGCGCAGGGCTGAGGCGGGCTGACTGCAGCCGGAGCCGGAGCCAAAAGGGCCCACACGAGTCCAGATAACACAGGCTCATCAGCAGCCTGTCCGCGATCAGCCACGGCACCTGAGAGGCTGCTGACACCTGGCCAGAAAACCACTTTCATGCAACTTAAAGTTACATCCTAGAATATTACTTAATAATAAAAAAAACAGTTAAAGTGTCTGATAGTTATCGTCCGTAAAAGTCATTTTTGATATGTATTTAGGGAATTGAAAGTAAAAGTAAATGCTGTTGATGGATGATAAAGTATATTTGCGCAGGTTTCTTAATTTATGTTAACTTAATACTGAACTAGAAGTGGCTCCCAAATTATTTGTGATGTCACAAGGTCGTTTGCAGTACGTTTCCACTAAATTATTTTATTTAGTTATTTTATTAAGTTATTTTAGAGGCTAAATAAGGAATATGCTAAGTGGAAACACAATGGAGAAAAATAAAGTGCTCCCAAAAATACTAAAATTACTGTAATGTATTTATTACTACTTCGTTATACAGTATGTAATATCATTTAAAAAAAATGTTGTTTTGTGTTTTTTTAAATACACTAGCTATATTTTGTCATATTAAAAATATATTTGAGATTGGTTTATTTTTCCAGAAGCTATTTTAACACATTTTACAAGTAAAACAACACGGTCAGACTTGTATTTTGTGTATTTTGTTGGACGAGGGCTCAGATGTTTATTGAATCCTCATCTGTGGCGTGGCGCTCATCACCATAGCAACGGCCTAAATAGCTGCAGTAGCGTGTTGGAGCCACAGCGAAGAGTCAATGAGCCGGTGGCGCTGTTTCCACCTTTAGACTCTGCACATATTCAAAATGCATAAGAAATACTCCCCTTTGAATAATAACGTGAGTCTGATCTTGTTTTTCCACGAAGCTTAATTATCATGCTGACATTCTTAAAACTATCTATCTAATTTAATTATCCTAATTCTAGCTTCCTCTCCTTCATTCAAAATTCAAGAATTAACTAATAATAAGAAGAAAATCACTTTTTTTAATAGAGGGTGACTGGTGATGGTCTTCTGACACCTGTCGCCTACCTTCTAAACTATTTTTTATATCATCACTAAAATAATGTGCACGCAGTGTATGAATTCAACACTGACACAAATTGATTTTTTTTACACATTTACACCTAAGAATGAATAATATATGATTTAATATACATATGCACTTATCCTCCTGGAAAGATGTCAAATGGGCAATGTCTCTGACATAATATTCTTCCAGCAACAATCTTACTCTTGTTCCCAAGTAATATGAGTCATGTTGATTGCTGGAAGTCAGCCTCACATTATTGACTAGAGTCCAATATAAAAGGTTGCAGTGGGGTATTATTGTGTGATGTGATTGTTTTACTCGGGAGCTCATTCTGCTGTAACATATCTCATAGCCTTGAAAAATCATCACATTTTTACTGTTAAATCACTTTTATTTATTGTTTGTGGTGAACTCACTATTGGCAGAAAATGCCATCTCAATGAGGACATTGAGAACACAGGCAAAACATTGTCTATAAAATGTGCTTTTCTTTGTGGTGCAGTCTATTCTTTAAAGAAGTACCGCCATGGTGCAATGATACTGCCAATACAAGAGAGGGAGTAAGAATACTAAAAACTTTGTAACCTTACTGCATCCGTTTTAAACTGTCATCTCAAAGTAATGTGCATACATTCAATCAAGGTGTCAGGTCGAGGTCAGAATTGCAAATATAAAATGCATAATTAAGAATATATATTTGTATCTTCCCTCACCTATACTATATTTTTTAGTACACAACTGATTGTTTAGGTGGTAGGACCTAAACTTCAATTGGATGATAGCGACATCTACTGTTGATAATTGTCCTTACACATTCAGGCCTTTTAAGATCTTTTATATTCTACTAAAAATAGAAATGAAAAATCAAAAATAAGAAAACATTCCTGCAAATAATTTCATTACAATAAGAAAGCTGTTTTTATTGTAACAGAATGCTCAGTTCTTTTAATTGCTTGTTGGAGAAGGGGTCTGGAATTGTGATCCCGGCATCTTGTGAAACTAATTAATATGTTCCTGCTGTTCTTGCACAGGTTTATGAGTCTCTCTGTTGGCAGCATAACTTATTTTATTTGTTATGTATTGCTCATATTATTCAAAATGGTGGTAGGAGACAGAACACTATTTCTTTTTCTTTTTTTTTTTACTTTAGTCCATAAAATGAATTATAATAACAGATGAAACACTTACTTTATCTTAGTTAAAGTTACAAAAAAATCCTTGAATTTTAAGCAACATGTAATGAATTTCCTTCTAAACATAATGTTTTATATCAAATAAATGCTTTTATAGTTTCAATGTTAGGGTTTTAAAGACAGTTTTCTAAATGTGGTGAAAAATCAATATTCATAAGACACGTTGCGTATAGAATAAAACTCACACGGCTACATCTGATCACATTATAGCCGTTTTAATGCAAACGACACACATATAACACAAAATAAAATCTGGACAGTATTTGTTAGTGTACATTCAGGCATCACTATACAGCAGTGGCAGAGGGCAGTTGGTTGAAGTCTGGATCACTCAGTTGTAGTGCAGCGGCTGGGGTTTCAGCGTCTGTGTCATCTCTGTACACTACTAAAAGCTTCAGCGCTGGAAACTCTAGCACACATTGATATACATGATTAGATGATGACTACAACAACACACACATTTCTGACATTGTAACCCTCTACAAATCAAATGTCACTGTAACATGTTTTTTAAGAGTGCGACCACGGATGTTGGTGCAGACAAATAAAACATATTACCTTTAATTCACTCTTAATATTCTAAGGATCTTCTTCCATTTCGTGGCTGCAAAAGCAAATGACATGTTGAATTATCACCATATCATAGTGGATATTTGCTGCTTTTATTTCTTGACATAAACACGTTCATACTCGATAGAGGAAGTAACCTCTGCTCTGGATTCCCCCGGGTCCCTGGACTTCAGCCTGTAGAGACACAACAACCACAGCAAAGGTGATTAAGTCTCATTTGCCTTTTTCTCACTATTCGGTTATTCTCTAGTTTTAAAGTAGAGGTGCCTGGTGTCTTCATGTTTTACCTTTTCCTTCCACCGCTCACCAGAAAAAAAAACTGACAGCTCACAATCAAACAGTCACATTTGGATTTTTGCAAAACAAACACTTTCCACGCTTCGTGCTCACAATTCGTCTGTGTCCACCCTGTGAATGTCAGCGCCTGATAGCATCGAGGGATAAGTTCACCTGTCAAGCCCACTAATTGTAGACCATAATTACACTTAGCTTGGGAAAGAACAGCTAATGTAGACGGAGAAACAGCATTACTCACATGTAAAGGGGGGAAAACATACATTGAAATCAACTGCAGCGTTTCAGTATTTACCAGGAACACACACTTTTTTTTCCAATTCGCACCGCTGCAGTTATAACATTTTCTTTTCATCAGCTTGTACTATATTTTCATTCAAGGTTTTTACTACAGTTAAAAGATCAGAATTATTTAAGCATTACTTTTGTATGTTTATCATCTTCACAAAAAAACAAAGCACACAAAATGGGATTTCATGTCTGCACCACTGATTGCATGCAGTTTGTATTCTGAAAACAAAGCATCTTGTTGCTTTTTTTATCTTTGTTTTATCAATCCCCAAAAAGAGCGATCGAAAGGAGAACTGACATGGGTGGTACATACACGCATTGAGAGTCCTCTCTCTCTTCTGGTATGGCGTTGTTTAACTAAATGCAGGAGAGGGTGCGACATAGGGGTCTGACGAACAAACACACAAAAACATGAATAACAGCTCCAGCAAGACAGAAATCAAAGACCATGAAGCATACAGGAGCAAAGAGAGAAATATTATTTCCATCAAATGATCACACAAGAATATGTGTGTCAGAAATGTAAACATAATGCAAATGCTTCCCCGATGCCATTATTTTTTTTTAAATAATTGCCTTAGTGTCAGTGTTTTGACACACACAATGTGCATTTTGCATCATTCACAAACCAGTGATGGAGGAGCAGACAACAAAGTAGCTTCACATTTCATGTAAGACATGTGTTTTGTTCTTACACATGCAATAAAATGTGGTATCGGGTGCTTTGTTGGATGTGCACTAATGAACATGAAGGAAAATAAATAGAACATGAAAATATGCCATGTCTTTACTCAGAGCTGCGGGGAGCTTCATCACACAGACAATGAACATATTCAATCATGAATGTATATTTTATGTTTGTAAATATAATAAACCTCCTTGTTGCAACTAGTTCCATTGTCCCTACACAAATTGTTTACCTTTTATTTTTTTTACATGTGTTAATATAATTATTACTAATGATTTATTATTTCTATTTTAAATAGGGATGATTTATTGATTTAAATTTTGGGAATAAGCATCTGTCATGCAGAACACACAACACGGTAGAGAAAAACCTTTGTGGTAAAGGAAGATTTAATTTGATTTATTTTATTCTTTTGAGCTGTGTCCCTGTGTTATGGTAAATGCACATGAAGTATGGATATTTTACACAACTGTGTGACATAAAAGCTCCAACTGAGAGCATTATTCCATGATCTATTGCACTGGAGGCATTGAACAGCACCAAGAAAGTGGAAGTTAGTGCATATATATAGCATATATTTATATTTTTAAAACCCTCTGAGGCGCTTTTTCTAGCCAAACAACATGTTTTCTGTGCATATTTATCTTATAACTTATTTACCGACTGCTATGGCATAACAGAACTTTGTGTTATACATCTGGAGTAATAAAAATAAATAAGAAAATGCACAGAGTGCATGACATGACACATTGTCCATAGGCTTTAATCTTCCATCTCGACAGGGGAACAATTCCAAAGAAACTTGTTCTTACCCTTTTACTATTTTCTCGCACTTTCAGCTCCTGAGAAAACAACAAAATGTTGACAATTAAATCAGTCTTGATATTAAGGTTTCAGTTTGTGTTTTGTCCAATTAGTAACATATGAGGTACCTTTGACTTCTGAACCAGCATCAAGACACAGAGTTCTCCTAAGACATCAGATGCCTAGAAAAGAAATCAATTCACAGAAAGAATCTATTGTGAAATTGTAACTTTAATAAATGTTATTAAATTGTTTTAATTTGACACTTGCCACGCTCACCGAATACTTGAGATCTGCAGAGAGGTAGGATGAGCATGCAGCGTCTATCTGTGGAGCAGCACACAGGAAGTTGGACTCAAACAGGGAAAGATTTAGGAGAGAAAAGAGGATAAAATGGTGCTGGCGTACCTGGCTGAGGAGCTGCCTCTGATCTGTTATGGCTTGCTGAAGTTCTGCTGGACCACCTTTGGTTTCATGCAATACAAAAAAAAACAGTTCATAATGAAGGAAAACCTTGAGATGAACACTTGTATTTTAATAACATCCTGATAAAAGCAGGCTCGTTCTGACAAAGCAGTAATGTTTCCTGCATGCTCCGCTTCAGCATGATTGCAGCACACGTCCATTAGCAAATATGAAAGCTTTACTTTGGACCACGGAGTTGCTGTGCATTATGTTCCCACCTGGAGGACGGCTGTGTTTTTTAATTATTAATCAAAATTGAATGTAAACCATCAAAAATACAGAAACCTTTGCACATAAACCAGCTACTCTGCAGCAGCCCTGATGCTAAATCCCCCCCACAACCAAAGCAAAGAAATGACTTTACGAAAGTGTACGTCAGCTGCAAATCTCTATCATTTGTGACTTTATTTCAGTTAGTTGCCAAGTAAAGTCAGAGGTTGCAAAACCAGAATGAATGGAGTTTGTGGCTTTGCATCCAACTTCTATAGACATATGATATAATACGTATTATTTTTATATTTGTTCAGAGTCAAAAGTCAAAGTCAATTTTATTGTCAATTTCTTCACATGTATTTGACATACAAAGGAATCGAAATTGTGTTTCTCACTATCCTATGCGTTTTACATGTACAACAACATTAAAGTGCAGGTTCACTCATGTTACTGGATATAATAAACCAAACAAGTGATATTCAGTGTTTTTATTATTCTTATTGTTTTTTTGATTTTGCTATATGCTATAGAAATTATGGCTGACTAACTATATTATTTGGGTTATTGTTAACTATAATTTAAAGATTAGATTAGATAGATGGATAGATAGATGGATGGAGAGATAGATAGATGTTAAAAGGTCAGATGCACTCAGAGTGCAATGCTTGCACTGATTTATTAACAACAAGGGGAAAGGAAAAAGCAAGGAGGACATAAATGGGCGCAATTAAAAGCAGTGGTAAAAACTTACTTGTGCAGACTGGGATGAGGAGGAGCAGGGCAGCGAGGGTGATGCTGGCCGCGCCAGGTGGACTCATGGTGCTGCTGCTGAGGCTGGACAGGCTGTTGGACAGGCTGCTGAACAGGCTGTTGCACAGGCTGCTGGACAAGCTGTTGCACAGGCTGCTGGACAAGCTGCTGGACAGGCTGCTGGACAGGCTGCTGGACAAGCCGCTGGACAGGCTGCTGGACAGGCTGTTGGACAAGCTGCTGGAGGCTCCGCGCTGCGCAGGCTGGCTTTGGCACATCATCTGCGTCTTGCTGGACTTTTTCCCCCCCTTTCTTTCTTTCTGTCTTTCTTTCCCGTTTCTTACTAACTTACTTACTATTTTGGTTCCGTGCGCTTCACTTGTTGCTCTTCTGACAGTTTCACGTCAGAGGAATATGAAGGCTGCCGGTCACGCACCCTCCTCGCGCACTGACACTCGACTGCGTCATTAGCAGCTCCGCGCGTAAAAAGAAAGGGGGGAAAAAAACAAGTGATGGGATGTGATCAACAGGGTGGCTGAACGTATGAGTTATGAGGTGATGCCATGTTTAAGACGGACTCTAACTTCCCTCCAAGTCCAAGTTTGCAGTGTTTTTTTTTTTGCCGTCTTGTTGCCTCACTGTGATACCTGGGATTTGCAGATGTGCAGAGCTTGGACGCGTGTTTTCACATGTTCTCACTTTGATTGTAGCCTGTACGAGTGTGATTTGTGACCACTCCTAATATTTGCATTAGAGTAGCAAATCCTCCTGTTTACGTGTGATATGAAAACTTGAAACAAAGTGTACATGAAACTGGTGGACAGTCATGACCAGTCCCACAGCTGCTACAGAAATCTTCCTGCAGATGATCCACTGCAATAGCAGCACTGCCTGCTAAGGTCAAAGGTGCCGCTGCAGGGCATAGGGAGCACCATGCATGCCTGCTTGTGGACCATGTCAAGATGGGAATTGTGGCAATAGCTATAATACACCTCGTGACAACTTATAAATCTAAAGTAGTTTACAAGATATCCTGGGAAGTTTCATGGTGATATCTGAAATATTAGATTTTTCTTTTTTAGGTTCTTTCATACATACACCTGCCTAAAAGGATTTATATATGCACCTGGCTAAAACGCTTTAATTCAGAATAATGAAGGTACTTGTATACAAATACTAATAAGGTATTTTTATACAAGAATATATAGTTGTGGTACAGATGTATGGTATATAATATAATTACGACTCTGAACAATATGTAAGGGCTAATGTTAACCATCAAATCAGCTCAAACGAGGCTTATAACACAAATACAGTGTCTAAAATAATTATTATAATTGTATAAAATTGTGTCTCCTTTTACAATTTTTGTTCATATTTTCATCACAGCATCACATAATTCAAGCATTCATTGCATTATTTAGGTATGAATATATTCCATTATACTCTATTGGAGGTTGTTCCAATGTGTGATAGTTTTCTTTCCTTTTCTGCCTTTTGTGTGAAGCTGCATATGCAGGAAATAAATACTGCTCTGCACTGAATTTCATTTTTATCTTTTTCAATAAACCAGCGATGTGGTACAAAAAAGAAAAACACTGTCCTGTTTCCTGCAGAAAAACACATAATGTATAAGAGATAACAGATAAAGAGTTCCTCTCACAAAAGCAGGTGTATTTGCTTTGCTCGTAACTGCCTTCATTTTTCCAAGAAGGAACTTTGGAGTCATTCTAATATTATGAAGAGGACATGTGAGACAGAACATGACATAATAAATAAAATTTGTCACTATTATCATTTGATTCATCTGCTTCATTTCCTGGCTTGAAAGTACAATACTGTGCATTTATTTTTATTTTTTTGGTGAAGAAAAGTCCAGCCTTCATTGCAGCTTTGCCATTAAAATCGAATGCGTGTGAGTATAGCAACAAATAAGGAACATGGATAATTAAGCAATTCCCAGGGAGTCGTCAGTCATCCCCGCCCTTCTGTTCCTCCTACACTAATTTAATCTCCTACTTTTATTTATTGTCATGAATTAACAACAAACTAACAGTGGAGGCCAGTACCTAACATTTCTTAAATTAAAGGGATTGGAAGATTTTTGCATCTCTGTCCTAATGAATCATTAGCGCACGTTGAGGTAAAAGGGCTGAGTAGATTATCATCAAAGTGGATTGAGTAACTAGACCTGATGTGTCTTCTGAAAAGCTCTGGAGAAAGCTCCCCTTGGTCCACCATTCTGGCTAAGTCCTGAAATGTCACGACCTTTAAAAGACTTTACTGTTGTTATGAGGTAAACTGGCATTTGCGAGGTCTGATTTTAATTGGTTTGTTTGAGTTAAACCCAAAGGTACTGACAGGAAGGTTGTGTACCTTGAAGCCATGGCACTGATTACAGTTCTTATTGTGCTCTAATTGTATGCCATGTTCAGCAGCAGGAATACATTTATACAGGAAATCTGAACTTAAGTATTTAAACGGGCAAGTGAATTTAAAATAACTATCTTCAAACCGATCTGTATTTTTGATTTATTGTCACTATTCCTCACATTGGTGGACCTGCTTAGAATTAATCACCATTTCATGAGACTTTGATGACAAATTCAATGCCATTCTGTCAGTTAAATACTGTATGTTGCAGTCAGTTATCACAAAGGCTAAAAACAAAGATTATATGTCAGATACTCTAGCTGTTGTTGCTGCATTAAGCAGTAGAAATCAGTATTAAGAATGAGTCACAACAGATGTTTAATTGCCTTCTTTGACTAATGTTCTTAATTGGAAACAAGAGGAAAACAAGCAGGGAGAATAACCTATTAACAAGTGCCGCCCTCCTACAGAGACAATTAGTTAACCATATAAAATATTGCAAGCTTGAGTTTAATGTCTCTGAATTGTACACATTATCTTATTTCCATTTTGCATTAAATAGAACTTGGTGTTTCACCCATTAGAATTTGTGTTCAGTGTGTAACTACATTTCAACTCACTCTCATCTCACTTTAATTATCACGTCATGAATGAAAAATTGTATAAATATAAATACGAAAATATTCCCTTGACATCACAATCTTAATATCTCATGTTGATTTTTTTCAATTAAGATTGAGCTTGTGAAGCAACCAAACATGCTGCCAGTCTGACCAGTTTGGTTTTATAATGCATCGCATTACTGGATAACATGTACATTTTATATGTATATCAGCTGTAATTCTGGAATGATAAAGTGCACCTTTTTCATAGTGAAATCTCATGGAACATAATGTAAAAACATGTTTCATCAAGCGAACATGAACGTTTATGTTCTGAACGAAAACATGATGACGTACAAGACTAAAGCAGTTAGAGAAAGGGCATCCTACCAGGGCCACTCTTAATGGCTGTTAACAACTTGGCTGTGTTTAATGAGTAATGGAAGAATCATGGCAGCAATATGAGAATTAACAGGAGGATAATTCAATTTCAGTTTTGCCACTTGTGTCATGACAAAAACAATGACACCACGAGCACTACAATGGAAATCTTCACAATGGCTAAACACAATCCAAATATCAATATAATTAGGCCGATTTCCCTGTTACCAAGAGGTGCTCCTGCTATGACAAAACGTACAAAGACCTGCTCTTACATGGACAGAACCTGCTATGACTAGTAGTACTAAGGAAAAGCTACTAAATTTCTAAAATGCCAATTGAACTCATTAATTAGCCTATTTGTTCACTCAATAACAAAACCATATGCTTTTAAATTAATCAACTGCACTGCATCTAAAACCTCTTTACAGAAATTAAAATAACAGCTTCCATGAGAGATCAGCCCAGTGCAATATGATTAATTGATATGATTGGTTGTATTATTAACATTGACTTGTTATACTTAACATTTAGATAGATAGATAGATAGATAGATAGATAGATAGATAGATAGATAGATAGATAGATAGATAGATAGATAGATAGATAGATAGATAGATAGATAGATAGATAGATAGATAGATAGATAGATAGATAGATAGATAGATAAAACTTTATTGATCCCACAACGAGGAAATTTGTGGGTTACTGCAGCGTTACAGATAAAGAAAAAGAAAAATAAAGTTGAAGAAGATAAAAAAACTATAAAAAAATAAAAAAAACACACACCACAATGTACAAATTCGCAGAATTTGTTAATCCGCATACACAGTATGCATTATCGACAGAATGGAGAAAGAAATGCTAATAAATAGTAAGAACAAAAAGTATGCATAAGCAAAGCATATATACATACATACATGGACGTACATACCTACATACATACACATACACACATATTTGCATATATATATATGGACATACATATCCACGCACATACCCACATGTACACATACATAGCTAATGCACACTTAAGGTGCAGGGTGAGTGTGAAGAGGAAAAAAGTGACCAGTGTAAAAGTGACAGTGACTACAGTGAGGTTTATGTTTATGTTATGTTGTAGAGTCTTATTGCTGTCGGGATGAATGATCTGCGAAAGCGCTCCTTCTTGCAGCGAGGGTGTTTGAGTCTCTGGCTGAAGGAGCTGCTCAGCGCACCCACTACCCCATGCAGAGGGTGATGGGGGTTGTCCATGATGGATGTCAGCTTTGCCAACATCTTTGCCAACATCCTCCTTTTATTTATCTCACCAAGACAAATTTATAATAATGGAAGGGAGCAAATCTCAGGGTTAGGCATCATCAAGAGATGCTACTCCAGGTTTGACTCCTTCTGCAAAGAATATATTTGAATATATAAAATATGAAAAACAAAAAAATAAAAACAAGAGAAAACAATGTGCGGCTGATGTAAGAGCCATCTCCTCTTTCTTTCATAGTTTAACTTTTTCAGATCAGACACACACGCGCAAGCCTGCACATACACATGCACGTACTTGCAATTACAGGATTACTTTGAATTAAACAAAATCGCACATATGATGGACCATAATAACAACCAAAGAGCATACGCACTGTAATAGCGGTTCTCATGCCTGCTTCGGTTTGGAAAACTGACGTGATCTTCTTTATGTATAATTTGTCAGTGACGAGCGAAGACCTCACCTTAGGATGAGGTTACCGAAGTAGAGTATTCAAGCAGGAGCTCCTACAGGATGTGTGCATTAATGCAAGGAGGTAGCCACTACATGTATTTAAGTTGAAAGCCGAAAAAAAGACCACAACACTATGGTCACATAAGCACACTGGAGTCACTATATGTGTAAAGAGGTTTTCTGTTCTATTTCACTTTGCTGTATGATGCAACAGAAACTTTAAAAAGTTGAAGCTATGACCTTAAAAAATAAAAGAATACGGTAATACAATCTGTACATACACAGATGTGTTATTATGTGTGTATGTTTTTTTTCTGATATACTGACAACACAACAAATATGTATAAAAACAACACTACAATCTCCAAGAATATTAAAGGGCTGCACGAAATGCCATCCAGATAGCAACTCAAACTGTTTCTGATTCCGAACCAAAATAGAAAATGCTATCAGCCCTTAATCACCAGTGTGAATGTCAAATGTAGATTACACAGATGTAATCACCTTCCCCCGACGCCGCACCACCGGTACGAAAAGCCCTTTTGTTTGCAAGTCACAGCTGCATGTTATCCGCCGTGCATGTCACTGGGGCTCCCTCATCTACGCAGTGGCCTCCTGACACGACAGGTTCATTTAGTGGGGACACCTCTCACCTGCTGCAGGGTTCCTGCACGTCTGCTAAACTGACTGGACCTGGATGGTTTTAGTGATACTGTATCTTAATCTTCCAGGCCCGCTTTCACAACCTGGCCATGACTGAAGTTATTGTTTTTGTGCCGGCAGCAGTTTGTAGGAACATCAACGTCATCACTGACTAAAGACCTTTGACATTCACAAAATATAGAGACAGTAAGTGCCAGAATAGCAAAAGTCAGTGGGTGAATCATGACTACAGGAAAGCACAATATGTTTCAAAACAGAAATGCTGAAGAACATAAATGGTGGTGGTGCTAGTGTATGTGTTTGTGTGTGAGCAGTATATTACCTGTTGGGCTGCAAAAGAAAATAAGGATCATAATGGCCTAAACACATGCACTTTGTCATCTTCTTTCCGCCGAGTCTCCAGCGGAAAACATGTCAACATGTGGCGATGTAGTTCAGACAATGATTCTCTTACGTTTCACATTTCTTAGCAGCAGGAAGTTTGGGTGAATAGATCATTGCCTGGTTTCAAGGACTAGTCAGTTCGACTGTTAACTGGACATTTTGTATCGTCAGATTGCATATTGATCACTCACACCATGATGTTTTTCTTAGCCCTAACCAGGTGTGCTTTTTGTGCCTAAATCAAAACACCCCTTAACCACAGAGTTGTCACACCATAAACAGCATTAAATATAGCAGAAAATAAGCATGTATCAAAAAAAATTATATTACAGCTATGTCAAATATGGCATTTAACTACAGAAAAACAAACTGTTGATGTTCCCTGTGGCATGAAGTTCGAAATATTATTGCCTCAGACCACAGATGTTATTTTATCTCACGTGTTTGCTGTCCTCCGTGCAACCTCGGAAGTGTTCAGCACACTCGCTTCTTCAATGACCATCCTGCAGCTATTTTTTCATCCTGTTTTTTGCATTCTTCTAACCTTCCTTCCGTCTCCTCCCATGTGAATGACCGTCTAAACTGGTCATCAGTGTTCTCAACACCAGCTCATTCTGCTCTGTTAACAAGAGCCCCTGGATAAATAACATTATTTTGAAAGACCTATTACATCAAGCCATCACAGATTTTTCTACTCTTTTATTTCATTTTTTATCAATGACAATACACACACCCCTAGGTCATTGATTCTTGGTCTGGCCCCCTAGGATGATAGTAAAACCCATTCCAAAAAAATGCCATAGGGCCTATACCTTCACTTTTCAAAACTAGTTTTCCATTCCCAAAATCTTTTAAAAAAATGTGCATAGCAGTTCTTTAATGCATTGAAACACATCTTATTATTAACAGCACTACTAAAAGTCACTGCTGATGTGACTTGATGATAAGGAATATGTCATTTAATTGGTTAGAATTTCAAAATTATGTGGAAAAATAATATACAGTGAGGATGCGTTTGTCTTTAATTGTGATATTAAATGCCTCAATATCAATTTGTTTAAGATGTGTCCAGCAAAAATATATTTTTGTGTGGTTTTGTGTACTAAAATCAACAGTGGCATTATGTAAACAAACTTTAGAGGGTTAACTTTCTGAAAATGAAAAAATATTAGTCATTAACACACAGTGAAAGTAGAAAGTAATATTAACGCATTTTTTATCAGATATGAATAGCTTTTAAAGTGAAGCACGACATTACAAGATGTTACTAATAAGGGTTACTATTAATCTGCAGAACCTGCCTCAGCACGCGTGTAGTGGCTGTTGACGCTGTCACGTGACAAGCTCCGCCCCTCAGAACCAGGAAGAGAGAGGGCGGTGTTTTGCAAAGAGCTGGTGGACTGAAAACAAGGTAACCGCTCCTCATGATTTATAACTCTGTTATAATAACACCGACCGAGAAAATTACGTTTAAAACATAGTGGTTAATGGCGACCTTGCCGTGGTGCATCCAGTAGTTTAGGGCAGACTAACGTCAGTGATCCAGCAGTTAGCTACTGCAGCTAGCAGCTAACAGAGAGGACGACAATCAGCTGCTGAGATAGGGACGTATTTATAAAGAACGGCCTCTGGCTTTTACTGCTGCAGTAACTCAGCCGACACTGTCAGCTGACTTTATGAACCTGTCAGTAACAAGTTCTCTGGTCATTGCTGGGACGTGCAGGACCATATCCTGTTAGCTAACGTTAGCCGCTAACTTAATAGAGAGTATTAACGCAGCTTTTGTTACAGTACGTGTGTTTAGATATGTGTTTGTTGGATGTCTTTTTGAAAACAACTTCCAACATGTCAAAAACTAGTCGCTCCAGAGCCTGGAAGGATCAATGGTTGTGACTCGACTGGATCTCATTAAGTGAAACGTGTCTCTTGTTATTAATAGGAGGAATGTATCTTTGTTCAATAAATACTGAATATGACAGTTACACTATGCAAATTATTTGTTTTTAAAAATGTTTTTTATTTAGGAGGATAGAATTTATTTAAAACACATAGTTGGTAAAACATCATCGCTAGTGTTTTTCTATGTATAACGGTTGTGTGTGTTATCTGCTGTGCTGTGTGACAGCATTCCACCATGACAGCCATCAAGCACGCTCTCCAGAGGGACATCTTCACACCCAACGATGAGCGGCTCCTCGGGATAGTTAACGTCTGCAAGGCGGGGAAGAAAAAGAAGAACTGCTTCTTGTGTGCAACGGGTGAGTGGGTAATTACCACCACAACAGCTGTCAATAAACGCAGATTAAAATGAGTGAACTGCTTCAGAAATAACCCGCTTTCCTATTGCAGTGACCACAGAGAGACCCGTGCAGGTGAAGGTGGTTAAGGTGAAGAAATCCGACAAAGGTGACTTTTACAAACGGCAGCAGACCTGGGAGCTCAGAGATCTGACAGAAGTTGACGCCAAAGATGCAAGCAAGGTCAGAAAAGTATCATAACACCAGTAGATAAGTTGTTGCAGTCAGTGGCAACAGCTGACACAATGTGGATCTGTAAATGCTGAGGCATTCCTTCTTTTACTATTTAATTCCCGCTATAAGCACATTGTCTCTCCCTCATTAAGCACTCTTACAAATTTTTTATATTTTACTCTTGTGGCTCAGGAAAATCCAGAATTCGACCTTCACTTTGAGAAGGTTTACCGTTGGTTGGCCAGCAGTACAGCAGAAAAAAACTCTTTCATCTCCTGCATTTGGAAGCTGAACCAGCGCTACTTGAGGAAGAAGGTGGAGTTTGTGAATGTCAGTTCTCAGCTGCTGGAAGGTGCGGAAACACTCTTGCCTCTTTTGTCATGATTTTGAGTATATTTGTTTAAAGGTGTGTGTGCAATGAGTAAAAAAATAAGAATCAGTGCCAGTTTCTTTTGATTTATTAATAGCATGTTTGAAGTATTCAACCTCTTCTGGTATGGCTTTCTGTGTTAAATCCTTCTTTATTCTCACTTTTCTCTCTTTAAACTTTCTCTGGCCAGAACTTCCTAAAGCGGAAGGTTGGTAGGACTTAACTTCCCCTTCCCCCCAATCCCCTCCTCATTCCTCTCCATTGTTATCTCATGAATTCAAACCACCATTCTCATTAGAAAACTCTCACCCCTTAAAGCTGCTGCTGCTGTTGCTTGAATTATGAATTTGGGCATTATTAATTTTTTTAAACAATCATAACACACATGTAGGTCTTGTCTTTTTTTACTCCACTCTTCACTCACATTATTAATAGAATTATTTACTGACATGTTTATTTATGTAATCTGTATCTAAATTGACCCAAACCAGAGCAAAGCAAAGTCCTTGTATCTTATTTATATGAACTTAACTTAACTTAACTAAAAAGCAGAGAAGTGCAGTTTCCTGTTGAATAATTAAACATGATTCCTTTTTTCTTTTACTGTTGGAAATTCCAAAGATTGTTTTTGGTGTTACACAACTTGCAGTTTTAAAAGCAAAGGTTGATAAGTAACTGAATGTAAATGAGTACAATTTTATAACCTAGTCAACAGTTTGTTTTATGATTTAAATAATCTGAAATCATTGCCACACTTGTTTCAGTCAGATCAGTGGAAAAAATGCCCTCCCCTTTCAATGAGTGTGTTTATGTCTGTAGGTGTCCCTACAAGAAGTGTAGAAATATTGTTTCAGGAGGAAGGAAGCAGAATGTGTCTTAAATTGAATTCAATATTAATGCTTATGTCTTCCATGTGCCGTTTCCGTCTCTTTTCGTGGGTAATAGAGTCGGTGCCAAGCGGAGAGAGCCAGAGTGTTGCCGGGGGCGACGAGGACGCTCTGGATGACTACCAGGAGCTGAGCACCCGTGAAGAACAGGACATCGAGGGCATGATGGAGATGTGCGAGTACGCCATCTCCAACGCTGAGGCCTTTGCAGAGCAGCTCTCCAGGGAGCTGCAGGTTCTAGATGGGGTGAGGGAAGCAACTGCAATACTAACACATCTTCATTCACTAACATCTTCTTCATTTTACTTAAATTAAATGTTAAAAAGGTCATAAAAATACTGTAATTAGTCAGATTTATGAAGTGTTCTTAAACCCCTGAGTTCACACCTGTGTTTATATCCCATGGTCCTCATGAACAATGGACAAGGAATCATATATAAACGCCCCACCAATCCCCATACACAGGCATGAGACTGCAGGGCCATGTCCAAACAGAAATTGACACACACAGATATTGAAAAAAAATTGTTCATAAATGGCCAAAGAAAAGAAGGTAGCACACCTGACTTCAGTAAATAGAGGTGATGCTGCATGAAGTGAACACAAAACATATTTAGAAACTCTAAAATAGCACGAAAAAATATGTATTGATTGTGGTTTCTTGCTTGGTTAAAGATCAAACTTTTTTTCTTCCGCATGTCCATGTGTAAAACACATACCAGATACAGTCCTGAAAACCAAGAGAATGATGTTTCATGGCCACAATAACTTAAGAGACTTGAGGAAATTAATAATTTGACTGATCCTATTCATAAATGTCAGACTTTGTGTAAGAAGGAATTTCTTAATAAGAATGTGTGGTAAATGAGGCCCAATTCTCTGCACTCTCTCTGTTTTTTTGTTGTTTTTTTAAAAAGCTTGATGCCAACCCCGTCTTTAAACAGCACAATATCTTTACTGTCTCCATCTTCTCTTACTTTAGGCCAATATCCAATCCATCATGGCATCTGAGAAGCAGGTGAACATCCTGATGCAGCTGCTGGATGAGGCCCTGTCTGAGGTGGACACCATCGAGGGGAAGCTGAGCAGCTATGAGGAGATGCTGCAGAGTGTCAAGGAGCAGATGGACCAGATCTCGCAGAGCAACCGGCTCATCCAGATCAGCAACACCAACAACGGAAAACTGCTGGATGAGATCCAGTTCTTAGTGGTCAGGACCTCCTTTTAAACACATATTTCCACGTTCACTGTATCAATTACCATACTTTCAGGACTTAATTGAACTGACGACAGTTATCAGAGGATTATTTAAAATGATCTTTACCTGAAAAAAACATTTCAATGCAGATTAAAGCATAAGATTATGTATAAATAAATGTAGAGAATTGTAATGTAAACCTGATCCTTTATATGATATGAAATGCTTCAAAATCATTTTCCTCCTGAAATACCAGCTTTAGTGCCTGATTTTTGATTTTGCTTAATGATTGAATCTTTTCGTGGTGTAGAACTACATGGATTTGTCAAAGGGACACATCAGAGCCTTACAGGAGGGCGACCTGACCTCCCCTAAAGGTATCGAGGCCTGCATCAACGCTTCTGAAGCTCTTCTGCAATGCATGAACGTGGCCCTCCGACCAGGTTAGTTTGCACCCGCAGTCCACAACTTTTTGAGGTATTTGGCTAACAAACAACAAAACACCGGATAAAACATAACCTCCTTGGTGGAGGTAACGAGATTCATCTGATTAATTCTAAATGCTGATCGATGGTTTTACCCAGCCTATAAGTGCTTCTGTCATGTGACTTCTCTCTGTAGGCCACGAGAAGCTGATGGCTGTGAAACAGCAGCAGCATCTGTTCTCTGAGCTGAGAGACACGTTTGCTCGTCGCCTCACCAATCACCTCAACAACGTGTTCGTTCACCAGGTAACAGGCTCACTATGATGACACAAGAGAAGCATAGTTAAAAAGGCAGGTGTAGCAGTGACCTCCCCTACTGTCTAAGCAGCAGTTTTTAGGTGTTATGCCTTTTTAGATTGGTTTGATTGAAGATAATGGGCCGCTGTCATAAAAGTAATAAAACTCTTATTGAGTAATGCTCAAGCTGTTCTAAATCATTGAATTAGACAAATTTATGGTTCAATGATGTTGTTAGCTTGTGATTGTTGGTCAAGGATCAGAGGCTAGAAAAAGAAACGTTTTACTTTGCGTGTGTGTGTGTTTAGAGAAAGATGTTATTCTAAATTTCACACACTTATTTAGCTGAATTTGACCTACCAATCAGGGAAGAAAAGGCATCAGGAAGGATTTAAGAGTCATCATTTTGTCCTGACTCTTTGGCATCGTGACCACGGAGGGCTGCAGCCTCTCCTGTTCTCTTTCAGGCTCTCTCTTTTCCTCTTTTCTCCCTCCCATAACGGACTTCCTGTTTACCTCCCTGGGCTTCCTAGTGTGGTTTCCCTCCAGCTGTATCCCTTCTACTCCTGACTCTCTGTGTTGCTCACTTTGAATCATCCCACTCTGCTCTCTGTCTCTGTGTCAGTTCAACCACTTCAGTCACTTCAAAATGACCATCCCTCAGTTCTATAGGTCCTCCTGTCTGTCACTTCCAGTGAGTACCCTGACAGCAACCCCCACACGTGCCCCCTCCTTGCTAATGTTTGACCTCTCATGACTCACCTCAACATGTCATTACCTAAGACAACCCGGGCCCTCCACCACGGCACATTACTGATTGCATGGGATATGTTTCTAACTACTTAATGTCTGCCATCTGATCTGAACCTGAAGAGGCTTCCTCCATCTGTCTCCTTCACCGACTGTCTGCACTCAGCTACAGGCTTTTTTTACGTTTGGGCGCTAACATGGCTTTGTCGCAAAAGGCCCCATATATCATGAAATCCTGTGCCTGTCTGCCCTGCGTGCATGTGTCTTGTAGCACAAACCAGTAGAGACTGAACTAGCTAATACTGAGGGGGAAATGAGGAGAACGTCGGTATGGCAGTAAGAGTTCGGCTGTTCAGTACGCTTGTCTGTAAGCGGAGATGAAGAAGTGTTGGGATTTGGGAGTTACAGATTTCTCTGTTTACCTTGGAAACACCTGGTTTCATGGTAATTTGAGGTAACATCATCTTCTTGTCCACAAATGGTAAATCTTCCTTCTGTGTGTGTGTGTGTATGTGTCTGGTGTGTGTGTGGTGGGTTATAGAGATATAGGGATTTGCAGTTTGTTGGGCTTGTCTGTGTGTTAACAAAGTATTTATATATCCTCTATGTATATATGTCTAATTGTCTCCTTTCACTCTGTCATTCAGGGCCACGACCAGAGTTCCACGCTGTCCCAACACACAGCTGAGCTGACCCTGCCCAAACACAACCCCCTCCACAGGGACCTGCTACGCTATGCCAAGCTGATGGAGTGGCTGAAGAACACCCACAGGGAGAAGTACGAGGGCCTCTCAAGGGTCAGTGCCTTTATCCGGGGGAATCTGCAACTGAGAATCTGCGTGTGTGTTGTGTAATGTGTGTAGTAACATGCCAGATAACCCTGATAAAACAAATACGTAATAAGCTGCATTAAAGACCAGGAGTCTGAACAACTGTTATTCCTCCTTTCAGACCTATGTCGATTACATGAGCCGACTGTATGAACGTGAAATCAAAGATTTCTTTGAGGTCGCCAAGATAAAGATGGCGGGTACAACAAAGGAGGCGAAGGGCAAGTTTGGTAAGAGCAATGCTTCACAGATATGAAGCATGTTCGTCTTCTGCAGTCAATGTTATCACGCGCGATGAGGAGTTGTAGAAACATTTGTCTTTGTTGTAGTTTTCTCAGATGTTTGTATGTTTTATTGATGTTAATGTGTTCTGAAGCAAATTGAATCTTACTGCATCTCTATTATTTTGTCTCATTATTTACATTGCATGATTACAGAGAACTTAATGTTTTAATGTATCTATATAGAAACAAAGTCTTAAGTCCTTTGCAGTGTTTTCTGCATCTAACCTGTTCCCACTGAGATCGTCTCCTCCTTATTCTGGAAAAGTCCTTCTTCTTGTTATGATTGTGTCTTCTTCCCTTTTGTGTACAGACCTTCATGCTAAATTCTCTACTTTATTTAAAGTCAACACTACTCAAACATGTGTTTCTTCAGTTGGATGTTTGAGCGGCAATATGCAGAATGACGTATGTGCAGTTTGTGTCACTAGAAGGCTTTACATCCTTTACATTCACCTGCCGCTCTTGGTTGAGCTTTGGTTTTGTCAGAATTATAGAATTCTGCTTTCTGCCTTTTGTATTAGCTTTTTCTTCCGAAAACAAAAAAAAAAAGTTGTTTTCTAAAAGTTTGTTGTCCGAGCTCCAGGCTACACAAGCTAAGCCCACTGTAGTGCACGTCAGCATATGTCACTTCGTATGTCTAACATCTTAGCCTCACCGCTGCCCTGCTGCATGTTTTAAGCCTAACCTGTCTCTGTCTTTGATGCCTGCCTTTCTAACTGGCTGCAGCCACGCTTCCGCGGAAAGAGAGTACACTCAAACAGGAAACGGAAAGTAAGTATGACATCTGGATGGAGTAGTTCCTCTATCAATTACCCACCCCTGCTTCTTACCACCGTGCCTTACATAACTGCACCAGAAAGAATCCTGTGCTCAAAGCCCCTCGTTACCCAAAACTTTAAGCTCTGCAACCCCCTTAACCTCATATGTGCCCGGTTGGTTTGTGCTAAATCTTCACAACACAGCTGAAGGTGTCATCATATATTCTGAATATATGATGAGCAACAGCATTAATATGAAATAATTTTTCTGATAATAATTTCTGAAGGTTTTACTACATTATTTTTGTAATACCGTCATGAGTAATTTTTATAAGCCTGTGGGTTGAGCGATGTCTCTAAAGTTATGTGCTAATGCTCAGTAAACATTTTGAATAATGCCACATTGGATGTGCTCAGGCCTCCATGGCAGCTCTGGGAAGCTGACAGGCTCTACTTCAAGCCTGAACAAGCTGACTGTGCAGGGCTCCAACAGCCGCCGTTCTCAGTCCTCCTCTCTGCTGGACATGGGCAACATGTCGGCCTCCGACCTGGATGTGGCTGATAGGACCAAGTTTGACAAGGTGACACACTGATTTAATTGAACCACCAAATGTGGTGTTGAAATAGAGCTGTTGGCCTGTTTAACTTGAGTTTTTTTTTTTTTATCCCAGATATTTGAGCAGGTCCTCAGTGAGCTGGAGCCATTGTGTCTTGCAGAACAAGACTTCATCAGCAAGTTCTTTAAGCTGCAGCAGCACCCAATAGTTACACCCCCTCTTGCTCAGGTAAATCCATTTTCACAAAAAGGAAATAGCTGCCACAGCAGGATCATATAGCCCGCTACTGATATGTAGCTTATAATACCCTTAGAAATTGTCTAGGCACAAATCGAAATAAATAATGTGACTTAACTTACTTCTACTGCTGTTGTGTGATGGTTCTGGAAATTGAAACATATTTGTCCTGTATAAAGCCTAAAATAAAGTGAAGCATTGTTCATTTAGATTTAAGCTGGTGTTGGATTTGTCATGTTTTATGTCTTCTTGTTTTATCAGCCAGAGACGGAGGATATAGATGGCAGTTTGCCATCGAGAACGCCTCCCCAGGCAGAACACAGACACTCCACATCATCAGAGTGAGTAGCTGCATGTCTTTATCTAACATTTCCGCTATGATTATCATCCTCCTTGATGGCAAGGAACATTTTGTTTCCTCTGTTTTTGCCATTTTCACCACATTTTCTTCCCTGTTCCCCTCTCCTCTGGCCTAAAGGAAAGACATGGTGCGGATGATGATGAACAAAATCTTCGGGAGCATCGAAACGGAGCTCAACAGCCTCATTGCTTTGGGTGACAAGATAGACAGCTTCAACTCCCTGTACATGCTGGTGAAGATGAGTCACCACGTGTGGACGGCCGAGAACGTCGACCCGGCCTCTTACCTCAGCACCACTCTGGGAAATGTGCTAGTCACTGTCAAGAGGAACTTTGACAAATGCATTGTGAGTAGGAGAAAGAGAAGGAATATTTCACCTTTTTCTTTTTAAATTTATTACTACTTGCTTTCATATATATTGTTTTCTCTTACAGTCTGGACAGATCAGACAGATGGAGGAAGTGAAGATCTCTAAGAAAAGTAAAGTTGGTATCCTGCCCTTTGTTACTGGGTTTGAGGAGTTTGCAGAGTTGGCGGAAACAATCTTCCGTAACGCAGAGCGTCGAGGGGACCTGGATAAAGCTTATGTCAAGCTCATCAGGGCTGTTTTCATGAATGGTGAGTGTCCAGGTGTCAAACCAAAATCAGCTGATTAGCTGTAGATTGCATGTAAATCATGAGATCCCAAACAATGGGTCTGAATCTTGAATTGTCTTTTCCAGTGGAAAAGGTAGCTAATGAAAGCCAGAAGACGCCGCGGGACGTTGTAATGATGGAGAACTTCCACCACATCTTTTCCACATTGTCACGTTTGAAGATCTCCTGCCTGGACGCAGAGAGGCGAGAGGCCAAGCACAAATACACAGACCACCTGCAGTCCTATGTCATCAACTCCCTGGGCCAGCCTCTGGAAAAACTCAATGTAAGACTGTCTTGTGTAGTTACTATAAATTCTCTAATATAGGCCCATTCCATTATTTACTCAAGTGCATGGAGGCCCAAACAGTTTGCGGCACATTTACCCCTGTCGACCAAGGTACGTCATAGGACTTGGTCACTGTGGCCATGGCTTGGTATTTGAAGTGCTCTGGTGGCTTTCTAATGAGCTAAACAGTTTTGGGTATATATTTTTGCACTTAATCATTCATTTAAAAACGTTGGCCTGTATTAGCAGCCTTTACCCTCCCCCCACCAAGAGCAAACTTGACAATGTTACAGCGCTAATGGGTGACCTATATTAGAGATTTTGATCAACATGGATATGGAGGAAAAGACCATTTATTTAGAGTTGTCTTTGTTTCTCCCTCCTAGCATTTCTTCGAGGGAGTCGAGGCCCGTGTAGCCCAGGGTGTTCGTGAGGAGGAGGTGAGCTACCAGCTGGCCTTCAACAAGCAAGAACTGCGCAAAGTTATCAAAGAGTACCCTGGCAAAGAGGTGAAGAAAGGACTGGACAACCTTTACAAGAAGGTGGACAAACATCTGTGTGAAGAGGAGAGTCTGCTACAGGTGACAAATGTATAGTTTGACAGCACTGAGGTGGGTTTGAAATGATCAGCAGGTCAGTGACAACATGTTTCCTCTCTCTGATTCACTCCTTCAGGTGGTGTGGCACTCCATGCAGGACGAGTTCATCCGTCAATACAAGCACTTTGAAGATCTGATTGGCAGATGTTACCCTGGATCTGGAATCACCATGGAGTTTACCATTCAGGACATGTTGGAGTATTTCTCAAGCATTGCTCAATCTCATTAGTCTAACCGCTATGCACTTAACAGTGGTTCACTACTGCCGCTCACTGGTTGAACATACACTAGCTACTCATCAACTGTATTTGGGCAAAGAAATATTTGTGTGTGTGTGTGTGTGTGTGTGTGTGTGTGTGTGTGTGTGTGTGTGTGTGTGTGTGTGTGTGTGTGTGTGTGTGTGTGTGTGTGTGTGTGTGTGTGTGTGTGTGTGTGTGTGTGTGTGTGTGTGTGTGTGTGTGTGTGTGTGTGTGTGTGTGCATAATGAAAGGGATTTGTGATGCAGAGGTAGGTGATGCTTTTTGTCTCAGTATGGCTGTTTCTTTGAAATGCAACACTGCTCTGCAAAGTTATGTTATATTTTCATCATTTCTTTATGCCACATGTAAATAATAAATCTGCAGTTGCCAATACATCATAATCTGTATTGCATGTTGTATTTAAAGTAGTGGAAGTTGTCACGTATCAATAGAAAGATACTTAATTACAAGTAAAGGTTCAGCATTTCCTAATCCTATTTAGGATAAAGTATAGAAGTGGCTAAATATATGTATAAAAGTCAATATGTTTCTTTAATCCTTGTGTTTTTTTCTAAAATATTGAAGAGTTTCACTTTGTGCTTTGAACAGTTGTTTATTTGAAAAACCATGTGAGGGAATATTTGTGTATAATAAGTGTGTCTTTATTATCTGAAGCATGACAAAGAGAGAGAGAACTACTGATTTAGAATAAGCCATAACAAGCCATGAAATTTAAAAATGAATGCATTAATGGGCAATTTATGAACTGATAAACTAATAATGTTATGTTATTAGTAGAGGAAAAATGACAACCCTTAAAATTTGACTTAAGTACTTGAGTAAATACACTTAATTACATCCAATTATTTTTTTGTTGAACTCCTCTGTGTGGCAAAAATCAGAAGTTGTATTAAGGGCTTTAATAAACAGTGACTAAGGAAACGGAAAAAAGGAAAAGGAGAGAAAACACTCATCGCAACTTTGATTTGGACACTGAACTAAACTGTACACTTCATAATAAAGAAACATGATATACACAGATGTGAATTTGGGATGGACGAAACAATAGCTGGTTCTGCTGGTTCAAAAGTTCAGTTTGACATATTAGATATTTGACAACAGAACTCAGGAAGTTAATATATCTTTGGCTCATTTTTGACTTTATTAGACCAAGAATTTTGATCGATTGATTTTATTTTTTAATTTGTTTTGTTTTATTATTATAAATACTGTATTAGTAGCCTACTGGACAGCCTGATCCAGATCTTAAGATCATTAAGAATGCCAAACATCGTGACTTTTCACTGACAAAAAACAAGATATACTCTGAAGTTATTAAGTTTCTAAGAGAAACTGATTTAGATAAGATAATATTAAAAGAAGAAGGCGATGACACGTTGGTCGTCTCTCCATACCAATTGGTGGCGGTAATCCTGGTCGTTTGCAAACTGTCAGTAAACTCTTGAAGCCTGAAGAAGATCTCCGTGGCAACCCCGCCCCTCCGCAGTCTGCGCGGACTACGCCTGTTCACGAAACACGCCGCCCCGCCGCAGACCTCCACCACTTCCATGGCGACGAATCCGAACCGGGGACCGTCGGCGCTCTTTTCAAACCACTTTACCGCGGAAACGTTTGCTCGAGAGTTGCCGGTTATCCAAGTTATTCCCGAAGCAGCGCGTTATTCTATAATGGATTCGGTGCGAGTCAGTGGTCCAACAGAGATGTCGGTGGTATAACGTTAAGCTTCTTCTACCCTCCGAGCAAAGTGAGGTGAGATAAATCAGTCTGAGTTTATTAATGAGTCTGAGATTCCCGTAAACTACCGGAGCTGGAAGTAACTTAACGGGAGAGCTAAAGACGCTCCCTAATCGGCTAATGCTATTTTATATGTCTCTTATAAGCAGTTAGCCTGATAGCTAACTAGACACAACAATAACATTGCGTTAGCTAACCAGTTAGCCGCTTAACGTTAGCCGACTGACGTCACAGAGCTGAGGCGTTTGACGCGCTCTCGCCTGCGCGACGTGTCTCGGCAACGTGACCGTTTTCATTCACACGTTCACGCGCTATCGCTGAACCTGCTAATGTTGCTATGGTAACCGCTGCGCCTTGCCACAGCCATGAACAGCAGCGCAGAGCGGAAATTCACCAACTTGAGGAAACGTCTGGATCAGCTGGGCTACAGACAGCCGCTGGGGATAGAATCACTGCCACTGGTGGAAAAGCTGTTCAGGTGGGACGTGCTGCATTACTCCACCGATCTCAGACAGTACAGCAGTACTTTTACTCAATACTTGATTTAAAAATACTCAATCACAAGTAAAAGTCTTGAATTTAAAATACTACTTAAATAAAAGGTACAGAAGGATCATCCACAAAATGTACTTAAAGAACGTAATATAGTATAAATCATTTTTTATCATTAACAAATACATGAGAGCATTTTTTGTTGTAGTTAATTAATGTGGAGCCAATTTGGTAGAATAATATGAAATGTATAGCCTCATATTATGTGTATCATCTTTGTTTAATACACTTTATATAGCAAAGTGCATAACATGATTTAGGCAGTAAATATAGGAATAAATAAAATAATATTAAAATCTTTATAGATGCCAAATCTGACTTGGAAAAATGGTACATGAGAGGTACTGTACCCCAAAATTGCACTTATGTAAAATTAGTAACTATGTAAATGTATATGGTTACCTATTATCACTGACTTTACTTGAGTATTTGAGTAGTATATGTATGTGATGTTGCTGCTTTATATCAGCATATGAAATATTATACTTTCTACTTTTCTTCACTTCATGTATTTGGCAGCTTTAGTTATTTTTCAGATTACACATTTTCAAAGCCCTTTCTGTCCAGTGAAAATCTCCAAATGTGATTTTGAATTTTTGTTTGTGTGTTCAGAACATTATCCTACCTGTTGAATTAAATAAACTATTTAAAAACCTTCTAGGACCAGCTGTCACAAAACTGGAAACTGTTCTACCAAGCTCATGGAAAGTTGACTTTTTAGAGATATGTGACAGCATGCTACAAAAAGATTATGATGATCTTATACAAAATTATCTCAACCTTAACTCATTTACAGTAGTAAAAAAGCTAGATTAGCCTAAACATAAACATTTTTGTAGTGTTAATTTTAATACAAAAAAATAGAGGGACTATTTTACTGCATGAGTACTTTTACTTTTGATATGTCCAAGTACATTTTGCTGATAATATTAATCACTGTTGATCAGATGTAATATTGACATATCATCTGTATTATAGTGATCTGATCCATACAACTGAAAGCCTGCGCAATGCCAAGCTGTCAGCAGGGAAGAATGAGAAAGATAATCGAAATGTTGACGCCCTCCTGGAGCCATACAGGACTGAGAATGCCCGGCTGGTCAGGGAGAATAACGAGCTGCACCTTGGGCTTCTGAAGCTGAAAGAGGACAAGGACCATGTCACCAGAGGTACACTGTGAACACCATCCGGACTCCCATCACCCTCAGCCTCCCACCCACCCAATCCATGATCTGTATAAGATAAACCCACACAATTCTGTCTTTTTTCAGAGCTTAAGACCCACATCAGAAAACTGGACCATGAGACATCTGACCTGAAGTTTTTAACCAATCAATATGTGCACAAGGTCCGCTGTCTGGAGAAGGACAGCAAAGCTAAAGCTGAGCGCATCCAGCAGCTGCAGGAGAAGAACATGCAGGCTGTGGTGCAGACACCAGGTAGTGCTGCAGCTCTGAGCCCTTTGAGGGCATATTGAAAGTCATCTGAGTAGTGGGATAATGATTAAAAAAATCAGTAGAACCATATTTGACTGCATTGCCTTTATGTTGTCATAACATTATCTTTTCAGAAATACAGATCAGAACTTGTTTCTTTAAACAGCAAATTTAGAATCAAATCTCAGTTTCTTTACCTCTCACATATTTTCATAGGTGGCAAAAAGCGCAGTATTCCTTTCAGACGTCAGAGAATGCAGATTGAGGAACTCGTACCTCCTACCTCTACATCGGCTTACCCTGTGTCCCAGCCTGATGATCCGTATATTGCTGACTTACTGCAGCTGGCAGATGCAAGGTTGTTATTCATATATGGAAGTTGCTCGGTGGATGTGTTGATGTATTACATATGTTTTCAGCGTCTGTTTGACTCATTATTATTTAATTTGTAGGATTCATGAGCTACAGGAGGATATCATAAAAGTAAAATTAGACCTGGAAAACTCCCAGGAATATATAAAACACTTGAATAATAAGGTAGGTTTCGTAAATAAGTACAATAGTGACTTTTAATGTTATGATAGAGATAGATGTGATAGATTTTTTTTTCTTCTAGGTGGAGGAGAGGGACAAAGAGATTGAGCGTCTGAATCGCACACTTCAAGGAGGACGACCTCATGATGTCATTTCCCTCGAGGCTCAGAACATCAGCAATGAGAAACTGATCGCCCACCTTAACCTTCAGGCAAGCACATCAGGATGCATGAATATACAAGGAGTATCACATTTCAGTAGTTGTGGGGTTATTGAATGCAGAATCTGATTTTTGTGTTTTACAGATTGAGTACCTACAGGAGACCAACAGAACTCTTGAGGAGAAGGTAGAGGGACTGCAGCAGGGGAAGAAGCAGGTCTCCAATGAAGTGGCCAGTCTGTCTATAAAGAACCTGGAGCTGTGTGAAGAGCTGACGCATATAGACGACCTCGCGACACGGCTGGAGATGGACAAGGAGCTGGTGCTAGAAACCGCTGACATGGAACTGCAAGAAACTAAAGTGAGGAAAAAGTGAAGGCAAGGAGAATTAAGATTGGAGCAACAGAAACGAATCTCAATAATAAAATCTATTCTCTCTCAACAGAAAGAAATTCAAAGGCAGCAGAAAATCATTGAAGAGCTGGAGGAAATTATTACGAAAACAAGAAGGGTATGTGCTGTATATAGTACATGCATACATTATTGTTTTATATTCTCTGTATTTGCATTAACCTTCAGTAGAAGGTTTGGATTAGTAAAATATAACTAGTATAACTGTTTATGTTGCTCTGACAGATAATTAGTGATGTAGTGCAGTACCAGCTTTTACCTTACTCCTCATCTTTTTTTCTCTACCATTCCGGCAAAATAATAATGCACAAGGCACTAACCCTACTGAAATAAGAGTGCCATCTTGCGGGGGATAAGATTTTATTATCTGTTGCAATAGAAGGTTTGGAAATTTGAAGCTTAATTAAACCGTGCAAATATTTACAATGCATTCATTTATATAAAAAAGGAGGAGAAATTGTAGGTGTTTTTCTTTATATGTAAAATTTTACGTGTTACATAAATGCTGTTCCCTGTTTCGAATCACTTGATTCAATTGCCAGGAGCTTCCACAGTTGAAGTACAGGAAGTTTTATTTGCACTATGCTAACTCTTCATTCAGGAGCAGTCTGAAAATGACTATGAAAAAGATCGTCTCAGAGACCAGCTGTTGGAGCTCACTGAGCAAAATGAAAAAATGGAGGGACTGGTGAATTTCTTGGAGGAAGAGAAAATCCGGCTACAGGACAAAATGGAGAAAATGATGGCATCTGGTAAATTAGCAGGTTGTTTATTCATGAACTGATGAAACCAAAGACAAACTAATGTATCACTGATCAATAAGGTGCTGTTTCCTAGAAAAAACCCTGGTGCTGGAGTTGGAGACCATGCAGGCTAAACATGGCATTTGTGGAAGGGAACGCTCCCCGTCGCGTCTGGACGCATTCGTCAAGAGTCTGGAGGAGGAGAGGGATTACTATCGCCAGGAGGCCGAACGCTACAAAAGAACTAGAGGGGGTGGTAGGCCTGATGTGAGCCCCAGTCACAGTCCAGGCAGGGGCAGGAGTCCTGTGTCTAAAGTAGTCAGGGTAAAAGAGAAGATTTGAACAAAGTTTGTTGGATATTGTCATTTGTTATAAAATCTAATTGAAAGAGTTTATAATGGCCTCATATTTTCAGGGAGGTGTTGCAGAGTCAGAACTGCTTCGTGTAGTGAAGGAAAGAGATGAGCTGAAAGCTGCTCTGCTGGACTTTGAGCAGCACATGGAGGACATCCAGGACAAAGTGAAAATCCTCAGTGCTGAGAAGGACCACTTCAAATCTCTGTTTAAACAGGTGCCTTTTAGGAACATGCATGACTTTACCTATGCATTTGAAAGGGTTTTATTTTAAGATCAAATGCTCCTGTTCATCTAGGCGCAGGAGGACTTAAAGCTTTCGCAGAGCACAGATATGCCAGCTGATGTCTTGAAACTGGAAGAGGAGATAAGACAGGCAGAAATCCAAATCCAGCAGATGACTATTGAAAGAGACAAGCTGATGGAGAGACTAGAGGTCAGTTCCAGATTAACATCTCTCAGCTGCATCATTTGTCAATATTCATTTATTAACTTCTAAACTTTTCAGACACAATTTTGCATATTGTAAATTATATTGTAGACTGTTTTCAAATGTTTGGCAGGCTGCTCAGACTTCAGCTCTCACAGACAGACAGGTGGAGGAATCGAGGATTCTCGACCTGGAAAATGCTGTTAAGAGCGTAAGCCTGATAATTGTAATCGTAAACTTCCAATGTCCCAGTACACGATTATGTAACGTTCTTTACTGTGGTCCTAAATAGATTTGCTGTTGCGGCATCGTTTGACCTTGCATGTGTTTTTTTTTGGGGGGGGTGTAGTTGGAGCAGGAGAATCTGGACCTGCGGTCGCAGGTGTGTCTGCTGAAGGAGGGCAGGGAGGCTGTGGAGCAGGAGCTGAAGGCTCGGTCCGCTGTGCTGGTGCAGAATGCAGAGGAGACGGCGCAGCAGAGGGCGGAGTCTAATGCCCTGAGGTTTTTGTTTTTTTTAATACACCCCCTTTTTTTTATCCAATTCTGCCTCTGAACCACACAAAGAGATTTGAAAATATCAGATCGAGTAGATAAGTGTAGCCAATCAGGATCTTTTTCAGATTCATGGCATCAAAGTGTGGTCTGAGTATGCTCACAGATGGCGGACATGTCTTTGGTATCATTTGCATAGGATTACTCTAAGCGTATCCTATATATATATATATATATATATATATATATATATATAGCTGGGGCTTAAACAATGATCAATGAACTGCATTCCTTTCAATGGCACAATAGCATCTTACAGCTGTAAAAAATAGTGGTTATAATAAGATACATAACTTTTCACTAGTCTATATTTTTTCTATCTGTCTCCAGGTTGCTGCAGGAGCAGATGGAGCAATCACTGTCTGACACCCAACACCGGCTGTCTGTGAAGATGAATGAGCTGCTTGCTGCTCATGAGCAGATTGACAAGCTGGAGGAGAAAATAGGTAGATGATTGAGTTCAGGATAGACCGCTGCAGTCTTCGTATTTTTTTTCTTTTTGTCTTTGGTTGCTTGATTTCTCTGGTTTGTCTGACAGGGGAGCTGAGTCAGCAGGGCTCCAAACACAAGGAGGAAGTGACTGTTATCCAGAAGTCTATTTCAGCTCTGGACAGAGAGAAAGATGCTCTGCAGGATGAAGTGGATGAAAAGACAGAAAAACTGGTTGTTCTCCAAGAGGAGCTACACAAGAAGGTATCACTAATCACTAATAAACAACTTTAAATTAAATGTTCTGATCCTTAGTGAATGGAAATCCGTTAAGGGTCAAAGTTCCAAACGTTGTGGTTGTTTTTTCTTTTTGAAGTGCTTAATTTTTTTTTGGACATACTGAAAGCAAGCTTTTCTTATTAATTTACTATAAGAGTGTGAAAAATACTAATGAAGCATCATATTTTGTCATTTATGCAGGGAAAGACCCTTGAAGATGTGAGACTCACGGTCACAAACATGGACAAATCATTAGCGTAAGTATCTCTCTCTCATCTTTTTTTAAAGTCTCACATGACCATTTATAAACCTATAACCCAAATTTTCCTCTTAATAAGCTGATATGACTGTGAATGTGTGATCCTTGCAGTCAGCTGCAGGGGGTGCTAAACAGCCGTGAGAGGGAGATAAGCAGCCTGAGGAGGCAGCTGGACGCTGCTCAGGAGGAGCTGGCTGGACTCAGGAGAGACAAAGAAATCACAGTCAGAGAGAACAGGAGGCTGCAAGACGACCTGGTTACAATGACCAGAGAAAACCAAGTTAGTAATAAACAGTCAGGCTTAAATTTATTTTCACAATGGGGGCCGGGAAGTAAAGCTACAAACTGACGACCCTCGAACCCGCCTCCCTTTTGTGTTTGTCCAGGTTGTCCATGCAGAGATGGAAGAGGCTTTACATGAGAAGGACGAGCTGAAATTGAGGGTCCACTCGTACATTTCTGAAGTGTCCAGAACAGAGAAACTGATGGCCACAAAGGCAAGAGATACCTTCTATATTCTCTGTATGGTAGTCAGATCCACATTGGACAGATAAGAAGTGCCTGGACATTATCAAAGTATCCACTTAGTCTCACTTACTATGACTGTGAAGTGACTGCGTGGTGTTGACCCACAGGAGCAGGAGAACAGGGACCTACTGGAGCGTTTCCGCATGGCTCACTGTGAGGCGGAGCAGCGGGAGCAGAAGCTGCAGCAGGCCGAAGGCCTCAACAACTCGATCCGCCTGGAGCTGCTGTCTTCTGACTCCGAGCGCAGGCACCTCCGTGATACTGTCAGCGACCAGGAGAGAGAGATCCAGCAGGTGAGACTACTATATGGAAGTGTTAATTTCATCATACGAGATTAGAGGAATATAACTGACAAAACCATTGCCGTTAAACACTGGCTGTCAAGAAATTAACACATGAAGTCCTCTGTCATGAAATTTGTTCTCAAAAGGATGACGTGTCATTCCTCATTTTAGATGTAGCTGCAAATGAGTTGATATGTATTTTTAACTGCCTCTGTAAAAAATATAGTTTAGTGCAATCTTTGACATTAGCAAGTCTTCTATCTTACTTCAAACATCACATTGCATCAAATATGCAAATAGGAACATTGATGTGATGTGTTTCTGTGACTATCAGACCAGACACCTTTTAGCAACGTAGCATTCCAAATCATAATACTTGTGGAGCTTCTTTATCAGGTAATAGTGATATAGTAAATCTTGAGAAAAAGACCTAGATGAATATGTTCTACTTAATTAATTTAATTTTGATTAACATTACTATCAACCTACTTTTAAAGATTAAAGAAAGACTTACTTAAAGCTTGACTAAAATAGTTTTCTAAAGTATTTTCTTTGACTAAAATAATTGACTAAAAGGACCTTTCACCTTTGTTTTAAAGCATATGCAGGCCATACAGGCTTATGAGGCCCGAGTGTCATCGCTGGTACGCGGGATGTCCCGACTAGAGGAGGATCTGCACAAAGCACAGGAGGAGAAGGCCGACCTGCTCTCCGATCTGGCTTCTGTCAGGGAGCTCTGCGTCAAACTGGACTCTGGCAAGGAACTCACTGCACGCCAGCTGACGGCTAAGAGCATGGACCTGGAGAGGGTGAAAGCTGACTCTGTTGTTTTGACATTTATTAAACAAAGCTGTTATTTTTATCTCTGCTACAAACCAGGTTTCATTCTGCTGTACATTACAACACCGGCAGCTATCTTGGAGTATTTCTGCTTCTCGTAAATATTATCTACATGCTGTTTAGGTCACAGGAGAACTGGAAGACGTTCAGTCAGAGGCGGAGCTGCTAAAGAGACAACTGGCCAGCGAGAGGCTGACTGTCCGGAACCTTGAGACGTTGCTGTCCACCAATCGGCACAAGGAGTTCCAGACCCACCTGACAGCCAGCGAAAAAGAGTCCGAGCTGAAGCTCCTACGTGACCGGCTCACCCTGGCTGACAGCAAAACGTGTGACCTCCAGCATGCGGGTTCAAACCTCTAGATGTGAATAAAATGCTCGTTTTGAATTGTTGATTATGATGTGCATGTGTGTGTGTGTCTTTATATACAAATTCAGTGCGGAGCATGCAAGGGAGGTGTCCAACCTCCGTGGCAAAGTCTCTCAACTGCAGACAGAGATGGATGTTCTGAAAAGACAGTTGACCACTGAGCGCTTTGAACGGTGAGCTAAATAACTGCTGGACTAAAGAGGTTAATCTGTGGGTTATTTTCTTGATATATTAACATTTTTTTTGCAAATGTGAGAAAATGGAAAATTGTCCATTTCAGTATCCTGCAGCCCAGGGGTACATCTTGTTATGTCCAACCAACAGTCCACAACCTCAAATATATTCAGTTAACAGTGATATAAAATGAGAGACAAGCAGAAATTCCTCATCATGGAGAAGCTGCAACCAGAGAATAGTTTGATTTTATTCCTAGGAAAGTTACTAAAACTATGTTAGATTTAGTTTCTGATCATTTTTGAGAAGCTGGAACTAGTGTTTTATGATGTTTGTATCTAATAAGTGTTGTCTACTATTGCATTAATTTTAAATACTTTAATGCATGTTGTAGTTACAATGTTATAACAGCAAAATTAAAAAAAAAAAATAGACCATGTCTCCTTGTTGCTGTGATCGCAGTGAGAGGGCAGTCCAGGAGATGCGCAGACAAGGTTTGTCCTTCTCATCTCTGCGGAGCTCGTCGCCCCTCAACAACTCTCACAGTCCTCATCACGTGTCCCCTGAACGCTCCATCCTCCGATCCATCGACCGCTCCACTGACAAGTCGGCAGACAAGTAAGGCTTTTGTTCATGTAAATGATAAAGATGATTTTGATTTGTTGATCATAAACAACATATATATAAAATGACCAATCCTTATTCCACTTCAAACTTTAAATATTTTTCTGTTCTTTACAGAAGTGTGAGCTTCAAGGAGTAATGAGAAATGAAGGCACTGACAAGTGAGTCAGAAACCACTCGAAGCTTGGTTTTGACATCTTGTCTCTGGATATGAAGTCCAAAGGCCAGTGTAAGCCTGTGCATTAACGCTTAGGAGCCTTGCCTATAGCATTCCTCCGTGCCACTTTTGTTCCCATTTCATCTAAGGCACCAACGATGAAATCATGCCTGGGTCTTGACTACAGCTGGTGCCATTCAAACAGTAATTTTTTTTACTATCCAAATATATTCAAATTCTCACAGACTTTAGTTGTTAAGTGTCCTAGCTGTTGATCAAATCAGGATTCCGCTTTGGAAAATGAGTTGGTGTTTTATAAAATCAGTCTGATCCCCAGTAGCTAAAACCTCACACATAGCAAGAGAATTGTTCGTTCAGCACTATGGTTGTGTGTATTATGCCTTAATATTCATGTTTTTAAATGATGTTTAAATTATTAAGTTATTCATAAATAAAGAGGAAAACGATTACAGAAGCTGCGGTCATGTACATCACATTAGAATACACATCATGTTTTATTCAATGGTAAATATAGGGTCATAGGAAACATTGGAATGAGAGGCTGCTACATACAGAAAACACAAGCTTGATTTAAAACCCACAACTCACTGAGTACATGGTATGCGTTTTTTGCCTGCTAAACCACTGCATTCCCACTGAAGAGGTTAACCCTTTACCTTCTCCCATATCTGGGTGAGGAAATAAGCAAAATACGTTTGGTCTTCCAACCATGTTAACAGTTCCATCAATGTATACTGAATTGGTTAATTTACAGTAACAGTGCTTTTTTTTTCTTTTTGGAGGGGTAACATCTTTTTTTTTTTTTTTTTTAAGTTTGCAGCTGATTTCAAGCATTAGTGGTTTCGCGGTTTTGCAGAGTCTCCATCTCTTCTGACAATCAGCGTTTCATAATGATGTGCGGACATCTCAAGTAAAAATATGTAACAGCAGTCAAAATACTTTTTTTGTTTGCTCCCCAGGAAGAAAAAATAGTAAAAATGGATTTTCTATAAAAAATAATCTCTAATACTATAGGACACTTAATGCCGGCAGTATTCAGTGGTTGTGTTGGGGAGGGGATAAGTGAAGAGGGAAAAGTCTAAAATATACTTGGGCAGGAGTTCCCTCAGTAGCTTTTGTGGTAAGCTGCACAGATAATAGTGTAACGTCTCCGATGTGACCGGCTTGTACCATGTTTGCCTCTCTGGGAAGTGAACGCTAAGCGGCGCCCCGATACGTTGGAGCACAAACTCTGCGTCACTTTCAAGGTGCTCGTAGGAGCCAATAAAGTCGTACGGCACAGCACAGGGTTGGCATAAGTTGTACATCGGCATCCAGTGCTCGTTCATTCGTTCAACATCCTCGTCCAGCAGGTAACGGACAAACTCTGTAAACGTCACATCATCGCCGGTTACCAGCTTGTCCTTGGGGTGGCTCTTTCGGTACCGTTTTATGATCTCCACGCCATACTTCTTCTGGTAGGCCTGGATCTCTCCAAATTTGTTCCTGTACGCGGACAGCAGGCGCTCCATTGGCTCCCGGACGAACATGAACTTAAAGTAGTGCTTGAGGCGGTAGCGGATCTCCTCTGGTTTCAGAGAAGACAGGAACACCAGGTCACTGCGGTGGTCCATCTTGATGCTGACGTCCACGTTCTCCAGGGCTCCACTCAGCACCTTCATGACCCTCTTCCAGTTGGAGCAGGCCACCTTGGGGACATAGCAGTATAGGAAGTGGTACTTGTCGTTCACCAGGATGTGCTGCAGCAGCGTCTTCCTCTGCAGGGGGCTCAGGGACCAAATGCTCTGGGGCGTGTTTTTTTGGCTGCACATGGTCCTGATGGTTCGGTTACGGATCTCCTGGAGGATCTAATTGGACAAGAAGGCAGGGGGGGCATTAAAGAGGCATTCAACCAATTTTCTTATGATTAATACAGCACCCAATAATCCCAATAATGTCATTGGCCTTGTGTCAGTCTGGATTTGGACATTACAGATGTTCTAACAGAATCCCAGCAGACTAACTGGAGGTGAGGAGGGTGCAGGGAAGGTCTAATATAGGGGTGTCAAACATGTGGTCCGCAGGACCAGAACTGGTCACAAAGGGGCCAATCCAGCCCCTGGATTAAAAAAGTGGACAAGAGTTTTGGACTTTCTGAGAAAAAAAAAATGGACCAATTTCTTTTTCTCCACAGCAATGTGAAGCGTTGGTGCTCAAAGAAAATACTGTATAAATGTGTATATATATATTTTTTTAAAATTGTACATTTTCTGTTCATCACCTGTTAATGTGTGTGTAATTGGATGGTCTATGTGAAAGTTTTTAGATTGTAGTTTTACCTCTTTACATGAAAAGACAAGGACAAATTTGGAGGAATTGTTATTAATTATTAGCAACTGGTTATTAAGGATCACTTTTACTGGGCTGGCCCACATGAAATCAAATTGATCTTTAAGTGGCCCATGAACTAAAATGAGTTTGACACCTCCGGTTTAATAAAAAAAAATACAGTGAGTTGTATTATGGGAAGTGTAGTGTCACATTTGTTTTAAACTGACCCATACCAGGCGACTAAAAGTCAGCTTATTTTCGCCTCGGTTTATTTTATATCTCTTAGTTTTATCAGTATTCTGTTGGTGCTAAAACGTTATGCAAGTATAACACTAAATTGCTGTAATATAACTGCACTAGTGCATAGTGTGCATAACCTATTTAAACTCCGTTCATTTACAATTAGCGGTTGCATTAGATCACTAAGAGGCCATTTGTTCCAACTTTAAAAGGACGATAACGATCATAAAACGACATCGTATCCACTGTACTTTTTTATGAGAACGTGATGAGTAGTGAGATTTACACGCCTCATAGATCAATAACTAATGTTATCTAGAGCCTTCCCACTACACAAAAAAAAAGTTTTAAGTGCGGTGCAGGACGGGTCCTCCACGTACCTGGGACTCCACGTCCACAGTCGGACTGTGCTTCCCAGCCCGCCGGATGAAACCCGCCCGCTTGCCGTCGATCCGGGGCGGAGGCGTCTCCATGCTGTTGAGCATTCCTTTCTCTATCATGAGGAGCAGGCCTCCGGATGCGACGATCACCAGGAACGTCAGCACCGACGGCAGCACGGCGGAGCGGCGGACCGAGCCCGAGCTCAGCGTCGTCCTGAAGTTGATGACCGAGCCGCTGCGTCCACCTCCGGGTCTCTTCATGGCGGAGTCGTGCCTGCGGGGAAGCATGCTGCGTGTCCGGCGGCTCTGCTCGACACCTATTCGCGTTTTATTTGTTTCCAAAGTTGATGGTTTACTACTACGGGAAGGAGGAAAAAAAACTAGGAAGTTACCTACCACGTACCCATAGCTCAATTCAGAAGTCCGCCCGCATAAATACAGGAATCCCTCATTAAACTATCAAAATAAAACCCACCTCTCGAACATGTTGCGAGGTCTTTTTGTCCAACAAAACGTCCACAGTAAAACTACATTCAACAATAAGCCTGTGCTAGTTTAGCAGAAGTATTCCATCCCCATCAACAACATCCCTCGGGATATTTTTAACGGAGGAAACTTACGTCAAGAGACGTAGCGTGAAGAGGACATCCGGTTAATATTTTCAAAATAAAACCCTCCCCGATTCAAGTAGGCTATAAAGAACTCAATAGAGTAATATGTAGAAAATTCTGAGAACATTTTTGTTTTATAAACATAAATAAAATGACTTTGGTCTATGTAGTGTATGTCAGTACGGGGCTTGTAAAAGTAGCATCAGGAGGTGTTGTGAAGGTTCTTGTCAGTACTTCCTCCGTGGCCTCAAGCCCTCTGGGAAATGTAGTTCATCCATTGTATCCTAAGTTTTCCCAGGGAGGAACCTTAAAGCCCAGATTCAGTTATTTTCACCACTGCAGTTTTATATTTTTTTAGCTGTGAGCGCTCTTCAGTACTTATTGATGGTCCGACACCTTCAGGAGCGCTCACACTCACATTATTGCACATTAAAAGTCCCATATCACACAAATAAGATCCACATTGCTTTTTGATGATAAGAAGGTCTATGTTCTGTATAAATAATGCCCCATCTTTAAAAACAGTGAACCCACAGAGAAATACACACAGTCCATATTCAGAAGCTGCACCTTTGAGGGAGCTGTCAAGACTTTAGTGAAGTTGTGGCTTCACACCTATACAATCACCCCGCCCTTTCCCAACCATTTAATCCAACCAATCAGACGAGAGAAATGGGATTGACACAAAATTACCCCAATTTTCTAGAGCTCCAGAGAGGAAATTAAAACATACTGAGGTGATTTTTTGTTAAAACCATAAGTATATATCTTGTTAGGGATGTCATAACTTAAAATTGAACCCAGAAAGCGTGTAAAATATGGGACCATTTGATTCTATTTTTCATTTTTAGTCACACCCATCCTTCCTTAATGCTCACGCACATGATTTCACATCAGATGATATGGGAAAATGCCTCTTTGGTGCCTCAGTCCGAAAATATTATTGATATGTTTACTATTTTAGTCACAATCACAACAGTGTTGTGTAGTTATTTTAATATCCTTCGGTCCTGCCTCCCTGACTTCTCTCCATTTGGAGGAGCTGCAGGTTGAATCACTTTCTTCTATCCAGTCAATGACGAGCTCACACATTGCCGTTTTCACCACAATAATCTGATTCAAACTTATGTCATTGTCACTATATGGTCAGTCATGGTACATCATTATCAGAATATATCCCCCAGATTCTCACCCCCCCCCTACACATTTTTCCTGGTAGTGATCAACTATATCGTCCTCAGCTCCAAAGGACTTACCCAAGACCATGTTGCCATTCAGGAAGTCTGTTTCTATTGGTAGATGTTAAATACTGATAATGAATGCTGGACATAAAATACATGCAAGATACAATGCAGGATCTTATTCAGTTATAGGTTTATAAGTGCTCATTTAAAGATCCTCTCTAATAAAAAGCGAGATTTTACTAGTTTATTATCTATTTCTAATATTAATTAGATATACACAAAATCACTTGTTTATTCTAGAGCTCCAGAGAGAAGCTTGAGAGATGAGATGTTGAACTATATTAAGAGGATTTCTGTTACTTTATCACAAATATGTATTGTTAGGAACATTACACGTTAAAAAATCCATGAAGAGTGAACCATATGGGACCTTTAAACATTTTTTTATTATTATTTCAAACCTTAATGACATAATGTAGCTTACAACTGTACAAGTAAACACAAAGCAGGTCAAACATCTGTCAGCCAATGAATTAGTCCTTATCCTCACATCCTGTTGTACAGTCGAATAATATCACCTGAAACGCCTAATGAAATCCATGTTTGGAAGATAAAAAGAAAATAAAAACAGTAACTAACTGATTAAGATGCACTTTTTAAGTTGCAGTGCTACTTACAACTTCATCAACTTAGTATTATGTGCAATTAAACTTACATTTGTGCTAATTTATTTACAACAAAATTCAAGGTGTGAATTATTGTGAATTATTTTTTAATGCTACAACACAAAAAAGCTAAAACTACTGAAAATTATTAAATTTGTTAATCAGTTGAAAACTAGTCCACACAATTAAGTTCACTGTTAAAACTTAACAAAAATCCTTTTAAACAGCATGGAATGCATTAGCTTCTACAATGTGCATATAACCAAAGATCTTATTACAACTTAGGAGGAGACTAAACATGTTGAATTTTCCCAAAAAGTGCTTTCTGGGGAAACAGCAATAATATTGTAGGATGATTCTCACAGATTGTAAGTACCAAAGCTGTGTGTTTGACCTTTTTCAGGCGAGCAAGTCAGTTATAGCATCATTACTGCACATTTACAATATTTGATGCTGCAATGCTTTCCAGGACATCATAATGGGGGCAGATGGACTGGGAGATTTTTTGTTGGCAGCAAATATCTTATAATTTACGATATTTGCAACATTTTGCATGAATTAAAAGCGATTAAATGTAGATTAATTTATACCTATTATCTATTGGTCTGGTTCTGTGGTTTAGTCGCACCTTGCACTTGATTTGAACCCGTTTCACGGCGCGGACGTGCTTCTTTTTACGAAATGTTTTTTTACAAATCTAATTCCCCTAACTCAATGTAGTTCATTTGGTTGAACAGAATTCCAGGAGAACTCGAAAATAGATCGAGCGCAAGGCGGTCGCGTTATGTTTTTTGGTGGCGAATCAACACGTTTGTTTTCAGAGCGTAGATCAGCAGCGACGGAACGGAACAAAGCCGAGATTCACGCACAAAGCCACACACACGCACACACACACACACACACACTCGTGTCTCCCGGTGGGATTTAACACCTCCAGGAGGACGCGGCGGGTGTAATCGTTTCCATTCAGCTCCTCGCTTCTTTAATTGGGGAAAGGCGCCGATCGCCCTCGTGACAGTAACGTGGTCGCGTCGTGTTTCTGCCGCGCCGCGCCGCGCCGCCTGCCGCCCCGCTGCCCGCCTGCCGCCTGCCGGTCGCGCTTTCTCTCGCGGGCCACACCCTCTCCTTCTCCATCCCGCACGCGTGCAGCTGTGCGGGGCTGTCGGTGCGTGCGTGCGTGCGTGGAAAAAAAAAAGAGCGTGCACGCGTGCGTCTCCCTGTCGGGCACCCGCAGCATCAGCAACACAAAAGGGTCGGAGCTGCCTGCCGTGGGGCTACCTCAGCACCGCTCGGGAGGAGGAACCGCGTGTAGAAAAAAAAGGTGGTGGGATTTTTTCTCTTTTCTAACATATTGTTGGTGTTGATGGTGACTGATTTTTAAAAAATGTGATTTTATTCCCCTTCCCCGACGCTGTTGACCTTGTCACTGCATCCCACCTCTCATTCCTCATTGACCTGCACAGATCTTCTGCTCCATCCTTCGCATATGCGTATGTGTGTGTGTGTTCGCGCGCGCGCGTGTGTGTGTGTGTGTGAGAGAGAGAGAACTGTAAATGGGCTGGGACTTGCAATTTGATCCGACTTGAAATGCGCAAACGCCGGTGTCAACAGGCCAAAGTGTAATGCATCGTTATTTTTTTTTTGTTGTATTTCCCACCCTCCGCCCCCCCCTCAAAAAATAATACTAACTAATGGATTTGGGTGTCATCTGTGAAAATGTGTGAGGAAAAAAAGCAAGGGCCAGATTCTTTGTTCTCCGAGCGCCTTTTAGTCTGCAATTAATAGAGTGTAATCCCTGTGCGGCACGCATCCGCTAATCTGCCATTAACTGTTAGTATCGATCCGCGCCTTTAGGTCTGCTGATGTACTCTCACTGTTACATGCAATCCGCGTCTTTCTCCACTAAGAAAAACATGCAGAGACGGTACAGCCTTTTGAAAATGTCAGGTTGCTTCGAAACAGCTGAGATCTCATGCACAGGCCGTATGCGGCCCTACATGTGCAAAGCAAGAAAAAAAAACGTGGATGTATGTTTCTGAGCGTCATTCAAAGGCGTTTAAATCAATGCTGCATTACTGTCATCGTCGGTGGACTCCACTGCTGAGACACAGAGAGGCGGGCAGGGGGAATGGGTTGATGGCGTCCTGCCAGCAATGAATTCACAGGCTGCTGGTGTTGGATTTATGGAGCTGCTCAGTGTAAACTGGTGTTTTTTGGTTGGCTGCTCCAGCACCTGATTGACAGACTGTGTGTGTGTGTGTGTAGTGGTTATTTATAGTTTAGTATATGCACCGATGGTTGAATTATGATATAGATCCGACCACAGAAGTGTGTCATGTGCCATTCAGCTGTGTGTTTTGCAGAAGAAGGGGGTGGGGTAGGCTGGGGGGGGGTGGTGCATGGGGCTAGAAAGACCTGCTGTCATGGTGAAGACAAATCTCACCACCTGGATCCAAGGATAGCGTTTAATAAGATACTGCAATGAGCAGTTCAATATCCAGCTTGAAGATTCTCTGACGCACACAGCTGCACAGCAAACAGTGATTTCACTAAGTTATCTTGTCATCACTCCTCTAAATGGTGACTAATGAACATCTTCTCAGATCTATGGAGTGCACGGTGCCAAACTGCATCCATTTTACCTGAGTCACACATCACCTTATGACCTCAGATAAAACCGTAGCTACATATTTGAATTTAATCGCTGCGGGGTGGACGTCTGACTCAGTGTCTTTTCGCACATTCAAATGTCTGTCGATTTGCACTCACGTAATGGCACACTTGATGAACCGAATTGCCACTTAATTACACTTCTCACGATCAGAGTTTTCTTGTTTTGTGCATTTGGTTTGGTGTCACTGTGCTTGTGTTCGTTTAAGAAACCTGCAACTATAGTTGTCAGATAAATGGTAAGGTAGTGTAATTTTCTCCTAACAACTGTTACTCATGTGCTGGTATCTCAACATTTTAAATAGAGTAAATGGTTATTACTGATGATTTGGTCAAGGAATTCTTTATGATGTATGTTTAAGACCATTATCTACTGTCTATTTAACCAATGTTGGTGTTAGTTTCCTTGTCTAAAGCAGATTTTCTTGAAAGCTCTGTTCTAAATTTTCAGTCCCATACGGTGCAAGTTATCATCAACTCTACAATTATTATTCAAATTGTTCTTATATTAATAAGCGACTGTTTTGCAGAGGCTGAAATGTCAGTGTATGTTCAGAAAATTAAGGAAATGCAGCAGTAAACTGATAATTAGGATACAAAGTAAAATAGGTTTTGTCTGTATAGTTGTCTACAATGTCACAAACATCAAGTTAATCTTCTATCCTCAGACCTTTGATTTAAATTAAGCAAAACCTCCATAGGGGAAAAAAAACATCCTTTAACGGGGGGAAAAATGTAAGAAACCTCAAGATGAGCAAGGAGGGCTCCCTTTCCCAGGAGGGAGGGACATGCAAAACAAAAATAAACCGGATAACACAATTATAGCAATCCAGCATGGACAAACAGGATGACGCAATTACAGATAAATTGATAACATGTAAGAAGAATCTGATCAGGAGGATGCCGAGCAACTTCCAGAGACTATGTCAGTTTAGGCCATCCCTGTCATCCATTAGCAAATGCAACATCAGTAATTACATAGAATGTATTTTCATCTTTTAATGCAATCCTGATTAGCTTGATATGTACCAAGTATGCACGCATTTATTCTGCGCTCACATTTCCATTAAGTATTATGAATGACTGGTTTAGTACATGTCAAGTGCAGTGGCAGCTCCTGTATCGCCTAGGGCGGTTGATCCTGGTCCCTGTTCTGCTTTAAGTGGAGTCATTAAGACTCTCTGCTTGTGCTCTGTGTGTTTGTGGGTGAGTGTATGTGTGTGTGAGTGAGAGAATATCTGTGTGTGAGAGCATGTTTGTGCAGCTTTACTGGGGGTTTCTATTTATGCACAGTCGATCAGAGAGCAGTCTGTCTTTGAAGGGCTATGCCGCTGTAATATAGGCAGCATCCAGGTTGGTAAAGCCCCATCATTACCATATCCCTGTGAGACTGCAGTGTGATGCTGCCAAAACTGTGTGAGAGCAGGGGAGCCAGCATCTTTTTTATTTTTTCACACAAATGTCATGCTGATGCCATCATGATTCCACATTAGGAGAATGCAACCATAATATCAGGATTTCATGTGAACATTTGGTATCGACGCCACCAGACTTGCCTGTAGTTTTCCCTTCAGAAACGAGTTTCATTTAAAAAGGAATAAGTAACATTGTTAGGGAGTTGTGGCGCAACATCTTACAAACCACTATAATCACACATGTGCATACGTGGTTACTGTTAAGCCACAATGGAATCCTTTGTGTGCATTAGCCAGTTGAAAAAGATGAATGCCACTCTGTTCTCCTGCACTGGCTATCTGGCTTGGAAACAAAGTGTCACTTTGTGCCTCCTCAGCACAGCAGCACTAACAGACACAGTCAGAACGCCCATCTCTCTGTGCTCACGCTGCCCCCGATCCCCACCGACACGCCTTCTCCCCTCGGACCGGCTGACTGTACATGCGCTCGGCTTCCAACACGCATCTGCACTCATGCACCCACACTGACACGAGTTTCTCCTTCCAGAGTGCGTGACTGTGCCTGGGAAGGGCAATCACATTTTCATCAATATGAGAATGTCAAAGGATGTTTACTCCGTCAGTGCTCTGTACACGCGCACATGCTCGCACGCACTCTCACTCACACACTCACACACACTCTCACACACACACAGCTAAGCCTTCACTGCATCTGACACCTGACTCCAGGTAATGCCCTAGATCCACAGTGACAGCAGGCAGGTGGAACGGCTGCACAATCATAGATATCCTCGCACACAGAGCCACTGCAGGACGGTAAGAAGGCGTTTTTTTATATAGAAACTTACAGCAGTTGCCCCTTTTTAGAGCAACACGTAGATCTTGCACTTGCAGTTTGACTTTGATGAACTTTATTTGCACTCATTCTTTCAGTGGCGCCAGCACTCTTGTTTGCTAAACCACTTCATGTCGTGCACGGTGAATTATCGTATCCATATTGCTACATCAGCTGTGAATATCACAGGTCCCGGTGTTTGTGATGCTCGGTCAAGAGATGAAGGGTTTTCTCTTCTTGTTTGCTCCCTTGAGCATTACTTAACCAGCGGATAGTTGTGGAAAATATAATGATGGTCATGTGATACATGTTGCGTGTCGCTCTAAAATCCATTGTTTCTTTACATGCGCATAGAGAGTAGACAAATACCGAGAACACTTTAGATCAGGGGTGTCCAGTCCTGGTCCTGGGGGGCCGGTGTAAGTGAAGGTTTTTGTTCCAACCAAGCAGTTACACACCTGACCCGACTAATGAAGGTTCTTAGTAGAGTTTTGCGGTTGATTAGTAGAATCAGGTGTTTAACTGCTTGGTTGAAACAAAAGTCTGCATACACAGTGGCTCTCTAGGACCATATTGGATAATCTTACTTTGGATCATATTGTCTGTTCCTGTGAACATTATGTGATTCATAAAAGGTGAGTTAGAGTATTGTATCCTGTAGTGTACTGATAGTTGCACTGGTGTTTGTTTAGTACCTCTCATCACCAATCCCTATCTTGTCGACTAGACTAACCACGAGGTTCACATTTGTGGATCTACATAATCTGTCTAGGTATTATAAATATTGGACAGATTGCTTTGAATCTTGACTGGAATTCAGAAGTTTAGTTATTCCAAAACTTTGGCTTATGACCCAATACTTCAGAATCACCTTAGTTACACCTTAGTTCTCAGTGAAGGCATGCTGAACACATGAACGTTAGCACAGGCAGCACATCTGATGTTTTAAATGCTGTTGGCCCTTATTTGCAATATCTATGTGCACAAAGGTGAACGCGGATGTGGGGGTTGCACAAAAATGACGTAAGACACAGAGATACATTATGTTGGTAATTGGAAAACTGTGCTGGAAATATATGGACATGGGGCAGTGCCCGTTCTACAAAAGCTATTAGCCAGCACTGCTTACACAGTGCAAATGGCGGTGGCGTTACTTGCTTACGTTCACAAATCACAGATAAATTTGGCATGTCCTACATGCACGGGTCACAAGAATGGAGTCTGTTTTGATTAGAAGGAATATGTGGAAATGAGGAAGATGTGCTGAAACAGGCTCACGGTCGGATTGTGCACAACCTAACTGATGTTTTGTGAAATTCATGATGGAATAACGGCAGCTATTACATAATAGTGCTATATAATGTGAATGCACATCTTATATAGACCTAATCAGTCAGATTAACATCAAATTACCACACATTCCATACTTCTGCAGACATCATAGTCCTCCGCTCTACTTTCAGATTGTATCACAAACAGTAGAAGATAGACGTGGTGATGCATTGGACACATGGGTCCCAATGAACTTGTCGCCCTTGCTTCTTGCTGGTTACCAGGCATTAGAGGCAACTTGTCTATGAAAATAGAGTTAGAATTTAACTTTTTCGTAATGGAAACAAGATTATTGTTGGGAAGGATCAGATGATGCCTTTGTGTACACAGGGGACGTCACTAGTTAATTTACCCAGCAGGAGTAGTGTGACTGGTTAGGACTATAATCACTAATCATTGCACACCTCTGATGGTAAATTTTCCATAAATGACGCAATTTTTGGGTCATTCACGATGGGCCCTGGGTTTGCAACGTTCGTGAAGGCCCTGGGAGACTCCCTGGTTGTCCCTGGTGCACATGAACCTGTCACTTTGTGGCTGCTGTTAAAACAACCACATAATGAGGATCCACATGCAGTGTTTGTGCACCAAGTGAACTATTTCAGTCTGCTTGTAATGATAAGAGTCTGCCCTGCGAGTTGAGTATGCATGGCACCTGTCTGCTCTGGCAAATAGGTTGCCATGGAAACCAGAGGCTGCTCAAACTTCCAAGAACAGGGAACGAATGAGTTGTATGCACTGGGCCCAAAGCTGACTATCAGTGGTGGTGAAAACATGAATTTGTTTGTACTATATGCATAATTTTTGCCCCTGTCACCTCATACACCCTGATAGTTCTATTATCTACATGTGCTTCCTCATCCATCTCCTCCCCATGTCACCCACTATGCCACACTGGTGTTCCTCACAACGAACTAACAATCCCAAACCTGCTGTTATGTCTTTATTTCACCATTTCCTCTCACAGCGGAGGCAGCGGAGACGTTCGTCTGGGTAAAACGAGCTTTGTGCAAAAGGGCAGATCGATGTTCCCTAAGGTTTTACTGCAGTGGTGCGCAGCCATCTCGAGCTGCGCAACCAAAATAGGTAAACTGTTCCACGGTTCCACCACGTTCGTCTGTCTGCTTTGTCGGCAAGCTACTTGTGCTGTGAGGTTATGGCAGTTAGCTGACGCCGCGCCGCTACAACACTAGGCCATGCCATTGGACTCTGGTAGTTGTCTCGCTCGCTCTGGTGCAGAGCTGTGTCACCATCAAACACTGTTGAGCTGCTGGATCGTATTTTTTTTCGTAAATAAGCGCTGCAACGCGGCATCGTGTTAACGCCTACCGCCATCCTATGATGCAGCTGTATCCCTGTCAAAGGCATTTTTCCCTGCTTCTGTAGAGCACATGGCCGCTCCTCGTGCTTCTCTCATCCCATCTCTAGCTCTGCTCCCCTAAACCTGTCCTCTGCAGCAGTACGCCAGCAAACACGCGCACCAATAAACACAAACACAAGTCATGCACAGGCCCCTCAGCCGCACAGACACTCGCTCAACATTAGCGGTGGCAGCCAAGAGGAGTCAACGCAAAACAAACACAAAATCTCCCTTCAGACCGGCAGACATAACCACATACAGTCTCTCTGTTCGCCACACACACACTCACTGTCTGTGTTCGCATAATACTACAACCAAACATGCTTGTTTGCTCCTTGTCCTGAGCTGGCCGGAGTCAGACGGGACAAAGAGCCTTTCTGGGCGAGACATTTCTGAGAGAGTCTGTCCTGTTGGATCTCCCTCAGGAAGGAAGCCCACGGCATGCTGATCCCACTGGAGACGGCAGCCTCCTCTCCGGCTCTCTCAGTACTGTCTCGCACTCCGTGGTGTGTTTGACTGTCAGCCCTGCGGTGCTTTGTGGGGTTTTTTTTTACACTTCCGCAGCACGCCAGAAAACCTCTCGCTCTGCCGTGCTGCAGACGGGCGTTGAGAGGCTTGTCTGCAGGGCTTCAGGAAGCCGCCTGTGTTTTGCTTTTCCTGTCAGTTTATGAGGTGCAAATAGGACGCGGTTCATGTGGTTTATGTGATTATTCCTTCTGTATGGAGGACTTGGAACCATCAGAATCATATCAATCATAAATCATTGGATAGTAAATGTGATTCTTTTTAAAATTATTTTCAGTAAAACCTTCATCCCCAACAACTTGTCATTTCAGATTTTTCTTGATTTTTAAAACATCACCGGCTTTTCCGTGTCCCAGACAGGAAGTATTCCGCAAGAGTGATCACAGCTGAGCTCTTTAGTAAAGCTAGGGGCGACGGAGAGACCCGCAGAAGTGAAACCGCAGCTCAGCTCGAGCACAGCGAACGTTCAGCGGCCTGATCTGTCTGATATGTTTGTCTCCTCTCAGTCTGGGCTGCTCTCCTCCTCTTTTTTCCCCCCTTCCATTAAAAGCTCCCACTTGATCCCCACAGCATCCCCAACGCTCACTTCCTCCTTCTCTCACCGCAGCCAAGGTGTGCCGTGACCATGGCGACGGACGCCACGGAAACTAAGCATGACATGCATTTAGAGGTAACCGAATCCAAAGGCCCAGGTAAACAGGAAATAATGAGTGCTTTTACATCTTAAAGAGACAGTGCTGGAAACGGAGTCAGTGATAACATCCTGACCTCTGTTAGCCTCTTTTTAAAATGTTCATTTTTTTTTTTTTTGGTTTCGCTGTCTCTTTAAGATCTGCATGGTGTGGTGATGGGTTTGAACTGGTAGAGGAGATTTACGAACGTTTTGGATTTGCTTGTGGTGTGCTGTGTCCACATTTTTAACTTCTGTACTCCACTGACTTCTATTTGAACCCTTTAATCAGTTTTTAGATAACACTTCATCAGCGTCCAACAGGAACCACGTTACAAAGATTCAATCAGTGGTGTTAAAAAAAGGGGAGGGGGGGGGGACACAATAATATCAACATGTCGAAACAGCCGGTTCGTACTGAGGAAAGTAAGAGTCAGTAATTAACAGCCTGAAGTTCAGTGTTAAAGGAACAGTTCAACATTTTAAAGGTTGTGGTGAAGCAGGTAAAAATAATGATGCCACTCTCATATCTGTCCGTAGCTGAGCTTTGTGGAAAGAATAGAAACAGGTGAAAAGAAATAGCCTCACAGCAGATATATATATACAAAACTAAAATCTAAAGACAATAACCCACATACATTTATCCTCTAAAGCAGTGAATTGTTTTTTTCAGGAAACTTAAATGCACAATATCTAATTTTCTGCTAGGAGACAATACAAAAAGGTGGAGTCCAAAAATAATGTATAAATCTTAATTGTGAATTTGGATAACGAATACAGAACTCAACCCAATATTGGACATATGTTTAGTCATGTTCAGACTTTTTATCACAGAAAAAAGGAAATAGTGTGCTTTTAAGGGGTGCTGTTGTGAGGATTTTGAGCTAGTTGTTTCCAGTCTTTACGCTAAGATCGTCTAACTGACTGCTGGCTTCAGATCTGATCTAATTCTAATCTAGGACTAGATTAATTTACGCTACAACACCCTGAAAGCCACATTGCTGACAGTATTGTTATTAGAGCTGCTGCACTGTGCATTTCGCAGTAAGTAGAAAGGCTGAAGCCGTTCCCTGGAGCCAGACTCTTCCCCCCAGCTGGTTAATTTGCCTTTTATTAGACGTGAAATATTTCCTGATTTGGTGGCTGTAATGAAAAAAAACAGCAGGGTACTGAGTCCGGAGGACCGGGGTCAAACACGCCGGCCTACCAACGTACAGGAAGCGGGAGTAAACCCCCGCGTTACGTTGGGAGTAGCGCGCTGCTGCTGCCGCTAAAAAAAAAGTGTCCTTTCCTGTTTCACGCATGAGTGTGTGAGCGTGCCCGTGGCGGTGCATTATGGGCTTCGTGCGGGGTAGGAAGCGTAATATCACCCGCTGCTCTGGCAGCCGGAGTGGGAGGACTCCTGATGCCTGGGTATTGGACATGTCACATGAAAACGAGTCTATTCACAAAAGACAGGTTTTTCCTCCTTTTTGGGGGGGCATGATTGATGATAAAATAAATATATAATAAAGTCGCTCCAATCTCTGATTCAACTGGCAATTTGTTAACATTATTTCAGTATATTTTTTTGAAAGAGAGGTACATATGAAAAAAAAATACATCGCAAAAACATTTTTTGAGAAGAAAATATTGAAATTTCTTAGTATAAACCCCCTCAGATATGAGAATAATCTGCTGTTTTCCTATTTGGTGCTGGTGGGTAGTAAAGCTAGCTCTTGTTTCACGTCTGTATGCTAAACTAAGCTAAGCTAAACTAAGCTAAGCTAAACTAAGCTAAACTAAACTAAGCTAAAATAAACTAAACTAAGATAAGCTAAACTAAACTAATCTAAGCTAAGATAAACTAAACTAAAATAAGATAAACTAGGATAAACTGAGGTAATCTGAGCTAAGATAAACTAAACTAAAATAAGATAAACTAGGATAAATCTGAGCTAAGATTAACTAAGCTAACATAAGATAAGGTAGTACTCGCTGGATGTTAGTAGTACTAATCTTATATTAGCAGGGAAGCAATTTTGCTTTGTGAAAATATCAAACTTGCTATACAATTAAAAAAAAAGGATAGGGGTTGGTTCTTAAAGAAAATACATGATAACTATCTTCATAAAATGAGTTCAGAAGCATTACAATTTATATTATTTTCTTAATTCAAACATAATCATCTCTTCAAGTTGGAGTTTTACACCAAGTATAACTGCAACTGTATTTATGATATTTCTCATCTATAGATGAGACCGTTGTGGACGGCTTAGGTTCAGTAATATAGTCTAAAGTTTAGACTCTAAACCAAATGTTGCAAGAATGTGCATGTGATGAGGACATGAACATGTGTGTTTAACACTGACTGTCGTCTTCACGGAGGAAACTGATTTCTATTGATCATTTGCTCCGTGCCTCAGACTCCGAGGATAAGCAGATTGTGTTTAATTAAACCTGGGCAACGTTCCACCTTATGCAAACAAACTGTGTACTCAGTCAATCAGACACCGCAAATAAATCATAAATTCAGTCAACGCTACTAATTAGCTCCGATATGGAAACACACACAAAACCTAAAGCTCGGAGTCGGGGATCTGAGTGTCATTTCCCATGATGCCTCTGGTGCCTAGAGCAGCATGCGAAGTGAAATCCCACACCAGTTGCTACTTATAGCTCTGAAAGGGATACCCACAGAGCCTGAGAACGCCTGTCTGCACAGTGGTGTAGAGTAGCTTTGAAGCTCTGTAACATCACCCACTTAGTTAGTGGACCTCCGCGGGCACTCAGACACAAATAAATACACAGACCAACAAAACACACCGCGGGATTCACACAGGCAGACAAAGCAGAACAGTTCACTTTGAAGACGAATTTTCATTTCAGGATCTTGAGGCCTTTGCACGTTTGAAAGTGTAGCTCATGCGTAAGATCTTTTTTATAACTTTCCGGTAACAGAATGACAGATATCGGCCACAAGTCCAAAGTTGGTTCATAAAGCAGCGTTGGTCGTTCCTTTTACAGCTATTTTATAAGTTGCTCGTCACGTTTCCGATTGCTAAGTCACTTTGGGATAGTTGGAGTTATCTCGCTGACCGATGGATCGGAGGAGCTGCCAGGGTGATTAGTTGTGATATGTGTCATTACAGTGAGCAGCAATAAGCCACAGAGCCATAAAACTGCAGCGACAACAGTTGGACTCCAGCTTGGGACATTTTGTTGCATGTCATACTAGACATCCCCCCATTTCCTGTCTTTTGCTTCACTGTCTGCTCCAAAAAAAAAGATCCTTTGCAGTGTGTTTTGCATCCAAACATGTATAACTTTGGGAGATTTTTTTTTTTTTGGAGTGTTGCCTAAATTCTGCAGACACCATGCAAGCCATGCCATGAGTGTCATGGAGGGTTTTCACTGCCGGCAGAGCAAATCACAACCTTTGCTTTAAGTCAGTATTTCAGGGATTTTTTCATCATAATTCTAAAGCTGCTACGGCTGTAGGTGTTTGTTGTTTTGCGTGGTGCTTTTGTATTCCTGCTTCCTGTACATACGAGTAAGTATGAACCATAGAGCCGAGGTTTTAATACCATTCCATCTGCTACTTTGATTTATTTTCTGTCCATTCAGTGCATTTCATTTATCTAATGCACAGACACACAACGACACGCCCATAGGCCTCGTCATTCTTGTTATCTCACCTGCAGTAGAGATACAAAGATTGATGATCTGATTGCGTGTAGCTGTGGTTATCATTTGTTTTCTTTCCCAACAGAGAGAAGGCGACAGGGCAAATTCCAGCCCTTCAGGAGACTGTTTGGGAAGAAAAAGAAGCGGGAGGCAAAAAGGGGCTTTGATGGAGCGGAGCTAAAGGCGAGTTTCTCCACCGGGGAAGTGTGCAACGGAGTCGTGTCTGACGATGAGGAGTCCAATCAGAATCTGAGGTGAGTGCATAGGTCAGGTTTTGTATTTACACTTCTTCGCTTGAGTAACTCAAATCAAAACTGACGTTCACCTCGTGAGATTTTTATTATCATTGATAAAAGCTGCGACCACGAGGAACCATTTGCTTAGTGTCCGTGCAGTAAGCTTTAACTTCTTTTCACCTTTATTCTGGTGTTTTATTATTCAATACTTTTACATATTCTTAAAAGGTTTCATCCCTAAAAACAACTTATCTGATTGTGTTTTTCTGAGCACGGGGAATTAGAATTTGTATAGAAAGTATTTCCATGTGATGCCACTTTCACTCCCACTTTCACTCACTTCAGAGGGAAATATTAGTTCTTCTAGTTTCTACTACTTTAAACCGCTTTGACAACTTCAGTTACTTTTTAGATACAGATTTAATACAAAGGATAATATAAAAGGTTTTAAAATATTTTTAAAAATGCTATAGAGGCATCCAGTGGTTCCCACTTAATGTTTTATATGAATTGGAAATGTTACATCTTACATGAAGCAATGTGTAGTTAGAGAAAAAATGCAAAAGAGAAACAGATTTGTTTATTCAGAAGATTTTTTCTCTTTCCTTTCCTAATGATGATCTCATGGCCTCTCAGATTTATCTGGTGACCTTTTGGAAGGGCTCGACCCATTGGTTGGAAACCACTAAACTGAACTCGCTAACTGCATATAAAGTAAAGTAGTTGAAACTAGCTTCGCCAGTACAGTACAGTAACAAGTTGCTGACACAATAATGCTCAAATTATGTCATATATTATATAGCAGTGTCAATTTGTTTAATTTTTACTTTAAGACTATAAATCGATTTTGCTCATAATATGTTGTGGTTTTATTTAAGTAGGATTCCTCATTCAGCATTTACTTTTAATGGTGTATTTTTATATTTCTGTATTGGTACTTTTACTTATCTAAAGATTTTAATTCCAACTCCTCCGCTGCCCTTTATGAAAAAAAATAAATGAAAGTGCGGGAATAGCTTCTCATAAACACTGCTAGTTGAGGTTATATAATCTGTTGAGAGAAGGGTGAGGCCTTTAAAACGGTCTTATAAAACGGTCAACGTGATTTGAGCCTTTAATTGATGTGCTGAAACTGCTGGTGTGTAAAGAGATCATTCATTTCTTTGTGTGAGATGACTTAGGAGACCGACACTGCAGCCCCGCTCATGATAAATGAATGAATGACTGACATTAACGACACGCCGCAACACTAAAGACGCTTTCATTCTTCTGCAGGGAGTTGAATCCCGTTGGATCTCGAGCTCTCTCACATGAAAGCATCTTTATCCCAGAGGAGCCGGCGACAGAGCCCAGTCTAGATCACACCATGTCCCAGGAAAACGTCTCTGATAAAGTCAGGAATCTGCAGGTGGGTCTTTTATGAATGTGCACTCACATCATCTCTCGCCTGCCTAGATACAGTTTTAACATGCAACACTTTATTGTTGATCACACAGAGGCAGATAGCACAAGGTATTAAGTTTGGCCAGAAGCCTCCCTCTCTGAGGAGGAGTGAGGGAGATGAGGGCAGTTCTGATGAGGAAGAGGTTCCCCGGAGCCCCCTGAAGGTGATGGCACAGGTGGAAGTTGAGCCAGCAAAAGTAGAGCCAAAGGTAATGCTTTTCAACTTATTCAGTTTGTTTTTTTAATATATTTGAAACTAATATGACTGAGATGTATATCAGTAAGTAATTCTTTGATATCTGAGTACAGCAGGAGATCCAACAAGCTGGACCTCACAGCACCCCGGTGAAGTCCCCGAGGTCCAAACGAGTTCTTCCAGCTACTGGTACGATCGAGTCTATCAACCTGGACGCCGTCCCGCAGTCTGTTCCTCGCTTAGACAACGCCGCCGCCAAACATAAACTGGCCGTTAAACCGAAAAACCAGAGGATTTCCCGCAAACACCGGCGGTTCACACAGGTGAGTCAGAGCAGGGGTCGAACAACGAGGGTCTCTGTCGCTCTTGTTGATTCATCTCCTCACATTTGTTAAGGCAAGAAAAAGCTAATTCTACTTCCACATCTCCAGGACCTCCAAGATTCGTCCATTCCTGGTGTGCTGCAGGAGGACGTGCAGGCAGCGGGCGTCTCCACAGACGATCAGCGCAGGACGTCCGTCGAAGAGTCCATCGAAAGCTTCAAGAAACAGAGACTTCACGAGGAGGAAAGACAAGAAGCAAAGAGAAAACTGGAAGAGCAGAGGTTAAGACTAGAGGAAGAGGAGAGGAGGAAGAGAGCAGAGGAGCTGAGGCTGCGCGAGCTGGAGGAGGAGAGGTGTCGCAAGCAGCAGGAGGAGGAGCGCATCCGTAAGGAGGAGGAAGAGAGGAGGATTCGTGAAGAGGCAGAGAGAAAGCACAGGGAGGAGGAGGAGAGAAGGATCAGGGAAGAGGAAGAAAGGAGGCGGCGAGAGGAGGAAGAGCGGGTGCGGAAAGAGGAAGAGGAGAGGAGGATGCGAGAAGAGCAGGAGCGTCAGCAGCTGGAGGAGGAGAAGAGACGACTGGAGGAGCAAAGGAGAAAAGAAGAGGAGAGGAAGAAGCGGGAGGAGGAGGAAGAGGAGGCGAAAAAGAAGGAGGAGGCTGAGCTTCTACGTTTGGAGAAGATAAGAGAGGAAGAGGAAAGGAAGAAGAAAGAGGAAGCAGAGAAGCAGAGGTTGCAGGAGATTGAAGAAAAGGAAAAGATAGAAGCAAAGGACAGGATGAGGACGGAGGAGGAGGAGCAGAGGAGGCTTTCATCAGAGGATCCGGACGACGGCTCCGATCCACAGGAGAGGAAGAGGAGAGCTGAGGAGCTGCGCTGGAGAGAGATGGAAGAGAGACAGAGGCCTTTCTCTTTCAAAGTTTCATCTGGAGAAAAGCAGATCTTGTTCCAGAAGGTCAACCTGACGCCTGTTACACCGGCCTCCAGCCACCTGAGCGGTGCTGGAGCGGATCAGCGGGACAAGGCCTCCTCCGAAGGACCCGACTCCCCCAACCTGCCAACGTCTCCATACATCCCCCACACAGCCATTCTGGTGACAGGCGCTCAGCTCTGTGGGACAGCTGTCAATTTGGATCAGATCAAGGACACTGCCTGCAAGTCTCTGTTGGGTCTGGGAGAAGACAAAAAGGCCCAGGGAACCCCGCAGATCAAGGGCAAGATCTCACCAGACCGCAAGTCCGGCAAAACCAAATCCCTCAACGAGTCCTCGCTCCCTACAGACCAATCCAGTGCCGCCATCCTGGCAGAGTGGGCTAGCATCAGGTCCAAGATATTCAAAGGGGTAGAAGATGGTAAGTATGCCGAGTACCCAGAGCCGAGCAGGAACCCAGCTCAGCCCAGCAGTGAGGAACAACCTGAGTTTTCCCACACGAACCTCAGGAAGACAAAGTCAGCCAGCGCCAAGTTCTCCATCACCCCAGCAAAGAAGAAGTTTGGAGATTCCAACAGGAACTCCGAGGTGTTCCCTGCAGATGACAAGGAAGCAGGAGAGGAAGCTCCTCCGTCTGATAGCACCACCACCGCCGCCTCGCCAGCTCCAACCAGTAAACCTCAGAACAGGACGAGTAAAACCGTCCGCATCGTAGAACGAGGGTCAGAGGAATGTATGTTTGCCAAAGACCTCCCCTCGTTCCTAGTTCCCAGCCCTGGAGCCAAACCTGAGGGGCCAGAGTTGAAAAGCAGGGGTCACAGTGAGACGGAGGCGTTTGAAAGCAAAGACGAGGGAGAGGAGCGGGGCCCGGGTGGTGAGGACAAGGTCTCCCCCTTTGGCATTAAGCTGAGGAGGACCAACTACTCCCTCCGCTTTCACAATGAACAGTCCACTGAGAAGAGGAAGAAACGCTATAGCGCAGGGGACAGCTTCGATGGCGTCCCGTCCCCTCTCACCCCCATTGAGCCGGACTCGGACACTTCCTCTGTCTTTTCTGACAAATCAAGTCCTCCGTCACCACGTAAAGAAAGCGTGGCCAACAAGTACCTACACTCGTCCATGTCCCCCGCCATCCCTCGGGCTAAGTCGGGCAAGTCTCCCAGCCCAACTGTGCCCAGTGAAGGTGAAAAGGTGGTGTCGAAGCCACCGATCTACCGAAGACCTACCACGTCACCCAAACCTATCGGAGCAGTCCCGACACCTCCCCCATCGCCATTACCCAAAGCCGTTCACGGGGCTCCTGGTGATGCCACGTTTCAGAGAACTGGGGTCTCAGACTCAGCTAGCCAGGGCCAGTCCAACAGGAGCGAGGAGCCTTCAGCGGTGGCCCAGTTGCAGAGGAGTGGCCAAGGTCAGATCCAAGGAGAAGAGGAACCAAAGGAGAAGAGATCCTTCTTCCCTTCCATCAACATCCCCTGGAGAGAGAAGGCGGACAGAAAGACAGAGCTCATTAAGAGAGGTTAGTGACGCTGTGTCGTTAAAGGACACTATTGGGAAAATAGCACTCTGTGAGTGCTTATGTGTAAATATTTAGGTCTCTTATTTAGGTCTGATGTTCCTGTTAACACACAAAATGTGAAATAAGACCATCCACTCAGTCTGAGGTGGAAGTCTTGTGGAAACCTGGGTAAACAGAAGCCATTCAGAAATGGCTCTGGTCGTGAAGTCACAACAGGAGTGGAAGTTTTCATTTTCAGTGAACTGTTGACGGAGAATCCATTTTCAGCAGATGAACGTGAAAACCTTTAATGTCAAACTCTGCAAGAACATCATTCTGCACAGTGAAACTCAAATATCCAACTGAACAAACAGGAAGACAAACATGTTATTGGGTGGTGGGGGACTTTATTTATTAGTGTTGCTACAAAAAACTGCAGATTTGTATTGGCACTTGTATCGTCAGCTTAAATTGGCTCACAGCCATTGCAGTTTTGAAATATGCATGTGTTTCCCTGCAGAGAAACCGTCACTACAGAGCAGGCACTCACTGGACAGTGCAAAGGTCCAGGAGAAGGAAGCTGGGCCGTTGTGGATCACGCTGGCTCTGCAGAAGCAGAAGGGCTTCAGGGACCAGCAGCAGAACCGAGATGATCGCCGTAGTCAAAGAGAGCTCAAACTGGCAGAAAAACAAGCTAAAGAAAAAGACACCGTACGTGCCCCAGATTGACAGTTCACCACCTTTTCTAATATCGCTCTCGCTCACACAGTCTTCTTCCGCTTGAGAAATCACAAATCTCTTTTGCAGGTTACATTGGCGAGCCCCACGGAGAGTAAAGGAAGTGGGAGCAGCAGTCCCAGTTCTAAACCTCAGACACCGGAGGAGCCCAAAAGGCCTGAGAGCCTCTTGGGACGATTCGAGCGCAGAGAACACCTGAAAAAAGCCAACACTTTACCCAGCTCTGTCACCGGTAAGAACCTGCACCTACAGCAGCTCAGTGTTTACTGCACGAGAGAGAGATCATCGTCTGATGAACCATTCATCATTGTGAACATGACCTACAATACACTACTGGTTGTACTTCTAAATCAATCTGAAGATGCCCTGTGGGATCTGGGAAGTTAGACATTTCTCTACTACAAATGTAGTCACAGAATAATTGTCATGGTCTCATTGATAATGAATTAGTCATTACTTAAAATGCCTACAGAAAGGCTGTGTGGTGTCATGAATAGTTGTAATTGAACATTACCCTTTATTGTGTGTTTCAGTTGAGATTGCGGACTCCACGCCGTCGCCACCTGCTGTCAAGGAGGTATCGAAGCGCTTCCCCTCCAGTGACTCCTCGCAGGTGTGCACGGAGCCGGCCTGGCTGGCCCTGGCCAAGCGGAAGGCTAAAGCCTGGAGCGACTGTCCGCAGATCATCAAATAACAGCGCCGGCAGCCCCGCTCCTTCTCCCCCCCTCTCCCCCTCGCCTCAAAGCTCCACGCCGAGCTGCATCGAGACTGCACCACTGCACACGCGGCACCCCACGAGTCAGCAGCAACCCGTCCTCCCCCCTCCCCGACTCCAGATCTCATCACTCACCATGAAAAGAAAACCTCCTGACTGTGAAAACAAGAAAACCCCTTCATCACCTCATAAACGCCCTAACCCTCCACTGGCTGGTACTATTATCCTGTTAAAGTGCGCTTTACATTTAAATACTCCGATACAATCGCACAGAAATATATGTAAAGAATTGTCGCAAGCATGCGCATACATACTGTATACAAACACACAAAGTAGATGTCCCGAGAAGACGCACATATAACAAACATGTCATCAGCAGCCGATCACAACCATGGCTGGCCGTCACAATAGCCAACCCTGATCTTTTTTTTGTTTGTTTAATTTTGTAGCCAACTTTTGTCACCGTGGTTGTAAATAAATAACTCAATAAACACAATAAGAGGTGAGACACTCCTGTGTCAGAGAGGTGAAGCTTTGACACACGCCTGAATCGTGTTTTAAGGGCTACCAGAAACAATAACTCGACAGCACCCTGTTGAATCTGTTCGGTGACAGCTGATGGAAGTGTTACAGGCGTCTTCTCCGCCGTATTCCCTCGTTGGTATTATTTATGTGAAGGATTGGATTTATCTATTTGGAAACAATACTGTACATCTCTTCTCTGAGCCTCGTTCGTCATGTACAATAGAAGCTTTCTTTCTTCCTTTTTTTAATGCCACTCTCTTTTCCTTTCAAACCTCAGCATAACAATGCTCACTGTGTCCGTGACGACTGTGATAGCTTACCAAGAAGCTATTGAACAATTTGCCATTATGAAGTAACCAGAATCTGTTTGTAAAGCAACACTATAGGGGATGTGTCTTGTTCACGCACGGTGGGTGCACTGAAACACAGCACTGAAGACCACAAGTGTTACTGGGCATGCACAACAAACTGCACATTACACTTTGCGGCTGTGTGACTTGGATTTTTCTTTTTTTGCTTTGCTAATAGAGACGAGACACTTCCTGCTCGCTGTAACATACAATTCTTGTAGCGGTCCTCTTGTGACACACTTGTGTTTGTAGGCTTATGCCATCACTTCCTCGTAAATGTGATACCATCATACATAATGTTTCCTCTACGGGAAAAAAGAAAAAAAAACTCCAGCATTCTCATTTCCTGCCACTCAGTTAATGATCTGTATGTATGTAAGTATGTACTGTATGTAAGTCAAAGGCGTTAAAAGAGAAAGAGGCTCGAGTCACTTTGTCATTTTGTTTCTAACTTTGGTCGTGCACAATAGTGTAGTGTACGCAGTGTTATATGTAACAACAACAAAAAAAAGGTTTGGTATTATTTGCACTTTTGTCCCACTTAGAGATATTCATGAGAAAATTCTTAAAGAGATACAAAATGTTATGAATAATGTAAATTAAATACAGATGTCGGAAACTGATGGACTCATTATTTCTGTTCTAGTTTCAGAATATTAGACCTGTAACTTTAATTAAAATCTTTTTTCCCAAAGCATTATCTCTGCTCTGACACAGATATAAAAGCCAACAGTGTTTATTATAAAATCTACGTTTCCTCTTTGACAGTCAGCTTTAAACAATACAAATAATCATTGCGGCACCCAACCACGAGAGACTGCCCCCACACCACGGGGGATGAAAACAGTTCCCCGGGAAGGCTAAGCGACGCCAGCATTTGTCCATCCTCGACATCCAGGATCCAGACGGTGCCGTCTGTGGAGGCCAGGCCCACCAGAACCCCCCTCCAGCCCGCAGCCGTGCCGTCGAACACGCACGGGCTGGCGTACACGTTCCCCGACGCCTGGAACGTCCAGACCACAGAGCCGTCGGCGCGGTTCAGGCAGTACAGGCGGCCGTCGTGCGACCCGCACAGGACTTTGTGCCGGTCGGGCGTGACACACGGAGAGGAGAAGACGGGTCCCTCGGTCAGGAACTGCCAGAGCTGCGGAGAAATGACAGTCACACACTGAGGAATTACAGCGATCAGTGTTGAGTTTCAACTGCTAAAAGTATTAATGAAAAATGCTGCTAAATTTGTCATAATTTGAAGTAGATACAAAAAAAAGTATATACTTGAGGAAATTATAATATATATATACATATACACATAATTATATACATGTATATATGTATATATATACACACATATATATATACATATATATATTATAATTTCCTCAAGTATATACTTTTTTTTTAAAGACACTAAACCTCAACAGTTTTACATCACATTAAAGTTTAACCATCTACAGTACAGTGACTAGAACACCTATCCAACCACTATTCACTCTCCTTTTGTATATGACAGAATACAACATTGTGAAAGTAATCAAAAAGGAAAGTGCAGTTCTGATTCATGTTTTTCCCCCTTTGAGCCAGTAAAACAAAAAAGAACCCAAGAGTCTTTTTGGATTCGATCCGTTGGGTTTGATGACCCCTGAAGAGTCCAGAAGAGCCGTAGCATTAAATTATAAAGGAAGCAGCCAGAAGAAAACTCTGGACTGCAGCTTCTGCCTGGAGAACAGAAAGTGTTAAAAACGGACAGTCCTGAAACACAGAGATTCACCTGCTGCTTAAATTGAAAAGATTGGACATTTATTTTATCTTTATTTATCTTATTATTGTATAATCTCCATAATGCTGATTTAATGATGAGCATTGTGATTTCCTGTTTTACAGTGTGTGTGTGTGTGTGTGTCTAAGTGCAGCATTTACTGTTATCAATTTTTTCTATTATTATCTCCAACCATTTTCTATACCCGTTTATTCCTCACTAGGGTCATGGGGGTCTGCTGGAGGCAATCACAGCGTCCTGTAGGCAGGAGCTACAGGTAAAAATACACACGTATATGAAATGCAGTAATGCGGCACGTTGTGCTCCTTCTGCTTCTCACCGGTTTCCCTGAACTGCTGAAGCAGCAGATGTTTCCATCCACCGAGCCGATCAGCACGTCACCAGAGGAGGCGTTTGGCGACGAGAAGAACGGGACGTTCCTACACACGGACCACAGGACTGCTCCACTGTCCTTTGACAAACACACACACACACACACACGCACTTCAGACACAGTCATGTGGTATGTTGTAAAAACAACAGAAACGTTATATTATTCGCTTCACTCACAGCGTTTAAACAGAGCAGATGACCTCCCAGCGACGCCGTGTATATCCGCCTGTCGCCGGCGTGGAGGTATGGCGAGGAAAACACGGCTCCGCCGCCACAGTGACGCCTCCAGACACACTGCTTAACCTGAAAAATACACACATTTAGCTGGATGTATTTCTATCAGCAGTTAAATTACATCGAAACAACATCTATTACACAATGCACCCGGGCCATGTGGAAATGGATCATCGCGAGGAGAAGTGACTCAACACTTTACGCCTCTTTGTTCCATAAATTCTCACTATTCTATACTTGGTCAGGGTTATAGCAGCAGCTGTGTAAAAATGATGGATCATAGTGCATTCCTTAATATATAAGACCTTTGATTTGTGGTGGGTTAAATCAAGAACAGTTTCCATTGGGCTGAGATTTGATTCAGGGCTTAAAAGCTACTTTAAACACTGGTTTTATCCCAAGATACAAAGATTATAGAAATTAAAACTTCAACATTCTTTGTTTAGGTGGTACTGAATGTACTGAACAGACAGAGCTGTGAGTTCTGAGGGAAGTTCTTCACGTCAAACACGTTCACCTTCGGGTTCAGGGCGTAAACGTGTCCGTCATGTGACCCCACCACCACCAGCCCCGTGAGGGGGTCCACAGTGGGGCTGCTCTTCACGGCGTCTCCCGTCTCAAACGTCCACAGCGTCGCCCCAGAGGCGGCGCACAGGAAGTACACGCCGCCGTCATAGCAACCTGGAGAGATCCAGAAGTGAAAATAACAGCACTTCACTTCTGTATCTTAAATCAAAATGTGAAAGAAAATGTGGCGGTTTCTTAATAAGTTTACAGAAAATGCGGAAAAATTAATTTTAGGCCGTTCATAAATAGCAGTGTCTGCGTTCTTTTTTTTTTTTTTTACAAACTCAAATATTAACTATATAAACCGAAAAATCTTCAGGATTTATCAAATCACTACGCTAATATTAAGTTGGATGACAAATTCAAATATTTACTGTATAAACTGTAGTATTCCTGTGAGTCACAAAAGCAATATTTAGTTTTCTAACCACAATGTCTGAGAACTAAATCAGTCGTCCCTGTGCAACGCAGACATGAAGCAGTTCTCAGAAACCGTTGTTATACAACTAGTATATATACATTAGTTTAGTGATTTGATAAATCCTGAAGATTCTCAACCTATTGAACAGGTTCATCTTTCTTAATTTTCAGTAAAGTAAATAAATAGCAATGCATTTTTCTTTACATTTTGATTGATGATACAAAATGCATCAAAATAAAAAAATGATAAGGATTTTGGCTTTACGCATATTTGCAACCACACTGCTATACTAATCAGAAATCCACTCTATACATTGTTAATGTGGTGAATGACTATTCTACCTGCAAATGTTTGTTTTTTAAGGTAAAATCTCCATAGGTGCATAGAGGCCTATTTCCAGCAACCATCACTCCAGTTCTCATGGTACATTGTGTTTGATAATCTCGTAAATCCCGCGTGCAATTACGAAAGCAAAGTTTGATGAGAAAACTATTATTTCAAATAAAAATCATTATTTCTAACCTTGTCGATGTCTTGACTATATTTTCTATTCATTGTGCACCTTATTTGATAAATAAAAGTGTGACCTTTCATTGAAAACACAACACATTGTCTGGGTGACCCTAAACAGCAATCTACCCAGTCAGCTGACACCGACCTATAACCACGAGGCGCCCGCACCGAGACACGGCGGCTGACGCCTCGATTCTGCCCCCGAGAACCCGCTCCCACAGGAGGCTCCCGGTGTACAGGTTGACGGCCTGCACCCTGTGGGAGTGCGAGCCGATGAACGCCGTCGCTTTGGCAGCGTCCGCTCCTTCTCGCACCAAAATCACTGGCGAGGCATCCACACACCTGCCCGTGTCTGAGGACCAGCTCAGACCGAGCCGCAGACCTTTGACCTCTGCGTCCTTCTGTGAAGCCGCACCGGCCTGCAGGATTTTATTCCTCTCAGTGTTTCTGACCTCCATGACCTCGCTGGCTCTTCTTAGAACTTTAAAAGCCAGATTCTCCATGTCATGTGCGCCCTGTGGAGTTGCCTCCACTGCGGCGGAGTCCTGACGTCTCCTCTTCACCAGCACCACAGAGGCGGCGTCCGCCCGCCGCTCTGCCGGCGCTGACGAGCCATTCTCGCCCGGCGGCGTCAGCGCCGCCTCTGCGACGTGTTGCAGGACGTCAGAGAAGCTGCCATCGAGCACGAGCTCCAGCAGCCGGGGCGGGGCGGCTCCCGTGGTGGCGAGGATGTCCTCACAGAGGCGCAGCGCCTTCAGAGAATCTCCTCCGCTCAACAGGAAGTTGGATTCCTCGTCGACGGCTGCGTTTCCAGAAAGACCCAGAATTCCCTGTTAAAACATTGAAAGTGTTGAGTTTGCATAAGTGAAGATAAATAATTCAACAATTTAAAAGTCATGAGAAAAAAAGCCAACCTGCCACAGAGACTGAAGGGTTTGCTTGAGTTTGGTGATATCTGCCCGTGAGGATTCAGAGTCTAAACTCTGTCTCTGTCTTTGGTAGATTTTCAGAAGAGCCCGCATGTCTGCTTTTCCTGTCAATTAAAAACAAAAAAAACTAGTGAATGGCATTATCGATTTTTCCCTAAACCGCCGCCACTTCCCATCATGCCTGTCTGAGGCTCACCGTGGGGAGTCAGGGGCAGAGCCGGGACGAGCAGCACCGCGTCGGGGAGGCTGTAGGCGGGCAGCAGCAGGGACAGCTGGCCCAGGATCGGCGAGCCGGCGTCCCCCGTCTCCGCCCTGCCGGGTCCCGCAGAAGCCGGGAGCGTTTGTTCTGCGCGTCTGGGCGCAGATGGCGGAGGCGAAGAGGCGCTCTGGCCTCCGGACATGGGCGCCACGACAAAGGCGAGCAGGCGCGAGCCTTCGTACAGACTCACGGCACAGGCCTCCACCCCTGGCAGGCTGCTGATGAGCTGCAGGGTTAAAAGGTGATTAGTTATAGTGACTGCCCCCAAAAAGACTGAGTTACATCACTATAAAAGTAACTATTTACCAGAGAGAGTTAGTGAGAAGTAAAGTAGCAGCGAAACTGGCTTATGTCGGAAAAGGCTCTGAAAATTTTCCAGGGCAAAGATGTGCAAACAATTCCCACCTTCGACTTTTAAATTGCAAAACATATTCCTTCCCCGAGCAGGTGGAGTTTGCCCGGTTCTCAAGGAGATTCAGTTTTTATCAACGTTTTACTGTCACTTCAGATAAATCATGTGACACGTTGGAAAAAGTGAATGATCAGCAATTTCCTTGAGAAATGGCTTTTGGGTTTTTCTTGCCCTACCTATTTTTGTATTTGGTTGCTTGTCAGGAGACATTCTACACCTCAAGTGGGCAATGTTTTGCTTTTAGCAGAAACTTAATTATTTATTATTTTGTAAATGGTTAACACGTCTATTAAATGATTAACCAGGAATTATTTAATAATGTGATTACGTATTCACACAGCTGAGAAGAACTGATAACAATGGAATATAAATGCCAATAAAATCATGTAATTAATACACATCTGCAGGTTTTTATTTTGTCCCTACTGTTCCTCTGTCGTTCTTCAGTGGTTAAGTTTGCTTAATTGCCTCATATTTGATATATATATATATATATATATATATATATATATATATATATATATATATATATATTGTGTATGTCTTCAGTTCTTGGTTTATAAAACATATACAGAAAAACATCTTACATGCTGCATGCTGTCCAGATCCACCCGTTTCCCATGCCGTTTAATCATCCTGTCCCTCCGCCCCAGGTAATACAGCTGTGAGTCTCGGACGCTCACCCAGTCCCCGGTGGCTCTCATCGTCCCGGCGACAGCGGCCTCCTCGTCGCCAAGGAGACACACCCTGTCCTCTCCACCTTCACCACAGACCGCAGACATTTACACTACGTGCGTGTCATTCATCTTCACAGTGTGATCAACGTGTTCACAGAACTCTGCCCCACCTATGAACACCTGTCCCTCCCCTTCGGTTACGAGGCAGCCATGTTCGTCTCTTACTTCCACCACCGTGTCCTTTAGAGGAGTCCCCAGAGGCACGGAGGACGCCATGCTGCAGGGACACAAATGTTAACAATATTTTACCTATTAATTTACACACTACAGTTCTAAAATTTAGGGTCAGTTAGAAATGTCCCAATTTTATTTTTATTATTATTTTTTTTTTCAAAGAAAAACACTATTTCTTTAATTAAAACAGTGGTTCTCAAATAGTGGGGCGCGCCCCCCTGGTGGGCGCGAGGCTCCGTAAAGGCGGGCGCGTTTGACCTCGGGGAACATGCTTTTTTATTTATTTTTTTTATTTTAATTTTTTTTTATGTCCTAGAAAAAAAGTGCAATTGCACCTCCACTACACTAGGGGCGCTCTCACTGGCAGTGTTCGCTCGCTGGTGTAGGTGTAGAGTAAGAAGTGTAGACACCAAGTGTAGCAGACTCTCAAGTGACACCATGAAAACATATTAAACAGGGATGAGAAGACAGGCGGAGAGAGACGGAGATAAAGAGACAAACAAAAGTCTCCCGAAAGCTAAGACGGACAGCATGAAGACAAATAAATTAAAGACATTACACCACAATCACGCAGATAAGCCGATTTTATGTAGTTTTACTTTTCAGTTTCATATGGTTCGACACGGTCATTCAATTTTTTATAGTTTAATTAAGGATTTAATTTTATTTTGGAATTTCAGATGCACTTTAATTCTTTTCTGTTACAGTTAATAAAGCGATTCTTTGTTGTAGGTTGGTCAATATTTCTTTCTTTTTTGTTCTCTTATAAGTTAATAAGGATACAGTGTTATGCAGAGGTACTTTATAATAATATATAATTTTATAGACATTAAACTAATCAGAAAAACAGTATACATTGTTAATGTGGTAAATGACCATTCTAGCTAAATGTCTGGTTTTAATGCAATATCTCCATATGTGCATGGAGATGGCTATTCCCAGCAGCCATCATCGTGTTCTAATGGTACATTGTGTTTGCTAATTGCATCAGAAGCTAATGGATGATTAGAAAACCCTTGTTCAATTACAGTTTTTTTTAGCAAGATGGAGCTTTCTTTGACAAAAGCAAAGTTTGAAGAAGAAAAATATTATTTCAAATAAAAATCATTATTTCTAACCTTGTCAATATCTTGACTGTATTTTCTATTCATTCTGCATTTGATAAATAAAAGTGTGACTTCTCATGGAAACAAAAAATTGTCTGGCTGACCCCAAACGTTTGAGAGGTAGTGTATCTAGTATATCAGCAGCGAACAGAGGCCACTCACGTATTGCCGGGCTGCAGCAGAGACGGTGGGATCTCGTAGCAGCAGGCCCAGCAGGACACCTCGGTGATGCCGTAGATGTTGTAAATGTGGGTTCTGTTGTCCTCGTGCTTCCAGCTGCTCAGCAGAGACGGCGAGGGGCAGCTCTCTCCGCCGAACGCCAGAACACGAAGCGAGGAGCCAGGAGACAACACGTCCCGCTTCAGGATACGCCTCCCGAAGCGGCTCAGCAGGGTGGGCGTGACCTGTGGAAACAAACAAAAACAATGGTACTTTAAGAAAAAGACGATGGCCTTATTCGTAAATTCTACTCTGCCAATCTGTCTCTTGCCTGCAGAACAGTTGTCTGGTGATTCTTAAACAGCACTTGTGCCAGCCGTTTGGGCGTTTTCTTGATCACAGAAGGGATGATGAGGAGCTGTGCCCCGGATGATAAAGCCAGGAATATTTCAACCACAGAGGGGTCAAAGGTTAAAGGCGAGGCCAGGAACACCACATCGTCTGCACTGACCTGAAACAAAGACCTTAGGGAGGGAGCAGGCCACATCAGTATCTGAGCAGGCTGTTCCAGGTGAAGTGATGTGGGTTCACTAACCTCAGATGCACTACATTGGGAACTATACACTTGTGCGGCACCCTCACAGTCTTCGGAAGGCCGGTTGTACCAGATGTGTGCAACACATACGCCAAGTCGCCCCGACCAGCGTCCCTTAACGCTTCAGCTGGAGCGCGGGGCTCCGTTCCTCGTTTCTGCTCAGCGAGCGGCATCGGTTTGACTCGTATCAGGGTTAGTTTGAGCTTGGGCCAAACCTCACAAACCTCAGCAGTCATGTGTTGGGCGAGAGCTGCCTGGAACCGCTTGAAGGGGAAAACATCTGTATTTTAGCATGTGTATTTTTGCATATTCCTATATAAATGTGTTTAATCAAACGACTGCAGTAAGTTTTAATGCTACTGTCAAATGTCACATTCGCACAGTTAGATGTCAAAATTATGGTGGGATTTATGCTGATAAAATATGAAATATGTTACCTGCAGGAGGTCAGACTTCACTACACAGTACTTGAGGAAACACTGGTTCATGACATGGGCAGAGAGGAGGCCTGGAGCTTCTGGATCCAGAGGGACATAGGCAGCAGGTGACTGCAAAATGCTGACACACACACAATAATAATAATAATAATAATACATTATAACATTAGACAACGCCTTACTGAAAAAAACAAAAACAAAAGAAGTTACTGAAAACATAAATAATATTGATGGTAATTCTGCTTTTTCACCACTTATGATTTTTTTTGCGGTTGTGAAACCTCTGTTCTGCTTATGGAATCAGAAAACATTCAAATTTTGTTGATAATCTTATTAAAATATATCAATATAAGAACATCATTAAAACAGTGAATTAACCAGCTGTTGATGTAAGGAAGATGAATCATTAATTGTCCAGACCAACAGTCCACAACCCAAAAATCGTCAGTTCACTATTATAGAATATTCAGGAAAAATAATCAATAATCATCATGTTATGTCATGAATTCTCTCAGTTGAACCCAGAATCAGAAGCGGACTTCAGCGTTATTAATCCATTAAATACATTCTCATACATCATGTGAACTCACCCCAGAATCCACACGGGTGTGAACAGGTCATCACAGCAACACAGGCCGATCACGCCGTTATGCGGTGAGCAGCTGTCCCGCAGAAGCTGAGCCAGTTCCCCCGCAAGTTCCAGCAAATCCGCGTACCGTAGGGACACCGGCGGGCTCCCCGACGCCGACCCGTCATCGTACGTCACCGCCGCGCGGTGACAGTGCAGAGAAGCGGCGGCGGCGACCAGATCCTGCAGCGTCCCGGCTCCGGCCATGCCGGTGAGGAGTTCGACGAACACCTGCTAATCCACGACCCTGATGTTGGTCAACTCACGAGAAGGATGTTTACATCTTACACCCGGGTCCATGGGATATGACGCGAGTCAGAGCGTGTTTGTCGAGTACAGATGACGTCATCTTGAGCTTGTTCATGTCAAATCTGAAATTACGGGTATTTTTCATTATTCATAACAACATACAGACCAAATACACACCCATCCCCTTTCTGTTTATTCTCTGTTCATCAGCTTGTTTGTAGTTAAACCGAGTGGCGGAGAAACGTATGATGTTACAAACTGTCTAATCACAAATACGGTTTTGTTGAAGTTTATATAGTAAATATTCACTCCACTTTATATTATCAACACACATGTAACCCTATATAGAATTATATAGAATTATTATTATATTACTTGCATCGAAAATATGGTTATGTTTATATGGTGTACATTTATTTCATTGGAAATATTCAATAGCGCCATCAAATTTATCTCCCAATAGCATATCCCTGATTTCCTATTATTCATGAAGGCACCACCACGCCCAGTAGCCAATCAGATCGCTCGTCTCGCGGACGGGTTCATTTCAAACTGGAAGCGCCGTTACTACTTAGCTGCGGTAGTCCGCTATTTTTCACTAACTGTATATATATCAATAAAACGCATTTTTATGAGCAAAATGGACGACAATTTCAGGTCACAACTGATTAAAAACGGTCTTGATTACAAAAGGTCACTGGATCGGATCATAGCCAAGGTTTGTAACCGTTAACTCTAGCACACGTTAGCTTAAAGATAGCTAGTAAGAAATAGAGTATGCTAATCTTGTGCCTTCCCTTCCAAAAGTATTCAAAGATACAATATCAAGACGATGCGCTCGCGGTGGATTTAAACGCAACAGACATGCAAAGTGAGTTCACTGCAAAGTTTTTTTTTTTCTTGGCTCTAATTTAGTGCGAAAGCCTGATCTCATTGTTTTTGCGCTGTCTGTCTGTCTTGAATCCCTTGAAAACGATGAAGCCATGGACAAATACATGGAGCTGTCAAAACTCACCATGAGCAGGCTCGAGTCAAAGGTTTGTGTTGCTCCGACACCAAATACTCTGACATGGATTTAAAGGGCAGTTTCATGGTCAGCATGTGCTCTACATATAGTCATAATAATCCTGCACGTATCTCTCCTCAGAGCCTGTCAGGGGTAAGAGAGGAGTCGCTGAGTGGTATGTATCCAACAAAAAAAAAACATTTTACAGAAATGAGTGCATTTACTAGTAGTGAAACTAGTATTGTCATCTGATCCCTCAGATATTTCTTCTTCTACAGCACAGGATGTGACAAGAGACTCTCAGGTAAGTGCAAGGTGGTAAGGGCTTTTTAAATATCATCAATCCTGCTGTGAATATGCACTGTATCTTTAATTCATTGTGATTTATGCTCAATAGTTTGACTTCACGCTTCAAGATTGTGAAGTCAATGAGACCAGCCAGTTTTGTATGGAGAATGATGGTAAGAATTTTTGACAATGCCAGTTATGGTAGATATATAGAAAGCTATTTTTTGGCAAATTTTAAGTTAAAAAAAAAAAAAATCCTCTGTGCTCCACAGGAATATTGAGAAGCACTGGTTCTCAGCTGACTGTGAGCTCCTTGGAAGAAAGTCAGACAGATGCAGCTGAGATGGAGCTCCAGCCTGAGGATCAGGACGAAGAAATGGAAATGAGCCTGAGTAGTCAAGGCAGCTCACTGGTGGAGCTCTACCCCAGTATGATCACTCAAATAGGGAAGGCCTGGCACCGCCAGCATGTCTCTGAGGCCGCTGGCTCTGTGCTCAGGAGGTACCGCAGGTGGCGACAGTCGAACAGAAACAACCTCAACAGCACCGTCAATGTCACACTGAGGAAAGGCACCAGCAACTCAAAAAAAATTACCAGCAGCACCCTACTCGAGGACACTTTAAACAGCCCCCCGAAGAGGAAGTTTGCAGACATATGTAGCAGAGGGGCTGAAACTGCTCCTCTGTCTCTGTTGCGTAATGTAAGTGTCCTGCAGGATCGGCAGACGCCTGTGAGGGAGAGAGGATCACCGAGGGGAGGGCAGAACCGGCCTGTTCTTGTCATGGACTTCTCTCGTCCCTTTGAGGCTTCTGAACCTGAAAGGAGCATTCTAAATGAGACCTTCACGATAGCTAAACGCTCACCACCTTCCTCCTCACAGCTGGGAGCACAGCCCTCCCTTTACACTGGCAGTCCTTCACAACCTTACTATCCCACTGCAAAAGCACCCTTGGACCCGTCTCTTAGGATGAAAAGGCTTCCTCTTGCTGCACCCTCAGCACAGACCTCTGGCTCCTTTACTTATGCATCAGAAAGCACTGGTGGTGAAGAAGGATACAATGTCTACAGACAAAGTCCCTTAAAAGCAAAGCTGTTGACCAGGGAAAGCCTCAGTAGATCATCTCCATGTGGTGACTTTTCCCCTGTCAGGCAAAGTCCCTTAAATGCGAAGTTCATGAACACAGAGAACCTCAGTAGATCACCTTTACTTTGTGACTATTCTCTAGCCAAGCAAACTCCTTCAAAAGCCAAGCTGCTGACCAGGGAGAGCCTTTCTACTTCACCTCCATGTCGCGACTTTTCTCCAGTCAGGAAAAGTCCCTTCACAGCAAGGATGATGGAGCGGAGCTTCAGTAAATCACCTTCATCTTGTGACTTTGCCAGAAGCCCCAAATCAAAACCTATAACCTATGGCAGAGAGTCAGTGAGGTCCAGGATAATGTCAATGTTCCTGCCCTCCCCTCCTCCACAAAACCCTGTCCAACAAAAGAGGAAGCTTGACCCTCAAAAGTCCCGTCATTCCTTCCCGTCACAGCTCCACTCGCCTCAGTCAGCCACAGCAGAACGTTGCCACAAGTTACGGCGCCACCTGTCCTTCGGCTCCTCCCTCCCACAGAACCGTGCCGATTACTCCCAAAAGGAGCTGGACTCCAACATCAGGAAACTCTACCACAAGTTTGTCTGCCAGAACAATTCGTCCCCTTTTTACAGCCCGGCCTGCCGAATGTGTGCAAGGAGCGCCGAGGCCAGCAGAGGACACTCTTCCTCATCTCTGGCCGCTCTCGCGCTGTCGCCACACCGCTCCCTACTGAGGAAACGCCACAGAGAATTAGAGTGGGACTGCCACCCCCGGTCCAAACGCACATGCTCGCCAGGATCCAAACGTCATGGAAGAGAGATGCCTCGAGGGTGGCGTGTACCTGCAGCGGAGTTTTCTGGCCTGGGTAAATTATGCTGTAACACACTTTATTCATGACCTCTATTAGGTATATTTCACATGTATCAAGTCCTGAAGTCTGATTCCCTAAATCCTTGTCTTTAAACAGTAACTTTAGAGTGAAATGGCAGCTGGCGCTTCATGAGGTAATTATCTTTCTAGTTATTTCTGCACAGATTGTTTCCTCCCCCCCCATCCAAGAATTTAATTATCACTCTTCTTTCCCCAACATGTGCAGGAAATTGGTGAACTGGAACTACAACTGTACTACACGTATGGGAGGAAAGACTCACCCCCAGATGTGTGCAAAACAATTGTCATGTACCAATTTTTTCAGCCCAAATATTGGTGAAAATGGGAGAGTAAAGTCCACACAATAACCAGATGAGTGACACTGAAAGCGTTTATTACTCAGCTGGTAGAGTTTGACCTCAAGAAACTTCATTACAACTAGAAATCAACAATTACGATACAATTAATTTGAAGGAGAATTGCATCAGCATATTACATCTATGACCATTGTTGCCGATATTTCGTTTAGTGCTGTTCGTGTACTGTTGAAGCATCCATTTGTTTTAAAGTGCTGTGTTTTATTCTCTGGTATGTTCACCAGCTGTTTTTAAGACTCAAGTGTTCTGTGGCTTATAATATTTACTGAAGTTAATACAGCTTTATGTCTGTCTTGTAACATCTTATTATTAAAGTACAATTTTGTAAATATGAATATGTTTGTGTGGGGAACTGTTAGTTATAACTGTCATTAGTGCAGTCAACTTATATTATTTTCCATTATACGAATTTAATGTTTAAAGTTAAACTAAATATCAGTCAAAACCACAAACATAGTGGTTAATTATAGGTAAATGTCAAATAATCATCTTGATAAGAAAATAAAGACAATTTTTTTCTTTTTGGTCACTAAGCTTGTGCGCATTTTTCACATGGCAAACAATGTAATGCTGGTGTCTAAGGCTTGGAATGTGAAAATGTGTGAAACTAAAGAGTTCTGAAAATGCATTTACATTGTAACAGAGGAAACGTAACAAAAAAAAAATACATCTGTGGTTTGTGGTGGGACATGGGCTCTGTTACACCTGGAGTCACAGGCTGTAGCGACACCACGCGAGTAAACGTTACATCACTGCAACCACTGGAGGTCAGTAAACGCAACGTTTTCCGCTACCGTTGAATTTTCAGCAGGATTGTGAACCGTCGAGAGAAGCATAGCTGCAGTTGTGCATTTATTACATTGCTGAGTGTCCCAGATAGCAATATTGAGATGCCTGGCCACTTCTGTTCCAGTTTACGGATACATTTTTTCATTTTTTATTAATGCGCATCAGCTGTGGAAGCAGGAAGTCCACGGTGCTGCTGCTCGGTCATGGTCATCGGTATGTCGGTTACCAATCCAGCTCCACTGGATATTTCCCCGTCAGACAGGCGGTGCAGTGGCCAACGCGCTTGCTGGACTTGTTACTGGTGTGGATCACCGTGTCCTTCTCCTGGATGGAGGCGATTCCCTGCTGCACCGCTGACACCAGCCCCTCCACAGTCAGATACTGGACACTGTCTGCACCTATAGTGTGTATATGCACAAGAGCTGACGTGTTAACTGATATGAACCAAACAGACAAGGCCTGACAAATTCACCACTTGATTTTATAATTTTCAGTTATTGGCAGTAAAATGTAGTATGAGCTCTCACCAATGTAGCCAGCAATGTCCTTAAACTCTGGCTTGTTGGCGATGAGCTCCTCCTTAGTTGGGATGTTGATGCCCATGTAGCAAGGGAACTTGATGGGTGGAGAGGCAACTCTGATATGGACCTGTGATGGAAGAAATACAGTGACCTTCATGTTAATACAAGCCTGTGCAGTGGCCAATTAAATAAAATCTAGCCTTGCTTTGCTAGTTTTTATCTATGCAATTAAATATCTGTTGTATCACGCAACCACATATGTAGCAGCAACATCCCTGACAATAATTCATCAAACCTCAGTTGCACCAGCTTCCTTCAGCAGTTTTATGATGGGGGAGATCGTGTTGCCTCGGACGATGGAGTCGTCGATGAGGACCACCCGTTTCCCCGCGAAGTTGTCCGTCAACGCCCCGAACTTCTTGGCGACCCCGAGCTGCCTTAAGCGGGTATTTGGCTGGATGAACGTCCTCCCAACGTAGCGGTTCTTACACAGGACCTCGATGTACGGCAGGCCGGACTGTGAGGGGAGGGAGGGGAGATGCGTCAGGACAGAGGACATTGGGGGGTGTGTGGGGGGGGCAGTTCTTGCGTGCGGACAGACCTGCTGAGCATAGCCCAGGGCAGCAGGGGTCGCAGACTCGGGCACGGTGCTGACCACGTCTGCGTCTGTCGGAGCCTCGATGGCCAACTGACGACCACAGCGCTGGCGGACAGTGTAGACCATCTGCCCTGCAGCACGCACAAGCATTGCATTTATTCTTCAAGGTCCCATGTTTGACACTTTTCTGGGCTTTTATTTCAACTTGTGATCTCCCTAAAATATATACATTTGTGGTTTTAAATAATAAGACCAAGTCATTTGCATTTATATCATTAATATCAAAACATTTGCTGATTTAAATGGCTGGAAATGCAGGGGTTTGGTGGCAACTATATTGTTCGTGTGTGTGTGTGTAAATATACATAGTGTAGTGTATAGTAGTAGTGTATTTAGAGGCTTTATTTTACCTTTGATAGTATAATGGAGAGACAGGGGAAGGCAGTGGGGGTGGGGGGCCATGATTTGAACTTAGGACTCACCACCCGGGTCATACTATGCCTATGTTATCTAGGGGGCCCTGTGACTACATTGTTGTGACATCACAACTTCACAGAAGTCCTGCCAGCCCGTTTTAAGTTACAGTTTCTGTGTGGGTTGAGCATTTTGAAACGTAGGAGAATATTTATAAAACCCTCAGACCTTATGATCAAAACGCAAGTAAGTAAAATCTTACATTCATACATATGGGACCTTTAAAGTTTTGCGTAATCCATAAAAAATATGAATACCTTCAAAAATAGAGTCTGGTCTGGCAAAATAAACATATTCAAATATGCAGAAGGCAGGGAGGTCTCCCTCAGGGCGAGGGACAACACTCAGGGTCTTGATGCCATGTTTCGATATCTGGACTATCTCTCCTGGCAGGACCTCTCTGTAATACCTGAGAATCAAAGAGGACGCCGTTACTTTCACGGCGCTTGTGGTATTTTGCGGAAGATGCTGCAGCAGCATTGAAAACTCACTTGGCTCCAATGGACTGAAAGCTGCAGGACTCCGAGGACACAACCCACCCCTCGGTGTCCTCATCTCCAGCACCTGACCAAGCGACAGAGAAGTTAATCATCTGCCAGTTCAGACGTATATCTGTACTCTAAAGAAATCAAAGACCGGTCGGTGACACAAAGAAAAATAGAGATTTGGCTGATGCGAGGCTTCTTTATCAGTGGCTAAAGGATTTTTTAAGGACAAACGTCAGATAGCACGGTCACGTTGAGTACCTGAACTGTGCAGTTTGGAGATGGGAACAACACGTCCGATGGCGAGGGGTCGATTTCCATAAGGGTCACGCACGGCATAGATAACATCTTTGTGCATTACCAGGAGGGAGTAGGACGTGGGGGTCTCACTCATCAGATTTTTAATCCTACAATTTAAAAAAAATAGGAAATTAATGTTCAATGAAATGATCATACATAAGTGTTACATCATCGCACAGACGGACCTGGCAACCCAGTCTGGAGCATCTATCTCCTCCATCGGTGGAGTAAACGCCAGCAGCTGGGTGATGAGCTCGCTGTCTGAGCCGGTGGACAGGCCCACACCGTGGCGCATTACCTGCACGCCACATTCACCCTGATTAGCCTCACTTATGAACACAAAACAATTGTCATTCTATGCATCGATTTGCTTTCAGGTGATCGTTTAGGTCAACAAGCAGCAACCACCTTTTTCCGCAGGGCGTGAGCGTTGACCAGCTCCCCATTGTGCGCCACCGCGATCTTGCCGTGGAGCGTATCCACCACAAACGGCTGGCAGTTCTGCAGCTCGGAGATCCCGGTGGTCGAATAGCGCGTGTGACAGATGCCGAGGTTACCATAGCGCAGCTTCAGCTGAGCCTCGGGTGGGAAAGCGGTGCTCACTAATCCCATCCCCTGGAGGGGAAAAAAAAAAAAGAAAAGCAAGAGGAATCAGGGAGATGCTTTCAGTCACAGAATCAGGAAAGAAAACATGCAGCTATTATGTTGTAAAGTGGAAATAATCAGGTCACAATCTGAGTGTTTAACCCTCAACATCTGTGATCATGCTCACAGTAATCGTGTCAAAACCGTGTTTGTGTCTGCACGTGTGACTTTATTTATTTGCACAAGGATGAACAGCAGCTGTAGGTGAACGAGTGGCGTTTCCCACTTCTTGCCATGATTTAACGTTACCTTGTGGGTGGCGTATGTCGGTGGACTGGCTCCATTACTGGTGACAAACCCGGCACTTTCCTGACCCCTGAGTAGACACAGCCAAATCACATGTTAGACGGTGAGAATGCATCAGGAAGTCAACCTGTTTTCATTCCTGATCTGTCTCTGCAAGTCTGAATATGAATCAACTCTTTTCCCCCCCTAACAGGAACTGCTGGAGGCAAACTAAACCGGTTCAATAACGGCAGAGTAAGGCAGGAGTGGGGGCAGCTTCTCGGCTGTGGAGCTGCTATATATACACACACACAAGAGTCGTCTTGCTGCAGTTTCAGCCTATTTACCAAGCTGCTTCTCGGATTACAGTTGATCCCGCCCCCTCACCACACAGCTTAAGCCAGTGGTGAGGCTGCTTTCCTGCACGGAGGCGGTCCTTTCAGGCTTAACCGCCTGGTTGCCTAGGGAACCGGGCAGCAGAGACAGACGGGTTGGGGAAAAGAAAGCGTTTCCAGGTCAGCTCAAACATGGAGAGAGGAGCAGAGAGACAAAGAGGAGGTGATAGGGAGGTGGTGGAGGAGAACGGCTCGGTGGAGAGGCGGTGGGGGGAGGCCGAGGCGCTCGCTCTCGCGGCCGTGTGGGACGAGGTGGGCGCTCAGCACGTAGCAGAGAGCAGAGCCACATTTGAGTTGATCTCAGAGCGTCTGAGGAGGCTTAGTGTTGTGCGCAGCTGGTGGGAGTGTCAGGCCGAGTGCAGCAGCCTGGGACTTAAGAGCAGGAAGCCTGAAGCAGCAGGAGGCGCATCAGCCAACTACAGCCCAGGCGCGGAGGGGAGGCCGGCCGGGGGCTGGGAGGAGGAGGAGGTGCAAGATGTGGGTAATCAGAGAGGAGTCTACCCTTCCTCAGTCACAATCCCAATGCAGGAAGGTAAATGTAGGTTCAACCCCAACTGTGGTGATCACAACAGAACAATCATCACATTTCAGTATTTTAGCTACAGAGGAAAAACAAGCATGTCAGTGAAATTATTTGGAGATTAAATTATAACAGTTTGGTCAAGTTTCTACTGTTTTTAAAAATAAAGAGGGAAAAAAAAAAAAAAAAACCATGTGCTTGTTGTGCAGGAACCAAGAGTCAGATCCACAGGGCTCTTCCCTACTCGGCAAGCGTGGGCGAGGAGGGGGGCCGCCACTGGACGGACGACGAGGTGCGGGCGCTGCTGTGCGTCTGGGCCGACCGCCACGTGCGCGAGCGCCTGAAGTGCACGCTGCGCAACAAGTCCATCTTCCAGGAGATGGCCCGCAAGATGCAGAGGAGCTTCGGCGTGATCCGCAACTGGAAGCAGTGTCGGACCAAGTACAAGAACCTGAAGTACGACTACAAGACGGCGAAAAGCGCGCACGCCGCCGGGGGCGGCGCGGCGGGGGGCCCCGGCAAGTACATGAAGTTCTTCGAGGAGGTGGAGGCCATCCTGCTGGACCGCGGGCTGGAGGACGGGACCTTGGAGATGCAGAGGAGGCTGTACGACGGGGAGGTGGGAGCGGCCAAGCTGCAGGCGACAGCGGGCCACGCCGCGCAGACATCCTCGGAAAGCGAGGTCGTCATAGAGATCGACGACGGTATGTATTCAGTCTACCTGCGGTTCTGTGTTAAAGGCTCAAAGATCAAAGTATTTTGTTTTATTTTCAGACGACAACAGCGACGACTACGATATGGACGCCGACTTGGACGCGAAATGGAGAGGAACAGGTAAACGGACCCAGACGCGCTGCACTGATCCCAGCAAGTCGTCGTCTCTTTTCTCCCTCACGCTTCCACTTCATGTACTCCAGGCGCCCATCCAGCACCCATAGACCCGGCCTGCTCCGACCAGTTCCACGTGGTCACCGTGTCGGACACGGGGCGAAACTGGAGCGACCAGGAGGTGCGGGCGCTGATCCAGGTCTGGTCAGACGAGCGCGTGTGCCGGCAGCTGGAGAGCTCCACCAGGAAGAGGGACATCTTCGTGCAGATCTCCAACCGGCTGATGCAGCAGGGCATCGAGCGCGACTGGAAACAGTGCCACACCAAGTACAAAAACCTCAAGTACCTCTACCGCTCGCTGCAGAGGGGCAGGACTGACGACGCAGACCCCAGACGCCTCATGAGGTTCTACGACGAGGTGGACGCCATCATGAACCACACGATGACGAACGGCTCGCCCACCGACCACCGGGCAGATTCGGGCGGACTCACGATGCTGGAGCGCTGTGGGGGCGACGACAACGCCGAGGCCCATTTGGCGAAGGCAAACACGGCGGCGAAAATGGAGGAAAGAATGTGTGGTTCTGATTCGGTCTCACCAGTGAGCCTCGATGAACCGAGGCCGGATCAACAGCACAGATTAATGAGTGAGCCCAACAGCATCACTGCTTCACATTAACAGCATCATATAGTCACACATTTATACTTTTAATTACCAATGTCTGTTAAAATGAAATTCAACAGGGCCAAAGACATTCAAGCTTATTTGTGACGTTACCTTCTTATATCTTATCTCCTCAGCTCACAGTAAATGTAAAGGTCACATCCCTTCAATCCATTTATTGACTTGCAAATCTTGACAATGCTTTCAATGTGAATTATCTTAATCCTACTAACAAGATAAGAAATATTTCTGTTAGGATAATAATGATCCTTTTTTATTCACTCATTGTAGTGGATTGGAGGCAGAAATCCCAGTATTTAAGTATATTTTTCAAGCTAAGGTGATATCAAACAAACTTTAAAATTGGAGAAATTGTGATAGGCTTTGTGTATTTTTTTTTTTATCAATTAATTGATAAAGGAAATAACCTACAACATAATGAAAATAATCATTCATTTATTGCAAATTTTCATACCACTTGGATTAAGTAAGAAAACATTTATTAATGAATGAATTTACCGTTTAATCCAAATAATGATATTGAATAATTTTAAGTTAGTTGTAAATTGGGAGTAAAAATGGTCTAATAGGTTTGTCTGAAGAAGCCTGTCTGCTTTTTTGCTTTAAAAAACAACCAGTCATGCTTGACTTGTGTTTTATGTTGCTTGCAGGCTCTTCAGAAACCAGGGGTGAAAACGCAGAGACGCTACCAGCAAACAGAGGGATAAAGAGGAAAGCTGTGGATCAAGGTTGGAAATGTGCTTCCTTCTGTAATTACTTTGCATGTCACATGAAGACCACAATTGACTGAAGGCTTTCTTTTTAATTTCTAATTCAGTGCACTCGGTCCCATGATTTGCCACGTAATTAAGTTATGGATAAGGGCATGGTTGTAACTTAACAAAAGGAAGGGCACATGAGGAACTCCACTATGAATGAACCTTTAAAAGATCCAAAATGTTGCATTAGGATTTATTTCACAAAAAAAAAAAAAAAAAAAAATCACACCCATCCAGGTGGTATGGAAACAATATATATATATATATATATATATACACACACTGATGTGAATACTATCTTTGTTCTCATTTTCAGACCCCACATTCCAGATACCGGTAGAAAGCAGACTGGACACTTGCCCGGACTTTGCTGATAACATGATGGCCCAGTGTAAAGAAGAGCAGGAGCATATCCCGATAATAATCAATTCGGTGTGTTCGATGGCCTCCCCTACTCCGTCCCCTGATACACAGGTAATACTAATCACGTGTGGCCAAATATAATGGATGTTGTGCAACGTTTGGATTAATTTGCCAATATGCTTCAAAAGCTGTAAAGTCCAGGGGGGGAGACGGAGACACACACACACACACACACAATGTAATCTACATTTTACTGTCAATTCTGCTGTTAGTGGCTTGTTGGTGAGCGTCTGCTCACATGGATCATCACCGTCTGCAGCGGATTTACCGTCTGCCAATTTATTTTGTCCACACTCGTGACATTTTTGTGGCTGGAAATCACTAAACATGTGTAGCATTGTCTACAGAAAACACACAAACACACACACACACACACACATGAGATTAGCAACAACAAACCAATTTTGTCACATTCTTTAAAACCAGTCAACTGAGAGCTGTCCTCCCATAAAAAAAAATCCTTTTTTTTCTGAATTTTAAATATTTCAATGTCATTTTAAAGTTTTTAACTAAAACTTTTACTTTTTTCATATTTTTTATTATACATGACAAACCTTCCCAAACTTTTTTTGTGTTGGTGTTAATGCGTTTTGTTGTCTTTTTTTTTTTTTTTTTTTTTTAATTTTTCTGCGTTTCACAGGATTCATTTAAAAAGTTTCAACTAAAATATTTGAACTTTTATCCACGAATCTGGAAACAAGCTGTTTTTTTTATTCTGGCACATGTGCAAACCTGACAAGTCACTGAAACAGATGGTCAAAAACTTTTTTTTTTTGGACCAAGTGCACACGTTCCCTAAATTATCGTCTGAAATTATCTGTTTCAGTAACATGTCGGGTTATAATCAGCACCCCCCACCCCCCACAAACACACACACCTTTCCGTCCCCTACCTGTGCTGCAGAGCCACGAGCCCCAGCGTCAGGATCTGCGCCACCTCCAGCTGCGTGGGCCACTCTCCCGCGGCCACGCAGCCGAACACCCCGCACTCCTCCCCGATGCCGGACTCCTCGAACTCCATGTCGCTGCCGTCCGTGTGTCTGTCCGGGTCTCCGCTCGCCCAGCCGGAGAGTCTCGTGCCTGCCTGCCCTCCCTCGAGCGCTCAGCGCGCGCGTGTGCACGTTCTGTTGACGGAGCACGTGCCACACAAAGTGATTGATCCGGCACAACGTGGCTGGTTAAAACAACACAAACTCAGCTGACATGTTGAACTCGGCATGAAATCACGAGTCCGTACAGAGGAAAAAAAAAGACGACTGGGTGACCAAAAAAAAGAGGGGGGGGGGTAAACGCACACGTGGTATTTTAACGATTATTAATTAAATTCAATCAAATTTATCAAATGAATCAATTCCGTCGAGCTATTTTATCTCGACGAAGCCTTTGAAACAGAATCCCGCGGTCAATGAGAAACTTTTGCGAAGTTTAGTGGCGAAAAAACACAAACACGCGCACACACCCCGAGAAAAGTTGTGTTGGTCTCCCACGTGGTCTCTAGTGGCCTCCGCTCTGTGCTGTGATTGGTGGTTCGAATCAATAGAGGGACGTGATTGGCTGTCAGAGCACGTAAGACGCAGCCACACTTCCCTGTGCAGCTCCTCTTCATCTCGAACTTTTCCAAGTTCAGCTTGTCCATTTTTTTTTCTGTGTTTGTGTTCAGGTCTATAGACCGACGAAGAGAAGCATGGCCTCCGCAGCAGGTACCGCACGTTCATATTCACGCACTTTTCACGCGTTTTCGAGTTCTGTCCTTTAATCTGTTCCTTTTTCTTTTCTATTATGTGTGTGTGTGTGTGTGTTTTGCAGAGTTGAAAATCGGCAAGAAGCTGAATGAAGGGAAGACGAAGCAGATCTTCGAGATCGCGGACCAGCCCGGGCTGGTTCTGGTCCAGTCCAAGGACCAGATCACGGCTGGGAACGCGGTGAGGAAGGACCAGATGGAGGGGAAGGCTGCTATCGCCAACAGAACCACCAGCTGCGTGTTCACGCTGCTGCAGGAATCTGGTGAGAATCGGGACAAACTGTCCCCGCTTGGTGCACATCTGCTGCAGACACTCATGATGCTCACCTGAGGCAGGCGAGGTGAACGGGAGGAAGAGAATTAAGGCCTTTAAGTTTAGTTTTTTCCACCCAACTCACGCGAGTTGGTGCAGTTCCTCGAGTAATGACTACTTTCTTGATTTAGTTCTTCAAGAGAGTAAATGTTCATTCATGAAAGAAAAGAAAATCTTTGGCCTACTGACGTTTTCTTTTGAAAAGTCATAAAATGAAAAAACAGGGAAAACCTATAACTCCCTTTAAAAAAAACAAAAAAGGCCCAACACTTAGGTTGACTCAAATCACAGATTGTCTAAAATCAAAAGATATTTGTTTAAATATCTAAAAAATCTGAGAATGCGAGTCAATCAATCTGGATCCAGGACGTCTTGATGTCTTTTTAGGTTTCAAAATGACTGAAACAAACAAATGATCGATTTATGTTTGTCTCTTGTGATTTTTCTTTATTAAGTCATGTTTCATGACTTCTTAGAACCCATGTCTTTTCCTAATTGGAAATTTAATCTTCGGTTACATACAGGTGAAAGTGTCTGTGTTCAATTTTCAAATTAGTTTAGTAGACTTAGTTTATGCGGCACGATCCTCATAATGAATAACACTTTCTTAAACTCGACTTTTTTTTCTTTTTGCATTGGTGCAGCTATGTGGACATGTCATTTGATATCAGGTGCCCCGATTCCAAAATGAATCTCCACCTTGCATTAATTTAAAGGTAATTGGGTAACTGTAACCCATACGCTCCTCATGAGCGTGGTGTGAGTAATGGATTAATGGATGTCTTGTGACTTCAAAATTTGCCACTTGCCATTTGCCAGAACGTGACCAATAACCCCTCCACCACTCGCCCTTTATTTTAATGACATCTGAATTCAGATGAGATGGCTGTAATTTAAATACTTATTGACAAATTTATAGAAGACCCTTGGGGGGGTGTAATGGAAGATTCTGAGATTTTGTCTTCATCTCCCTTATGCTGTAGGTGTTAAAACTGCCTTCGTGAAGCAGCACTCGGACACGGCCTTCATCGGGGTCCACTGTGAGATGATCCCCATCGAATGGGTTTGCCGGAGAGTGGCGACCGGCTCCTTCCTCAAGAGGAATCCAGGAGTCAAAGAAGGCTACCGCTTCGCCCCCCTGAAGATGGAGATGTTCTTCAAAGTGAGTCTCCGGCTTCTCCTCCAATTAGTTTTCACTATATGAGCTGATTTTCACTCGGTGAGCCAAATTGATCTGAGCCAATAACCGATTTAATTCATTTTTTTTTTTTTTTAAACAAAAGGATGATGCCAACAACGATCCCCAGTGGTCGGAGGAGCAGCTGCTGGAGGCCAAGTTCAATCTGGCTGGGCTCACGATCGGCCAGTGTGAGGTGGACATCATGAGTCGCAGCACCGTGGCCATCTTTGAGATTCTGGAGAGGGCCTGGGCCACTCAGAACTGCTCTCTGGTGGACATGAAGGTAGGTGGTGCAGCGCCGCCGCCCTCTGCTGGTCACGCCTGGCGGGAGCGCCCAACTCCTGGGCACTGATGCAGCTGATGACGCGCCGTGAGGAATGTTTTTATTTCCTCTCGTCACAGATCGAGTTCGGCGTGAATGTGAAGACTAAAGAAATTGTCCTCGCTGATGTGATTGACAACGACTCGTGGAGGCTGTGGCCTGCCGGAGACCGGAGCCAGCAGAAAGATAAGCAGGTCAGGCCGCGTTTTTGTTTCACCAATTAACACAAATTTAAAAATGGATTTTATATATATGCACACACTACTGTTCCCCTTAAACTTTGCTTTCACCAAAGGACTGCTCCATCTAACCATCTATTTTGTTTTCAGTTGTGCCATCAATTAACCTTCTAATGAAATTATCAAACACAATGTACCATGAGAACTGGAGTGATGGTTGCTGGAAATGGGTCTCTATACACAGATATTGTATTAAAACTATATTTGCAATTAGAATTGTCATTTACTTTAACAATGTATAGTATATTTCTAATTAGTTTAATGTTATCATCTTTGAGAAAAAGCAGTGGGTGTATATAATGTATGTTCATTTATTTATTTTTCTACTAGGTGTACCGAGACCTGAAAGAGGTGACCCCTGAGGCGATGCAGATGGTGAAGAGAAACTTTGAGTGGGTTTCTGAGCGGGTCAAGGTACAGTACAATGAACCCTCCATCCCCAATCTAATCTCCATTACTATCAGGGCAGTCTTTTTCAGTTTGTTTGCTTTTTCATCAACCGACAGGCGTAGTTCAACAAACCAGTTTAGTTTATCTGAGGTTTGTTGGAATCCTGTTCAATCATTTTCAGAAAACTCTTTATGTTCACTTTCTCAACATACCTTTTTTTTAGGGTGGACTTTAAGCTGTATTTGAAGTTAATGATGTGTGTGTGTGTGTGTGTGTGTGTGTGTGTGTGTGTGTGTGTGTGTGTGTGTGTGTGTGTGTGTGTAGCTGCTGCTGGAGCCCCAGGCCGGGGGCAGGGTCGTGGTGCTGATGGGCTCCACCACGGATCTGGCCCACTGTGAAAAGATCAAGAAGGCCTGCACCTCCTACGGGATCCCCTGCGTCCTGAGGGTCACCTCTGCACACAAAGGCCCAGATGAGACTCTCCGCATTAAAGGAGAATATGAAGGTGAGTAAGCTGCCTCCTGGATTACTATTATTGTATTTATTTTTTTTGCCGTGCCTTCACATTATCTCGCCTGTTCCCCAGGTGACGGCGTACCCACGGTGTTTGTGGCCGTGGCCGGCAGGAGTAACGGCCTCGGCCCCGTGATGTCTGGAAACACGGCTTACCCCGTCATCAACTGCCCACCTATCACCGCAGAATGGGGCGCACAAGATGTTTGGTCATCTCTTCGCATGCCAAGCGGTAAACCTATTTTAAATTTATTATTATTTTTTTTTTTACATGCAGGTGTATTTATTGTCTTAAATGTGGCTTTTTTTTTTCCCCCTCTCCAGGTCTGGGCTGCTCCACAATCCTGTCCCCTGTGGCCGCCGCCCAGTTCGCAGCGCAGATCTTCGGGCTGACCAACCACCTGGTGTGGTGCAAGCTGAGGGCCTCCATGCTCAACACCTGGGTGTCTCTGAAGGTGGCCGACAAGGGGCTGCAAGCTGGCAGCCTCTGAAGCGGCTTCAGTCCCCGCGCTGAGCAAAGGGCGCTCGTATAGGGCTCCACTGTAATGTCATCTGTTTACCATGAAACGCCAACTTAACAGTAGATTCAATCTGCTTTCCTCACACACATGAGTCATTCCATTAAAAAAAGAATTTATTAAAAACCTTCTTAATAAAATGTTTCTGTGGCTTGTTCCATTATTACCTATGCACAAGTTTTCAAAATGAGCATCCATTAAGGGTTAAAGGCCACAATGAAAGTTTACTCACTCAGGTCCCCAGCAAGACACTGTTTTATTTTTGTACACGCACAGATGATTCCTCACTTCATAGATGGACGAAATCGAAACTTTCAGCAATTTTCCATTCCAGTATCAAAAGTTACATCTTCACTGTTGTCTTTGAGGTTTTAACCTGCCTGATCTGAGTATTTAAAACAAGTCACTTAAATGGGTAAATGGCTTTATTCAGTATTTCTGTCCTCCGTGTGTAGAAGGCTTTCAATCATAGCAGGATGAAAATGCACAAACCGTAGTCTAGTAAAAGTTTTTTTTTTTTTTTTTTTTGGATAGTCAAAAAGCTTGTGAAAGTGGAGTAGTGTTGGGGGATTTGGGATCCTGCTGATAATGTATCTCACTGTTAAAATTCCTCAAATGTTGCCACAGTTAGTGAAACAAATTGGGTCACCTAATTTTACATCTGGAATGAAATTATTTTTTTTTTTTTACATGTTTTTCATGCACAGCTTGCTCTGTTTGTTCTTGGAAAAACTGCACAGTTTAGGTACCTCCAGGTCCTTGCAGTACTCCGGTCTGTTGACCACTGAGCTCGTGTCATTTTGTCAGTGCTGGTCACCTCATGTCGGCCACAAGAGGGAGCCTGATCCCCATGGTGGCAAATCAATCAATCCCTTCCAGTAGTCTGCAGCCAAGGGAATGAGTCAGAATCTCGTGCTACCATTTTTATTTTTTACTCCTATTATACCACAGCTCTTCTCTTTTGATAATAAATGATGGGTATAAGGACCCGTGATGTGCTAAATCTTTCGGCGTGGGTGGGAGTGGGAGGATGGAAGTGCTGAGGGTACAGATGAGTGCGGACAAGCTGAGATCTAACAAAAAAAATCCTCTGCATGTAATTTTGGAGGAATTTAGCCAAAAACTGCATTTTTGCAGCCTTCTTATATTGAAAGCACCCTGTCAATAAATCAACATGCAGCATGAAGAGTAGAAGTAAAGCCACAGAGCTGAGATGGACATATTGTGTATACCTCAGTGATTGCAGGTCTCCTTGACAACCGTAACATGGCAACGATCACTCTATACAGTACATAATCTACCTTTTTTCCCCTGCTGCTGCTCCTTTCCCTTATTGCTTTGCTGCATTCTGAGGGTCCAGTTTCTATAGTTTTTAATCCCCTTCTTTGCTGGCCTTTCCTGCTAAATGTCCCCGAGGAAACCGCAGTTATCCCAGAGTCAACGAACGAAACATGAGTCACCATCAGCGAGTCGAATGAGTGTGAGTATGAATATGGGCGGTCATTACTCTAGCACGGCTGTTAAACACCATTACCACTTTCCTCTCTGTAGTAAAAGGCTAAATGTGACGAATAACTCAGCCCGACAGTGACTTTCTCAGCACTCAAAAAAGCAATTTATTTAAGCTATGAGGGTGGCGATCACTACTACAGACTATTTAGATCTTCTCCACTTTGCTGTTTGCTCTTGTGTACAAAATTTCTATAATCATCCTGTGGATAAACATCATCACTACCTTGTTTCTAATCCCTGCTGGATGCACATGATGCTCACTCTCATCATTGTCCTGCCACTATTCTGGCATCTTCACATTCACACCTCCTCCTCTTGTCCACTCTCTCTCTCTCAAACACACACACACACACACACGTTATTGGTTTACTACATCACTCCCTCCCTGTTCACAATCTAACCATCACAGCGCGCCCAGATCGTGGCACGAGCGGGACTTCTGCCTCAGGAACTTGCCCACTTCTCGCTCCCGCTGGTACCTTGGCACCAGGTTGGACAGGAAGCGTTTGGCGCGGGAGGTGATGCTCTCGCGTTGGCCCCCGCCGCTCATGTCGTCCGCGCTGGTCCCCGGGGGCCACGGGGGCTGGCCCCTGGCGAGCCGCACGGCGCACTCCAGGAGCTCCGGGGTGCGGTGATCCAGAGAGGCGGAGATCTCCAGATACAGACAGTTGAAGAGGGCGGCGCTGGACATGGCCTCTGAGGAAGGAGAAGGCAGCATCCAATGAGGATTTAGGGTTTAGAGGTAGAGGGGCAGAGAACATGTTATGTTTAAATCTCCCTTTGGTTAAATATATGTTTTTCTTGTGACTTTGCTGTGATGTTTGATGAGATTGACACACATTCTTCTCTTAGCTCACCTTAACAATTAAAGGCAAACATCCAAGTAAACTTGAGTGGATTAATGAATAAACCAAAAACTGCTTTAAAACAATTGAAACAATTCAAACTGTGAATCAAAATTGCCATTTTAAATTGCTTCACACAAAACATGTAGGGAGTTTTTGTTTGCAAGTCAGTGCAGAGGAACAGTTTAATCTCCAACCACACACAAAAAGAAGTATAGTCAAATATTGCCAGTTACATGCTGGAACAGTGCCTGAATGTGGACATTCACAGTCTCAGTGAAGGCTCTCCTGCTCAAACCGTAACTGTGACTCCCTTCACACTCCCACAACGCGATGAAGCCGAAGCACTGACATTTGCATTTTCACATATTTCACCCTGCGTTAGTGTTTGCTGACAGAGATTATTGTAGGAAACGTCAACACCAGCTGTGCGGGCCGAAGCCATGATGCGAGGAAGGAGTCAATAATAAAAGCGGGCAAAGGGGAAAGGGCAACGCGTCAGAGGTGAAAAGCGTGTTTTTTTTTTTTTTGTTTTACCTTGGCAGGTGACCTCACGGGAGCGAACGAGGTCGCTCTTGTTGCCGACGAGGATGATGGGAGTCTGGGGCTGCGTCTCTCTCAGGAGAAGTCGGAGCTGAGCGGTGCGGTGAAAACTACGCCTGTCAGTCACCGAAAACACCAGGACGCACACCTCACACTGCAGAGCCGACAGGTCCTGGGGGATGCGCGCACACACACACACACACACACACACACACGCACACACACTACTGGAGGGACACAAGAAACGGAACATGTACCTCAGCAGCATCTTTGCCTGAGTCAGAAAACACCAGAGCACCTTGTGAAGGAGTCAAATATCACATGCTCACCATCTTTATGTCAGATCTACTTGCAAATATTATGCTCTAATATGCTAATTCTCCTCATGTGCCATGCGAATAACACCAGGAGAAACAGAAGACATTTTGGTGCTTGTTCTAAAATACCTCCATGGTTCAGTATGAATTTACCATTGTATAAAACACTATACAGTGCATACAGTGTGTATATATAAAACTATAATTCACTATAAAATCCCAGGAACAGACACAAACACTCTCCTGCAAGAGAAATGAAAATTATTAATTGAATTTGTCAAAGATAACTGGTTGAACCATAGCTTGTCTTCATGTGAGCTGTCATGGTCAAGTCAAGTCAGATTATTTGTGGCGTCCAAAAAGTTGCAGATTCGCCTTCAGGTTGTTTTTTTTTTTACAGTTTTAGACCCTCATCTATTGACTTTTTATTTAATTTATGTTAAATCCAGAACCAGGCGCAGACCAAAAGCCGCTTCTACAGGTTGTAACACTGCGGTTATATAAGCAACAATAAAATGTCTCTCACAACAGAATGTAACTCATTATACAAAGAGTAACACATTCAAATCCTCACATCAAAGAGGACAGATGGTGCCACGGGTGTGTGTGTGTGTGTGTTTGGTGTTTACACACTTTCGCCAAAATCAGGCACACACACGCGATTCGGCACATCTGCGCTGTAGGCAGATCCCTTTCTCTTCATCTGGCTCTATCTCACCGACACATCCACACAGTGATGCATCGGAACTGCTCTCGAGGGAAAGGATGGAGAAGCGTGCAAAACAACCTGATAATGAGCTTTCCTCAGTCAACTAGATGCAGATGCTGCAGGTTCGTTTCTCCCCCTTCCCCTCGCCTCGCCGCAGCATTTCTCTGAGCTTGGCATCAGTTTTTTTTTCTTTTGCCACAGTGCCTTCAAATTACAATAGACAATGCAAAAATGTTCCAGATACACAGAATTAATTCACACCTCTGCAATATTTTTTTATCCTGTGGTTCCTTTGATTTTCCATTTTTGGGGCACTTTTTTTTAATCATCTTTAAAATAGTATTTCCCTTTAGTCATATTGCTCATGCTTTGACATTTGTGCCTGTATCTTGAACGCTGCATTCCTTCTACTCAGATAGGCACGTTAAGTCTCACACACACACACACACAAGATCCCGTGGATGAATGGATGCTGTCAGACCTCTTCACTAGGCACTCAGCTACATATCTCCTGCAAGACAATATCATCCTGTACAGCCACACAAAACCCTTTTTTTTGCCTGAATCCAGGCAAGAAAAGGTCAGTAAAAATCAAATGTGAGCTCATTAAAACAGTCCAAGGATTTGGCAGCCCCTGGCCCTCTGAAAAGAAGAGATATGGATCTTACATATCCGGTATATATATATATATATATATTTATTTATAGAGAAGTGAGGTGGCAGTAAGCAGCTGAGCAGTGTACACAGCTCCTTCAGAGAGAACTCAGTGGCCTAATGAGGGAGCAGGGAGCAGAGAGGGTGGGAACAGTGAAGTGTTGTTTAGCTTACCTGTCTCCAGTTGTCATAGATAATGATGGTGCTGTCCTCATCGTCCACGGTGACTGTACGCACGTAACCCTCCCCTAAGGACGGGGGAGAGCAGCAGATTAACTCTCAGATGGGAGACGGGTGCTGTGATTTATTTACCTGCTGCACAACACACACACATACACACACACACGGGAGCCACCTCTCTGCTCAGAGAAACCTGCTCCGTACCATCAGAATCCACGGACGCCGTCCTGTCTGTGTCGCCTGCCAGGGTGATGGCGAGGGAAGTTTTCCCCACCCCGTTCTGGCCCAGCAGGGCGATCTTCAAGGGCCCGTAGGGTCTGTCCTCCCCAGCCACCGCCGCCGCCACGCTGTCGTCCAAGGCCGGGCTGAAGCCGAGCGGCGAGGCGGAGGGCCCCGCCGCGCCCGACGTCCAATCACAGTCATCGTGGACGGCTTCTTCCCGTTTGAGCTGGTGCTTTATTGGCAGAGGGGTGCTGCCTCTGCGGATGGCAGGGGTGCTGGACAGAATCATGCTGTCACACTGGAGGGGGGAGAGCAGACATGGAACATACGGCCCCTGCTGAGACACACCACAATGTACAATAAGCAAGATGGGCTGAATGTGTGAAATTAAAATGTTTTGTTATGTAGTTCAATAAAAAATAAGCGGTGGCTGCATCCAAAAGCCTGTCTGGGGCTCTGTTTCTGCCTCTCGCCTGTAATGCGTTAGGATTGGCTCCAGCTGCGACCCTAATGAGAAATAAGCATGTGTAGAAAATGACTGTCTGAATCCAAAAGTCAACAATCACGTCTTCTTGTTCATTCTGTGCCTGTTTCGAGCCAAAAAAAACGAAATTACCCTCACCACATCATCTGAGGTTTTGAGACATCATACATGCGGCTGCTTTGAATACGCTGATCTCCCTGATATGGAAACGAAGCGTGCCCCTTTTAACCTGTAACAGCTGTTCCTCTTTGACCTGAATGGAACCCTGATTAGTATGACTGGTAACACCTCTGTTCACTTCTCATCTCAATATTGCTGCCGTTCAAAAGGTTGACTAGGCTATCAATGATTCTTATTGTAACTGTACACAGGGGAAAAATGCTCCGATAATCAGTCAAAAAGTTGTACTCACTCACACACACACACACACACACACACACACACACACACACACACACACACACACACACACACACACACTGAGGAACAAACGGTTACAGGGTCATCTCAATAATCCGACATATCACGCTATCTAACCCCGAGCCTGATTGGTTAATTGATCACTCGTCGTTATTGGAGCCAGTCCATTACGTCACTCACCTTATCGCTCGCTTTCTCCTCATTGTTCAGTCTGTCTTCGGGCACATCTGTCGGCATCTGCGAACTGAAATCACGCGCGTTGGAGGGTTTGGGCGACGACTCCATAAAGACACAGACCGATCCACCCCCCCACCACCTCCACCACCACCACCACCCGCTCCCTTCACACCCACTCAGCCCAGTCCCCCCCTCCCCGTGCGGTATGATCTCTCACCTGTCAGGCGGCTCTCTGCAACTAAAGTAAGCTCCTCTCTCTCTCTTTCCCTCTCTCTCTCTCTGCCCTCCCTCGCACACTATGTACACCCCCTCCCCTTTCAATCTCTCTCTGTCTCTCTGTACTCTCTCTCTCTCTCTCTCTCTATCGCCTCAGGTTACGGGTCCAGGTCCAACCCCGCCTTCATCACCGCTCCCCCGGACCGGCTCGGCCCCCCCCCTCCCCTCCCTACCCCCACCGCCCCCTCTGGCTGGCCGCTCACCAGCTATCTGCGGACAAGCATGAGATGTGGATGGAGTGTGTGAGCGTGTTTGGAGCAGGTGTCTGCGGCTGAGAGGAGCGGGATGCTGCGGGGAGGGATGCTGCCGGGCGGGATGCTGCGGGGCAGGGATGCTGCGGGGAAGGATGCTTCGGTGTCACGAAGCGCTCGCTGACCCCTGGAAAGATGCAGTCCGGCCGCTGGGGGGCAGCACCACACAGGAGTTGCCTTTTTGGCCAAATGGCTTTTTGTCTGGTCTGTTTGCGCCTAGTGTGTGTGTGTGTGTGTGTGTGTGTTTCCGTCCTTTTGGGATTTACGCTTTAAAATGTGTCATTTGTCTGCTCTTTTTTTGGTAGTTATAGTAAAGAGGCCTGACACTTGACAACATTCCTGCTTACACCCATTCTGGCGCCCCCCCCACTCCTCCCTCCCCATGTGTTCTCTGATGGAAACACTCATGACCTCTTCCTTGACCGGATGGTTTACATTTCATTAAATCAAGTCATTTTCGAGTCCCCGATCCAAGTATTTGGACGTGTTTTCTGTCAGAATGCAAGTGTGGCCGCGAGCGGTGTGGAGCGGCGGTGGGTCCCTCCCACACAAAGCCACAATAGACTCCGGCAGTGAGCAGCCAGGGCGCTATTATAGCCCTAATCCTGCTCCTATTATACAGGCCAGAGAGAGAGCGAGAGACACAGAGAGGGAGGTAGAGCAGAAGATGAGGTCATCCCAAACAGCACACACCCAGGGTCACTGCCTCACTATAGAGGGACAGAGATAAAGAGAGGGATGGAGCAGGCCATGGGGCTGCAGGGCGAGCTGGAGAGAAAAGGCCTGCGGAAGACTGAAAGTGGGAGATGCCCAGAGGGGGTGAATGGGGAAAAAAAAAGAGGTGATGCAAGGTGCACAAAGAACACACCACGGCATGCCAGGGGGGTGGTAAAGTACTTTGTTTATTTCATATGCATATGAAACCACACTACAATAGGAGCAGGAAACCTTGATAATGGCCATCATTTTTTTGGAAATAATGTTAATCCTAATTCACAATTGGATTAAAATAATAAACTGTAGGAAAGTAAAAATACACGCTAATGGAATAAAACCAGTAAAGTAAAATTAGAATCAGTACATAAATAAACAATGAATAAATACTGAATAAATAAGTGAATAAATAAAAGAACAATTTATTTAACCTACACCCAAACAAAATAAATAGCTCTAATGCAAGAACCCCTGGCAATGATTCATGGGGACAGTTAAGAAGGTGTCTCCATGAAGAGATTTTTTTTATTTTATTTTATTTTTTTGCATTTTGAATCCCTGCACCGTTTAATGTTCTGTCGTGTCCGTTGCCCACAGCACCCCCCACCCCCCCGAAGTCCACAGTGACCAGCTCTGTGGTGCCGCATGCTGCATTAATATGGTGATCGTCCCTGTTGTGGAGGTGTTCTATCTGCCCTAAAATAGCCTCTCGAGTCTGGAGAACCGGACACAACCACACAAATCATGCCACACTCTTTTTTTCCGCCCGCTGCGGTGGGTTTCCTTGTCTCTGTCACATATATGCAACGCTTCCAGCTATGCACACCACCAGCTTCACTTTCTTTGCATGTTTGAAAAAAAAAAACCCACAGCTGAGAGCAAACAGCAAGTCTTCTCTGCCACCGCCTGTGGCCTGAAAGTTGCCAAGTCCAGCAAGCAAAAAAATGGTGGATTTCTTTGCTAAAACACAAGAGCAATAATTCCCCGCTAGTCATTTAGCACAATCACTGGAAGATTTTGCCACAAAAGGTAGCCTTGTACATTCTTTAATCTATGATTATTCATCTTACAAAGAATCACAAGTCGTGAGCTGAAACACTTTGGTAGGCAACTGTGAAATATGTAGCTGGCAAATACAACTGCATGCCGTGGATACTTTATCCAAGCCCATACCACTCCACATCCAGCACCACTGCACTACTCAGACCTCTGCAGCTTTAGCAGCTTTTTGTAAAAAAAAAAAAAAAACTACATTTGGAGCCTCAACCACTTATTTGGAGAGTACATTGCAGCTATATCAGCTATATTATATTGCATAGATAATATGCTTAACAGTGTCAGGGACTATCCATAGTGTTATTGCGAGATAAAGCGTTTTTTGTCCAATGTTGCACTGATATCGCAAAGCAAAACCCTCTGGAGGAACTCTCCCAGACGGTTTTTGAGCAACTATCATTCACAGTGAAGTCAAACAGAGTCCAGGAAGCAGCCTACAGCTGAGTCTAACTCTATTAATTAAAAGTCAATTCCCCTCTAATCACCCAGGGGTGGATTTCACAGTTGTAAAGCCCCATAAACTGTTCGCCAACGTCTCTTTCACTTTCTCTGTGTCTCTCATGCACACACACACAAACACATACACACACACACACACATGCAAACACACACACACACACACACACACACATACAGATCCATGTTTTTCTTCCTCAAGTCTGGTTTACTCATTGATTGCTCCATGTTGGCTGGTCTTGTTTCTCTTTCTGTGTTTTTTTTTTTTCTTTCTCCCCCCCCTCCCCGCTTTCCCGCTGTGGGTTAAACTCAAAGGAAGTAGTCAGGCGGCGGGGAAGGTGGGTTGCTGGTGCGGGTCGGCGGGGCTTCGCCTGCCGTGCTGTGGTTCGTGCTGAGGAGCTTCTCGTAGCGGGCCTTGTAGGCGTCTCTCTCCCTCAGCACCCGAGTCAGCTCACACTGTAGCTGTTCCAACTGGGGAGGGAGAAGAAACATTTTTTATTTTACTTCACAGAGATTTGAGGATTTTGAGGCCTTGTGACTGTCAAGATGTCAGACACAGGATGTTTCTCCTGCATGAAGCTATTTTAGAATTTTTAAATCAAGGTTTGATGTAAGATTAAGGATTAAGACTGGATAAGGATAAGGCTCATATGTGAGTCATGGATGCGTGTGTGTGTACCTGTTGTGTGAGCACATGTTTCTCCGACTCCAGAGCGTGGCGGTGCTGTAAGCGCTTGTAGCGGCAGGACTGGGCATAGCCGCGGTTCTTTAGCGTGCGGCGCTTCTGCTTCAGGCGCACCACCTCGTCTTTGCTCACGCCGCGCAGGTGGCGGTTCAGCTCCCGCACCGACAGGCTCACCAGCTGCTCGTCAGAGAAGCGCTCGTTCACCCCGCACTGGCGGCAGATGGGGGAGGGTGCACACAGGGAAATATGCTGTTCCTCAGCGTTATATTGGCGACAAGACACACACACGTGTTGGCAGTGGTTGGAGGGTATACACAAGGTGAGGCAGGAGTGAGGTGAAAAGGGCCTCGGATCAGCCTGGTCATATTTGGCGCACATGTGTGTGTGTGTGCGTGTGTGCAATTATGTCTCAGTGTCAGGGGGCACATTTCGGCACCGCATGTCTATAATCTGTCATGTAATCTGACTAAGTGTGGGTGACAGTTATCAGGATTACGCGCAGCAATAATAGCAGATATTATCATAAGCTCATACTGTGCTCCATATACCACACCCTGATCTACCAGAACACGGGCTGCAACGCTTGTGCACCACTTCACATGGCTTTTATTGGTATGTGTGGAGAGCACACACGGTTAGTTAATGTGTTATTATTCATGCACTGGAACTGGTTTCCACAAATGTTCATCATACTATGTATTTTGGAATATAGATTATCCAAAATTGTGAAAACCACATAAAAACTTTACTATTGTTGCTGCACAATCCCGATACTTGAGGTGATACTTTAGAACACACAGACATTAATAAGCATGTTGTAATGTCCTATCACTATCATGTTCTAAAATCCTCAAGCCTCATTGTTTTCTCATTTCCTTCACCTCATATTATGTTACAGAGCAGCTGTGTGTCTGCGTTAGGTGAAGGTGTGTGTGTGTGTGTGTGTGTACCTGATTTACTGGATGGTGGTGGTGGTGGTGGTTGCCATGCATGGAGTGGTGCAGGTGGTGCTGATGATGGTGGTGGTGGTGAAGGCGGCCCTGGGGGCTGAGGGGCTCCGGGTAGGGCGCCGATGCGGGGGCGGCGTTGGGGAGCGAGGGGGGGGCGGACGAGAGGAAGACGAGCGGGCGGTGGCACATGTCCGTCCCCTTGGCACAGGAGATGTCGCCCCCGCTGTCGCTGCTGGAGTCCCCCAGGTTGCTGCTGGAACTCTGAGAAAGACCCGGAAACTGAAGGTGACGACGGGGCAGAAGCGGTGACGAGGGGAAACAAGGGAAAAGTCAACTCAACATTTAAAAAGCACGCGAATGAAAAACGCCGCCGCAGAACAGACGCGTTCTGGATGCAGAAACGGCAGCCGGTTACCTGTGAGCTGACGGCGGCGGCGGCTGAGTTCAGCAAAGCCTCCACGGCGTCCTCACAGCCCAGGAAGCTGTTGACCTGTCCCCTCTCTCTGTCCCCTCTCTCCGGCACCCCTCCCAAGGCCCCCAGCAGAGTGGCGGGCCCTGTCACCTCGCCCCCGAACTGTTGCTGCAGCGCCGCCAGCCAGATCAGATCCTCCAGCGAGGCCGGGGTGGGGCCCTGCGGCCCTCCGTGCACCGGGCTGCCCTCCATGTTGCCCTGAGAGCCGGAGCTGATGCCGGAGGTGAAGCTGTTGGAGATGGAGAGGGGGAAGGAGATGGAGGAGGAGGACGAAGACAGGGAGGACGAGCCCGAGGGGGGCGGGTGGGCGTCGCTGAGCGTCGGCGAGGGGGGCAGCGAGTTGTACGGGCTGGAGCTCAAACTGGAGTCCTGCGGCGGGTGGCCGGTGTACGGGGAGCTGGAGGGGTCGTGGGGGAGGCCAGATTTGGGATACGAACACGGGGCTGGGAGCGGAGGAGTGTCCGATTTCACTTCGAACTTGAGGAGATCAAAGTCGTTTAGATACTCCATGGCCAGGGGGCTGGGGGGCAGAGAGGGCATGGGGAGGGAAGGAGAGGACATGGCGTCTGCTGCCGCTGCCGCTGGTCAGAGCTTCAACAGGGTGTCTCTCTGTGTCAGGATTGTTGGACAGTCCACTCCTCCGCCTCGGTGCGGCTCATAGACAGCAGCAGGGGTGAAGTCAGGAAGTCGACTGACTGGGGGCTTCCCTCTGGGAGAAACTCTACGTCCCTGTGTTCTTGTGTCTGTCGTCCTTGTCCTGAAGGGAAAAGCAGAATAGGAAAAGATTCTACAGTGTGAGGTTTTCAGGTACACAAAAGTTTCTAACTTTCTAATAAGGCACCTTTTATAAAAGCTTATAAACTGTAGTTATTACTTGATAAATAATTTATACACTACCATTTTTTGTGGCAGATAATCCTACTCCAATCATTCATATAAGAAATCTCCATTTAAAGTTCTTCCATCTATTAAAATGAAATTACCAAGTTAGAGCTGCTAACGATTATTTTCATTATTTATTAATTGATCAGTTCAGTCTGTCTCCCAGAGCTCAAAGTTACATCCATAAATGTAACATTTTTTTCACAACATCCCATAAACCAAATATATTCAGTTTACTATTATACACTATTAGAGCAAGCAGAAAATATCATGTATGAGAAGCTGAAATCAGATAATTTGCAAACAGTTTTTCTTAAAAAATGACTTAAATGATTAATCATTCATCAAAATACAACTAATTTAATAGTGAGCATCTAATCAGCTAATGGTTGCAGGTGTAGAATAAATTCATTCGAGTGCATTTATTAATAAATTACATAACAAGAAGAAAAAAGTAAGTTGTTTTTCTACAACCTGGCATCTTGAATAGCTTATAAATGGCCTAAAGCATTAGTAAAATCCATTAATTAAATCTTATAAGCCCATTTAGAAAGTGGTGCCCTTTCAATACTCTGAATATTTGTGAAAAAAGATAAGATTGTCTCATTATGATACAAAAATGCTTTCAAAAATCAAAAGCAGTTCAAGATTTCCAGTTTGTAGGTGTCTGATATGGTTCTGCTATACTAAAATATCATTTTAAAGATGAACGCGCTATTAACGCCCTGACACAAAGGTCAGTCTGACTTTGCTGAATTCAGACTGTGGGTGTGCGTGGCGGGCCTGTTCTTAAAATGTTATAATAAGACATTAATCTGCAACACATCCCCCCTTCCCACCACCCTACACACACACACATATCGGATATATAGGCACTTACATTCAGTGCATGTGCATGTTTACTTGCACATGCAAACATGTGACCTGCATGGACAAACCAGAACTCCTCAGGTCAACTAAACCTTTACCACATACTTTATTGATATGCATGTTATGTTAACTATGCAGGTGCATTTTCACTTCAATGTAAAAAAAACATGTCATATCTGAAAATAATGACTAACTTTGCACAATGTAGTTCCTCATGTTAATGTAAAAAAAGTTTTATGTATCTATAAAACAAAAAAGACTAATTTCCAGTGATCCAGTGATTGCAGGTTATTGCCCTATCGCAGTCACCCACAATAGATGTAATGTAGTATATCCAGAAAGATCTGTCTACTGAACATATAACTGACCAAAGTGCAAGAATTCAGAAGGTTTAATCATTTTTGACAGAGAGATCCATAAGTCTCCAAGAACAAATCCAATTATCAACAGATTCAGACTTTAATCCGCAGAACGAGACTTTCTGAAAGAATCGAAACGCACTTTAAAACACCTGCAGGGGGGAAAAATGTTCATTTTCCTGTATTTTAACTTTAAAATTCCTTTCCCCCTCCTTGTTTTCTTTCTTTTTTCAAGTCAGATTCCAGTTTTAAACCTTTTAAACACACTAGGGTTATGATATGTAACATCTGGATGGAATAATTTATTGTGTTTTCATGATAAACCGACAAGTTAAGATGTGAAACAAAATGAAAAGACTCAGTGTGTCCTGAGAATATAAAAGAAAAAGTTCCAAATTGTCAGTAACTACATCAGAGAAAGACATAGAGGGCGACGCTAATTCCCCTAACAACACTAACTATAGGCCTTTGAACACATTAGGTATTACAATAAAAGGTCTAATTAAAAATCCACTTTTGACTAGTGCCTCTGCTGTGCAGCTCATTAGTTTTGCCCCCCGTGGTTAAAAACGGATTGTAAAAGAAAGCCAACAGTGCCACGGCTCCATGGAGGCCTCAATCTGGCTCCGGACCAGAGTCACGGCAAAAAGCCAGCCGAAAAAGAGCGACTCACGCTCACACACGGGCGCACACATGAGAGAAAAAAGTAGAATGAACCCAGGCAGCGATGAAGGCCCGACATGAGAGACGTGACAGACAGGAACAGCCAAAGTGAATGAGATGAACTTACCGTCGCTCATAGAGATGAAGGATGGTTTTGAGCTCTTTTCAACATCCCCCCCCAACACACACACACACACAAATAATCGACTGACTGGTTGACTGACACGTTTGGTGCGAGACACAGAGGAAACAGAGAGTGTGTGTGTGTGTGTGTGCGCATGTGAGTGTGTATAGCACTCTGTCACTGAGTGCCACTGCCCCCTTTCTTTCTCTCCCCTCTGCTGCAAATCCCTGTTTGCAACAATCCCCCCTCCCTCCCACATCCCTCTCTCATGGTTCACAGGCATGTTACCACTCTGGCAATGTCTCTCTCTCTCTCTCTCCCTCTTTCTCTCTCTCTCTCTCTCTCTCTCTCTCTCTCTCTTCTTCTCTCACTCTATATGTCTGCATGTGGCTCTTTTCTTTATTTCTGTTTCACTTTACCTTTATGTTTGACTTATCTACATCTTTATCTCTCCCAGTTTCCTTGTCTATTTGTCTCTCTTTCTACACACACACACACACACACACACACACACCTACTACTGATCTCCCTCTCTCCCTCTGATGCCGCAATGTTCCCCTTGTATAAAACTATTTCACACTTATTCATACACAGGCACACATACGGTATGCACCCAAACACACACACACACACACACACACACACACACACAGGCGGACTACAACACACATTGGGTGTTTCACCCCCCCCCCAACTCTCCGAATGCTGAAGGACTTCAGGCCATGTACATGTACACACACACTCACCTACACAACAACAAGTCATGATGACAACTCAGAGTCACAAATGAAGGTTTACTCACTCATCGCTGAGTGAAACAAAGTCTTGTTGTGTCGCTTCGTGTTGGAGTGTTAACTCTGCACTGCCTCACAGTGGACACCCACAGCCAAAAAACTGTGCGTGTGAACTGATCAGCTGCTAATACGGAGAAGAGCAGCTTTGCATTTACGGCTTATCACTCTACAAAGAGGTAGTCGGTTAAACATCACCTTTTTATTACCAATATTTGGTTCAAATTCTCGTCAACATTAAAGATTTGTCCACAAATATACAAATATACTACCTGTAAGTGTATAGAATGGTGCACATTTGAATTACATTATTTTACTGCAATAAATGTTCAATAAAAATCTGGAACAAGCAGGAAATCAAAACACAAAGTAATGTGCTAGTCTGAAAGAGTTGGAAAACAATCATCCATTTATCCAATAGAAACATAACATGTAGTAGATAAAAACCTGGAAGTCAAAGGAAGAAGAGCGTGTTAAAATGTCTAACTGCATATTGCGTTGAAAGCCACCAGCAGCTCTGTGTTCTAATACACATGACCTTGGGTTTGTTGTTTGTCAATTCATTTGTGGTAATTTCATGAAGCACAAATTTATTTAGGGACGTGCACCATGTAGATAGAATATCAGCTAAATTAATAAAGCAGCACGACACCATGTTCCTTGCAGCTCAAAATCTGATAATTATGTGATGCAGATAATAATTAGTTTCATGTTCCCAAACAAAGTTGCATATTTAGCTCATAAAGCGTTTAGCACACAGTGAAAGTGTAACTCTTGAGTGTGTTGAGCGTAACTTGCCAGCAGCTCTGCTCCATATAAACTCTGTGCCAAGTTTCAAAACATAGAAGTCTGTGGGATGTAGTTCAGGCATCTGAATCCCAGTTATATTCAATGTTATTCTTAAATGCTCACAAATTATAACCCCTTGTGTCACCACACTGCTCTGCCTATTGCAGTTAGGCTCAAAATCTGTCAATTAATTCTATTCTTTTTGGACCTGTTTAAGTCCATGAGCAGGAAAAATGCCCAACAAGCAATTCTCAATGCTCCTTAAAAGCTAAACTTGTTAATCTCTCTGCGTCTTAATATTGTCTCGTTAAGGAATCAGTGAGTTAATAGTGCCTTTGCAAATCTGATTTGGACAGTGACCCATTCGACGTTTAAGACAAGCAGATACGCTGCTGACTCAAGCAAATAGCACAGAATTCTACAAACACAAACAGGATTTTACTTTACTACTACTACTCCCTTATTTCAGTTCCTCTTCCTCTCTTCTCTATTTTAACCTCTCTATCTCTCCATCATTTGTGTTTCCGGGGAAAGCTTAGCAGCTAAACCAACAGGGCCTCCCGTGAGGGTGAGGGACAAAGAGAGGGGGAGACACAGAGGAACTTACCTCATACTTCATGCCACAGCACCCCTCCTGCATCTGCAACCACACACATTTCTCCTGCAGCATCTCAACACACCTCACATTCAGGTGGAGCGTTTTCTATTCACAGCCCGAGACTGCTCACTGTTTCCTCACAGTCCTATTTGCCTGAGGTATATTTAAGTAATTAGCAGGAGCAGAAATAAATGCTGTAGTGGATGTACATACAATCATTCATTCCACCCACTTCTAAAGGAACAGCCTAATTAGGCAGTTTGGGAAATAAAAACATTTGCTCTTCTAATTCCTGGAGTCTTGTCTGTTAGGTTTTTGTACGGCCTAATCTAAAGAGGACAGGGGCTTTAGAGGGGTAAGAAAGTAAATTCCAGCCAGATGGGTCATTTTCAGTCGTTATGCTTATATAATCTATGTATTTCCTGGCTGTAGCTTCATATGTAACAGAACATCAGAAGAGCACTGTAGAAATTCTCATTTAACTTTCACCAAAGAAGCTAAATGCTTTTTTCTTAAGCCAAATCATTTATTGTATTCGTATATTAAAGTAAAAAAAAATTGAATTACATTTTCTTCCGGTAGTTCATTTCACATGATATTTTGCTTTGAGCATTTTCTGCCAATATATCACTACATCCACCTGTCAATCAAGGTTAGTGGTATGTTATGCACATACGATTTCGCTAATATGGGTATTGAATAGAAATGGTGCAGCTAGAGTAAGGAAATATTGAAAACTAATCACAGCAACCTTATTGATGCTGTAACTTATGCATCATGTCAATGGCTGTACGATGTGAGGGTCTAAGGATAGGGGATGTTGTGTTGCTTTTGTACAAACTGTAAAGCCCATTGGGGCAAATCTGTGATTTGTGATTCTGGGCTATACAAATAATTTGAATTGAATTGAATTGAATGGACGCAGTTGTAGATGCAAAATCATACTTGCATAATTGGTAGACATTCATGCAACATGCGCTAGTCAACTAAAATTCATTCTAGATCAAGGCTTATATGAAAATAACCAGACAATGCTTCATGATGTAAGCAAGATGATGCTACAAGGGGAAATTGCCAGTATGATCGGACAGTGCATTTTGTGGTGCAAATTGAAGCATGCGACATTAGAAAAAAAGTATCATTCCTTCATCTGATGGGAACCAATCAGGGGGACTCATCACTCATCAGGTGTCTATATGACCTTAATCTGGATTGTAGAAACAGAGACTATTTCTTCCCTTATTCTTTACCTGATTCATAATGTCCCTATCATGTGACCCCTTTCTATAAGAAAACAAATACAATCTGCCTTGTCTTCCAGATGGCCTAGATACTAGGAAAGGTACAGTATAAGCTGTCAAATATATTTTTGTGTTTTGAGTGATCTGACCCTTTAAACTTTAAACTGAAATGTCTTCAATGGGAATCTGACCTCTCCATCACCCAATTAACCAGGGCTCATATCCTTCAGCATTTATCCTCTGGGAGGCTCGAAAGGCCAAGACATGATGCAGTGACAGAAACTCAATCTGAGCTACAAGCAGAGGTGAGGGTTGATTTTAAGGGGAAGGAACGAATTGAGCTAAAACAGAGAATCATTTCAGACGGGACAGAAAGCAAGAGCCAGCAGTGTTTGGACAGATGGTGTGAGGTGGAGGCCTGTAGGGTCCCACTAACTCCTCCACTTATCCATAGATGCAGATACACGGCCTAATCCCACACACACACACACACACACACACACACACACACACACACACACACACACACACACACACACACACACACACTCACTATCTCTAGATCGATAGTGAGTAGTTGAGCAGGATAGGACTGAACTTACTCGTACATAAAAAAAAGACAAAACAGAAAAATCATCATAATTTTGATTATTATAATTTTCAATATAATCTTCAATAACCAATAACCGCTGGATGCTGTGTATACAATATATACACATACATTTTGTGTGCATGTTGTAGCATTCATTGTTTCAGGTCTGACATGAAATGAAATGTTTTAGTACTGCAGAGGTTCAGACACAGGTTATTTAGCTCTATCGATTTGTTTTTCTATTAAGTCATGTCAAAAATTCTCAATCTTTCCAGCAATATTGTACATTATCTAACAAAGACCAATTTCATCCAAGTGTTCATAGCTGTATGCATAGCTGTGTGTTATTAGTGTTGCTATCATCACTCTGGGAGTGATTTCCAACCAGCAGTTCTGGCCCTGTTGTCCCGGCAACAGGACGACGTTCTGTCAGCTGCTCGTTCAACCGTTAGCATGCTGCTGACCGACAGGAGCCACTAATACAACTAAAACGAAAAAAAAGAGCAAATTTCTAAAGTGAGATCTAAGGGTTCATTGTTGGCCAGGTTTACATCCTCCCACCAAGTTTTAGGAAAATCAGCCCAGTAGTTTTTCTGTGATTCCGTGGGGGTGCTGAGGGACGCAGCGTGGCTCCCTCTTGCTGTCCATATGGACCTGTGTCAGGGTAGCGGTCGTCTGTGCAAAGCCGTCATAGTTGTTTTAAAGAGATAGTTCAACATTTATAAAAATAACCCAATGTCCTGATTCCCATAGTCATAACAACAGGTGCTTTAGCTTTTTCCTACCAAGCTGCTTCCAGACCAGTGGAGCAGAGCTGCTCATCTACTCACACACAGCTAATGGTATTTGTTGGTTTCCCTCATCAACAAACTCAGCAAATACACAATCTGGCAACTCCCTTAAACTGTGGTCAAGTTGTGACCTGCACGTTCAGTGTTTTTTACTCCCTGTGTTGGTTTGTTTTGGAGAGATATGAAAACTCATAATACTGAGCACAAAATAACATATTTCCTGCAAATGTCCCTTTAAAATTCTTTACAGCATTTACATAATGTCTCCCCGCTGTGCGTCAGATTTTCGGAACGTCACATTCTTAAATGTGCTGTCTCTCTGCTGACTTGAAACATTACAGTAATATCAGCAGCCCTGGGGCTGTGCGCTTTCCTTTCCTGTTGATTGAACTCAACTATAATTCAAAGGGAAAGCGAATGCATGCTGTGAATTGTTCATTAGGATCAAATCCACTCAGACACGTACTGTTTCATACTTTTCATCTATTGAGTGAAAACACTTTAATCAAATATCATATATCCAGTCTGCCTCGACGAAAACTGTTTATTATTTAACCCCGTTGCTCCCACTTCTCCTGGCTGCCGCCAACCTCACTGTCAGTCTTCTAATCCATCACTTCAACTGTTAGATTCTAATAAACAATTTAAAATTAAACATGTTATAATTCTTATAAAGATAATTACTGTCTCTTACTGATTTGATTCTGAACTATGTTACCCGTGTCTCCCGTGACGCATGCACTTGTTTATGTTTACCCGTGTAGTCCACATGTGGGAGCTCACTGTGAGTGGATTTATCAGGCTGGTCATGGGATTAGCACTGATTCTCCCCCTGAAACTAGTGTCCGATTAACAGATTCCCGAGCCGTCGTAACCTGCCTGTAATGTAGACATAAGCTGTGAGGACCCCCACTATTACCTCACCCAGCCCGGTCTCCACTGTCTGTTGATTTATATATATATATATAGATTACAGCATCTTTTATAAATATCCATCCACATTTTTTCCCACACACCGTCACCACTAATCTCTGTTTAAATCATATGCAGAAATGACTGTGGCGTTGACTGTGTTGTTTGTTGATTAAAGCATTAGATGACTTTAATTTGACAAAAGAAAAAGTGAGGTGGAAATTTGTTGCACACAGAGACGAACAGAGCCAGAGGTCAAGGAGGATGAGGAGGAGGAAGAGTGGGATGAACGGATTAAGGTGGTCGATACTCTGGTTCCTCCCAGACTGAGAGATGATACTAAATCTGTTAATTCATCCCCTCTCCATGCGTCCTCCGTTCAGTGTTGCTCTGATTCCTCTCCTGTCCCTTACTGTCCTGCAGGATCAGCGAATGCCTCCAATTCAACAGTCACCCTGCGTTTTACAGGTCCCTAGCTTTATATGACAATATGCATACACGGTTGTTCAACATGAACTACATATGAACCGACACACCCACCTCAGCGGTGTGTTAGCAGAATGTTTTAGTTGTGTCCACTTCCTGTTTTATTTTGATGGCAGGTTTGCCTTTCCTGTTTTCTGTATGCACATTGTCAGCTTCCTCGTGCTGTCCTTTGATCACTTGCACCTGGAGCTCATTACCTCCTTTCCCTAGACACACTCAACTCCCTGCTTGTCTTTTGTCAGCGGTCCTTTATGTTTTCACATAATCTTGTGACCCATGCTTGTGAAAGGCCATGTGTTTCTGTAAATGTTTTTTTTTCTTCTTCTCTTTGATTCCATGATTGTGAAGTTATTTTTGTTCAGGCCTTTTATCGAGTAATAAACGCTAGATGCCTGGTCTTGGTCTCGTGCATTTGAGTCCTATTCTTGTGTGTCCTCGCACTGCCACAGTAATAGTTTTAATACTAAAGAAATAATAATTCGAAAGGAAACAGCGAAATCATTTGTGAGCAGCATCATCAGGAAATGTTTTGTTACAGTGAGGTGAAGAATAAAAACAAGTTTATATTTCATACTCTTTACTGATGCTGCACAATTAAGAAGTCTGATACGGAAGCTTAACTCCATTGTGTAAAATAACATAAAGCTGGGGTCAAAGGAGTTACTTGTAAGCAATTGGACTTCTTCTTGTAGCTTGAAGACATTTCACCTCCCTTACAGAAGGCTTCTTCAGTTCTGGCCTGATGGTCGCATAAGTCACACTTCAAGGTGTGAAGTGGAGTGAGGGTCACAGAACGAGTCCTGATCTGATTGTGAAGAGCAGTTAACATTCCTGGGATGAGATCTCACAGCAGGACGGTATGTAGCAGATAGATTATGACGTGTCTTTAAAGGAGTGTCGCTCTTCCTTTAGATGCAGATGTGCTGCTGAGTCCTTTCCTGATGTGGTGGCTCTCCTGTGTTGTGCCATGCGTTTGTGCAGTGGTTGTTTGGTTTCTCTGATATATGTATCCGGCGCTCTTCACTGAGGCGGCTCCTTGTGATCGATATTTGAAGGATGACTGTCTTTTCTTGCTCTTGTTGTGTTGTGCTAGTTGTGCAAAGGAACTTTGAGACCTTTTCTATGATGTCTGTTGGTAACTGTGCTATCTGGTAATAAGAGGATTTAACAGTGCAATGGTAACGCTGTAAAAATGAAATGTTGTGCGTTCAAAACCCTCCATGAAAAACATAAAGGAGGGAAGCAATGATTTGAAGTTTGGTTTATAATATATACTATCAGGGACCAGCTAGTGAGGGTCCCAGTTGGTTGACACCAGGGTCGCCATGTGAGGCCCACCTTCAGCCCAGCTGGGCTTGGCCTACCTGGAACCCCCAAAATCAGCTGGGAGCCAGATGTGACCTACTGACCTGATCATATCCAACTGATATAGGCCCCTCATGGATGTGTTGACAGGGACAAGACAAAAACATAGAAGTGATCCGTTTCAAGGAAAATATTTGAAATGATCATATTTAAATCCATCCATCCATCCATTTTCTATCCCGCTTATTCCTTTTCAGGGTCGCAGGGGTCTGCTGGAGCCTATCCCAGCGCATTTTATGGCGAGAGGCAGGGATACACCCCAGATGGTCGCCAGCCAATCGTGGGGCACACACACCATTCACACACCATTCACACACACACTCACACCTATGGGCAGGAAGCCGGAGTACCCGGTGAAAACCCACGCAGACACGGGGAGAACATGCAAACTCCACACAGAAAGGTCCCAGACCCAGGCCCCAAGGCGGTCTTGAACCTGCGACCTTCTTGCTGTGAGGCAACAGTGCTACCCACTGCACCACCGTGTCGCCCCCATATTTAAATCATCTACCGTTAAGTTCTTATTCTCCAGTGTCTAGTCACGCTGCAGACCATTGACTATTATATGAAAGACAAGGTGGTTCATATAGTAGTTCATGCTGAACACTTACTGTGATATAAACTTGAGTTGGGGAGAGGCTGAGGCTGTGATTCCTGCAGTATTGTTTAGTGTAGCTGCAGCATTAAAAAGCACACAGGAGACAATCTGTTCAGTGTTTTAGATTCAATTAAGCTCCCATTCACTCGACAGCAGCAGACACACTTTTCTTTGGGGAACACTTCTCCAGTTCTCCTTTTCAAGACATTATTTTTAATGATAGCTAATGCAAATTACTCTACATGGCATTGAGCAAATGTAATTAAAAGAACTTAATGAATTGGTTAGTATACATATGACATGACACAAAACATAAATTATTGTACTATATATTTACATTTCACACTTTGCCCCAAATTCAGTCTTTAATTAATTCATGTAACATACTTATAGAAGGTGTGACAGACCTGGTCATGGTATTGATCACCACAGTTCACAGTTAAGTTCTATCATTAAAAAATAATAAAGGGGGACTAACAGACGTGCAGTTAAATAAAAACACAGGCATAATTATGAAGATAAAAATAAAATGAATAAAAAAAAAGTAAATTGAGTAATAATAAATTGAGATGCAGCATTGCCCAGAAAACAGCGTGTCACTAGTCATGTCTTCATGGTGGCTATTAAACGGCTAAGGAAAAGAACATCTAATAATTAGTGTCAGTCTATTAATACATATCATCATAGTTAGCCCCATAATTAATATAAGTCTTATAATTAGTATTCAGATTTTAACAATTAAGGAAGGCGCATTTTCTTCTGACTGTAATTACATGACATAATGACATAATCCTGATTATCTGCTACCAGTTGCAGGTCAGTGTACACGTTAATTATCTGCCAGACACTTGTGACTGATGCCAAAAGGTGGATCCAAAGGCAGCGGCCCTGTCACCCGTTAAGCGAGGCGGTTCCCATGGCGACTCGGGCCGAGCAGCTCACTTTTGTAGACATGATTGTAATTACATTAAATTGCGCTGCATCTCATCATTGTCTGCTTTGATGAGTCATTTCCCCCGGTGCGACCGCTGCGACACGAATCAGCCCGTTCTGCGAAGAAGTCACATGCTCACAGACTGCCAGCGACAGCAGGAGGAAGACGTCGACAAATTCATCTTTTTTTTAAAGATTTTTGCATTTATTTATATAGGACAATAAATAGAAAAAGAAAAGAGTAGAGGACTGACAGAAACAGTATGGCGAGCTATTGACCTATATAGTCCACACCTTAATCACTCCAGTATCAGGTCACAACCCCATTCCCCAAATGAAAAAAAAAAACATGAGCTGAACCAAGCCACAAATCACGAAGGCCTCGCTTTCCACACACACAGTAAAACCCTCTTCAACCCGGAAGGACCAGGAGAGCATATGTGGGGGTTTGCTGTGAACACGACCATACACGCTGCTTTGGAATGGCTGCATCCTTCTTTTTTTTTTTTTTTTTTTTTTTTATTTCCGCGCATGTTTCTCCTCTACCCACACATGTTCTCTCTCTGGCGCCTTCTCTTCCCTCGGATGTGATCATGTTGCTTGGTAACAGCAGAAGAATGATGAGAAGAGTAGGATGTGTTCGGGTGCCTCCTGTGTGATGTGATGTGTCTTCACATCATGTGAAGACCACACAGCCGCCGTGACGGCAGTTGTATTGTGTTTCCGTTCCGGTTTGAGCTGTGAGGAATATTAAAGGAAGTACGTCTTTGGGTGATTCTTGACTTTATAAACTTTTATGTCAGATTAGTTATGGCAAAGTTAGTGGCAAATCCAAAATAAAAAGCCAAACTACAGACAAATTGTCTTAATTCTAGCAGATTCAAATGTTAAATCTATCTATCTATCTATCTATCTATCTATCTATCTATCTATCTATCTATCTATCTATCTATCTATCTATCTATCTATCTATCTATCTATCTATCTATCTATCTATCTATCTATCTATCTATCTATCTATCTATCTATCTATCTATAAATTTGTGTCTTGAGTGGGAGTAAAAGTTCAGGCAAACACTAGTTTATGCTCCACTTTCCTGATATGAAGTCATTGTTGCAGAGACTGCCAATGTGCCGCCGATCTATTCTGGTCATAAATCAACATTTGAAATGTTAAATTGCTTCAGGAAAGAGCGGTCCATTCCTCACACAGAGCGATCTAGCTGTCTGCATGGTGGGATATGGAATCATATTTTATCTGCAAAACCGCGGTGATTAATTCACAGGGATATGGAGGCCGACTGATTAAATTGATCAATTGAAGTGTCTTTGTATACAGTATCTGCCTCATCTTCATCCCCGAAGCTGAAATGCATTTATAACTATGCAAAATCAGCACGTGTGATACCTAATGAATGCAGCAGTTATTCTGAGTCTAATGAAAAACCTCCTTTAAATTGCCAGAGGCTGTTTGTTGGTTAAAAATCACTCTTTACTCACCGTCTCGGCACACTGCGAATATTTCATTACTCCACAGCAGTTTTTCTAACTCGCATCTGACTCATTACAGCATCTTTAGAAAAAAAAGGTCAAAGCGCGGTTGCTAATGACAACCTGTGAGGCTGCTGCTCTGGGCGCGGCGTCGACGAGCCGCTGCCTCATTCGTAGGGATCAGTCGCCACCTGCTGTTTCGTATTCCTTGACTTCTGCATGCATGAGGTTGCCATGCCAACCGAAGGGGGCATTTCTGAAATCGGCAAGTTCTTTTTGCATCCGACAGCGATCAGGACAGTCAAAGCTGTAACTTGGATGCTTGTTGCCGTAACACTATGACATTTTATTGGCTGCTCATCTCAATAACTTTTTTTTTTATTAAGGTGACAATGAACTAATTATAGGTAATTTTACCAATTATCAATAATAATAGTCTACAAGTTATTAGTGGTATTAATCACAAGACATTTGAGTTAATATTTGTTCATTTTAATAATAAAAAAAATAAATAAAATGCTTTAAATTGGTTTAGGTTAGATGTTGTTTTAGCAATATAAAAAAACAATAATGAATAAACATATGGTGCCCACTAACAAATTCAGAAATATAATCATTCATTTGCAGCCATGTTGATAAACCTACTTTTCACTAATTCACAATAAGAATATTTAGGGCATGTAAAGCATGTGCCTACTGTGGTAAAATCAATGCTATATGTTGGTGAAATGGGAATCAAAAAAAGTTGTGTGTCATAGAATGAAAGTTAGAGTTTGGGGTTCGTATACATTCAGCTGATAGTGAGTCATTTTCAAAACAGACTTTTGTGCTGTTACAGTAAAAAGCACAGGTTGAATTATTAACGGCGTAAAGCCTCGCCATAATCATTCCTTCTGTCCATCAGGCGATTCCTTCATAATGCACTTAATATAGGTGGCTTTACAAAATCCAGTCCTTCTGTGCAAGAATGTATTTAAAAGTTGATGTGAAGCTTTGTACTTTAAATCAAATAGAAAATTTTACTGGAAATCAACAGAGAAACAGTGCCCCTGGAAGTAAAAAGACATAATTTGATATAGTGAAGATTGTAAAAGTTGTAGATATTCACTTGATATGAAAAAAAAAACTTTAATAGACTTAATAATGATGAACCATGTGCATGGTCACTCACTGACTTACTGCAGCCATCATTATTGTAATCATTAGCACTTGGCTTTAAAGTGTTTGCTTTTATACCGTGTAATTAAAAATATATATATGGCTGGTTTAAGTGACAGAAACAATAAAAATCATTAACTAGAAACAGGCCTAATATGAATACTAATTTGCAAGAATCTGGCCACAAAAGCAGCAGTTGTTTTTTTCCATTAGTGTTTTTATTCATACAGTGAGGGTGCTCATACATAATATTTTTTTTCTTCTATAAAATATATTACCTTTCAGTTCCTGAAAGCAAAACTAGATATAAATTATCAAGTTTCATTTGATAAGAAGCAACTCATTTTTCAAGTGTTAACCAAGGCAATCAACTGTATCGGCAGTCAACAGGCAACAAAGACGTTTTTTTCTTCTGTCTAGTGGAGCCACAGCGCTGCAGGGCCCCTGTCCACCGACACAAAAGACAACGGTCATTTGGATTTTTCTAAAGTAGCAAATACTGTTAAAATACTGTAGCCACAGAAAAAGGGGTTTTCACGTGAGAGGAAAGCGAAGACAGAAACACAGTCAGGGTGAAGAGGGAGGGACACATGAAGGTGGTGAGCACTGTCACGCCGCTGTCTTAGCCTTTCTCCCTTCCGCATGTCTTTTCCCTTCGTTTTTTCCTCATTGGATGATATGCTGCACGGTCGTCACGACGACGCTTCGGGCCAGACGGCACAAGTTAAATTTCACGGGCATCACAACAACTCGCTTTGACCGGGCGCTGAGTTGATGCTGTCTGTAAAGTAGCACCGGAAAGACACCATTCAGTAACACACAGCAATACACAACAATGTAAGTCATGGTGATACCAGTGCAGTAATATACTGTAGATGTTCATTTTTCACTTGACTCACAAGTATCACACACACACACAAATAAGAACAGAGAGACATGTACCAGACAAGTCCAGTGACTTATTTCTGTTTTGTGGTAGTCTAGGTTTTTTCACGGGGGGTTTGCGATTTGGGGGCTTCTCAACATTATTAGGGCTTTCCCTGTCGGTGCCTGAGTGCAGTGAGGACAGAAAACACAAATAAACAGTTAGATACAAATGATTTACACACACATCGGTTTGTCTTTATACACGAAACATACAGTAACCAGTACACGTATATAACAGTATGTAAAGTGCAGGAAGGACTGGATGTACCTGTGTCACATGACATGGCCTTTCTGTTCCGCTGTGGTTTCACAGGAGCCTGAACTCTCAGTCCTTCATCACCTGAACAACATGTGTGAAAATTATATTGTTATATTAATTGAATCATGCACACATACACTTATACACACACATTTATATACACCACAAAACCACAAACTCATGCTCCACAGATCAACCACTTTATTTGTGTTTTGGGGGCAGCTACCTTGGCTTGCAGCTCTGTCTGGAGGTCTATGCACAGGTCTGCTGGCAGGAGGTGGCACAGGAGGAGGAGGTAAGTTCCTCTCGTTGACTGACTCTTTTGCAAAAGTCACATACGAGGACGTCTTTGGCTGAACGGGAAACACGAACAGATCACGAGGGCACAGGCAGTAACGGCGCACAAAAAGTATATTTTGACTGGAACAAATGAGACAAACGGAACCAAACCTTTTCAGGAATTGGAGGAGGGTGACCCTCTGAATCTCTTCTTTTCTCTCTCTTTTCCATTTTCCCAGGATCCCGCTCGGTGTCTCCTTCCTCCTCTGCAACTGCGGATTAAAGAGAAGGGCCTGTCACGTACAGGAGGCGTGTAATTTGTTTACACACAAAGCCTCTGTTCGGATCCTCCTGTCTAATAGCGGCACATTAGTAGGGATTACGGTGCCGTACCTGGTAGCGCGTCGGCGCTCTCCAGCCGATGTCGCTGCCTCAGCTTGGACAGGGCGGGTTTGCTGCTCTGCGGCGGGGGGTCGGGCTTAGACGCGCAGGGAGCCGCCCGGCTCACAGGGGGCCCTCCACCCGTAGTGCTGCTGCTGCCGCTCCTCCAGCCTTCTGGGAAAACTCCGCCGACATCCACGCATGCTGGCCGCTCTCCCTGTGGGTCCGGCTGACTCTGGTGCCAGTCTGAGTCCGTCGCCTCTGGGCTCTTCAGGGGATCTGTCTCCTGCTTGGGCGAGGGCGTCCTGTCAGACGGGTACGGAGGCAGCGGCCTCTGGGCCAACTGGAGCGTCTGGACCTGTCTGTCCGGCTTCCTGCCCGCATGTCTGCTCTCAGCCCGCTGATTATCCACCTGTATGTCCGCGGGCCTGTTCTCTGACCACGACCTGTCTATCTGCCTCCCGCCCAGCCACTGTCTCTCTATCTTCCTGTCAATCTGCCGCTGGGTGTGCGTGTCCACGGTCCACTGTCTCTCCATGTATCTCTCCGGGTGTTTGCCCTCGGCCCAGTGCCTGTCCATTGTTCTCGCCTCTCCGAAATTTCTTTCTTGTAAAGTTCTTTCTTGCGGCCTTTCCACGTGTTGATCGCTCCTCCTCCCGTCCAGCCGCTGCTTGTCGGCGTGCAGCACCTCCGTTGTCCTCTGTTTGTCATCCGCCCAGAACTTGTCTGACGCTACAGGCGGATCCAGCACAGCCTCCGCTTCAGATTTCTGGAAAACACAATGCCAAGATGCAAAAGGCTCAGGGCCTCTGGGTCTGCAGAGCTCCCCCCTCCGGGTTGAAACTTTCCATGGGAAGTTTAGGAGTATTGGAAATCTTTATATGTGACACAGCAGATTTATTTTGTAGAACTCTCGACTGCTAATTGTTTTTAGCCTTGAGGACATTTTTGGCACTCTGCAATATGCTGCTACATTTTTTTTTAACATTCTTCATGTCTGTTTTTTCCACAATATTTACACAAACACAAAGACTTTCCTTCAGCATTAGCTTGTGAGAAATGCTTCCGCACAACAGATGGCGAATGTGTCATTTTTTTGTAGATAATAACCAAAAAAAGCTTGAAAAACACTAATGTGATGGCATGAACAGAAATATAGTTAGCTAAACAACTGCAATGGTCTCAGAATACTTGACAAGTGATGTATACATTTCTGTTTGGTTACACAAAAAGGTTAATAAGATGAAAACAGCTTGAAATTAGTTTAATTTGAAATTAATTTACCAGCTACTAGCCACATAAACACATTTTTATTTAATATTTGCAATTCAAACATTTATGTCATTATAGATCAAATATATTTACCGTTTTATCAAAACTTATTTGACTTTATATAGTCCACAAGCTCAAAAGTGTGGCCTCCACTATATTATGAATGTTTTCTGTAATCTGTACAAATGTTTTCTTGTTGTTTTCTGACTGCCACATTAGGATTTGTAGGTCCTTGTAAACGTAAATGTATTTATCTTATAATCAAAGAGCTGATTTTACCTGATGCAAACTTCCAGCACAATGAATACTTGTAGCAGCCGACTGCGCTTCTTTGGGAGAATAAAAGGGGTGTTTGCTTCCTCCCACGCCTGGATGAGGAATGCCCGGCACTGGCGGGGGACTTAAGACGAGCGTATTCTTGGCCTCAGCCGCCTCGCCGGGGGATGCGGCTCTGGCGGCAGACCTCGGGGGCTGTAAGAGGGTGTATACATTCTCTGTGGCTGTCCTAAAAGATGCAAGACAATTAAAACATTAGCCTGCATGCGGCACTCGCAACACATTCTCCTAATGCTTCTCAAAATACAGACTTAATACTCGGCTGCAGCATACCCCAGCTTCAAATGAACTAAACGGAACTGAAGTCTGGTTGTGAAGTATCACTTTTCTGGTAAAAACCAGCTCCCTAGCTGTCCTAATCTGAGTGTGACACGCGACGTGTTCGTTTCTAATCACTCGGCTGACGGGTGGATCTAGAATCAGAGCTGCCAGCTGTCATCTTCATCTGTGTACACACTGGTCTTATCAACAAAGAAACAGAGATTTAGAGTGATATTTGTCTGGGTATTTGTGGAGTTCAGGACTGCTGTCCTTGTAAGAACCAAAAAGAGATTACCAGGAAAAAAAAAACGTGAAGACGTCGAGCAGAATGTGGAAGAAAATGAACTGGTCTGTCGTGATGTGGTGTGTTATGCATGTGGTGCCTATATGGGCTTTGTGTTGTAAGTATAATCCAGACCTTTCTGAAGAACGATGGAGTGCACGAGTGTGTGTTTGTGACAATACCTGTACACGTACCCTGTGGGCGCCGTGGCAACGGTGTGGCAACCGTCTCCGTAAACCTCCACTTCAGACTCCGACGCCTGATTGGTCAGAGTTTGATTGCGGTTCTTACGGAACCCGAAGATGGCCAGCATGTTTCTCCGCTTCTTCCTCCTTAGTGAGTGAGCTTTGTGCAGAGAGGAGAGCTGACTGCAAGAGACGAGAGGGAAAAAGCCGCACCTGAGTCATCTCTGCCAAGACGACATTGAATTCATCAGCAATTTTGTCTGTTTCTGGTACATCATCAACTTGAAACGCTGCTAGGCTACACCGTGATGACATGCACTTTTTTTTTTTTTTTTATAAATATAATCATATTAGCACAGACATAACCTCATAATCTGCAGTGTTTTTAAGTATAGTTTTTGGGTCTTTTGCTGTTATTTGAGAGATAGCAGAAGGGGGAGGTAAAGAGAAGGGGAATGATATGCAGGAGGGGGCTGCATACCATTCCAGCCAGATTGAATGGCTGCAATGAGGACTGTAATGGCTACATATCGGGCGAAAACATTATTCTGATAAGATGTGACCTCTGTGAGCCACTTCACTTTTGGCGGGTGTGTTGTTGGGGACCCATGAAAACGCAGTGGCAACAACAAACTTCACATGTTGGCCAACATTTTGAGATCTACTCAAAGATCTCAAACAATTTTTACTTCCACAAAATGAAAATTTGTCTTAAATATTGTCCACAAAGGAGCGAACCATAACTGAGGCAAATGGTGGTCGCACCAGAGACCCCCCAGGGGGAGTGCTTACTTCACAGATCTATCACCATTCAGTATCTGGTATATGTTGAGATTTGTGAACATTATTTGAGAGAAATGGTTATTAAATCATTAAAATGGAAGCAAAAACAGAAATGTTGCATTCAAATTCCTGTTCAGTTTATATATCGCCTCATCACTTTGTGATATTCCAACCACTTTGGTGGACATATGATGTCTGAATGACCATTTGTGCAATAGCTGGTGCTGTAGCAGTGTCATCAACCTAAAAAAACATAAATCTCTGTCTGTACAGGATATGCAGTATGTTTGTATGACTGTTGTGAACGTTTATCTAATTAACTTTATCGTGCTGCTGAGCACTGAAGGAAGTGCAGGGTTAGGTGTAAAGTCAGAAATAGTCAATTCAATGAGGTTTAACTGAACAGTAAAGCTGTGCTATGGGCACAGAAATTGTAAGAGATACCACTGGAGAAGTTAAGCAGGTGGCCCTGAGGAATTTCTCATCCCTTTAAGAGAAGCAGGACACTGATCTACCTGTGGCAAAAAAATCTTCTCTTCCTGCAGACAAGTCTCAAGACTCTTTTGATCGACATGCAGTCACCCAGTGAAACGTGTCAACCTGCAGTGCTCCGACCGGACGGAGCCAGCTCCACCATTCATCAGCGATTAACACCATCTATGTTGCATGTGAACAAAGATGATGAACAGAAGAGCAACTAAAGCTGCCTCTGAACATACAAGCAGGTAGAATAAGCCATGGGATGACTTTTAACACAATGGTCAGAGCAACAAAACCTGAAGTAATTTTATACAACAAGCTATCAATCTGGAAATCAATCTGAATACGAGATAATACTGATCAATAAACACAGAGAGAGTGATCGAATGCATTCACTATCTGCAGAATTATTTAATCATTATAGAGATTTTATGTCTGATAGATTTCTACTGAAGCCACAATCTTCCTGTGCTTTTCCTGTAATGTGTCGTTTTTGTATTTTGTTATGTCCCTTTCTTGGCTTGCGACTGAAACCGTGTTCTCTTGTAGTTACACACTAAAATATGGAATAGATTAATACAAATATTCTCTCATTGAAATAATATATTTTCATATAATGTTTTTAGTTGAGATTTGTCTTTATTCCTGTTCTTGCATTTCAACCACAAAGTTCTTTTCATTTCAGTAAACTACGAATATCCACATTTCATCCCTCCATTCTTTTGTCACAAGTAGCTACAACTTTTGTAGAAATTGCTCCTTGCTGGTGCATTACACAGGGACAACAGAAAATGCAAAAACGTAATTTACTCACAAGCTGCACTGTGTTATTCTGCTCACAGCCCTGCAACAATAACTTTGAGGCGACAAAATGCTCACTGTAAGTTGATTTTCAAAGCCAGGGAAATAAATGGAAGATAACGACTCGGAAAGTAGGAACTCAATCTAAAGGATGCGCGATATGGGGATGTTCTGCAAGAACTGAAGGCACAAGTAAACAGTGAAGGGAAGTCTTACCTATCAGGCAGGACTCTTTTAGTGTAGAAATCCGGGATTCCATCATCAAGAGGGCTTATTCCTCCATTTTCACTGCAATGCTGCACACACAGACACAAACTCTCACTTCACTTGCAGGTTTCATTTGTAAATGCTCTATATGCAATAAAACAAATGGATTACACTGGCTTTAGCAAGATGATATAATCGAACTGCAGCTGCCCACTTTGTATAGATTACCTCAGACAAAGACAGCAGTCACTGCCAGCAGGCATGAACATTAGGAAATGGGAATAGGAAGTGCTCGGTGATAGATAGACGAATGGAGGGATTCATGTGCTCGGTGTTGCCCCATGTCGACCCCTACTCACTGTCTCAGCAGGAATGTGTCCTCCTTTGTGCCGTCGCGGAGGCCTCGGCCGAACCCGTGTCACATGATGGAGAGGCAAACCCTGCGTGGGCAACTCTGACAGGCCCTCCCAGGATGCAGAGCGGGACAGCGGCGAGGAGTATGACGGCACCGAGGGCGGCGGAGAGGAGCTGGAGTCATCGCACAGGCCTGGCGGCAAAAACAGAGACGAAAGGATTATAGAAGACGTGAGAGGGGGAAAAAAACTGAGAGGGCACAGCCAAGGAGACGAGAAGAGGAATAACATTCATGCTTGAAAGTCATGTTAAAGACTTGGCTCAGGCAGGCCATATTCAACCGGCCATTAACAGGCTTCTCAGATGGAGATACGGGAAAAGGAACAAAAAAAAGAAAAGGCTCAACAGAAAATACACTAATGCAGCACTGAAAGAGGATAGGATGGGGTCAGCTAGACGAGAGAAGGATGAAAGGATATACAGCAGTACTCACTCAGTCTGGTGGAGACAGGTCGTATTCGTCTTGTTCTTGAGCTGTGCTTCTTAATGGCTATCGTGTCCTGTGAGCAAAACTCAATATTTAGATGCTGAAGGGGGAAGACACAAAAGCCAGGGACGGGTCAACAGGAGTGAATTACACAGGCACTCCTTCAGGCCAAACAGTGCTTTTGTCAGCAGAGTTATGTCAAATCAAGTAATTCTAAAAGCCTTTTAATGTTGAAGTGCTTCACAAAATTCCACGAAAAATATACATACATAGTATTTGAAAAAAAGGAAGTACGAATTTACAGATAAACATTAAGATATATAAAGTGGATTATTACAAAAAACAACTTTTTCTAGATAAATAAGTGGCAGAAAAAAATGATAATAGAACATCTGAATGCTACTGAAAACTTGATCTAATTATTATTCTTAAATTATTATAATTATTATTTTCTAATTATTAATCTCAGACAGTGTCATACTTTCTTACATAGATTGTAAATAAATATACTGTCCTTGTGTATAATTTGATAAAGAGAATGCATATAAAGTGACAAAAGAATGGGACCTAGGATGGATCCTTGAGGGATTCCACAGGATGTACCAGCTAAGGGGGGGATTGACAATTATTAAAGGAATGTTAAGACTGTACTCTGAAGCCCATTAAAATGAGCAAACTTACCAGCATGCAGGGATAAGTAGGTCACTTAAGACCACCACAAGGACAGAATTAGCACATTCACTTCTGGAGAAACAAATTCTGATTCTGAAGCCTCGGCCCTGTCTAAAACCTGTCTAACGAAACACTGCAGGACATAAAGAGAGAGTTGTTGGGATAATTACTGTGAAACTGGCTCTAAAATTATCTATAGACTCAAGTGATTTTATTAAAAATAGCCTCAAGCTTATGGCAGATATTCAAGATGATGTCAGAGGAATAGTTTAATCCTGCAATTTAACCTGTTTTCTTATAAATATTCGGCTGCTCACTTTGAGCAGCTGTATCCAATTTATTCATTTTGACTTTTGCTTCACACTCCTTTATTTCCAGCACTACGAGTGAGTTTGTCTAGGCAAGTTAAGTTTCAGGTTCAGTTTTCTCACTTTTAGAGAGGCAATTTAATAAAGCGAAATATTTGAGCAGGTGGAACAGAAATAAAAGCCCCTCTATAGGTAAGAGAATGAGGCTATACTTTATTATAATGAACAAAAGAGAATTTAATGTCAGTCAAGCTTACGATGCAATACTGCATTTCAATCGAGCTGATCAGTTTCTAAAGGCCAGAGCTCAACTGTATTGACGAAACATCACCGGTCCACGTTGTTAAAACTGTTCCTGTGATGTGGCAAAGTTCGAGCCTTTTCAAAATTTGACCTTTAACTGAGGAGCTCCTCTCCAGACAGGCGCTGCATCATTTCAATCACTAAACCCCACAGGAAACATCCAGCATTCTTTTACATTTAGCCTGAACTAAACCAGCAGCGTTTGGTTAGTTGCTGTATTGAAGGCCTTAATATATCGCTTTTTAAAAAAAGATGATACACCGCTCAGAGAATACATAAGCCACATTAGCCGGGATGTTAAAATATTTAGGATGGATATTATTGACATAAGATCACAGGCCCACAGACACATCTAGACATACTATGCTGGTGCTGAGCTCCTCATCCGTGATGTCCAGAGAGTCCCTGTGTCTGTTAAACCTCCAGGCTGTTCCATCCTCACACGGCCCCTCCCAGCGCTTCAGATGAGACACCTGTCGGGTCTGAGACAGACAGCTCCATTATTCCTTTGACACACACCCATTCACCTCTAATTCTCTCCGACTGACAATTACTTATTACTGTATTTACAAGTGTCTTATGGGTGGCGTAGAGCTCCTGCAGGATTTGGTCCACGATGGAGTTTGTGAGGTACGAGACCACTGACAGTTTCACTTCTCTGCGCAAGATTGGGTTAGAGGGAAAAGGGTGGGACAGGTATAAAGAGGTTTAGTAAAAGTGAGAGCAAATCAATAAACGCTGTATCAAATTCAGACTGGCTGACATCACGCTCTTACTCCAGGGCTCGGTGAATGTCCTGCGCTGCCCTCTCCATCAGGGCCGTGCGAATGGCGGAGCGAGGGATGGACACGCGCTCGGAGACGGATGAGAGCGTCGGGCTCAATCGCTCCGCCGCGGTAGACGATAAAGGACAGAGCTCGCGGCAGAGAGACACCATCGAGTCCACAATCACCTGCGAACGACGCCACCGTTCAGTAACTCCATCGTTTGTTACGGATCGCCGGAGCGAGTAGGGGGCCGTTAGATCTAACCTGAAGCTCCTTGTCGGCGGCTTTGGCGAGTTCACCAGCAAGAGAGTCCAGCCTCTGGCGCACGGGCCCGTCCACGGACAGCACGTGGGCCAGCTCGCACAGTGACGGGTAGAGCTGGGGTCATCAGAGAGAAAACGCGTTCAGGTTGCTGCGAGGCCGCTACGCAGACAGCGTGCCATGCGTGCATTTTCACATCACTCACCGCGCGGGAGTTCCGCGCCTCTTTTAGCACTTGCTTAGCAGCCTGAATCTCCTCCATCTCTCCGGCGCCGCGTAGAATACACACCTGCTGCTGGACACGCACGCAGAGGCGCTCCATCACCTTGGAAACAGATGAGTGTTACACGTGACATAAAACATGAGACTGGTACGTGGTGGTGTCGTGTTCACGCGTTAACGCACCTGTTCGGCGGTGCTCGTGACCAGGCCTTGGTGCAGCCTCAGAGCCTGTCTCTGAGAGAAGCGCTGGGTCTGGTTGTTCCTCACCAGAGAACGCTGGATCTGCACACCAGAGCGGCCCAGAGTTATTATATATCATCAGACGTGGTGATGGAAAACATGAAAACATGCGGACTGACAGAAAAGACAAGGTGTGTTGTTGCAGAGGAAACAAAGTGAAAGAATGCAGGAAAGGAGCTGCTTTTGTCTGTATTTAGATTATTTATTTACCTGGAGAATCTGAAAATGTGACCACTCTGCTCAAAACTATATTGATTTCTTCAGCAGCAGGATTTTTATGATGAAAATGAATCTTTGGTGGAATAGTGCCTCAGATACCCTCACTCCTACAGTTTTTCTCTCCTTCTGTTATTTTAGCCACATGGCCATGATCTCCTGAGGTGGCCATGAAATGTGTTCATGACACACACCAGGAGGATTTGTCATAAATTTGACTTTACCTTTGTGTTTTGTGCTAATTAGCAAGTGTCATCATGCTTTTATACTCAACTAAGATGTGCTAGCATTGAACTCAAAATACTTGTTCAAGACTATCGCAATACCCATGATTTTTTTTCTATAACAATAAACACTCATCGCTAAATGAATCAATCAAACATCTACTTTTGAAAAATACGAGAATTATCTAACAAAAACTCAGCAATGTGCTAGTGTTGTTTGTTCAATGTAGTAGAACCACACAACTTTCAATTTTAATAACGCTAAACTCTGATTGGTGCAGGGAAATCTATGACATCACTGTGTCCAAACTGAGCTCCACCCTCTTTGAAGCACAAAGAAAAATAGAAATCTCTCACACATAACTAAAACTGCTCTAACTTTGGCAGGAAGTGGTGTATTTATGTAGGATCACATCGCTCATAGTAAGAGTATGACTGAAAAAATAGTTTTTCTGGGCCTTTAAATACTCACGATAGCGTATTGTTCTTGCTAAATGCAGCCTAAATCTCTACTTATTTCTGATCCCAATCAGAGAATCTACAACTAATAACATGTTGCTGCCATCAGTGGTATACCTTCAAATTTCTCATTGGTTAAACTTTCCATTTTTTTTTCTAACAATGACTGTAGGAACCTTGGTCAGTGCCTGCTCTGTCCTCTCTGGGGCGCTGCGGTACGCCTGGCTGATGTCACTGAGGGGTAGAGGCATGTACTGCAGGGTGAAATTACTAAGCAAGGAAAGATCAAAAAAGGAAAGAAGAACAGAGGGTTGGAGTTATTGCAGGAGACAGTAACAGACTACAGAGAGAAAATAGAGTAGGTTTCAGATTCAGGGGTTAGTTAAGTTTAATATCCCTAACCGGACTGTGCACATCCCAAAATATCCCTCCACGCTATGTGGCAAATGAGTAATACTTTGATCTTTGCAACCATGTCATCCTCAGCCTAAAGGTTTGTCTGGACCATTTAAGATAGCGGAAGTGGAAAAAAAAACATTTGCATGGCATATTACAAATTTTAACATGTTTAAATGTTCTATCACCTTCTATCATTGTTGGTAAAAATCAATACCGTTCATGCAGCTTATATAGTTATTGTACATGTATAACAGGCATCTTCTTATATACTGACAAAAATCATCAACTCTCTGACTCCATGAGCTTTGGGTGCATATAAATAGAAACATGGATTCAGGGTTTGATTTAAATACTTAGGAGTGAAATTAGCAACTTTATGAATGTGTGAATAATGTAGAGGTTTTAATGCTCTTACTGTTCGAGTGCTCGGGCCACATCGAGAAACCCTGCTGCAGAGGTGTTGTTGCGGTCCCATGTCACACTCCTGCAGGGCCGAGTTGTGAGTAGAAATGATTTACTGCAGAAAATACAGACCCCCCTCCCTTGCCCCTCATTCCATATATTATTCCGTGCTGACATGTGGAGTCTCTCGGCTCATGCATTCACCCACAGGACGCACATGTACTGGCAGCTTCACCTGAGCGTGGTGTTGATCTGCAGCGCTTTGCTCAACATTTTGGCTCCGATGTCGTCCATGTTGTTCCCGCTCAAGTCCACTTTTCTCAGGCAGGTGTTGCTGCCCAGAGCGTTGACCAGCACGGTGCCCCGGGAGCGAAGGCGTGAGTCAGACAGGGAAAGAGTCTGCAGGGCCTGGAGAAGCAGAGGGGGGAATACACAACAGGAATAAATGAGGTAGGAAAAAAAAGAACAGGGGACTGAAGAGGATAAAGTGTAGGGTTGAAATTTACTGCATAGTGAGGTGCCTGCTCACCAACATTCATTCTGTATACATGAATTATTTACCATATGTATGTGTCTTGATATGGACACTGTGCCCACAAGGGTAACAGTAATAATTAATGACACAATGACACGTCTACAGTGTAACATAATGCAAAAATTGTTTCCTTTTTCCTTTTTAAGCTTTTGTCCATGTTATCACTCACACAATCCTCTTCTTGTATGAGCTGAACCATCTTCTGCAAGACCTCATCCAGAACCCTGCAGATACAAGCCGTGGAGACAAGGACAGGGACTGGATGAGCTGACGCGACTCATTTCCTGTCACTAGCAAGCTGCCTATCCCGAGAGGAAGGAGCCGATAATGTGACACACACACACACACACACACACACATGCTACCTTTTGCATTTACACAAGTAACATACACGTGACATAGAGAACCAGCAGGACCTGTTTTTGATGTTGAAGTTCTTGCCAAGATGAAGGTGTTTGAGGGAGGGGTGTATGGAGAGGGCTGGCAGGACTGTGAGCAAGTCTGCATCGAGACCTGTATACACACACACACACACACACACACATACACACACGTTAATGTGACTTGATACATCAGCAGCTCACTCAAAATTTGGAACAAAGGTCAGGGGTCAGGGAGGGATGTGCTGCAGAACGCCACGGTACCATTGTCTGAGATATCCAGAGTGCCGATAGAGGAGACCCTGGGGAAGAGTTCCTGGATCACAGCAGCCCCTGCAGACCTGAGCTGAAGTGAGAGACGCAGCGAGAGTGAGACACAGGGCAAATCTACATGTGTTCAGACAGGAATCACAGTAATTCTAAGTTCAATCTTCAGGGAATTGTTCTATTTTTCCACAGTTAGGCAAACTCTTCTCATGTCTCTGCAAGCAATCTGAAGGTTTTGTTGAGCAGTGAGCTCAGCCTTGTTTTAACCGGGATAAAATTCTTCTTTTAATAAATGCTGCCAGTGATCTCACTGGAATACATAATGAAATGTGATTAAAACATTTACTGAAATTGTAGTATAGTATTTTATTAATGCTACATTTTTATTTCAATAATAAATAGAACATTTCTTTAACAACAGTTACTGATATGCAACATGAATATTAATTGCCCTAATTTTGGTCTCCGCCAATTCCTGAGGAAGATATATCTCTTTCCGCTAAATGTTCACCAGTTTATCTCTAAATTTGTCTGTTTTTGTCTCTAGACAGGAAGTGTTTATACAGATGACGCAGGGAGGGTGAACCAAAACTGGAAAGATGGAGGCTGCAAACCCAACAAACGAATTATTACTAAGCAATAGTTAGATACGTCATACTATTCCATGCCAAGAATCAGATGAGAATATTACCACTCGCACATTTGTCTGCTAAATATAAAGCCACAGCCGGCAGCAGGTTAATCTTCATTTAACATGAAGACTGGAAACGCAGAGCTCTGCAAAATCTGCCAACCAACACCTCTTAAGCTCATTAACACGATCACTGAATAAAGCAAAGGAACAAAAAAAAAGTTTCATTTTCCAATGCAGGATTATGCGCCAGTGAAGTGCTGCCATCACCAAACCGTCAGACTTTTGAAAGCGACTTCTCCCGAGTCACAACAATGTTTTAACGATTTCTTGTAACTGCATTAAGAGACATAAAAAAGTGCAATTTACACACAACTTTATCTCCCAAAACACTCCTCCACTGTTTGTGAGATTAATCCGTAGCATTTTGCTGCAATGTGCATTTTTTTCTGATTCTTCCACAGTTTACAAGTATTTCCACTACTCTGAATGACAAGAGGAAAGGCACGTATCTTCTTGACTTGAAGCCATTACAAAGTAGAGATGGACTCTCACCTCACAGCCACTGATGTCCAGATAAAGGTCATTGATATGAGGATTGGAGGTTAACCCTGTTAGGACGGCCCTGCAGAGTCGGTGAAAAGAGAAATGAGTGAAGGACAAGGAGGGGAAGCCATAAAGGCTCAGCTGAGCATATCCACATGCAAGAGTTTGGATAAAAGGGAGCAGATTTGGAGAGGGAATATGACTTGGCAAGGCTGGTACCTCAGAACATCAGGGGGCAGCTTCATAGACGCCAGGCTGACATGAGTGAGGCTGAAGGCCGAACTGAAGAATTGACGGAACAACGGCAGCGTGTCCTTCACTTTTCTATTGGATCGAAAAAAAAAAAAAAAACACAGATGAAAGACAGGAGGAGAAGTGAAGAGATGACAGAGATACCGGGACGAGATATAATTGGCTTCACCGAAGAAGTCACATTGTTGACGTATGAGTGCCTCGCTGAGTGCGGCGCACTGACATAGAGTGAGGAATACGAGTGAGTATTGCTTTGGTGTAAGAGTGGGGTCAAATGATAGATAGCTCAGCTTAAATATTCATGAGTCTTATCTATTCAGACAGCGCCGAGGGTTCTCGTTTTAAATGGCGGAAGACACACCCACAGAGGAAACACAATGTCCCAGTGATTCCCATAAAGCTCATTTCTAATTTCCCATTAAGCAAGAGATGCGGATAATGACAGACTGAAGAGGAGAGAGAGAGAGAGAGAGGTGGGATGAAGCTTTTCAGGTGAAATAAAGAGGATATTCTTCCCAGATTTAGATTCGCAGCTGCCTTCATTGTTTAGGTAATCTTAGAGATATGACTAACCTGTGAGAAAAGGAGTTTTTGGAAAGATTCAGAAAGGAGAGATCAGCACAACAGCCCCTCAGAAGAGCCCCAAATAGCTGCGTGAGACACAGGGTGGAAGCGGTTAATCCGAGCCCTGCACGGAGACGGTCGACATCACAGCACGTTGCACATTTGACTATGACCAGACATTAAACGCTCACCGAGTCCACAGAGCAGTCCGTGCCTGACAGATCCAAATGAACCAGGCAGTTGGGCTGCGACAAGAAGAGATACAAGTTCTGCAAACGGAGAGAGCGTCGCATTAAAAGTGGGAAAGCGAACATAGAAATGGAAGAGTGTGTTTTGTGCACGTTCTAACCGAGGCGTCCTCCCCTGACAGGATCCCCGGGTTCTTGCTCAGGTCCAGGTGCAGCAGGGAGTTGGAGTACTCGTCACTGGAGCACAGAGCCTGGGAGAGAGACACCACTCCTGGTAGAAAGAGAGAGGGGGGGGGGTGTACAATATTAAAAGCCCTCACTCTCAAAACATTTTGTGTTCTTAAATTATTCATTCACATCTGCAGCAGGTATCCGTGGCTGCGATGTGGAGCGGCGTGGGGTGTCTGCCTGGTTCAATGTTATATTTAAATTATCCATTGAGTACACGGTGAGATGAGACAGTGACAGAAGGTTTGCTGCCTGCAGAGTAGCACCAGACATAAGTTAATATGGAATCGTAGCGGAATGAAGCAACATGAGCCCCCCTGGAGGGGAGAATCATCTGGAGGTTTGGATGTTTTATATTCCCTAGCAAACAATCTAATTATTAAAACAGTTGTGGGTGTTAATTAACTCATTTTCACCTAGCTGTGGTGAGATAATGTCGCGCGTTGTGGGGAAACCCTGCGAACTGCGGAAACAACTGAAATGACTGATCTTTAAAGAGGGAGAACAGGGGAGAAATGAGTGTGGAGGGCCCAAACCTTTGGAGGTGAGCGAGGTCTTGGAGAGGTTGAGGAGACGGAGTCCCTTACTGAGGCGACAAACCTGCTGAATTAAATTGGACACGCCTACAGCGGGAATAGAAGAGAGAATGTGTGAAGTGACACAAGAAGACATGTTTGAACTCTTGTTTCACTTGTTAACACTAAAGTGTAGCTGCAATCTGATTCTCTCAAATTTTTGTTTTCTTCTGTTTTACATGCTCATTGGATTAAAGTATTGAGGTGGTTTAAGAAAAAAATGTAAAAAAAAATGTGGCTGTTCTGAGGGTTTTTTTTGTAATTGGAGGCCTTTCCTTAACTATTTTGAGAATTCATTTATTTAATCTAATAACTATTTCTAATGGGAAAAGCCCCCATCATCTTTGAATTTCTTCTTTCATCTTGGTCTTTAACACAGAAGAACTAAAATGAAGTGCATATCGAAAACTATTGACATATTGCCAATTTATGAAAGAATTATTAATAATTATTCCATTGTGTTAAGTAGACCTTGTTCATGCAAGATTTATATTTAGACCTACAGCTCAGATCAGCTGATTTGCACAAACACCTTCTCCAGCATAGAGCAGCTGATTTTCCACCGTACCTTGGTTGTCCAGTGAGTTGTGGGCCAAATTGAGCGAGTGGATGACAGAAGAAGGGTTCTCTGAAAGAGCAGCTGACATCTTCTGTGGGAAGTCTCTGCAAAGTCAACATTTAGATCCAGACAACCGTTACAGCCGTTCAGCTTAGCACTGCTATTCAATTGAGGGACTTACCAAGAGCCAGAATTAAAAACTCACGCTTTTAATCCTGCGTTCTCCAGCGTGATCTCCTCCAGGCTGCAGGATTTACTGACCGTATGCAGGACCTGTTCTGTGACCTCTGACCCCTGCAGCAAACAGGAAACATTTCAACTTTTTCACTTTTAACGCTTAAAGCCTCATTCAGCGATACAAAAAAGTTTGCCCTTACTATGCGCAGGTCTTTGCAGTACAGTTTAGTGAACCAGGTGTTGTACGCCATCGACGCGACGATCACCGCCAAATCCCTGCAAGAGATAAAGCTTCGGTAAACGTCACGCACACTTAGGACATACTCATTTTTAACCCTCTCTCACCTGCTCTCCAGGTGGCTGAAGTCCAGCAGGTTAAACTCTCGGTTGTCCTGGGAGTGATAGATGGTGTCCACGTCCTAGGAGCAACATTAGCCATTAACGTGCATGCTGCGGCATGTGACCCTCCCCACATTCTGTGGACAGGCGCCGTATGTAACACTGGAAAGCACTCGCAGCGACACAGGCACAGTCCCACAGCGCTTACCCACTGCACTTCCTCTTTGCAGCTGATGCCATTATAGTCGCACAGAGCAGCGTAGGTCTCTGAGAAGCCTCCTGAGAGAGGGGGAAAACACACCAAAAAAAAAAAGAGTCTTAGAGTCTCAGATAATGCGAACAGCTGCTTCCTTCAGCGCTGAAGGGGAGAAAGGGCAGGAAAATGAGCGGAGAAACAACTTCCAAATTATCAGTCTTTTTTTTTTGTGTGACAGAGCAATTTATAAAAGGACATCTGGGAGACCATTTATGAAGTGTGCGAGCCAACTTCCTCTCCAGTGTGCCAGTGGGTGCGCGTGTGCGTGTGCATGCATGTGGAAATTTCCCATGTCTGATAATGATGTCTCCTTTACCACAGGCCCTCTGTGTTTCCACTGAATTCTCTGAGCTGGGCGAATACTTCCTGCTGCCCTCAGAAAGGTCACTGTCTGAATGACAGATGGAGGGGCTGCAACGATAAAAGAAACACACGCGCTGTAAAGAATCATTTATCCATGGATTATTGGCGAAATAAAGGTCATCGTTCTCTGAACTTTCCGATCATCACACACTCCACAGATGTGTGTCACTTACGCAAAAATGGAGTTGTTGAATATACGAGACAGCGCAAAGTTGATATGGCTGACCACATGATTGAGGTGCTCCCGTGCCTCGAACCTCAGGGTAAAGCTGGACTTGTCAGTGTCGATAATAACCTGCACAGAGAATGGAATTGTTAGTGATTTACAACGGTCGAGAGAAACTTAATAGGAGTGCACCGACAGCCGCTACAGGCTGCTTTGATAAATGCTTTCAATGTTTGTCATTCCTTGAAGGCCAAAATGATGTAACCACTCATCAATTAGATGTAACAATGCACACAGAGTTGAGTATTAGGGTTAAAAAATTCACCTGGTGTTCCGGGTGAGAATTCAAAGCTCGAATCTCCAGGAAGTTAAACGTGGTTTCGACCTGTTGTGGCACACACACAAAGTTGAGGGATTTAAGGTTTCAGATGTCACCAAGGAGGAAAAGGCTTTAAACGAACTGGAGACAAAGAGCAGCATGGAATGGAGTACCTTAGCGGGAATCTTTGGTGCCAGGAAATAGAGGCGCCATGTTGTGAGGACCTGAGGAAGGAGAAGAAAGCAAATTGAATCCAGATTCCAGAAAGGTTCCGTGCATATTCACAGTCACCATAGGGAGAAAATAGTCCCGGGAGTTTCCATGGTAATGACGAGAGGGAAACGAGGTGTCGTTTCCATATGCATGTATTGATCCAGCTAAAAGCCCTTTATGACAGAGACACATTGTCTGACATTAATAGATTAACAAACTGTCATACAGGCACGTCGGAACACTTTAATCACATTCTCACAAATACAAGATGTTATTTCATTAGCATTACATTACTTCTGCTGTGGGCAAACATCAAAGTGGCTCATATATTTCATTTGTGACACATGCAACGAGGCAGCGGGCTCCAGAGGCAATCATTTCTAGTCGTTCAGCATCTCCGCCGATCTTCAGCCTAAGAACTTTAAAGGGAGAAACCGCACATTTCCTCTGCCCTTGAAGTCACAGGATTTGTTCCGGAGACAGAAATGCTGGTCATGTTGGGCGGTAAATTAGCATTTTTTTTTCACTACAGTACCTCGGCTAATTTGGTATCCAAAATCTAAGATGTGAGGCAGTTTTCAGACGACTGGCAATTCCAAAGCGAACCGAGGGCTTGTTTGTGCTTCTCTATCTGAACGAGCACACGCAAGCACTTCTGTGCCTGTACACTCTTCTTCTCAGCATGGAAACATTTGAGTCATGCAGCTATTGGATAAATCTGATTCGGCCTCTGATTTATTTTCATTGGCGGCAATTTCCTTTCCGCAAACACCCCCCCCCCCTAAAAAGCCGGTGTGTCTCTTTCCATCAAGGCAAACAAAGAGCGGCGACTCTCTGGCATTTCGCTGCTCTCCTCTCGCCCCTGAGTGCTGCCCTCTGCTCTCTTTCTTCTCCTCTTCTGCTCCGCCGCTCCCAATCATTTACTCCATTCTCTCTGATGGCCCCGCTAAAACGCTCCCTCAGGACAGAGCCCCCTCCGTGTGGCGAAAAGCGGTAATTAAATTACATTGTGACCACTCCTGTTGTGTTTTTCAGCAGCGAGGAGTTGGACGTACAACCACACGCTGACACGAGCCTCGCTCAGCCACACAGCAAGCGGCGCGTCAGAATGTAGTCATAGAGATGGAGCGAGGGGGGGGGGGTGAGAGGATGATTTCGCCTCAAAGAAGGAAGTTATCTCAAAAGAGCAGATTGTATGACATTAGGGTGATGAGTTGGGTAAATGTGTACCAGTAAATAGGAGAAAATCATGCTGACGCAGCAGGAGAGGGAGGCAGACACCTATAGAAATGTGGCAAATCAAAGAGATCTCCCCCCACACACACACTCACACACACACACACACACACACACACACACACACTTACACATCATGCTTATAATGGAACAAAATTATGCAGAACCTTTGTAGTAGGAAATCATCCAGATAAATGTATGCATCCTTCGCGGTGAATCTGCAGTGTCTCAAAACATTATGTTTCTGTGACACATAAACAGAAAACACGTTTTAACCCCCCCGCTCTACCCCACCTGCTAACCAAGGGTGATTGAACGATCAAACTCCCGTCTTCTGTTCCATCTCCGACGTGGGACCCAGCAGGAGCGAGGGCTCCAGCTTTGCAGTTCAGCTTGTAAGAGGAGACATTAAATGAAACATGGTGCGGAGAGAGATTATTGAATGGATCTTTCTGGCTGATAGATATATCAAAGTGTCTGAATATCAAAGGACGTTACATGCAGAAACTCTCATAACTGCCCATCCTTGCCACAAGCTGAATCATTAAAGCGCCCATTGAGTGGAAACGCTGCTTTTGCTAGGGCGATGCCTGCTCGGCTGAGGATGAAAGCTTATTGGCTCATCAGGGGATTGCAGGAGGGGTAAAGGGAGTCGCTGGTCTTTTAAAGAGTATAGAAACTAGGATAGGGAACCATGTCGCTCATACAGACATGCTGTTTACTTGCCGCCCATAAAGGAGCACTAAATACAGCTCTGACGCAGAGTGATGCATGTGGGTCGGATGAGTTAGGACATATGTGAGGTGTCAGCTGTATTTAAAAAACACAGCCATCCACCCAGGGTCCGGTCTACGTTCTGGTCCCTACTATGAGAACTAATTTGCCCCAGATTGTTTCCGAATAGCTGGCAGAGCTTCACTCAGTCAAATGGAGAATTCACAACTCTGTCCTATATTCTCTAATGAAAGCACTCCAGAATCAAAGGCTGCGAGCTGCTCAGCCCCCCACTGCCTCCACAGTGAGGCTCGCACACACAGAACCCCGCCGCCGCACACACAGATACCGTCTGGCCAACATTCATCCTGCCAAGGCGCCAACAGCAGTCACAGCAGTGATAATGTGCTTAGTAAGTGACCGCACAATTAAGACATTTGCCCTCACTGCTAAATCATAAAGAAGCTTCAGATGTGCCGTCTCGTCTCCCCGCGCCTGCCCTCGGCTCTTCTGGATATCGACGCTGTTGCAGAGATCCAGATTCATTCCGTTGTGGAGGCTGATGTCAACGGCAGCGTACATACACGGTGCATGCGTCAGGATCTGGGAGTTCCTCTATATCAGTGGTAAAAGTACCAAAGCTGACCTCTTCTTGCAATGAGCAAACGGAAAAAATCAGCAACTTACCAGTATTCTGTCCTCTGTTTTTCCATTTTTGGTGTCAAGCTTAATGCCACGAACAAACTTGATAGATGATTTATCAATAATCTTCCTGATGCTGTCTGTGGATTTAAGCCATGACACAGAAATATGTAACGTTAAGGCAAGAACAGCATGCACAAACAAGGCACTTAAAGGAAAGTTTTATTCCATCAATAATAATAAAAAAAACAACCTATTGCTGAATGTTCTCAAAACTTCAAATTTTCTTTTTTCCTACTTTCCTAGATTGGGAGATAGAAAATTGCTCAAATAGAGACTATTTTTTTGTTGTGTTCTGTTATGCAATCATCATCATGTTCACTCATCCGGATGAGTTTTTCTCTGCAAAATGTTTTCTTTTGTTCTTTTTTTAGGCATTTTTATCTTTAAATCTTTTGCGGTGTGCACATTTACCATAAGCCTGTAAACTTTCCATACAGTATTAAAATAACCTCCAAGGTACTGGAACCTCAATCATTACGGTTGGCACAAATATCTCACATAGAATGCACGGTGAATGGGATAAAAAAGACAGTTGATCTTTTAAGATGATATCACACACAAATCATATCAGGTTGACCTTTTGGTGGACAGGCCTGTATTCACATCTCCATTGAATAACTGAAGGATGCAGCATATCAAGTTGTCATTTGAACAGACCTGTTGATGCATGATATAATAATCCAATGAACTCAAGAGTGTGTACATGCTTATAATTATAAATAAGTTACAAACCTCTTAAATACACTAGGATGCAATCTGCCTGAAACGCTGCAGCAGAAACACTGTTGCGTGTGACTGTTGGGACGAGAGATTGGATTTCAAGGATTAATTACTTACCATTTTGGAATTATAAGGACACTTCTCAACTGTGTTGCCGAGATCACTACGGCGCCGCTACAAAGCCGCTCTATCTAGTGGGAGCTTCAAAATGGTGCACAACATGCTCCAGTGTCATTTCTTCCTCGCAGGAGAAACATGACACATCCAGGCATCAGTGTTTGTGACTCAGTGAGAAGTGTTCCTGTCAAACAGCATCACTGTCAGCGCACTGACCCCTGACTTGTGTACAGCACATAACCTGCCTGCTGTGCCAGCGGAAGCCTCTTACTCGATGGGGAGGGAAGTCGGCGCGTGGACTCGCTGTCACAGAAACGTTCGGTGCAGCAGCTGGCAGGAATTACATGATTCAGCCCCTCCATTACTGTGGCTGCACAGCATCCCGACGGATGAGTTCATGAGCAATCAATACTAAACTGTGATGGTGGGGTCCAGTACTGGACGTGATACGCTCGCACTAGACAGAAGCACCATCAACCTCATCCCTTTCTAATGCACTTGTGTAGGACAAAACCCCCCAGTCATGGTTTTGATAAATAATTTATATAAAAGTTTATCTGAAGATAATATGAAGCTTCTACCGTCTAGGTTAATCAAATAGAGTGGATATCTTTTTAACATTATTTATCAGTTCAGCGTCAGTGGATTGTAGAGGATCATAGCAACAAGAAGAAATGTATTACTGAAAGACAGAAACTTTCAATGGTGCTTCAAACTAACTTTAATTTGTTCCCCAATCAATTAAGCTGAAAGTGCATCATAAAGGGAGTTCACATGCTTTAGCGTTCATTTGGGCACCCAAGTCTTGTTTCAGATTTTATAAATTGTGCGTTTGCTCGTTGACTGTTTGTGTATAATTTTCAGTTACTTTTACCTTATATTCTATTTTATATCAAATATGATTTTAGAGAGAAATGTTACACATATAAATGCTCTAGGTCTATTCTTAACCTGCTCTTACAATTTTGCAAAACCTAAATATATAATAGAAGATACATCATCAGTTAATAAAGCAGAGTCAATTATTATAAATTAAGTGACCTAACATTGTATAAAGTAGTTACGAGCAGCTACAACATTAAAATGCTGCTTACAAATTCATGCACCTATAAAAATAAACCATCAATATCACCGACAAGGTCCATTCAGCTGGAAACAGGATCATCTTTAATATGTTTTACTATTACTAATAGTAATACTGTACTATCTGTAGTTTTTGAACAGGGACTTGTTATGCAGTATTTCACTCTGTAGTATGGCTACATTTACTTATGTAAAGGATCTGAATACTTGTACTACTACTGTGCTCCTATGGTATGAGAGACACCGATAGAGAAACCGAAGCTGCAAAAGTGCATCAAGAAAAGAGGTGTGGACCACCCCACTCTCATTCAGACGACCTTGTGCAGGCCTGCAGGCCACCAGGCCCTGTGGCCCCGGTCATCCACCTGTCAATCCGTCAATTCCTGCCTCCCGGGGCGGCGAGAGGCGGCGCGGCTCCCTGCAGGTGACTGAACCAAGAGGCAGGGATTCCTCACGATTAATCAGCACGGTGCGCCTAATAGAGACATTAGGGTCATTAGGAGTAATTAACGCAGCGGCAGAGCACCCTGAGCGCGCGCGCGTGCGCGAGCGTGTGTATTCGTATGTGTGTCTTTGTGCTTCGATGATATTCAATTCGGGACTGCAGCTGTGACTTTGATATGTGTAAGCTGCTGCTGTTTAAGGATGGAAAAAAAGGAGCATAAATGTCTGTGCATCCTGTTTGCGCTGTTGGGTTCGTGCGTTTTTGTTGTTTTTTTTGGCCGGTGAACATCTGCCTTTGATCCGTCTCTACACTTTCATAATCCACACAAGGCTCCGGCTGATGTGGCTGCAGAAAAGCTGAGATACACCACTGGGGGGGTGGGAAGGAGAAGGGGAGAAAAAAACAGCCCAAGACAGATGCGTTGGTTAGAACCGCGCAGGGAACAAAACGCTAACAGATCCAGGAGTACACATCATTATCTCCACAACGCCCCTTTTCCTCTCTGGCCTACGGCGGGCTTTTATTACCTGATCCCCCTCCCCGGGAGGCATATTCAAAGCAAGGGGATGTTTCCCCCCCGTAGCCCAACGTAAATAATTCATCCGCTCACACGCACCGGGCACAGGGCTGCACGACAACATGGTAAAGGTGGAGCTCGTAGCGATCACCCGATGCGTCCGTTCTGGTCTGGTCGCTTTTTCTTTTTTTTTATCATTTTCCTCCGCCGGACGCGCGGAGGAAAAAAAAAAAGCGCCCGAGACCCGAGCGCACAACGCGGCGCCGGGGAGCGACCGCGGCACGCACGCTGCTTCACCCACCTGTGATTTCCTTGCTCACACCCACGAAACCATATGCGGCGATCTCTCTCGAAGCCATGTCTGTTCCTCGCTCCTTTTTTTTTCCGCCACCTCCCTCCTCCTTCCCTCCACCTCCTCCCCCCTCACTCCCTCTCCCTCTCTCTCTCCTTCAGAAATGGACACGGACGGTGGCCTCTCTCGCAGGCATTCCAGCAAAGCATCGGCGCTTCCTGGAAGAAACTCTATTGATGTTGGGAGGGGGGGGTGGATGCTGGAGGTGGAGGGAGGGTGCGGAGGCGGGGATCACTGAGGGATAATGAGCCAGCTGTGGTTACCTGTGAAAAGCACAAGAGCGCACGCCGAGAATGGAGGTTCACAAGTGTGTCCTGTAGGAGTCAGGCGTCCTGCCATCAGTCTGACCATTAAACTGACCAGGCAGAAGATATATTAGTGGATCAACATCTGTGTAGAAGGCACATCAGGCATGGGAGTGTGCAAACCTCCCTTGCTTCTCAAGACACTGCCTCGTGTTTGAAGAGTTGAATAAATGTGCACGGCTGACAAAAGCACCTACACACTGTTCATTTTCATTTTGGGAAAAAATGCTGCTAGACGTGTGTGTTTTACATCACACAAGGTATCTCCCCTGCTGCTGTGTGTTAAATGTCCCATGCTCATAGGTTGAATTGTCGCCATGTTATCTTACATCACTTACAGGGAGTTGTTTTTACAGCACTATTGTTGGATCTTTATATAAAACTGGCTACAGTAGGCGATGGAGTCCAAAATCCAGTGGTGACACTGTTATTTAATGCAAAAAAATGCATTTAAAAGTTTATCTGAAACTTATATGAGGCTTCAGAAGACTGATCTGTCATTATAAAGTAGATATCTGCCACATTTACAGCCTTTTTAGCATATAATTCAATCATTATGTTTCCTTGGACAGTGTTTCCCTGACAACTAAAGATTCATTGGCTTCAGATAACCCTATAAAGGGATCTTATAATGAACCATAGGAACAAGAGGAATGGTTATTGCAAGAAAAAAAACTCGTGAACTTGTCCTTATAATTACACAGAAAGTAGCTGTAGTTCGGCTTTAAGAAGTTGACTGATACGCCGTCAATTATGATGGGAAACGTTTGGTTTCTACCAGTAATTCTCTGGCTCGCTCTGTTCATTGTCCTACAGAAAAATAGCAATACAAAAATAATTGGCTGGGGGTTATGATTTCCCTCATTTTATTTACCAAATATGATTGCAGCTGATTGGATTAAATTGAATACAACAAATTGCTCCCCAAAGAGAAAACAAGAAACAACGAGTAGAGGATATGAGAAAGAAAAGTAGGAAGAAATATAGCAAACAAGGGACAACCAAAGACAAAACTACAACCTGAGCAAGTAAAAATATATTAATAAAAATGTGAAAATGCAGAACTGCTTGTGAACACAAGGCAGGATGTACATCACACAGCAGCAGCGTCAATGGAAACACACAGACAAGAAAAAGTCTGGAAGAAACACCAACATTTGCAGCAGGTTTGCAGGACATATGCACATGCATTGCACAGATTTTTTTTTTAAATGTGTAATAAAGTTTTCGACTTTTGCCTCTCGGGGTCCTCACCTCTGTCTTCCTGTCCGTCCCTGTGTTTTGTGTCTCATGGCTCCGCCTGTTACTGGATGACAGAGGAAGGAAACGTCTCCACCAAGATGATCATCTCTGTCTGGGCTTCTCTCTGCCTGATCGCCTGCTGAAACTCCTCTGAACAGACACTGTTATTATAGCCTCAAATAATAGGAATGAAAATGGACTGAAATTATACTTTATTTTAAGTCCTGGATGTCTTTAAAGTCAATATTATTGTCTTTCTAGTGGAGTATGTGTCTGCGTGTCATCTAATTTTGGGCGATCGATCCACGGCAGAATGAACATCGTCCTTATTGCTTCACTACTGGGTGAGTTTCACAGAAAAAAAACTGATTTGCTGACGCACACCTTTGTTTAATTATTATATTGCCTCCAGACACACATCTATCAGAGGGCTCATATGAAAAATCTGAGTGTTTACAATTTTTTTTTATCAGTTTTTGGGGAAAATTACAGCCCAAGTACTCAAAGAAGCGTCTGAGCTGAGCTGTCAAGAGTTCTGCTGACTTAGATCTGAAGCGGGATCCCTTATTTGATGCAGATATCAGTACGGTTCAGTATGCAGGGTTATAAATTCTACTGGGCTGTTAGCCTGCAGCTGAGGGTTTCAGACAGTGCTAAATCAAAATAATCTGCACCAGCCAGAATCTGAAAAGGGCGAATGGAAATGATTTGGAGAGGACTGCCAAATTGTTGTGTTGGGTATTCCATCCTTGACAGCCGTGAGTTGTGTGGCTCAAATTTCCAAACTGTGTCTTTCACTACAGTATGCATGCATGGTACAGTATGGGTCTCTGACAGGAAAATGCAGCAAATGTGTGTACATTCCTTCTGTTCCCATGGGGATGATAACCGTCTAAACAGTGTCATTAAGCACTGGGAGGCTGTCCGCTGTCACAGTGTGTGGCAGAAGTACTCAGAATCTCAGAAACAAATAGGTGATGCATTACATCCTCCTGCACAGATTCAGGTTATATTGTCTGGCTTATATAATCCAGAAGCTCTGAAATCAGCAGTGGACCATGACTGATTATTTGGCATGCTGCTGTGTGGGGGGAAAAAATGCACACACACACACACACACACACACACACACACACACACACACACATCAGAGCTCCCTGTGGCGTTCGTGTTCATACACTTTACTCCCGACTGCCAGACCAGATTGTTGGCTTAACACCGTGTACCCAGAAGAAGCAGATCAACCCCAGGCATCAGGTCTCAGGTGACAGCTCTTCCAACAAGCTGTGATGTAACAAGGACAAGAGGTGATGTGTGTTTAGAATTTGTTGGTTTAAAACAGTCCCCCTTTGTTACAGGTGGGGCAGCGTTTGCTCTTGAAGTTCATACATATGAAGGTAAAACACACACACACACACAAGCGCAGACTCTCAAGCTATTCAAGCATGAAACTGAAAGAGCGTCTGTCGTCCCGCAGAAGTTCTCAATGTCAGCGTGACCGTGTGGCCGCCGGGGTCAAACATCTACCTCGGCGAGTATGTGTTGCTGCAGTGCACTGTGGAGTCAAACTCCAGTTTGGGGTGGAGCTACCGCTGGATCCCGCCACACGCCGCTCACACCCCAAACCCCAGGCACCAGGTCTCGGGTGACAGCTACTCCATCTCCGCCGTGAGGAGGCAGGACGCAGGCAGCTACCGGTGTCGAGCAGAGAGGCGGGACAGCAACGCCACCACGGTGTTCCTCAGCCGGCCAGCCGTGCTCAGTGTGAGAGGTGAGCAGCAGCAGATACAGATACATGTGCGGCATCATGTTACTCCCACATGCATACAACAACACACTATACACTATATTGCCGAAAGTATTTGCTCACCTATCCAAATCCACCGCTTCATTGTACAAAGCAAGTTTCATAAAGACATGATGAGAGATGACAGAGCCTGGGGTGGATCAACTTGACTGGGCTGCCTGAGTCCTGACCTCAACCTGATGGATAGAACGCCTTCGGGATGAATTAGAGCGGAGACTGGAGAGCCAGGTTTTCTTGTCTAACAGTGTGTGACCTGACAAACGTGCTTCTGAAAGGATGGTCAGAAATTCTCATGAAAACACTCCTAGACCTTGTGGACATCCTTCCCAGATCAGATGATGTCTGCAAATGTTAATCTATTCTAGATGACCGGTAAATGTGATAATCCTCACTCAGAAGTGAGTACAAAACTATTATTTATAAACTGAGTATTTCTACATTTTAACTACAGCTATTAAGATCTAAACACTGTAGTTAGAAACTGTAAGAACATACATTACTTATTTATTATTGAAGTTATTTATTATTCATTATTGCAGTTAATTAGCCTCACTTCTGTGATTCCCATGGCAAAAATTATCACAATATCTAGTCATAGTAAATATTTAGCCTATAAAAAATGTTTTGAAAATGTTTTGAAATTGAAATAAAAATGTGGTGTGGGTCATTCTAACGACTGCTGTACCTTTAACATTGCACCATGCATCTAAATTAGTCTAAATTTAGATATGCTGGCTCATTCTAGGGACAAAAAGGCTAAATAATAATAATAATATTCATTTTGAAAAATGCAGACCATGAAGAAAGCTAGTTTACCCGCAGGTCAAGCATCGTTATACAGTTCCTGACATCTCGGTGTGCTGAATACAACCTCTGCATATCCAGTGTTGAGGATGCTGAGTACAAGGGGTTTTTCAGGTTTCATCAGAGCACGTTGCTGCGATAAAGACAGTGTGACCATACATGAATTTAATAGTCTGCAGCCAGATGTGCACATATAGGTCAATATCTAGCACAAGATGCATGGGTGAAATTTTAACATGGAGACATATGTCAATTGTTGCACCTCTGATTGCCTTCTTCTTAGGTTATTTTCTCGTATTTCCTGTGTCTTTGTCCATCTCTCACCTCCAGAGACGCCGCCCACCTCTCTATTACTGACTCCCAACACCCAACAGATGTTCAGAGGGGAAAGTTTCACCGTGCGGTGCCTCGAGTCTCAGACTAACTCCTCCAGCTGGACGCTGAAGCACTTCCCTCTGGGCCGTCCGACGCGGACCAGAGACAACAGCCACGCTGAGCAGTGTCCACCAGCAAGGCGGGCTGTTGGTGCAGGCAGGTCTGACGCGTGCAGCTTCACTGATGTCAGCGGGGGGAACAGTGGACTGTACTGGTGCGAGGGTGCCAAGGGCCGCAGTAACGCAGTCAACATCACAATCAGCTGTGAGTTCTGTAATAGTGACTTTACCAGAGAATCCAAAATAAATCCAAACAAGCTCCAAACAGGCAGTGAGGAATGTATCTGCAACAAACAAAAGAATCTGTGAATCATTTCTGCTGTTGTTGTCTCACAGATGGCAGCGTCATCTTGAAGACTCCTGCCGCCCCCGTATCTGAGGGTGATCACGTGGTCTTGTATTGCCAGTACTGGACAGACCACAAAAGTAAAACATCCTTCTTCAGAAACGGTGCAGAAATGGTCACTAATAGTTCTGTCAGGTCAGACAGCAGGGTAACGGAGATGACTATTGAGAATGTGACACAGGCCGACGAGGGTTCCTACAAATGCGCCTCTGAGGGCAGAATGATAGAGAGCCAGGAGAGCTGGTTATCAGTACGGCGTGATGAAGGTCAGCTGGCTTTGTTTAACGATAACGACTGTGATAAAAATGTGAAAGTACTTACTTATGTAAAAACTTATGTCTTTTAGGCAAGTCCACATCAACGGATGAGACAGCAGATGAGGGTAAACTTTTCACCTTAATACACTGAATTACTTGTAATACTCAATGATTTGTGAATTTTAATGACTTCACAGCGCATCCAGGCTAAAATCCTCTTCATAAAATGATTAAAATGGTTTTAAAAGAAAGTGAGAAAGTCCGGTCACTTGTTTTTCTAATATGTCTGCACAATAAGTAAACTATTACTGTAACTCTTTTTAAGAAGAATCAGAGGTTTTGATGAACAGTCAGTATGATAATTGATTCTGGGGCATGCACTGTACACCACTAAAGCAGGCTTTAATAATACTAATTATTACATCAAAAATGTAACACACTGTTTGGAGGTTTCGGACGACAATTTTCTAGTTTTTCCAACATGTATGTGTGCCACTTGACACTACTGAACAGGGTAATTCTGTAAATCACACAATTGTCTGCCATTTTGGAAAATATCCTGCAGCTGTAAATGAGCAGGATCTTACATATCTAAACAAAACTGGTTTGGCCTTTCCATCAGGCTCCTGGAAATGGATCCTACTTTCATGTGGGATTGTGCTTGTCTTCCTCACTCTTCTTGCTGTTTTGGCTATTAAATACAGGTCAGTTGCAACAATCTCTATCCAATATTCTCACTCCCTTTTTTTAATGCATGCACATCCGTAAATATCCTGGCATGAATCACAAGCCTAACAGACTGTTAAGCAAATGGTTAAATGATGATCGTATTTGTGTGAAGGTACCAGATGTTTGGCACCTCTACTTGGTGGCCGGTTTCCAAAGAGAATCTCCCCGCAGTGGAGCTTCCCGCCACCAAGCAGGATGTGTCAGAAGTGCAGTGGGACTTGTCCTGGATGGAGATGTCCAATCTGCTGGATAAGCCATTACATCCTGGCACATAAGGAGTCCCTCACACCCGGTGCACAGTGAAAAATACCGAACGCAGCGAAGCCTGCGAGTCAGCTCTGGCAAATAATTTAAGTGTGCCGCCGCTAACATGATGTACTCCACTCGATGCATCAAGCGTTGCTTATTCCTGCTGCTGCACCGCTCACTGGAAAACCCTGTCGCTGCAATCACTCGCTGTTTCGCAGACAAATTTATAATCCTGTCACTCCCCATTCTTTGCTGTGCTGAATTTAGTGGGTGAATTATGGGGGGTGACAAGGTCAGAAGCTAGACATCAAATGTGCTCATTCTGCGAGCACAATAGATAAATTTCACAATTCACTAGATGCAAGTTTAGCATCAGAATTTAGACGATGCCACTTCTTGCAGAGACACAGACTCATTATCTAATTTTAATAGCATAGTGACTCATCTTTGAATATACTGTATTGTCTTAATTTAAATGATGTGCATTTTTGTAAAATAAATACCACTTTTTTAAGGTAAATGCTGAGTGCTTTCATCAAGATGTTCCTCATTTTACTGTCCCCTGAAGTCAGAAAATGTGATTAGTGTTAATTATTTTCTCCTTGTTTTCATTATAATGAGCAGCAAATTTAAGGTCATAACGAATCTACTGATTTCTGATCATGTTCTAAATCTTGATTGTGTCAGTGGGTGCACTTCTTTATCTATAAGGATGTCACTGTAATGATGATTAATATAAATCTGCCTGCAGAGACAACAAAGAAGTAACACAAAATGATCAAGTGACATCTAAATTATGCATGCAGATGCAGTCAGTCTGCCAAAAATCATTGAGGAGATTGTTTTGCAGGTCTGAGAATTCTTGGTATCCTGGAGATTCACTTTGGCACTGAGAGGTAATGGGGATTTGGTCAGGACAGTGATTAAGATGAATATAGCAGCCCTCCAGCATAACAAGACATGCCGAAAGAAAATCTGCAGCCCTCTGCAAAACATCAAGAAAGGGACCCAAGCAAAGTTCAATCTCATAAAAAATGCGTTTTGAGGAAATGTGTGCAGTGTTGACTATCTAAAAGAAATACAGGAGCAGAGGTTACTTCTACTGTACTTGTTTTCATCTTAAAACTGTTCATTAATGCAATTTCGATCATTTTCTCAACCCCTGTTTTCACATAAGTACTGTATGTCCTCTGCAGATTTTAGCTATTAAACATAGTTGAGCAGTTATCTTCATCAGGATGCAAAGTTCAAATTTAAATAAAAAACCGACCAAACCAGTTTGCACACTTTGTCGAAACGCCTTCAGCATAACTTCCTGTATTTTTCTTTGTTGCCTCACTGTGCCTCGGTTGGGACTGCAAGACGGACAACTTAAATATGCCTCAGCTCCTGTTTTTCTGAAAATATTTTCACCTGAGGACAGAACTAATCCACACTGCTGCTGCACTACTGAGTCCTCAGGATGTTCGTGCTGCTGCTAGGAACACGGCTTTGAAAAGAGAAGACCAGAAAAAAAATGGAAAATGATCTCGGTGAGTTAATAAACAGTAAAGTTGAAGAGAATTTGGTTCCTGCATAATTTAAACTGCTTTGAGATTCAACATAAACCTTGAGTGTCTTATTAAAAACATAGATGATAAGATAAGATGTGCACCTTTACTTTTTTTTAATATTCTTTATAATTTTCAGATCAGTGTCTTGCTCCATGCAAAATGCAGATCTGTTTGAGGATAAAATCAGCTTGGTGCTGGAATAGTGAGAAACATGTAGACATTTTCTTTACCTTAGTCATGTATTATTACAGTCAGTCAAATAAGAATTTATTATGATAACATTTAGCAGTCTGTATCCACTTTGAGAAAAACAGCCCCATGTAACCTGCAGAGAGAAAACCAGTTAGACCTGATATCTTACCGGTAAAAACATAAAGGACATTCCCATCAGGTTATCAAAATAATCACCTTCCTTATGGGTATCACTCCTCCAGAGGTTTCCTGTAAACACAGAGAGATAAAAAAAACAGATATTTCTCTGCTTTGCAAGCCAATGCTGCATAATTTATTATTATTGTTTGTAGTTGACACTGTGAGTTTTACTAAAGTAATGTCTAAATGGGTTTTAGAATATGTTGGCTGTTCTGTATATTTAAATGAGGTGGTGAAATATTCTGAACTCCAACACCACAACAAAGTACAGCCTGTAAATCTAGAAGTGAGCCACATTAAACAAGAATGATGACACAAAAAAAGCAGGGGAGAAGGAGAGGAGGAGAAATAACCGAGCACGGCACTACATTTTCCTTTAGTCAATTTCCCGAAGCCACCCATTGTATTGTTTGGGTTTCATATCGGTTATCACAAATCACCCAGCACAAGTAACAGTGGGAGGCGATGTGTCATTCTCAGCAGATATCTTCTTTCACTGCGCTTTCTTTTCATTTTGTAAAAAAAAAAAAAAAAAAAAAGGGGGGGGGGTTGTTTGGTTAGGGGTCATTCTGAAAATGGTTTTGTTTCACATTGCTGTCACTCCACGCACCGCCTCTCACAAGTGGAAGGGAATAATAAAGGTAAAAATAACGCGCCAGAAAATCCTCAAGAGACGGCACAAGCTTGTCAGTGCGTTCCTCATGTGTCAGTCATCCAAGGCTGCAGAGGCATCTGGTTTGATCACCTCGTCACTGCAGTTTTGGTGATACTCTCACTTGAAACTGAGAGATTGAGAATTGCATTGAGTGCTGTGACCTCCTTTCAAGTAAAGTAGGTTCCTATAATCATTGCAGGATGCGTCACACGACATGCCATGCTAGTGTATGCCAATGGTGCTGTTCCACAACGTAAAGAAAAGAAACAAACATTAACTGTCAATTTGTCACTTGCTTTTCAGTAGAGAACAAGGACATGGCCAAACTGGCGGACATCAGGATTGTCCTGATAGGTGGGAGATGGGACGGCAAGAGCTCCACCGGCAACACCATACTGGGAGAGGAAAGGTTGGAGTGTGGCCGCACGCGGACGGCTCAGTGCGAGGTGAGACACGGCGTGGTGGACGGCAGGCGGCTCACTGTGGTGGATGTTCCGGGATGGAGCAGCTCCCGCTCTCTCAGAGAGATCTCAGAGAAGGACAAATCGAGTTTTAAACTCAGCGCCTCGAACTGTCCACCTGGACCAAACACCTTCCTCCTGGTTATTCCCATCGACTGCGCTTTCTCCGCGCAGCAGAGGAGGACCGTGGAGGAGCATATGAAGCTGCTGGGGGAGCGGGTCTGGAGGTACACCATGGTGCTGTTCACCTGTAAGGATTTCCTGGGGAAGAAGACGATAGAGCAGCACATCGAGAGCGAGGGAGACGCCCTCAAGTCGGTAGTGGAAAGGTGCAAAAACAGATACCACGTGTTCAATAACAAGGAAAGAAACCCATCCCAGGTCACCCAGCTGCTGGAGAAGATAGACGAGATGGTGTGGCACAACAACGGCACTTACTACGAGCTGGATGAACAGACTGTCCTCATCATCAAGGAGAAGCAGCGAGAGGTGGCTGAAAGGGCAGCAAAGAAACGGAAGCAGGCGGAGGAACAGAGGCAGCGAATAACAATGCTCATGCCAGGTGAATGTGAACACTTTGATCAATGCCACGCGTACTTACAGTCTAAAGGTAACAAATGACTGATCTTATCATCTCACTCTAGGTAATGAAGCAAATGAGCTTTTCATTATTTACCATTTCATATTTATTTAACATGATAAGTGGATTTGATTAATACATTGAAACTGACCCTCCAATTAAATAGGAGGTAATTAGTTGCTTCCCCTTTTGCGAGGCTCTCTGTATCAATGCTCCATTAGGAGTTTGATAGCGTGTGATTGTTGTGAGATCTATGATTAATCATGCTTTGTTTTGTCCGATAACAGATGAAATGAAACACATGCCAAAAGTCCGGGTGGTTCTCTTGGGAAGTCGAGGCGTAGGGAAAACCTCCACGATGAACACCGTCTTAGGAATCAAACAGCAGGAGGACGGAAAACGAACGACACAATCGGCGGCCCAGAGGGGTTTCGTAGGTAAAACGGAAATAACTGTAGTTGACACACCCGGTTGGTGGAAGGGCTTCCGAGCGTTTGACACTCCAGAAATGATCAAAGAGGAAGTGATGAGCAGCATGTTCCTTTGCCACCCTGGGCCCCATGTCTTCCTGCTCGCGATCGACGCAGATGCATCGTTCACTGCAAGACACTCGGATGCCGTGACGACGCACATGGATCTTCTTGGAGAAGGAGTGTGGAGACACACCATCGTCGTTTTCACCAGAGGAGACTGGCTGGGGAACAACAGCATAGAGGAGTTCATCGAGGGCGAGGGGGAGGCCTTGCGGTCTCTGGTGGACAAATGTGGTAACAGATATCATGTCCTAAATAACAAAAACGCAGACGACGTTACTCAGACCAGAGAGCTGCTGGAGAAAATCACTCAGACCGTCGCTGGGAATGATGGGCAGCATTTTGTTCCAGACGATCAGATCCGTTTGACCATTGAGACGAAAAGAAGAAGAGTGGAAGAAGGAGCAAGACTGAGGCAAAGTCAAGTCAAGGCCAAAGGTCAAAGCCTCAGAGGTACGGTCCAGTGTCAGCTGTAAGATCACCACACCACAAAACAACACATATTTACAGAAACACAACACCAATCTGACATCAAGGTACTTCTATTAGTAAAACACACATGCTGTTAGTGCAGTACCACAATAAAGTATTTAAATTGTGTTTTTCATGATTTTTAGCTTTCGCAGATTTTGTATTATTTGCAATTTAAGAAGGTAACAAAATCTTTCTGGCCTCTTTGAACTCTTTAAATTCTGTGTTACATTAAAAAGCGACTGGAAGTTTACATATGTAATAGACTGAAGTGGTTCACTTGTTACTTATTACTCAACAAACACCATCATGTACGCTACCTTTCAAAAGGTTTTGTTTTTAATTAAAAGTCACACTTTTTTTATCAAATGAATTGCAAAATAAATATGAAATATAGTCAAGACTTAGACATAATAACACTGAAGTGATGGTTGCTGGAAATGGAAATAGATCTCTATCCACCTATGTAGATATTGTATTAAAAACACAGACGTTTGCAGCTAGAATAGTCATTTACCACAATAACAATGCATAGAGTGTATTTCTGAATAGTTTAGATTACCTGATTTTTCTTCTCAGGTTCCAGCAAAAAACTAGAAAAGCTGAAGATAGTGATGCTCAGTCAAAAGACGTTTGGAAAGAGTGCAACAGGAAACATCCTCCTGCGCAAAGAAGTGTTCCCCACCTGTCAGAATGAGCTCAGTCAGGTGGAGGAGGCCGAGGTCGCTGGCAGACTGGTGACGGTGATCGACACCCCGGGCTGGTGGGAGAAGTCCTCCGACTGCACTGAAGAGATCGACATAGAAATAGTCCGCGGTTTGAAACACAGCCCGTTAGGGGTTCATGCTGTTCTGCTGGTTGTTCCCTTGGACCTAAAGTTCAGAGAAGCCCAGCAGGTCGCTCTGCAGGAACAAATGAACCTCTTCGACGCCAGTATCTGGAAACACGCCGTGGTTGTGTTCACATACGGGGACAAACTGGCAGATCGGTCCATAGAGGAGCACATCGAGAGGGAGCACGGGGCTCTCCGGTGGCTGGTGGACAAATGTGAGAACAGATACCACGTTATGAACAACATGAAGAAAAGAGATTTGAGTCAGGTCACCGACCTGTTTGAGAAGATAGAGGAAATGGTGTCGGTGAACGGGGGCCGGCTCTTCTGCCCTGACTTGAGTGACATCGACCTGAGAATTAAGGAGAAGTTCAACAGGTGGCAGCTGACACGTGTACTGAAGCAACGGCTGGAGCAGGAGTACAAGAGGAGAGAGCTGGAGCAGATGATGGGCTTCAGGAAAACACTCCTCGAGCTGCAAGATGACATCAGGGGAAAACAGCTGCCGGGGGGAAAATTAATGTCCCTGAGTGAGTATAAAACCTGTATGGTGATGAAATACTACACTATACTAAAATTATATAAATATTTGATTATACTAATCATTTGTCTTGATGCTCTTATGTTTTTGGTGACATGACCAAAATCAAAGCCAAAGGCATCGTTCAAAAGAAGAAGGAGGAAAACATAGAAGCGAAAATCACTCAGGAAATCGCGGAGCTGGATAAGACCATTATGAAATCCACCACCTTCCTGCAGAGCAGCATGGATATCTTGTTCCCTACCTGTAAATAAAAAAAATGCATTACATTCTATAACATTGACAATAGTACTTACAGTACCATAACATCACATTTAATTTGTGTTTTGCTTAATTCACAGTTAGCGGAGACAGTCCAGCACCATCCATCGTTGGGTCCTTCCCAGATGGGAAAAAACCCACCAGCAAGTTTGATAAAGTTCTGGGGTGGCTGTCCACACTTCAGATCAGCAGGAATGTAGAAAACCAGCTGACCCTCAACTATTCTCAGACGTCAGGATACAGATCTGTGATACCACACAATGAGTCTGACTTCAATGATGATATTTCTGAATGAATGCTCTTATTATGTATGTACAAAATGTATTGTGGCAGTGCAGAATTTGCACTCAGCTTAGGCCTGTAACACCAAGGAAGAATCAATATCATGAAATCATAATGTGAGTTCTCAGTAAGGTTGGAGATCTGAGCTGGTGAGAGAATAAGATTTCGAATGGTATATATGGTTTATACTTTATATTTTTTCCTTTTTATTTTTTTTCAATTTTGTGATGTGAGTAATTCGGGGTGAAGGCAGGGCAATCTGGAAGCAGTTTACTGGATTTATATTCATATGAAGGTATGGTATTTCCCCACTAAGATGATAAAATGTATCACATAATGTATTTTAGTTCTATTTTAAGAGAACAGATTAAATCTTTGCAATTTCACCTCTAGAGTTTTTCCACAGAGAACAAACTCCACCTCACTAAATTAGTGAAAGGGCACACGAGGAAAGGAGTCAGTGGTACAAACAACTAAATCAAATTTTCTCTTTTGCATTTTGCAGTTAAAATAATAATTGATTATGTCACATGACTTTATTAGAGGGGTTGCATGTGCTGGTACTTCTACCTCAGGGAAAATGATGTTTAACTCATCACTTGGTTGAACTTTTTTAATTTTAATTTTTTTTTAATTAAAAAAAAAAAAATCTTCATTAATGTTTCATTAATATGAGATATGGAAAATCAATTAACACCACAGCTCAACAGGGACCATGCAAACACATAAAGGGAATTTGATGCAAAAAAAAACTGTATGTGTATGAATGTGCCAGATATTCACTTTGTACACTTTGACTACTGAAGCCTCATATAGACTTAAGGTAAACTTTAATAGAATTTTTACAAATATATATGGCTGTCTTTCTGTACTGCATAAAAATGCTCAGTCTTGAAATACATGCCATTTTTACAGCAGCTATCTTGACATAAAATAGTATGTTAAACACATTAGTAACCACTGATACTAGTTAAGGTTCCATTCAGTCAACCGCAGCCACTTGCTGCTATATGTTGGCTCACTGGAAAGATTCTTCTGGAACAAAACCTCATTTAGTAACATGGGTAACACCTGTATTTACCTACTATTTCATGTCAATATGGCTTACGTAAAAAAGGTCTACATATGCACCGTAAAGCACCTATGTGAACTCTATCTCTGCTGAACTTCTTACCAAGGGTCTTTACGGGGTGTTTATACATTTATTTTTTTGTATCTATCACTATTGAAAATAAAAGTTAATGTAACACCAAAACTGTGGCGAGTTGAATGTGTCTGAGCTGCTGTTCGCTGTTTCCACCGCTAGATGGAGCCACACACGGCTACAATCAAAAGAACATAGACACAACCTCAGTAAATTGAGTAAAAAATACACATTTTTCTTTATAAACATTTATAGTGTTTGTATGTATCAACTGATTTAATATTGAAGAATGTTCGATCATTTCGTACAAAATCATTTTTAATATATTATTTATTTTTTTGTTTTTAAGACCTGTATTGCTTCACTTAATTTACATTGTAATATATACATATATTTATAAAGATGTATTGCCATACATAAATAACAATGAACAGCGAAACAACAGAATAAACAGAAGTGTCACAGAAAACAAGCCGCCTGGGTCTGACGGTCTCGTGACCCTCCTGTGACGTAGTTTTCACAAGACGGAAGTAAGACAAAAATTGTAGTCGTTAGAAATCCTGATAGTGACATGACAAATCAAACAGCATCGTGAAAAACACCAGCCAACCCAGCGAACCACACAGGTATGAGTTCAGGGAAAAGGCAGCGCGGCGTCGGTGCTTCTCTGGCACGGCGAACGCGGGTTTTTTTAACGCGAGGAACTGTTGTTTTTGTTCTGGTTTAAATGGAATGAATGAGCCCCGTGTTGTTTACTGACAACGGAGCTAATTAGCAAGCTAACTTTACACTCTGCTGTGCTCGTGCTGGCTGTTTTAACTTCAGGGGCGGCTAAATACTGAAACACTGGTGATTAGCTGTCGTCAGGTCTCATGATGTTGACTTGTCAGAACTTTTCTCTCCACTTTGACAGCTGTCTGGGTCATAAACACGTTACTCAGGCCTAACACCAAATAACACTCTTCCTGTCCCATTTATATGCAGATTTATTTGGGGAAATCACCTTCGCCAACATAAACGATGGTAAGCTATTCACCATTTCCTATTAAAATGTTGCCTTATTCAGTGCATTTGTACACAGAGTACATTTTGTGTGGATGGGGGAGTAATCAATTATTTACAATGATCTATTAACAGCAGAGTGAAGTCATCAGACCCTGTACTAAACCTTCTTCTTGCCTTCTGGCAGCATGGCAGAGTCAAGATTAAAACCACAGCCCAGCAGGAGGAGGAGAAAAGAAAGGAGCGAGAGAAGAAGCTGAAGATATACGTGGCTGCAAGGGATGCCTGTTTTTCTAAGGTTTTTTTGGACACATTTTACCATACACTTTAAAGGATGAGCTTAGTCATGTACTATGTTTTTCTTGCCATTATAAATCCTATGAAAAGCCTAAAATCAACACAGCAACAAATTTATCTTACATTAGTACTGTCAAAATGCCAGCTCATCGAAAAAACACATCAATGAGTTGTTACAGCGTTGTACAGGGTGCCATCATGATGCTATAAATACTCATTTGGACTATTGACTCTTCAGCTGACAATAGTCACCAACAAATACAGGATTCTGGATTCTGTTTGAATAACATTGCCCTGCTGTTTTAGAAAATTATTTTTCAAATTAAAACTACATATCTTATACCTCTTTTTTTCTTCAGCGAGAACAAATGGACTCTATGATGAAAGTACTAGGACACAGACCAGAAGAATACAGAATAACACCAGCAACATTTGCACCAGCAGTCTCTAAGCTATGACAGTGTTGCACTGTAAATTTGAATATTTAATGAATACTTGTGCAAATTGTGCAGTGTTTATTTAAGATAGATAGCCTTAATTGTCCTTAAGGGGAGAATAAAGTTTTAGATTTGTTTGGTACTTTCACTCTTACCCTCCTTGTGTGCCTGCCTGCTGCTCTGTGTATTTGCATCACACCCCCGCTTTGTCCTGACCTATATCACAGAGGAAGGAGGGTATTTGGGATGATGAGGCTCTCCAGTTGACCCAGCAGTTGCTATCATCCAATCCTGACTTTGCAACCCTCTGGAACTACAGGAGAGAGATCCTAATGCACCTGGAGACCGTGAAGTTAGATTATTATCACATATTTTGTCATGTGTAGATTCACATTATAACTCTTTTTCATCTGAGATCTGACAGACGAATGACAATTTTGTTTCTTGATATCTGCTTCAGAGAGGAGGACGAAGTGCAAAAGATTTACGAGGCTGAGCTCTCATTTCTGGAGTCTTGCCTGAAGGTGAACCCAAAATCCTATGGCAGCTGGCATCATCGAGATTGGGTCGCGACCCGCTTGCCTCGACCCGACTGGGCCCGAGAACTGAGCCTGTGTGATCGCTGCCTTAGCCTGGACGACCGCAACTGTGAGTAATTGAGTAGACAATGGCATGCCAACATTTCCATCCGCGCCTCACACTGTGTTTTCTTATCTTGTCCAGTTCACTGCTGGGATTATCGGCGGATGGTTGTGAAGATGTCTGGCGTGCCCGTGGACCAGGAGTTGGGTTTTACCGATCGTCTTATCGGCTCCAACTTCTCCAACTACTCCAGCTGGCATTACCGCAGCACCTTACTGCCACTGCTCCATCCCGAGTCCCCTGAACCCCCCTCACCTTGCCACAAGCCTCACCAGTCCTCCCCACCACCTTCTCCACAAACCCATTCCCATCGTGTCTGTGAAGAGCAGCTGCTCAAAGGTAAACTCAACAACTCGGCTGGTGCTTAATCAGCAATACAAAAAGCAACAGACAGGGGGCAGCCTGAGCCCTAACAGCTGCTGTAAACTTTACTGTTATGTTCTGCATGTGATGTCTTTTGTATAATTTGATTACATTTACATTAAACTGAAATTGTTTTTGCCCAGAATATGAGCTTGTACAGAATGCTTTCTTCACCGATCCCAACGACCAGAGTGCTTGGTTCTACTATCGTTGGCTGCTAGGAAGAGGTGTATATACACACATACAAATATTTCATTTATTTTCATTTATTGCACGAGTTTGCAGAACAGAACTCCTCTCTTTTTCCAACAGCGGAACGTGAAGAGATGATAAGCTGCGTATACGTCAGTCGGGACGAGGAGAGAGTAGCTGTTGCCTTCTCTAGGCCTGTGAATGTGAGTGTCTTATCCTTATGGATTAAAAGCTTCCATATTCTTTATCTCATATCCTCATGGTGCACTGTGTTGTCTTGAAAATGTTTCCACTTGCGTTTCTTCTCTCAGGCACAGTCGGTGGGGCTGCTGCTGGTGCTGGACGGTCAGCCCCAGAGAGTAGAGTGGAGGAGCGTCCATCCCCGCTTTAAACACAGCCCTGTCTGGGTATCCTTTTCTTTTATGACATGAAATTGCCACAGACAATGATGTTGGCTGTCAATGCTGATCGAACATGATACTGGTTTAACATTCTTCCCATACCACACACTGATAAGGCGCTATGGTATGTGCATAAAGAGAAACAACGCTACTGTTACTGGGCAAAGACAACGTGTTCTCAGAAAACTTTACTGCAATCTAAAAGGATATAATGTTTTTTTAAGCTGCATGTCAGGGTAAAGTGGCACAAAGGACACCTGTTAGAGAGATAGCTAAAGTAGATGCATTTCAAGAGGAATATAATTTTCTGAAATGTCCTTCAGTAAGAACTCCCCACAGTTCCCGGAGTGCTACTTTATATCTGACCTCCCAACTCCTGTTCTACTTAATACTGTTTGCTGCAGCTTTCAGCCTCTTAGAGTTTGCTGCTAGTCATCCACACTGGAGATGAGCCATAGACTTAATATGCTCACTCATGCTGTATACCTGGGTGAGAATTGTACTTCTCTTTAAGGTGACCAATTTGTTCAAGATTTGACTTTCACTGTGGAATAAATCATCTTAAGTCTGTTTTTTTTTTTTTTTTTAAACCTTAACATTGACTCAGATCTGTGACCTTCCTCCTGGGTCCACAAGTGACATCACAAATGAGCACAATCTGACTGTGCACTGGACTGAAAAGCCCACTCACAGAGACTGTGCTCTCTATACAGGTGATACATAATGTATTTATTCACGTGCTGTGATCTGGTGGCGACGGAATTACGAATCACTATTTCCTCAATCTTGAATATACTATGCATATACTATTTTTACCTCCACAGGTCGAAGCGAGAGTTGGTGTCGTGACTCTGCCACTGATCAGGAACTTTTCAGGTACAGTTTTGGCATCATCGTGTGATTATTTTTTATTTATTTATTTATTTATTTTTTTTACAAATAAAAGACAGTGTGCTCTTTCTCTGTAGGAGTGAACTCTCAGTAGAGAAGACCTCAGTGTTACAATCTGAGCTACAGTCATGTAACCAGCTACAAGAACTGGAGCCACTTAATAAGTGTAGGCTATAAAATTCATTACAACCATGTGTCCTTGAGTCTGATATAATAGACAACCTCTCGTATATAAATCCCTCAGAGAAAAAAAATGCTCATGATTTTACGCTGGACTGACCTATTGTTGTTGTCTTGGCAGGGTGCTTACTTACAATTATCCTGCTGATGAGGGCGCTAGACCCCCTGGGTTATGAAAAAGAAACACTTGCTCATTTCCAAACACTCAAAGTAGGTACCAACTATTAAGTCTATGACATTAAACATTGACTAGAAAAAGTGCTTGCATACACTACAACAACATAGGTCTTTGACTAATAACTAATTTCCTCCCTCAGGAAGTCGATTCTATGCGCTCTGCTTATTACAGTGACCTGTGCAGCAAGTTTATGATTGAAAACACCATTCTGAAAATGGAGTACGCTGAAGTGCGTGTGTTCAGTATTTCTGACAAGGTTGGTTCAGAATAATGACACGCAACCCTATTTGGCCGTCCTGAAATGTTGTCTGCTATGTAGAAACGTTCTAAATAGTTATTTCTGCACTTCCTTTCTAACAGAACCTGACCACTTTATGCCACCTGGATCAGCTGTTATTGGTCACACATATTAACCTGTCTTCTAATCAGCTGCAGCGGCTTCCCCCTCAGTTTGCCATGCTGCAGTGTCTGGAGGTGATACAGTTGCAAAAATCCAATTATCTGTCTTATCTGGACAGCAATGATGATGTATTGATCACCCTTTTCTGTAGTGTGCTTGCTTATCACGACTTCTTCATGCCTGCAGGTCTTGGAGGCTGATAACAACTCCATAGAAAACCTGGAAGGAGTGTATCACCTTCCCAGACTGGAAGAGGTCCTTTTGAAGAACAACAGTATCCTTGAATCAAAGATATATGGAGGGTGTAGCTTTTTTTTTCCTGTTCCAGTAATAAGCTGCTTGCACCAGTCATTGGGCTCAAATTTCTACTAAGAGTATGTTTGAGAATAGAATAGAATAGAATAGATAAACTTTATTGATCCCACAACGGGGAAATTTGTGTGTTACTGCAGCGTTACAGATAAAGAAAAAGTAAGATAAAGTTGAAGAAGATAAAAAAGAACAAAAACTATAAAAAAAATAAAAAACACACAACACAATGTACAAATTCGCAGAATTTGTTAATCCGCATACACAGTATGCATTATCGACAGAATGGAGTGAAAATGCTAATAAATAGTAAGAAAAAAAGTAAAAAAGTATGCATAAGCAAAGCATATATACATACATACATGGACGTACATACCTACATACATACACATACACACATATTTGCATATATATATATGGACATACATATCCACGCACATACCCACATGTACACATACATAGCTAATGCACACTTAAGGTGCAGGGTGTGTGTGAAAAGAAAAAAAGTGACCAGTGAAAAAGTGACAGTGACTACAGTGAGGTTTATGTTTATGTTATGAGAAGTGTGAGGTAAAAGGCCCAACATACAGCACACACACACACACACACACAAACAAACACACAAGCGTAATGTTCAGAGTTTGGAAATTGCAGCAGTAATGAGCTTCTTTTGCTTTGTTTAGCAATTTGATTAAACCAATCAGCGCCTCAATTTTAAAGAGCAAACAGCATCATTACAAAGGGAAGAGGCACTTAACACATCATCACCACAAACTACTTCCTCTTCAATTCATTTCCTCTGATTCACTTGAGAGGAATTAATGAGGCTTGCAGGTTATGACCCTGACTATGTACTGCTAAGTTACAGTTGTGTATACATATCTATAGTTCGGCCCAAGTTTTATATTTAGAAAATTAAATTAATATCGCAGTGTCATATTTAACATGGCAATCTCACTTTTGCACTTTTTTTGTCGGGAGCATGGAATACTGTGAGTCATTCCTCGTCCGGATTCAATCCTACTAATGTTACTGACCACAGAGCACACAAAGGTTTATTCATTAACCCAAATGCACAGAAATATCGACATTGGCAGCTCTTCAGCCGCTGGTCTCCTGCCCCAAGCTGAAACGCCTCGATCTCCGTGGCAACCCAGTCACTCAGACCGCCAACATCGAGTCGGAGTTGGCTGAACTGCTCCCGTCAGTCACAGACCTCATGCTCTGATCACACATTTGCCACCATGGTTGTCATTCCATTGTCCCTCGTAGTCCTGGGCATGTTTGTGTGTGAAAGAGCAAGTGGGTGTTTTTCATGTGTACTGTGACTGTTTGTTCCACTTGTTGGGAAGAATGTCAATCACACCAAGTCACAATGGGTCTGAATGCATGTTGCTTCAGAGCATATGAGAGACTTCTCTAACACCGTCATAGGAAATACAGATTTATGTGTGTATGAGTGTGTCATAAATAATGGTGCATTTCTTCTCTGTGTGCGTACGGATGTTTGAAAATACAACAGATCCCCAAATGCATGCTGAAACATTGATAACGGAGTAAATTGACTGTATTGGAGGATTGGTGTGCAGCAATGCTGAATTATTGCTTCTATAAGCTTTAAAAACGGTTGAATTCGAAGAAAAGCTTCTAACTCATGATCAAACCATATTGCATAGGTCTCATGGTCATTTTTTTTGTAAACGGTTGTGTAAAACATTTATTATATGACACAAAACTGTTGCACAGTAAGTCACAGATCCAGTAATAAAACAGCACACATTGTGTCACTGCCTTCCAGAAAGTGTCTTGTGTGTTTTTTTCCATTATTAAAGAAAAACGATGCCTAAACTTTCCTTAATGTATGTTAATCCCAAATCCGTTCATGGGTTTGCTTTCAGGGGCGTGTCATGGCCACTAGCAGTGGCACCGGCCTGGATTACGTCAGTCTCTTTCTCAATTTGACCTTTGTGTTTTTTATGTCATCCGTTAAACTTGGCAACAGTCGTAGAGTTTTTCAGGAGTGTCGAAACAAAATAAACTGACATTGAACTTGAACAATGCCACACCCTCGCAATGCACAAGGGCATAATATATAAAAAATATTTCTTCAGCTTTACAAGGCCATTTAATCAGTAAACTATATACTCAATATAAACTCATATTTGCTATATTCAGGAAAATGTACAGTATGTTCACATGTGTTTACAAGGACAATATTTTACACTTTTCATAGGTTGTATTTCTAGTTCCAATATCACAAAATATATTGTCATTTAGTGGTAGTACAAATCATTTCACTGTAGTTTTACATTTGTCATTTCTCCCTCAGATCCATCTTGACCACTGGGTGAATCAATTAGACAGACAAAAGTAAGGAGATAGAAATCAATACTCTACAAAATAAGAATTGTAACGGTGTAGAGGGCTGCACACTCAGCACGTGCAGCAGTCGACTATGACTTGTTGCAGACTTTGTGTGGATATTTTCACAGGGATGTATTTGGCAGTGTGTGTGTGTGTGTGTGTGTGTGTGCGCAGGAAGCCTTGTTTCGATAGAGGAGACCAAGTCAAGCTTTGACTTTAGCCAGAAGGTTATTGATGTGGGTGTTAAATGAAAGAGATGAGTCCAACCAGAAACCAAGGTATTTATAGGAGCTGGCAAACTGCAGTTCAGAGCCATCAGCACTTAAGTGCTCAGGAAGCCTGGAGATGAGGTTTTGCAGATCAAACACCATGCATTGGGTAATGGTGTCTGCTGCAGTTTCACTGCAACACAGAGAGCACTGGTGGAGATGGGAAATAGTGCAAAATATCCAACATAGCAGACTATCAAACAATTGGTTTCTGCTGTACTTGGATTTTTGTTCATAAAGCAGCATGTGTAGGTCTTAGTGCGGGTTGAACACAAATTTCACTGAAATGTGGTTGTTTATGAAAGCTACTCATGATGATTTCCATCCAAGAGTGTCATTGCAACAAAGACTCAGACAGAGTCTGTGTTACAGCTACAGATTCACACAGTTTTCTAACAACCCTGCTGGAAATTTAGATCAATGTAAAGTCATATGAAAATGCAAGAACACTCTCAAATAATATAGTATAAAAAATAATATATATGAAAAAAGCAGTAAAACTGTGCGATGGGCCTGTGAATATTAACCCTCTCCTCACCTGCTCCCTCAGGTCTGTTTGGCTGCGGCTGATTATCCTCATTAAGGCCATCTGTCCTCATACCTGGCAGCTACAAAAGGATCTCCAGCCTCTGTCTGTGTCTCTGTTTTGAACGTTTGTCTCCCTGGATAAAAACATGAAGCAGAGGACTATTGTTTTGAAAAACCTATTGCCTGTATCATGTGATTTGCTTTACATAAATAAAGACAATTATGCCATAAACTGGTGTATAAAAAATCACCAGAGTGCAAGACATGAGTTGTTTGATGTTCAAAAGTTGGACTTAAGTTTGGGTTAAGGGTTACGGTTGCTCAGGATTGAGAAAGTCAGTAAAAAGCAACCCGACCAGTCAGTGTGGATAACATGTGATTTGATCATCGACTGATGTCACAACTATCAAATCATCAAATTGTAACGCAAACGTGGATCCACACCTGCTCCCTTTCAGAGACACATTCCTTTCTGAGAGCAAGGTGTGGGGCATTCATAAAGAGGGCAAGTCGCCTGCCAATAAATTCCACCATATACATCAGCCGACTGACGCAGGCTTGGTTGACACACGGCGTTCTATTTGTCACAGTAAGAAAATTAAAGGTGTGAAGACGGAAATGAAGAGAAACTGACGACAGCTTTCACAATTTCTGCTGCTTCAGCTTCAAGGTCCTGCTCTGTATTGTCGAATGCTCAGGACTTCCTGCAAACTTTACAGAGACCAGTGTCAAGATCTGCGAACGCATGAGTCTGATGTAATGTAAAGTTAAATGAATAAATGAATAAACATGACAAATCTAAAGAGGGCTGGATGCCATTATACCTACTGCTTCTACAGCTAGTAATTATGATAATAACAACATTTATTTTTATTATGGTCATAGTATCAATACTATAATCATGAAGAGAATACATTTAATACATAAACAGATGGTTGATAGAAATAGAACAAATATAAAACATCTGCTGACTAATATAGACTTGTAACTAATGTGACTAATGTTAAAAATGAGAAAACATAAGGTTGTTCTATTTTACTATGATATTTAAATGGTGGTGGTGAATGGGCCGGCCTGCTGTCTGTGCAGCAGGAAGGCGTGCCTTTACTGTCTTACAGTAGCTTGGAAGTATTTAAGGAGGTTCGAACTTGTCTGTGAAGAAACACAAAGACAAGACGAACAGAAGATTTTCAACCTGCACTCAGCATTGTAACATTTTTTTTCCTTCTGCGATTTAACTGAGTAAGTGTGAATTAACTGTCTAACATGCAGTGTCTGTCTATAACTAACCTGATAATTAGACTCACATTGAGGGTATCCAAATTCAGAAGTTCTGATACCTTTCTGTCATATCAGGATTATGCAAATAATAGAGCCTAGGAGTTCCGATGAACATTTCTTGCATGATTGAAATGTGAGGAAAGTTTTTGAATGTTGATCTTTTTCCAGATAGATTCACAACTGCACAAGGCAACCATAAAATATATACTTGTTTTGATTTCCTAAGAGTGGAAGAGACTCCTGTGAAGCCTTCCTTGAGATACGCATGTAGTATTATTGTGTATTCCTGGGTCATTTCAGGGTCGAAATAACGTTTGTGCATTTATGGGAACTCTGCATATGTTTTTTTCTTCTAATATAAATTAGTGGAGGTCTCTTTTCTTAAGTGGCCTCAAGGCAAACAGGTCATGAGTGTAGCTGAGGGTGTTTACTGGATCACCACCCTTCAGAAGGGAAGCTATCCAACTCGGATGAGTAGCACACGAGAGAATGTTGTTTCTGCTGCTGAAATCATGAGGGTGACATTTGAGAGATTTTTCAAACACACACACATACATGTGTGTGCTTAAACAACATGTTAGATGTCCACATGTGCCATGGGACACAGCTACACTCAATAGTATGTAACGCAGCAGATGATCAGGTGATGAGACTCCTACCTCATATCGTGCTTTAAGCTGCAGGGGATTCAATCATACACACAATCCTGCTGTGTTAGGGCAATGGATGGAGTAACAAAGATTTCTGTTGATACGGGTCAACAGAACTATTGATACTGCAAAGAATGTGACTTGTGTGTCCCTTTTCTTGGTTTGAGATGCACTGCAGGCAGAGTTCAATCCTTTAATGCACTCCTGCTCCACCCTCCTACTCATTTTGGCAGACAGCATATTGTGTTTTTTACTTTTTCGGCCCAACAGTTTATGAGGATCCAACCTTTATCAGCCACTTAAAACCTGTTGAGGCTTTCCACCAATGACTGCTGTGTTACTTTGTGGATAACAATATATGTCAAAGCTGAAACAGAGCTACAAGTAGAGCTGAGCAGAAATGGTAGGAACATATCTGCTGAAAGTTCTCAATAACTGAACATTATAGAAATCCATCATTGAGCCCAGCTCAGCTAAGCTAAACCCATTTAAAACTATCTTCTACACCCTTCAATAATCACAAAGAGCTTACATTTAATGTATGTAGTGTCTGGTTTTTACTCATTGTACTCATTATTGTTAATGCCACATGCATAAGGAGTGATATAATTGTCAGTCTCGCTGTTGCTTCATCTGAACCTGTTTGGCCGCTGCGTAAAAAGTCTTTGTTGCCAAGGAATGTGGGGGAAAGGCTTTAATGTGTTACAGCATTTTTTTTTTGAAAGGCAGAACTTCTTCTAAAAAGATGCAGGTCGAATCAGCTGAAATGTTAGAGGCAGAAAAACTGAGGGGATTTTGCCTTGTTAAAGTGTTTCTGAATGCATGTTTTGCTTTGATTTTGTTTTCCTAACTCAGACGTGGGAAAAAATGGTGTTAGGAGCTGTTATACAAAGCTATTATGAATGTTTTATAGTGCAATTTTATATCAGAACACATGCTCACCTACCCAGAATTGGATGTATGTTTTCACTGACTCATAAATCTCTGATGGCTTTAACTTGGTTATCAGCAGCAATATTAGAAAATCAAATTAATACCTTTTACAATGCTATCTTAGAAATACAAGAAAAAATATTGTGTGTACAAATCAGATATGACAGACATTAAGCTTTTGGTTTTATCAGGATTAGGCAGAGGTGCTACAGCTTATATCCAAAACTAATTAAAAAGATGTTGTTGTGTGGCAGCAATCGATTTGTTAACAGGATTAAAAGAAAAGCTCAACTCGTATGTCTGTGAAATAACAATTGTTTAATACAGATTTACCCTTTGTGATTTCCATTTTCTCAGCATGCCTGTAGAGACGCGGTCGATCCGACACAGAACTGCGGTGGGTCGGTTTCCAACCGTCACCTTTGGCTTTGAGGAGGCCACAGAGGAGACGGAAGAGGAACCGGAAACGAACAAAACCGAGAAAGAAAACGCGTGTCTTCAGTGGCTGCGCAAGTGCTGCCCGTGCTGCTGCCCGCCGCCGGACGATGATGACATCACAGACACGCTGGTTACGGGGCTGGATGACGTGGACAAGGAGGAAGTGACGGGCGGCGGGAAGCCTGAGACTGGTGAAAGCGAGCTTGACGGTGCAGTATAACTGGCTTTATGTAGTGCTCTATTCATTCTAGTATTTATTAACCAAACAAAATAATATAGATTTGTTCTCTCATATCTTTTTTTTTGCAGAAGTCGTCCTCAAGGTGCAAACAATCAACCTGATGAAAAGCAAATTGGGGCAGAACCGCTTGGAGCATCACACAAATTACTACCAGAGTGAAGATTTAATCATCCGCAGAGGGCAGAGTTTCCTGATGTGGGTCACGCTGTCTCGACCTTTTGACCCTAACACCGACCAACTTCACCTTGAACTCAAAACAGGTGAGTCAGTGCCCTGGTCAGGAGCTGTGTATGGCTTACTAATGAGAAAAAACACAACCTGAACACCAGATTCTGTATAAAAGCCAAAAAAATTCATGACATGACTTCCACAACAAAATAGACTCCATAGGGAAGCGCCATGGTTAAGAATACTAATTCAGTTTATATGAAGTTCCCACATGAATTGACTCTAATCCTTGAAGCCAGGAGTGGAACTGGTTATAATCCAGCCAGGCCAAATCAAACATGCTTTCCATCTGCACAGAGCTATAGAGGATAATTAAAGAGTTGCCTCTTTGCAGTCAGAGGAAGGTGATAGGTTAAGGCCTGTGGGGGCAAACAATAGAATAGCCAGGAACAGGAGGATTTCACTCTTATGTCTTTTACCGGTTAATATGAAAGATTATAAATGTATGCACTATGTTGCATTATTTTGGAATTTATGGGCAAGGCAAGTTTGTTTATATATCATTTTTAGTGCAAGACAATTTCCAACAAAATGGGCAACTTGCAAGACCATCAAATGTATGAATAATACAGTCATCCAAGAGAATTAAAAGAGAAGAATTCAACAGAAGAATAATAACAAGAAAACTGAAATGGGAGAAATGCATAAATGGAGGTAATTGCACTGTAAAAAGAATATTGAATTATCTGCTTAAATAAAGTCTGCAGTAAAAAAAACAAAACAAAGAAAAGTCTTCAGTGTTGATTTCCAAATAACAGAGTGTTGCAGCAGACCTTCAGTCCCACGGGAGCCTGATCCAGACATGTGAGGCATACAGACGGAATGCTGCTTCTTACATCTTTTGTTTTCACTCCGGGGATGGAAAGCAAACTCCTCTCAGATGACGTGAGAGGGCTGAAGGGTTCATGATGTAGCCGCATATTAGAAATTAAAGATAAAAAACAAATTATAGATTGATAGATAGAGAGGGAGAGTGAGGGGGTGAGTCGGGCGCCCGGCCCTCACTTCTGTTCAGGGTAAAATTCCAATTCACTTTCAATTCCTCATCAATGCTGCTGTTACCCATAGCCATTGTTATTCAAGCTGCTTTAAGGCAGAGGAAGAAGACCTAAATAGAGCCTACAATAACAGCTGCATATGATAACAATTGAGCCTAATTACAGTGTCTTGTTTACAGAAAAGGCTGTAGAACCATTTTAGGAATAAACAGTTATATGTTAATACTGGAGAAACGTACATGGTCCAATAAATGGAAATTCTTTTGTCAATAGGCCGGCCAAAATAATAACTTTTTTTTTCAAATTATAGCATATATTGTTTCTGAGGGAGTAAGGAAAACATAGTGCCACCGTCTACAATTGACTTACAGAATGTGGCAGATTTGATATTCCATTAAATCAGCACAGTGTTAAATTACTAAACACTGATCATGAATAATCATCCCACGATGTACAAAAAGCCATCTGTCATGAGGATGGAATGGCAGCTGCAGACAATGCCAGCATTTTTTGGAAATCATGTCACTACTCTTCATACAGATATATCATTTCGTCCGTCACATTTGTCCGCTCACGTTTCCAGTCATGCATATGATGGCAGGTGAAACGCGGTATTCTTAGACAGCATGAAGCTAAACAACAGATGAAAGCTTCGACTTTGTGGTTTGTGCTGTATTTAAAGTCTGAAGCCCTCCTAACAGCTCTGGGAGGCTGCAATTTTCACAGCAACCTCACAGAATGAAAGTGCGTGACAGTTGCATTGCCGCCACAGGCCTGAAATTGTTAAATTGATCCTGAGGGATGACTGAGTGGGATTTCACTTGGACGAGTTTTGAATTTGAAACACACTTGTTTACTTCCTTGTAAAGAGACTGGAACTGGGGAGGGGAGAGAGTCTGAGTTTGCTTTCACTTCTAAAAGCTCGCTCATCGAGAATTTCTATCCTGTTTGTTTAATCCCTACTAAAAAACAAAGTGTACAAAAATGTGTTCTTTCACAGGTGCTGATGTGAGAGTGTAATGGATTTCTCATCTAACTGTGACAGCTAAATAATTTTGGTGGTTTCATCTTCTGTAAACAGTGCATATCATCTACCTTGTCAAGGTGTTGATAAAAGGATAATTTACACCTGACAGTTCCACTGCTGCGCCGGGACTCAATAGGTAGCACTACAAGCTCCATTTGGCACAGGCTTATCATCCATGCTAATGATTTTGTCACTCAAGCAAGCAGTGCTGTGAGCACCTCACAGAATGAGCGTATTGAGCGTAAGTGCCGATTGAACTGCGGCCTGGCAGTTTAGCCACCGTCGTCACGGGGCTGAAAAGACACAAATTGTCCTGAGGGAACAGCGGATGAAAGGCCTCGATGTCAAAGCATCGAATTGGTTTATATCCCCTGGAGAATGAATGTCTTCATCTATTTTCATGGCAATCTGCCTCTTGGATTATGAGATACGTTATGAGCAAATTTTGCCTCCAGGGATGTGCAGAAGAGAAGCTGATTGCAGGTCCAAACTATTCTAGTCCAACTAGAATTATGTGTGTCTTTTGTTTGCAGAGAAAACATATCTGTTGTGTGGCTCACATGTACTGTGTTTGCCTAACTAAATGGGAGAAAATGTAAATTTGTGGGGGGGGGGGTGTATTTCTGCATAAATTCATCAAATTTCCAATCAGGCCAGATTCAGCCGGCAGAGGCATAAAAAATAATATAGGGATCAGCACTAAGGCACCAGTGTGCAGAAAGTTCTTGATGAATCATGAGAGGGTAACTTATCATGTTTTATCCACCATGTTGCTCTTAGTGGCTTAATTTTCCGTGAACCTTCAATAGCACAGACTGGTGACGAAGTGGTAATTTAGATGCGCCATTGACACTGCTGCATAGTGGCTCAGTAGATCACCCATAGGCTCCATTTGGCTCCTATTTATTGACCATGTTAATGATCTTGTCGCTCAGACTGGTGGAGCCGAGCATCACTCTGACTCATGTCTGCTGCTCCCGTGTGTCCCAGTTGTTTTATCAGTTTAAATAATCAGTGTAAGACAGTGGCTTGTATGTTTCAGTACACAGTAGTTGTCACACAACATGTGTCTAAGACTGAATCTGATAAAAAAAAGCATCTGGTGGTTCTGTAAGTCATATGTCTGCAGCAGAGACTGTATACACTGATAGATTAGTGCAGACATGAAAGTGTCATGAGTTACGTATGCATGTGTAGTCAGGGCAATACATTCTGGATTCTTTCTGTTTATTTGATCTTAGTTGGCATGGCTTTAATTAAACAGGGAGATGTAATATTGTAAAAAAAAAAAAAATTGATCATAATAAAATAAATGTCTGGGGTGTATCCCTGCCTCTCGCCTAATGCGCTATGATTGGCTCCATCAGACCCCAGCGACCCTAATAACGAAGAAGCGGGTATAGAAAATGAATGAATAAATACAGTAATTAAACTGTGTGAAAGTGCTTGGGCTTGGTCTGATGCTTTGTGTGTGTGTGTGTGTGTGTGTGTGTGTGTGCGCGTTGCATGTCTCTCTTTACCTTCTCAGGGCCCATGCCACTGGTATCAAAAGGAACGCATGTGATCATCCCTCTGGTGGACTCCTTGGAGGAGGACGGCTGGGAGGCCGGTGTTGTGGAGCAGAAGGACACAAAGCTAAAGCTGTCCGTCCATTCTCCTCCTACTGCCGTGATCGGCAGATATCAACTCACGGTGGGAACCAAGTGCCCCAACGGCCAGGCCACGTCCACACATGACCCTGCTAATGACATCTACATGCTGTTCAACCCCTGGTGTGAAGGTAAACAGTGGATAATATGAACTTTTTCAGATGGAATTCAATCAACTCTGTGGTTGATTCTGTTGATATCCAGGACAGGCATTTCTAAATAGATATACAGGGCTCATTATGTTCTCATGCAAAATATGATATATTACAGTCAGTAATTACGAGTTATGAGAATGAATTATAAGACACACTGTGGATAGAAAGAAGGAAGATAAAGGTTAAAGAGTATAAATGAGTATTTTTAGGTTTAACTTACTTGTTTTTCGACAGATGACACAGTGTTCATAGATGCTGAAGACGAGAGGCAAGAGTATGTTCTGAATGATATTGGCCGAATTTACTATGGCACCGAGTACCAAATTGGAGTGAGGACGTGGAACTACGGGCAGGTGAGTGGGCTCTGTGAACTTCCCGCAGTGGATTTTGGTCACTAGATGATTGAGCAGCAGAAACCAACTCTCTCTCTCTCTTTCTCTCTCTCTCTCTTTCTCTCTCTGTCTTGTCTGTCTTTGTTTTCAGTTTGATGAGGGAATTCTTGCTGCCTGCCTCTTTGTCCTGCAAAAGAGTGGGACGCCTCAGTCTGGTTGGGGAGACCCGGTGAACGTAGTGAGAGTCATCTCTGCCATGGTGAGACTTCACAAACTTCATGAAGGACGCTGGTCCAGTAGACAGGTCTCCATGTGCCGATTTGAACCGCCTGTAACTATGATAATTTGCTGCCTGCAGGACAGGACAATTGTAACATGCGGAGCTAAACTATTAGATTATTTTTTTATGAAATTAGGTCCAGACGTTCACATCCCCCTCATTATGAATTATAATAACTTTGGTGACCTTCTAACTTTGCATTTAGCACCATCATCAGATCCACATTTTAATTCCATTCAAATAAGTGGTTCATGGCCGAACACCTGCAAAGCTAATGACTAATCCTCAGCTGTACCCTAGTATTAGTTATTAATACATGTTTGCATGCAAACACACCACACTAAGGTGAACATGGTAAATATAGTACCATCATGTCAGCATTGCCATTGTGAGAATGTGAACATGTAGAACACTATGACCTCTGCCTTGGTTGAATTAAACACATATGCCAATGGGAATCATGGACTTTCTTTCCAGATCAACTCCCCTGATGACCACGGTGTCCTGCAGGGAAACTGGTCAGGAGACTATTCAGGGGGAACTTCTCCCACAGTTTGGAGTGGAAGTGTGGAAATCCTGAAGGCGTACCATCAAGCCAACGGGGTTCCCGTCAGCTACGGCCAGTGCTGGGTGTTTGCCGGCGTGGTCACCACAGGTCAGCTGATGCTTTATTTTCTCTTTCATGTAAATGTCTGGCAAACAGTGACCACAGATGCCAACTCACTCAATCTTCTTCTGCAGTTCTACGGTGTTTGGGCATTCCTGGCCGGACTGTGACCAACTTCAACTCGGCCCACGACACAGACGTCTCCTTGACAACAGATGTTTACCTGGATGAGAACCTGGAGCCAATAGCTCATCTCAATGCAGACTCTATCTGGTGTGTACCGCAATGCACTTTTACGGTACTTATCATGGCATGCATCGCTCTGTAGTTGATTAGGCCTGACCTTCAACTGTTTCCCTCCAGGAACTTCCACGTGTGGAACGACTGCTGGATGGCTCGTCCAGACTTGCCCCCAGGCATGGGGGGCTGGCAGGCCGTGGACGCCACGCCTCAGGAGACCAGCCAAGGCACCTTCCGCTGTGGCCCCGCGTCTGTTACTGCGGTCCGCAATGGTCAGGTGTACTACAAACACGACACCCCGTTCGTGTTTGCTGAGGTTTGTGAGAGATGACAATGATTGTATGAGCAAAAATCTCACTTTTACTGGGTTTTATTTGATATTTTCAACAAGATATATGTGTAGCTTTAAAAAATACAGTTCTATTCCTTCCCCCTTTCAAGCTTCTTTTTTGTAGTTCTAGGTCAGTTTTGTGTCATTAATATTAATGAACCTCTCCATTTGCTGTGAATGGGTGGTTGGGTCTGATCGCTAAGTTGTGATAGTACACCTTTACAGTCATAAAGTTTGGAGTTTGGAAACATGAAACAGCTAGAACTTCCTATAATACAAAATTATTCAAATCTCACTTTCCACGATATGGGATCTCTAACTCATTTCCTCTCTATCTGTGCATGTTCAGGTGAACAGTGATAAAATCTACTGGCAGAGGAACCTGGATGGGACCATCACTCAAATCTACAGTGAGAAAAGGGCTGTGGGCCACCACATCAGCACCAAAGCTGTCGGCTCTGATGAGCGCGCTGATATCACACATCTCTACAAACACCCTGAAGGTATCGTCAAGCGAAGCGCAGACACTGAAATGCTCACTTAAGCGGTCACAAGCATTCAGGGTGTTTTAAACCGGCTCCACGTTTGTGATCTTTTTCAGGCACAGAGGCGGAACGCATCACCGTGGAAACGGCATGTCGCTACGGCTCCAAGTCGGAGGCCTATTCCTCTCCCACGGCAGAGGACGTCTTTGTAGAAGTGACCATGGACGGCGAAGGTCCTGTAATGGGAAGAGATGCGGAGCTCACCATCAAGTTGCAGAACAGCAGCTCAGAGAAGCGCAGAGTGATCCTGCACAGCCAAGCGGCGGTCATGTACTACACTGGCGTCCACAAGGCCACCGTCAGGAGGGACAACGCACAAGTGGACCTGCTGCCCAACGAGGGTGAGAGGCTTTTCAGGAAGAAGACAACAGCAGTCTGTTGGGCTGCCATGAATTTTTTGTACAGATAAATCCTAAAGACTTTGGTTTGTTCCCTAACTTCTACCTACAGTAAATATTTTGGAGTGGACCCTGGATTACAAGGACTACAAAGACCAGCTGGTGGACCAGGCCGCCCTGATGCTGACGCTGTCGGGCAGGGTCAGAGAAACAAAGCAGGTCCTTGCTACTCAGTTCACTTTCCGACTCAGGACCCCGGACCTCATTATAAAGGTAAGCCAGAGTGCTCCCAGGGAAAATATATATAAAGAGATTAAAATAATAATTTCAGATCTAATCGTTTTGTATTATGGCTCTTTTTTCTCATCCACAGCCTGTAGGGAAGGCTGTGGTCGGGGAGAAGATGGCAGCAGAGATTTCCTTCACTAACCCACTACCACGGGTGCTAAAAGCAGTGATATTCCACGTGGAGGGACTGGGCCTTCTAACGGCTCGCAAGATTAACTATGGGTGAGGAGGAGAATAGAATTTATATGGTGCTCCTCGTCAGTATCTCTCCTCTTTTGTGACCGTTGTCATTTCCTGTCTTCACCTGCAGAGATATTGGCAGCCGTGCCTCCGTGTCGCTGACGGAGCACTTCATCCCCACCCTGGCCGGGCCGAGGAAATTACTGGCTTCACTGGACTGCAAACAGCTCACGCAGGTTCACGGTGTGGCTGACGTCACTGTACAGGAGAACAGCAACGGTGCTATACTTTAATTCAAAAGCAGAGGAATCATGGCACTGAATGTTGTCGCCTCCCTATAGTCACAGAAGGTGTTTTTTCCCCATATAAATTATATGTGGAACTAGTAAAGTTCTGACCATGAAGTCAACCTTCCAAATGACCACAGAGAGACTTTATTTTATTGTCATTGTCAACAACGAAGAGGGAATGGACAGAAATCATTTTATATTTTATATAAACCAGTATTAAATTGCACTGTAATTCCTTTACAGTTTAATTTGGAGGACTTTGTGCTCTGTAATATAAACTGCAACGAGTCCTATTATTGATGACCTGTGTGGCAGCTTTATTGCAAGACATGTGAAGTTAAAACTATAAATTATATTTATAAATACGTTATATTATATAATATTTATTTTGTTTACATTGCTACATACTCTCATATATATATATATATTTAATCTAAACTGAAAAATGTTGTAAAAGCTCTGTATCAATAATACACAACTAATACAAATTGGAGCTTGGTGACTTATTGATATAAAATTGCTGTGCTACAGTTTATTTTTTATTGTTTCATGTCAATTAGAAGAAAAAGAACAAAACACTGAAAATATACCGTATTTGCTGTTTCTTATGCTGGTTCGATCCTCAGGCTCTGGGACCAGGGATGAGACATTGCTTTACATGACAATGGTCAATATTAAATATTTACTTGTCGTGAATATTAAAGTCAATCGATGGAATTTCTTCAGCTTGTTTATTGATAGAAAGTTAAAGAAAATGTATCTGACCTGACTGATGTTAAGGCCAGAATGTGCATGGAATATGATAATCTAGTCTGTTATAAGTTGAAGCAAATGAACACCCCAGCTGTTTTTGTATTTCACTGTATTGTATTAACTGTGCTGTGTATTAAACACATGGAGCTGTCTGTGGTGCTGTAGTAGCAGATACATTTCAGTCCCACCCTTCTGTCCATTTCTGTCCAAAGTGTCACATAGAAATGTGTTGCTGCAGAAGAGGAGAAACTGCTGCTTGTAGAATTCATATAATTTCCAAAAAATATTTCTATTAGGATTCAGGGGCGTCTCTGCTGCTGAAAACTAAACATAATCATATGGCAACTGCCTCTCATACAAAATAGAAGACACAAGTATAGGTTTTTTTTTTGGTAGATGTTGTTTATTTGTGTGATCAGTTATTACCTCCATTAGCTTTTATTATAGTTACATTAATGTGAGGCTAAACATCATCCTTCATCATTTCAACTCCCCCTGAAACATTTGGCCTGCTGACTGATTTACAGTGTTCAAAGGACACCTTGATCACATTTTGCATTATTAAACAATGGATTCACAACCAGAATATGAATAAATACAGATGAAAATAATTCATAAGTAATGTACTGCATGCATTCTGCCAGTAGGAAGGTTTATGAAACTCGTGCAGGTCACAATGTGCAGTATGAAAACGCAGGTGCAGGTGTTGGCTGAATAAGAACAGGTTTACAGAGAGGAAACGGCTGCTCTGACAGCGAGAAGAGTGCATCTGTATTCATGTTAACGCAGCGTATATGTGAGCAGATACACGCTCCATCAAAAGTCAAAAGGCACAGTGTTAAAGCGGACTGAAAGCTGATCCAGCTGTGATCAGCTGCTGCTATAATCAGAAACAGACGTCGCTTCGCATGATGCTTCAGCGGAAAGGATGTCTCATTTGTTTAAAAAAATAATTCCTTGTTTGCTCTCTCCTCCTTGGAGGGAGTGAGACAGACGACATATGGATGCAGTTTAAGGTGATTGAGATGCACCTTTAGACGCACTTACTTGAAGCAACAGTCCAATTTCACGCAAAATACTTAATAATCATATTAAACTTATGAGACTAAACGGCTAAATGGTTGTGAGAGGTTGCAGAGGGTCTCCATCATCCATAATGGGATGAAATTCAAACAGATTGCAGTTTGCCATGACAGGCGTTTCTGACCTGGATGCATTAGATTTTGCGGTGATGTGACCTTTATATGACATCAATTCAGAATAATGAGTCTCCACATGGCATCCCGTCTCCTCGGGCATTTTAGATTTGATTACTTTCCTCTTACAAACAGTTCTGAAAATTTAGACTGCCAAGGTGCAGGATCACTTTTACATAATAGCACAGTTAGAGTTTGGAGTTAACACTTCTCAAAGTGACGTTTGAGGGGTGTTAAAATTGATTTTCTTGCTATGAAGTGGCAAATCCTCAATTTTTCCTCTTTTTACAAACACATCATGAAGCCCAACAGTGGAGAGGTAAGAACATTTTATCACGTTGTCACCCATTAGACATTAACATATTCTACTCCACTTCACTTTTGTTGTTATGTTTATGCATATATTGTTTGCAATGATGTAATTTCACCCGTTCAAATACATCAAAAACTTAATAATCTATTTAATAAATTCTATTATCATAATAATGATGTTTTGTTTTATCCTTTTTTGTGATTAAATAAAATGGATGTCTCAAATTGTTCTCACTCAAATAATAATTATAGGGCGCAACAAAACAACAAAACCAATCATGAGGAGTAATTAACACCTCTCAGATTCATCGTCAACCACTTGTTTGCACATTTTGTGTAGTGCAAATTTACAGTGGCATTTCTCTCCTTGATTACAGGATAAATAAACTTGATGCAGAAATATTCATGCATGAGGGGTTATACATTTGGAGCTGTACAGAGAAGTTCTTTGTAGCTGGATCCTAATGCTCTTTCTAGGATCTTCTTGGGAATAGAAAGCGGAGTGGAGTCTGCTGAAAACCTATCTAATGAAAAGGGAAGCACCAGTCGTTTCCTTGTATTTCAGGCACTCATGCCACTTTGTAAGGTGTCTCAAATCTCCACTGCATTATGTTAATACGAATCATTTTCACTTCTGAGGGCCAGGCAGTATGTGGGAGACACAGGAAATAAAGCACGCACCTAAGACACAGATGTTTCAAAGGCAAAAGCAAAAGTGCTGCATATCATTAAACCAAAACCCCTCAGAGAATGAATTTCTACAACAAGGCTGCAAAATCCTCTGTATTTTTATTTCAATTAAGATAATCTGGATCTCTATAAGTTAAACTATAATATATATAAATAGTTATTCAGCTGGTTTATCTTAACCTTGGCTTGCTACGGGGGTGAATAATGAATTAAAGTCAGTGTCACTGCTTTTAAAATCATCTTATTGTCATTCCACCCATTAATAAATCAGGTTTATAGGATTATAAGGAATGTGTTTGCATGCATCTATTTATGGTGTTTTTTTTAGAATCATAGCATTGTTTACCAAGGAGGTGGCAAGAAGGAGCCAAGCCCACATGAATTTGTCAGTCACAGAAACATGTGTGCAGAAAACTTAACAAATGGGGTCACTCAAAAAGGAAGTCTGGTTCTCTTTTGATGCCCACATGGTGGCGCTGTTAACTCCAACAACTATTTAGCTCTTGGTTTGTGACCTACTTTTCCAGGGAGATTGTCAGAATGTCAGTGAAATCCTGATCAGAGAGCTCATACAGTGAGTGTGCTCAGCGTGCCACGCGTGCTGTGTGATGTGAGTCATCCCCTGGAGATATGAATTTGGTGTTTGACAATATTCATTACAGCTTTGAATATTTGCTCCTGTAGAGGGAAGGAGCAGCACACTCAAAATGTTGCAAAAATCATACGTTTATTGCAAGTTTTCAGACCTAGACCTTCTTCAGCCGTAAAACGGTGACGTGCATGTATTTAGAAGTTCAAACAGACACATCACTGCACCTGCAACAAGAACATTTCACTTGGTGGTTAAACATCAGAGGACCCACTCTTGTCTACAAAATAGAACCTCACCTGCAGAATAAATTGGTTGGAGCCAACATATTGCCTAAGCAGACTGTTGTGTGAGTCCTGCGCTTATTAAAATATCAAAAACTGATAAAATCTCTATTACTAAAACCATCCGTTCGCTCAAACAAAGAATTAGTGAACACTAAATACCCGTAGCCTGTCCTTTTAATAACCACGGTCACCCCATCTCTTCGCTTACACTCCAAAGCAAAGAGCAAATTATTCTTCAGAGAGGAGGTGATGTGCACAGTGATGTTTATGTCAAACTTTATTGGATCCACACCCCAGTCTACAATCTCTGGGGTTGAATGAGGACTTTGACATGAGTGTTATTGCTAGGAATAAATTACAATAAAGCCTATGTGCTGTGCTACTATATGTTGGAGCTCTATTGTTTTTTTATTCAGGTTTTGTGGTTAGTATCTAATGTATATTGTCACACAGATGTTTTCTATACCTGCTGATTCCACATTACCTTCTGCAGGAAACCGCTGCTTTATCAGTCAGTGGTTGAAAATGTCCTATTTTAAGCTGCTTCCTGTATGTGTGCTGGGGAGAAAGCACAAAGAAGAAGCAACACACCGATTCAGAAAAGCAGCAGTCTATTGTCTTCGTGAAACAGTTAGCACCTTGTTCAGCAAATTCATTTTGGAGATGTTTTAATGGAATAAGCACATGCAGCAATAATCTGTTGAATCTCTGTGCTGACCAGGACTCTGGATGCCAAGTCAGAGTGGAGCCAAAAAGCAATCGAGGAACCAGACAGTGCCATCGTGTCCTTGAGGCAGCTTATCCAACACATAGAGTGCCTGAAAAGGGTTGTTGATCCGCTGGCTTGGTGTACACATTATAGAAAGCGATGGAATTTCTAGTTTCACTTGTTCCTCAAAGCTTACATTTCCTAGAGAAGGTAGCAGTAGATCATGGCTTGGTCAGAACACATAGCCTCACTTGGTTTTGTGCTATATTGTTTTTGCTTATGCAGCCTCTACAGAAGAATATTCCCATGTGGTGGACTTTACATCACACTGTGGATGCCTTACACCAGAAAATTAAACTACAGACCTTCCAAACCCAGATGTGAGAAATCTACGCCTCTGTGAGCTGGGCGATGTTAACACTATTTCAGCAGAATAAACGCAGGAAAAGGTCAAAACTCATTTTATATTAGTTTCCTTTCAGCCTCAACAAGAACACTGATTTTATACACAACCAGACCAACATGAATCACAGGGAATATGATGTGTGGCCCTTTCAAAAAATGTTATTTGTGCCAGAACATGGGGGACAAACAGTAATGCAGTCTACTCTTCGAAGATAAAATACACACACTGAAGAGAAGAGAATATTTATAGTGGTTCTGGAATGGATACAATGCCCTGAGGGACTGTGATTTTCTTCATCTAAGTGTTCCTCTTTTTTCCTTCTCATTTGAGTGGTTTGAAGCCTGCACTGGGACTCCCACATTCCAGCTTGTGACAGACGCCGTATCCGCAAGAAACATCCGGTCGCTCGGCTGGTTCCTTCATTTCAATTTGAGGGCACGCAGCACATCGCTCCCAGCTGAGATGTACTGGACATGCAGCGCCGCAAGCAGCAAAGCCGCGTGCATGCTGCTTGTATTTACGGTGTCTTCTAGCTGTTTTATGCACATCTAGATGTTTTTTTTGTTTGTTTTTTGGAGACAGAGAGTGACAGAGACACTGTATTAGATGATCTTTGTGTGTTAGGGCTGTCATACTGTGGGAACTCAAAGCAGCCAGCCACCGTCCGCCCAGTGAAATGTTATTTAATAACAGATTTGAAGTCCCTGCAGATTACGCCAGAGATTTGTGGACTGAGTGAGCTCATGGTGTTAAAGTCTAGGTCAGCTGTGTGTCCTGGGGATGTGGTGTTTCTGCAGGCTGATGTAAAGACAGCCGTGATGTTGAGCAGCATCCACGGAAGATACAGTAACCTCTCCCTGAGGGAGACAGACTCATAGAGGCCAATGTCAGTGAAGGGTTTTTCTTCTATAATAGCTGCTACCTACACAGCGCTCAATAAGGTCAGTTTAAAAATGATTGAAAACAACCTGAAAAGCAGCACTTCAGGATGAGAGTCTCTCCGCTGACTAAAGGACAACACGTCATATTTCCTGTGCTACAAGTGGACCCAAAATGCAGCGAAACAGAAGGCAAAGCGGATCAAGTGCAGGCTATTTGTTGTGGAGTAACCACTCTGTGGAACAGGAACTGCCAGGACAACATGGGGGGACACACAGATGGTTCGACAAACCCTGAGCTGAACACTAGACTGAAACACACAGCAAACTAATTAGTCTCTTCTTCCTTCCACAGGCAAATTATCAAAGCTATGCACCATAACAAATGTATTAGCCAATCACTCAAATTGCCTTTTCCTTATTTGCTGCAGCAGTCTTATTCCCCTTCATCAGAAATGAGTAATTCCATTCCCTCCTGTTCCCTCCCATCTTTCTTATTATCCTCCCCATGCCACTCCTAAAGGAGTTGTTTTTCTGATTGTATTACAACTCTTTCTACAATGTGTCATTTTGTCCTATTGTCCGTTCTGCTGCTTGCACTCCACCACATGTGGAGCATGATGAGTTCATAAATGCTTTGTTTATGTTCCTCACTGCTTCTATACACTTATCGTTGGGCCACGGTAACATATCCTATGCTTTTCTACCTTTACCCTTAGGAATACATTCTAACACACTGCTTTATTATTATCCACCTGTATTCTCAATGGTCACTGCAGCAACAATATTGATCTAGCAACAGACTGGATGGTGATCACTTCCTATAGTTCCTTTAGAGTTTTATTAAAGTCAAGCTCTTTGTCTCACTTACATCCATTCTTGCATTATTGCCCCCTTTACACATATACAATTCTTTTCTCCTGATCAATAATTCTGAAGTTAGTTGTAACAGTCTGCTGGTTAAAATCAGACCCAATGATCCTTAACAAGCACAAACAATGTGAATTATGGTCGAGGCAGCGTCCAGGGGGAGGGACGAGGGACGAGGGACGAGGGGTGATTTTCATCGTTTTCCCCTTATTGATTCATGAGCTTTTTTTTCCTATGTATAAATATAAATAGATATGGAACATTGCTACTGCTATTATTATTTTAATACCATTGTTTACAACATTTGAACATGCTGAGGACTTAAACCTGCAAGGCAAGTTGCAAAGCATGTTAGAGAATGATATAGGAGCAGATTATTATGGTAGTATAGTATTTTTAGTATTGATATTTTTCCTTATCCTCTGATAACGTACTGTTTATTGTCCCCCCCATCAATTAAATGTTTTTTTTTTCCGTGCTCTTGCTCCTTTTATCCACATATTACTACCTTTGTCTGTCAACTTTTCAGCTACTGTTGGTAACGGTACCATGAACAGGTTGGTAATGACCTGGAACTGCTGATTTCTGAATGAGTGTGATTTTTTTTGTTACTATTATTATTAACATCGTGGAAAATAAACCTGCAAACCTGGCACCTGCATAGCTTGTGGGAGTCACAATATGCTGTCAGAGTGTTTTTCTAGTATACACCTATATTTCTGCAAAAAAAAAAAAAAAAAGTCTTGCTTTACAGAAGTGACACATCCTCCTCCCCCGCTCTTCCCTCGTATCCTGCCTCACTGCCACATGAGCATACAAAACAAGACCCAAATTAGGCTTTAACCAGGATTTCTTGAACAAACACAATGTCTGGCTTTTCTCTCCTGCTTTCTATAAACAGTTTGACGTCTTGACCATTCGCAATAAGGCTTCTGGCATTCCACTGTAGAATGACGAGCCCCGTGATATAAATCACTATACCGTGACAAACCATCATTGGGGATTAACCTATCGTGCAACATTGTAAATCGGCCATCATTACGTACTCGTCAAGCAATTCATTGGCTTCCATTCATCTACAAAACCCTCCTTGATCTGACACCTCCTTATTTGCTACACATTTTAAATCCTCATCCACCTCTATAACCCCAGAGCTTCTCACCATATCTCACCAGCCGTATCAAAACCTTCTTCGGTCGATCACACAGTAGAAATATCCCCACTTTTAAGAACTTCCTTATTCAGTTGTTTACACGCACATAACTGACATTTAACCCTTTATGTCTTATTTTACGACCTGGATGTTTTATTTGTCATCCCCTGCCTCTATGTTTTATGTGTTGTATTTGTATAATTCTTTTTGGAACCCTTTGTTCCTTTTGGAGTTGGTGGAGTTCCAAGCAAGAACTGTCATGTTGCCAGGCCATCATTGTAAATACGAATCTGTTTTTAATTGAGCCGCCTGGTTGAATAAAAAGAACCCTTGATAAGTCTATTACAGTGTTGAGGCTTGTTTTTATTTCCTCCCTTTTCCGCTGCAGAGTAACATTCACACCCTTCTTGTTAAAGTCCACATCGCTAGACTGATCCACTATCAAGGTGTCATCTTTTCGGGCCGAGGCCTAATGACCTGTGTCAGCGTTTGGATTGGAGTGATACGGCTTCGCCGCCGTGACTTGTAAAGCTTGTTTTGTTGCCTCAGCGTTGCTCTCTTTTTGTCCTTCAGAGTCCCGATAGCCGTCATTATGCTCCCCATCACAATAGAAACACTTCATTTCAGCGTCAATCTCACCGGCAAACCTCGGTCTAGTTCTGCAACGATTTGCGATGCTGATGATCAGTCTGTTGTTTAAAGCCTCGTGGTGGCTCAGGAATGTGCTCGCTCACACGGAAATACATGGACCCGATGGTTAGTTCTCTGTTCTCCTTCAAACTGCAGAACCTGTCTGCTATTTCCATCTGATGTCTGCTTGGCGGAGGCTTCACTGCAGTCACTCTACTCCCTTTCTTCATTTCTTTCTTTCTGACTGATTTCTAAAGGGACTCCACTATTGCCATCATCCCTGAGACATGAATTAATTTAAATTCATCTTCAGTTCCTTTTCTTCACCAGGCAACAAACCAATTCTATCACCTTCCTTTGCTCAAAAATCATGCTGGCTTGAGCGGTTCCTTCATAAATAGCTTTTGTGAGCGTTACTGGATGCTACCTGCTAATGGACTGTTCTCTGTGCTCCACGATCATTCCACAAAAGACGATTCTTTGTTGTGTTTTGCCTCACCGCGGCTGGATACCGATTTTTACACATGAAGAAATGAACAAAGGTAAGAAAATGAAAAAAAACAACCAAAGCACCAAAAAAAAAGAAAAAAAAAAGATGAAGGTGCTGACACCCAGAACTAAATATAATAACACAGAGCAGGTGATGGCTGCCCTACGTTTTAATTGTTATTGATTTCAATAATAACAGCTCGGTTGGATAGTTCCATGCACCTCGTGTTTTCGTCAAATCTCCTGTGTTTAAACCTGACATGCTGACAATATGCAATAGTACAACTCAGTTTAAAAACACTGTGGTTTGCTTCTAAAATATGTATTTCAGAAACACATTTGTTTGATTGCTTTGCTGTTGTTGAACCCATTCTTCACTTTTTTTCCTCACAGTCTCCACACCACCACGCAGGTTCTGAGAACAATTCTCAGAGCACCCAGGGGAACATTTATTATTATTGATGGGTGTTCATTTTTCACCCGACCTGTTTGTCACAGCAGATTTATACTTACACATTCACTGATGTCACCTCTTTGCAGGGCCAATAACAATATCTTCTATAAACTGATTTTCTGGCCAGAATTTCCTCCATAGATGTCCAACCCAAACCAGTGTGTCAACCCTGTTTCCCTAGTGAGGTTTTATATTATATGATATATAATAAATGGAACATGTTTTACATTACAGCAGGTTCATCAGTAAACAAACTCATATGTTTCACATATAAGTAGTTATGCAATCTGATAAAGGAACAGCATGGTGGTAAATGCTGAGGTAACTGGTTAATGAATCATTCTGGGTGGCAGTTTGTCCGTTCTGGGCTACTAGAAACACGGCATGCAGCATCATGGCACGTTCTGCAGGCTCCTTCTAAGGTAGTAAAAACACAAAAACACATATTTTTATTTAAAGTGTGTGTGTTTGTGTTCAGCATTTAAATCAGAAGGACGTGAACCTGACACACGACTCAGTCGGAGCAGGCGTCCTCAGCCTCGGAGCACAGCTTCTGTCTATTCATGCCAGGAAAATGACTTTTCTTTTTACCTATCTGGACGAGCTGTGTGGCTTTTGTTGGAATTTTTTTTTCTGATGATTGCTCATTTCAGAGACCCCAATTAACAAACAGAACAACATCAAAAGTAATGTGGCTTCAAATGGTAAAAGGTAGGACGCCACCACCACTGCGTGAGTGGTACATGTGACGCGTTAAGGTGAACACAGGCCCCTTTATTCATTTCTGTACAGGAAAGTTGGTAAAGGCTTTAAAGACACCCACTGTGATTCTCTTTTTAATATTATTTTAAATCACATGCCGGCTTGAGATTACCTGAGAATTACTCATAATTTCTAACATATTTGTTCCAATAATGGCTGTGATGTTTCTGATGGACATAGCTTTACTTGGCAATACAAGGAGGATAAAGAAGAGCAAAAACAACATTAAGAAGGATGCTGGATAAAGTACTCCCATTATTACTCTTATTCCACAGATTGTGTGTTAGCAGCAACACCACAGGTATTTACACACAAGCGCTGAAAAAGGGGATTTTTTCATATTCTAGTCATAATTACCATAAGTACCAAAATGAGCTTATTTGCAGGATCTGATCAGTGTAATTGGCTGCACTCTGTAGGGACTTAATACACATCATTAAAACTAACAGGTTGTCAGATCAAGAAGTCAACTCCTGATTCTTTCATGTTAAATAAAAACAACAGCACAGAGCAAATCATTAGCACAGAACAGCAGAGTTCGTATCACACCTCTTAAGACTGTGGCGGAATGCATAGTGCTGAGGAATTGATATCTGGTCAAATCCACTGTGCATCCGGGTGGTCCAGTTTACACTTAAAAATAAGATCTGTAGCATTAAAGGGTCTAAACCCAGAACATCGTCTTCAGACTGAAAAAAAAATGACTGTCAGTGAAATGCAAAATCTCAGGTGGAAAAACACATTTCCTGGACCTGGTAATGATGTTTCTGAAGAGCAAATGTCTGACTTGATGAAGAGCCTCGGCTTAACAACATGTGAAATTTAATAGCTTTGCCCTTTAGAAAATCAATGTAGTAAGGCAACATGGAGACATTTTTAAATGGTTTGGTTCAAAAGAAAAAAACAACCCGTTCTCCCTCAGAGAAACGCCTACAGGTGTGAATATGTCAAACTATATAATAACTGTATAATACTGATGCTGTTAAAAGGGAACATGCTGTCCGTTTATGTGGCTAAATACTAAGACAAATCTTTCTAAATCTCTGTTTAAGTTGATAAATTTGTCTTTCAAGGCTTCTCACAACTTACTTTAGATGGATGGTTTATATAAATGACAAGCAATTAAACAGACTAATTCTTGTCTGGAACATTTTGTGTATTTCTATCTTTCCTGCCAAAAGGCGACACACTGAAATCATTAATGCCATAATTTTGCATCAATCTGAATATCCTGTGGATGAAAGGTCATTTTACTGGAAATACGAAAACATTTATTAAGTAGTTTCGATTATTAGTAAATTAATTCATTTTAAGCTCATATTATTCAATAGAAAAATATGTTTCTTTGTATTTTTTTTTTTAATCTCAAAATCCATCACATTTTCTTCCTGTTAAAAAATGTCATATGAGTCTCTCGCCTTGCACAGAGTAGTTTTAACCGTATCATTTAAAGCGAATGGTCGTCCACAGTATGAGCTACCGTTAGCCTCTATCCTAGGTTGTATATTAATATCTGGTTAATATGGGACCACAAATGTTGTCCTGAATTGTTTGCCTGCTGCATGTGCATCACAAGTTTCCTGTTTTCCCACTTTTCTTGGCTCATGTAAACTCACACCATTCTAAAAACCTTGTATCGCTGCTGTAAATCAATCTGCCACCATCCCATGGATCATTTGGATACAAAGAAGGTTAATGGCATCTTATTATATTAAATATTCATTGATTTTAGGAAATCGAAATTAGAAAATTGTGACCTAGTAAAAAGCTCTGAACGATCATTTAGTTGAAGCAATCCAGGACGGATGTGTGTGAACTGCAGGATGCTGTTTATTCACTGGTTTGTTTGGAGTCTGCAGGAACCACGCCACCATGTAGAACATCGTTCCCCCGCTGCGCGGATCCTAATAAAGAGTTGATAACAGCATCATCAGCGGCTCCCAGGTTACATCTTATCTCATCATCACTCCTGCTGCCTCTGGTTTGTTGGAGTGAACAGCAGGAAATGAAGAGAAAATCAACTCTTTGCATTGTTCATACCCTGATTGCAATGTTTTTTTTTTTTGTTTTAATAATAATTTTCTTGGACAAACCGTAAGCAATCTGCTTTAAACTTAATGTCATGTCTGGAATGTACTGCCAATTCTTGCAAAACTACTCATCAGTTTTGACTCAATCAACTAGGGAAAGCGCTCAGTGGAACATGCTGTAATCAAATGCATCCAGTGAAATATACATACTGTATATATATATATATATGTATATATATATATATATATATATATATATATATATGTTTTTGTTTTTGTTAAGATAGATTTTCAAAGAGACACGTGATAGTCATCACTTTCAGCACAAAATGAACATCCAAACTTACAGGAAGAACCATGCAAATCTATTATAAAACAGGGTCAGGAGGAGATCATCTCATCCACCCCATAATTCTACATTAACGCCAGTGTTATCCTTTATCCTTGAGAGGTTCCGCCTCAGAGAATGAGCAAAAAAGAAATCTGGATCGTGTTCAGAGAAAAGGCAGCAAACTTTCTTAAAACAAAAGCCTCTTAATGTGGTGCATTGTATCCGCGGACAGCCGAACTTTTCCCGAGTTTAACTGAGCTGTCTAATAATAGTTCTCTGCTTGAAGAAATCACTAAATGATGCTGATCGTCTGCATCTGTTCCCGTTAAAAATGGCACGGCCCTGAACCCTGAACTCACCATCTAAACAGTTTACATACACTGCGTGCTTTACTGCTGTTTCTGTAGGAGTATTTGTTAGAATCAGCCAGCATCATCCACTTTGTGTGACTTCCCACTCATCACCATGAATCGTTTGCTACAGTATGCAACAAGTCCCATTGTTCCACAATCTCAAAGGAGGTCTTTTTTTCACTCTAAACGTTCCATATCATTTCCCAAAGCAGAGTGATAGACTGATGTTTCCTGGCAGGCTTCAATCCCTGAGGATGCTTCTCCAACAAATTTTGTTCCCGTGTGTCTGCCGGAAATATGTAACAAAGGTCAAAGCAATAAATTTCTGTCCCACTTGTCACTTTTCACATGCCTGTTATCAGATAATAAAAGCTTGACGGCATTCTTAAAGACAATAAAACACACCGCACAACAAGATTCCTCTCCACCCACACATGCCTGAGCCAGCTGCCGCCGTCGTCTTATCGTGTCTACCTTATCACAGCATCCAGAAACTATTACAAACCTTTAACCTCTCGCAAAACAAACAGCAGGAGTTCAACATTTTGGGAAATACGCTTACTTGCTTTCTTTGTGTTGGGTGACACTGGGAAAAAGGGGGTAACAGATAGAAAAGGAAACAAAATACATCTTACGGCTCGAAGAGCATATTAGTCTGAACAAAATTTTAAAAAGTTTAATGTGCCTGTTCTATTCCTAGGCCGGGGAATTGTGACTTTCACCAACCGCGTGTTGATGAGTTAGTTGTGAGATTCGCTGTTTATGAAGCTGCAGCAGCACATTCACAAAGCCCCAGGCGGAGCAGGATTTTTACTCAGATTTAAACATTAAACATTCCACTCGTGTGGATGCATTGACCTCTTCATCTAATTCTCAGCAAGTGAGTAATGTAAAAAAATTTAACTTGTTTATCCTTTTCTCTGTCCCGCTATTCACCAAAAACACATCACAAAGCTGGCGCAGTTGTAGACAGTCTTCTTTTTATTTTCTTACATCGCTACTTACACCAACACACATTCACAGTCAGGAGTCAAGTAGTGGTTTGAGTGGCAGAAACCAGTCAAGTCTCTGAATAAATACTGCACGAGAACACAACAACCTGGTCGGCATCCTTATTATTGTACGAAAAAATGTAATTACACTTGAGCATGAACAAAAAACATCTCATTCAGATTAAGTGCCGATTTGAGGGTTGACGTAACTTCCCCTGCCCTAACACCGCTTTCAGATAAAATCATATAAAAACATCGCTGTGGTAAAAGTACACTCAGAGGTCGGTAAACAAATGCAGGTCGTTCTGTCTTTTGTCTGATTAAAAACTTGAATTTGTTAAGCACAGGATGTTTTTGGAGACATGTTAGTGCATTCAGAGAGTATCCACCCTTAACTTTATCACAATTTCTTGCAGCCATATTTTCATCATTAATCTACACTAAATCCCCATAATGACAAAAACAGATTGTCAGAAATGTCCTGTTGATATAAGTATTCGGACCCATTGCTATCACATTTGACATTTTCACTCAGGCGCCTCCTATTGCTCTTGGTGATCTTTGAGATGTTCCTACCGCTTTATTGCCTGGCTGTGCTCAACTTGATTTATTGGACATGATTTGGAAACAGACCTGTCTATAATAAAATCCAAACTGAGCAATCGGGAAGCAGAAATTTGGTCCCTTCACGGAGGAGCCACAGAGGTTCTGCCGTGTTGACTCCTGATCCAGTTTTTTACAGATCCAAGCTGCATCTTTATACACTTTTGGTTCTTGGTATGAAGACACCAATGAGCCCTCACTCCCTGCAGTATATCCTCACCACAGAGACTTCTTAAATAAACTTCTGGATGTTAAGTTTTAACGTTGCTATCAGGGGAAGGGGACTCAGACGGAAACTTCCTCCGCAGTGGGACCGGCTCAGCCGTCAATGGGAACATTTTTCCACCGCTCATGGCGCCATCAACTAAGCTCAGTGAGGTGAAAACTGAGGTGAAAACTGAGCTGCTGACCAATGAGTGGCTCTTTGACGACTTCCTACACAGCGGTAGGTGCTGTGACTCCTGTCATTCCTCCAACCTGCAGATAGACAATGGCCCTTGGCTTCGGACACAGGAGTCGCTGCTACTGGTGTCCAGTCCTGCACCAGTAGTCCCTCATCCTCTCCCGGCTAGATGTGCTGCACAAGAAGAATCTTTCTCTCCCTACCGTTCTCTCCAGGCTGTTAATGAACTTATCCCGATGTCTGGCTTCAACAGGAGAAGTAGACAGTGTTTTTTTCACGTCCCGCTGTCTCCATCTCTGAACGTGACCCTCGGCAGCCATCCACCCATCTGCTCTACAGCCGACTGGCTGCCGTTGCCAGCTGTGGCATCATCGCCAGCTGTGTCTCGCCAGGTTTATCCGATGTTGCCTCAGCCTCCACTAATGAAATTCAGCTCCCTCTTTTATCCAGTCTCCCAGTTTACAGAGAGGTGAGAACAGACAGCTTGAAATCCCTGTTAGAACCTGTGTTTTTCCCGGCCGCGTCCCTTCAAAAAACACAGGAAACACTTCATCTGTCTAAAAACCTGCATGCATGAAAACCTTCTGCACTTCAATGGCACTTATTAACGATAAGATTTGATTGTTTCTGGTCCAAACCCTACCTCTACAGATCTGATCGCCTGCAGCTCAGTATGAAGTTCACTGAACAGCAACTTCATTCAGCACATCGCTTCTAACTGTCTGACAACTCCCAGCATGGCCCTGCTCTAGGTGCCACCTGGGTTCTCGGGTCGAGTGTTATTGAAGACTTCTGCTTCTCATTCACTGCAGTTTCACCACACCTCCCTCCTCTCCCCACCTCTATCATCCTTACCTAAATTTGGCACCAAAAAAAAGTAATCAATCAAAATCATAGACGTGGATACTTTTTAATAAAAGCCTGGTCCAGAGCGCTCAGGGCCTCGGCCTGGGTTGAAGGGTCACCTTGCAACAGGGAGATGAATCTTCACCACAGTCAAAACACATAAAGCGCACAGTCAAGACAATGTAGAGTAGCTTAGGGATAATTCAGTGAATGTGCCTGAGTGAAATGAGATTGGGACACGCATTGGGAAACCAATCAAACATTCCAATGACCTGGAAGTGGCTGTCTACCAACAGTACCATCTGCAGAGAATGGCAGAAAATCCCCGTGCCTGTTGCCTCTACCCAAGAAAACTCACGGCTGTAGTCACCGCCAATGGTCTAAGTACTGAGTAATGTAGCTGAATACTTATGTCAATGTGATGTTTCAGTTTGAAGGATTTGCAAAACAATCGAACATCCTGTTTTCACTTTGTCATTATGGATAATGACAGTAGAATGAGGGGCGAGCAATATTTAAAAGATTTTAGCATAGAGCTGCGACATACTATAGAGAACATGAAAGAACTGAAGGGATCTGAATACTCCTTGAATGCATTGCATCCGCTTTGAAGGTGCTTTGAATGTTGGAGGTAGAGTACGCGCGATTAGTCAATTGTGTTTTTTTTTTTTTTAAACACAGCATTCCCCATACATAGAAATAAAAAAATGTTTTTGAAATCTGCCACAGCGGTTCAGATCTAAAGCAGAGATACACATCCATACCTCAGCAGTCCCCACAAGGCTGCAGGAAAGCTGGGATTGATTATAGCTACCTGCTGTAATCTCTGGCCTGTAATACGCTGCACTGTTGTTGGCTGGGAGCCACACACACACACACCCACACACACACACACACCCACACACACACACACACACACACACACACATGTTATTTGTATGACTTTGTATAGTGATTGTTAGGGAGATCATGCATATTCTACCTATAGGAATGAAGTAACATGTGTAAAAATGAACTTGGTTTACCTGTTCCTGACTGAGGGAAACTCATATTGCTGTCAAACATGCGGTTACAATCCTCGCAGGATGCACTTTAACACAAAAATGTCTGGATCTTTTAGATGGAAGAACAGTAAATGGATTTTTTACAGCGTTTGATCCACAAAAGTTTCTGCCTTAAATGGAAGTGTAATAACGTTCACCTTAACAAGACTGAACCTCAATCTGAGGCTGGACCGATTGCCTTTTAGGGCACAGTATCTTAGAGAAAGCCCTACGGAAGCTGCTGTGGCAGAGCGGGTACAGGAAGGGGTTGATGGCGGAGTTCAACCACAGGAGCCAGAACGTGGCCTCGTACCAGTAGTGCGCCACGCACTCGCCGCTGCAGGCGGCGCGGATGATCATCAGTAAGGTGTAAGGAGCCCAACAGATCCCGAAAATGCAGACGATAATGGCCAGAGATTTGGCGATCCTTTTGTCTCGGGAAAGACGAGAGCCTTGTGTTCTGCTGCGGGGTTCCATGCAGGAGGCCGTGGGCTGGAACAACCTGGAGTTATTCCTGCTGAGGGAAAATTTTTCTCTCTGCATGAGTATCCGACTGGCATTGGGGTCCCCGCCGGACGAGGGCGACAACGCCTCGTCGTCGTCCTCGTCCTCGTTGATCGCCGAGGGCTCGCACGACGACACCTTCCGGGTCTTGAGGAAAGACACGGTCCAGGCCCCTCCGTCGCGGTCCCGCTGCTTCCTGTTGTCGCCCTCCGTCCTGGCGCCGTCCTTCCCGCCCTTGTTCCTCCGCTGGATGTTCAGGTAGATGCTGAGGTTGAAGAAGGCCACGGACACGAACGGCGTGAAGAACTCGAAGGTGGAAGCGCTGAGCAGGAAGTACCAGGTGAAGTAGAACTCGGCGTAGCACTCGTGGGCCGGGACCACGCTCACGCCCACGATGGCCTCCCAGAAGATGATGGCGGGCCCGTAGAGGAGGAAGGCCAGCGCCCACACCGCCACCATCTTGAACACGGCCTGGTGCGTCATGTTTCTCTGCGCCCTGTATTTCACCTGTCGAAAGAGAGACGCTCTGAGTGGCATGCAAGACAAAAAGGAAACATAAACGCGATCATACAATAACACGATTGACCTTTCGAACAGCAACAGCTGCTCACATATTCGTTGGTTTGTTTAAACCAGGCCCTGTTTGTATTGTGCGGCCGCGAAGCCACGAGGCCACGCTGTAAATAACTCCCACTCATGAGGCTCTTATTCCACACCGAGTCACTGCAGCCAGAGAGGCAGAGAGGGGAATGTCAGACTGAGAGTCTCATTCACTAATGCCACACGAGAGCATAAAAGAGACATCTGGTCTCTCCCGATCCCACTCGTCCCTCCTCAGCGCCTCCACTTACAATTCACCTCTTCCCACTCTGAACTCCATCATTTAGGAGAGCTCCTCTATTTACCACGTTATTGTTTTTTTTTTTTTCCATCTTTTCTTTGCACCAAACCATCCGATGTCTCTCAGCAGGTGCAGCATGTGGGCGGCTCCATGTTACATCATTAGTGCTGCTAATGTCACTCTGACCTGAGATCGACTTCACCCTCCATTCTTGTAAAATTAAAATGTTGACTTGAAGTTCAAAGAATCAAATAGATTTTAAATGACAGTGATTAGTCATTCAAAGTAGAGAGAAGCAGCCACAAGCAAAGAATTGGTGTATTACTACTTCATGCTGTTTAGTATGCAGCCAAAGCAAACTCATTTTCTGCAAAAGGGGTGTAATGAACATAGTCAATTAAAAATAACACACACGCTGCTACACAATAAAAGAAAGTCATCAACAAATTTATGCCTATCAAGGAAGAATGCTGCGTGGAGGATTTTTTTATAATTGATGACGCTGGCCACAAAGAAAATATCTGATTTGCACTGATGATGGAAATAAATCTCTGGTTGTTTTTGTACTGGATGAACCTTCACATAATGTTCCAGTTAAGTTTGATCCACGTTGACAGGTAAAAGCAATAAAAATACCTCAAATTACCTTCTTTAAGCCTGAAATGTTCTGACTTTTTCCTAAATTGGCCAAGAATATACAAAAGTTGAGTTATATATTCATGAATCCGCACAAAGGGAGGATCAGGTGGAATTTGACCCGTATTGAATGTTTCCTAGGTAAGTCACTAGGGGAGGTCAAATCAAGGTAATGGCTGATTATGTGTAAAAAAAACACAGAGGGACATTGAGGACATGGGAACTGCCTGTTTTTCCACCACACTGCTGCGTTTGACAGGGTCCCCACCCCCGGTGGCACCTGCACGCGTTCACAGGCAGCGGACATGCTGTTTGTCCAGGTGAAGAGAAACTACTAGATGAGGAGGACAACAACATGCAAATGCGAGTTGAGAAAACGGCCGTGAGACTTCTCTCATGCAAAATACCTTCCCCACACTGCAACCACAGTGACAGCAATCAGCAATTTGCTGTTTATTGACCTCAGAGTCAAAGTTAGTTGTTCTGTTGATGAGTAAAAGACTCAGTGGGGAGGGCTAAAGGGCTCTTCCAACAATTTACTGTTTCACTTTCATAAATCTGTTCTTTCAGCTCAGCAGTGTGTCTCACACACACACACACACACACACACACACACACACAATACTTTATCAATACACCTGATCAACATATAGACGTGTGATGTTAAACATGGCGCCTGCACTCTCTCATCCTCCACCTCCGTTTCACACGGGCAGCACGATAGCTCCGCTAATAGTTACAGTTAAACTAAAACAGAAGCCGTCTGCATGGGCCCTGTTTGTGTTACTTTGACGTGTATCTTAAAATCGTGATAAATGACGGTAAACTCACGAACGGAGATGAGGCGGCTCCTCCTCTTCTCTACCCGCGGGGGAGGAGGTCAAGAGGAAGAACTGTCTGTTCTTTCTCCCGTCTAAACTTCACCCAGGATCAGGATAACAGGAATATTACGGGTGTTGCTGTCAAATTAGTTTCCAGATATTTATTTACATCAGAGATTATTACATGGTTTTACTGGTTGCTCTAAAACGACATTTAGATTCAGTTAAAATATAACTACATCCTATATATATATCATGAAAACATCATGAAAATGTATGGCTGTTGGTCATCAGCTACTCATAGCTAGAATGTTAGTATTGGCATGCTGATGATGTCCCATGTTCGTGCACATGCAGCTTTCTTCTTGGAGCTCACGCCTGAAACACACCTCCTTCAACCGCTCCATGCCAAGAACGCGTCAGGTCACAGTGTAAAAAATAGAGTATCCTAGTTTATATAGTACCAGTACTCCAGAATCATAACCAGGATTCTAGTGTCCATCTATACACATGTTGCACACTACACAATGCACTGCTGTTGTCTAAAGCTGAGTGTGCATTACATGCAAAACCTGTGGAGTTTCCCTTTAACTGAATTACAGTTGTCCATATACACAGTGTTTGCATTCAAAATATTTACTGACCAAATTAACCCAGATGTTTCGATCTCTGTGCGGAAAATATTTGTTCAAAATCACAGATTAAAGAGCATTCTGCAGTCTGTGCAGAGGGTTAAATCTGTGAATGTAAATGACTCGCCTCTGCATAAGAAGCTGAACGAAACTCTCGTGTGTCTGTGTGAACACGTGAATGTGTGTGTGTGTGTGTGTGTGTGTGTGTGTGTGTGTGGTAATGAGCACCTCCACGGCTTGTACTTACTGCTCTCGTGACTGACAGGAAGCGGTCATAACTAATGAGGACGATGTTGAAGACCGAGGCGGAGCAGAGCAGGTAGTCCATGACCAGCCACACTTTGCAGAGACCTTTACCCAGCATCCAGCGGCCTGTCAGATTGTAGGGGATGTACACCGGGATGCAGAAGGCACCTGGACCAGGCATAAACACACACACACACACACACACACACACACACACACACACACACACTAACCTGTTGAACCTCTCAAAAATGATTTCACACCCCTGTGTGAGTGCTGTTATTATAAGAAATAAGAGCAATGATTCATTAGCTGCATGTAACGCTGCCCATAAATAACACAATGGACAATCAAAGGGCTGTAGATGCCTCATTCCAGTGAATTGCAACCTGTTATCTATTTTAGAGGGATGCTACAAATACACAATAGGCTGCTCCATAGTAAACACATTAATGAACCAAAACTGGCGATGAGTCACCCTGAACTCAGACAATGAATACTCAACGCACTATAATTAAAGTGAAATGCAATAACAGCGTGTTTTGTCGTGTGCGGACAGCGTGTCACAGTTTTTTTTTCCATTCATAGGGAGGAACAAAGACTTATAAGAGGCACATTTAAGCGAAGTGACAGCGGAGACACAAAGAGAAAAGGCAGGCAGAGAGGGAACCAACTCACCCACGAGAAAATCCGATATAGCCAGGTTCAGAAAGAAGTAGTTGCTTTGATTCCTCAGGCTCTTGTCCACAATAAAAGCCATGATGACCAGCGCGTTCCCGGCCACCACCACGACCACCAGGGTGACCATGAGGACCGAGAAGATCACCGCCAGGTAGCCCGGGAGGACGGTCCCAGCCTCGGGCAGCACGGGAGTCAAGTTGCCGCTGGAGTTGGACTCCAGGATGTGCGCGCCCATAGTTAATTGAACGGCGGAACCATCGCAGATCCTTCTCATTTTACGCACGGAGACGCAGAGCGAGTCCGATCCCCCGCAGCGGCGATGCGCTCCACTTTACCAAGGTGTCACACATCACTGAAGACCTGGATGAAGACACTTTCTCCAAATCAAAATCCATTTCTGTTTTTTTTGTGTGTGTGTGTTTCCCTTAGAATAACCCAAGCAGTGGTGTGGAAGGATTGCACTCTTGCAGCTTGATGTGCACCAACACGTGCGCGCTCCTCTCCAGGCAGCTGTTGACCGCTGGATGTGTGGCCACCGCAGAGGAGCTCACACTTGCTTTTGTCACCGCTTTTCTGGTTAAGATCTCCACAATGGCAAATAGGCACAACATCCGGCCAAATTTTTTTTCAAAATAAACGTCATACTGCAACACTTTCGAGAGGCGCCACGGGGTACGGACGCGTCAAATAGACGCTCAAAGAATGTTTTTTCAACATGTAACTTTACACAACAACTGTTTTTTGTTGACTGAACATGTTGACTGAAAGTAATACATGTTCCCATTTGTATTCCTGTAGCCTGTGTATTGAGTAGACTATTTATGGGTCATATGTTATGTGCAAATACATTTTTAGAAACACACTGTAATATTTTTTATTACATCAAGATGCATTAAAGTCCTTAGATGTTTGAGGACTCATGAGGAATTTGCAAAAGTTTATCCGATCAACTTCGCTGCTGTTATTATGATAGTTTATTCTGTTATTTCTATGTGAAACAATCAGATTCTAATTATGATCATTATATAAACGCTAGGTTGTGGCCTTTTTTTCTGAATCCAATCCACTTTCAGGATTAAAACCCTTAAATCACTATTTCACTTTTTGACTTTTGGGCTTTTGTTGTGAAGGCAGGCCCAGCCGTTCTTTCTCCGGGCTGATTTCTGCTGACTTGACGTCGCGCTGTTTTTTTTTCTGGATCTATAATAATATCCATCACACCATCAAAGGCTGAGCTCTGCAATCAAAGTCCAGGGCCGTGAGGAGATGTGAGCAGGATGTCTGTCAGCAGATCGATGCCAGCAGCACCACTACAGAACTCGATGCCGATCAGTGGCTCCAGGATGCACTTGACAAATCCCTCAGCCATGAGGAATCACCATCATCTTCTCCCTCTGTGCACTCAAAATATTGTGGTTCAACACCTTTTGGGTTAATTGATCAACCAATTAGCAAAGTCTCCAATTGCTCTGCACAGAAACATAAAGGATAGGTGCCTTGTCACAATATAACACGATAAGATCAGCTACAATATGTGAGTTTAGTTTAATTTCAGCCTCCTGAATCAAGTTCTTCACTGGGAAAAATTTCCCCTTTATTTTAACACTTATTATTTGAGTTGAGTATGATTCTAATTTTGATGCCTTTATCTCAAGATCACAAGATTTATTATTTCACTACTTTGGGAATGTAAGTTAATCGTTTCATTATCCCAAGATCACAAGACTTCCTCGTGCTCTAATTAAAAACCAATTAGAACCCACTTTCTACAGCATGACCTTTAATGTTTGTGTTACTTTGCTGAAGACTTGGGATCCGTGTTGGAAGATTAATGAAGGGATTATTGTTGCTGAACATGAAAAAATAACTTAAACCTGGCCACATCAAGGCAAATCACTATCCTCAGCCTTGAGTGTGAATATAGTTCCACGAGTTGTTCAGAAGCCTCCAAGAATATGATTATGCGGAACTCTGAAAAGATGAGTTCAGCATGACGACTCCTGCGTCTCGGCCAAGTGACCTCACTGTATAATTACTGTCAATGGCTGAAAGGAACACAGGTAATTTTCACACATACCTGTACATGGAAAAAAAATGTCAGCTGTTTGTGTTCCAGTTACCATTCATCTGATTTGTCCTTCTCAGATCAGAATATCCGTTTTAATCCTTCCACACACACAAAGAACTTTTTTTGATTGGTTTTGTTTCTCCATCACAACAGTGTGGCTAAAGGCAGTAAAAAACCAAAAGTGCCCAGATGAGGCCTGGGTATTTTTAGAAAGCGACAGCAGTTAATATGCAGATTGTGTCTTTCCAGGGATCACGAACGGAGATTAACACCAGAACTGAAAGGTAAGTCAGAAAAAACCCTCTCATGAACCAATGTGAGCTAAGGGAACATAGGACTGTTTAGCAGGCATTAAGTGGATGTTCAGGCCCCCTCTGCATCGGAGGAAATGGACATGTGAATTGTACGTGTGGGCGTGTTGCATCACTGAAACTTGGTGAACTTCATTTTGTTGAGCAGCCGTTTCAGAACATTTTTTTTTCTTGGAAACGCTGAATTGATTCTGTGTGCATTTCATTTATTCTGCTGAAAGCCTGCAAGGACTAGGAGTGCGTCCAGGTCAAGAAGGAATGGAGAATCATTATAATTTAAAACGAAGGGTGAAAAAATATCGTCAAACAAATCCTTATTTAAAACGCGATGATTATGTTGGCTCATTTATGCCGGTGTGTGTATGAGTACATGTCAGAACCATATTTTCTTTATAAACAGTTTGTTTTAATGAGCACATTTTTTTAGCTGTGGACATTCCATTTTAAGGCTTATCAGTCAAAAACATAAATTGCAGAGTTAAAATGATCAGTAGAGATAATAAATCCAAATTTCTCAAAGGCATTTTTTTAAGTTATTTTGAATAAATTGTATTTTTAAATGAAAAAAAAAACACTGCTTCACTCCCTCGATCCATCTTAATTATCTACAAATAACATTTCTGGTTAAATCAAACAGCAAAGACAGATATAAAATGTGTCTAAAAAACGAAGAGCCCCTTTTTGAAATTCATTTGGTCTTCTTGCTCTTTGGCCTTTTGGTCTTTCCTCCGGATTTGGTGGCTTCCTCCTGCGAAACAAGAGGAACAGTTTGAAGGATGAAAAGACTAATGATGCTCTTACGTTCTCAGTTTATTAACAGATGCTTTAATTGAATTTCCACTGTGTTTCCCTGCCTTATGCCAACACATATAAAATCGCTGATCGGCACACACCGTACAGTTTATTGTAGTCCAATAACAGCATTAACTCAACATTGCCTTCATAAATACTCCTATAAATCAACCTGTACTAATTATTGTACTAATAATCCACTCAACATCTCCTGAAAGTCCCCCTTTCAGATCGGAGTTTCCCCAACAGCTTCAAACAAGCAGGCAGGCACATTTGACCATTTCTAATAAATAACTTGGATCACATAGAGCAGGGGTGTCAAACGTGTGGCTCGGGGGCCGTTAAAGGGTCCAATTCAGCCGCACTGGATGACAATACAAAGTGTGAGAAAAACAGGAATGTCAAGGAATAACATATTTACAATTCGGATTCATGAATGGTATATAAGGCGGGTGATAACTAAAAATGTATGATTAGAATGGATTAGACTTTATTGATTCCACAATAGGGAAATTAGTTTGTTATTAGCTGCTACTGTGTTATCATGAGCCATGCTAGTTACTGTCTGATGCCAGAAAATAATGTGCGTGTGAACTGCAAGCTGTCACCCTTCCAACCTGCTTAATACCAACACAGTATTCCTGTTCTATTATTTATTTTTTTTCTTCAGATATATTATATTCTACCACAATCGTTTAGTCCATTGTAAAGGCTTCTTATAAGGAAAGTACCTTATGCTCTTCAATGTTCATGTTCTTTTTATTTTCATTAAATGGTGCATTCCCCCCCCCAATAATGGCGCCCATACAGAAGCTCGAGCACCCCATATTACACCCGTGTTTAAAATAGCAATACAATACTTCTAGTGGGGGCATTTTACGGGGCGCCATCACATTTTCTTCCCAGTGAGAGGGCACACATGATGGCACTTCATTCCAGATTGTCACATATAGAGGCTCTCTGCAGTGCACTTCATCCTGATTTACCCATTACTGAGACGTTAAAAAAAAACCTACGTATGCTTTTCCCTTTGTGCGGCCACTTCAGACAGGACTATCAGAGCCTATTTTTGTCTGCGCCCCCCCTGAGATGTCAGTGCTTTTGAGAATTCCGTTTTCTATAACTTTAATCAATGCGTCGCAACAGCTCAAAGGTCAATAAGGTTTTCAATGGAATAACTTTGCAGAATCAGAAAAGGACGGCAACTTCAAAGAGTGTTTTATCTGCACAACATGTGGCGACACTTCAAATTAACCAATACGCCTAATGTGACCCGTACAGGCGTAACCATGGAAACACGAAGCGAGGTGAACAGACACTCTATATTGTTGTAAGGAGTCTATGTCTCTGTAGAACCTGCTAATATATATATTGCCTCACAAGAAATCCTAAAATCTTGCCGTTTCTGTTTCAAAAGTCTCAACTCGACGCACCGACCATTTCTGGAGAGTTTATGCCCGACTTCCACAGTCAAGGGTCACAGAGCAGGGCTGGTTTTAATGAAAGCACAGACCCGGATTACACATGTTCACTTTATCTATAGAGTCATTTAAAGAAAAGATAGAGCGAATAGATGATAAACTCACAGCAATCTTAAGGTAACCGATTTTGTCAATAGAGCCGAAAATTACAAACCTTACTGAACAAAGCCTACAAAAGAGCACTGGAGCAGAGAAAGCAGGACTTGAACAGGAGAAGACAGTGATAACAGCTGTTGCTTTTCTCTACAACTCTCTATGGAAAAAAAGTCTCAATAATTTTTTTTCCCGGACAATAAAGGAGCATCAGGTCTGCTTCCAAGATGCCGAGTGGTTTCCAGCATCAGAGAACTGACGGCGGGGTGATAATTGAGTGATGATGTGTCAATGGAAGATGACAGAGATATATGAGAAAAGCCCGGGGAGGGTCTCACCGTGGAGGCAGCGTATCCTTCCTCCACCAGGATGTTTCTAGCACTGTTGTTGATGTGTTTGAAGCGGTCCGGGCCCAATAAAATACCACCGTACCATCGAGACACGACCACCATGACATTACGCACGTCCAGAATCTGTGGTGAGAAAAACACAGTGTGTTTGTGAAATGAACGTGACTCTGAGATAGAGGAACACGTAAAAGAAAGGGATTCACAGGGTTGGTAAGTAGCTGATTACATTTCAGAATCAGAATTAGCTTTATTCACCAAATACATGTGAACATACAAGGAATTTGGTTCTGGATTTTTTTTTTTTAATTTATGCATAATCACACAAAATATGTAGAAAAAAAATATATATAACAAAGGTTTTTACAGAAGTGATTTTTTTTCAGTGCAAACAATTCAGCACCAAACTGAAAAAAGGAATAAATACATTTGTTTAAGCTTTACTTCATCAGGTATCAGTATTTCTACTTGAGTGGGTTTTATGCGTGTGTTTGCACTGTCCACCCCCATACAGAAAGGCCTACTGTTCATACAAAGACACGGGATGAAGTCATTGTTAGTCATGCAGGTTGGGACACAAACACATCGCAGATATTTCACACCAGTTGTGATTCGGGTGTTTTCTTGGCATCAGCTGTCAGTCCAACATTATTGGCTATGTGCTGTCTTCCACAGTTAGATGAGAAGATTAATTCCGCTGTCGTATTTCTGCGTCGACTGTGTACCAAGGAGTTTTAGCTTGTCCAGGTTCAAGGGTCAATGTAGTCATCTGTGAAACCTCGTAAATCACATTGCTGTTTACAAAAGATATGAATACCCACAAAATAACATCATTGAAAGCCATTAATAAAAACTCAAACATCATATAACATATTCCCGAAGCCAGAAATCATCTGTGAGAAAGGGGAACCAATAAATAGCGTGAAAAACAAACAATTGAAGCTGTTTTACTCAATAAATTCATATTAACAGTGGATGTAATGATCTTGTGTTTGAGAAAGACAGTGCTCCTGATCCCAACAGGTTGTCGTCGAGACAGACGCTTGTGGGAAATCGGGAGCCGCTCGCGGTGGTACCGGTGCTAGAAGAGTGGCGACACTGGCCTGCATTTCTGAGGGCGCTCCATCTTCTGGTACACCCGTCCTTTTTATCGTCACCTGCTCCATCTGCGCCTGTGGCAAAGCCTTGCACCAGTTGCCTGCTGGCCTGCTCAACCCACCCCTGGTCCCCCAGCGGTGGACTTTATCACTGGACTCGCTCCTTCTGAAGGTAACACCACCATCTTCACTATTGTTGACTGGTTCTCCAAGGCTGTTCATTCTTGTTCCCCTTCCCAAGCTCCTATCTGCCTTGGAGACCAAGCTGCTGGTCCAGCACTTTTTCCGCCTTCACAGCATCCCCTCAGATGTGGTATCGGAGTGTGGACCGTGTGGGGATCCTTCTGTGAGGTGCTGGGGGTATCTGCCAGATGGTCGTTGGGCTACCACTCTCAGTCCAACGACCAAAGGGAGACCTAAAGGGGGCTCTCTGCTGTGTCAGCACCTGGCAACCAACCTCCTGGAGCCGCCCGTTGCCACAGATAGAGTACGCCTACAACGCCCTCTCCTTTAATGCTAAAGCCTGACTTCCAGCCCCCCCTGTTAATTTCACATTCGATGTCTCCCTAAAGCATGTCTCTTCCTCTCCTCTGTCGCAGACCCAGCACCAAACCTAGTCTCCCAACCCTGGTCCCTGTCGCACTTCCCTGCATCTTCCCTTCTCCTTCACCTGTGATAAAATAAAAAAAACACCTTTTTACCACCTACCTGTGCCTCCATCTGTGTCTGCTCATGGGTTCAGACCGTGAACTGTGATATGAACAGCAAACAACTAACTTCCTCAAAATGCAAACTACCCGTTGGATGCAAGAGGAGAATTTTTTCCAGCACCACAACACAAAAAAGTGCTCAATCTGAGGCTCATTTGAGGCGACTCATCCACATCTGGCAGTTGACCCTATTAGTCAGATGTGTCTTTTAATCGCCACCCATTCCCACATTCACTGGCGGAAAGCACAGATCTGAATGAGGAAACAGGAAGGCTTGGAAAAGTGCAATGAGATAAGAGCAGAATGGGTTTAAAAAAATACTCTTTATGTAAATTGCTCAGAATGTTGAGAAGATTAATCAGGACTTTTGCTCAAAAGGGATGAATGGGGGAACAGAGCAGATGATGCTATCACTCCGGTTGTTGAGTCAGCTGCTGGAAGTGAACTTGGTGAGTGTCTTTCAATCTTACCTTATGTCCATGGATGGACTGGATGTATTTAGAAGCAGAGATTTTCAAATGGTCCGTAATTGATTTAAAAATTTTAAACCTCCAATGATTTTTAGCGGAAGTTGTAAAAATTAAATAGCACATTTAAAAAAAAGATATGATACCACTACTACTATTTAAAATTGTATTTCTATAGAACTTTAAGGGGTTCTCAAAGACATGTTAAAGATTGAACATAATAAGAGCTTTAAACCCATGACACATTATGTACACATGCAGCTCTAAGAGGGTGAGTTTTGACCCGGGATTTGTACATAGACAGACGCTAATGTGTTTGAGCTCCAGAGGAAGGAGGCAGCAATGGTGATAGCTCTGTCTTGGATCCTAGTAGTGGAGACCAGAGGTTTGTACCAGAGGAGGGGAGGCTGCAGGAGGTGGTGGTGGAGCAGATTGGAAAGGCATGATAAAGGTTCTGGAGGATGGGTTAGTTGTGCAGCAGAGTTCTGTAGGAACTGCAGGTATTTGAGGAATCTGATGAGGTGCCTGCTGTTGTAATTAATTCTGTAATGTGCTGAAAGCGTGGATCGGGATCCCTTCGGCAGAGAAGTAGCATGACGGGCTATGTCTCTGAGCTGGAAAAAGGACATTTCTGGAGATTTATTAATTATGAATATCAGAAGAATAGAGTTATCGTTGGGGAGGTAGAATTTGTTATCTGTGATGGTGAGGGAGTCGTGGCTGATGGTGATCATGTCTGATTTGTCACAGTTTAGTTCGAGAAGATTATTTGCTTCTATAATTGAATTCCTGAGCGGCAGCTGATCAGAGTGGAGTGATTTGCAGTGATGATGGATTGGTGGAGATGTAGAGCTGGATATCATCGGCATAGCAGCAGAAGTGGAGAACATGTTGACAGATGATATTACCCAAAGGGGAAGCATTTACGAAATTAAGAGGGCAGGAGCGAACCCTGGAGCACGCCTTGTGGCGGAGGAGCGACGGAAGAGGAGCAGTTATTAATATTAATGAACCGTTGTCTGTTTGTGAGCTATGATGTGCAGGAAAGGGCAGTAATGCCAATGTTGAGAGAGGATTCAAGTCTGGAGAGAAGGATGGTGTGGTTAATGGTCTGGAAAGCTGCAGTGAGATTAAGGAGGATAGGGATGCTGCAGCGTTCAGTGACTGTCTCTGTGCTGTGAGCAGATACCAGACTGATAACAGACTGCTAGAGATGAAATGGATTTTTACTACAGAGAGCAAAACTCCCATGAAAGAAATACTTCTGATAGAATATAATTTGTCATTTTTCAATTCAGCAAATCTTTCCTCACTGGCTGCAGGCTGACTGTTCTGCACCTGCGCCAGAAACAAGTCTACGTGCTACGTAAATTGGAAATACAAAAAAAAAGTGTCTCGGGCGGAGGCACACAACAATACTCCAGCTAATTAGCAGCAGGTGGTGCTGGGAAGGCACGTGGAGAAGGATATATACTGATATACCAACAAATATGGCCCACACTTCAACATCCACAACCAGTGCACAACAAGCAAGCATCCGCTCAATCACATGCATCCAGGAAGTAATATTATAGATGTATGCATTGTAGAAGGCATCTCTGTTGTGTTTGTGTTTAAATGGGATTTTTGGGCTGATTTGGTAATAACTTTCATCACATTTTACTCATTGTGTGTATAAGAATGTTGATTAAAGCGGCTTTAATGTGAGACCTGTTTGAAGGAGCTGAGGTTTTCAGAAACATAAAACCGTACCATCTATGTAGGTGGCCTTCTGTTTCTGAATAACTTAAATATAATTTAGGAGAATTAAAGCCAAAACTGTCTGAGCTGAGAAGTGTGTTTTTGTCCCGCTGACTGTTTTAGACAACAAGAAGGAACACTGATTTATTTCTGCACAGAGTCCCACTGGCATTTATGGCTGCCACCCTTTCATGAATGAGAATGAACTCTGACAACAGCCATGCATCTCATCTGGAAAGTGACTCTGACACAGCTCCACACCTACTGGAGATGAGCATGACAGAACTATTACAAGTTATCACATTTCTGTCACCCTGCCCTACAATAATACTTCTGTCTTGTCACAAATCATTTACTGATCTCAATATGACTGCGAAAAAAAAGCGTGTGGACACTTTAGTGTGATATGGGTATGTGTGTGTGTGTGTGTGTGTGTGTGTGTGTATCATAGTGCCATCTGACAAGACACACCAGTAGCAAGTACCACAGTGATATGAGAATTGAACAAATGCATTACTATCGTAGAACCAGATTTAGTGTTATAGGTCTTCATTTATTGATACTATGTTATTTATTATATACTCGGTCGAAATGTGATTTCATCTCTGTGTATTCAAGAATTACACTCACCAAAATACAGTGAATGTCTAAAGAGCTCTGACTGCAGGTTAAGTAGTTTTCACATCTGGGTTCTGATTTCAAGGACCACGATGGTGAGGTACGAGGATGTAATCATCTCTTTCATCAGGCTGAAGGGAATTAATGAAATAAGCTGTCTAATGAAGTACTAAGAGTTCCAATAATATCAAGCAATAAGATCTCATATCCTGCCCTTTTCTGGGTTTCACCTCACGTTTTAATACATGATAAGCTAAAATATTAGTTTTCTTCTAAATGCTTAAACAGTAACAGTGGTTCTTGAACCACTCGATCTAAAACACTGGTCGTTAATGCATTTACCACATAGACTTATATACAGTATATGTTGGCATTCAACTTAAATCACTGCTGCGTCTAAGTACTGTACATTCTCACAGAGGTGCTAACACATAGTGGTAGATTCTAGGGTCTTATTCACATTTATTGGAAATTCAGCAATTATGTATAATTCCTGCTTCCCCTCACACAGTACGTTTCTCTGCATATTCCCTCTAATATCACTAGGGCTCGGGTGCGAAATGCATTTGCACATGCCGCCTCTTCCATGAAAAAAGCTGTAACATTTCTGGGAATGGCTGCATGTGTAAATGAGGCTGTAACCTAATTGTCTAATCTCATTTTCTCTAATCTTGTGCCATTAATCGAGCCTTTCATTTACCCCATGGATAGAGACTGAGATAATTGGACGAGGCTTATAGGGAACTAATCTGAACGCTGATGGTGTCATTATTCGGTAGCCATTACACCGTGCAATTGATGTTTACTTCATGATGACAGGTTAAAGCAAACAACTGGCCAATTTCCAACCCAAAATGTTCCCATGGGTACTGGAACAGAGGCTATTCAACCTTGATGGTGGAATAAAGCAGACGGTGCAGCAGCTTTTCCCTTTTCAAGTCACTTGCCGTCCTCATTAAGACTAACTATCCACTCTTGCTGCAAAATGTGCAATCAGTATGCACTGTGTTTAAACCCTGCATTTTTCACATATCAGACATATATATTTTGTGTTTTTTTGCAAAGGGAACATATCACAAAAAACTTAAACAGGATACTGAGCTATCACAGAAAACACAAGGTTGAAGTGGCCTGTGGGAATCAATGCAGGGCTCCTTATGTGTGCAGAATGAACCGTAGAACAGAAACCAACTGAGCACAGGGAGGGAAAAAAATAAGTTGGCTGAAGCCAGAAAATGTATTAATATGAGGGCAATATCAATGCTGAGTGCTGCACTGACTCATTTTTCATTTCCTTTTTTCCCCCCTTTTCAACAAGAAGGACTCACTGTTCGGTCGGCGGCTGTAGGACATACGTCATGGTCAGTATTTTGGTAATGGAGTAATAACCTGTAGTAGATGTAGTAATCTCCCTCCTGCTGCTGTCTCCCCGTCGTCCTCGCAGTCCTGCAGGAACCTGTGTTTGTCCTCGCAGTGAATTCTACACAGACACAATCACAACGGCTTGGCCTTAGGCGGGAGAGCGGTATAGCAATATAATGACACTGTGACACCGGTGGCCTCTTAAAACAATGCCATTCAACACATGCACACACACACACACACACACATACGGTATATATACTACTGTTCAAAAGTTTGGGGTCACCCATTTATCATATGAGTTGCAAAATGAATAGAAAATATAGTGAAGACATTGATATGGTTTTAGGTAATGATTTTTATTTTGAGTAATATTTTCTCCTCTGCTCTGCTTTCATTAAAGAATGTTCTTTCTAACCAGTTAAACTGTTTTCAGCTGTGCTAAACTTAATTGCACCACAAGGGATTTCTCATCAATCAATAATGCAATTAGCGAACACATTGTACCATTAGAACAAGAGAGTCATGCTGAAAATGGGCCTTTACACACCTATATTGCATTAAAAAACAGACATTTGCAGCTAGAGTAGTCATTTATCACATTCATGCATCATTTCTGATTAGTTTAATGTCATCCTAATTGAAAAAACTGTGTTGAATTTCGTAATTAAGGACATTTCTAAGTGACCTCAGGCTTTTGAGCGGCTTTTGTTCCCTCTACATTATGTTGAGGGAAAAGGTTGATTTAAACTGGGTGCGTACACACACACAAACACAAATAAAAACACACACGCTAAATATATATATGTACACAACTTCGTATACCTGTATGCGTAAATATTGTGAGTGGCACTGGCAATTTTCTTGTTTTCGTACAGCTTCTCCAGGACCATTTTAACCTGGAACACAAAGGTAGGCAGCACATCACGACTCATGCCTGACTTCACCCTCCAGTGCCTCTACAATTACTCTATTCTTTAACAAAACTGCTGAGACAAGGACTTTACGCTTCGCTCTTGATACTTTAGCGCGACGTGATGCTGCTGACTAATGCACAAAAAGCCTTAGTCACCTGTTAATGGGAGAAATCACATTTCACTTGAATAGACCTCGAATTTAAAAGGTTGAATAACCAAACTGTTTGAAACTCCCATGTTGCTGCCTCATGTTTCTATTCGCTACAATGCAACCAAAAGTCTTAATTATCAACGACCATCTATTAGTTCAGTTCACAAAGCTTTTTTTGCGTATTGATCATGTTTTACTTTTTGTCATATTGATAATTGCTTGTAGAGTTAAGTGAGCCTCAGCTTACAGATTCTTTATAGTACAAATAAGCAGTTCCGAACTCAACCTATCTAACAAGGCTATTACTAGTAATTCCTGTCCTGACTGAACTATTGGCTGTACTTTTTGCCTGTGTATTCGTGCCCCATTTTCTGGTGTTTCTCCTTTATTCAACCTTTAAGGATTTGCGAGGGCGACGTGTCAATTAAAGATACGGCACAGTGTTATTAGAGCTTCATACTTTGTAATCACGCATGAGTGCATTTTACTGAAGGTTAAAAAGTTTTAGACAGACTTTGGTAAAAAAAAAAAAATATATATATATATATATATATATATATATATATATATATATATATATATATATATATATATATATATATATATATATAAAATTAGAATGAACTCCAGAAGAACCTTGTGTAATGGGAACTGGTCACTTCAAATGAAAAGACATTTAAAGAGAGAGGTTAAAAGAATGGAAAATATTAAGTCCCAGTCTTTGTCCAAGTCTAGATATTTTTTTCCAATATTTGAAGTTATTTTTGCGCATTGATTGTTTGTTGATTATGTATGAAGTTGAAGTGTAATGTCTGTAACTTTGTGCTGATTTTCTTGGCCAGGCCCCTCTTGAAAAAGAGCTTGAAGAACAGAGGGTTACTTTTTAGTAAAATCGACCTTCTCAGCAGATGTTTCAATTTGTGAAAACACATTTATATCTTCATCTAGAGATTTCCATCGTTGAAAATGATAGCAGGAAAAGCTTGTTTTTTGTTTTGCGCAGCGATGGGGGAATAAAACATGTGATTCCTTCATGTGCTGTACCTGCCGAGGCGTCACCACAGGTGCCAGATGAGGCTGGAAGGTGCTGCGTCGGTCTGTGATGGTATTCCCATGTTTTATTGGAGGTATCTCTTCATCTACAAGACAAAAAAAACGTTAGAGTATATACATCACTCTCACAGCAAGATCAAATTCATAAAGTCCCGTGTGGAGTCACCCGTATCATTCGCATGATCCATGAAGAGATGAGCGTTCTCCGTGTTCAGTTTGAGATTCCTGAAGTCTTGCATGTATTCGTCATTATCCACGTCCTCCTCGGCGGTCATGTTCACGGCCTCTGGTTGATCCACTGAGAAAGGGGCATGCAAGAGATAATGAGGAAAAGCTCTCTACATAAAACTCACTTATTAAAATGACACCCACAGAGCCGCTCTTTAGTAATAACCATCACATGGCGTTGACAGAAGTAGACAAAGAGAGGCGGAAAACTCTTAATAGATGACACAGCCAGGTTATTGTTGGATTTAAGAATCCTACAAATATTACTTGGCACAAATCACTCAGTTCACACACTGACAGTGTCACATTAATATTTGTGAAAGCTGTGAGTTTTGAGGAGCTTAGTGATTTAATCTGATTTTTCCTCCGCCAGTTAACCCCAAAATAGCGGATGCTTGGTACCACATTCATTTATTTAATTTTTTTCCTGTCTTTTGAAATCCAAATAACCAAATGAATGCTTATTGTCAGGCATTTTTAATTTTTTAAATGTTTAAATGAATTAGAAATATACACACAATTACTATGATACAGATGTGATATGAGGAATTAAAGACAATTGGGAAAATAAAAATGCAAAAAAGGCATAAAAAAGCTACAAGAAACAACCTGAGTAAGTTTTACGTATGCAAATGTATACATAAATGCATACAGAAACATCTCTCCTCTAATACCTTGCGCCCGCTCCATCTACCATATTTGACTAGTTTTGCCTGGGACATCATTTATCTTGGCAGTCCCCTTTTAAAAGGCAGCGTTCTCTGTGCTGACTTTCTACTCCGTAAACTCTGGTTTAGGAAAGATCCTCCAGTTGCTCACAATAAGCCGAGGCACAACAATACAATCTGTTACTGTCACACTAAGCTCTGCTTGAGGACGTTCTGGCAGCACAAAAGTCCGGCCTGCTGCGGGGATTCTGGGAGAGGTTGTTTAAGCCGTCCGCACCGTAAACCAGCCCCATATGGCGTGAACAAAATGTGGACAATTCTTTGTGACATTCTCACATTTATTGTCCTAAAATCATCATCTTGTAGAATGTCTGTGATGCCCTCTGCGTAACTTTCCCATAACTCATTTATTTGTGTTTCCTGTCAGTGATGATTGTGTATATGTGGTCAGTGAACTGTAGCAACTAAAGCGCCCTACGGGATAAATAACACCATCTATATATAATACTTCCTGAAATCCCCTTTATCAGTGTTCATTAGGGTCCTGAAATTATATAAATGAACAGCCTCTGTAGAGGTTATTGACATTCATCCCCAAAATCTTCTCCCTACACATATTTAAGGGGTTATTTCTTATGTGAGAGTAGCTTTGTTTGCACTGTGAAACCTCCTGAATCTTGTGTGTCCTCGTCCACTGGCGTTATTGTGGGTTTTCTACACAGTTTCATTGGTTTTCCCCTGATAACACAATACTAAATCTACCCCTCCAGCTTCAGCCCTCTGGTTTAGACCAGTAATTTACCCATAATTTGTCATTTCATTAGTTTCGGATTGGCAATACCATATATACATTGACATATAAGTTTTAAGTTAGTCTTCTATTTATAACACCCTTTATTGTGTTATTACTCGTGCCCCTAAATAAATCATGTTCACTGATTTGATGAAACTTTTCTAAAACCTAAATTATTTATGAGCAGACAAACGTCCCTAACTTTTGGGTATTTAGGGAGAAGGCAGCATCTGTTGTGGCAGCATGAGGCGTAACTGGTGTCTCACATTGTCTGTGGATGAGACTCGCTTCACGATTCCAAACTGGTCTGAATGCGTTAAAATTCCGCACATCGATCAAACTAATAAGCCTACACCTTCCTGGATCGGTGGGATCTTTGTCTTTTTTTTTTAACAAGCAGCCAATCTGTCAGCCCACCTTTCCAACCTTCGTTAATAAATAATCGAAGACAGTAAATCTTTCCGGTCCGCCGATGTTTCTGACAAGCTGCTCTTTGAGAAGAATGTCACCTCTGGGTTAAACTACTATATGTCAAGGTTTGAATAAAAAATATGCAAACACCTTGTTAATGTCCCCCGTTTTCATCACCAAACCCCCCTCTTTATTTTGAGAGCTGTTCTGGCATAACTAGTTTCTTTTTGGTATAACTGTCCGACAGCCAATACTTTTCCTGAATTTTCTTCACACAATGTGACTTGATGCGTTCACCTCGACCTTGCTCTCTTCAGCTGGAACAGGCTATGATTTTTCCCTCAGAGGCCTCCCAGACTGTTCCAACTTTAACTGTTGACCCAATGTTCACTATGAAGTTCATTCGCCTTAAACTACTAAATTCAGTTTTTTATGAGATTATTGACAGTTTTATCTTTTAATGTTCTTTATATCTAGGAAAAACGCTAAATCTTATATATTCCCATAAAACAGAAGATCTAACAAGACTGCTGTGACATTGTGAAGTTGAAGAATTCCCTTAATGATTATGCTATGCATGCACACACACACACATTCACACACAAAACTACACGTTGAAGGGATCGAACTTGGGTTTCTGATCTTTTTTCCATCCTGGTTTGCATCATTCATTATTTCTCTTCACTTTTCATGTCCTCCCTGTCACATGTAGTCCCTTTTCATTTCCTTGTCTGTGAAATGCGCATCTTTAGCCTTTTCATCACCCCCCCCAACCACCCACGCACACGCACACACACACACACACACACCTACACACCCCCACACACACACACACACACACACACACACACACACACACACAGACACTCATCTCTCTTCCTCACTCCTCTGTGTTCCTGTCTTTTGAAAGGGAATAAGCCATAAATCCTGCCTCTCCCTGCTTAAGTGCTGCAAACAGTTATCGTTATTACTGCGTGAATTGCAGAGAGGGGGCAGGCAATTTGTGCCACGCAACAATGAGGTAGATATGTTATTTTTCTTGCTTGCTACTCTAAAGATCCCGTCTGCCTCGATAATAGATCCCGCTGGAGCCGGCCACAGATAACCAGGGCTGGCCACAGAACCTGATTCATGTCGACGCTTGTAGAAAATCTTTGATGTACCCTTTCTTCACTTTTGAAAGATTCAGCCAAGGTAATAGAAGCTTTACAAATAATAGATATCCATCTTAAATAAATGCGGCACAATGCAGGTTTACTTTAATGCTCCTACAGACCTTTGTGCTTTTTGAATAAGAGCTTTAGGCCGTAACAGATATCTGTATGTGTTGTGAATGCATAGGGTTCTAATGAAAGGCGTGGGAAGAGTGGATTAAACCATGTTTACAGTATTGGCTCAACAATAAGCTGCAAGCGTAAGCAACATCCCTCTAACAATATCGATATATCATGAAAATAAAATATTCATAAAATAATATTCATGATATTGATTTTTTGTCAAAATATTCTAGTATTTGTTATTGTCCTTATCTTTTAGTATTACCTTAGTGATATTTCCAAAGGCAATAATTGATTTTTCTGTGGTTACGGATTTGAGAAATAGCTTTTTGAGGCCTAGAACATTTACACCATGGGAATGAAGATGCTAATATACAATGAACGGAAAATAAAAACAATATATAAAATGTTATTCATATATACGTTACTATTCAAACGTTTGGGGTCACCCAGACAATTTTGCATTTTCAATAAAGTCAGTTCAATAAGTCACACTGTTTTTCACAATCAAATGAGTTGGGAAAATAAATATTACATATAGTCAAGAGCAAGGTTCAGAATAATGATTTTTATTTGTAATAATAAAATGTTGCTTTTATCAAAGAATGCTCCATCTAACCAGCTAAACTGTTTTCAGCTGTGCTAAAATAATTGCTATCAGGGTTTTCTAATCATCCATTCGCTTCTAATGCAATTAACAAATGCAATGTTCCATTAGAAAACTGGAGTGATGGCTGCTCTATACAATTATGTGGATATTACAATAAAAAACAGACATTTGAAGCCAGAAGAGTGATTTACCAAATAAACAATTTACAGAGGGTATTTCTGATTCATTTAACTTTATCTTCATTGAAGAAACAGTGCTTTTCTTTGAAAAAGTGACCCCAAACTTTTGAATGGTAGTCTATGTTAGGATTTTTCATTCATTGGTTTGAGAAAGTGTACACTGCAGTAACTCCAGCCAAACCTGCCTTAAACAGTGTTGTATCAAACCCCTCATCAGCTGGCTTTTTATTCATGATAAGCTTTAGCCTCAGTCTTTTTGGAATTATATCTTGTGTGCAGCCGTTTTGCACCTACAATTACACTATTTTATTTTCCAAAGTGAATTATCTGTAATGCAGTAGAAAGTGAGATAAAGACACATTTCAGCCAAGCTGTCAAACAATAGAAATAATGAGCATGATAAAATGCCTGCTCTTGGTGTGTGATTAGCTCCTCTGTCTTATTGAGTGTATTTTCAAGTCTTTATTAAAAAACACATTCTACCCGAATTTCATTTTTCAAATGCACCTCACCTGTTTCCGAGCTCTTGGATTTCTCCACGAGGAATTCTCTAATGTTTTCCACCCACAGGTACAGGATGCTCTCCCCTGCATGCTCTCTGTTAAATATTCATGTATCAGAGTGGATTCTCAGAGAGACACAGATCTGAGGAGAAATTGCGCTGTTTGCGGAAACAATCATGAAAAGCTGTTGTTGCGGCCAGGCCCATTCATCAGTACCTCCATGTGGAGACAGAAGTTATATGAGAAGCACTCACACATAGAGGTCTTCCAGGCTGTTTGCCAATCTGGCTCTCTCGACGCCTCGCAACCACGCTGCGCTACAGAAAGCAGGAAAAAAACAGACGAGTATATTGACTAGGCCAAGGAGTGGATTCTGAGTGGGATGCTGTACCATCAATTCAGCAGATAGCCTCAAGATTAAATAAAAAAGTTAAATAGACTTACTTGATCTGGTAGATGGGCGGGGCCGCACTAGGATAGTCATGTGGTAGAATTATCTGATCAATACAGAAAAAAACAGAAACTTTATAAAAACAAATTGCAAAGGTGAGCGATTCATATGCAAGGTAAAATTCTCTACCTGCAAGCATGCCGTCAGCTTTGGTTCCTCCACGTCGTTGGATATTTTGATGCAAAATATTCTGGACGCTTCATCTATAACGCACCACTCGTCACCATATATGGAAGACAGAGCCTCGACCTCTTCAATCTGAATAAAAGGACACGAAGACAAAGAGTAGCAACATCAACCTCTGACCTGACGTCTAACAAAACTTTTGTAAAGATTTTCAAAATAAATGTTACAAAAGAAAGACCAGCTTGGATTGTCTCGCCCATTATTATTATTAGTTAACATGTAATAAATAGGGAGCAAAATAAGTTAAAAAAAAAAAAGGATTCACAGATTCTTATCGGTGAATTCATTTTTTGAAAATGTGCTGGTTTTGTACAGATAAGATTAGATGTTCATGGGGAAGTTTAGTTGTTCCAGCTGTTATAAAAGTTATACAAGAAAGAAAGAAATGTAGAAAAGCCTCAAACCCAACAAATTACCAACGAATCACAATACTGAGGATATAAAAATAAGGTGCTGGATAGAAAGTTACTTATATGTAAAGTGACTAATTGTGTAGTATAATAGTAATTGTCCATCCATCCATCCATTTTCTATCCCGCTTATTCCTTTTCAGGGTCGCAGGGGTCTGCTGGAGCCTATCCCAGCGCATTTTATGGCGAGAGGCAGGGATACACCCCAGATGGTCGCCAGCCAATCGTGGGGCACACACACCATTCACACACACACTCACACCTATGGGCAATTTAGATTTGCCAATTAACCTGAGCATGTTTTGTATTGTGGGAGGAAGCCGGAGTACCCGGTGAAAACCCACGCAGACACGGGGAGAACATGCAAACTCCACACAGAAAGGTCCCAGACCCAGGCCCCAAGGCGGGTCTTGAACCTGCGACCTTCTTGCTGTGAGGCAACAGTGCTACCCACTGCTCCACCGTGTCGCCCATAATAGTAATTGTGTTAGGTATAAATAATGTAACTACTACTTAGGAGTTTTGCATGACATAAGAATATTGATGAGAGGTGACAGTGAATCTGTGTTTCCCAAAAAGTGTTTGATTTACCCTGAATACACTGACAGTAATTCCAGAATCCTCGAACCTTTTGTGTGTGTGTGTGTGTTTCTGACAGATTCAGAGGTTTAACTCATTTTACTGAAAACACTTGGTATTAGTTGACGCTCTCTGCAGGCCACAGAAACCCACTACACCAGGACACGAGTTTCCTGTCGGTCTTAACTCAAGCTGAACTCGGCTGACCTGAGACTGCAGATCTCCTTCATTCTCCGAGTCAACGGTGTCCGCCATTTACTCATGTATTTATCTATTTATTCCACTTCCAGCGGCAGCTGTCAAAAACATGACAGCTATTCAGTGAAGGAACAGAACCTTCACAGCACATGAACTACACGAGAACGACCGGCCTGTCACTGTTGACGTGTGACTACTTCCGGGGCAGGGCTGTTGACCGCCACTGACTTCCGGTTGTCAACCAATAAATGATTTTACGTCTAAGAAAGACCTTTGAAAAGATATTAAAAGAGCAAACAATTGCTTATATCTTATGTGTTTAATTACAGGTAAAGTGTAAGAGGACGGGTGACTTACGTAAGGCTGGAAATGTTTGTTTTGAGAGAAAAAAAATGTTGCGCTTTTATTTTGAAAGCAATTGACTAGGCGAGTTCCGCTGCGCGCGGATCAGCTGATGTGAGTGTAAACAAAAAACAGAGGCGTGTGTGGCAGCGAGAGGGTGACAGCAGCAGCACCGACATTACACCACCTATCACCGTAACATCGGTAGGGGACGGCATATCGGGAGTGTATGTGTGTGTGTGTGTGTGTGAGAGTGTGTGTGTGTGTGACGGGTGGATGCCTCTGCTGCAGCAGAACAGCAGGAAGCGGCTCACCGCAGCTTAAAGCATCACATGCAGCTCCCGGACCAGGCCTGTGAGGGTCTGACCGCTGCTGTTTCCCCTCAGGACGGATCCAGCTGAACAGTAAGGGCCTGGCACAGTTTTCTATTTATAACCTTTTTAACCAATAATAATAATAATAATAACGACAATAATAATAATAATAATCAATATTATTATTAATGGTTATTATTAAAGCCTATGCAATCATGAAATGAGTCGGTCACAGCTGCTCCAGGCACCACTTCAGATTTATCACATATTTATCCAAAGATTAAGAACCTTTGGGGCTTATGATTTGTGTTATTACTATCACGGTTATAACTGTTATATAGTAATTATATAACTACCCCCCCCACCCATGTAACATAGTATGTGTGCTGTATCCACGTCATGTGTGTGTAGAAAATATACATTAAAACATTGTTATTTTAATTTATTTTATGTTTCCAAGCTGATCTGGGTTCATTTATTATCATGTTTTATCACATCAACAAAGAAGCTATTGGACAACTTTACTAAAGTTAAAGTACCAGTACTTCAATGTGAAGTATTATCAAAATGCATTTGAAGTAAAGCGTTTAGCTTGTACTATTATTAGTGTTAACATAAGCTAGATTTTGCTGTCGAGGTGGAGCTACTTTGAATTTTATCTAATTCATATACTCTTACACAGTTTGGTCCAGTGGTTCCCATCCTAAGGGTCAGGCCGCTTCTCAAGGGTCACAAGACCAATCTGAGAGGTCGGGATATGATTAATGGGCTGTGTTTCTTTAGAGTCTGTGTTTTTAAATGAGGTCAAATAGTCATTTAATTGACACGGTGTGGAACGATTAGAAAATGTCTTTAGAATGTCAGGAAAGAAGCCCAACTTGACGTGTTCACATAGCTTATCAGTTTACTATCACATGACGAGGAAAAACAACACATCCTCACAATAGATTAACTGAAACAAGTGCATGTTTGCTTGTTTTTTTTTTTTATTTGGGCTTAATACATGACATAAATGTACATTACTAAGTAGTTGCTGATTTATTTTCTGACAATTAAATAGTTAATGGAATAATAAAGCATCCTTTTGTTAATAGCATATAGACAATGACAAACAACTTATATGAGATCCTGTTACTTTAGGTAATTTTAACAGGCCAATATCAACTTAACCAAAAAGGTCAATACTGACAAATACACTTGCCTGATTTATCTGTCCAGCTCCATAATATACAGTAACAAAAAGGAACATGACATCAAATTAAACATCATATTATATGAATGATACAAATTAAAAAAAAAAATCAGTATTGATTATAGAGACAGTATCCATGTATTGCTGTTACAACACACAGCACAGTTACAGTTTGCAGAGGGATTACTTTGACTGAGATTGCAGAACAGGCTGAGTAACTGTAACCGTCACATGCTCTTCAGTCCCAGGTAAACCTGTTTCAGGGCTAGTGCAGCCTTTCCCTGGTTTCCACATACCAACGCTTTGATTGCACATGCAGAACGTCATGTGGGCTCAGGCCGTATAAGCGGGAAAGAGAAGACTCGTGTGCTTCCTGTAACGCTGGTCTGGTGACTGCATCCTTTTGTAATTATTCAAATGGACCACACACTTCTCCTTCTTCCCTTTAACCGTTGCTTTGACAAACTCATGTGACGTTTTTCTTCACATGTCCCGAACAATGTGAGGTGAAGACTGATTAAGCAATATAAACTTAGAAAGGTTTAAAGAGCTAGAAGGCTGATTTTAAACGTGAAGTTGAGTTTACGCTCTGTGACGAGTTGCAATGTATAACGTCCCTGACAGCGTTAGTTATGCTGGGCTTTGAAGATCACAATTTTTCGCAGTGACAAAGAATTCATAAGTAGTCTCTTGAGAAAAACAAATGTGTTCAGGTTTCTTCTCAGAGACTCATTGCACATGTCCCTCTGAAAGCAGCTTTTTAAAATACATTTGTAGCACATATCTATCCATTTTCTACCCACCGGACCACTGTTCCACCCCAATTGTAACACATGGAGGAAAATAACATAAAAAGCTTCTCTAATATTTTCTCTCCATAAGGCGTCCATGGAGGACCTGGATCCAGAGGAGCAGTTCCTGCTCTGTGCCAGGAATGGTGATCTGCCCGGGATCCAGAGGCTCTTCATGTCCAAGATCAAGGAGGAGCTGCAGATTAACATCAACTGCAAAGGTGGATGATTGAAAAACAGGAATATGACCAGTCGGTCAGTGTCTCGCTGTAACACAGCATGTGCTGTTTCATCAGGTAAGAGGAAATCTAACCTGGGATGGACGCCTCTCCACTTGGCCTGTTATTTTGGACACAAAGACGTAGTGGAGGAACTGCTTAAGGTTTGATTTTTTTTTCCTAGGAAACATGGAGACTTTTAAATCCTGTGATATTGCAGGTTTTGAATAAGTGCCCATGTGACGTGTGTGTGTGTTTTGTTGCATGCCTGCAGGCAGGAGCAGATGTCAACTTGCCCAATAACATCGGAGACACGCCGCTGCACAAAGCCGCCTTCACGGGAAGGAAGGTACTAATGCATCACACATTTTACATTGAGACTGGTAGAATGATTTTGTGCATGCATTTGTTCATCCATTCAGTCAATCAATCAATCAATCAATCAATCAATCAATCAATCAATCACGTATTGATCAGGAGGTTGTCATGCTGCTGCTGCACTATGATGCATGTGCTACTGTCATCAATGGGACAGCACAGATTCCCAAAGATGTCACTCAAAACGCAGAGATCAGACGCATGTTACAAGGTGAGAAGGCCATGTTGTCGTCTAAGAAATATCATAAAAACACATATTTCTCTCCATTTTATTACATATTCACGCATGTGTACATGTACACATTTTTCATCTGGTATATATATTTTTTCTCGTAAAACGCCTGTCCTGTTACTGAAACCAGCGGCTGAGAGGACAGAGGAGAGGAAGATGGAGGCACAGCTCCTGGAAGCTGCACGAGAAGGAGACCTTCCAACACTAACCCAGCTGGTGAGATCCAGACACTGATTTAACGCTGCACTATTTTTCTAAAAGTAATCGCTTACCCATTAGACCGCCATGAAACAGGTTAGTTTCACCCTACTGATGATGTGTGGTTGCAAAAGTTATCAGAATCAGGTGTCAATTCAATCATTTCCATGTCCTCCAAAATTCACATGGCCTTCAGATTAGACCAAGAACAGTGTTCAGAAAGCTTCATGGAATAGGTTTCTGTGGTTGAGCAGCAGCATCCGGACCATACATTTTTGATACTTGTCTTGGGATACTTTGAACAGGATGTCACTTAAAATCATATGCGCGTCAAGGCAGGTGAACAAATGTTTTTGCCAATATCATGTAGGTGTGTACAGTACCAAAGATATGAAGTCATTGTGTCGTACTTTAACATCACATCTTGGTCAATAATGACAGGGAATGTCTGGAGCTCAAATGGGGATTTTTTTGTAGTTGTCTGACCTATGCAAAGAGTGAGAAATCCAGAGTTATGCATCACTCACTGGCAGAATAATAAAGATCTGCAGGACACTGGTATCATGTCAACTCATGTTTTTTCTTTTTTTGTAGATTAACAGGAAGAAGCCTCCAGATATCAACTGCACAGATCTGCTGGGTAACACCCCGCTGCACTGTGCAGCTTATCGAGGCCAGAAACAATGTGCCCTGAAGCTGCTTCGCAGCGGAGCCAGCCCCAACATCAAGAACAAGAACAGTAAGAGCCCAAAAAGGCATGAATAAAATTCCTTCTGACAGCCGATCCAGCTGACATTGTCCTCAAACTGCAGATACACCATTTACCGCTCTTTGAGTGTTCAAAAATACTCCAGTGGCAAGCTGTTTTGTGCAATGAATGTGGACTTTTTTTTTAAATGAAGCTATACATTTGTGACCTACTTTAAAGATTTCTGTATTCAGTCGGGGAAAAAAGTGCTTGGGGTAGGAAAACAGTGGGTGAATGCATTAAAAGATGGTTTTAGTTTGGTGATCAGTAAAAAAATTATAGAAAAACACATTCCACATTCTTAAATAAAAATTAAAATAAATCTCTACCATTCCAATACACCAATGTGTTCCCCCTGCAGTAATATATGTATATTATTGCCTGGACTCAATAAAATATGTAAAATAGATATTTTTCCAAGCAAAGACTATGTGAAATCGCTTCACAAAGTATTTCTATTCCTCCACCGCAAGCAAAAGTGGCAACCGAATGAATAATGCTGCATTTCTGAAGCAATTTTCAAACATTACCCGATTACAATTTCTCTAATTCAAATGTATTTATTACTGAATAAATAACAATGATTAGATGAGAGGCACGATGGAGCTTTTTGTCCTGTGTGTGTGTGTCCATCACCCACAGACCAGACGGTGTTTGACCTGGCCAGCGACACGGCGCTGAAGCAGGCGCTGGAGACCAACGTGCATCGAGTGAGTGACCGGCTGATAGTCAGCTTCCCTGGCGTCGTCTGGATCTGTCCTTTGATATGTTTCTTTGCCTGTGTCCTTCACAGGGTATGACCCGCCTCAAGAAGTACGAGGGATACCTCTGGAAGGTAAAGTCTGGGAATCGTTGTCCGTGGTGTCCCAATGGAGAAATTCTACTATAGAAAGTGATAACTAATAGTCTACAGCATTGGTTATTGTATGGCTGGTCTGCTGGATAGCATAGAATAGAAGACGCTGTTTAGTTAGTTCATTATCAAAATAGTTCTGAAATATATTTTTGATGTCATTTGTCTTAATTCATTTGAGGAGACAAACTTAAACATTTAAAATGATGAGTAAATAGCTGTAGAATCTCCATATTGTATTGCATCATACATTAAAGGAAATGACTGGTGATTTTACAAGCTGATAAAAGCAACATGTCATTGAGCCACAAGTCAAGAGGTTGTGCTGTTATTAGTCTCTGAAAATGTTTTATAAGAAACTAGAATAACTAGTTTAAGGCTTTAATACTCACATATTACTCGTAAATGGAATAGTTCATTGTTTATCAGGTGCTGCACATGCGATTTGTTGCCATGATAAAAATAAAGGAAATTGCCTTTTAAAGAACAGGGCTTTAACAACATGAAGTGCTTGCACCTCTTTGTGAAACTGTTGTTTCTGTACAGCACGCGGCGCTGAACGCTGTGGATGTGCCGGCTTTCAGCTTGTTTTGAGGATGTTGGGTAACTGGGTAAGATGGGGGTCATGTGAACGCATCTCGTTGGCATCACGACAGTCGCTGCTGACTGTCAGACGGGGGACAGAGGAAGTTCTCGTCGACTTCTGAAGAAAAAAAAAAAACAGGAAAGCCTGAGAGCTGTTTTTTTTTTTTTTTGGGTGCCTTTTGTTTGACTTGCCTGTAATACCGGATGTATAAAAAATGTATTACGAGCTTTATCTCAGTGTACACTGGAAATACATGGGGTCTGACTAATATCTTGGATTGTAGCTTCGATTAATTAAGTGATTCTATTGATGTTTGGATAATGATCTGACACAATCTCAGGCAGCATAAAGAGGATGTCACGTCCACAGCTTGTTGCTACAGGCCTCACTGAGATACTGCAGCAGGGCTGCTGTGCAAAAAGTCAAGAAAGCTCAAGGATAATCTGCAGAAACTCTTCGAGATGTAATCTGTAACAGATTATTCTTCAGTGTTCTGTAGTGGTTTCGTCACAGCGCACATTCGACGTATTCGCTGTAACTAATAACCTTGAAGCGAAAGCTCAAGCTTTCATGAAGGTTATTAGTCACACCGATGCTCACGTCAGGCTGTCTGCAGTGAAAGAGGAATGTGTTACATCTCTGAGAGGGATTTTTTTCAACCCTTCCTGCCACTGGCTCTCTGAACATGGTGACAATGCTTGTTTTTAACCAAAATTTGGTTTTCATGATTGCCGCCTAGATGTTGATGTGAATAATATGTAAAAGTCAGAGACCAGCAGCTTGAAACTGCATTTTTACTACCTGTTGAGTCAATCATTTACAGAAGAAACCCAGACGTAACTCGCTTGCGTGTGTTATTTGGAAGCTTTTATTCCCCCCTCTTTTTGACAGTGTGTGTCTAAATGTAGCATGATTGTTGTTGGGTTTGCTGAACATGCTTTCTGAGGTTTTCGCACTTTCTCTTGGCCGCGATGAAACCCGAGTAAAGAAGAATGGAAAATCAGTGAAAATCAGACCGCTGATTCTCCTCTTGTTCCGCGTCCCGCAGAGCTCCAGATTCTTCGGCTGGCGTTCCTACTGGGTCCTCCTGCAGGACGGGGTTTTGTCCTGGTACTCAAAGCAGTGAGTGGTGCTTCTGTTTTTTTTGGCTGCACTCATTGAATCAGAAATGTCAGAATCTTAGATCAGATGAATGGAAGGTCTGCACAACGGGGCTGGAGGTGACTGATAAGCAAGTTAAGAAGATTTCTAACCAAAATGTGTAAAATGTGTATTTGTCTGGGAGGATGTGTTTTTAAGCATCAAAAGAAAAAACCTCAGGAAACTATAGCTCTTCTCTCTCTCTCTTTCTCATGCGAAGGTCTGATGCGGCTGCCAATGTCAGCAGGCAAGGCTGTAAGTCACTCACACGCGCTCAGTGTTTGGTAAGCCAACATTTGAGGATTCCGTTCCCTTCCTCTCCACCACTTTGATGAGTTCAGAATCTTCAGTTTCCCCTGAGGGAACGTCCCAAAGGGATCATTAAAATTGTATCTTCTTTTAATGTGTGCGAGGGTAGCTTTCGCAACGAGGAAATGTTTTTTTATGTTCTCGCCTCCAGATCCGAGCCAGAGATAACTGCTATTTCAGCCTCAAGTGCTTCGATGACACCGTGCACCACTTTAAAGTTTCACCCAAAAATGACCCGGAGACAACGAGGAAAGTATGTTTCATGTCCTGGGACCCTGATCTCAGAAACTCCTCTAAATGACCTTAATTTGTTATTTTGTGACCTTAGAGTTGTGTGTTTTATCGGATTTCATCACCTGACTCTATTCTTTGGAAAAGACTAATGGTAATTATTATTTTTAAAAGTTAATGTTCCATCTCCGGAGCCCAAATATCATGAAATGTTGCTCAGTCTCATGTTTCAAACCTTCAAAATTGACTATTTTATGGAAAACACTGTAAATCACTCTGATCCTAATGTCACTTACGTTAGGAGATTTTGCGAGAACGGAAAAGCAGATGTTTCCCATCAGCCACTTCGCCAGCTTTTTTAAGATTAATTACACAGCCTTTGTTCAGCAGTGACTTTATTTACGGTGAGTGCTGCAGAAATGCAATGAAAAAGTTCTATATGCAATCCCCATTTAAAAATCTGATAAGATTGTATATAAGAAACGCTACATTTATAATAGGGTGCCTGTTATTTTGACACATGCAAAAAAGACTCAAATATTTGAGATAATATATTAATATATCAACCTCAATATCTCAAATGCTGTGTTCCAGGAATGGCTGGATGCGTTGGAGGAGCACACGGCCTACAGCACACACTACTGCTCCCAGGAGCAGGGCAGCGAGGAGGAGGAGGAGGAGGAAGGCATGACACTAGGGGAGCTCACGGATTCGCTGCAGGTAGCCTTGATCAGGACGAGCCATGATTAGCGCGATGATGAAGCCGCTTTTTGTTCATCGGCGGCCTCCCTCTCGTCTCTTTGAACTCAGGCAGCAGAGGCGAGCCAGAGGAGGCTGGAGGAGGAGGTGGCAGCGTTCCTGGCCATGCTGAGACACGACGGACTGGCGGAGAGTAAGTCACTCATGTTTAACTCATAGCTCCACACATACCTCATATGGGCCAATCAAGAGTGGAAATCTCCTAACATCCTAATTTAAAAAAAACACACACACAAACACCATCAGACAGATTCAGACGCGCTGTTTGGGTGGAATAACATGAAATCCTCTTAATTGAGAATGTGTGCCTTCATCTGGGGAAAAACTAGATGCTATAAAACTATTTAATTTAAGCTGCTTTTATGGTTCAGGAGCATCTAGTTAGACCTGCAGCAGCAATACAGTCTGCCTTCTGACACACTCGGCCTCACCCCTTCATGAACCCACACAGAGAAAACACCAGAGAGGAGGCCACGCCACGACAGCGTGGGTGGTCCCATTTTTATAGTTTAGTTTGTCTGTTAGCAGAAACATCAGAGCCCTAAATATTTACACACACACACACTGACTACACACTTATTATAAAAGGATCTCTTTCATCATCTTATTTGACTTATTGCATTTCAGCCAATAGTCCCTCATTAATATGATTGTTTCCTGGCAGTGTTGCCGTCCGCCGTGCTGCAGACAATGCAGGAAATCTCCGACTTGTCCAGCAAGACCAGCTCCAGCCTCAGTGTGTGTCTCAGCCTGCTGTCCAGACAGGAAGGGGTAAGCCTCACCTGTTTCTAGATTATTCAACTGAAGTGCGCGCTGTAAATCTCATAATCAAAAGGATCCTGGCTGTCCGTGAGCCAAGAAAATGACAACGCCACGCACACCTCCCGAGCGCCTGCATCGAGTGCTCTTATCACAGGCTGTCAGATTGGTTTTCTTTGTGCGCGTGTCTACGGATTTGATTATAATAGACAGATTCAGTAGATGGATAACTTCCCTCCGGGGGAAGCGCCAAACTTGTACGCCGATGTTGTAATAATATCTAACTTTATTTGTATAGCACTTGACTAAACACAGCCGCGTAGATGGTGATTCACTTCGTTCTCGTAAATCTAAAGCTCATACCTCTTCACATGGATTCTGAACTTGGAATGCTCTCAATACAGCGCATATCTTATTTTCATCGTAATAACTGTAATCTCATTTCCTTTGAGGCTGTAATGCAGAAATCGGGATACTAACATTAAAGATTTAGGAGTGAGAGAGGATTTGGAAATAAATGTCAAGCATTATGGCCACAGATGTATGAATTTGCTACACTTTGTGAAACAGATTTCTGTTCTGTCAGTCGACACTGTTGTTTAAATTATTGTGTAGTAGAGCTGCTGCTGCTGCTGCTTTTGATGCAGGGCCTTGTTTAAATATTGTAATCAATGCACACTTGAGTTGTTGAATATGTAAATCTAAGTGTGATCACCTTCACATGATAATCCACGGATTAATCCAGAGATCTGCATACTAACATGGACGGAGATGGAGATGCTCGCAGATATGAATTGTTAAAACAGCAAGAGCCTGCAGGCTAAACCGGAGTGATTTAAATCAGTAGCCGTTGGCGAAACGCACCACGGCGTCACTCCTGCTGTCTGGCGTTTCTCCCTCCAACCCCCGCTCACTAACACCACGTTCATCTGCCGAACAAGAGAGAGCGGAATGTTTCCAGGTGCTGCCTCTGCACCCAGATGCTTCCGAAAAATCACTCAAATGTCCCCGCTGGTCCGGCGCTTTCAGGCTGAGGGATGACCACGGCCTTCAGGTCCTTCTATCTCATGTCTTTTGACTTATACGTGAAATATTTGTCTTCTTTGAAAAGGCGTGGCTGAAAAACGAACACGTTTTCATACCATTGACGCACACACGCACACACTCTTGATTTAAAAGGGTTTGGATAACGGTTTATATCGTGATCCATTACTGTCATTTGATCGCCTCCCCTCCTTGGGAATCAAGTTCTCCGGCAGGTCATTTGAGACGACAGCGTCAAGGCAGCTGTCTTCCATTACTGATAAACATGGCTCGCTCCGCTCAGCTCCATATCTCTCTCTCTCTCTCTCTCCCTCCCTCTCTCTGTGTGGGTTTCATAATGAGAGGACAGTGCAGAGGGGAGGATCAGTCAGTCAACATGCCGCTTATTTGCAGACCCAGCGCCATCGCAGCCGGTCTGACAGTCACGCACTGTTTTCTGCAGCGAGAGTTGGAATGAAATTGTAATCATGAGTTCAAACATTCTCAGTCAGTTGTTTTCAAACATGGACGATAGAGTTGAAGATTGTGTTCATGCTCCTATGACTGATAGGTAGTTTTATTTTGTTTCTTTTCTTCTTTTTTTTTTTTGCGTGTGTGTGTGTGTGTGTGTGTGTGCGTGTGTGTGTGTGTGGCAAGCTCAGGTGCGCAGTGTGAAATTGGAGCTGGAGGTAGAGAAGAATAAGATCCTGTCCGAGGCGCTGCAGACACTCGCCACCGAGCACCACGAACTTGAGCAATCCGTCGTCAAGGCGTCTTCACCCCGCAGTGCCCTCAGCGAGGATGAGTTCCACGACGCCGTGTCTGGTGAGTCGACGACGTTCTCGTAAACACGTTCAGGGGGGGGGAGACGCGTGGAGATTCCGTGACAAGTCCCCGCTCACACTCGGCGCTCTGTCACTCACCTCTAGGACGCTGGAATACTTTTTCCCGCTGGTGAATGTGCTTGGTATGTTTTCGCCCGCTCCTCGAGCGTGACGTATTCCCAAGTGTTGCCTTGTCGCTTGTGCTGAAATGACTCGAAGCCTTTTCACGTGATTAAGTGTGTTTCGGTGTGACTATCAAAGATGGCTACAGAACAGGAAACTTTGCAGAAGTTTGTGCTCGTTTTATAGCGCTTCGTTTCTAAACTTTTTTTTTTTTATCTGATTTGATGGTTATGTCATTAGAAAGAAAGGGAATATGTCAGGGCCTCATGAATAGAAACTGGATGGGACATCTGCTTTCGCTGTTGCTGAGCATGAATGTTTTTTTAACTTAAAAAGGAAAAAGTATTGATGTTTTAAGATCTAATGCTCTTTTTGTTCATCTGTAAGGAATATGAAATGCATCATGAATATGATAATGATTGTTAGTATTGAGGCTGGTATTGATCACTGACAGCTTGAAAAATAAGATAATTTTAGTTTTTTGCTATTTTTTACTTAAAAATAACAGAACCTGTTTTTTTATCTTACTTTTTAAAGATACTCACTCATTTCTGACTGATTTTACTGTTTAAAAATAAATTCTAAATTCTCTCTAAGGGGCCAAGTGACCTTTTATATCTTTCCTATACTTCCAATTTAAACAGTTTGTTATAGATACTGTATATAAATGAATTGTTAAGACATTTGAAAACCGGTCTCCATGTGTCCTTCAGAATCGGAGTCGGAGCTCTCCCTGAGCGGCTTTGAGACGGTGGCCAGTCATTCCTTCAACGACGACGAGGAGGGCTCCTTCCTGTTCAGCAGCCACTACAGCAGCCCCGCCAGCATGTTTCACGAGGATCACCATGGCGACGAAGACGAGCCCCGACCCAACGGCATCACGACGCATAGGTCAGCGGCGCTGCATGCTCCCACGGTGGTCGCCTAAACGGGCCGCTGAAGGCCCCGGTGCTTTAACCCAGCCCTCATCAAAAGAGGAACTAATCCAACAACAAAAAAAACTCCTCTCACATCAGGATGTTGTGCCTTTTCCCGCTGTAACAGATCTTTAAAAATAGGGTCACGCTGTTATATTTCCCCGTTCATTCATTTTTATGTTCTCCCTCAGGTATTTCCACTTCATAGTGTGAATAATTTAGAGAAAGGATCGGCCCGGTGAAGGGAGGAGAAAGAGTTGCATTGAAAGGACTGAGCTGTGTGTGAAATATTGATAAGGTCACAGTGCAGGGCTACTATCAGTCTGACTTTGAGTGCCCTTTTCACTATTTGGAATTTGAATGTATTGTGCATATTATCTCATGTTCTTTTTTTTTCGTAGCTCATATGCTGCTTTCTCATGATCAACACAACTATGTTTTAAAACTTTTAACATAGTTTGACATGACTCTTCCTCTGTATCTGTAAGATTTAAATTAGAAAAACAAGTGCTGCTGATGGATTATTCCAGGGCTGCTGACCACCATTGATACCGGTGTTAATTGTCTCTCTGGGCTTTGTTCCAGTCTGTCACACAATACATCACGGTCTTTGTAGACTATAATCACTTGAAGAAGATGCCGCCTGCAGCTATTATATGTCTGGTACATTTACTCTAATGAGATGTGTCTATTCTTAGAGTCAATGAGTTTAACTACTGTTGTACAGATTTATTCTGCATATTTAAACATCAAATAAATTAAATCAATCAATCGATGCGGCATTAAACCCTCTAGCGGTAATATAACCGTATCAATGTGTGTGCTGTTTTAGGACAAGCTTACCTGCACCAATGTTTTCAAGAAATGACTTCAGTATCTGGAGTATCCTGAGGAACTGCATTGGAATGGTGAGAATGACGGTCATATGTCAGGTCATATGGTTTTATTCGTCACGCTAGTTGCTGATAAAGAAACATTGGCTGTGGAGTGGCAGTGTCATTCAGTGGTTTTACCACTTTGGTTCAGGCTGACGTTGGTCGACAGCTAGTGGAAGGATCGTGAACCTTTGTACAGACATTCATGGTCCCCAGGAGATCCTAAGAATCATAAATACCTCGGGCGCTAAGGTATTTCAGCTGTAAAGTTTCAAAATTTGTTTTTGATTTTCCTGATAATTCAGGAAAATCTTTTTCATGGAGCCCAAACTGCTGGTGATCCTATCTGTTATCCTCTAGCGCCACCATGGGGTTTAATTCATGGATTTCCATTCAATATGACATTGACGTCCACTAAGGATGCGGAAAGTGTAATAACTTTGTTGACCTCTTAACTCATCATCGGGTCAATATTTTATTTTATAAACCTGCCGAATGAATGACATTCCCATCAGCCTCGGCTGTTTGTGCTTAGTTACTGATCAGCAAATGCTAGCAGGCCAACATGCTAAAGTGTGTGAATCAGCGTAAACTGCTTCTTAAAATCCATTTTTATACACTTGCTTTTATTTGACCTTGTCTTTGTGTATTGCTTCCTTTTTGCTTTTATTCATTTAACAAGTATTGACTTGTAAAATTAATAAGTTGAATTGTCTTTTGTCTTTCATCATCCTTCATTGATTCGTGTGTCCTGCTTTTGTTTGGCCTTGATCTTTGCATTTCTGCGATTTTTCGCTCTGAGTATCCTGCTTTTGCTTTAAAGGTGCTATATAAATAAAGCTGTTATCATTATTATTATAAAGTAATAAGGTGAATATTTTAACTCAGAGCAGTACAGCTTCACCTAATCCACATTTCCAGATTAGTGTAAATTCAAAGTGGCATAATCCTACTGTGGAATTTTACATCCATTAATGTTATATTAGAATATTGCCTTAGAAAATGGGTATAACGCTAGAGCAGGAAGACTGAAAAGCAAAACATCTTCTACCTCATTGCTGTGTAAAGTTATTCTCTTTTCTCTTTCTCTGTATTTCCGTCTCTAACTTTTGTTCCCTCCGTGGCCTCTTCCAGGAACTCTCCAAGATCACGATGCCGGTGATTTTCAACGAGCCGCTCAGTTTTCTGCAGCGTCTGACCGAGTACATGGAGCACACGTATCTGATCCACCAGGCCAACACCTGCTCAGACTCTGTCGACAGGATGAAGGTTCGTCTTCTTCATTCTTGTCAAAATGACGTGGATCGTCTCCAGCGTGGCCACATTTTTACCAGATTATTCCGTGTTTGATGTTTTGCTAGTGTGTGGCTGCGTTTGCGGTGTCCGCCGTGGCCTCCCAGTGGGAGCGGACGGGTAAACCCTTCAACCCTCTGCTGGGTGAAACCTACGAGCTGGTCAGGTAAACGGGATCAGACGGCCGATTAGGTCCTGCAGCATCGCAGCCTGTGTGTTAGTCCGTCTCTGACGTTCACCTTCTGCTTCCTCCGGTGCACCAGAGACGATCTGGGCTTCAGGCTCATATCGGAGCAGGTGAGCCACCACCCGCCCATCAGCGCGTTTCACGCTGAGGGCCTGGAGCAGGACTTCGTGTTTCACGGATCCATCTACCCCAAACTCAAGTTCTGGGGCAAGAGCGTGGAAGCCGAGCCGAAAGGCGTCATCACGCTGGAGCTGCCCAAGTGAGAACTTCTTCTATCTTCTTCCTAGAAGACCTTAGTCCCACACACACACACACACACACACAAGTCACATGTTGCTCTCTCCAGGTTCCATGAAGCCTACACATGGACAAATCCCACATGTTGCGTTCACAACATCATCGTGGGCCAGCTGTGGATTGAGCAGTATGGAAACGTCGAGATAATTAACCACAGGTAGGAGAAGAAACGAATCATTCAGTCTGTGAATGAAATGTTCGACACTCGAATACAGCTTCATCACAGCTGAAGTGTTTTGAGGAAGTTGGGTGTGTGGAGGAAAACGGACAGAGAGAATGAGGAAGTGTTGTATGACTCAGGCAGCAGAGAGTGACAGTATTGTGCTGCTTTTACCTTTTTTGCTTTTTCTGCACAGAACTGGTGAAAGGTGCTGCCTGAATTTCAAACCATGTGGCCTTTTCGGCAAAGAACTGCACAAGGTCGAAGGCTATATACTGGATAAAAGGTACAGTGTAAGCCCCCCATGCTGCATGTTCACACATCCTAAATGGTTCTCATACAGTGTTTATGTTCCTCATTTCTGCGCTAGACAGGACGGGCCTTAGTCCGCCACTCGTAGGCAAAGATGCAAAGCAAGACGCATAGTGACTGAACCGGTGCTCATTTGTTGTGCTTAGTTTGTTTTCTTCTCCATTTCTGCATCCCGTCCTTCAACATTTTTTTATTCTGCAAATAGATTAAAAGAGACACTGAAGTCATTAGTGTGTATTTCCTTCATGGCTTTCAACTTGATAACAAGTTTGACGGCCGTGCCGTAGCGGGTGAATTTAGAACAGGTGGTCAAATTTGAGCGGAACTCCATTTTGCAGTTTTGATGCACACCTGCCGTCCAATCAGAAAAGGGAATCCTCCCACACCGTGGCGTGATAGCGATTCACTGACAACTGAGAAGGTACAGGTGGTTAGTCCAAAGAATTGCATTGATTTTCTCATGTTATTGTAGGCATCTGGGCAAGAAATCACATGTAAGTGTACGTCACAAAATGTCAAGCTGACTATAAATAGCGAGCAGTCGTTGGTACAATGTCAATACGTTCACCTTTAAAGCTGAAGTTAATCATTATATCGTGGCTACATAGGAAGATTCAATCACTGGATCATTGATCACTGTGAAGAATTTCTGCATCTTGCAACATACCATCAGTGTCAGAAAATAGATGTTTCTCTTTGTGTGATTTGGGATGAGAGACAGACACAATCATAATGAAATCTTCCTCTATTTAAGAGGAAACCTACGGGTTGGGAGCTCATTACTAACTTTAAGTGCCAGACCATTATGAAACAAATCCACATGAATTTTATGAATTAAAAATTCAGCCAGTCAATAATTCATTGCAAACAAAACCAGCTCTTGAAGGAGCCGGGCTATGGCCCATAATGAAACATAACACTGCGGGAAAAGGCAGCTAACATTTCTCTGGAGCAGATAAAGTAACACAAATAAAGAAAGAGGAGATTGTTCCATCAAAGTTGGAGGACAAAGAGTTTCAAAGCACAACACTGCCACTCAACGCAAAACATCGACAAAGAGTGTGGACGATCACACGAACACGACTGAACGCGCAGCAACACAAGCCTGGCTGGGAGATATGTGGATGAATAACGAAAAGGTGACACAGAGAAGCAAAGTCGCGACAAAGAATTTGGCTAACAAGCAGAGAGATGAGAAAATCCTGTTTTGTGAACTCTGTGACGTCTGAAGCTGGAGAAACTTCTTCCTTAAATGAGAATTTCCCAGTTGTATCCGGGGTTTCACCTCTGCAACTAAAACCCACATCTTTGTCTAGCATTTTTGACTGAGAACATTGTGTGTGTGTGTGTGTGTGTGTGTGTGTGTGTGTGTGTCTGTGTGTGTCTGTGTGTGTTTTTCCACACAGCAAAAAGAAGCTCTGTGCTCTCTATGGAAAGTGGACGGAGTGTCTGTATGTGGTCGATGCTGCTGCCCTTGAGGCACATAAAAAAAGTGACAAGAAAGCGGCAGAGGAGAAAAAAGGCAGCAAAGCGGTATGAAACGTTTCCTACTGAACATCAGGGCATCACACTTTACTGTTACCATGCATAAAGTTAATAATGATGCAGTGCAGTGGCTGAGATGATGGGAAATATATAATAATAATATATAACAATATAGTCACAACACGACTGACACCGTTACAAATAATTAATTATATGAGAAATAATAATTTTTCTCCTTTCATCAAAGAATGCTCCATCTAACCAGTTGTTTTCAGCTGTGCTAACATAATTACACCAGGGTTTTCTAATCATCCATTTATCTTCCAATGCAATTAGCAAAGCACAATGTACCATTGCAGATGTACCTATGTAGATATTGCGTTAAGAACCAGACATTTGCAGTTAGAATAGCCATTTACCACATTAACAATGTATTGACTCTATTTATAATTAGTTTAATTGTATCTTCATTGAAAAAACGGGGCTTTTCTTTAAAAAAAAAAAGAGACTACGAACTTATAAATGATGGTATCTATAGAGATATCTATAGATAGATATCTAAAATATATCACTGAAATGCAACTCATCAAATGGAAAAAAAAAATGCAGATAATAATGCAGTGTGATAACGCTTAATCCGACATCTCTCTGCCGCTCGCACTCAGCTTCAGGTCTGTAGCGAGGAGGACGTTCCGTCTCCAGCCGCAGACACCGTGCAGATGATTCCCGGCAGCCAGCTGCTTTGGAAAATCGCACCCAGACCTGCCAACTCCACCCAGGTCCGGCTGCCTCACGTATACTGAACGCTTTTATTAGAGCATAGTTATTTTTTTATTATAGTTCTCTCCATTTTATGGACCGTATTGTTTTTAACACTTTTTATCTTTTTATCTATTAATCATTCCACTCTGCCGCCAGTGTTTACTCCTTCATGATACAGTTTTCTTTTTTTTTCCTGTTTTTATTAGTTCTGTTTTTCAATGATTGATGCTATTGTGGTGAATTTTTTTGTTGCAGGAGGGATTGTTTTATTTTATTGTGTGAAAGGACTTGAATCTTACTATATGAAAGGTGCTGCACGAATAAATCCTGAGTGATAAAATGCAAAAATGTAAGGTTACCTTAATCTCATTGCAGATGTACAGCTTTACATCTTTTGCAATGCAGCTGAACGAGCTGCATAAGGAGATGGAGGGAGTGATTCCCCAGACAGACTGCAGGCTGAGGCCCGACATACGAGCCATGGAGAACGGCGACATCGGTAACGGCTGTTAGTAATGTGCTGAAAGTGAAAAAAAACTGTTTTGATTCTCTAGATGCAATCCAAAACTTCTTTTTCTGATTAAAATAGACATCGCCAGTGAGGAGAAAAAAAGACTCGAGGAGAAACAGAGGGCTTCTCGCAAAAACCGCTCCAAGTCGGACGAGGAGTGGAAGACTAGGTGAGGTGGACACAACTTCAAGAGTTCTCCTCGCCTAACTGCTTCATTCAACAGCTTTTTATGCAACAAATATATGCCATGCACCTTTTTCACAGCAGCCATATTGACATGAAATAGCAGATTAATGTGAGTTCTACCAATGATGGTTCCATTACTGTTCCAGTGAGCTAAAATGCAAAATAGCAGCATATTTACTTCATATTCAGTTTTAGCTAATTGTACTTTTTCTCTTCTCTTTATTTTGGTTAGGTTCATACATTGTGACTCTAAAGTGCTAAATTGTCACTTTCTATGTACTTGTCTTGTTTTTCTGTTGCGTCCTTGCTCTGATGTTAAGGAACCCTGCCCTTGGCCCAAGGTTAGAACTCAATGATGTGTTCCAAGCGTGTTTGGTGATTTTGTAACCATGCAATGTCTCTGTTTCCAAGAACTAATTTGTATAAAATCTCCTGTCATCTGCACACATCGCTACCATGATACTGTAGTTGTAGCTTTACGGAGCAAAAATCTACTCACTCCATCTTCTGTGTGGGGAACAGGATGTGTTGTGTCTGTCTCATTAGTATTAATGAGCATCTCCTGATTGAATGACTTTAAAAGTTGTGAATGGGGGGGGGCCTGTGTCTATACAGTTGTGACATCACAACTTCACAGAAGTCCTGACAGATGGATATGAAAGCATTTTAACCCTGACTTTCTTTAATCAAGCAGCACTCACTGTTTTATTATGGAGCCTTTAAGATCTGATGTGGAATCTGCATCATATCAGAAACTTTCACCAGCGTGGCAGCGCCACCTAGTGGCACTTAGAGCAATACCTCAAACACCACACAAGTCCTTTTCTTCCCCAAATAACCTCCTTCCCTGCTTTATTGCAGCAAAGATAACACGAAATTAAGTTAATATAAGTTAAAAGCAAAGCACCGAATCTGCCAATCCTGTGCAAATTACCCATTAACCTTATCTTAAAGCATGTCTGGCCTTCCTTGTTTGTTTGAATCCTGATTTACTCCCCTCACCGTGGTTAGATACTGACTGCCCAAGTGTGTTTGCCGTGTTCGTAGGTGGTTTCATCAGGGACCAAACCCCCACAACAGCAGCCAGGACTGGCTCTTCTCTGGCGGATACTGGGACAGGACGTACAGCCAGCTGCCCGACATCTACTGATGGACGAGGAGATTCTCCACCTGAGGATCTGCGTTACATTTTTTTCTTTTTTTTATGGAACCGCTACAAAATCTACGAGCGATATGCAATCTGTGTACTTAAACTGTGTGGCCTTATTCTCCTTCACCATGGTAAAACCGTGCATAAAAAAAAAGTCATCGATCGATACTTAAAAATGATGAAATGTAAATGTTTTAGCATTTGTATTTACATTGAGAACTGATAATGTTTCCCTGTTCATAATGGACTTGAAGCACAGGGTTCTGGTGGTTTTAGTGTCCGTCTGTCTTGTTTTAAATGTTCCTGATAGTGTTTTGAGTCTAAATGTATTTCTGTATATATACTTCAAACATTCAACCGTCAGTGACCTCATCATGTGATTCACAATTCCTCGCTCGTCAGTTATTTTTCCTGATGAAGTTTTGCCTTGTAGAAAAGTGAGGCTTAGGCAAAGCATCCTTACAAACACACACGCAGTATATTTTCTAACATAAGGCTACACTTACTTATTCCTTTTACTGACAAGCACTAGTTTTGATTGTTTTTATCATTTTGTCTGCTGATTTATGTGTCTCCTGAGCTCTGTAAAAAGGTTTGATAATACTTTTGCTGGGAATCTTTAAAAAGAACTAATTGTATCATACAACCTGTCAGACTAACCAAGTTGGCTATGACTTATAAGGTCACATGATGGAGAAATAATTGCATTTTAAGATGTTTTTCCTCCATATAAATCATTTGAAGTATTTTATTGGAAAAGAAAATAAAAGACTTCAATGTATTCCTGTGTGTTTTTACCATTTCTGTTGAAACAAGACACATTTCTGAATATGAAAATAAAGTGTAATGTGAGTTAGAAAGACAAAGAAGTTCTGCAAAACAAATTTATACAAAAAAAAGATCCAGATGGCTGAGTTTAAAAGTTTGAACTTTTTCTTGCAAGAGATGAGCCTTCATGTGTACAAATGATGTGTAACGTTAGTGAGCCACATAAAGTCCTTCATGCCTTCTTGTGCAATTAGAAGTAATTTATCTGAAGGAGGCTGTGCTCTCTGATCAGGGGATGATTGCAGGAGCTCAATATGAAACTGTGACTGTGAAAAGACAAAGGAACAGAGTATCTCTGCTCTGTTGTATATTTCTGAGGAAAATGGGCGGCCTAAAATTATATATATCACAATCAGCTATCCATCATAAGAAGAAAAAGGACAACACTTGGACATTTGTGAAATCTGTGTTCTCACTTTTACTTCGTGATTTAGTGACATTATTTTCCTGCACAAACGGAGGAGGAAGAAATGAAATTGAAGCTAGCAGTGGGTTGCAAGAGACGAGAACAGGATACATGATAACTTGTCTACCAGGATGCTCACCTGGCCTGCAGTAGAGAAAAGCAAGCAAAACAATTATTTTTGTTATTTTCAAATCTTTAGCCACAACATAACTGATTTAACATACATATACCTGCTTGTGTATCTCAACTGGAAGCTGTCCATGATGGTGTTTTGCATTTTAGCTGGGTGGCTGTGCTCATTAATGTCTACTGTGTAACAGTGGTTTTGGTCTATTTATGTTGTGTATATTTATTATTGTTGCACTTAGACACGTCTCTTTAAAAAAGAGGTTTTAATCTCAATTAGTGGATTGAAGGGAAAAGAACGTGCAGCACGTGCCGTGCCAAACAGTCAACTGAGGTGGAAATTTCGAAATCTGAAACCAATTCTGTCGCGTGCCATCGCCCAATCGAGTAATATTACCCCAGCAGACCACAACCTGCAGCAGCACTCTCTCAGGCTGTTTACAGTTTGTGATCACTCTGCTCAATTATTTATCGATTGCGTTCCGAGTGCAGTGGGCCGGGCTCAGGCTGATTTCATCGAACGGTAGACCGACGTGACTGGCTGTTGTTCTCCTGCTCGCTAATATCTAATGAAGCAGGCATTGAACTGACAGACTGAACTAATTAGGACACAAGATAATACAACTTCCCACTGTATCTGCCCTGTGTGTGTGTGTGTGTGTGTGTGTGTGTGTTGATGTGCTTTATTCATTATTATGTTCAGGCTGAGAGAAGATTGAGCCTGCAGCAGCACACGCTGAGCAAGGAGAAAACCACCTGGGAGGGTCATTAGTCGATGCAGAGCAAACATACAATAGATGGATTCACACCTGTGGTGATGTCCAAACCTGTTTTAAGCCTCATCTGTTTCAGACAGAATCATTAGTTCTAATGGGAAGGATGCAGTGGCACAGAGGAGGCCCCATTTTGAAGGTTTCAAAAAAACACAGGGTCACAAAGTTGAATTCAACTTTTCCCACAACACAGTGCTGCAAGACGTTGCATTGGTCAGTCTTATATGTGCAAGGCTACTTTGTCCTGTGTGTCTTATTTCAATGGATTTACCTTCCAATTTCTGCATCCAAAGAGGATATGTGTATTGATATCTTTATAGAGCTCTAAAATCAGATATTATAAGGCACTCTTCAGTGGTTTGGTGTCTGATAAACCTTCAATCTTAAGGATCCATAATTTAAACCAGCCCTTCTGGTCCATGTTTTATCCGCGTGCATCACAGATGAAGATGTGCCGCTTTTTAATTAGACGCTGATATGACTCCGAGAACGATGACATGATTTGCGTAAAATATGCAGGGTTACTGTGTCATGTGCATCTGATATTGTTGCAGCACGCTGAGAAGAGCTTCCTCTGCTACCACATATCATACTGAGAGAATAGTGCTGAGAGTAATGTGATATTTTATATGTGTATATCAGGTTGAGACTGTCTTGGTCAGAAATTAATATTTAATCAGTCCGACTTGTGAGCATGTCACACAGTATGATGTAGATGTTTAAATACAGTTTCTGTGTTTAATGTTTATTTGAACCAGATTGGTGTAAACAGACAAGAAACTCAAGGACAACAATATGCGCATCTCTACACCACTTGCATTGCAGCAATCATATCGAGGGCTGCTCTTCGTTGGGGCCATTCTGAGGCAGATTGGAAAAACATTGCTAGCTCTGCTTTTCTACACACCCACCCTGATAAATAGAATTGCAACAAAAGACATAAAGAAACTCGTTATTAAAATTGTATGATTGTATTTCACAATGCATTAATATGAACGAGTCATAGTAATTAAAAAAAGATGAGATTTTATGTAAAAAGGGCATTTTAATTAGTGGAATCCAGTCCAATAAAACATAGAGATTTTCTTGAAGGAAGTTTTGGAGGTTGAATTTTAATTGGTTCTTGTTCTTTTCCAAATATAGCAAAAAGTTTATTATCAAAGACAAATATTTTGCCCATGTGTATGATCTGATTGGTGTTTTAATCCTCAGTATGATTTATGCGACTTCTATTTACTCTTATCTCAGCAGCAGAGCACTTTAGAAAATTGATGCATCAAAATTCACCAGAATTCAGGAAATGAAGTTTCTGAAACTTAAAACATACTCTTCCTCCATCTTTGATGGCTTCAACCTGTAAATTGTTGTTAAACTCCCATTGAAACTGAGATGCACTGACAAAAGACATACAACATACACCACTGCCCTAATTATGTAGAAATACAGTCATACTGTACAAAAAATGAAGCAAAAGGAACTTAGCTACAGGCACATACAGGTCATATTAACCAAACACCATTTATATTAGAGGATTCATGTCGCTTTCCACATTTCACCTTACTGTAGTTCCACTGTATTTCTACTCAGGTTTTGTTCATTCTGTGACAAATGAGCTTTGACTGACACCTGGTGGCCACAGATAGAAACAACAGCTGTAAAACTAGCAATAATTAGAAAGAGAATCAATACCTACATTTTTTAGATTTTTTTTTTATTTAATTACAGTATAGCGTTTATTTCATTTTTAATTTTGCATACTACTCTTACTTAAGTAGTTTATACTTTTATTTTTGAATATGAAACGTTTTATTCTACTGAATTAGAATGTTTGGTATTAGTTTTGGTGATATGTGGTATTGTGTAGTGTGCAATAAAAACCCAACAATTATTAGATTATTGTGAACTATTGTGACCTTTTTATTCACTTATAGTGGGAGAACAACCATCCACAAGAAACAAGTAGTCAAACAGAAAACTAAGAAAGAGAATCTTTTTTTTGCACAGCTTTCCTGCAATGAAAAGACATTATTATGATATCAAAAGGACTCTGCGGAGCCACGTGTTCATTGTCCTCAGTCTGCAGGACACGTATGGATGTTCACATCTCCAACCATCCTGGATCCTGTCTCAAATGCGACAGGCCAACCATTAACCTTCACGTTTCGCAAGCAGCCCACAAATGGTGAGGATACAGGGGTTTGGTTTTGCTCTGTTGTCCCTGAAACAAAGCAGAAAAAACATGTTTTAAGTTTATTTAATAAATGCTGATATATAGGATTTTTTTGTAGGTTTTGATGCTTTACCTCCAAAATGAAGTGAGAGCATTGATGAATCTGAGGTGAATATGGAGGTAGTCGCTCTCTGGTCAGATGTAGAATCCACTCTGAGCTTGATAACGTCACGTTTCTTTGACACTGACGGATGAGGAACAACAACACTGGAATTTAAGATTCAGTTCTATGCATCATAAATGAAATATTCAGGAATGAGGGTCCAAGTTGATCTCCTTTGTGAGGTACACTGTCTCTGGTTTGTAGTCACAGAGGGCCGTTACGGTTCTAAAGGTGTTGGATCATGGTGCCATTCCCAACATTCCCAGAAAGTTTGACAAAGATTCAGCCAATACTTTGAGTATTTTGCCAACAAAGACACACACACACACACAGACACACACACACACAAACACACACACAATGGCTAGAACAATCATCTCCTTGGTGGAGGTAATTAACTTACTGTACATTATAGTACAAAAACACTTGGCTGATAAATTAAGTAAAACTTTTAAATGTGTGAGTGCATTAATATTGGAAAAATATTTAGCTGTGCTATTCATTTTTAATGTTTTCTATCTGGAAAAATAATCTGTCATATTAATTTGATTATCTAATGTGATTCTGTCTATAATCTATATTTGTCATCAATCTTTGCTCTTGTACGAATGTACAGTCATAATGTAAATAGAATGTATACTGGTATGCAATATATATTTCTGTATAGTCTACATCTTCATTTAGAAAAAAGGGCAAAGACAAACAAACCCCTTTCTAATTCAGTTAATTTTAAGGGGGAAGTAACTAGTGTCTGTGAATAATTACTTTTGTTATCTCGTGAACACCTAGTGACTTACACCTGACTTTTAATATTTTATTCACTATATTTACTGATCCTCCTGAATAAATGATGCTAATGACTTATTCACTGTGCTTACACTGACTAGGAAACTCTGCTTTCTGCTCTTTGAAATTCATTTTAAGAGTGTTTACAAATTACATGTGTGTAATGTCAGCCCACATACCTGTAACCACATGAAACTTCCCACCACAGAGGCTTTGAGGAGGGGTCACCGAGACACTGACAGCACTGTTGCTATCATTCAGTGTGACACTCACCTGGTAGAAGATCACAGAATCATTGAACTCATTGTTAATGATGGCTGCCTGGTCAGCTGTCATTGTGCATTGTATCTGATAGGGAAAGGTTACCTCTTTCCCCATTAAGAACACATCAAGGCTGGCCTTGTGACTCTGAACATGGAAGAGAAGACCTGTCCGGTGTAGAGGACGCAGCTCGAAGGCCACCTCAAAGTCAGAGCCAACAGTTACATAATTATCTAAAAGGAAAAAAAAACATTTTTAGATTTGGGATCAGTGCTTGTTGAAATGAATAAATCAGGAGCCTCAGACTATAATATAAAACCTAAGACGATGTGACCGCCGTTGAAGTATGTCCCCATCTCTGTGGGTTGCTCGATGCAAGGTAAAGCCTTGTGGCTCCCATCAGGGCTCCTGACAGCTCCGTCTTTCATTCGGAAATGCTGTATACAGCCAATAATACTATTCCTGGGAATGTTGTGTACCTGTGTGAAATGAGAACATGGGCGATTTAAACAGTGTGACATGGACGGTAAATAAAAAGCTATACAATGGATGGATTTGATACAGACTTTTCTGAATCTGTGTAGCAGATCACCTCCTAGATACACTGGGTTCTGCAGATCTAAAGATGATCCCTCACTATTGGGCAGATGACCATCAGTCACGCGTGTTCCATCAACCAGCAGGTGAAAAGCACTCTCCTCCACACTGATTTCAATCTGCACACACACACACACACACACACACACACACACACACACAGGCGAACAACTCATCCATCTAGAGACTTTAACCAAACCAAGACATTATCACTGTGATTTCCAGACAGAAACATTACAATTGTACGTGTTGGGGGAACAGATAGTGTATGTAGGCGAGGGGAAGTTACTCTGTGCCATTTCCCGTCGTTGCTCCTCTGTTTGTGGCGGATGGTTCTGTGTCTCCCGAGGGACATCTTGATCTTGCCGTTGGCCATGTACAGAGCCAGCAGGGGGATGACGCCTCTCCCCGCCACGTGGAGGATCAGCCCGTCGGACGACTTGGTCTTAATGATGAGAGAGAGGCGAGGCCTGATGGATGGATGGATGGATGGATGACAGTAAGAGATAAAAGGAGTTGGTTTGGTTGGTCAGTTTTAATATGATAGGCATATTATTATGTTATTTTGCTTATGCATAATGCAAGGCCTAATGACACAGTAGGCCAAGACATCTCTTAATAATAACATGGGCTTCTACCAATTCTGGCATATTTCACTATATGTATAGGTGAGAGTACAGTGTTTTACTATATATATGTATATAACTATTACTATTACTACTACTACTACTACCTGTTATTAAGGTCCTGTAGTGGGAGGGTGAAGCTGAGCCAGCTGACCCCCTCAGAGAGCTGGTATCCAGCAGGATCTGCTTGCTGGGGTCCGCACCGGCTGACTGCGAGGTGCCGGACCTTCCTGCTTTGTGGTTGGTGATGGAGACTGCACAGGCCAAGAAATACATCTTCCTCTTGTGACAGGAAGCTTAGATCAGCAGGGATAAAGCTCTGCTCAGGCCTGTGTCGGAGTAGAGGTTTTTATAAAACATAAATTAGATTTTTGTGTGAGGAAAAAAGACAGATGTTGTAAAAAATTGAATATGTAACAGCTGTGCCATTAAAGAGATTACAAAAGTCTAAACCTCCAAACCTCCTTGAATAAAGGTTAGCGATGCAACCTTTAAATTTCTCTCCTTCCATGCTTTGATTCATTGGACTGACGTGGGGAGATTGTACCTGAATCGCATTTTCATTATCAATGCTGAGCTCCAAGCTGAAGGAATAATGAGAGGTTTAGAATTTGTTTTATTCAGAAAATACAATGAAATATAACATCTGCAATAATTACAAGGACAAAGTTTACCCTGTGGGTCTCCTCGCTGCAGACAAGTAGTGCCAGCTCCCATCACTGTACCTCTTGTCTGTCTTTAGGGTATAAGTGCCACTGTTGAATAGCACATAGCCATCAGACAGGGACAGCTGAAAGTTGTGGAATGGGGTGGAGTCCTGTGCAAGATCAGAAATTACCGATACAATCATCTTTGGCTTTAGATTCTCATTCGATGCTGGATCTGATGCATTCCGGGGTTACCTGCGAGCCGCCGCTGAGGATCACACCGTGTTGGTGCGTGCTCCTGAAGCCCAGAGAGACTCGCTGCTTGTCCCAGACAAACAGAGAATCCACAGGAAGGGCTGCATTTAGCGTAGCTACACGGACACCCTGCGAGAGCCAGAAATACACTAGTAGTAGATACCGACTTCTGAACTTCCTGGTGATGTTGTGTTTCAGGTGGTTTACCAGTAGTGGGACGGGACATCCATCACTGACTCCAATCATCTTTGTGTACTCAACGATCTCCGTGTTTTCTGACACATGATCCACGCAGCCTCTCAGAGCCGGAGCCGTGACGTCGTGTCTGAGATCCAAAGACACAAATAGACCATTGAAACGTTCATATCTGAGGAGCTGAAGCTGCGGATGCTGCGTGCGTCTGCTGTTTCACCTCTGTCTGAGCTGATCTGGTAGACCCCCGATGTAATAACTGGAATATGTAGTTTGAATGTGCTCTGTCTGGATATGCATTGACCCATATTGCACAACAAACTTCTCTTTAATGTCGATTTTAAATAGTTTGTCCTGAAAGGAGGAAACACACATTCAGTGAAACAGACAGAAAGCTTGCACTGCTTTGTATGTTTCATATGGGAAAATGAATTAATGTGAGATCGTCTTACAACTAGAGAAATTCGTTCTTCACTCTGAACTCTGAGCTCTCGGCCTGCTTGTCGTCCCTGAAGTATCAGGAAGCCTTGCTCCACAAACAGGCAAAAAAAAGACTCCTTTACCAGAAAAACAGAAACATGACGTCAGCAATGTGCAGTAACGAGACTTCTCCGAATCTGTTTAACAGAGAAACATACTTCACTTCCGATGGAGAACAACAAGGCGTTTGTTTCTTGGCTGTTTGTGTTGAATTTGAACAGTCTTTTCTTTTTCTTGTCTGGGTCCTTTACGAAAGCGAGGCTGTATCCAGTTCCATCGTAATAATTAGACACCTCCGACCGGGGAATCCTAAACAGATGAATTATATGACCATTAGTCATTGTAGTGATAAACCTCAGCCAGCACTGACAACTTTTCTTTGAGAACTTACTTCACAGAATAGTGTTTAGGCATCATATCGACAGCATGCTTATAGTTGAACAGGCAAACAGGATTGTCATTGATGTAGGAAAGTTTCATGGCTCCTTTAAACCTGGCGTAACGCATAGCGACTGGAGGCTAAAAAACAGGAGGAACAGAATACGCCAACGTATCAGGAAGTGGCATGGCACTCAGAGACAGATTTTAGTGCAATGATTTCTCAGATGTCTTGTCCCTTTTTTTCTTCTGTTAATTACTTTCTGTTCTAGAAACTAATTTCTCAACAGCATAACACTATTTATTATTTTAACACACTCCCCTCTCTCTCCTGCTAAAGATGTTGGTAGAGTACTTCATGAACATGAAAAGTTATGGATCATAAAAGACTTCCTAAATAAAATAATTATGTAATGAATTCTGATTTGTTTCTCAGAATTACTTGACATATATCTTTTTTTATTTATTTTTAATTTAGCAAATGAACTGAGTAAACTGAGTCATAAGTTAGTGCGCACAGGCTTCAACCTTAATAGGACATGTTTAGAGTTTACACCATAATAAAACCCTTGTTTGCCACTTTTTTTCCCCTATTTCTATTGATGTGAAAAGGTGAGGTGAGGGAGGTGAGTAGTTACAGTGAAATCTTCAGGGTAGCCGCCCACATAGAAAACTACAGTGGCTGGATCCAGGTCGAGGACGCCATTAGAAAGGCCGTCGTTTGGAAGGTTACGTTTCGGTGAGATGACGACAGGCTTCCGTGATATGAAGTTCTGTGTAATGTTGACTTCAGCGTCTTGGTAAACTCTGAGAGAAAATGATGGCAACATGTTAACTGACACTTTGTTGAGGAAATAGTAAGTGAGGTAAAAAAAAATCCATGTTCGTCCTTTAACTGCAACACCATGAGTATAAATGACCTGTGGAACAAAACCCTGTCAAAGTCAGATGAATTCACATTGGTGGTTGTTGTTATTTGGCTGGTTTCCACCTCATGGAGAACGCCACCCAACTTGTAGACACAAACTAGCACATTGTGTCTGATCACCATCCCAATGTAGTCTCCAGAGGCCTGAAAATGATAGAGGAGAATGACGGATAATAAATATTTTCAATAGATTCTGTCAATCAAAACAGCTGACTGACACATACTGTACATCTTTTCATGATTTTCTGTACTGAGTATAGTTCTGTACTCACATCCTTGTTGCCCAGGTAGAAAACAAAGAGGTTGGTATCTTTGTGTTGGCCCTGACGTCGCTTTCGTCTGAGTTCAGCCTTGTTTTTGTGAAGATTGAGAAGCAGGTCGACAGCCGTAAAGGCTTTAATGTCATCGAGGTTTCTTGGAGGTCGAAGCTCAACGTGACCTTTCCCATTGAAAGTGGTGGCAAGGGAGACCTGCAAGAAGACCAGGCTAGGTCAAAGTGTGTAAAGTGTGCACACAATGCTAGCATTTTGTTGCATTTGTAATTGATTTAGATCGATTAGTAGTGAATATTTTGCTAATCGTTAGCATCATGGCCGTGGTAGTAGAGGAAAAAGTGGACATGACTACCCAGGGCCTGAGTAGAGAGAACGATGAAGATCCTTTTTTCTTTTTTTTTTGATGAATGAATGAATAAATTGAGCTTTCCAGTTAGATGATGTCATAATTTAATACTGTGTCCAATATATTGATGACATCATGAGAGAATGAACTTTGTGCAACACTGCTATATTAGATATTCTGGAGCTCCATCTTGGAGGTGCAAAATTGTTTGGTCCAGATTGTATCCTAACACCCAATTTATCGTGGTTTAGTTGTTTTTTTTAATTTGTGTGCTCATGTGCTTTTTGCACTGGCATGGATTGGGTCCCACTGACACTAAGGGTGTACAGGACCCAGAATCTGGTGCTACCCCTCTGCTTAGCATTAGTAGTCACTGCAGCCCTGTCTCCAGAGGAATGGACATGTTTAATGCCAATGTAGATCACACATAAGACGCCATAGAGCTAAGGCAAACTGCGATCATGTGATGACTGTGTCATGTAGTCATTAAATACTTTACCCTATTAACAGAGTTCCTCGTCTCCGCTATGAGATCCTTAATTTTCCGGATGCTTTCTGTCATGTCGGCAGCCGAAGGAAACTTCCTGCCGAGGGCCTCGACTCCTGTGAAGTTTCCGCTCAGCACGGGGAGGGCTGCGTTCAAGCTCTTCACTGAAACATAGATCAACAATAACATTATTCTGTTTAAGGTGACGCACGATGAATGAAGACGGGAATCAGGCAGTGTTTTATTTGACGCTGATGGATGTTTCAATGCTTACCTGCCTCATCTGCATCATTTAATATATCACTGATATTCACAGTGACGTTGGCAAAGGTTTTCTCTAGTCGCTGGCTGATATTCCTCAGTCTCTCTGTCAGAGAGCTGACAGTGTGGTTAGCAGCAGAGGCAGCTGTTTTCACACAATCTATCAGGACTTGTGAGCCTTCTGAAATTAAAACAACAGTGACGTCTACTGGGATATCATTGGTAAGGTGAAGTACGTAATCTGAAATGTCAGGTCAACCACACACCCGGGTCGATCTTTTTGAGGTCGTCACTGACTGCTGAGGCGTTCATTCTCAGTGATTCTCCTTTTTCCTTTCGCTCATTCAGGCGATCTTTGTGTGCGTTCACTCCATGTGAAAGCACTGTTGGAAAGATAGAGTTTTTTATTATTCAGCACTCAAAATGAAATAACAGAAATCTAAATTGTTACAAAAGTGTTTTTTACACACTTTCAAGATCAATCTGAGTCTTGTTGGCTTCTGTCTTTAAACAGGATGAATTATCTCTGAGTCCATGCGTCCTGTTGACCAGATCTCCCCCCTTCACGTCCTAATTCATTGCAACAGAATCATATTAATCTTCTTGTTACTAAACATTGTGTTTTTTTCTTTAGTTCAGTTACCTCTAAGGCTTGTTCAGCAGCCATGATGGAGAGATTTGCTGCCATCTCTGCCTTTTCTATGACACTTATGATGCTGTTTACACCCAGGACCTCAGTCAGGTTACTGCTGTCACTGGCATTATGAAACGCTCTGTAAGAGCACAGCGTGATGTATTAATGTCAAATAACTCACCATGCATCATATATATATATATATATATATATATATATATATGTATATATATATATATATATATATATATATTTTATATTTAACTCTCAAATGGAGATTACAAATTAGCAGAAAATGCAGATACTCAAGCATGAGGAAATGACTCACTGTTGACTTTCTGTTACCCCTCTGTTGAGCTCCTCTGCATGTGCCTCGGCTTTGGCTACGATATCCAGATTTGCCGTGATACGGATGATGTTGTCCAACTTCATTAAGACTTTCAGCTTTGCGCCATCGAGCTGAGCTAAAAGGCTTTCAAATTCCTGCAATTTACATACAATAAAAATCAATTTACACAGTCAAAAACTTAGAGGAATCATCTTAGGGGAAGATACTTACTATTTTATTGTCTTCGAGCATTAAAAAGATGTTGGTAATATTCTTTAACAGGTCTGTAGTCATGTCAGTCATATGAAGGAGTGTTGTGTTTTCTTTTTCCAACTGGGTTTGAAGATGCTGGAAAAAAAAAACAAGGTAACAACATTGGTACGACACAATATTTAATAAATCTCTGATACTTGTGTTTGACACTACCTGCAGATTTTGTAGGGTGGTGAGACTCTTCAGATTGAGGCCCTGCGCCCTGCCGACCAAGTCGCCCGCTTCTGACAGCGGCAGATTCCTCAGAGAGACGACGGAGGCCATCAGAGATGCTGCGATCTGATTCAGTACCAAGGAGTTGGGTCCTACTCGAAGTGTTGCGTTTATTAAGTCAAACACTGAGGAGAAACACACATTATGTATGTTATATAGAGGCAAAGGACTATTACATGGATGTTATTATTAGTGATGCATGGCTTCTTATGGGGTCTGATCACAAAACTGTGATGACATTTATGCAACATTTTCCAGTTATCCTATACATACGGCTCACAATCTCCAGTCCAAAGAGCAACCTATTAATATTTACAAGAAGAATCTCTCACATATGTGTGCCGCCGCTTGCTCGCTGCCAGCTTTGTCTCTCTGAGCAGCGCAGCCTCTTCCTCTCATTTCCTCCACGGTGCCTCGAGCCTCCTCCATATTCTTGTCCTCTTCAGGGAGAGTGATGGAATGTCCAGGTTTCATTAGCTGATTTATCAAATCTAGAAAACCACAGGGACACAGAGACACCAAAATACGTTTTCAGGTCAGGTCCCACAAAGGATTTGGACAATAGAAGCAGAAAAAAAATCAATGGTCGACAAATGTGCATGTGTATTCTGAGATTGATATTTCGCACAGATTTTCATACATTTTGAGGAAACTGAAAGCCAGCCTGCAGAGCAGTGATGTTAGATCATTATTTACCTTGTATGCGTGTGAGGAGAGCTTCAGCTTCAGGGAGAAGATCCTCTGCTCTCAGCCTTGTTTCATTCACATTCTGCACGACGGTCTCCAGATATGATGAAGTGGTAAGTGTCTAGAAAGTTGATTATTTAAGAAAACATTGTCCTGGGTTAATATACAGATGCAGTATGTGTGCAGATCAGCTTATGTAAATACAACTCAGCAGCAGGGTTTAAATGACATTGTGAGCTATGGGTTTATGGTTTGTCACTTTTTGACCTACATGTAAAACATAAATGTTTCATAAAACCAACACCTCCAGTATTTAAACCATCATTTACATTCAAATATCTATCACAAACTCATTAACCCATCATTTAGTCTGAGGAAACTTCACTTTTGGTACCTTGTTAGTCAGTTGATTCAAGTCGTCTCTGATAACCTGCACATCTGCTTCCAGCTGTTCTACATCTGGATACAGTCTCCTAAGAGAAATCTGCAAATCACAGCAGAGGTGGAGAAGTTCTGTGAACATGGAGAAACATTATTATGTGATATAAGGAGGATTGTTATCACCTTCTAGGCAAATATATCTGTTAAAAATATCTTTAAGTTTAGCTCATATGTGCAGACAAGGGTTCCATGAAATGTGTCAGCTTGTTGTCGCTGACTAGAACTGAACCTTGCATTCAGAGAAGTTGGCTTCCAGCCTTGATAGTGAACCAGGAACATGACTGAAGTTCTGCAGCTTCAGCCCAGACAGGACATTGTCCATCTGCTCTAATTCAGCCAGGAAAGCGAGACTGCAGCTGTCACAGTCTGTCAGTGAAAAACAACAGGAAGATCAAATAGCAAGTTAGTTCTCTGTATGAACCAACGCTCTTAGCTGTTTTTAGATTACTAAAGAACAGAGACTCACCATGGCAGCTGCTGTCGCCAGATGTGATGCACTCTGGTTAAAGGAAATAATATTAAATCCTCAAAAAAACTGATAAAGGTTTTATATTCATCTGAAATCTGTCTATGTTTAACTTTAATGTGTCTGTATGTGTGTGATAATGGATATTTACCTCCAGTCAGAGAATTACACATGTTCAAGGTGCCATGTTTGCAGTTGCAGGGCTCGCAGACGCCTCCATGCATTGGATTGCCATAGTAACCAGATGCACATCTGAAAGGGAGAATTTATATACATCTATATGTAATTTACTTTTTTTGAACCACAGACCTACATATAATTCATGAGCCTGGTATCATCAGTGAACAGTACCAACCGGTTACAGATAATCATATTCTTGACGTGTGATTAATACATGTGTTTGGTTGGGTGTCACTTCTTGAGTAATGAACAAACCTCTCACATCTGGTTCCAGTGTGGCCCTGTTTGCACAAACAGTCAACCATTCCTGAGCCAATGTCCTGACAGGTCAACGCAAAACTAGGAAAGAATAAGTAAAACCATCATGGTGATGCAGACTAGAAAAAAAAGAGAAAAAGCATTTGAGTTTGGTTGAGCTCAGAGTAGATATAAGGCAGACTGACTTGTTCCATGTAAAGGGGCACGGACAGGAACGGCAGGTCCTGTTGGCTGCGTTTCCATAGTAACCCTCTTTACATCGTTCACAGCGCTCTCCAGTGGTGTGAAATTGACATTTCTGGGGGTTTATTTTGGATAAAACGCAACAGGTTTTGGCATCTGGTTTGGCAATGTGCTCACAAATGATCTAATATGGCCCATATCTTAGAAAGTGAGATTTTAATCTAGGTATCTACACACTAAAAACAGTTGGGTTAAAAATAACCCAATTTGGGCTGTTTTATAACTCAACTGCTGGGTCAATATAGCACCAGCCCAGCAGTAGTTAATTTGACCCAGCAAGATGGGTTGGTCCATTTTAACCCAACAGGTGAGTTAAATATTCTACCCAAATGCTGGGTCAAATTAACTGTAAATCTGGGTAAATTTAACCACACATATTTGTTAAATATCCTACCCAAATGCTGGGTCAAATTAACTGTAAATCTGGGTAAATTCAACCACACATGTGTTATATATTCTACCCAAATGCTGGGTCAAATTAACTGCAAATCTGGGTAAATTTAACCACACATATTTGTTAAATATCCTACCCAAATGCTGGGTCAAATTAACTATAAATCTGGGTAAACTCAACCACACATATTTGTTATATATTATACTCAAATGCTGGGTCAAATTAATTACAATTCTGTGTTGTTTCAACTACATATATTTGTTCAGTAATCTATCCAAATAAATTGCAATACACTACCCATATCTATAAAAATGTTCAACTACAAACCTACAACAAAATACATGCTAGATTTGATCATGCAAAGCATATATTATGCAATAAACACTTAAACAATACTGGAATCTTCGAAAAAATTTATTACAAAATAACAATATAAAATGTTCAAGAACAGGAACAGTTCACATCAGTGTCAGTAAAACAACTGACAACAGTTAACAGGGTCCATTTTTTCTAACACCTGTTTGCCTGGCAGAAACAAGCTGCCCTTGAGGGCAAGCAAGTATTCTACTTTGGAGAAACCGTACTAGTTTGGACTCCCCTCCGGGAATTTCATAAATGACACTTTGTAGGAATTCCCACACATGTTCACACTCTTTTGGGTATTTAATGTCTAAGAATAGAATATTTGGATCTAAGGTGGGCTAAAAAGAGGGCCACCCGATTGGTAATGCCCTCTGGCTCTAGTTCATCCCAATCCTCAACTTCCTCATCTCCCTGTGCTGGCTCCATTTCAGCACTCAACATTTCAACATTCAGTACATCAACAGGTGGGGCTGGACCTTCCAAGGGGTCATCAAGAGTATTTTCAACTTCATGCTCCTTTTCCAAGTGTCTTTTAAAAGACCACATGTAAGAAAATGTCCTACCGCAACCACTTTCACTACACTGGAACTGTGTTGATGCTGAGTTTATACAGTGTACTGCACGTAAATGCATAAAAAGACTCTTGACACCCCCTGAAATTTGCCTTTTACACTTAAAGCAAGTATACGCCATCTTGCAAAAGAAACAATTAAACAGTAAATAGAAATAATAATAGTGTGTGGAAAACTGAAGAATTGAGCCTCTCACGTCCCCATTGATCTTAACTACGTACAAGTCCTCTAAATTGTTGGAGGAACTTGAGCCTAGGGCCAGCTCTTGGGATCAACTGGTTGATGGTAGCCTCATCTAAAAGACGAAAACTCTCCTTATCAATCTCCTCCTCTGAAAGAAAAAAATAGAAAACACAGACATCTTTGTTTTTACAACATAGGAGAAGAAAACAAAAATGTATGGCTAATTACACAGAAGCTATAGTAATAAACATGCATATTCCATCATGTATTATTACAAAATAGAATGAAGCACTGAAAGCCTACAAAAGACATGTGCCCTATTCATTTATTAGTCACTTTGACACATTACATGGAAGCTATTGAAAAATAGAGGGAATTATATTAGTATACAAAAAAGAATGTAGTCAACTCCATGACTATCCAAATTATCACTATGAGTAGCAATGCAGAAATGATATGCTGTGGTTGGGGAAAAAAAATATATATTTCTTACCTTTAAATCTCTCTATAAAGTCTGTCAGCTGCCACTCTGTCAAGGTGTCAATGACAAAGCTGTCCATTAGTCTGAAACAAACACAAAAAGAGCTTAAGCAAAAATAAAATTGCTATTGTATTAACTATTCAGGTATCACCATACCAAAAGTAATGCAGACAAGCAGTACAATGTAATCCAATGTGAAGATCACAAGCTTGTTAGTGGGTGAACAGTGAACAGTCATTTTATTCAGCATCACAAACCAATTCCTCTCTCTCCCTTTACAATTTAAGTGATAAATTGCATACATGTAAATTGAATTAACTTTATATTAGGAAACCATATGCCCAGGTTGAATTTGCCTGTTGGCACATGGCGTCACGTCACTGCGTTGCTATAGTGCGGACTGCAGATGGAGGGCATGAAAGCACAATCATAATCTCTAAAAATACAGATGGTTTGCGTTGTTTATGGTTGCTCATAATCAATCAAACTAAGAAACCACAAAGAGCTTTAATCAAGTACTGAAAGTTGTTGTTTGTAAGGGGGAAAAAAGCAAGAAATTGATCGAAAAACACCGGCAAAATGGCTTGTGAACCTTCGTCTGCAGTCGGGAGGTGTGGAGTAAGATAATGCTTGTGTGTGCAGTGACCACTTTGTCAAAGGTAACCTAACTTATGTGGCTATGTTTATGTCATTTTGTCAGACAGGGTCGTAAAAATTCCGTCATAATCTGTTATACCTGCTATTTTAATTCTATTTTTTAATGATAAGACACATTTAATTTCCATTCATTCATTTTCATTTTTTAATAATTCATATACAGAATAAGCTTATAGATCCGCATAAGGCATGGAGAGAAAAGACTGTGCAGTCATTTTTCTTGTTGTTAAAATTTAGCATATCACGTGACATGGTTAAGCTACTTTGAGTTAAAAAAATAAATAATAATAAAAAAGGTTATACGCAGTGCAGGAACAATACTTTCCACTCATATCTTAGGATTTTGATCTCTTTCTCAGGCGAGAATAATGGAGTCTGCAGTGAAAATTATAAATGAAACTTTTGACAGCAGCCGCCCTACACTAAACTGATATAACAGCCTACATATTTTACCTACAAGACGTATTTTATTGCTGCTGTTCATCGTTTGTGATGTGACAACGTCAGTGAAATAAAACGTTTGCGTCCTGGTAGTTCAGTTTTCTTCCATCTCCTCACTTTCGCTTTTCACTTCTTTCCCTCCTTCTTGCCCTAGCGCGTCATCAGAGTCACACCCGAAACACATTACAGGCGTCTCAGAAGCGTGGATTAGATGCAGCCAGGAGATATGTAGCGAGGCAGCGGTTAACTTCAGGCCGAATCAACACAACGCGGGGGCGGCAGGCGGCTTTAGTACTATACCCCTCCACATCCATGGAGATAGCATTCAACTAACGACTGTTTGCACACATACTCACTCAATATCATAACACACTGTCTAGCTGTGATAACGACTGTTGAGTTTTGACCTTTCAAAGTTCGAACTTTGATGAGTTCGGGTACATTTCTAACGTTACATCAATTGGTGGTATCCACGATAGTTATAGTCACTCAATGCTCGAGTCTTCAGATTAACAAAACTTTTTCTGAAAATTTCGTTTACTCGCGCCTACAGTGAAATGCGTTCATTTGATTGGCTGTTGCACCATCTAGTACTAATGATGATGATGTTCAAAACGCCTACTCATGCACTTGACCAATGAGCGCGCTCGGGCACAAAATGCCCGAATATTGAAAATAACGGACGGAAAGAATGTGACTGTCCCCAGTCTGTTTTATTCGGGGTAGCACTAGCGTCTAGCGAGTGCAAAGGAGGCCCGTTACTAAACAGTTGTCACCCAGGTTATGGCTCACAAGCGTGTGTCGGACACACAGGCAGAAATGAAAAGCAAGACGTGACGCTCACGCCACGCTTCTTAGACGCCTGTAATGTGTTTCGGGCGTCAGTGACTGCAAACAACCTGATAGCTAGCAAACTAACTAGCTGGCATATTAGCCTGCTAGCTAACGTTAGCGAACCAGCTGGCTAGCTGTCGAACTCAAAATAAACATGACCATACGTCCATGAACATTATGAACTAGTTTCATTAATTCATTCGGTAAATGGCCGAAACCAAACAGAAATGGTAACTTATATCCGTGTGTGCTTCCATGATAACGGCTAAATGGCTAGCTACGTAAAGTATCTTTGCTACGTTGTTAGCCAAACCAACCAACTAGCCTGGACAATATAAAGATAACGTAGTACTTTAATCAGTAACGCAACACAGACAATGTGAATTATATATGTAGTGTGCACAAACCTTTTATCATGGATTTGCCTCGCCACGAGGATGATCAGTCAGGTTCTCTGGCGCTAACATGCGTGGCCGTGACCGCTCGGTGATGTAGCTTGGCGCGATGTGTGGATTCCGATTCGTGGTGGAGCGCGTTTGTCCACGTGATGACGTTGGAGGCGCAAACAACCCAGGTGCAGAGTCAACCTGATGTATGTTTGGTTGATGGATTTTGACCCAGCGCATGAGTTGCACAAAAATAACCCAAAGTAACCCAAATTCCATGTAAATAACCCATAATGGGTTAAACATTTCATAACCCAGCGGTTGAGTAGATTAAATAACCCAGCTTTTTTTAGTGTGTATAAATATATCACAGACTTCTAAACACTCCATCCATGGAGAAATGCACAAAACCAGTAGTGAGGATCTGTGCCTTAAAACGAGCCGTCAAGACTTCCATTGAGTTGTGAGATCATTCACAGCCATTCAAGGCTCATTTATATCACATAAATATTCATGAGCTTCTCTTCCGATTGGTGGATTTTCACTTGGAATACTAGCACGGGGGACCTCTACAGGTGGAGAGTGTTACTGCATAATGTCACAAAGGCAGGGAAGGACAAAGCAACCCTAAAACAGCAACGTTACTAAATCCACAGATGTGTGCAATTTTTTTTTTGATGAACGGGGGTTTTGAAATAATGGCTAGCCCTTTTCTAGAGTTGTGTGTGTGTGTGTGTGTGTGTGTGTGTGTGTACACCTACCACACAGTTCCCTGTATGCTCATCACACTCATTAGAGAGTCCATTGCAGTTGCAGGACACACACTGACCCCTGTGTGGTCCGGTCCACTCCCTGTAGAAGCCGGAGCCGCACTTCTGTGTGTGTGTGTGTGTGTGTGTGTGTGTGTGTGTGTGTGTGTGGGAACACAGAGAGCTGAACATTCAACTGTGGGACAATAAAAACAAGCAAACACTCCACCACCACTGACCTGGTTAGGATGACTCCTTTATCTCAACGTTATCACGCTACTAGTATGAAAACTACACCTTGCCGGTAAATCAAGGAAAACGCATGGTGATACACAAATTAGATTGTTGATGAGTATTCCCTTAGTTTTTCTAGCCAGTTTGGAGATCATACACAATTAGTTTGTTTGCTGGCATCCTCCTTCATGCAGAGGCAGCATCAGTAACATTATTAAAGTTCAGTTCTCGGGTACAAGAGTCAAATTAAAAATATGTGTTAGGATAAACTCTAACCCTAACCCTAACACGTGCAGCTAATATTAAGCATCTTGCATCAGAAGTTCTGCCTCAATAATTCAGAGTCAAAGTCAAAGTCAATTTTATTGTCGATTTCTTCACATGTACTTGACATACAAAGGAATCGAAATTGCGTTTCTCATTTTCTGCTATGCGTTTTACATGTACAACAACATCAAAGTGCACACAGGTGAAGAAATGTAATATCTATTCAAAATATTCCATATTTGTTCTTTTTCTGAGACAAGGACAGAATCAAGAGGATATTTTTGGGTAGGGAGAAAACATGACCCTGTTCTAGTGCCTCAACTGCAATTGTAAAAGTGCAAATATGAAACCCTTCAAAGAGCTGCATTACCCACCTGAGTGGTAGCACCTGCACCCTGGCTGCTGGAGGAAGGAGCACACAACCTTTTTGTGTGCAGTGTCTGATGGATCTGAGTGAGTCTGTCACACTTTGGATGCTTCTGAGTAGAAGGACAAACTAGAGCAAAGCAGAGCAAAAACAACCACACTATGCTACAAAGAAAGAATGTATTCCGCTGCATTATGAGTTATTCAAAGAGTCCAGCAAGAGAAGTGAGAAAATGTGGGCTGAGTGTATGCCAGTGTGCAATTCGGTTCAAGGTTCATTGAGATGTGATTGCACTCTGAGACAATGAGCAGTTGTAAAAAAAAAAAAAAAAAAAAAAAGTGAATTGTCTTTTAGTTTAGTTCACTTTATTTGGACATTGTAAAATAAAGTTAAGACAAAGGACAAGTAAATACAAATTAAACACATGCAGGTGAGGTAGAAACCCACTACAGGCGTATTTAAGGAACCTCACTTTAAAAGATCTGACTGGACGATGCAATGCACATACTACAAAGGGGCAAATAGAGTAAATTGACTGATGGAATATTTTTTTAAGTGGTTTAAAAAAAAACATGCAAGAACTCTGCAAGAATGCAGTGAAAAGATACAACACAAGAACTATAGCAAATAACTATTGTCTAATGAGTCATTCAGTATCTATTAACATCAGATGTTTGTTCAAATTCTACAAGTTGGACACCCTGATTTACTTTTTTCATATCATCTCTGCAATCAGTGGGGTTGCATAATTTAAATGAATATTATAACCATACCGATACGTATACCTCCTCCAAGGCAAACTGCAGATTTACCTTGGAAGAGGTGAGAAAATGTATGCTGAGTGTAGGCTAGTGTGCAATTTGGTTCAAAGTTCATTAGGGGGTGATTGCACGCAGTTGTAAAAGAAAAAGTGAACCTGAGTTTACTTTTGTTTGCATAATTTAAAAAATAGGTCTAACAAAGGACAAGAAAACACATATAAAACACATCTGCAGGTGAGCTAGAAACCCACTACAGGCTGAAATAAAATCCTCACCCTAAAGAATTTGATTGGATAATGCAATGCACATACTACCAACGGGCAAATAGAATAAATTGACTGATGGAATATTCTTTTTTATAGTGGTTGAAAAAAAAAACAGGCAAGAATTCTGCAAGATTGCAGTGAAAAAATACAAGACAAAAGTTGAAACAAACAGCGGCTATTGCTCAATGAGTCACATAGTATCAGTTAACATCAGCTATTTGTTCAATTTTACAAGCTGAGCACCCTGATTTACTTTATTTGGTATTGTCTCTGCAATCAGTGGGGTTGCATAATGTAGATGAATAATATGATGATACCCATGCACATGCATATACACTGCATGTGTTTTTGTACTATACTACTTATTTGCTAAATTGAGTCTCTGTGACATTTGCTGCACAGTAAAACCACTGTTTAACATTGAGCTTAGCTTTAATTTAAACGTCCCATGTTTAAATCTCATTTTCTACAATATAGCACCTTTAAAGTTTGATAAGACTATCCGCCATCAGCTACTGGCTTAATGGAAGTAAATGCCTACCGACAGAGGCTTGTGTTTAAACTACATCCCTGAGAGCAGCAATGTGTTCGGCTTTAAAACGCTGATTTGAGTATTTGCACAAACATTACCTACAGTGCATTGTCAGAAAGGTTCAGCAGAGACAATCAAAGAGAAACTAATGGAAGGAAGGAGTACATTAGAGGTGACGTGAGCTGCGTGAGCAATGACTGATGTTGTTTTCCGGGGCCCCATTAGCGGTCCAGTGGAAAAGCGCAGCGTTAACCCTCGACTCTGAAGCACCTCATCAGAATCATACAACAGGGTACAAGGCGTAGCTGGCAATGCCACAAGTGTTGCTGCCGTCCCGGACCATTCGCATGTAGCCGCCTTCCCCCCAGCTGGTACCCCAACTAGAAAGAACAGATGCTTATGTTGAAACAAAAAGAACATTTCTCACAGGAGGTACAGAATATGAAATGGATCATTTGATCCATTTCTGAACCATGTTTGGTTGCTCTGACCTGTTTTTGATGATCCAGTAGTCCTGGCCTCCTTCAGAGCCGTAGCCAACCAGCAGCATAGCATGACTCAGGTGGTTGGGGTTACAGCTGGGCTCATCATAAATTCCTGTAAGAGAAATATGAAACCATCTGTAACCTCTGCAAACGCCTGAAGGAAATATCCATCTGTTTAGATGTTAAAGGTACAGTGTCTAGTTATTGGGGGCATCTAGTGGTGGGATTATGGTTAATTTACATGATATAGTGTTTACATAAATGGAAGTTACTGAGCACCCCAAGCTTGTAGGAGAACCTTCTGTAGCTGTGAAAAATGCTCTAAGTTATTGTTTGGTTTCTGGTACTGTAGTAACATGATGTACCTCACCCGCTCCCCTTTTAAATAAAAACTCCTCCATTTAAGGTAATAATACCACAACAATTATTTTGATTCAATAACATACTTATTAATACAGACTTTAGATTTGTATATGCATGCCACCAATTCTTTAGGCCACGGCCATAGTTTTAATTCATAGGTTGTGTGTTGGAACAAATACCAGAAACCTAAAAAACGTACACACAAGTTAATCATATAATTAAAAAATCGTCCTTTGACGATTGCCCTTTGAGCAAATGCCCTATTTCGACATAATGGGCGTAATTTAGGACAATTGACCTGAACTGTAGAACAGGAAGCTTGAATGATCTGCATCAACAGCTATTGTAATCGGTCCAATAGTGGCCACAGCATCGGCCAGGGCCTGCTCGTCTCCTCTGGGTATAAACCTGTAGTCTTTGATATGGGCAGCGGCGAGTCTGCTGTCGTAGTAACAGGGCTGGTTATCCTGTACAGACAAATGTATTATCAGTGCTCCTGTATACAGAATATTTCACGTTTTTTGTACTGTTCTGATGAGGAGTCAGCAGGTTGAGCCTCACCATTGAGGTGTATGGGTAGGTGCTTGTCGACTGCAGCCCGTTGCTGATCACATAGTCGTAGGCGTAAGCCATCCAGGCTCCGTTGCAGCCATAGGTACCGAAAGACCTGGAGCAGTCCACCAGGTTTTGCTCGCTCAAGGATATAAGCTGACCTGTCCTCTTGTATATTTGTCCCTCTATAGCCCCTGTTGTGCTGAAGGCCCAGCAGGAGCCGCAGTAACCCTGAGGAAGGCATTTAAAGAAAGGTTTGGAGGTGTTGTAGTTTATTTGACAAAAAAAAAAAAAAAAAAAATGTGAATTTAGAAGTGTCTTACCTGATCTTTCACCTCAGTGACGTAACCCATTTTTCTGTAGTCGATGAACCAAGCTTCCTTCTTTTTAGCGCTCATACGCAACTTTCTGGCAGGAGTGACCTTTCCTCTCTTCGCATACTGGGCATCTATCACTGCACCTTGCAGAACCTGGTATTCTTGTCTTGTCTACATAAAAAGAACATCATTCATTTTGGGATATAATTAAGGATAAAATGAAAGAATGCTGTAAAACTCACACATTTCTATCAGATATTTGTTTTCTGTTTGCAATCATCAATCATTTGAATTTATAACTTATTATCAAGTTTGATATCGATACTTGCCAGGTCTCCATATTTGTTCATGGACATACTAAATGACTTCATCCCCATGCGGAATCCCTGATTATTGCTTGTAATCATCCTCTTATTCTCCTCCCAGATGGCCCTCCTCGGCAGCTCGTCCTACACGATAATGCAGAGCACAATGACGAAAAAAGTCACACCAACGGGACATGTGTAGGTGTTTGCGTTTGAGCTACGTCTCACTATTTCGTCGTAGGATATTCCATTACTGCTCTTCCAGATGTCCCACTCGGTCAGGATGGCCTCGTCCGAGTCGGATGCAACGTGCGTGGGGCCCCACAGCAGGATGGAGAGCACGGCTCCCAGCAGGAAGCCCAGCGGCTGACCTGCACGGACATGACAACACAGTGTTCACGCTTCTTGAATGTACCTGAAGATGTGTCATTACTACACCGTGTGTCACTTATTCTGTCGTTTACAGAGCAATCCATCACAAGCTGGTAACAGTAGTTACGAGTAGTGTGATCCAATTGTTGTTTTGTTAGCATTTCACAGAGTTATCTCTCTTTTAAGAATCTGCCAAGTCCAAAATATGTAATTTAGCATAACAGAACAACAGGAAACATTTTTTTATATTAAAAGGTTAAATGTGATTGTGCTTTAGTATTGACATCTGGAGAGCAACCTCATTTGAAAAGGCTATAATAATTATAATAATAATAAACTTCATAACATCTTTCATACTGGTGCTTTATAACACAGATTAAAAATGCATTAAAGAAAATTCTACAAATGAAATGAAATACCTCAGAAAATCAATAGACACTTAAATCCCAGTTATTGTGGGAAGGGAACATAGAATGCGTAAGAAACGTAAAATAAAATCAAAATACAAATTGAACAGAAAAATCTATTGCACAAATATCATAGCCTTTCATTCTCTATTTAATTTGTCTCGAATACTATAGCTAATATTATGATGAAAAGAAATCTGTCTAAGAGCAATATGGTCCTGGTCAATAATCTCCCAGGACTCAGTTCCCAGGAAGAACTGAAAGCAACATGCAGCTGTAGTCTCTAATAAGCAAACTTCTGTAATGAGGAGTAATGAGGATTTGTCTGATTAATAAATGCATCACTACATAAACTAAACAGTGTTGCTGCATATCAAAGGCAGCCTGAAAACCCAGATGCTTTAATTTAGCACTGTAACTCTTAAAGCTACAACAGTCTGCAGTTGTGCCTCATGACATTTAATAAAACTTTACAACATGCCTCTTACGCAAAGTGTTTTTAAAATGGAAGGCATATGTTTTTAGTTGTTTTAGTTGGTATAAACTGTTGATATTGCTGTATGCAATAAAAGCCTATGCAGCTTACCTGTGTGGGTGTGAGTCTGTTTTGTTCCCATGTTCCGAAAGCAACTCTGGCCAGTGATAAAGCAACAGGCTCGCTGACAACCGTCCTTATATAGCGCTCCAGTAAATACATGTGCACTCTACTGAACTGATATTTTACTGAATCCCTAAATCTATACTTATGGCAGCGTCTGAGAAGATCATTAGTCAACAAAAATAAGATGCTTTCCCTGCTCCGCCTTGGTAATACCTCTATTATCATTTAGAGAGAGAGCTAAAGCTGCAATATTGTAAATCCTTCAAATACAGCTTTATAGACCATAACACATTACACTAAACTTTCCAAAACTAGGGAGAAGTTTTCCTTTAATTTAGTAAACACCATTACAGTAAAGTAAAAATACTACAAGTGCCATCAGGAAAACACTGGGCCTGCAACACTTGGAAAAACACATGGTTTGCAACACACCCCAGTGCCTGATACATTTATATTATCAGAATAATATTAGTACGTCCTACTTTAATGCTGCATTCTGTTGATTTGGGGGGTTTCCCTTTACATTGAGGTCCAAAGGTCACATGATAAGCCTGGTGGTATTGTGGGAAGAATAATAATATTAATTAATCTTTTTTTCTCACTTTATTGCAAAATAATAGATGCTGTTACCTTTTTTGCACCTGAGAAATTTAATTAAGAAATGTAGAGGTTGGTAATGTTGTAATTTTATTTATCATTGTAGGTGTTATGAATAAATGATCAGATTCTGTAAAAGGAATATTTCACTTTGCAACAGATGTAGTGGAGTAGCGATAGAAAAAAATAAAACTACTAGGCACAAATAGCTCAAAATGTCCATTCTATAAGTAGGCTACTACTCTCCCTCAATGGACATGTGTGGATGTGCGTGTGTGTGTATAAGTGCGCGCGCGCCGCAGCGCCCCCCAGCGGCTCCCCGTGTTCCTCCGCGCCGCGCAGCACTGCGGAGGATGAGCTCAGCTGACTGTCTGTGATTATGTGCTGTCCGCCAACACCCCAAACACACTGAGGCAAAAAAAAAAAAAAAAGCGAGAGGCGAGAAGTCTGAGTAATGAAGGAGTGCGCAGGAAGAAACATGAGTCACGCATGAGGTCTGCAGGATGTCTTTTAAGGTGAGTGGAGCTTTTCCATCTTTGAGCAGCAGAGGAGGCCTCCAGCGGGAAAACATCACACCTGCTTCCTCCGGCTTTGGCGTCATTTGCAGGGTTTATTTAACAAGGTCCAGTCGCGTAGCATCTCACACACACACACACACACACACACACAACACACACACGTGTGTGTATTTCACACGGACATATCCTCGATTTTGCGATTTTGACCCGTTAAATGCCAGTTTGTATTATTTTGCATTAAAAAATATTAAATGTAAAAAAAAACAGTGGCATCCTGTATAAGAACTTTAAGGGGATAAAATCCTTAAAATGAGGATGGAAATGTTTATTTTTTAACAAAAATTAAAATGTACTTTTTTGTGTGGGGGGGCGTGGGAGTTATATAGTTGTATATGTAAGTTATATAAATGTACCATTTATACATAAACTCATGTTCTCCGTCAGATATTAATATATTTGTATTTATTATATATTTAGATTTTCTTTCACCTCACACTTTATTTTAAGGGGATGAATACATGTGACATTTAATGGAAGCCAGTAGATGCTAGGATCCAATGCATTATAGACATTAAAGTAGCTTATGGTAAAATTGATTAACAAAAACTCCCTGAGAAGTATTAAGCCATATGCATGAACCCAGTCATAAGTATGTTAATAACAAATTCAAATACACACCAACACATTTAAGAGTGATGCACTGACAGGAAAACAGTGAGGGCTTGTATTAAATCATCATAATAATCATATAATTCAGTACTGTGTATGTGGACACTTTTGTGATAGTAGCCTATATATGGCCGCTGCTATGACTCTCCTTTCATTCATAACAGCATTATCACAGCACACGTCACACCTATAAACCTTAACAGTGTTTTTCCTGATACTCTTCTGTCAGTGTGTGTAATACTATAATGGTGGCCTCAGGTCAGCGGTTGTTGTGTGTATTTACCCTCCAGAAGGAAACACCCCTGGCTAATGCTGTGTTTTGGGCAGCAAGGAAGGGGAACTTGGCTCTGCTTCAGCTGCTCCTCAACAGCGGCCGCGTGGACGCCGACTGCAGAGACAGTGTACGGACGCTGCATGTCCTGGCCGCTCGGCTGCACGCTTTACTCATAATCCACCTGTGGTAGGGACACAGAGCGCTTCAGGCCATACCTCTGTGGTGCATGTGTGTCCAGGTCCACCCCCCCACCACCTCCACACACACACCCGACCCCATCGTAATCAAGTATGAAAATTTGATTTGAACCTGTCTAGTTGGGAACTCAGCACCATTCAGCAGTTACATCAGCACATTTCAAGCTGTTTTTAAGCAAGTCATCCCAAACATGAAACCAACCAGATTACTAATTGATTGCTGCCATATTTCCTTTCAGTATGGAACAACAGCGCTGATGGTGGCGTCATACAGTAACCATTATGAGTGCGTTAAAGAACTTATTATGCAAGGAGCCGACATCAACTACCAGAGAGAGGTATGACGGGAAAGTAACTAGAAAAGATTTTTTTTTTATAAAGTTTCTGTCATGTTAGTTTTATGTTTGAAATGGATTGAAATGGAAACGATTGGCAGAGAAATGTGAACCAGAGCAGCAAAAATCCACCTGAAGCAAGTTACAAACTGCTCCTCAACGAGGCCTAAATGATTTCATGTCTGACTCAAACAACACTCAGGTGTCCAAACGAACATGACAACAGCTACTGCTCCCTGTAATCTTTCCACCAGCCTGTACTGACTAGATAATAGGAGGCTTCAGCTATTTGAGTTAGTGAAGTAAAGTAGATATCTGACAAAGTCTTTTTAGTTTAAAACTCCCTCCTGTGTTAGACAGACAGTATTTTCCTGTTGAGGTGCAGTGAAAGTAGAGTGTACTGTATATACTTTTTACACTATAAGAGCATTATGATGTTTTTTTAGGTTAAATGTGCCAACAATTCAAACAATAGTTAGAACATTCAAATATCTTATTTTGTGTAAAATGTTAATATGACATCTTAATTTTAACAATTAAAAAACAGTGCATATTAATTAACACTTTAATGTAAATATGTGAGAATAAGCCAGGAGTCTACTTTACATGTATAGTCCCAGCAGGTCAGCGTCAAATGTTGCACAACACAAATGAAAATCAACAGTACAATAAAGTAACACAGACAAATAAATAAAAAACATACAACATTATTTATTTTATTATAATAGATGTACTTTTTCATTTCTGGGGTTTTCCTGATGGTCAATATGTAGAGGACAAATCTCTGCACTGCAAAAACTGAACAGGTGAAAATATCTTGTTTTACGTACTAGTCTAATATTGCACTGATTTGGGTCAATTTGGGACTAGCATATTTTTTATAACTCACAAGAGAGAAACTTCATTCTATTTAATATTGGACTAACTTTACCAAGATATTTTCACCTGTTCATTGTTTGCAGTGTTTGCAGTGTGCTCATTTTAACGCCTCGCTATTGTTTTAAGATGATTCTTTAATTGTATATTTTTGGATTATTTTTCTACACTTAATTATGTGCAGAAATAGAAAACATTTTGGCAACAACATGCAGGTCAGGATCAAGGAGAATATTGCATCATGTTTCAGTGCCTTTTTTCCTTTTTTAAAATCCAGACAGGTTCTACCGCCCTCTTCTTCGCCTCCCAGCAGGGACACAACGATGTTGTCAAGCTCCTCTTTGAATTCGGTGCCTCCACTGAATTCCAGACAAAGGTATGCTGCAGGTCACCGTAATGACACATATCAGCCTTTATAACACAGGGCGTGACGGAGAACGCTCAGAACCGGTCATCTCAGACTCTGATTCATGTGCATCATGTAACGACATTGAGACCAAAAAAAACTTGTCTGGGGACTAAAGAGATGTTGTCTCTGCAGCGTGTCATTTCATAAGCTATTATTCTGTTTATGCTGTTGTTGAATGCACTTGTGACTTAAAATAGATTTCAGATTCCACCGCCAGCATTTTTTTTTTTTTGCATTCGTTTGGCAGGACGGTGGAACGGCGCTGACCGTGGCCTCTCAGTACGGACACGCCAAGGTGGTGGACACGTTGCTGAAGAACGGGGCCAATGTTCACGACCAGCTGAATGTGAGCGACTTTGCGTCCACAATGTCCTCCTCTCGCTGCAAATTCACTAAAAATTTGCAATTTTTATGCAAATAATAAAAGTAATAGATATAATAAACATGAAAAATGCATAAACAAACCCTTTATATACATGCAGACTATCAAATAAGCATTTTGTTGTTGCAGATACAGATACATATATATGTGTGATCAAAATGTATTTATTGTAACTCAAATAAATTAATTCAAATGAATAAATTAAATGAACCCCCTTATGATTGGTGGGTCATAGACAAACCATGATTGGCAAGATGAGAAAGCAAAAAAAAATCATAAAATAGGGTTTTAAGAACCATTTATCAGCTCTTTTAAAATGTACATTTTGTGCTAATGTTGTTTTTTTTTGTCATTTAAATTTCATTAGTATGAAAAAAATGTTAAATCATGATTTTGTGTGATATTTGGACAGAATATGTCAAATGGTATAACCGAAAAAGGATAATACATATTAAGTATTTAGTCCACCTCGAATACGAAACTAGTTATAGCCGTTGAATTTTTAATTTCTAAAAACCTTTTATTAAGGGTGTTAGGCAATCTGGAACCAAGTTTTTATGGTTACACTGAATGACTGTTTTGGCATAGTTGCTGGTACATTATAACGGACACGTTTATATACCTGGATATTCTTGGCTGAAGTGACATGAAAATTAGCTTCCAACATAATAAAAATATTTGCAATTTAAGTACAAAAAATTCAACTTGCAGTGTCTTACAGTGCTCTCTCAGTTTATAAATCTAAGCTGCAGATTTCTCCATTTTCCCTAGTGTTTGATGCATGGAAAAGTTTTACTATAACATGATGCCTGATATGCGACCTTTAAGGCAGTGACTAACAAAACAGCTTGAACAGCTATTTGGATTGATAAACTCTCCTGAGTTTTGGACTATATTCCATATGCACTGGAAAATCTTTGTTCTTCCTACACATGTTCCATACATCTGTAATGGTAGGGTTGTATTTGTTGAGTTTTCCTAGTGTAAAGTACACCTGTTTTAACCTTGATCTACAGGAACATGGCGGTTAGTTGCCTACAGTTTCCCAGCAGCTGGAATCCAGCCTCTCAGGTTCTGCAGACTGCTGACTCAGTCATGACTGACACTTAACAGGATTACTGTTTGCCTCGTGCAGGGAAAAACAACCTGGCTGCACAGACTGGGATTGTGCTATTAATATCCTTTTTGCTTAGTTAAAATGTTTTTCTCACATGTTTTTCGACCAATCAGGGAATAATCACGTGTGTGATGATTGTTTTATGCTTCAGGATGGAGCTACCTCTCTTTTCCTTGCTGCCCAGGAGGGTCACGTGACTGTGATTCGTCAGCTGCTGTCCTCCGGGGCCAAAGTTAACCATCCAAGAGAGGTAATGTCGCATTGTGCAGGATTTACAGGGCAAAGTCACTGAGTGTTTCTTCTTCAGCTTACATTCATACCTCGGTGTTCTTGGATTTGAAAATATGAGATCATTTTTATTGTTTTAAAAGATTTCAACTATTTTCTATCTTTGAATTCATTTCTTATTTTAAGACTTCTTGTCAAGTAAAATTATCTTGCTGCATGGACAGGTAATTTCAGTAATATCAAGTCATTTTCTCCACAAATTCAGTGTTTATTTGTGCATTTTAGCTCATATTCTTTACTCTGCAGCTATCGATTATTGTCCTTTATCCCACTGTGACACCTTCCCTCCATCCCCCTTCTTCCCTGTGTTTTCCAGGATGGCACTGCCCCCCTGTGGATGGCAGCTCAGATGGGTCATAGTGAGGTGGTGAAGGTGCTACTCTTACGTGGTGCAGATCGAGATGCTGACAGACAAGTATGTGTTCCTGTTGGGATTATTAAAGCATACACAGAAGGTGGAAGGGGTGAAGAGATCTATAGTAACGGAATGGTTAAGGGAACAAATACGTGTTAGCCTTCTCCTCCTTCATGTCCTGTCTGCTGCCCTACAATCCACTAAAAAATTAAAGATATGAAACAAATTATATGTTGATTATTATAAAAGATTATAAAAATATGTTATTTCTTCTTTCTGCCCATTTACTTAAGACAATATTTTTGCACCTCATATATTGTCCAATAAGGATCAACTGAGGATCACTCTTCAAAAATGATTTGGTTACTTCACTAAAAACTCCCATTTAGCTTTCAAACTGCAGATGAGAGAAGAAAGAGATGGTGCACGAACGATTATCACTGTGTTGCTGTGACTGTTGTGGTCACAGCATCTGCACAGCAAGTGTTTTTTTAACCTAAAGTTACACCACTAAGGCTACATACATCTTATCAGAAGAGGTTGTTCAACCAGGTCAGGTAGACTTTGCACAACAGCAACAGAACATCCCATGTCCTTAGACTTTTGTTGTACAAGGAAAAAGTTCTTAAAGAGAAGAAAACCTCAGGAAGAGTAAAAGAGGAGGCTTCTTCTTCCAGGACAGACAACGCAATCAATAATGTGTGCACAGGAGGGAAACAATCCATTTAGGACAGGAAAAGAATAACAGAAATATATTGATTCATGGTGGATGTGGAGGATGAGGTGACAGGATCCACTGCAGCTTCCAGGTGAACAAGGACAGAGTCAGACCCTCCAACAACCAAAGGCACAATAACTTCAGTTTTGTTCATGTGTAGTAGCAGAGAATTGCAGGTCATCCATGTCCATCCTAAGACATGCTTGAAGTTTTGCTAGCTGGTTGGCCACATTTGGCTTAACTGACAGGTACAGTTGTGTTTCATCCACATAACAGTGGAAATGAATAGACTGATTCGTAATGAAATTAACTAAAAGAAGAAGAAACATTGTTAACGTGAACAAATTCAACACAATCTGAGAGATAGGGCTTTAAACAATCTACAGCAGTTGCTTTCATGCCAATGAAGTGCTTTAATCTCAGTGATAAGATGATTATTGATGGTGTCAAATGCAGCACTAAGGTCTAACAGAACGAGACTGGAGATAAATCCTTTATCTGATTCATTGAGGATGTCATTTGAAACCTTCACCAGTTCCGTCCCTGTGCTGTGATGCATCCTAAATCCTGACTGGAAATCATCATATAAACCATTGTTCTGTAGAAAATCACGCACCACTGTTAGAACAGGAGCAGTGATAAACACTACTCAAGGCTGAATTGAATGTTCCCTAATTTATAACCGATTCTCCTAAGAAGATGCCAGAATGATTATTAATCAAAGATAAAGCAGTAAGGACACTACTAGTCCTTGTCCCTATGGTGATTTAAAGCAGCCGATCATGAAGTATCACATTTAAGCTGAATTACTATTTGTGTTATTACACACACCGTGTAGGTTCTTTTAATGTTTTTTTGTTCTGTGTGTCCAGGATGGATCAACAGCTTTATTTAAAGCAGCTATAAAGGGACACAACAGCGTCATCGAGGAACTGCTCAAGTTTTCTCCTTCCCTTGGCCTCCTCAAGGTAGAGGATGCTGCCATGGATGACGGATAATACGCATGTTTATATTTGTTTGTTACTGGAGAATCCATGAGTTTACTTGTTGTCTGCAGAACGGTTCAACCGCCCTACACGCTGCTGTCATGGGAGGAAACCATCGTACCGTTCTGCTGCTGGTCGAGGCCCATGCAGACCCCACGCTGCCCGACAAGGTAGAGCGAGCTTGGATTTGAATGGCAATCCTAAAAAAAAAAAACATAAGAACATGAGATGACTTTACCTCATTGACATTTCTTCATGTGTGTTTTGCAGAATAACGAGCTTCCGAGAGATCTCACAAAGAGTGATCGCATCCTTAGAGTTTTACACCCAAAAGTCTTAATAGGTAACAGCTGATGACAATCCAGCCACCGCCTTCATGCCTGCCTGTAACTACACTGATGTGTACCGAGGGGGGAAAACGACACAGTGTCAAATCTACTAAAACTACAATATGTGCAGTACACTGTGTTTGCTTTTGATTGCGTGTGTGCTGCTCAGATAATAAACGTGGATTAAATGTAGAGTAACACAAATAATGTGCAACCAAAACGCATTTGTCCGCCATGTGCATCATCTCCATCACGCCGTCGTCCCACAGTAAAAAGCATTTATTTTTGTTTACCCCGGGTGATTTATAGGTATTTTGCACACGTTTCATTTGCCTTTTTAACAAATGTAATAAATAAAATGTAAATTTGTTCATTAATGCCAAAGTGGCAGTGTGCATGTTTATTTTATGTACTGCTTGAAGGTTTTTATTTTTATTTTGAAAAGCCATATAAGTCTAAACAGGATTTGCAGTCGAAGTATCAAGGTACAACAAAAGATACAAATAAAAAAAATGAAACAATAATGAAATATTTAATATCAGCTTTATTTTAGTTTTAGTGGTTTCTATTCACTAGAGGTCAGTGTTGACAGATGTACACCTGTGTCTTGTCTGTATTGAGGTTAAACAGATTTTCACCCTTTTGTCATCAAAGTAAAACAATTAATTTTAAATACATATGATTCATAACTGATTATATTATGATATCGATTACGTCATTATTATTTATTTAAACGTGAAGTATGACAGTGACGGTGTGACGTCACGACCGCGGAAGCGACGGACAGTTTTTGTTGATGCGGAAGGAGAAAAAAAAAAAAGCTTCGGGATGTTTTCTCCGATTGAACTTGTCCTAAAATGAAAGACAAATAACAGGTAACAACAGGAGAAAAAAAGGTGACATTAGAGATCCAGCCGCACCGGAAGCGACAGACTTGAGGTTTCAGACGGAACGAAGAGGAAAGTTCCAGTAATGTCCGGAGGAAACTTGCAGGTGAGCGAATGTTTTAACGAAGGGAGGCTGCTTCGTTACATAAGACGGTTTGTTCTCGGGGGAAAGATGAGCAGCAAACTGCTGTAAATCACCTCATTCTGGTTCAGACGGAGCAGCGATGTTGTCTTAACCCTTTAGAGGTTTAGGGACATTTTGTCCAGTGTGTGTTTGTGTGATTTATTAAAACAGTTGTTGTCCGTGTCGAGTGAAAACAGCTCCGAACTGTTAAAAGATTATTCCTCTTTTTAAAAAAGCGCTTAGAGTTATTGTCTCAGCTCCAATAAATTGGCCAGAATTAGCGAAACTACACAAAAAACCGACAAATGTGTTCCTAACGACGCATGTGTGCAACCGATGATAATGTCATTTACTTTAATAGGTTTCGCATTCCTTCGTGTGAAGATTTAATTTTGCACTTCTAGCTTTCAGTTGTAATATAACATTTGTCCACCAGATGGGGCTGATTTCTCCATTTGAAATATGCAGCAACATTTCTGCTCTTTGCCTTGCTACTGAAATGACTGTCCTAATACTGGATACTGGTGTGTGTGTGTTTCCAGTCTCTTCTCCTAAATTACTAACTAACTAACTAACAGTTTAGTTAGTTAGTTATTTAGGTTTGGGTTAGCTGGGTTTGATTATGGCAGTATAGCCTGGTTAATTGTACCTGAATGTCTGGAGAAAAAGCGACAGGTGTCACAGAACAAGCTGGTTAGGGTGGTTTTATTATTGGCCCATCATGCGCCTGCAGGAGCTGGACTTGTTTCTTGTAGAGGTGACACAGCTCACACTGTCTATGGTGCACAGGATCATTAACAATAGCGTCAACTACCTCACCAGCTATTTCCTCAGAGGTGGACAAGTGCATAATTACAGAACCGATCGCTGGAAAATGTTCATTTGCCTTTTAAGGGCCTTATAAATGGAACAAACTATCCCTGTCTGTTATACTGAGAGAAATCATTAAGTGTAATAAGTAGAATTGTAAGATAAAGGTTGTTAAAGTTATTTTGTTGGTTTATTAAATATTTTATCTTAAAGATTATTACATATATATATATGTTATAATATCTTTATAACCAAAATTAAATTCTGAATATAGCTATTTTGTGTTTCTTCTGTCTATTTGTTTGTCAGCATCAGGGACTCAATAGATAGAAATAAGTGCTCAGTATTCAGACATCTAGAAGCTGTCAGCAGTTTCACCAGACACTTAATGTAGCATACACACTGATTCATCACTTTATTATATATTTATAATGGCCATTAGACATTAGTTGCCCTCCACAACAGGTGCTTCATTCTGTTTTTTTCATGAATTGTTCTCTTATCTCCTGTTCTCAGAAAGCCATCGATCTTGCCAGCAAAGCTGCAGAGGAAGACAAAGCCAAAAACTATGAAGAGGCCCTCAGGTGTTACCAGCATGCAGTGCAATACTTCCTTCACGTCGTCAAGTGTGAGGATCTCCCTATCAGTGTTTGATATCTCACAGCGTTTGTTTGGTTTCATTCATTTAAACTGCTCGTCTGTCCCACACACCGCCGTGATCAAAGTCACACTCTGTTTCCTTGTTGTAGACGAGGCCCAGGGTGATCGAGCAAAGCAGAGCATCAGGGCCAAGTGTGCAGACTACCTGGACAGAGCTGAACAGCTGAAGGAATATCTGAAAAAGAAGGAGAAGAGCCCCCCATCCAAACCCGTCAAAGAGTCCCAGGGAGATGACAAAGGGTGAGACTGAGCAATAAGTCTATAAATGGCCTCATGTTTGCTGCTGCAGTGGCTTTCTTAATCTCTGAAAATTTATTTTTACTGCATATCTTTTCAAAATACAAATCATTGTTCAGTGTTCAATAAAGTGTCAATGAATCAGGATGTGTGCTGTTTTCAATTAATTTCAGGAATGAAAGTGATGACGGGGACAACCAGGAGAAGAAAAAGTTCCAAAATCAACTCTCAGGTATAATAAGTTAAAGACGGTGTCATCTGACTAATAAGTAATAGAGTAAATAGATAGTAATAGATGATTAATAGAGCATTAATGGATATTCCGATCTCTAAAGCGTTCATCAAACCTGTCTCTCTTACAGGTGCCATTGTCATGGAAAAGCCAAACATCAAATGGAACGATGTAGCTGGACTGGAGGGAGCAAAAGAAGCTCTAAAAGAAGCCGTCATCTTGCCCAGCAAATTCCCTCATCTGTTTACAGGTAGAGCAAAATTTACACTTCATGAAATAATCATGTAGGGGAGGATACTATGCAGTTATACTGTGTACATTTGTGTAGGAAAGAGAACTCCGTGGCGTGGGATCCTTCTGTTTGGCCCACCAGGAACAGGGAAATCCTACCTGGCCAAAGCTGTAGCCACAGAAGCCAACAACTCCACCTTCTTCTCCATCTCCTCCTCTGACCTTGTGTCCAAGTGGTTGGGGGAAAGTGAAAAGTGAGGCCCAGGTTCTTAACATGATGGTGACACTGTGAGTATGAGAAACTTGACAATAGACCCATTTCGCCATCTCTCCCTCCCCAGGTTGGTCAAGAACCTGTTCACTTTAGCCCGAGAACACAAGCCATCTATCATTTTCATCGATGAGATCGATTCCCTCTGTGGCTCCAGGAGCGAAAACGAGAGTGAAGCAGCGCGTAGGATCAAGACAGAGTTCCTCGTCCAGATGCAGGGTAAGAACTACATCTCACCAAAAGTCTGAACAGCCACACTTTGATTATTTTGGAAGTTTTAGTAAGTGTGGTTCTGCCTGCAGGTGTTGGAAATGACAATGAGGGCATCCTGGTCCTGGGAGCCACAAATATACCCTGGACACTGGACTCGGCTATCAGGAGAAGGTTGAATTCACTCACTTAATTCATACTTAATGTGTATTGTAAAAGAATGAAAAGTGGGAGGAGAGCGTACTTTTCAAAATGATGATAGGTAATGTTGGAGGATTCTGGAGATCTGCTCTTATTATTCAGCATGAACGTTGCAGCTAGAGAGCCACGAGGCTCTGCACAGGCTTCCACAACTCCACTATCTATTCTGTAGATTAAACGTCAATGCGGTTGTGTTTTTTCACTGGAAAAAAGGGGAAATGCCCAGAAAATTTTTAGGCTTGATGGAATTTTTAAAAATGTTTTTATTAATGCATATAGCAAAGTTTTTGTCCTATAGCAGTGCTTCTCAATTATTTTCTGTCGCGCCCCCCCTATGAGAACCACTGTCCTATAGTATAGGCCCTATACTATGCAAGTGCAAGATATGACCACCAGTTGGCCCCAAATGATGGTGTCCGTTTGTAGACCAATTTACTGCAATGTTACCAAACAACAAACAATTCTAAGTCATCTAGAAACGAGGACTTCTTCTGGACCAAATTCTGATTTAATCTTTTGTCCTTAGGTTTGAAAAGAGAATCTACATCCCTCTGCCTGAGGAGCACGCCCGCTCCTTCATGTTCAGACTGCATCTGGGCTCCACCCCCAGCAGCCTGACGGACGAGGACTTCAACACGCTGGGCAGCAAGACAGAGGGCTACTCTGGTGCAGACATCAGTGTTATGGTCCGGGACGCCCTCATGCAGCCTGTCAGGAAGGTCCAGTCAGCCACGCACTTCAAAAAGGTAAAGTAGAAGAAACCTGTGACTGCCATTGTTTCCAATGAGGAGCGAATGTATGCTACTAGAGCATTTCTCGTTTCACTCTGGTAACCAAGAAGATGGAGAAGCTTGTCCTCTCTGTGATTATCCCGAGCTTCATGATATGTCAGGAAGAAACTAGCAGTAGCAGCAAGGGGTACAGCCCCATATAGATAATACAGTCCTTATCGCAAGTGGCCCTGGCTCAAAATCCTGCACAGGGCAGCCCCTTCCTGGAGGACATTATCCCTCTTCCCATCCATCTGTACTGTCAAATAAAAGCCAAAAAAGCCTTAATATTCACTATATTGCCAAAAATATTCTCTTATCTGCCCTGACTCACATATGAATTTAAGTGACATCCCATTCACAGCATCCCAAAAAAGGTATCATTTTCCTGGCAACTGCAAATCCAGATCTGTCCAGAAAATATAACAAAAAACAGAAATCCCTGTTTGCTGGACACAGTTCAGAAGACATTTAAACAATCCTCACATGCAGCATTTTTTTATTTAGTTTTTCTCTCTCTAAACTCATAAGCGCAGCCAGCATTTTTCGCCCCAAGAAAAACGTTGTGTGAACTCGCACTCGTAACATGCTTGGTCAACTTTAATTTTGGGATTCCAGCTGAAGTACAGTGAATACTGGATATAGGACAGATCACCATCAGGGCCAGTTTCAAGTTCTACAAGAATCACAGAAGAATGAGACTTGTCCACAAATGACCTTTGCTTGAAATTTCACAACCACTCCCCTGGAAGTTGTAAGAAGTCGCTCCAGGAAATGAAAATGATAATCTGAGATGGATGATAATATGCAAGATGTGCAGTTTAAAGGGAAAGTAGGGTCATTTAAGTGACATAATACTTGTATTCTTGCAATTTTCCTGGAAGCACCCAAACATTCTGCACACTCCTCATCACATATACTGACATTTCAGTTAGTGACACTTTATCCAAGAGGTTCATGCAAAGTGCATTGTGCCTTATGCATGTGAATGTATGCGGTGCTTTTATAGTCAGTTTATGACCTGGTGAACCCAAAAGTTTTTCTGGAGTTTAATGTATGTTTTCATTCTTGCATTTTTTACCATTGCTGGTTTTAAGTACAAATATTAATACACATGAATATGCTTTGTGGAACTGGATTCCACCCAGTCCGATCATGGCGTCAACAGACTGTTTAGTGTACACAGTCATTTCTTTGAGTCTTTACTTCTGTCCACCCACACATTATAAGGTCAGGGGGTCATCATGGAATAACCCTGATGTGGTGGTGGAGGACCTCCTGACTCCTTGCTCACCAAACGATCCCGGAGCCATAAAAATGACGTGGATGGAGCTTCAGGGGGAGAAACTTCTGGAGCCAGTTGTGTGCATGGTAGGAGAATAGAATGGAGGGGGGCACTAATTAACACAGATGACTGCACTGATCAGGGTGGATTCTCACCTTTTGTGCTACTTTCCTTGCAGGCTGACATGTTGAGGTCGTTGACCAACATCAAGCCAACAGTAAATGAGGAGGACTTGGAGAAGCTGCAGAAATTTACTGAAGATTTTGGTCAAGAAGGCTAATAATAATCACTTTGCTCATAAATACCAATGCAACTAACGATCACTTTAACTCAGTTGCGATCTTCATTAATCGGTAAATCTTTTGGTCCATCAGGTGTTGGAAAATGTTTAGGTTACTGGAGCCTAAATTTAACTTATATAATTAATCTGAGCAAGAAAATATAGATTACATTAAGATGTGTAAAAAAGAAAAAAAAAAGGTTAGGCTTCCATTTGCTCTAACAACATGCCTTCAACCAAAGAAAAAGTAATAGTCTTTATTTTTTTAAAGAACCTGTGGAGTTTTTGACTTTTAGAAGCACTATGGAGAATCTTTTACGAGGGAGTTCCCTTTTTTTAGAATGTGGTCAAAAATACTCTAATTTGTTTACAAGGGAACTTCCACCTTTAATCAACATCATTGTACAGATGGAGACTGCTTCAGTAGGTGAATGTGCCTTTCCAACACTACATACCTCTTATTTCTAGGAAACTATTTTGCACTTAAATGCACATTATGTAATTTTCTGCCATAAGGGAGAAAATCAAAATGATCAGAACAGAGTTTGATGTCATTGTGAAGTAGCGAAGGGGAAGTTGTTGTCTTCATTGGTACAACCACCATTGCCGTATGGAAAGAATTATTGTTCAGGAGGATTTTAATGGAAACTGAATATTCAGAATTATCAGGGCCTAACAGAGGTCCTGCTCTTTGAAACAGAAGCAACTGGTGATTAATACCAGTAAAAGGAAAGAAAACTGAATAAAGCACTACCATAGAAAATCTGCTTTTCCAATGCTGTTTGGTAGCCAGAGGACGGTGTTTTGGTTTAACGTGTTGACTGGTGACTCAGCTTGTTGGTCATAGAGGAAAAAAGGCCTTTACCTAGTGTTACAACCCAAAACCCAATAATCTTATCAAATATGTTAATATACTCGGTTTATTATTTCTTATAATGTGGAAAATAAACTCTAGCCTAAAAGTTGTCAGTGCAGTAACGGCCTACCTGGATTTTACAGTTTATAGGCCTCAATCAGAAAGCATCATATTCAACCAATTGACCTGTTTTGTCATTGTGTACACACAATATATTTTAGAAGTTTAACTCCTGTTTAACGTACCTAGTTTTAATACTGTAATCATGATAATATAATGTAACACTATTTAGTGTTTTATCCTATTATTTTGAAAAGCTACTATTTGAAAATGTTCATTTCAGGGAAAAAAAAATAATCGTGAATGCTTCTTATTGGCGACACTTTAATTAATAATGTAAAAAAAATATATATATAGTGTATTGAACATACATTTTTAGATAAATTAAGGCTTTTACTAGGATAGCTACATGTTCTTTCTGCCATCGGTGTAACAACCACAGACACAACCAGCTGAAAGTCTCCAGTTAAACCTGTTAAACTGAAACATGCGAAAAGCTGCCACTCTTTTTGTTCAGCTTTTTTTTTTTAAAGTCCAGACATCCAAATATTAAAATTCTTGAATTAAGAATAATTAATTTCATTTTATTGCAAATTAATCAAACTGCTCCTCTATTTTATCCTGCGGTATGTGCACATATTTTCTGTGTGGTAATTATTCCCATCGTATCATATCTATGATTGAGTGACTTTGACATGTCTTAGGTTGGGCTGTATTTCTAAAATCGGTCCAACTTGTCAGTCTGTTTTTAAGTATTTGAGTTCTGCCTATTTGCTTAAACTGTGCTGCCTCTGGGTTTGAAATATTCGTATATTCAAGCGTTTGCTTTTGGGTTTTCAAAGGTTACATAAATAAAACTTGTGATGGTGTTATAGTTGCACTTTTCTTGTATCCTGCATGATATGTTCTGTGAACACAAGTCTCAAGGTGAAATAAACAAAACAAAAAAGCCATTAACTTTGTGAATATATTTAATTGGTAAAATACAGTTCTTAGTTAATTGTCATATATGCATTTTAAATGCAGGGTGAATCATAATTTAATTAGTACATCTGATATGAGAAATATAATAGGTTTTCATTTAATTTTACATCTTTAAACATTTTAAGATAGAAAAATTATATCACATTACTCTGCTTGCACAAGCACAATAATAGTTTGCAAAAATTAAATTATTTGGAAATACAAGTCTTGTACATCTCTTTAGTCAGTATCATTAATAAAGATACACCATATCTGCTTGAAAATTAGACCAGATGTTATTTTATGTGAATGAATACAGTCAAAATTACTGAGAAATGGGAAAATCTGATATCTTATCTAATATTCAAGTCCTTTGGAGTGGAAAATGAGTCAAGGCAAACTGAAATGTAACTAAATCTGAAAAGTCTGATCCATCGAATCAGAGTTTGCTGCACAATGCGCTGACCTGAAATAAACTAAAAACACTTCAAATGAAATGAAACATGATCCAACAGCTGGCGATGTAAAATCAACTATTAGGAGTTATTTCCCTTTTCACTTCAAAGCACATTGTGACATGCCAGTGTTTCCTCTCACGTCGATGTATTTGTGGTGACAACATCAAACATCCCATTAAAACCAAATTACGCCAAACTGGTTCCTTAAAATGCTACAATGAAAGTGATTATTGCTTTGTGTGTGCACTCTTCTGTACACATCTCACATTCAAGAGTGCCACCACCACAAATAACCTGAAGAAACACTGCATGTTCACAACCAAAAATACAAACAAAGTACATAAAAAAATAATGACATGAGGTACAGTACACAAATAAACCTGGAGGGAAAAATACACTGAACTATTACAAACATGTAGATAATTTTGCAAACATAAGGACAAATGTGCTCTGTGAAAACAGGAACAAACTTAAAAAATATATCAAGACGTTTGGCAGGGAGAAAGGAGTAGAGTGTTTCCTGTCATTTTAATAACTTTTAAAAGTAAGTGTGATTAAGAACCTTCATACACACAAAAGGGGTTGGAGACTGCCACACAGGACATCTGAGAAAGTGCTAATAGTTTTCATATACGACACATCAGGAGTAAGTCGCCTGCTCATCACAATCATGCTTCATGGATGGAAATAGCCCAACAGAGACATTTTACTCCAACTCATGTGATAGCACAGAGAAGAAGCCAAACGCTGCATAAACAGGGGTGCGAAGCGAAGGGTGTGCTACACGGTTACATTAGTCAGAAACACTAAAAGACAGAGAACAGAGAGCCGAGCGCCAAACCGGTTACCGCTCCAGTGAGCATGCCCAACGCCACGTCTCCACCGTCGTTACGCTGGCGCTCCTGAATAACAACATGGTTCACTCCAGCAGCAGGGTACCCACCTAGGAAGCACAGCGGCAACATACGATTAGAATTAGCAATGTGGATATTAAGCTCATACCAATTTAGGATGCATACAAGCTCAAGGAATCCCTCAATTAACTGCTACTTTTCTTAAGATTTTTGTGGCATAGTCATCTTTATTATACAGTACCTAGAAAGGAAGTAATGGAACCAGAACCAGGGTCAGCTGCTTAACAGCTAGGCTTTTTACGATGTGTTGAATTAATGTATGAGCAGTCCCAATTCAGAGTAGCAGGTTGTTTTCCTGTTCTTCCCATTCTCAGGAGATCCCATATATGCACAGAGCTGCTGTGGCTGTAGACACTTAGTTTGGTATATCAGGACATCAGCAGAACTTTGGATGCTTGGTGTACAGTGATCCCTCGCCACTTCGCGGTTCACTTATCGCGGATTCGCTATTTCGCGGATTTTCATAATGCATTTTTTTTTTCGGTGCATTGTGTTCTGCATTCTGATTCGCTAAAAACTCACTCCCGCTTCTTGTATCAAAACATGCTACGAAATGTGCTATCATTTTGTCGTCTCGTGCAGTTATGTGTACGTACATAAAACAGCTTGGCAAATTTACATTAAGTTGGCCAAATTATCTTGTAATTTCGAACATCTCCTAAACCCATAATGTCGACGAAACGGCCTGGACGGACAAAAGCACCTGCGGATGGGCCCAAACGGCGGAAGATGCTACCTATCTCAGATAAAGTTAAACTTCTGGACATGCTAAGGGAAGGTAAAAGCTATGCAGCCGTTGCTCGCCATTACGGAATCAATGAATCTTCCGTTCGTTACATAAAGAAGGAGGAAAAAAACATAAGGACGACAGCAGCAGTCAATTTTAATACGAATGCAAAAAGGGATATACTGTATTATATGTTATATGTTATATTTGTATACATGTAATAGTTGCTAATTGTAAAAAAAAAATAAGTTTTCTATTTCGCGGATGATTTTCGGAACGTAACCCCCGCGATAAACGAGGGATTACTGTATTTTTTTTCTTTACAGTCTTACCTTGGTACTGATAAGGATAGGCAACAGCGTAGGGCTGCCCATCCGCTGAGTATACAATCTGTGTAGCATGTGGGGTAGGAGCAACATATTCTCCATAGGGGCCCGGAGCATAAACCTGCTGACAGTGGAAAAAAACAAAAGATTAAAAGTCATAGCCCTTCTTAATACAGAATAATATCACAACTACTCCTAGCAGGATTTAATCTATTTATATTATAACACAAATATGATGCTAGTCTGATAACAATCAATTGATCTACAGAACTAAGTTTGACTAAACTATTGCGGGAGTAACAGAATGAGCTGGAATGCACAGGTAAACATGTAACAAGTTGCGCACACTATTTATGTCCATTACCTGAGGTGGGGGAGCGTATTCTGAGTAGGGGGGAGGAGCGGACGCAACTACTTCCTGTGCAAAGCCAATCTGAGGAGTAGCAACCACCTGGAAACATGAAACAAAAATGAAGCCACTTCACCTAAAAGCTGACAACAATAACAAAAGTAGCTTCATGATGTTTGGACACATCTGAAAAGTGTATTTTAGTTCTGTTATAAATCCATTAGAGGCAATGCACAGTGTTGAGGTTTACCATCAATAAACATTAAAACATGGCTTGAATTTCATCTGAGGAACCAGGAACACAAGTTAAAGTAGCCACAAGTCTGTATTTTACCAGACAACAATTCTCAGCCCTACAAAGCTCAATCCTAAATTCCTGTACTTTCAATCTAAGGTACACCAGAGAAATTCCTATTTTGTTTGAATGATTACATTCATCAAAACATAGTTAATATAACTTCAATATTACATTTTATTTCTTCCATGTCTGTTCCACACTCTAGATTAATTAAAATTTTGACAAAGCGAAAGTAAAATCATTGTAAATGTAGCAGAATCTCACCGCATTAATTCTGGCATCCTGGAGTGCCATGGTCCATGCCCTGCAACAAAATAATCCAGAATATCTTAATCTGAAACATCCAACTACAATATACAAACAAGAGAGAGAGAAAGAGAAAAAAATATAACAGCTATGATGACCCAGCATGTTTCTGTTTTCTTACAGAGCATCATCTGCGCTGTCTGCACACAGACTGATGACCCGTCCATCTCTGCACACTATCTGGAGCAGGGCATCACGCATTTTCCCCACAGGAGGGCTCAGCTCTGTGGAGCCAAACAGAAGAAACAGAGATTAAAACCCTGAGCAAACGTGATTTAGCACCAATGACAACAACTAAAAGAAAAAAACACCTTGACATGCAGTAGAACTGCGGATGTTGATGCAATCGACCCTCATGTGGATGTCATCTTCCATGTCACGGCGTTGTTGATCATTGTAAAACACAAGACGGCCATCGGCCCATAAGTCAAACCAGTTCCTCTTCCAACGGCGCAGTATGGTACCTTCAAAATCAATCCAAAATAAACCTATAGAACTGTTCTACAATATTTCTTATCAATGTGGTTACACACAATACTTGTTAATAAGTATTGTGCCTGTGTACTTACTTTGTCGATGGAGCCAACCACTCTTCACCATAGCCATCTTAGAGGCAACGCCTGAATCAATAAAACACTATCTTATTAATAATGCAAACTGGGAAACGGATTATGACTGGCTGTAGCACAACAAAATAAAACTCGTGACTTGCTGCAATAATATTATATTGCAACACTGACACTTCACATCAAGAGGGGGAAGTGACAACAAAAGTCTTGATTGCTGATGGCCAGAAGTACTTTAAATACAAGACGAAATACTGTGATCTAAATATACCCAATTACAAGTAAAAGTCATGAATTCAACAGGATACTAAAGTAATGTAAAATGAGTGAATCATATTAGTTTAATACACTTTATAAAGCACACTTAGCCTAACACAGTAAAGTACGAGTACCTAACAATTGTACTTAAGTACATTCACTTAGCCCTACTTAGCTAAATTAGTTGTGCTTTTTATTTGCTGTTCCTCTAATTTCCCAAACATGTTTGAACAATGGCTTCATGTAATAAGGCTGTTTTGTAAGCAGGTCATTCGTTAATGATCCATGTCAAATTAATTCTGTTTGTTGTGTGGTATGTGATGATGTGAGCACTCGTGACACTTGAAGCAAAGACAACGTACACACGTAATGGAAGTTAGCTAAGTTAGCGTTACCGGACGACTGTGTAAACACGCCGGTTGAGAGAAAAGCCGTAAGCCGACTCATAGAAGGAGAAACGAACAAATAATATCATAATAATTACTTACTGGATTATTTATGTGTTTGAAGAAGATGTGAAGTCTTTGGCAAGGCTATAGAAAACACGGACGTGAGATGTATATATAAAAAAAACCGATGCCCTCCTCGCAGCGAAAAAGCCTGGCCGATGAACCGAGTGGACACCATACATTTACAGATTCTCGACGTACGTTATTTTGCCGTCGGAAGCATAGATATTTACATGTAGATGCCGCAATGGCCTCTAAAACGTGCGTCACCGACGACGCCATCTTGGTAGGGACAAGCGGTCATACGACTCAAAAAGAGAAGCTAAATAGATAATCTAGAGGAGGGATTAAAACTCTAGGAGGGCGTCAATATGACGTTCAATAATGATTTTCACATTAAAGTGGTTTTGTTAGCGTTATAGTGGTGATGGACCAAAAACTGGAGCCCTCGTTTCCTTGCGTGCTTTGCAGTTCATCCTTGACCCACCCAAGATGGCGACCACGCGGACGCATCGCTCCGCGTACGGCAGCGGCCTAGGCGTCATCTATGTGTGCATATCTATGGTCGGAGGTGCCGTTAAGCCCCGCCCTGCCAGCGTCTCCACTAACGTCCCGTCTCTTCAGACGATTGAGGCGTTTGTTTTGAATGACGTCATGTGTCAGCTGACAGCGCTGGAAAGTGCGAGCAAAGCGAGGGCGGCGCGCTCGTTTATGTCACGTGGTGAGCGCCGCCGTAGCGTGGTGTAAATGGGAAGACTTTTCGGTGTAAGACAAGTGTTTCTCTGTTGGATTGAAGTACACTCTTTGATTAAAGTGCTTATATCTTCACTGAGAACCGAAACAGCGGAGGTCACGACTGGTAATTGCATATAAATTATAAAATAATAAAAAATGAGAAATACTTTATTTATTCGGGGCAGTAAAACAACGTCCAGCACACACACACAAGAATACAATGAAAACGGTTATTGACAGTATATGGGAAAATGTCCATATTTTTTTTAAAATATGGACATATTTTAAAAAAAATAAAATATTTTTTTAAAAAGACATGCTTAAACTAGTCATATTGCCAACCATGATTTGTTACTGACCCATTATAATAAAATTAGCGTAATGATAAGTGGTGGTAAGTAACAAAATACTGTACTTAACTAAAGGACATTGCAAGTACTTGCTTTACTTAAGTATTTTCTACTTCACTACCAAATTACGTCTTTTCAGTTGCTGATTTGACATAAAAATGTGTGTGCGCGTGTTATGCATATTGTGTAAAAGGTGCTAAACATGTGATGCACATATGGGTTATACAAATTATGCACGACTTTTCCTATTGATGAATTGTAATATTAAAATTACATGCTTAACAAATTTCAACATTAAAATGCTCGCATGTATTTGTTATATAAACTGTTTGGTTTGTTATTGATAAAAAATAATAATAAAATATACTATAAAAATTAAAAATAGTCTCTATAATGAGTACTTTTTCGTTGTTGATATCACTTCTGTACTTTTACTTAAGTAAATTTCTGAATTCAGGACTTATACTTAAAATGTAACATTTTTAGATGTCAGTATTCTAAACATATTCAGCAAATTGATTTCAAAATGATTATATTTTACTGAAGCGTTGCGAACAGAAATGCGATTGCGCATGCGTGTAAACAACTGCACAAAGTATCCTTAGTATTCTGTATAAAACGCTATGAACCTAAAGAAGTTGTAGTATTCTGCACGTGTGTGTGTGAATGAAGCGCATTCCTCCTATTTGCATCACTGTTACATTCCCGCCCGAAAAGGCTTGACTGGCCGCCGGGCGACGCGGGGCGCTAAAACGAGCCACTAGTTCTGCAGTTAGAGCGCTAACCACAATAACCAGAAGCTACAAAGCTAACCTGAAATGGCGACGGCAATATACTTGGAACATTACCTTGATAGTGAGTATCTAGGGGAGGTATACTGTACGGATACTGATATTTTAAACACATTACACGTGTTTGATGTCCAGTTTGACTTTGTTAGCTCGGCGGATGACTGACAGATAGCAGGTCTTTAGCTCGCTAGCTAACGTTCACTGATTAGCATCGCGTTGCAGCTTTCAGTGGAATAAAGTGAGGCAAAGTCTCAGCGTGTGCTGTTCTTTGCACTCGGAAGCCAAGTTACTGCCATCAACACGGAGTCACTCACCTAACAGTTAACGCTCGGCTACGAATTTTTGTTCCATAACATGGAAGGTTAACTGATAACAGTTATTAACTAGCAGCTAGGTAACGAGCAACTTGCAGTGTTTACCGAGAAAATGCTGTTTAATGCTCTGTATTCATACTCGACGGTGTAAAACTTGTATATTTTGTTACTTAGTTCCACGTTTGCGTTATCTTTACAATGTAAAACCGCATGCATTTGCAACCTGTTGCTTATCGCCGTGTTTCCGCGCCGGGGCGGGCTGTTTGAAGTGCGTCACAACTTCTAAATGAAGCAGGAGACTGTTGACGACTCACAGTTCAATATATTATTATGATATTTGTCTATATCTGTATAATAATAGCATGAAACGGTAAAGGAAGGGTTCCGATTCTTCACTTTAGTAAAATAAATACTCCCATTACATGTAAGATTCCAGAATTTTACGTATTTTACTTGTCACTCGTGTGAAAGTACGGAAGTATTAGCCTGTAAATGTATCAAAAAGGACTCAATATGCAGATTGACTTTGTTTAAAGTTTTATCTAATAGTATATTTGTTTTATTACTGTTAAATGCATGTAAGAACAATTTATTGCTGTAGCCAACTTTACATTTTATAGTTTTATATTAATAGAACTAGCATTGCATTGTACTGTATACATGTGTTTTTTGTTATTTATCTATCATGGGATCACATTACATTACTATGACAGTTGATCAAATGTTGATCTAATAATGGATGGAATACTGTAGGTTTAACATTTTAATATTCCAGTATAGGATGGCCTGTAGTAATACAACTTCACTTAAATGTGACATGAGATTTAATGAATAATAATGATTAAATATCTCCTCTTCATCTCTCTCATGTGTATCTCCTCTACAGGTATCGAGAACCTACCATGCGAGCTACAGAGAAACTTTACTTTGATGCGGGACTTGGACAACAGGACTGAAGGTAATAATTTGTTTTTGCAAGATCATTATTCAAATGCTATATGAATATGATGCCATTACACACACATAGTTTTCCTTTAGTTTGCATGAATAGACCTCTCACGTCAGTGAAGAAAACCTACATTATGATTTGTATCCATTATAATAGTTGATCATTTATGTTTACAAAACTACTCATTGTTCACTTGAAGAGAGGTCTAAGAAACATTTCACTGCAAACTCTTTGCCTTAAAGCAGTCAGTGATAGGTGTAACTAACAACATTAGGTAATGGCTGCTCAATTACATTATGAATGCAGCCATCATTAATCTCCCACAGGAATAATGCCACTAGAAATAGATTATATCAGCACTATAATGATGTTGTCATGCAGAAAAGAAAGGAGAGATTGACAAACTGGCTGAAGAGTATATACAAAATGTGAAGAACCTGGCCTCAGAGCAGAGGGTGGAGCACCTGCAGAAGATCCAAAATGCCTACAGCAAGTGCAAAGAATTCAGCGATGACAAAGTCCAACTGGCAATGCAGACATATGAAATGGTCAGTCTGAACCACTGTTGTCTCATCTCAGCTGTTTGATAGTGTAAAACTTTTGCTATGCTATGCTAACTGATGCTATCTCAATGCTATTTTTTTAATAACATTCTGTGACATTATAGACCAATGATGAATCGGTCTAATTTCTTCAATTTAAACTAATGATTTGATGATGTCCTCTATCATTAACTTTAATTGTAGTCAACACGATTGCAGTCAATGACTATAATAAGCATTTCAACTCACTTGTTTGTAATAAGGACTTTGGTAGTATTTTATTAGTTTGAAAATAAATAGAGACACATTCAGGTTCTAATATACATGAAACCTTTTTCCTGCAGGTGGACAAACACATTCGCAGACTGGATGCAGATCTGGCACGGTTTGAAAATGAACTAAAGGAGAAACTGGAAGTGAGTGGTTATGAAAGTACAGATGGAAGAGCGTTGAAAAGTAAGTTGAGTAACGAAAAGACCTTCATCAGAGCACAATATAGAACCTATCAGTGCATGTCTGTGAATGTGAATATTTTCCACAGAGGCCGACTCCCGAGGGCTGAGAGAGAAGCGTGGCTCCAGGGGAAGAGCGAGGAAAGGTTCTGATGAAGAATCTCCCAAAAAGAAAAAGATAAAAAACAGGTAACTTTGGACTGGTGTCTCATCTAATCAGAAGCTTACTAGACTAGACAGAAAGCTAATATTCAATAACATTGTACATCTTACCTTGTTTTTATCATGTTTAATTCTAATCATGCTCTGTGTATTATTTTCGACTTTTAGCCCAGACCTGAGTGACGCCCTCTTGCCTATGCAACCATCAGATGTTTTGGACATGCCAGTTGATCCCAATGAGCCTACGTACTGCCTGTGTCACCAGGTGTCATATGGAGAGATGATTGGATGCGATAACCCAGATGTAGGTTTTCAAAGCTCTTTTTTTTTTTTTTTTTTTTAGATTAATTAAATGTCAGTTTTGAGAAAATATTCAAAATACTGACATAGTTTTTCATTCTTGTTTTCAGTGTCCGATTGAGTGGTTTCACTTTGCTTGTGTTGATCTTGCTACAAAGCCTAAAGGGAAATGGTAAGTAGTGCTTTAGTAGTGAAAGGAGGTTAACTGTTGTTTGTTTTGTCATAATTACAACTCTTTATTGTCCTCAGTGTATAAACATCTTCTTTTTTCTCCTCTAAACCCATAGGTTTTGCCCAAGATGCACCCAAGACAAGAAAAAAAAATGAGATTCAGGTCTTTCAGAAATACTTAACTAATATTGTATGTATTTTTCAGTATAGTTCATAGTGTAATATATATATATATATATATACATGTGTATATATATTTCAGTTCCTATTACTCCATAGAAATGGTGGGGTCATACAGCTTTTTACTTTTTAAAGGCCTAATCCGGATTTGTAGTATAGCTACGCTTTTGTCACCATGGTCTCTCCTCTGTTGGTTTCACTATTCGTTACTGGGTTTTAGGACAACTGTCTTTGTCCAATAGCAAATAATCAGTTCACCGATAATATTATTTGTGTACTCTGGGTAAATTTGTCTGGGCAACAAAAATAAGGTTACACAAAATATTGTCCACTAGTAAGTCATATATGTATATATATATTAGTAACATACTCAAATCGCGGATGGCTTTAGCATACTTGAAATTTCAATTTTATAAATATTTTTTAAACAAATTAAAAGCCTGCTGAGAATTTACAATTTTAAACACCTTAATCCTTACCAAAAATGATGGTGTTAAAAGGAATTGTGTGTCAGATTTCTGTACCTACCTCCTTAGGGAACACATCAGCACTGCATAAATGACTGCAATTAATACCCATGTAAACATTTGTTGTGATTAGCTTAAACCAAACAGAGCAATGTAAACTAATTGTCTGATTTTACAAAACCTGCGACCTTTTTGAATGTATTGTGGTAGTAACGGTCAGTCAGTGTCTCTGAATGAGGTATTTAAGCACTTTGAATGAAACTTTCCCCTTAAGAGGTTTGATATTAGTGCAGGCGTTGTTTTATGTAAAGATAATGTCACCTAAAACTTTGCCATAGTACATTACTTCAAACCATATATAAATATATATTTTGTATATGAAACAATATTTTGTGGACAGTTTTTCCAAAGATATATTTGTTGTATTGCTTACTTATAGGTGAACACTCAAATTTTATTTAATAGGATTTTAGCATCTTCTTTCATATTCAACTGTGAATACTAATCATGTAGGTATATGCCACAAATAAAAGAGCCAAAGCCTTTGTATTTTGTAAATTCAGTATTTTATAACAAATAAATATTCACTATTATTCATGCATTTCTTTCATTGCAGTCAGAAATGGAATCTGTAATGTGTTTTAGAAAAAAATGCAGGGCATGGACATCCTTGTGTTTATGACTTCCAATGGGCGCAAAACACTGATGTCCTAATGTTCTACATTAAGCATTTTTATAAATATCAGAATATATTTCATAGAAAATGTATTATTTGATGGTTTGCAAAGTACATTCTTTATCTGCCAGGTCTGGGGAAGGATTGGAGAACAGGAATTTAAAATCCATCATCAGACTCTTCATCCCAGCTGCACTTTTCTTTACTGCTGAAATCCACCTCCCGGTCATAGACAAAGTCAGGATCTTCTTTGCGTGTCCGGTTCTTCTCAAACAGTCTGTCCATTTGGCCTTTCTTGCGAGCCAGCTCGTCGTCATCCAGTTTGTTCAGGTCCTCGTCAGGGTCCAGCTGGAATGAGGCGAGGCTTTGCTCCAGGCTGAGGCCCTGCATGTGATCCCGCAGGATGATGTGAAGCCTCTCCAACTGGCTCTGGGACACACCTTCCAAGTAGTCTCTGTGCCGAGGATGGTTCTTCAGCCTTTCAGCCGCCATGCTGTAGTCTGGAGAGTAGAGAGAGTGGGCATAGTAAATCACCTAGTATTAGTCTGGAGGGCTGGAGTCAAAGATCAGCTACTGAGCCCTTGTTCATTCTGCTCAATGCGAATTGGTTTTGTATTTAACTATATTCACTTACAAAAAATTGGATTGGCATAAACTAATTGCCTCACAGTTAGTTTAATAATACTCAAGTGAAACATTGCATTACTGTAAAGAATAACATGATGAATGTAGGGACTCAATTTTGGAGTGGGATATCTTACTTTATTGATTAATAAGAAATGGAATAACATTGGGGCGACACGGTGGTGCGGTGGGTAGCACTGTTGCCTCACAGCAAGAAGGTCGCAGGTTCAAGACCCGCCTTGGGGGCCTGGGTCTGGGGCCTTTCTGTGTGGAGTTTGCATGTTCTCCCCGTGTCTGCGTGGGTTTTCACCGGGTACTCCGGTTTCCTCCCACAATACAAAAAACATGCTCAGGTTAATTGGTAAACTCTAAATTGCCCATAGGTGTGAGTGTGAGAGTGAATGGTGTGTGAATGGTGTGTGTGCCCCACGATTGGCTGGCGACCATCTGGGGTGTATCCCCCTGCCTCTCGCCCATAAAGTGCGCTGGGATAGGCTCCAGCAGACCCCTGCGACCCCGAAAGGGAATAAGCGGGATAGACAATGGATGGATGGATGGATGGAATAACATTGTTTGACTGCACCTCTCTATGTAGTCACTACTACCACCTATTCTAAGACCTTAATGGGTATTGTATGAACTGGGAGATATTTAATGTTAATGTTTGCTTTAGTCATCTTACCTGAATATTTGGAGAAGTTCCGCACAGGTATGACCCTCTTGCGCATCTTTTTGGTTTCCTTGTGTTCGTAAAGGACGACGACTGCAGGGGGACGGAACTGAACCCCGCACCGCTTCGCCTCGAAACGCATCTTCAGTTTAATCAGTTGAGCCGGTTTAAACTGGTCTTCGGTTGTAGCTCATCCACCACAGACGAAACCGTTAAAAGAAATCACAGTTCGTACAGAATAAATATATCATATTGGACACAGAAGTCTAAATTTAAAAATAAATTGTTATCATTTTCGATTTGTATTTGTGTTGCCTGTTGCCTAAACAGACTGTCGGTGTAGGAGCGTTTAGTCTTCGCTCATGCCTGACTAGGCGTACCGTAACGTGTGTAATTAACTCTTATCTGTTTATTTAATTACCATGTCTAATCACTGAATCAGGTATTAACCCAAAGTAGCTAGTAATTATTATTATTATCACCCCAAATGTATACTTGTATATGAGTGACTATTTTCTCTTTTTACACCGGCATCATCACGGCTCCCCCAAAACTACAAAAGGGTCCTCTGAGATCACTTCCGCAAACAATTCAAAAGAGGAAATCTGATATTTGTCGCCAAATGAATAGAATAAACAGGCTGTAAATTAAAGGACTAGATATAAAAAAAAAAACATTAGCAGATTAGAAGACACTAATACCAGTTTTATGTATTGTGTACTGTCCTGTGTGTTGACCTGTTTACTGACATGTCATTGCTTGATCGGAAATGGTAAGTATTGTTAAACTTCATGAACAAAAATACATGTACAGCATAATAATATAGTATTGATAGTCACTGGTTACATGTTTGAACTTGGTAAAGTTTCCATAGGTGCGAATTTCTCTAGTTGAAAGCAACATAAACGTGTTTATTGAAAAAAGCACAGTGAAATGAAAGACTGTTTAGAAATAGATGTAAAATATGAAAAACGGCCCATCCTCTCAGGTGGATGTGAACTTGACCATAAAAAACTGATCTGGTCTTCAAAGAGATTGCTAGACATTTATAAATCAATGTAGAATTAGTTTTCCAGTCCAAACATCCAACATACTTATATCTGATTTCTGATTGTACTCATCTTTTTCATTGTATTGTAAGAACTAATTAAGAAATCAGAAACGTGTGACTGCATTCCATCTAGTCTGGAGGCCTTGACCAATACAAACATCTCAATTCAGCAGATGAGAATAATGAGAACCACTGTGGTTTGCTGAAGCAGTGGCTGGAATCCACATCTGTTTCAGTGGATATCCGCAACAAGGGGTTCCACAGGTATTGCAGCATAAAAATCGCCCTAAATTGATCTACTTGATGAATGCATTGAGTCAATGATTTCTGTGTTCTGTTTTTAGAGAGGTGGAAACTACTGTAGAGTTCAGCCCTGATGTGATCAGTGGTGTCAGAGTTTTGCTGCGTCATAACTGGCCCAGTGGCATCTATGTCGATCCGTACCAACTTGCCTCCCTGACTGATCATAATGATTGGCAGGTAAGATTTTCATATAACAAACTGAGCAGAAACATAGTACACGTGTATTATGTGTATTATGTATTTTTATATAAATGTGACTGTGTATGTATTTCTGTCAGATATTATTAGATTCATCCATTGACCTAGAAGTGCCTGCTCACAAGACTTCGGGATTCGTCACCTATGTATATCCCACCCTTTACGGCCAAATGCCCAGACTGCTAAAAGTGTCAATTCCAATACACGGCCGCTATCATGAGCCCTCATTTGCTGGGAAAACCTTCACATCAGTTGAAATAGAACCTCCAGAGCTACTGTTGCAGGCAGAAAAATGTAAGTGGATAATCTGTTTTCTAGTAGTTGTATTTTATGTCTCTGTTCTCAGAAATAAGTAATCTAGAAACATATTACATGTACATAACTATAAAGGTCTACCGCTGTAAAACCAAGATTTTTATTCTTTCAAAAAGAAACAGTTTTAATTTTTCCCTCTTCTCTAAAAAAATATGGATCCAATGGTGCCAGGAGATAAATGTTTGTCATTATATAAATTTTTCCCTTTAAGGTACACAGCTGGACAACTTAAAGCCTCATACGGTCATGGATGCCCCCTGTACTGCGGACAATTCAAGTGTATGTCTGTGGATTAAAGTCCAGCATCAGCAGGTGGTTTTCTAGAAATCATCATATCAAAATTTCACCATTGGAAAATAAAATGAATATTTATTGACACTAACTCAACATTTCTCTTTTTCCCTTTTCCCTAAAAATATCCAGCAGGGTTGTGGCCTCTTGAGTTTACAGTTTCCAGTAGGTGACGGGTCCTTGATGATACCTGTATGCAGCGGAACACTTCTTGTCACAATGATCTGCTGTGCTGCACTTGCCAAATTCATGTGGAAACATCAAATCTTTTAAACAGGGATGGTCGATAACTCTTGATTTTATAATTATATAGTTTTAACAGGATCAGTCTGCGATATGAAGTTTAAAACTGTTCAATATCTATTAAATTCAACTGAATCCAGTTGTCAGTTGTCAGACCATGCCGGAAGATACTTTATATACTTGTCACCACTTTTCACAATTTTAGAATCCTTTATCCCAACTGTGAGAAATGTTTTATACTTAATTATATTCAATAAAATGAAAAGATATGTTACTTTTACTTGCTCTGTGTATTGTCTTTGGTGATTTTTGTCATGGTTACTAGTGACACATTTCATCTTGTGTTTTCCTATATTATTTTCTAATTTTTTCAAAAAAGGTTGGGAAGTATAACTACAGGGGCCCTAAAACTGTAAACTGTATAAATATGAACACTGCACCACATATACAGCTGGTAGTTAAATACTGACAAAATATCACATATTCTTGAAGTACCTACTTTATATATATATATATATATATATATATATATATAGAGAGAGAGAGAGAGAGAGAGGGAGTAAATAACCTCCCTGATTTTAATAATTGATAATATAGACCAAAAGGATCCTGCAGAGACAAAATCTACCCATATAAAATGGATAACATGATTTTTACAATGTTAAACAATCAAAGAAGAAACCAAATGTTAAAGTGAAGCAACATCAATCACATATTTTTAATGGATGTCAAATCACCTGTTAAATTGTCTAGATGGTGTCAGATTGAACTGCAATGCTATGCTATTAGGCTATAAGAATGGACACAATCTTTGAGTTGTCAGTCTATCAACAATCAAAAAATACTTTAAACCTTTACCAACGCAGAATGTATTTGATGATGATGATCAAGTATCAATTGAAATTTCAAATGTGAAATGTGTGTATGTGTGTGTTTTCATTTGAATAAATACATCTTAGAGTAATAATAATATATTAAGAGAATATACTGTGCAAAATCCTTACTCTTAAAATTCAGACAATTTTCCATCCCAGCTTTTTGTGTGGTGTTTCATCAGGCCTAGAATTATTCTGAAAATCCAACTAATTAAAAACTGTAAATCCTATCATCTAGATTAAGATAAGAGATAAAATAAGATAAAACTTTATTGATCCCACAACGGGGAAATTTGTCTGTTACTGCAGCGTTACAGAACAAAGAAAAAAAATTAAGCTGAAGAAGATAAAAAAAAAACTATAAAAAAAATAAAAAACACACAACACAATGTACAAATTCGCAGAATTTGTTGATTTTCCCTTATCTTCACTTCTCTATAAATGTGGAACTACATCACTTAAAAGACATAGATGGATAATGGATGCAAGTGTAGCCAAGAGAACAGTCATTCATTCTCACAAGGTAATAATATAAAAATGTATTACTTCATGTTAAATAAGCATGTGCAAAGTAACTAAAAGCTGTCAACATAACTCAATGTAGCGGAGTATAAAGTGTAAAAGTAGCATCAGATGGTAACGTACAATTACCTCCATTAGAGTACATGAGTAAATACTCCGTTACTTTCCACCACCTCCTCTCCGCTTCACTATAAAACTTTAACTACATTACCTAACGTGCCTAATTTAACTTCGCGTGGAGTTTTGTTGAGTCCCAGCATGTGTCCCCACGCTGATCGATACCCAGCCGGCGGATCTCGGAGGGTCTCGGTGCAGCTGTGATGTTAAATAACACGCATTCATCTGGAACTCTTATTGAACAGGCTGGGCTGGGTCGTGTAGTTCCGCTTCCCCTGCGCCATAGCGGAGTTATCCGAAGGGCCGAGGCGATAGGACAACTTGCACTGTAAATAGTTGTAACCCGGCCACCTTATTTCTTCCTAACTTATTTGTATATTACAAATCAAGGCCTCATGTTTCCGAGGGAGCACTTTTAACGGATTTACAGACGTTTTCCGAACCGCGGCGGAAGATCAATCCAGCTGTGTCCGAGTCGAGCTGTCTGGATCTCCGGTGAGCTCCGCTCCGCTGTTCGCTAGCCTGCAGAATTAAATATATCTCCTGGGTGTTTGTGCTGCTTTGCAAACCTCCGTAATGGTTTATAAACCGGCTAAGTGAAGCTTAGTCTCTCTGGGGGGGACGCTTCACTTCGGTAGTTTATCGCTAGCTGGGAGCTGAACGCTGATCTCGCAGAATTGCAAACGTAAGTTAGCTTCTCATGCTAACGTTAGCCGCTAGCCGCCCCTGTTGTTACCTTCTTTTGAAGGGCATTTTTTAATAGCAGAAACACGGTTATATGAGAACACATGGACTACAAATGGAATATATCCACAACGAAGCTCCAAATTGTGAGCTTTTAGTTCCCGTCAATGGGCTGGCAGCGAGCGTAAAGGGCAACTTCTTTATCCGTTAATTCTCATCTGTTCTCTTCAGGACCAGAGTGTGAGGTACCTGAACGCAACACTGAGTAAAAGTAAATATATTTGACCAGAAATGACTTGGTAAATTATTGCTATTACAATATTATTTGAGTAAAATGTGTCCGGTATTTATTGTATTCGAGTATCAAAATTGACTTTCTTATATTGAAGGTACACAAGTATTGAAAGTAGATTTTTTAAAAAGTGAATGCTGTGAAAACGTTAAACAGAATATTGATCCAAAACCTATTTTTTTCTCTTGCAGTCAGTTTCCACTAAATTTAATTTTATTTTTTAAATAAAATGAAGGGAAAGTTCGTAGAAATGTAAAAAGCTGTAATTACAAATCCTCCCAAAAGTACTTGAGTACAGTTACATTAAACCACTGCACAGGACACAAAGGAGAAACTCCACAGATAGTTGAAAATGCTCTATGTTCCTCACACTTGTACTGGAGTTTCAGAGGAGCAGGGAACATGTGCCAAAATAAGCTTTGTCCAGTGTTTTCGTTCCTCTGATGATGTCTCCTCCTTAGCTGGAAATGTTGTAGCCTCTTCTTTCTCCCCTTATTGTCAGTGGTGGAAGAAATACTCAACATCCTTTGCTTAAGTCAAAGTAGTAATACCACATAAGACACAAGTAAAAGTCTTTCTTATTTAAGTAAAAGTAAAGCAACATCAGCAAAATGCATGTGTTATGCTATGTGTGTGTGTGTGTATATATATATATATATATATATATATATATATATATATATATATATATATATACACTTATTCAGTGTAAGCAGCAGTTTAAAGTTGACCAAATAAATGTAATGTTATTGGGAATTCAAATGAAGGGAAATAATGTATATTTAAGCATGAAATACTGATCAGAAAAGTAGCTTTTAACTAAAACAAGTGAAGTGAAGTAAATAGTACAATATTTTTCCCTGATATATGGTGAGGTGGAATGAACAAATATCATAAATTGGAAATATTCAAATAAAGTATATGGAATATTATCAATATGGCTTTTATATAATGTTTTATCTTTCAGTTTTGGCATCTGAGGTTTTAAAAGGGGGGGTGTGATGTGTGGGAGGAGGAGAGGCAGGAGCAGGTTTTTCCAAGGCCTGAGGATTACCTTCCTTTTGTGGGTTATAATTCCCTCTGGAATACTGTTCGTGAAGATTTCAGATTGAACGGGACAAGTGGTTGTGTGGTTCTGGGAGGTTTTGTTTCTCTGCTCCAGGTCTTTAATTAATGCTGATGGACTCGGTAGGTAGATTCTGTGGACTGTAATTGGGACTATGGATATAATCTTTTGTTTTTGGGGGACATCTGATTATGAGTGAGTCTATATCCGACCTGTGGTGACAACTCTACTGAAAGATTTGGTTGTGTAAACAGCCACCTGCGGTGGTTTTCCCGCTTACCCGTCCGCAATTTGAATTTATTGTTCTCATGCTAATACAATGCGGTTAGAACGCCAAAAGAGTAACTTGTTGTTTGTGTCTATATTTATTGTCTACTTTAAGTTTCCAAGATTTAGAGCATTCTGCTTGTATTTGCCACGTAAAACATTTATCAAAGCCTGTGACAGCAGCCTTGAGGGTTGTTTCTTCTTACCTTTCGGTTAAGGTGATTTGTTACACACTTGTTCCTCTCCACCACTCCTGATTAGTTACACATTAACAATGACTATGACCTGTTATTATGCTTCAGTTGAGTCATCCCCTTGTATACTCTGTGGATTCTATGTGAATACTTATTTAGTCATACTTTACAATTCATATTTGGTTTTCTCTCATCGCCACAAAGATGCGACTGAGAACATTAAGATTTGTGTGTCATGTTCTCCCTGCTGTGGTTTTCCTCAAGTAAATTTTTCACAACAGCCAAATTTTGCATGAAGTGTTTTGTGGTCTTAATTTTGTCTCATTCTCTTCCAGGTACCTAATCTTCTGCCTTCACTTTCTGCACATCCTCCTGCAGTGCATGAGCACACGTGTGCCTCTTGCTGATGTGAGCGCTGTCTTGCTCCCCTCTCCGTTGTGTCACCCTCTCCATCCTCGCCCGCCGTGCCCCCCCCTGCCCCGTCTTGTTGGCCCCCTGTGAGGCTCGCAACGACCAAGCGCAATGTGTGATAACGGCGACCCTGAGGATAAACCCCCAGCCCCTCCAGTCAGGATGAGCAGCACCATCTTTAGCACCGGCTCTGGCAAAGACTCGCTCTCAGCCAATCACAGCTCCAAACCGCTGCCTTCTGTCCCTGAGGAGAGGAAACCTCGCAACAAGATCATCTCAATCTTCTCTGGGGCTGAAAAAGGTGAAACTGACACTTCAAGAATTCAAACATTCTGTGGCAGTGGTTCTAAAGGATAAAAACATTTTACGCTGTGTAAATGGTGCAAGTGTCCCCATGTGTCATTTAGTAAGGTTTTGCTTAATTTCAGGTGGCAGGAAGAAAGATCGGGATAAGGAGCGACCAGAGATCTCCCCACCATCAGATTTTGAACACACCATACATGTTGGATTCGATGCTGTCACAGGGGAGTTCACTGTGAGTTTCCTCTGACGACTGAAAAAAAACAAACACATTTACGTTTGACCTCATTTCGTAATATCCTGACATTTTAATTTTGACACCAACTCTGTTCCTATCCTGCCATGCACAGGGTATGCCAGAGCAATGGGCTCGACTACTCCAGACCTCGAACATCACCAAGTCTGAGCAGAAGAAAAACCCACAGGCTGTGCTCGATGTTCTTAAGTTCTATGACTCCACAGGCAATGGTCGTCAGAAGTACCTCAGCTTCTCTTCTTCTGGTAAAGCTCTATTCTAAAAAGTTTGTTTTTTTTTTGTGAAACCACAGAGTATTGTATATTAATATAATTTTAGTTTTTTTTTTTCTTTTCAGAGGAAGGAATAGGTGTTTCAAAGTTGCTTGGTTATGAGTAAAACAACTTGCCTAAATAACAACCAGGAATCTATTGTTTTTCCTAAAGAGAAAAATTTGATTATATCTGTCATACATGGGTGTCCTACAGAATGATCAGGTTGCGCAATGGATAATTTAGGCATGAGTTTGCCCTTAAATAAAACCTTTTTAGATCACATAGTAGTAACCAGGCAGTTAGAAAATGTGTTTATTTTTTCATTCACAGAAAAAGATGCATTCACTCCAGGGCCGCAGTCTGTAAGTATTGCGACACAGTTTAAAAGCATATGCTAGGTTTATGTTGTTTTCTATATAAAGTACAAGTTTTTCTTTCACTTTAAACTAGCCTGTCAAAAAAGGCACTGAACCCTCATCTCCGAATATCAAAGACATCGATGATGATGACGATGATGAAACTCCTCCTCCTATTGTGGCACCAAGACCAGAACATACGAAGAGTGTAAGTTACCTACCTTGCGTAAACTTGGCACCATAATGATTTTTTTCCTGATTTCACTTTCTTACATATTGCTTCAGTTTTATTGCCTTATTTGATTGTCTTCGATTATTGTTTCGGTGTTTCTCACAGGTGTATACTCGCTCTGTTATTGATCCCATCCCTGCTCCGAGCACGTGTCCAGACGGAGATGCAGCCTCGAGGCTTGCAGACAGACAAAAAAAGAAGGGCAAGATGTCAGATGAGGAGATCATGGACAAACTGAGTAAGCCTAATTCATATAACAAATCTCTTTTCGCAACAATACAATAGAATAAATCACTTTTAGACATGTGATTGTTACCTCATTTGCAGGAACCATAGTCAGCATTGGGGATCCTAAGAAGAAGTACACCAGATATGAAAAGATTGGCCAGGGGTGAGTGCAGATGCATCAGTTGTACATAAGTGATATTGCTTTACTAATTATATTGATTAGGCTTTAATTTTCTCAACAAATCTGGGGCTTTTTTGTTTTAGAATTACATTTTAACCTCTCCAGATCCTTAAGAATCCTAGGTCTAGTCTGGTGAAAGTTCTGTTGATACAGTGAACTGTTTAATCAATTTGTACACCAACTAGAGTGGACCAATTGTTGAAATGTGCAGTGAATTAAATGTATCTCTCACTCTTTCGCTCTCTCCTCACAGAGCATCAGGAACAGTATTCACTGCTATTGATGTTGCCACAGGACAGGAGGTAAATAGCGATTAAGCAATGGATGACATGTGGAGACTATTATAAGACTAACCAGTGACACAGCAGGACACACTCGGAATGCAAACCTACAGAAAGATTTCAATTGACAGATACTTTTTACAGAAATTTTCTTTTCATCCTAAGGTCGGTTTGATAATTCAGCATCTACATTGGACAGATTAGATTTTCTGAAATATAAATAATAAAAGCTGTAATGTTATGGTAGCATTAATACAGCACCAGAACAAATGCATCTACTGCATCTAAAAGTGTCCCCAAGAAATGGACAAAAATTTGTACAAATGGACTTGCAAATGACAAGAAAGCAACAATTTTTGAGAGACCTGATGAACACTTTTTAAAACTGTATTTAAGAAAAAGAAAGTTTTTGATTTACTCATCCAGCCAACCATTATTTCTCAGTCACCCACTCAATGATTAATAAATACTTTAGTGTTCTTAATTTGCTCATTTTTTAAAATAAGCTTGCAGTCTAATTTACTTACAATTTCTATGCGTAAATCACTATCTGTCGCCATGTTGGATCCACAGTTATCAAGTCACTTCTGTGATTAATCATTGTCTTGCTGCATCTCGCCGTGTTCAGGGACTGGATCCCTCACTGAGGGAAACATTAGGTCCTTGGTGTTCTAACTGAATTGAAGCGTGAAGAGCATTCATGTGCAAAGAAGGATGGGTATACACAGGCTGATACTTCGTCAGAATTTAATCTATATGTTCATTTTCTGCAGGTCGCCATCAAACAGATCAACCTACAAAAGCAGCCAAAGAAGGAGCTGATCATCAACGAGATTCTAGTGATGAAGGAGTTGAAGAACCCCAACATTGTCAACTTTTTAGACAGGTACGAGTGAAAAAATAAACCTGCACCATCACGGCTTATTAAAACCTACCTTTAATTAGAAGTCGTGCAGACCTTGATGGATTAGATGTAGAATGTAATATTTGACCAGTGTGTGATGCTGTGTATTGTCAGTTTTCTGATGGTGGAGGAGCTGTTTGTGGTGATGGAGTACCTGGCTGGCGGCTCACTGACAGATGTGGTGACGGAGACCTGTATGGACGAGGCTCAGATAGCCGCTGTCTGCCGAGAGGTATTCTACACTCTTCACAATCAGGCTCATAAGAAAGAAGAGAGAAAGAGAGGAAAAAAAGTGCAGTCTCTACTCCCCTGTCTTCTCTTATACTTGCAGTGTTTACAAGCGTTGGAATTCCTGCATGCAAACCAGGTCATCCACAGAGATATTAAAAGTGACAACGTGCTACTCGGGATGGATGGCTCAGTCAAGCTTAGTAAGTCCTGTACTGTTGTCATCACTCATTTGCTCCATTGCGATGAACCTTGTAATGACTGTTCTCCTTCTCTCCCCACAGCCGATTTTGGCTTCTGTGCCCAAATCACTCCAGAGCAGAGCAAGCGCAGCACCATGGTCGGAACGCCTTACTGGATGGCTCCTGAGGTGGTGACCAGAAAGGCTTATGGGCCTAAAGTAGACATTTGGTCACTGGGTATTATGGCTATTGAGATGGTTGAAGGAGAGCCCCCCTACCTGAACGAGAACCCACTACGAGTGAGTAATGTGCACTGTGCCCTATTCAACTGCCCTTTTTTTTTATTAAGGTTTTACTTTCATGATGTTTATTTTCAACACAAAACTCCCAATTTAATGACCTGCACAGTGAGACAGTATACGTCCACTTCAAAGGCACAGTGTCATGTAGGAGTAAAACAATTATTATATCAAAAAAGCACTTATATCTAAATCATAAACATTATCACAGGACAAAGGTCTCATTAGTTGTCCTGTTCTCTACTTGCACTAACAAGAACAATTAAGTCATAAACCAGTCACTTACCAGTTGTCAGTAGCTAATGGTGTCAAGACAAATTTACTTTTATATATTGTATTTTTCCTTGTATTTTTTTGTTTATGACCTGACATTGATTTTAAAACGGGTCTGACTATTTTTCTCACTTTACCAGTTTGATTTGATTCATCTGCCGCAAGTGAGTTATTTCCTGAAATTAGATTTAACAGCTCTCTCTCTTCCTTGTTTCTCTCTTCTCTTCCTCTTTGGCAGGCGTTATACCTGATTGCCACCAACGGCACTCCTGAGCTTCAGAACCCAGAGAAGCTGTCTCCGGTCTTCAGAGATTTCCTCAACCGTTGCCTTGAAATGGATGTAGAGAAGAGAGGCGGAGGAAAAGAGCTGTTGCAGGTTAATACCTCTTCCTGTGATTGTCTTTCTTTTTTATTTCATTATTCAGTGTTTCATTTAAATTTGAATTGCAGTTGATTAAATCCTTTTTGCTTCCCCCCCCCTCCTCTTTTCTCTCCCAATCGTTGTCCTGGTGTGCAGCATCCGTTCCTGAAGCTGGCGAAGCCCCTTTCCAGTCTCACCCCTCTCATCCTGGCAGCCAAGGAGGCCATGAAGGGCAATCGTTAGCTGATGAAAATAGTGACCCTGCCTTCCCATGCTGTGCACAGATATGTGCCAACCATTTAGATTTTGTGCCAGACAATAGGCTGAGAGTGATTTGCCACTCTTGATGCACCAGCCTTATAAGCCCTGACAAACCTCACTGTGAAGAAGACCAAAAATATAGAGCACAACCCCACCGCTGTCCATATGAACTCTACTCTCGTTCAAACAACAGAAGACAAGTCAAACTAAAGTGCTTAGTTTCAGAGTCAGGCGTAGTTATTTTGTACAACAGAGCTCCTGGTGACAAGTTAGAGCTAGGCTTGTATTTAACTTGGAATGAAGAAGATGCCTAGTTCTGTTTAGTTTTTTTTAATCAACTGCCTTAAAAAAATGCAAAATGTTGCCTAATGTATTGTTGATTGTGTCAGTGTTTCTCTTCCTGTGATTTTTACTACCTTTGTAATTTACCTTTTCAGCTTGTCAGTGTCTTAGTTATTTTGATACTTGAATTTCATATTTGTCCCCCTTCTTGTTATATAATGGTCTCATTCAATGAACACTCTTGCTATTTCCACATTGACTCATGTTTTTATGGACATTTCTCCTACCATTTTATAGGAAACATTTCAGTGCATTCGTCATCATGAGCATGTGTTGTGATTGTGTCAATGACTTTCTTTGATTGCCACAGCCAATAGACCTACTGTACCAGTTCTCCCCCTGTATCACTAGTCTCCTGATACCAGAGGTGCACCTTACAGGCTAATTAAAATGTTAGATTGACAGGGTTTATACTTTCTTCTCTATTGTTGTTATTAAAATTGAGTATTGTATGTTGTTGAACTCTGTCCTCTGTGTTCTTCTGGACGTAACAAATGCGCTTTTCCCATGTGTATATTGTGTACTTAATTAGTTTTTTAAAAAACTGGCTATATCATACTGGCTAGTTATCAAACGCTGGTAAAGACGATTTGTTGACTGTTTCTTTTTCTCTTCTGGACGACTAACAACCTTGTCTGCGCACACAAATAAATGCGACTGTTCTTGCTTTTGTGATTTGTGCGTCAAAGTGATTGGCATGCAGTAATAAGCCCCCTTTCTATGAAGTCACACACAGAGGGAACCTTAGGACAATTTAATTTATTACTTATTAAATATAAGTGTGTATTTTACAATAACTGTAGCGATGTAGAAGTTAAGTATGTATGTGAACAAAGTGTCTTTATTTCAAAGTAGGTTACGTCGGTGTTCGATTGTGCTTTTATTCTGAAGAACCGACCCGGAAGTGCACTCGTCGTTCTGTAGGCCAGGCTGAAGTGTCTTGAGACACCCTAACATTATAAACAATAACTGTGTTTTTCTAAGTTTGTATAAAATGGCAGGGCACCTGAAAGACAAAGAAGCGTACCAAAGATTGAATTATCTGTACCAGGTAGGAAATAAACAGTGAAATAGAAGCTTATCGCTGTCTAGATGCCAACGACAGTGATCACATGGCTAACATACTAGCCACCTAGCTAACCAGGTATTTAATGGATTGACTTTATCCCTTTATAGGCTGCACATTGTGTTTTAGCTCAAAACCCGGAGAATGTAGAGCTGGCTCGTTTCTACTGCTTCACCCAGAAGACAATAGCACGACGTTTAGTTCTTAGACAGTAAGTAAATTTCTTTTTGATTTTTCTCTGGTGTGTTAGTTCTATTTTGAAGGCAGAACATGAGTTATTTTGCTCCCCATTGCGTAAAGCCCTTTAGTGTAAACCAGAAGCGTAATGTTTTCATTTCAGTGCTGCACATGTTTTCATTTCAGCAAATCATTTGGAAACATTTGATTTTTCAGAATTCACACTTGATTACATTTTTTTCTTTATTCTTACATTCAAACTTTGAAAGTTGAGCAGTGGTGGAAAAATACTCTGACCCTTTACTGAGGTGAAAGCAGAAACACTGATCAGTGATATTCCATTACAAGTTAAAATCCTGAATGAAAAAGGTTCCTTTTGTAAAGGTACCATCCTACAGACTATGTTAAGTTTATAGTATATTTTTTGATTTTATCACAAGAACCACATAAGTGCATTTTAATGTGGTAGTCCATAAACGTGGTTAATAGCTAGTTTCCGAGACTAAATTATAGGAAAAGTATCATAATTTTTGCTTGTATCTCTGTGCATTGTTTCACTACTATAAAAGGCATATACATAGAAATGCAAACACCATCTGTTTCCTTACATTTCATCCCAACAACGATACCTGTTAATCAACGTCTCTTTTATTGCAGAGACCCATCCGTTAAAAGAACATTATGCAAGAAGTGCTGCTCATTGCTCATCCCTGGTGTAACTTCTACAACAAGACAACGAAGTGAGCCTGCATTAATAACTCATTGTATTTAGATTGTAAATGCTCTAGCACAGGGGTGTAAAACATTGTAGTTTCCCTTAAAGACCTTTTTTATTATATCGAATACCTAATCTGTCTTTTGTTGACTTTGTCCCTCAGGGAAAAAAAACAAGACTCGTTTCACTGTAGTGAGGTGTCTCAGTTGTGGGCAGACCAAGTCATTATTGAATAATCCAGATTATTGTCTGTGGGGAGACCGTCCTGAGGCTCAGCTAGAGCAACAAAAGCAGCCAGGTAACATCAACTCACTGCTGCTATGGATAAGCAATAAACAAGCTGCACTAAATCATGATTTGTGATGTGAAACCTTGTCTTTCCTTCGGGAGCCTTAAAACAGTTACAGGACTGTTCAAGTTTGCCTTTCAGATATTTCAGAATTAGAAACGGGTAGTGAATTCACATTTTTATTTTGTATTCCTTCTCATCCACAGATCAAGGCCCTACTCCTAAAAATCAGCCGAAAGACTCAGAGCCTGAAAGATCAGCATCTTCTAAACTCAGTGCAAGTACTTCCAAGACATAGCAGGAATCCCCCTCTCCCGAGTGTGAAATATAGTTTGAAGTAGAAGTATTATATGAAGGACAACTTATGTTTTTTTTTTTTTTTTAATTGGTTATTTTTTTGTTTTTGGCCTTTGTGAGATCTCTATCTGCAGCTTGTATTGAACTGTGTCATTCTAGATGCTGCCACCATGTGGCATCCGATGCCTGGTGGATTTAAAGGAAGAAGTGTTTGTGAAAGTGGATTTATTTGTCCAAAAGGAAAAACACGAGACACAATCATAATTTTATTGAAACCAGCTGACAAGAATAGAACAAGCAAATGATTTTTTAAATCTCAAATATCTTATTTTTTCTGTACAGGCCTGAATTACTGAAAGTAAATATCTCTTGACCAATGAACTTTTGTTATCATGTACTTTCATAAACGGTTGATTTATATATTAAAATAAAAAGAAAGGAAAAAATTAAGTTTCTTTCACTTTTTCTTCTTTTCTCCTTTGTCCCCCTTTGGTACCCTGAATCGTGTCTTCTGACCATATAGGAAATTCTTGGCGAAAATTCGTGGAATATGGCCCATGTACAAGAAAAGAGCCAGGATCATACCTAGGAAACAAACATTCACTGTAACCAAAGAGTTCATGTATGTATTATATTAGGCACATATATTTATTTTATTGCGGCCTACCTGTGATGGAGCCCAGCCAGTAGACCACTGCATATTCTGTTAAGGTAAATCCTGGACAGTGGAAGGTGAGGCCGTAGGCTAAGGATGGGTTCACGTAAGCTGAGGTGTAGCCTCTGGCTGTAAAGTGAAGAATAAAATTCATGTTAGATACATGCCCTTTGGTACTGAGACATTTGTAAATAAGTGGGAGCAGACACAAAAATCTATAAAATACATTTTTGTTGTCCTTTGTATAAAACTTAAATAGGGAAAATTGTGAATGAAGTTTCCAAGTTATTGTACAGTTTCTTTGTCATTTGCAAAATGTTGTTTTCCTGATTATTTCAAGGCAGGTCATCTCTCTGTGGGTCAGTGTAGTTGATGAGTGTGTGTGTCCCAGTACAACGAAGGTCACACACAGATATGCTGGAATCCTGAGTTCAGGGCAAGATCCAATGATGTCATGTGCTCCGAGAATAGACCATGTGACCTTGGTTAGCAACGGTAACCATAGCTACTTGATTAAAATATGACATCCTAAGTTGAACATGCAGTTAACTGGTGTGTAGGGTTAAAAATGTAGATGGGCAGAGAAAATTCAGATTTGATTGACATTGCGCTGTATTCACACACGTGTTGTTGATTCTCCTCAATTGAGTTACAATAAATGTTCTTGCTTGGGGCATCCTGGTTTTTTAAAGGCTTCTTCTCTTAGGGTTTAGAGGGTCTCCTTGATTTGCATCACACAAATTAAAGAAATGTATAAAGCGGTAAATGAAACTGCCAAATAGCATCCAGGGACCTTAGTATTTAATGTATTCAAACAAGTGCAACAACTAGTGATTATAAGTTTGTGCTTAGAGCAGAACACATTTAAGTACCTGATCATGGATGTCAAAAGAGATCATTGACAAAGGTTGATAATTTTGTCTTATAAACAAATTGTATTCTTAAGCCAAAATCATGAACGGATGCAGCAACTGTATCAACTAAGGAAACGAAAAGTTTGCAGTTTCAGGCTATCATGAAACATAAAAAGTCACCTGGGTTTTTATTTGCACTCATGATAAAGTAGGGGCCAGTTTCACCACAAACCTACCTGCATGAGACAGGAATGTGAGAAGGACAGCGATCAGTGGCACCTGGATCAGAGCAGATCTACGTCTCAGGCTTAGGTAGACCAGGTGAAGAATGAATGCACAGACACACTCGGTGAAAAATCCCTGCAGCAAAGAGGCCAGCAGCGACGTGCTGCACTCTTTTGCCATCAGGTTTTTGATCATGTGCATGTCCGTCAGCTCCAGGCTCCAGTAGAACGCAGCTGCCATGAACGCCAGGTGGGCCCCAAGAAACTGGGCTGTGACAGTGAGGAGAGCGTGCAGGGTGGTGGCCTCGAGCTGCAGGAACTTCAGCACAGCCATGTTGGGATTCCCCGATGCACCGCCACAGATCACACCCTGGGTCAGCAGCACCACAAACAGAATGGTCAAAGTCACATCGGGACCCAGGCCCCCAGCCCACTCGCCCACCTCCACGATGGTCTGGACCTCCAGCCGACAGGCCACCAGCATGAAAGAGGAGGCAAACTCCAAAATGAAGCTAAACCGTGGCCATTTTCTAAGGAGAGCGCGGACCGTGGCTGCAAAAATCACACATGCCAGGAAGTATCCGAGAGATGCGTTGAGTCCAGACATGGCTCAGAGCAGATGTGACCCCCTAGCTGTTTCCTTTCAGAGAGAACCTGAATGGGAGTGTTTCGCTTGATGTCTTTCTGTTTGACAACGTGGCACATGGAGAGACACATTTCTTATCAGAGACACGTCAGGGTTTTTTTTTTAAACACCTGCCAAAGTATACACGTGGGTCCTTTGCAAGGTCAGGGCAGAAATCTGGCCCTCAACTTGTGGTCACTTATAATTAGATCAAAGATTTACTTTGTATAAAAGACTATGGATAATGCAGATCTTTTTATTCACTTTAAGAGTAAATGGTCGAAGAATAGTGTTTCAAATTGCCCACAAATATTTTATTTACTTAATTTCGAGATGGTAATTCAGTCTCAGTGTTATGATAAATCATAGTAAGAAAAGCTGTGAACAAATCATAATGTTTGTGTCCAACACATTTAAATCACATAGTAATATAGACTGTATTGTATGTGCAAGAATGATATTTCATGGTAAGTGGAGTTTTTTGTAGTGACCATTATATTTTGCAATTTTAAAAATTACTATTTAACCATAAAATGCTATTTTCTAATAAGCTTACTGTTTAAATTGATTGTTTATTTTTTCAAGAAGACATCATTTAATCTCTGACGACACCCCAGAGTAAAGGAGGAACAACAGAAATGTTTGGCTCGGTCTGTGTGTGCTGCCTACTGCCCAAAAAGAATCCAAATAAGAAACATTCCAAAGCTCTGATGACACAAATTCTGCAAGTGTATGGCAGAGATTTAGAAGCCACCACCTACAGAGGCGCCTTGAACAGCACATGGACAAGGTGTAGGCTCAAGTTTGGAGCCAGACAAGTGCTGAGCAGCAAGCATCCTGTGTTAAATGACACCAATGCACCAGCAGCTCATGACGTCCTCGTAAATGCTGAGATGGAACTGAAAAGGAGACCGTTAAACTCTGAGATCTGTGTGTCTGTAGGTTAAGACTTTTGCATTACACTAACCACTGCTTTTGCAATTCACACTCTATTAAATATCTTTAAATTACATTGTATGCAAGTTTTTTTTTCTTCCTTAAAATGTGTTTAGAGCACATGCCATTATTTAAAATACAAACTGTAATTGACAAGGAGAAAGAATTTTGCTGTCTCCAGGTTTCAGCCTAATGGTCATATACATACCATAATCTAACATAATTATTCACAAAGTTGGCTGGAGGGGAAATATAGTAATGTCCTTATATTGCACAAATTATGCTAATGATGATTGAGGTTGAGGGTGAGGTTGCAAGACTGCAATATGGTAATATGAACACAAAAAACGTTTAGTTACAAATTTGAAAGATTATTATCAGGCTTTTTTTGCCTTTATTTATGTAAGACAGTAGACAGGAAAGGGAGAAATAGTATGGGTATGACATGCAGAAATGGGTGGCCTTAACCAATTAGCTATCAGGTTGCCCCATAGTTTTCGAACATTTTTAAGAAGTTTTTTTTCAGGACATTGTAAAATTCACTAAATATTAAGATCCTTGATATAAGCATGATTTGATATGTAATTATGCCCTTATAATATGCTTACTACATTACTATGCGATAATATGACTGTGTAAGTGTTAATATAGCATCATAAACATATTAATGTCATATAATGAGAAATTCATAAGAACTTTTGTTTTCAAAGCCTGTGTGGCCATCTTGGTCTTTGAAAGGGACCACTATCCTATCTTTATTCATGATTGATTGTTAGACCTAGTGAATGACATTACATTTGGCTGCTAGGAGTCACATGTTAATTAAGTTGAATAATAAGAATAATAAACTATATAATTGATAAAAGCTCAAATTATATTTTTGCTTTGCTTATAACCACTCAAATATTAAAATAAGCATATAATAGTGTTATTAAACATCTTATAAGGACTTATTAGAAATCGACTATGCTTATTACATATATTTTAATATAGACTGACTCCGTATACTTTAATAATAGAGCAGTCCGCATAATGAGCGCTTTTACTTTTGATGCTTTAAGTACATTTTGTTGATATCAGTTCTGTGCTTTTACTTGAGTATTTCTGCTCTTAATTCAGTACAGGGTATGAGTGCTGCGTGTCCACATCTGGTAAAGAAACTGCAAGCTTTAAATTGGATGAATGCTCTTTTTGTGCGACTTGCGGCGGAAGTTGTGAAACGTCGACGTCCCCGTAATGTGTGTGTGGTGAGGACGCGTCCATGTGTGTGTGTGTGCGCGCGCGCGTGCGTGTCGGAGCAGTGGAGTGATGGCAGTGGAGGAAGACCCGACGCTCAGTGAGGAGTGAGAAACTTGTCGGGGATGGCGGACAAACCTCTGACTCTGTTCGTGAAGCTGTTCGCTGCGGGGTTCTACGGTCTGAGCTCGTTCCTCATCGTCGTGGTGAACAAAAGCGTCCTCACCAACTACGGGTAAAGGGCTTTTCTTTCCTCTCTTGCGGAGCCCGTAGCGGTTCTCGGGTTAAAGCTGCCATGTTAGCTAGCCTTAGCCGCTTGGAAGTTGTGTCGGCTCCGGCTGGTGTCGGAGCCAACACGGCACCGCTGAGCTGACGGTGACCCGGCGGTGCTCTCACACCGGGGACCGGAGAGCCGCTCTCGCTGCGTGTCGGAGCACAGCCGTTAACGTTGCTAATGGTTACTGAGCTAGCGTTAGCAACTCTACCTTTAGCTTGATTTAGTTTTTATTTCATTCATTTAAATAAAATATATACATTTTATTATATTTTTTGCGTATTATTATTGTATGTTTTTTGTGTCATTATTATTATTATCATTAATAATCATTTATTCATTAAGCTTGTAAGTTCCTGCACGTTAAGTTACTCAACTTCTCTGTTCTGCTCAGGTTCCCTTCTTCAATATGTGTCGGAATTGGACAAGTGAGTTTGCACACATTCTTCCCCTCTTTAAACGCACATTTCTCTGGTATAAGCGGGGCTGAATTGATTTTCCTTGCGTGTGTGTGTGTGTGCAGATGTTTGCCACGGTGGTTGTGCTTTGGGTGGGCAAGGCTGCGAGGGTGATCAGCTTCCCAGACTGCGATGAGAGCATACCCCGCAAGGTGAGACCACCTGTGCATCTGTTCATTAATGTGGTTGGAGTATAAGTACCATCACCTGTGGGGGGGGTGTATTGTTACCTGTAAAAAGTTATTATTCTAATTTTAACAATAAAACTAGACTTTATTTGTATAGCACCTCTCTTAAAGAAATGCAGAGTTTTAACAGACATGAAATAGGCATCATAAACAAAGTACTAGTTTCTGTTTATCAAAAAGACTTACAGAAGTGATTGATATAAACTACTAATATAATAATAATATGATGGCATAACAATGCAAATGCAGCTTGTGTAAGACAGCATTTCATTATGTTCAAATGTCAAATGCAAGAAAAAACGTTTTAAGATATATTTACAAGAAGATGTAATAAATAATTTCTCTGACAGGCCTATCATCATTACTAATATCAGGCTCCTACCTACACAGCATCAACTCTGCCCTAACACATATAACTCTGTCTTATGATATGAATGCCATGTATGTATTTTTCCTGTTCATTTGACTTGTTATTCCGTTTTATTTTTTGTATGCATCCTGTGTATCGTTTCCCTCCAAATTAGTCTTAGTTGTCCTTCTTGATACGTTCTTTCAACATGTTTAAAATGTTCTTGTCTGTTATAGCATTTTTGCGTAAAAGGTGCTATGCAAATACATTTTGATAATAATAGTAAAGCAATGTCCTGGCTTTGCAGACATTTCCTCTACCTCTTCTTTATGTGGGAAATCAAATCACTGGTCTGTTTGGAACCAAACGGTTGAAGTAAGTTCTCATCTCTAAACTATTCAGGCTCAATCAGCCCATACAATTGTTATCACCAGAAGCTATTCTGAGCATGGCTGTTGGTGTTTGGCTTGGTTAAATTTAAGTCTGATAATTCTTTCTTCTTTCCCACCAGTCTGCCGATGTTTACTGTCCTCAGGAGGTTCTCCATCTTATTTACAATGCTGGCTGAGGGATTTCTGCTCAAGTGAGTTTTCACATGACTGATAATAATAACCCACTTTTCTTGTATTCAGTATGACACAGTTACAGTAGAAGCCAAGCTTTGCTCTTTGTACTGCATTGGTGGCTTTTATTTGCAGCTCAGTGCAGTCGGATTGAATTTCATTGCCTCTTTGACCTTTCGGCAGGAAGAAATTCTCCAGGCCAGTCCAACTGACAGTATTTACAATGATCCTTGGGGCGTTCATAGCCGCAAGGTAAGTTTTACTACATCCAGGTGTCCTGGTTGCTAACCACACTAGTATTGTCTTAATTACAAAGGCCTGTCCTGTCCTGATAGGTCATTAAGGAACATGTTGTATATCTGTAGTTAAAAGAGCCTTGCTAAAACAGCTAAATAATTAGTGGCAGAGTACTCATTTGCCTTTTTAACACTTTCTACTGTTTCCTTTCATGTTTGCTCATAGTGCTGACATGTCCTTCGACCTGCAAGGCTACGTGTTCATACTTCTGAATGATGTGCTGACTGCAGCCAACGGAGCCTATGTGAAGCAAAAATTAGACGCTAAGGTATGTGGCAGCACCCCATGATGAATAGTAACCATTGTTGGGTAGATGCTGGTTTTGGCATTGAGCTGATCTGGTGAATCTAGAGAACCCCTGACTGTCCTTAAAGGAACTCAGTGTACACGAACACTTAAGAGTCGGTTCTTGTTACTTTCCAGACCACTGAATTGATTATCTCTGTTTAAATTTATTTTGTAGAGCCAGTATTGTCAATTCTGCAAGGTTAATCATTGTTGTACTTTAATAAATTAACTCTAGTTATTTATTTTACACATTCAGGTCACAGCAATGATAGTTGCTTTTTGCTTTAGTTCCATTTTTTATATCACTTCGAAGTTTGAGTGTTACAGCAGAGGCAGAGCTAGATACAGATTTAGTGTCTTCTGTCTGTAGAGCAGAATCTTACAATACTGAGTTAGAAAGAGAGGAGAGTGTGTATGCATGCACCAAGGAGAAATATTCAGGGAGTGAAAGATGGAGCCGTGGGAAACTGAATTAGACAAATGCAAACAAGTCGTAGCGCAGAGGGCTGGACATGCATGACATCTATATGCTAGTTAATGAGGAATGCACCGAAAGAATTGTGAATAACTGTCTCTGTTCTGGTTCTGCTTCGTTTTCATGTTCCTGGCTGCTCCCTACCCATCTGTTTCCATGCACACAGGAGTTGGGGAAATATGGATTATTGTATTATAATGCCTTATTTATGATAATTCCTACTTTACTGTTGGCTCATGTGACCGGAGATATGCAAAAGGTAAGCACATCGCCATCTGTGGCGGGTTTATGGGTCTGATTTGTAAGGAAAAAAACAACAACTTGGTAAACAGATTTAATGAGTTTAATATAAGCATTTTCACATTTGCTGAGCCATCAACTTAAGTGTTTGTAATATGTTTATGACCTTAATAGTGATTATTGCGAGTTGCTGTAAGGTTTAAAAAAAAATTGAAATGAGTGTATTTATGTGTGAGCATGGGTGTGTGCTGTAAATATGAGCTGTCCCTTTGCTGGTCAGTCTTGGCAGAGACCTTCTGGTTTGCCCAGCTGGGGCCCTTCAGCCAGAAAGGCACAAAGCTGCTATTATGCACCTAGTAGAGTTATTACAGCAGCGCCTACTACTTCCCTTGACTAAATAACCACAGCAGAGATACACACTACTGCCTTTTTCAAACTATCAGAAACTTAGCATTGAGTATGTGAGTATATCAGTGTTAGTTCTTTATGAGACGATATGATATGACATGTCATATGTCATGATTATCCTGACCAAAATAGTAACAATTGACAAAATGTGCTCAGCAACTGCTCAGTGCTTCCTTTGAGTTAGGTAGAGAATTTTTTTTCTCCCACAAGATGTTGGATTAGAAAATACCATATGCAGTGACTGAAATTATTAATACACAAATTGATTTAATGCATAAGTGATTATCAATCTCGCTGTAGATTTTGTGAACTTTTTCTGTTTATTAAGTTGTTTTTCTGTTGTCAGGCCATGGAATATGACGGTTGGTCGGATGTGTTTTTCCTCACCCAGTTCATCCTCTCCTGTATCATGGGGTAAGATACAAGCCAAAGCTTGTGTGTGACATGCATACAAGGTTGTGTTTTGTGTGGGAATTTGAACATTGGGATTAAGTCATATTTCTGTGGTAACGTATCAGAGGCTGACATCTAAATTCTAAGCTTGTGCTTGTCTGACTGCGAAACTTACAACAATCCTTTGTGTAAAATGTTGCATTAACATTGTGAAATCAGATCAAAGTGTTGAGTCATTAGTAATATGATGCCATGGTGGTTTGGCAGGTTTATTCTGATGTATTCCACAGTGCTCTGTACACAATACAACTCTGCATTAACGACAACCATCGTGGGCTGCATCAAGGTAAGTGACATATCAAGCCAAGTTTATTTGTATATCCCAGAATCACAAATCATACTCTCCTCATAGGGTTTCACGGTTTATACAGAAAACTTTCCACAGGGTTTGTGGAAAGTAAAAGTTAAATAAACTATAACATGAACATCTCAGAATTTTCTCCATTTTGCAGAATGTCCTGGTGACATATATTGGGATGGTGTTCAGTGGAGACTACATTTTCTCTTGGACTAACTTTATAGGTTTAAACATAAGGTAAGAAACAACAGTTTTTTTCAACATCAGCTTGTCTTGTTTAAAATATGATATCCTTATTTGGACATGCACTTAACCATTGTGTCAATAGTAGGATTAAATACCTGGGTAGTCAAACTTAAAAACTTCATTCATGTCATTCTACAATATTCATGCTTAAGACACTCCCTGAAGGAATTCTTCTTTCAGGGTGTTAAGTGTCTCCTTGATTTCCGTTACGACAGATATTAAGATTTGTTAAATACACTCAGGGTAAGCCCAAGTAGTTTTGTGTACAACTTTCCCAGAACACGACTTTATACCTAGCAGCAACATGCAGGAACAAAAAAAAAAATAGCCAAAATGGAAGCTCCAATAACTGCAGTTCTTTATATGTCCACTGGCTCAAAAAAGCAAGTTATTCCACATAGACCACAAACAGTTGGGTCTCTAAAGATGATCTGATGACAACTTGTCTGTTTAAATTTGATTTGCTTAAAGTTATGCATGAATAAGGGTGTGTCAGCTTTGACTGACGGGTAGCACTCAAAGCTACCTGTCTGCCCTGCTTCATCTCAGCTAATTTGATTCTCCCAATCTGATCCAAACACGATCACTTCTGGTTCAAGAAAAATAGATGTTGTTCAAAATGCTAAACTCTAAGCTTCAAAGCAGGAGTCCACAAACCAGTGGGTGACCTCACGGTGGCTACATCCATTATTTTTGTAGTGTATGCTTCTCAAGAATGTGGCATTCCAACATGTAAATTTAGCATTGTATGGTCATGAAACAGATTGAGTCAATTACATAAAAACATATGAGGAAATGTAAAATTCTATATTATTATTGTTTTTTATGTATTTATACCTGTTTTAAACCTATACACATTCATGGAAAAGGGTAGTGCTAGTGGCATTTGGAATGTGCTGCAATGAAAGCTAAAACAATAACTTTATAACAAAGAAAATACATTGAAGGTAGTCTTATTTTCATAAATAGTTTCTTGACAAAGTAAATGCATCACAAAATCACAGTAGTCCGTAATTTAGTTTATGTATACAATATGGAATAAGGAACTGTGGGCAGTAAATTATATTGCTTGTATTCTTTAGGATTAACCCAAAAATGTTCCAGTCTTTTTTCTTATCTCTTTTTGTATGTTGTCAGCTACTTGTTGCACCTTACTACAGCCAACAGGCCTTTTGCAACGGAAGACATTTTGACCTGTCACAGCAAGAACAGCTGTCACACAGCTGTTGTGGCTTATAGGGACATTCAACAAATCATAGCCATGTTATTAGTAAAATTGTGTTTTCCTACTAGGACAACTTGTGCTGTAAAGGAGACTTCCAGTGTCAATCAGTGGAACTGCCTGAATCAGTTGGAAATTTGCAGGAATGTGTATCTTGCGTGATCTCATGCATTTGTGTCCTCATGCACGTGATAAACAAAACAAGGGCTCAGTTGTAAAAACATTTGTTTGCCCACTAATGCTACCAGTGGCTACAGCACAAACTCCACAGGCTGCTTTTTAACAAGCACATGAAAAAGAACTGGATTCAAGAAATGTCACAAAAAAACACTGTGAGATGTGTTTTAATTATTGATGCTGGAGGACCTTTTTTTCATTACATGTCTTGGATTCCAGTTTCATTTGTTCATATTTTGCCTATTAGGCTTGAGTAGCTTGTTCACGAACATATTGTGTCTACTCACACTGGTAACTTTCCGTGAATTCCTGCCTGACATCTGTTTCCAGCGCAAAAAGGTCTACATATTGCTGACTTTAATGTGTCACACAGCTGCAGGAATTCGTATGTGCATGTTGAAGCTTGTTTGGGAAAAAATGGCCAAATTTTGCGACTGGTGATGTGTTGCAACATTTTAACCTGTGCACAAACAATGTCTATGTCCCATAATGCAATGCAAGATTTTAAAGATGTGAAAATTGCAACTTCTGGGGGTAACATAAAATGATAAGAATCGGAGAGTGTCCACTATCCTAATTTGCTGTTCACTGTTAAGTAATCCATTTACTTTCTCTTATGTCACGAAGGGTGAGTGATGTTGGACACAATTAATAACAGGAGTTCCAAAATGTATCCTTAGAGATTTTAATGTTTTTTTTTACATTGAACCAAACTTTGATAGAGAAAGCTGCAAGGTGTTTGTGCACTCTAACGCGTTGCTCTGTTTGTTGTTGCAGTATTGCAGCCAGCCTGGTGTACTCCTACATCACCCTCACAGAGGAGCAGTCCAGCAAAACGAGTGAAATCGCCAAGTTGGACATCAAGGGCAAGGTTGTTGTATGACAGAGACACTGGATTTTTTAAATGCTGATGAACAGGGAAACTCTGTTTTTATAGTACATCTTTTATCTATGGAGCATTTCAGCAGCAAAGGGGGAGGAGTTGATGGAAATGGTGTTGTGGCAACTTCCTTTATGTGTTTATTGTTTGTGTGTGTGTGTGTGTGTGTGTGTGTGTGTGTGTGTGTGTAAATGGAAGTCCACCATCACCAGAAGCCCCATTGCTCTCCTGCTGCTGCCATGGTTACGAAACCCTCCAGAGGGATTGTGGGTTGATTTTTAAGATGGTATTTTCTTTTTAAAATATTTGTATTTTGATACTGTACTTGTGAGCATTGAGAAGAAGGGAAACATTAAACCAATAGTATTTATATAACAACATTTCCAGACATTTGGGCAAACCGAGCGTTTGATGGCAAATGTTGGGATGATGTAATGTTTCCTGAACACAGGAATGAAACAGCTGGAGTGGTTTTAAGCATGGGTGTGTGCTAGTGAGTTGTGCGAAATATTGAGTGATTTTTAAAGGCACAATCCTTATATTTGTATTGCCTTTTCCTTTTTTGCTGTTTACAAGGAATGTAACTCTGGATGCCTTCTAAGTGAGATGCACTGACAATATTATATGTGATCTGTTGTTTCAGTCTTTAATCTATTACATTTCTTTTCATTTTTTGCGCATACACTGTTATAAGCCTGTTACAGACAAATGGGAATGACAGTGATCTAACCTCATCCTTCAAACTACCAAAGTGGGTGGGGAGATGGGCTGTCAGTTCTCATCAAGGATTGTGGCTTTAAATAATGATGCTGCCTCCTTTTTTGGGAGATGAATGATGACGTTTACATTTTTTCCTCCCTCAGTATTACAGAATGTTTCTTGTGGACACTCTAAAGCTGTAACTGGTTCTCTCTCTGCAGACTTAACAAACGGTACTTACAGTTTGTTATTTGTTCAAGAGGTTCCTTTTTTGTGACAGTTTTATCGCACTTTTAACTGAGGTATCACCTGCAAAAGGGTGAAACTGAACTGCCTCTCACCTCCTGTTACATTCATCATTGAGATTGAGATTATTGTATTCGTGTGAAATTTACATTTCAGGTTGTAAAGTATTACAGTTATCTAAACTTATAATAGTCAGTTATGAGTATTGACATTTCTGTTCTTTTTTTCTTTCTTTCTTTTTTTTATTTTTTTTTTTTTACATTTTTATCTATATCATTTTATATTTATTGTATTTTAGATTAATTCATTTTGTAGGTGGAGTGGCTTGTGAATTGTTGATGCTGATCTCATCTCAAACACAATAACCATGGATTTTTAGCTGAAACAATGTATTTTTACATTAAAAAAACAAACTGATATGATGTATTGCTGTTGATTTATTGATCAGGTAAACTATCAGGGTATCATTGGATTCCAATGCTATGTGGATCAGAAATGCAGTATTTATTTTTTTGTGATCCATTACGGATGATAACAAAATATATTTATGATAAAAAGAGGAATACTGCTATTTGTAAATAAAATAAAACAAATTACCAAGTAAAGAGTGAGTGAACATCTCATTTAGATTTCTAGATTAATATATACTTAGAATCATCACCAAGGTTTGTGGTTTTTTAGTGAATGAATGAAATTTTTATTTAATTAAAATTAAAAATTAAATAAATTACATTTTATCTCACATTATGTGATTGCTAATGGTATTGAGTTCCACAAAGACGCTGCTCTGTACATCACTGTACACCTCATTGGAGTTCTCAGGAATGCAGTACATTCAAATAGGGTTCCAAGCAACCGAGCAAAAATACTCGGATCATTAAGTTACTTTTCTCTAACAGAGTCTGTAAAACTGGTCATTCTGTAATTCTGATGCAACTCAATCCAGGCTAATTGAGCACAGGTCAGCAGCCAAGGCTCAGTTTGTATTTGGTCTGATAATGAACTACCGCAGGGCAACGGCTCCCCCTTCTGTCACATCTGGCAAATCTTGACATCATGGGATTGATTTACTTTTTTTTTTTTTTTAAATCACTCATCAAATTGTGCAGCATGGCTGTGGTCAGGCTTGAATAAAAAATTGTATAACTGAACCCCACCCCTTTGATCTGGCATCAGTGTTTCAAATGCAGTGTGTAGATATATGGTAAGTAGTGTGATTCCAAGTATTTTTATTTAAAAATTATAAAATTGCAAACATGTGCACTCTGCTGTTTTCAGGCAGTTTGACTTGGTGTCTGCAGGCCCTGAATCTGCATCTGAGTGAAGTTTGGGGTTCTGCCAGTGTTTATTTTTATTCTGCCACTAAGAGTCGCCAAAGTCCACAATGTGCAAATCCTACATACTGAGGATTTAATAACAGCTCTTAAGTATTTTTGGCCATTTTATGTGCATATAACATACAGTAGAAATAAAACATGTAGGGGAATGACCACTCTACATTCTGAGTACCGTAGCTAAAAAAGGCTGATTCCTCCTCAATAAGTGGACTCAAACAGACATAGAGTTATAAGTCAACATTTGAACCGGTTTTCATCTAAATCCACAAAGTACAGAGGTAAAGAGTTCAACATGTGCTACTGTCATACTACAAACTGCACCGTAACAAAGTTGGAATCTGAGTCCATATTAACAAATACAATAAAAATATGTAAATAAAAAAGGTCAAAATTGAGAGAGAACAACTTTAATACAAAAAAATATACATGTCAAAACATCTCTGATACAAACCCACTACCATTAGGAGCTTCAGGCAAGTCTACTTACAGTCAGTGTTAAACACTAATCACTACATCACAAACATAATTTCCAAAAATGAAGGTAAAACCATCAAATAAAATATTATGAATATTCATATGCAACATTAATGTAGCACTGACCGTGCTAAAGGTAAAGAAATGATAAACAATGGGTGCAGATGAAACAACTTATATAATTGCATTGTCTTTGCCAGTAGCACTGTGACCCTGAAAGGGCACATTTAAAGCACCTTCATCAGTCCATTTTTTTATTTTTTAAACTTTGGTTATACAGACATGTGGCCATCTCCCAGTAGAAGAACAACAAAACTCCATTAAAAACACCAATAGAGTTTCATTTAAGCAGTTAAAAATGTAGCAGTCGTCATGGGGGGAGGGGTTTCTTAGGGTTATTGCAACATGTAAGAAATATATAAATGACCACAGATCATCTCTGATCAATATTAACAAAGATATTCAAATTACTACTTAAAAAAACACAACACCTGAGAACTGTACTGCAAATCAACAATTAGTGTGAGTAAATAATAACTGAGTAATTTGTCTACAAATTGTAATTCTAGCTGCATGATATCCCCCCACAGCCGGATCATAATATTTGAATACATTGAGACTGACATCTAGTAAGTTGACGAATTTCAAACCAAATCAGAACATGCTTCATGTCAACCTACTGACCAATGCTTGTGTAAGTCCGTAAAATCCTACACCAATATAAGAGCCAATGTGATTTCCCCCTGCAACTCGTAAAGTGAAAGCGCCAAATGCAGAGGTGTTATTTATCTTCTTATCCTTATTAATATTCCCCAAAAAGTTTGCCTCCATGCTAGCCCCGGATCAACGCCACAACATGATCCACTAGATTATTATTATTATTACAACCATTAAATAAACTAAACAAACCTAATATTGTACTTCGTGGCAAAAGTGTGTTCTTCAAGTACAAACTGATGAAAGTGGTAATAAATCCAAGTCTCTACTGTTTGAACGATAGACTCAAAACTCTGCAACCTGCTGCACAACAATCTCATAACAGCATTTACAGACCAATCCTTTTTAAAATACTATCAAACCACTGGTGCAAGAGGATTTCGGGCAGTACTATTGTATACCAACTAGTGAAAGCGTAGCACAGCAGAATCAGCGAAAAAGAACTTAAGATAGTGCAAGCTTTCACTTAAAAAAACAAAACACAGCCCCATAGAAGCATCTAAAGTAAGAAAGAAAAGTAAGAAAAGCAGGAACAACTTGTGACACTAGATTAACCTGCTTATGTGGTTGGCGAAGAAGTAAGGACCGGATACTCTACACAAATTCAGCTTATTGGAAAAACCCCAACTCAGGTGAGTTGAGTTGAGCAGGTATCATGTAGTGACAAGGGGCTAAACTGTGTGAAGGCCGACAGGAATGACAAATATGTTCAATCTCCACCAAAACAAGAAGGACCAGATAAGATTGCTAGCAGATGTTTTTCTACTGCTTGAAGAAAGTGAAAAAGTGCAGTGCTACGGTGTTGCTGATTCTGCATGTTAAAAAAAAGGTTCTAAATGTTTTTTTTTTCCTATAAAAGGCACCATACTGCAATCTTGGTAAAGCGAATCCTCCAGGTAATAGTGCATCGCACAGGCACCAACCTCAGGCACACTAGGTGAAAGGTGAGGCAACACTCCCATTCATGTCTGCAAATCTCAGCAGGGAAACACAGCTTTGTTTCTTACCCCTTTCTGTGTCCTTTCATTATTTCCAAAGGCACAAAAACAGCCCAACTATTCATCTCATAGCTAACAAGACAGCAGAGAGGGAAAGAGTAAAGAGAAAGACTGACTATTTGTTAATAATTTAACAATCCAGCAGCTGTGTTCCAGTGTCACAGTGTGCCCAGGTTCTCGGCCATGTAACAGAGGCTGTAGAAGTTGCAGCCGATGCAGCACAGGTTGCAGAGAGAGGACAGTAGTCTGTACAGCCACAGGCGACTGCTGAGGTGTCTGTACTTGACATCTGTCTCAGACAGCTTGGCGTAAGCCTCCCTGTTTGACGACAAGCCGATATCCTGACCCAGCCCGCACGCCTGCTCGATGAGGTGCATGTCCGCCATGATTTCTGAGGTCATCTGGCCAAACCACTGAGCGTTGACAGCTGCGACTGTCACCGACACAAAGAAGATGAAGATCTGTAGGGAGGGGGTAAAGGAGAGGTTAAAGAATTCTCTGCAAATATGTTAAATAATAACAACTTATGTGATGTGGAACACATTACATGCCTGGAACGCTTCTTTGTCATCCAGCAGGTCACTAGGATGATAGACTGCGTAGATCGTGAGGTTGAAAAAGGCACAAGCGGAGCCCAAGTGCAGGTAGAATGGGACAAGACGACTTTGAATAAACCCATATGTGTGTCTGTTTAAATGGTTGTCCATCACAAAGCCTGTGCACAAATCACAACACATAACAGCTCATTAGACTGAAATACATTGATATAAATATATATACATATGATTGATATTAATCATTTACTATTTTAAACACATACAGCAATCACAGTGCTTGATACAAGCTCTACCTCACCTCTATTGTTTTAAGTTATTTATTCAAGAAGAACGATGATTGGGTCTTGATGTGAATGTAAAGCTGACTAAAAACAACACTGGTTACAGATAAAAGTAGGTGAGTGTGTTTTTGTGTGAATGTGTGTGTGTGTGTGTGTGGTACCAACTTGAAATAAATGTGACCCATATCTGCATCCCCCAGTAGGTGGACAGCAGTACCAGCTGCAGCAGCTTAACAGTGAAGGTGGGCTCCTGGTCAGTGGACATGCTTCCTCCTCCACCTCTCTCTTATCCAGCCTGGACTCCTTTTTTAGTCTCCAAAACCGCACCGTCAAGAAAGACCAGTAATGCCACGGTCTCGTCTTTTTAGTTCAGGGGGCACTCAATGCTCCAGAGGCTCTGTAAACAAATAAACATGAGATTGTAAGCAACAAAACAAGTGCATGTAGGATTGCTGGTGTACAAACAAAACTTTGTACTGTGAACACATCCACACCTCCTACACACATATCTTTGCGGGGATGAGGACCTGTGGCATGTGTGAAGTACTTGAACGTCACACTTGGCTAAATGTACACCTTGGTAGATGTTAAAATCTCCTATTAGAATAGTACTCGAGTAAGTTACTTCTTAAGTAGTGTACTTAAGTACAAAAAAATACAAAAGTAATTTTTCTGATGTGAATGCATAAGCAAGTATTGAAAGTAAAAGTAAATACGGTTAGTAAAAAAAAGCTAACAGAATCGTAAGAATTAATAATAATAATAATAATTCTAAGTGTTGCATCAAATTGCACTTGGGTAAACTGAATATTGAACCAGAATTCCAAACTATGTGAGGTTATACAATTAGTCATTGTCAATCTGTTTATGTCAAATTTATATTTAGTAATAAGTAATCAAATTGCTTAAGGGGAAATGTAGCTGATTAAAAAGAGAGTTAATAGAAGTATAAAAAAGAAGTAAATACTTCCATCTTAAGGAAGTATTATCACGTCATTACATTACAATATTGACAGGAACAGCCTGTCCAGCTTCCCATAGGAAAACATAGGAGGAACTTTTGGAAGTTTGCAGGAGATCAATATCAAGAACATGTTACATGTATCTAAATAAAATAAATGTGAACAATATGTCCCATAGGCAATTATACATTTACACCATTGTTGCATAAAAAGTCTATCCAAACCCACACCCATGAAACCGCACCACATGTTAAAGTTTAACGCGTATTAATCCTACTGTGTGGGACACGGCGTGCCCGCGTCTATATGATGGGAACCGAACCGACGCGTTGTTGTCAAGGTAACGGGCTTTGCGGCGTTGACCTTGCGTTCCTCGATCAGGAAATCAAAATTGCACAAACGCACCTCCCGTTAATGCTTATTAATTACGTTCCCCCGCGCGGCTAACTTTAGCTGTTAAAGGTGTTAACTGAAGTCTGCGGGCTGCAAACAGGCAGCAGCTCAATGATTCACCGACCGAATGACGGACGGAAACAGCTCAAAGTCACCTTAACAAAACTATTCTGGTTAAAGTTACCGCCGAGCGGTTAGCTAACCTCAGTAAGCTAGCTCCACTAACACGTTAGTACTGTACCATGTTCTCCAAAGCGACTGACCGACATCTTTATATTCAAAAGCGAACACAAACACTAACTTTACTTTTTTTAAAACTCTGGGTGCAGCCTTTACCTCTCTCTAAGCAGACGTCTCCGGGGCTCTGCCGCCGACCCTGCCGCCTGCTGTTAGCCGTCACAAGCCTCGCTCCCGGCGGGGAAGAAGGCGGAACCGGGTCCGTGAGTTACAAAGTGCTGTAAATGCTGCAGACGCAAACGCTTCCAGGTAACACGAGAAGGTTATATTTGCGGTATCTGCGAATCTACACGACACACCCACTTCACCGCACGACGGCCCCCCCCTCCCCCGGAGCGTCAACGTGAACCACCTCCTGACCCCTGATCCTTCAGCCACGGCACGGATCCGGTGTCTATAGCTCGCACTCAAGTCATCAGATCATTGAACGGGTTCATGCTACGAAATATGTCTTGGTTGCACATTACATGACTGATAAGAAACAGCAACTTCACATGACAAGATCTCGCAGCGAGCCGAGTCTGTCGCGAGACTTGGAGGCCCCGCCCCACAACAAATCACAACCACATTGCATCTCACTGCATTGAGCTTGCTAGTGAAGTTTCAATATGCAGTTTTCAATAATAAATTTGTCACTTTCCAGAGTAAATATTAGTGGTAATCGTAATAGTATTCTATAATGATTAAATAAAAAACAAATTAATGACAAATATTGAGCAAAAATGCATAGTCAGGCTCCAACTTGTCCGTTGTAACAATTTGCTGCATCACTTACATTTATACCATTATGAGTTAAATATCATTTGGGTTTTGTCAACTATTTGGTGAGCAAAACAAGCATCTGTGAATCTGTGAATATTTTTTTCAATATATTCTGACAATTTATTTTTAATATTATTAATTAATTTAAATTAATACAAAAAGTGAGTGCACTATTTGAAGATAACCACTATTAATGGTCCTTATGTAATTCTGTGAGATGAAAGTATGACAGCCAAGAGGTCAAGTAAACTTCAAACTATATTTAAAAAAAACAAAAAAACAAAAAAAAACAGGAGAATGACGTTCATCGTTATTCTTTTTTATTATTTCATCCAATTTGTGTCAAAATGTACAGCCCAGAGGATCTTTTTTGGATATCAAAATAGTATCTCAAAATGTCACTGACATTATCCACAAAAACTATGTATTTCAATACATTTATGTTGCTAATTAGAAGGTCATGTTTCCAATGTGTATGGCACTTGGGGAATGATCAGTAAGGCTGGCATCTTTATAAAATATGTAAATTAGCAAAGGGACTGCAGTGCACACTCAATAAGCTTTGAACATAAAAAAGATGTCCAACATATGCATAATTTAAAAATGAAGGGAAAAAAGACATTTTTGGTGCAAAATGCTCTCAAGTTACATATAATGGTTTGATTCAAGCAACAAACATAAAAAGAGGGGAAAAAGAATACATTCATGATGTAAAAGTGTTACAGCACTTGTGTTTCTGCTTCACATTGATAGAAGAACTCTAAAGACACATTTATAGTGCCAACAATTATTTTTAAAAAGTATTTTAGCTTCTGATAGTGGGTGAAAAGCTTAATTTTACCTCACTGAGATGTATGTCTGTGTAAATCTTTATCTTTTCACAGAAAACAAAATCTGTAGCTATCACCAAGTGTGAGCTACAGAGGCGGACACCAGTGTCCCAGTGGATCTGTGACACAAGGGTCAAAGGTCAGGGAGCAGTCCTGTCCTGAAGGTCAGTGTCGGGCAGATTTACAGATTTTGTTGTAAACTTCTGGGAAGGCCTCCTTACAGCCGAGTTCCTGTCTCAGTCTGTGGTACAGCTGGCCATCGAACATCTCCCAAAACTCTTCACGGTCCATGTACACATCTGCATACAGCATCTGGAACCTGCAGGAGGCCAACGGACAGTGTCCATGTCAGTAACTGTAAGAGGGGACGCCATCTTAATGTGAATGTTTTAATATTTTATATGCTAAATGATAAGAACACCATCGGGAACAATTCGTCCTATTGACTTTTAGCACCAGGAAACACATTTAAGGTTCAGTGACAAATCAATATTGACATGATGAGAAAGTCTAAACTTGTTTAAATACTGTTTTTAAAGACTCATTAGGTCTTTGTAAAAGTACATTTGTGTGTGTGTGTGTGTGTGTGTGTATATATATATAAAAATATCTTTTTTTGGCTTCAAACTATTTATTCTACCTAGAATGCAAAACTAGTTGATAGCAGGTGTGTTTACATTTTTAAATCCTTTAAAAAAATAGCTATCTGGTATCAGTTTTGGCATTTACCTATAAAAAATATTTCTGAGCACAGTAACTTACATCATTTGAGACTTACCCATGCACATCCCTTACAAACTTCTCCAGCTGACGTGTCGACGCTTTAGCCTCAAAGTGTTTGACTCTGGGCTCACCGTACGCCCCTATATCAACGTACAACTCCTCCTCTTGACCTTTGGGGTGAACCATCCCTCTGCCTGGTGGCAGCAGGAATGGGCACAGCCACAGAGGGTAAACCTGAAATAACCAACAAGCCGTTGAATGAATGAATGAGTTCAGGAGTTATTAGCGGAGGCAGGAAGTACAGTATTAGATGGATTTCTTACATCGATGTCCTGGTGAAAGCGTGTGATGGCAGCCTGCAGATGCTTCATGGGTATGAGCATGTCCTGGACCACGTGGTGCTGCTCGTAAAGACGTCTGATGGTTTCTCCCTGGGTGAGCTTCAACAGGGAGATCTTCGGTGGAACCATCCAGCCGAAAAGCCAGCGGAACACCGGGTTGTTTCCAAAGGGGATGATATCCTGGAGAAGATACACGGTTATGTGTTAAAATTTTCAAGGATGGTGCTGAAGTTGTGGAACATTAATGGATTTTCTCTGTTTTAAAAAACTAAAAGTCTGATATCTTTGGGATTTGGAGTGTGTATTTGGACCTCAAGTTTTTTTTTATTATTAGAACTTTATTTTCTTTCCAGATGGGGGGCACCACAGTGACAGACACTTTAACCAGGGTTAATAACAATGAACAAACATTTATAAAAAATGAGCATACACTAATATCAATCAAGGGAGCTACAAATTGCGTCTTGTATGCATATTGTGTTGGAAAGTCCAGATATGACTTCTTCAGCACAAAGGATTTTCTTTTATTATTTAATATCAAATATTACAATTATATGACTCATATGAACACGTTTGTTGCTTTGTATTGGCTTTGATTTTAAATAATGTTAAATTTCTTAGGAGAGCAGAATTTGTCTTGCTTCAACGTGAGCTTCATGCACAACTGATATTTAACACAAATCCACTTGCACTCCTCTTATATTCCACCAGAGGGACCTTCCAATTCACCAACCATCACTTTCTCATGTCACGATGTCCAACACATCAAGGATTTCCATCACGCGTTTCCGTTTAACGATTTAATCACAGCAATCTATCAGCTCTATTTCTGCCTGTTCATTTTCCTCTGCACTGGCTGCAAAAAGAAAACCAGAGAGCACCCAAAAGCCCAGGGGTAGCTCCTGTAGATATCTGTAAAACCAATACTATGCATAATTCATCACAGCATTTACTGTTACAGCAAACAAAGGACGCCAAGCCTTTCTCACTAATAGCTAATGGTGTGCATGTGTGTTTCCGTATGCGTGTGTACACATGTGTGTGTATTAGAGAGTAATAAAGAGAAGTGGGCAAGTAGTGGGTAACTGTAAGATGATGACGAGGTAAAATATAGAAGAGATATACAAAGTCCTTTAAAGTAATTCTGAAGCTAATGGGCCCTGTATGTGTGAGTATGTCCAGTACAGTAAGTACCTGAAGTTCCCAGAAGATGCTGCGAGTGTGTCTGTGGTAGTAATGTCTGAGAGGGATGTACTCTGTGCCGCTGATGTCGCCTTTTAGGTAGCCCTCCACATGTTTGAAGAACCAGGGTTTAAAGTGCAGGCCGATTCTGTTAATCTTACGTCAGAGAGAGAAAAAAAGGGATTTAAGTATGATACAAACCTGTGAAAACACATCGGCAAACACCCTCACAAGCCCGTCACCTTCTCAGGCTCTGCGTGGTCCACCATGGTTCCTGTCATGATGACTGCAGTGTCCAGAGAGTACTGGATGCCCTCCACAAACGTGTTCTGTTTGTTCTCCGATGCCTCAGCGAAGCGTTTACAGATGTTCTCCAGCCCTCTGGTTGGCTCGTAGCGCAGCCTCACCCAGGCCTTAGTGGGGACTATTTTAATCTCGGCTGCAACCAGGAACCCCAGAGTTCCGCAGGACCATGGGACGGCATGGAATAGGTCCGAATTCTCCTCCTTTGTGACAGTCACAAGAAAAATGTATGTCATATTTGAACAAAAACCAACTGTATGCAGGTCTTGTATGTCGGCTTTTGAAAACCATAGAACCTTTTTTTTTTGCTTTACTTAAATTCTGGGGCTTGTATCCTCTTTTGGGTAAATCAGCATAATAAACATTTTTTTTAATATATTTTAACATTTTGGTGTTTAGGAATGTTTCACTTATAACTCAATGATCTCAGTAAATCAAAAATGATTACACCGTCAAAAAAACAAACAAAAAATGTTACGATTAATAAAAAGCTATAATTACCATTACTTAGTCTCCTAGTGTGTTACACTCATTGTGCAGCATGGTGACATTTCCACTGTAATCACCACCAACCCTGAGTAAAATCCACAGCTAATCTCACTTCATGATACAGCCCCCTTGACATATGTCACACACACACACACACACACAAAACACTCACCTCAGTGCAGCGAACTAAGCTGCCATCTGCTAGAACCAATTCATATGCGACGCAGATGTGCTGGAAGAGCCCATAAATATGAGAGGAGGACTCAATGCCTGTACCCATCACCAAACCACCTGTGAGAGGAGAAGAAAAAACAATTATTCTTCAGCAATTCACTTTCTTCCCAGGTGAGAGCAATAGTGGGCAAACATTGAGCAGAAAGCATTGTTTGCCTGCTGAGTGCATGTGTGCTTGTATGAGCCAGTCTGGACATCAGGATAAATGAATGTACCGCGGCCTGATGGGAAAACATTAGACCCTTGATGCACAGTTTATGGCATCAGGAAATCCATTATGAAACCAGATCCCGGGGTGCTTCCAACAATGCAGCCATTTCCTCCCAGTTTTGAGCTGCAACATCAATCCTCTAACGTGATTAGAGAAGTTGCAGAGGCTCTCAACAGGATGCACTGATTGATAAAGGAGATGAAGGAGAATCTCCATCACCGAGCAACAGGCTGTGGGAATCATCGGCTCATTTCTAGAAGCCAGGGAGCCTGGGATGACGTCGCTCTACGACGATTCCCCAGAACACAAACACACAGCGTGTGGACTACATACCCACAGTGAGGTCGTCCAGCTCGGGCAGCACTGGCAGCGTCCAGCCAATAGCGTTGAGGAGAGCGGTCACCTGACCCATGTTGGCCAGCGGCTCAACTCTCACTACCTAAAAAACACAGTTCTGTCATCAAAACTTCATCATTACCTGTTTTTACCTGTAGCACTTCAAGATTCCTAAATGAAAAGTGCTTTACAAATAAAATTGTAATATTAATAATAATAATAATAATAATAATAATAGTTTAATAATAACATTTCAATAACATGGCACCCTTATTCACTCCCTTAATTATTTTTACTATTATTACTGTTATTGTTGTTGCTTTATATTTACCACACTGGCTTAAAAAGGCCATCAAACAATAAATGATACACACATATTTATTCTTGTAAAAAACATATATTTTATGTTCTTAAACATATATTTTAAAAAATATTTTATTCATCTCTATCCATGTATGTGCATATTTGTTGTATTTTAAACACATTTTAACACCTGTATGTTATTAACATCTCCTTAAATACATTATTTTAAGTTCACTTTGTGCAATTCCTCAAATCGAATAATAAACAGATCAACGTCAGAGATTTTTATCTCAACCATGGCACCATGTACAGCTCTGCTTTTCATATCAAGGTCTCAACATCATCCAGAAATCTGTTCCATGACGGCAATAAACCAACCATTCGGATTTAGTTTGAGATACTAAAAATCGATCCATTTTGCCCCTCGCCAGATGTTTACACCCTTTTTCTATTTTTTCAGGTTAATTTTTTCTTCTAATTTTTTTCTCAGGCAGTTTGGTACAGTAGGTCAGACATGGACAGCTTGGAGTTTGTGTAAGGGGGGTTTAGGCTCTATTTATTGCAAATGGTTTAATGGATAACCTGCTATGCATATATGCCTTCTACATTTACATTTATAAAACAATGGCTAATTGATACAATGAAAAAATGTATACACATAGAGAGAAATGGTAATTACAATGTCTTATAGTTAATGGAAATTGTATAAATGTGTTGTTTAATTGCAGTTCCGTTATAACCATTTCACTAATTTTCAAAGCATTTGGGAACATAACTTGTATGTGCCAGGGCCACCTACCTGCCTCTGTGTGTCCACCTCCAGAATGTCCATCATGTTGATCATGATGTTCTTGTGGGTTTTCTTGTATTTGCCCACTCTGAGAGACACAGTGAGCCAGCCAGGTCGACCCGTACACATGTAGGTCTTACCCCCCTCTTTCCTCCACTCACGCACCTGAAATGTGAAACAAGACGAGGAACAGACAGACGGAGAGAGGACAAAAGCTGAGGACATTCTGAGAGTTCAAAATCCTGAATTGGTAATTAGACAGTTCATAGACATAAAGTAAACTTTTACCAAAATATCTAAAAAAAAAATAACACACATTTATCTGAAAATGATTTACACATTATGTGAATGGACACTGTTGTAACTTGATGGGTTGAAAGGGGGGTTTCTCTAATTTCACACGTGAAGATCAGTTTACTCGTCTTGAAGAATACGACTAGTCTTGTAACATCTTCTGTGACTACTGTTGGATTTATTGTAGTGATTGTGGAATCCAGTGTGAATCCATTGAAAATCTTTAAATTTTTATGGAAGTGTATAACTTAATTTTATTACATAACACCCAGACTTGTTGTTTTACTGTGGAAGTTTGGCCCAGCTAAAATAAATCGATTTAAAGTCCCAGGGTTCTCAGGTCTTGACTCTTTTTTTTAATCGCATAATTGAATCCAAATCCAAAAAAATGTCTTGGCTGTGAATTGTCTCCTTTACTGGGAGTTTCACAGGACAACCATCAGTTACAGGAATGTTACAAGCATTCAGCATTCTTTGACAATTAATCATTCTGAAACACTTTTCACTGAGACACTCTGTGTTGGTGGTGAAATAAAAGACAATGTTTGATTTGATCATTTAACATAAAGAAGATAAAGCTGCTTAGATCCATTTACATACACAATTATAAATGCATTTAATATACACATTCCACATCCCACCAGATATTCAAGTAATCAGTGATGTGGATTTTTTTTTTACTACACATGATTCTTATAATTTTCTACCTGTGATGTGACCTATAAGTCTGCTTGAATACATGCTCGCCATTCATTGAGATCTAGAACTATTATATACACAACATTTGCATGCAGGTTTGTTCACAATGAGATTTTAGACATGTCCATCAAACGCTTCTAATGTGAGAATGAGAATGAGCCTCAGACTGGACGCAGGCACACACATGCACACGCATGCACACATAGACACACGCATGCACACGCATGCACACGCAGACCTACGCATGCACACGCAGACACACGCATGCACACCTGTGCATCTTGCTCACCTGTCTCTGGATGTCCCGCACGCGCTGGTCGTGCAGTTTTGGCGCAGAGCACATCTTGAAGATGAGCCATGCCCGCACATAATAATACACGTCAAATATGACGGAGAGCGGCAGGAGAAACAAACACACAAATATCCACCTCTGGTGAATGATCACGTAGTCGAGACCTTTGACCTTTATCCACAGCAGGAACATGAAGACCAGACCCGCTAAATACAGCAGCGGATCCATGGTGTCTGGGCTGCAGAAAAACTATTTACAAATGCGGTTCAGATTTTAGTCGGACTTCCACTGACCGCGGAGACTTCATGCGGGGAAACGCCGCATCGATTATTCCAACCCTGAAAACCTGATTCCTCATCACCCCGCCACTGCGATAGGTGAGGCATGCCTCTGCTTCGCGCTGATTGGTTGGTGGTAGCAGGTAGGCCGGACCGTGCTTGAACGCTGCACGCTGATTGGTCCATCGCGTAACTGTAGAGCGGTAGCCTTTCTGAACCTCCACCAATCAGAGAGCAGAGGAGCTGTCACACCATCCAGCATGGTTACAGCTCTGTGCCAGTTCTTCATAGAAACAAGTTCACACAGTCTGAGTTTAATAATAATAATAATAAAATGAAAACTAATAAGCTGTTATTCTATTTGTGTATGTACTTTATACTCTTAATTATCCTATATATTATATATGTTTTTCCTGTTCTTTTTCTCTTCACATAAAGAACACCGAATTGCCCTTATGTACGTTCTCTTGCTTCTTGTTATGAACCTACCACTTTTCTTGCACATATGACATAAACTACCTTACATCCTTAAACTTTTATAGAAGTCACTGTTTGGATTCAGGCAAATATGCAGCTGAATTGATCCCATAAATGCCTTATTTTTCTCCACATTGCCTTTAATTAATATTAAATATTCTAAATACTGAGGACAAAAGTTATCCTCCAACAGAACGATTTTGACAACAAATAAGAAATATACCATCTCTATAATTAACCTTCATTTATTTATTTATTTTTTAATTTTTAGCTATTCGGTCAAATGTTCATACCAAAGGGTCAGATCACCCTTGGATAAATTTTGCCTGTGGCACGATGGTGGGTGGTACATCCTTTTGTGCAGAATTTCTTTGATTGATTTAAATATTTAAAACATTTAATGAAATTTATTTAAAGTTTGATTCATAGTTTCATAGTTATATAAACCCTTCAAGACATTTTAATTGCCATTTCTTCAAGTGACAAAGGAACAAATCAATAATATTATAAGGATGGTGTGATATTTGAATCAAAATCATATCATCTACACATTAGAATTAGTAACATAATGAAGTTATGAAAACAAATAAAGCAGCTCATTTATATTATTAGTGTCTGTCTAAATTTTTGAAATTGCAATCTCTCTTTCTTTCACTCTTTCTCTCTATTGTCACACACACGCACACACATGCACACACACACACACACACACACACACACACACACACAGGGCTAAAGTGGTACCCTTCAGACACATTAGACAGAGGGAGGGTGGGGCGCCAGTAAAGATTTCTTAATGGGCTCTGCCCTCCTCTCGTCCATCTGCCTAGAAGATAAACACACACACATACACACACACGCTAGTCCACATTAGCCTGATGCGCGTCATAGCTTTTATTTCTTTCTTATTTACCAAACCAACCAAGACATTTAACAATTTTTTCCACAGGAGATCAGAGTAAGGACTAACACATGGACTTTCAAATCAGCTATTTTTTTTCCCTCAGTATGATGGTGGAAAATGATGGGAAGAAGTAAGTTATCTCCAGGCAGCATTTCCTTGTAATGTCAGGATTTCTGCAAGTGAAGTGAATTATTTGGATGGTCTGGCCACCATCAGAGCACATGGGGAGCGCACTCCGTGGGACTCCTTGTGCATGATTGACACCGTCCAGCCTGTCAGCGCCTGCACAGTAACCTCAGAAACAGCATCAAGTCCCGGAGGAGAATGCCTTCCCTGCACCATGGAGCAATCTTCGTCGGGACCTTCCTCATCGTGACCGGGGGCTCCACAGCCTTCCTGACCTCGTCGCAGAGCCGCCTGCAGGCGTTCTCCCTCTGCTGCGTGGTGCTGGGGGTGGTCATACTCATCCTGGGGCTCTTCTGGGCGATGAACAGCAAAAGTGCCGGGAACTACAACCACCGGGAGTTCGACCCCGACTGCCCACATTATCCATACGACTACCCCAACTTTGGCAGCCATGCCCTCTTCACACCCTCGGGGAGCCGCTTCCCAGAGTCCCAGTCAGTGTTCCTGCCCAGGTGGGTGAAGGAAGTTTATCTTTTAAAGAATAACGCTTTGCACTATATATATTTGCTGGGTTCAATTTCTTCCTGAAGCCACAGAAATAACAGCAACAAGGCAATTTAAATTGCTTTACATAAACCATTTAAGGCATCAAAGGCTAATTGTACACAAGTAACACAAGCTAATGTATAAAAAAATTCAAATAGCAATAGAAGACAAAGTAGCCTAAAAAATAAAATAGAACATTTTTTAAATCTAATTTAATAAAAAGCAATGGAATAGTCTTCAGATTTAAAAGAAACAAGAGTCGCAGCAGAACTGCAGTTTTCTGGGAGTTTATTCCAGATGTGTGGAGCATAAATCTCTCCAGGTTTAGTTTAGACTCTGGGGACAGAAAGCAGATCCATCCAGGACAACCTGAGACGTCTGGATCGCTCGTAGCAGAACATCCGAAATGTATTTTGTCCCCAAACCGTTCTGCACTTTATGAGGGAACAGCAGAATTCCAAAATCAATTCTCTGACAGTCAGGAAGCAGCGTAAAGACTTCAGCTACTATGAATGTAGTATTTAGATTTTAACATTTTTTTCTCTAAAACATAACACAGTTTGGTTTGTCTAATGAAGGGCCTTGAACACATTTATTGTCTTTTGTCAGTTCGTTCAGCGTTTTGCTGGTAACTTTATTAACATCACATCAAGGGTTCATTTATTAGTTTTGATAGTTTGTTTAATAGAACTGTACATACACAGTACAATTTGTACCAAAAACCCAGAGAACTGCACATATTCAAGAGAAATGCAGTACATCTGTCTTCTATCTATAAAGTAAGGAGCGTCTGTTTGTCTGTGCTCGAGCTCTCTGACTGTTATAGCATGTGCATAGCAGGATGTTGCACATCGCTTTTTGTGTATTTTTTAAATAAATATTTAAAATATCATTATTAATATTAAAACATGACATCCTATAGACTTCGTTGTATCATGGCGCTATCCTGCAGCAGCACCTCCTCATGTTGTTACTCAGCTCATTTATAACAATTCAAAGCTCCCTTGTCCCATTTCTTCCTGTTCCCATTGTGCAGGCAAAAGTACAAAGTAAGACATTTATCATGAGTCCAGTTTTACTTGGCCTATCAACATAATAAAAAAAGGTTTTGTAGATTGAGATTCACTTTTCTATAGGAATACATGCATCTTATGAGCACTGCACTAATTCTCATTTAAATATGTCAAACCTTGGGGGGAGTTCCATTTTTTTCCAAAGGCTATGCATTTAAATGTCTAAATGTTCAAATTATATTCAGTTTTTTAAATGTGAACATTCTCTGACTCATGCTAACTGTCAGGGATCTGGACAGACGAGGACCACAGGAGCAATACGTTTGAACAGTTTATTGAAAGGGGTTGGGGAATGGGCGTGAGTCTTCGTGTGTGTGTGTCCCAGCGGCTGAGAGGCGTAGAGTGTAGACGGGGGTTGAGGGTCCAGGCTCTCTCGCCAAAGGGGCTGGAAGTCCTGGGGGAACACACACACACAGCAGGAGAGGAGTGGCAGGGCAAAAGTACCGACAAGGGCAAGGCAGTATCGTGGTCAAAAGAGCAGAAGGCAGGTCAAGTTACCGGGATTGTAGAGCAGAGGGTGGTCGGGCAGGTCCGGGATCGCAGGTAGGAGTCAGAATAGTAGCAGGTAACAGGCAGGACAGGTGCGGGCTTAGCAGACGATCTGACGATGTGTGCAGGCAGAGGGAGAGGGAGCTCACGACAGAACCCCCCCCTCAAGGGACGGCCCCAGAAGTCCCAAAGAAACACCGCCAAGACTGGGAGGGCGGAGGGGGAGCCGGCGGAGGGTCAGAACTCCTCAGAGCAGTCGGAGTCCATGGCCTCATCCTTAGAGAGCCCCCCAGCAGGGGTCAGGACGGGTCCCGGGACAGGGGCCAGGCCAGGTGCAGGGTCAGAAACTGGGTGGGTGGAACGACGGGGTCCTTTAGGACGACCCCGACGAATGGCTGGTTGGTCTGGATGCTGCCGGTGGAAGTCAGCGATAAGGGTCCGATCCAAGATCCGGCTGGCAGGCACCCAGGTTCTCTCCTCAGGACCATACCCCTCCCAGTCGACAAGGTATTGGATGCCTCTACCTCTACGTCTGGATCGGAGCAGACGCCGGACAGTGTAGACTGGGCCACCCTCAATGAGGCGTGGAGGAGGCGGGGGGTGTGTGGCTGGGACCAGCGGGCTCTCATGAACCGGTTTAATCCTTGAGACATGGAACGTGGGATGGACCCTCATGGACCTGGGCAGAAGGAGCCGAACAGCAGTTGGGCTGATTACCCTCTGAATGGGGAATGGGCCGAGGAAGCAAGGTGCCAGCTTTCGTGATTCCACCCGCAGTGGTAGATCCCTTGTCGACAGCCATACCTTTTGCCCAACACGGTAAGCGGGTGCAGGAGTCCTGTGACGGTTGGCTCCAGTGGTGTAGCTGGAGATGGACTTGAGGAGTGTGGCACGGGCCTGGGCCCAGGTGCGGCGGCATCGGCGGGCGTAGGCAAGGGCAGATGGACAAGTGATTTCTCCTTCCTGGCTGTTGAATAGGGGTGGTTGGTAGCCGTAGACACACTGGAAGGGTGACATACCGGTGGCAGAGCAGGTCAAGGAGTTATGGGCATATTCCACCCATAGCAGTTGCTGGGACCAGGTGGGAGGATTGCGAGATGCCATGCATCGGAGTGCCTTCTCCAGCTCCTGATTTGCTCTCTCTGACTGGCCGTTGGACTGGGGGTGGAAACCAGAACTTAGACTGACCGTGGCCCCCAGCAGATGGCAGAATTCCTTCCAGAAAGTGGAGGTGAACTGCGGGCCCCGGTCCGAGACGACATCTCTGGGTAGTCCATGTATTCTAAAAACATGCTCCAAGACCAGCTGGGCAGTTTCCTTGGCAGATGGCAGCTTTGGAAGGGGAACAAAGTGTGCCATCTTGCTAAAACGGTCCACAATGGTGAGGATTACAGGCTGGTTAGATGACTTGTGTTGATTACAGGTCGGACAGGCAAGGACAAAGTCTCGCACATCCCTCCTCAGTGATGGCCACCAGAATCGCTGAGAAAGCAGATGGCAGGTGCGAGTAGATCCAGGGTGGCAAGCCAGACGGGAGTCGTGTCCCCATTGTATGACCTTAGACCTCAGGTGTTCAGGAACGAAGAGACGGTCAGCAGGGCAAGCACTGGGGCCAGGTTGGTCATGGAGAGCATCCCGCACTTGTCTCTCAATCTCCCAAGTCAGGACACCTACGACACAGGGACTGGGCAGAATGGGTGCAGGAATCTGGGGAGGGGCATCCTCCTTCTGGAACTGGCGGGAGAGTGAGTCTGGTTTGATGTTACGTGATCCTGGACGGTATGACAGGGTGAAATTGAATCTGGTGAAGAATAGGGCCCAGCGGGACTGTCTCGGGTTCAGACGTTTGGCAGAGCGGATATACTCCAGGTTCTTGTGATCCGTCCAAACCAAGAACGGGACTGTGGACCCCTCCAGCCAGTGACGCCATTCCTCCAAGGCCAGCTTGACCGCGAGCAGCTCACGGTCCCCTATGTCGTAGTTGCATTCTGATGGGGATAAGCGACGGGAGAAGAATGCACACGGGTGGAGTTTGTTGTCCTCTGCAGCTCGTTGTGAGAGCACGGCCCCCACTCCCACATCAGAAGCGTCCACCTCCACAATGAATTGCCGATCTGCATCTGGCATCTGGAGGATGGGGGCCCTGGAGAACCGAGCCTTGAGGATTCTGAATGCCTTGTCAGCTGCTGGGGTCCAGGTGAAGGGCTGTTTATTGCTGGTCAGGGCGGTGAGAGGGGCAGCTACGGAGCTGTAATTGCGGATGAACCGTCGGTAGAAGTTCGCAAAGCCCAAGAACTGCTGTAGCTTCTTGCGGTTTACAGGAACCGGCCAGGAGGTGACTGCTGAGACCTTGGCTGGGTCCATCTGGATCTCTCCCTCTGCCACAATGTATCCAAGGAAAGCCACAGTCTTGGTGTGAAATTCACACTTCTCTGCCTTGACGTAGAGCGAGTTCTGCAGGAGGCGGTGAAGGACTTGCTGGACATGAAGGGTATGTTCAGGCTGGGTTTTGGAGAAGATCAGGATATCGTCTAGGTAAACGAAGACGAACTTGTTTAGGAAGTCCCGCAGTACATCATTCACCAGGGCCTGGAAAACCGCTGGAGCGTTGGTGAGGCCGAACGGCATCACAAGATACTCATAGTGGCCGGTTGGGGTATTGAATGCCGTCTTCCATTCGTCGCCCTCCCGGATCCGCACTAGGTGGTAGGCGTTCCTAAGGTCCAACTTTGTGAAGATGGTGGCCCCCTGGAGTAGCTCGAAGGCAGAGTTGAGCAGAGGCAGAGGATACCGGTTCTTTACTGTGATGCTGTTAAGGCCACGGTAATCGATGCAGGGGCGAAGGGTTCCATCTTTTTTCCCCACGAAGAAGAATCCGGCGCCAGCAGGGGAAGAGGACGGGCGGATAATCCCAGCAGCAAGAGAGTCGCTGATGTACGTCTCCATGGCCCTTCGTTCAGGAGCGGACAGGGAATAAAGACTCCCTTTGGGGGGAACAGAACCAGGGAGGAGGTCGATGGCGCAGTCGTAGGGTCGATGTGGGGGCAGAGACGTGGCTTTGACCTTGTTGAAGACCTCCCTGAGACCGTGGTAGCATTCCGGGACATTGGAGATGTCTGGGGCTGAGCCGGGGGGTGCCGGGTGAGAGGGTGGCATGGCCGCAAGCAAACAGGTCTGGTGGCAGTCCTTTCCCCACTCTCGGACCTTTCCAGTTGCCCAATCGAGGTGAGGGTTGTGCCGTCGGAGCCATGGGTAGCCCAGGATGAGAGGTTGGCCTGGGGAGTGGAGCAGGTGGAACTGAATGGTTTCAGTGTGGTTGCCAGACAGCATCATTTTAACAGGGGTGGTGACCTGCGTGACTGTGCCAAGAGGGTGACCATCTAGTGCCCGAGCAGGGACGGGGGGTGTCAGACGGAGGGTCTCCAGTCCCAGCTGGTGAGCGAGTTCGGTGTCCATTATGTTGGCTTCGGCACCTGAGTCCACCAGGGCAGCCAGTGTGTGGGTGGAGTCGGGAAGATGAAGACGGACCTGCACCAACGGTTTGTGGTTGGAGGACTGGGTGGTCATTGAGCTCAGCCGGACTCCTCCTATGTCTGGTGAGCTTGGGCTTTTTAAAGGGCAGTTGGCAACACGGTGTCCTTCTCCTCCGCAATACAGACACAGATTGGAGGAGATACGGCGCCGACGCTCAGCAGGAGAAAGAGAAGCCCGGCCAAATCTCCTTGGGTTCAGACGGGTCTGGTTGGTTTGGAGGAGTAGTTGGGGAAGACGGCTGGACAGTCGGGACGTGACGAGAGCTGGTGGCTAGGGGATTTTGGCGCCCCCTATCTCGGCGGCGGGTCTGGATCCGTCGATCTATGCGCACAGCCAGGGCGATGGCGTCATCAAGGGTGGAGGGCCGTTCATGAGAGACCAACTCATCCTTGATGTAGTCGGCCAGGCTGGCGAAGAACACGTCCACCAACGCTGCCATGTTCCAGGGGCTGCGCCTTGCCAAAGTCCGGAAATCGATAGAGTAATGTGCCACCGTCCGTCGACCCTGCCGAATACTCAGAAGATCCTGGGATGCCTCTTCAGAGGATGAGCCCAGATCAAAAACCTTGAGCATCTCCTTAGCAAACAGTTCAAAAGATGTGCACGCCGGGGTCTGACGCTCAAACTCCGCTGTTCCCCAGAGTCGGGCTCGGCCTGTCAGGTGAGTGATTGTGTACCCGACCTTAGCCCCTTCTGTGGCAAAGGTTCTGGGTTGCAGAGAGAACTGAAGGCTGCAGCTGGTCAGGAACGGGCGCACTTGATTTGGGTCACCGTTGAATCGTTCTGGGTTGCCGATTCTAGGTTCCGGGCCTCCAGCGGCAGTGGCCTGGGTGGGTGACTCTGGAGCGGTGCTGGCGGGTGGGCTGGCTCGGGCTAGACCGGAAGGCAGACCGGCTGTGGCTGGAGTGGCAGGCAGGCTGGCGGGGGCTGGAGTGGCAGGCAGGCTGGCGGTGGCTGGAGTGGCAGGCAGGCTGGCGGTGGCTGGAGCGGCGGGCTGGTGCTGAGGAATGAGTTGGGCAAGCAGTCGGGTTATCTGAGCGAGGTGATCTTGCTGTTCGTGAATCCGGTGTTGTTGCTGTTGTATCAACTGCTGTGTTTGCTGCAGCTGCTGTTGCTGCTGGTTGCCAAGCTGTAACAAAGAGGAGACGTCAACCGTCATCCGATGGATGTCCCTCTCAGCGTTTCCCAGGCGCTGCACGGCGGTGGGGGGTTCTAAGTCCATGTTTTGTGAAACGTTCGCTGGGTCCATTAGGTGGTCAGATCGTACTGTCAGGGATCTGGACAGACGAGGACCACAGGAGCAATACGTTTGAACAGTTTATTGAAAGGGGTTGGGGAATGGGCGTGAGTCTTCGTGTGTGTGTGTCCCAGCGGCTGAGAGGCGTAGAGTGTAGACGGGGGTTGAGGGTCCAGGCTCTCTCGCCAAAGGGGCTGGAAGTCCTGGGGGAACACACACACACAGCAGGAGAGGAGTGGCAGGGCAAAAGTACCGACAAGGGCAAGGCAGTATCGTGGTCAAAAGAGCAGAAGGCAGGTCAAGTTACCGGGATTGTAGAGCAGAGGGTGGTCGGGCAGGTCCGGGATCGCAGGTAGGAGTCAGAATAGTAGCAGGTAACAGGCAGGACAGGTGCGGGCTTAGCAGACGATCTGACGATGTGTGCAGGCAGAGGGAGAGGGAGCTCACGACACTAACAGGCCATTTTTTCCCACCGCTTTTTATCATCCTGCACAGCCTAAATGTCCATTATATCTTAATGATGTCAGTAATTGGCAGGATATACAACGCAACTCCAACCACTCTGATCTCTATAACGGCTCATACCTCTGAATTTTATTGCACATATCAATTTTGATCCTGACCCCATAAGTGTTCACATGATTGCCATCTGCCGCCATTATTTTTTACTTCTGCATGCAGGACGATGGAGTGCCACAGGCACGGCGCTCGTGGTGAGGACTTTGACTATCCCCCAATGGACCCCAGAGGTTTTAGTCCACCAGCTCACCCTCCTCCCTGGTTGGGACCCCCGCCTCCCTATGAGGTCGCCATCAAGACCACATGCAGCTCCACGCACCTGCGGCGTGCGTACTCCGACACACACCTGGCTACGGAGCCCCTGTTTGGACAGTCGAGAGAGATCAGCTTTGAGGTGTGACGACCCCCCATCTGTCCGTGACTCAGACGGAGTGAGACTCTACAGTAGCCGTTCTCTCCCAGCTACACACCTTATACAACACTTGAAGCATGTTTCTTTCTGATGTTGATCAGTTGCTCTTAGCATGTTTTCCACATGTCCTGTAATTACAATGCTGGTGTAAGCACATACCTGAATCTATGATGAAATGAATAGTAGATCAGCCTTTGTCTGGGGAAAGTATGAGCACACCTTCTCGATGTTTTGATGAATGTTACACAAATGTTTTAAACTTAATTAAGAGGATGAGATGAGAATCTCCCACCACCCACAAGCACGGAGGTTAAGAAACGATGGACTTATAATGACAAGCTCGACTTCAGTTAACCTAAATATTTGGTGCAGGTTTGAATTTTTTAAACAAACCCAACATTTCCGGAGTCATATAGAGGTCCCATGCTGTACACTTTCCCAGGATTTCCTAGTTTTTCTTTATCACTTTTTTTAAATCCCTAACACGATATATGGTTTTAAATAGGAAAAAAAAACTCAATTGAGTTTTACATCTCCTCTCTGGAGCCCTGCAGGTCATTTTCTGTCTGTCTCATTATTATTAATGAGCTTCTTCTCTGGTTGATGTGAACAGCTGTGAATGGGGTGTTGTGAAAGCATAGGTATGACATCACAACTTCCAGAAAGAAATGGCTAATTTGAAGCACAGTTTCTGAATACAGGCTGTGGAATGATTGTAGTAAATAATATAACATCACCATTTTATGATCAAAAAGTAAATAAATTCTCACTTTGTACGACACGAGACCTTTAAAGAAGTAAGAGTAACCTTCAAAAACATGTAGCAAACATACATTTCAAAGTGAGTCTGAGTTAGATGTTCACTGACGGGGCAACGCTCATCACACAAAAATGTTTTTTCAAACCAAGGAAATATTGCTTGTTTATTGTGGACCAGCAGTGTGAATGTAAAAGACCGAAACTCTCCTCTCATATATTACCAGTGTGTAGCAGTTTTCCATTTGACTAGTGTGCGATTAAATAACCTTTAGAAACATTTTTGAAACACCATAAACAAATTATTAGTTGAGATAGATTGCTATATGTTTTAACAATAGAATATATTTCTGTACAAGCACTAATTCACTTCGATTATAGCCGACCCAATGCTTGGCATAATCTGATTGACGTGTGGGTGGCATTATAGCCTCCCTATGCTGGAAATACAATTTAAATATACGATTTGCCTCTTTGAACTTTCTCAAGTTTCTCAGGACATTGTTAAATATAATCTACTCTTTCAATCTTATGTTGACCTCTATTTAAGTTAATATGAGAGCTTAATGGTGCTCCTTTCAGAAAAAACTATTGGATCGGAAGCAATCTTTACTAACTGTATTTAACTAAATCAATTTCATTTGAAAAGGCTTTACACTGCTATAGCGGGGGCTTTACATACCTGGTGACCACATGTACAGTTAACTTTGTTTTCCTGGCTATAAAACAGCAGCTTGAAGGAATTCTTCCTGATCAGGACTAACAAAGGGCATTAGAGGATCAATGTGATATTTCATAAGTGTGGTAATTCACTGTGGGTATCAAGTGTCTAAACCTGTAAATGTCTTTGTTTGTGTTCCACATATGTACAACCCTTCCTGGTAAAAGCAGGGAAGGGATGACTCATCTGATCATATGAGTTTCCACTGCTCGCTGGTCCACTTCAGCTACTGGCAGAACTGCCTGAGCTTCAAGTGTCTCTGGAGTATCATTACTGTAATATCGCCCTAAAGGATCATACCAGTGTTTTATGCACTTTTCAGTAAAACTCCATCAAACAATAATAAACATTATAGAATTTTCCACACTCAACCAGATTTTGTGTTTGTATGCCATGCAGTTGCAAAATTACCCATTATGTAACTCATAGTAAATTGTGTAAAAAATGAATGTTAAAAACACAAGAATGATCCTTTAAATGTTGACATACGGGTATTGATCAACTGCCAGGCCTTATAAATGTTTCATTTATTTTTGCAGTTACAAACACACTATTGTCATATGAGAGTTTGTCTTAAATGCATATAGTGATGGATATATACTATATGGATGTAGTAGAATTGTTATATTGAGTTACTCATGCTGGGAAGAGTCCTACGGCCTTCTCCACCTCTGAGATACGATGCTGCACTGAACTCAACTGATGACCACAAATACACTGTTGTGATTGACAGCACAAGGACAGCTCTGATTGGCCTGTGCGCATGTGCACACACACACACACACACACACACACACACACACACACACACAGAACTGCAATATGACAATCATGGTTCCAGATGATCTACAATTTGTTTTGGACTGGTCCTTTTGTAGCTCTGAATATGCATGCTTCTGTCGATATGTTTCACTCATGGGAACAGGCAACTCAGAGGGAGACTCTTGCAATGTGATTTCAATAATTGTGAGTGTGTGGGTGTGTTCAGCTTTATCTAATAAAACAGTGATGAAGGACCCACATTGAACCACAAGACGTCTATAAAGTGACTGGAAAAAATGGAAATTTGTTACCTTTGCAATTCCAGGACAATTATGCATACTCCATTTGCTGTCAAAGATTGTGTAATAGGACTGAAAGCCAGAACAGTGTGTGAACGATCATTGTGGTGTTTTAAACTGTTTATAAAGTCTGGACTGATCTTTGAATCTCCAAATATATTATGAGACAAAGTAGTGAGATTTCCCTGCAACAGATCCTGACCCTATTCTGTATGTCATTATTCTGAGGAATTTTTATTCTGTAATTTCAAGTAAGGAGCCAAAGTGCCCATAATCTTTTGGTTTTGTGTTGAGAACAAGAAAAGCCACATATCACTCAGTGCTGCAAAAGAGTACATTTGACATGTTCAAATCAAGTGAAAATGAAGCGTATGAATCTCTGAAATGGAATGATTGATAGGACATACAACATGAACTCTAATTCTCCAACAAGAAGGACAATCAATAAGTTGCATGAGATGCAGATAGTGCAGATGGTGGTTTCTGTCTTGTATCTACCACCAGACACTTCTGTCTCTTCGTTCCCAGGCTCGCTGTTTCTAACTTTACTTTTGGCCTTGGCATGCAACACTCTAGGTGTGACTGCGCCACATCTTGCCAGTGAATTCTCAAGGAATTACTCCTGCGATCTGTTTTCAGGCAGCTAAAGGAGAAACTCTCTGCTCAGAAGAAATCAATCCTCATGAAGGAATTACTTCATTCTTTCCCATCGTTCTATAGCAGGAGTTACACTCTGACAGCAAAGTATCAGATGCAGCTAAAGCTCTTTTATCTGCAGCTCTTTCTTTATTTTAGCTTCTTGCTCCTCCTAACATTGTCGCTGTTTTAAAGCAGGTGCTTGAGATAACAATGGATTCCTAAAAGCATCAGCCTTGGGTTTGAACCAGCTTGTTGAAATTCCCTTTTAATGTTGGTATAAGTTTATTGAACTCAACCATTTACTTGGTTTTAACATTGTTATGGTATCATCATTATTGTCCATTAATTGTGGTATCTGAATTACTTTCCCTGGTAGCTTAACTCGCCCTCTGCAGGCTAACAGCATGAGGCAACTCACCTGACACCGTTTTCCATCCAGCGTGGATGGAATTTTCCATAAATTTTCATCCACATTTGCTTAGCCACGCTATTTCCACAAAATAGCGTGGCTAAGCGACAACAATAATATCTGCACTCGCGTGCAAATCCCGGGAGTGACACAGCACATTTACAGGAGTTTGAGAACCAAACTTTACTCACGACCACCTTATGTTGAACTGTTTGCAGTTCTTTTGTTCCTTGTGGTTGCAAACCCTTCAACTATGCACAATATCCAAGCGGAGCTTGGTTTCCTTGTAACGTGGGTGGTTGGAGCTCAACAATGGCCTCGGTTCAGACCTCTACGGTAGGAAAAGTGGGGCTCTGTCCTTATGGCGCAATCCATTGTCCCTGGAACATGGGAAATGAGACTTCAGACATGATAATGCGAGGGAAATGTCACTCAGAAGGAATTACAGTTTGGAAACTCAGTTCACCGACATAACACACCTGACGTCAGGAGCCCTCCAACATTATGCTGTGGTTCGGCGGGTGCACTGGAATGCATTTAGATTGGAAGTCGGGGAAAAACGACTCAACTTCTGACTTACAATGGATTGCAACATTAAAAAAATTATCCTTGATTTTTTCAAATACAGTTTCACCCTTTAGAAAAAAACACAGGAGACTTATCCTAACTTGTCTTAACATTATGACTGTCCCCCTCCATGTAGGTCAGTTTGGGTCCTGCTGCTCCCCCCCCAGCAGGGCTCACAAGGTTCAGTCCAAAACAAAGAATTTTAATAAAGGAAAAAAAATGGGATTTTTTTTTTTGTTGGATTATGTATTAGTGAGTCTAATAAATCTTCCCTTGTGCAAACAAGTTGTCCAAACAGAGTCAAAGTGACAGTGTTCAGACCGTCCTCCCGCCCTGCCCTCGTTTCCTCACAGGGAAAAAACCTCTTCCTCACACCGCGCGGCTCCGCTGCTGCGGCTCAGAGGAAGCCCAGAGCCTGGCCGCCCCGCACGCGGCATCCACTCAGAAGCTAGAGAAAAGCATAATAAGAAACAAACAAGCAAGGGAAACAGAGCCAAACCGGACATGGCTGTAGAAGAGGAAGAGCTGCAGAAGATCACACAATGAGTGCGGCGGCGCGGCGGTGCGGCGGTGTGACGCGACGCGGCGCGGCGACGCGGCGACGCGGCGGGGGCGCAGGATACACACACACACACACACTCGGAGCGGAGGGACTGTTTTTCCCAGAGTTTTCGGGGCTTTGAGGGGAGGAGGGAGGAGAAGGAGGGAGGAGAGAAAGAGAGAGAGACACACACAGAGAGAGGGAGAGGGAGAGAGCGCTGAAAGTTGATGAGGAGGCGACGGGAGATGGACCAGCTCTCAGTCCACGCGCCGTGATTTCCCGCCAGGTACGACAGCAGCGATCCGCGCTGTTCCCCCGGAAAGCTGCTTCCTATTCAATGTTCGCTTGGTTTACGCGTTGTTTCTCCTTCTATTCCCTCCCTCCTTCTCTCTCTCTCTCTCACACTCACACACTCGTCCAGTCCTAGTGCTGGATGCCGTGTGTGTGTGTGTGTGTGTGAGTGTGTGTGTCTCTCCTGCAGACCGGCTGCAGCCGTAGTTGCAGGAAGTGACTTCCCGGAGGTGCAGGGGTCCCCCGGAGGATGCCGCTCCCCCAGGGTGTGCTGCTGTGTTTCGGCATGCTGCTGATGACCGCCGGGGGGGTCATCGCCCTGTGCGTGGGCCTGCCCAACCAGTCCGCCCCGCAGTTCGGCGTGGGGCTGTTCCTGGGCCTGGGGGGCGTGGGGCTGCTGGTCAGCGGGCTCTGCATGACCATGAAGAATCTCCAGGTGGCGGTGCCCGGACACTTCCTGCTGCACCCCCGCACCGGCACGCGCTTCAGCCCGCAGCAGGCTCTGGCCATACAGAGGTACACGTGCGTGTGTGTGTGTGTGTGTGTGTGTTAGTGATAGCATGGGGCAATGTTTCCCAACTCCCATGATGTCATCACAAGAGAAATCAGAGAATTTAAGGAATGTAGCCTATTATTAGCAAACAATAGTTTGTGATAGAATCCATGTTTGACTTCTCTAATATTTGCTTTTTTTCTGGTTTTAGAAATGTCAATCTCAGTTGTAACTTTGACTAAAACAAGACAAAAAGACTAAAACGTGATTAAAGTTCCACTGACTAAAGCATAGTGACTAAACTGTGACTTCTTTTAAGTAACTAAGGTTAAATAACAAAAAACTGTTCACATTTGTCACCTCTCCAGGCCCCTAAAACTTTTATTTAGAAAGGCTATGAACTACATAAACTGCATCATTTTAGGGGCCAAGAATGTTGTAACCCTGACCTCCTAACCCTTAAAAAACATTTTATATTTTACATCAGGAAAAAAAGGAAGTCTTCAGGCTTCAGTTGCGCTGTGTTAGATCATATGCCTGCACAGAGGGGAGGCAAAGTTCCCCTTTTCAGTGAGAAAATATGCCCTAAATTGCCCTCTCGTGTGCTAAAATGTGTCTTTCAGTGGGCGATATACGCAGGAGATGCCCTTTTTTTTCCTTCTGTTCGCCCCCGCCCTTAAAAGCACGCGACTGTTCTAGATACATAAACGCACGCACAGACAAATGCCAGAACACGGCGTCCAGGGAGAGGGGCTGACATAAGTTGTTGTTGTTGAAGGGATCTCTTGGATGCATCACGGCATGCTAGTTTATAGTGGGCCAGTTTGACAAGGAGCAGCGGAGCACATTAAGGATTTAGACTTGATACAGAGAACGGGAAAAGCGGACGATTTTCTGATTACAGACTAATTATAGAAGTAGGTCACGGAGAAAACAGCAGGCACACGTGCATGTGGTCGACAGGCTCCTCTGGCATCGTCTAATCTACGATAGCCTGCAGATTCAAACAAGACATGCCCTGCTCATTGTCCGTTGCAATGGGAGTGAGACGCCAGGAGCCCTGATTCCTTCATTAAGGCCTTTTCCACCTCCAAACACAAACCTCAGAGTTATCAGTATTTCTGTCTTTTACATACAGGTGTGGAGTTTTACACAGCCGTTCTAAAGTTTGGGATCCCCTAGACAATTTTGTGTTTTCAATGAAAGGGTCACACTTCTATTTATCAAACGAGTTGTAAACTGAAATTTTATTTGAAATAATTTTCTCCTTCAATCTTTGCTTTCGCCGAATGCTCCAGCTAACCAGCTCAACTGTTCTCAGCTGCGCTAACATAATTACACAAGGGCTTTCTAATCATCCATTCGTTTCTAATGCAATTATAAACACAAATGTACAATTAAAACACTGGAGCGATGGTTGGTGGAAATGGGCCTCTATACACCTATGTAGATTTTACATTAGTCACTCACCATATTAACAATGTATAGGGTGTGTTTCTGATAAGGGTAATGTTAACTTCTTTGAAAAAACAGTGTTTTTCTTTAAAAAATAAGGACATTTCTTAGGGAATCCCATAATTCTGAACGGTACCGTATGTGGGATTGCACTGCGGTTATATAAAATCAATATAGAAGATCAACATTCGAACAAGATAATGGATTAACTGGAAGAAAATGTGGTCTGATCTCTGGGAGCTGACCTGTGTTACTGGAAGAGATGAGTGAAGGTGCAGCAGAAGACGACGTGGGACTGCAGGATGAAAGGGAAGCGATTCAATTAACGAAAGGAGCCACCGTCACTTGGAGTGTGAGTGCTGAAAGAAGTGTGTGTGTGTGGAAGTGTGATCGATGAAAAGAGGCAACCAGAGGTGCAACAATTTGTGATCAACATTTATTACAATTCTCTGCCATTTTATAAGTATAAGCGATGGTGTGGTGCAGACGAGATGTGACATAAAATATATGAAAATAAATCATAGGTTAACCGATTAAAAATAAAGTTTTAAGATATTATTTATTTATTTCGTCAGCGCTGTACACATGGCTTTTCAACATGTTGAGTGAATACTGCTTTTCACATTAAGTCACCATATTTCAATATTATTTTCTTTATATATTTGGATATGTGTATTTGGATATGGTGTCCAAGCATAGTGTTTAGTTGTTGAATCTGTATTCATTGTTATTATGATGTATATATGTGTGTGTGTGTTGTCATATTACACTTTAAATTCCCTGATATAGGCCCAAGCCTTTATTTACTCAAGCACATTAACACATTAGCACAGGCCTTTATTCGAATCAGGCCACAATTAGACACTCTATTACTATTTGAACAACACAGAGTAGACTGGGAAATACATTAGAACTCATGTGACTGACTTTTTTGGCTGACAGGACTTGAAGCGAGATGTTGTGAATGTTTTCAGATAAGAGCAGGTGCTGAAGGGAGTTCAAGTGTACGACGAAGTGTAATTACAGTGTGTGAAGGAGTCGTCGGCTGAATCAGCTCGAGTATAAACACTGACAGCATCAGCTGATGAGGAGTTGAAGCGTAAACTCTGGAGTGTACTCAGACCACTTGTGATTTCCGATCTCTTCTTTTTTCTCCCTTCAGGAGGTTGGATCGAATCCGCCGGGAGATGTCGGCGGACTCTGTCAGCGCAAGACCGGAGCCGGAACCCGCCCTCCCGTCGACCCCTCCTCCCTGGACTATGGAGCCGCCTCCATCCTACGATACCGTGATGAAGAGCCAGGAGCACAGCGAGCAGCTTTAACCCCTCACTCTGGTGGACACACACACACCATCCAGTCAGTGCCTTTTGTCTTCGGTTCTCGGTGGGAACCTCGAATGAACGATGGGTGCTATCGGTGAACGCGACCGCTCCAACAGGCCCGTTCTGTGCCTTTAGAACACGGGCCAAGAAGCAGGAGGAGACCAGCAGACGGTTAAAGACTTGTACAGACTGAGCCTCGGTGTGGTCTACTTTGTCATGAACGGCCGCTTCACTCTTCACACTAAGAGCCTTCCTGAAGACCAACGTTATGTAACTTTCACAACAGAGTTGAGGGATTCACTTCAGCAGACAGCAGAGTGTAGGCCCATAATTAGGATATTTTATTAGCCTGCTTGACTTCATGTGACCTACTACTGTGGAGACTACAGCTCAAACACAATAACAACTTTCCTCACAGTTCCTATTCCTGTCGGCACTCTTTCCTGTCATAAATGTGCACAACATCCATTGACCGCTTCCTCCAATGCAAAGTGCCTTAACCAGTGACGGCCGAATGTCGACAGCACGGTGTTGTTCCGCTTTGTATCCAGTGTTTGCAGAATGTCCACTGTGAGTTCTATGTATTATAAAACCAGAGTTAATGAATAGCTACTGGGCTCCCTGGGTGGTGTTTCTGTGCTCACCAATAACGGATGGTTTGTGTAAGAGGGAAACGCTGAAAGGCAGAGAACAGAATGTCAGCTAAATTAAACGCCGCCGAAGTCCAAATCAAGCAAACGTGCATGGATACCATGCTCAGAGGCTGAGGTTGCTTTCCTCCTTTATGCCAGCAGCTCGAAGCAAGGTGACCTATCAGACACACACACACACACACACACACACACATGCAACTGTATACCTGACCTGGCCAGGCTGTCTGCAGGGTGTAATAGGCAGCCGAGTGGAACCCTGACTGTGTTTCCTTCACCTTCACCTTCAAGCCCCGACACACACACACACACACACACACACACAGAAACATTACATCTCTTCCCACCGGCAGCTCAACAGGTTCTCCACATGTACACATATCAGACCTGCGCTGGGCAGCGATGACGGACGGGAAGCCGTACCGCTACGGGCTGATAGTGGCGGGGCTGTGCGTGGCCGCGCTCGGCCTGTTCATCATGACTCAGGAGCGACCTCACGTCTATGGCACCATGTGCGTCCTGGGTGTCACCATGGTGTGTGCTGGAACCGTGTGGAGCCTCTGCCAGTGCTATCCTAAGGTATATACATTGTGTGTGGGGGTGTGTGTGTGTGTGTGTGTCTGTGAGTGTTGGAGAGAAAAACACCGGAAATATGCAATTGCCGTCGAGCAGGAATGGATTTGATAATGGCGATAATGGTTTGTTTGTTAGGTGATTTTGGCTCCTGGGATGCAGGAGGAAGGCCAAAATGATTCGGAGTGTACTGCAGCTGCAGCAAAACATGAGAGGTATACACACACGCAGACACACACACACACACACACCCTCCTAATGGCCCACACACAAGCGGGTGTTCGTTCTGGTCTTAATGATTCCCAGTGGCCTGTCAGTGTGTCTCAGGATGCTCAGCGACCATCATATAGTGGGCGAACATGGCAACAGCGGCGGCGTAATGTGTCTGAAGGGGGAGAGGGTCTGCGCTAATACGCAGCAGATAGTAATTGTATTATCTTTACCGGAAAATTAATGGTGATGTAATGGAGTAGCACTGGCGGCAGGGCAGAGGAGGGAGGTAATGGAGTGTGGTGGTGAGGAAGAGGAAAAGAGACGAGCGGAATAGAAATAAAAGGAGAGATGAGAGCGGTTGGAAACATGGGCGGAGACAGTCAACCCCCCCCAACCACCACCACTACCTCACCGAACAATGACCATTAATGTTGCCTTGATTAAAGCACTTGAGCCGCAGTTAATGTAGTGGCAAGCGAATGTTTGCAATTAGGCGAGTGTTCAGTGGCCAGATAAAGACATGCACTCTCAGCAAATCCCGCCTTAGGAGAAAGAGAGAGCAGGAAAAAAAAAAGTATGAAAATGAGGACAGATTTCTGGAAGAAGGCTTTTCTATTTCGGTCTCTTCCCCCCTTTCTTATTTCATTTTTAGGCACGCTGAGGCTCTGCCAGGTTTCTGCAGCCAAAAGTGGAGTAGCAGCAGACTGCTCCCTGAGGCCCCTAAGAGCCAGCATCACAGCTGTCCCACGCTGCACCTGGTCTGAGGCAGGACGCCACCACGACACTCAGGACGGTGAAAGGACTCACATGGTGCTGTTTGAGTGTGTGTGTGTGTTTGTATGTGATTTCTTTCTTTCTTTCTTTCTTTTTTTTTTTACATCCAATGTAAGTGTCTGTTTCTATATTAAGAGTTATGCATCACTTTATCTCAGTGTGAAGTGGTCAATCGAGTTGAATGTGTGTTTCATGACAGTTCCAGAAGATGGCACTATTTACTATGTGAAAGGGAACCTTTCCTGTATGATTCTTTTATATTAAAACAATCACCAAAGTAAGAAAATGCCTCAAACACATATTTTAATAAATGAATAAAAAACAGCGTGAAAAGTGTCATTTCACAGTTGTCATTGCTCCATCATCTGTGAATTTCTTCCATTTCTTTTCCTGTGTTATATTTCTTTATATGTATTGACAATTACTTTTGAAATGCAGAAATGCATAAATTAATTATCTCAGTAAAATAGTTGCTGTCATAATCCTACTGGACATGCGCTGTAAAGGTCAGTGTATGTTGGGTCAACAGAAAAGTTTAATGTCTAGTCTGAAAGCTGTGAAGCTCAATACAAAAGTGAAATCTCACTGTTAATTTGTCAGCAAATCTTTAGATTATAATTGTAATCAAACATAATTTCACCTCATAACTAAATTCTAACTCAGAATAGACATTTATAAGTAGTGAGGGTCAGCAGTCCAGTGCAATGGGCAGTGTGGAAAGATAGATTAATGTGTGATTTCAGGTCAAATGAAAGGTGTAAAAACCTGGTGAGACCAGTGATGCTGTTTGAACTGGAGGTAGCAGAGAGGAAGATCAACATCTTCAGGTTTTCTCTGGGAGGAACCAGGATGGACAGGATCATCAGAGGAACAGCACATGTTCGACGTCTCAGAGATAAACTCAGAGAGGCTGGACTAGAGGAAAGATTCTTTCCATTGTCAGGCAGGAGGTCTAGAGGAAGACCAAAGAGGAGTTTATGGATGCAGTGTAAGAGGAGATGAAGTAGTTGGTGTGAGAGAAGAGGACCAAGGCAGTAAAACTGACCCGATCAGAATATTGATGAACCACTAAAGGAAACACTGTATCTTGCACATACTCATATAATCAATGATTATCAGGAGGCGTTATCTGATGTGAAGACAGGGTTGGATGGAGGCAACTGATTCGCTGTGGTGAAGCACAATAGGAACAAATGAAATGTGCCTTTAAGTAAATATAAATTTCATGTGAGTAATGAGGACTAATTAAAAATACTGAGCAGCTTGTTTCACACTTTGTCTATCAAACTTTATTAAGCAACAGAGTCCAAAATAGTGGCACAGTATCATGAATCTCTGGAAAAAAAAACTGAACATAAAATGAAAACACTCAATGTGACTTTAACTGAACCTCTCTGCACACAATCACACAAATAAACTTCCCTGCATCGCTCACACGTGGGAGCGCACATGTTAAACAGCATTTACAAGTGAGATGAAGTGTTTGCTGAGATTAGACATGAAGTGATCACAGGCTGTTTTTTTTTTTGGGGGGGGGGGGGGGGGGGGGGGGGGTGAAACATGACTCCTCCACAGTAAGAGGTGTTTTACACGGAGGAGAATCATTCGACACAAAAGCGGTGGCGTGAGCTGCGGAGACGTCACCAGTCTCCGCCTTGAATTATAAGAATCAATTGTTGGATGTTTTTTTTTGTTTTTAGATAGATGCTTATTATCTCACACGGGGCGCGCAGCTGCTGGAACCTCCAAAACATCTTGGTAACTCAGACTGGCATTTCCATTGTCATTTTCACACTTGTCATTTTTTTCTTTTTTAATTCCGTACCTGGAATCGACCCCGCGAGCGCACCGTGTGTAAGATGCGTCGCCCCCCAGCCTGGATGAGCTGGGCGCTGCTGTGCGTGTGCGCATCTTTGGCCGCGGGCGCGCACGACTACCCCGAGGACGAGCAGGTGATCCTGGACCTGATCCGTGAGGACGGGACCCAGCCTGAGCCCGGATCAGAAGCCGCTGCAGAGTTCCTCAGGTGCAACAAGGTAATGTCAGAGTCACAATGTTAGAATGAGCACATATAAAAAGCAGCGTTTGGGCACCTGGCTCCATCCTTCACTCATGAAGGAGCAGCAGTGAGCATTCGATCTGGAATCATATTCAGATGTTTTTCTTTCCAATAGAAACTGCACCATCCTAATGTGTTTCTGCAAACTGGCAAACCCACAATTTGCACGTTTTATTTTTGCATTATTAAAACGTGACCTGTAAAAGACTAACTATCCCCTCCAGACATGTTTAAGATGTATATAAAATGCACTGCTTGGAATAATTACTTGTGTTTGAATTTTTTCCAGAAAAAAGAAAAGTTTCATTAATGAACAGTTGATTAAAGTTTTTCTTCTTTGTGCTGCTTTCCCATCTTGGCATGATTCTCTTTTGAAAATGTGAATTATCATGAGCAGAACCAATGAATAAATGTCCTTAAATCTGTTCCTCCCTCATTGAAAGACTTCAAAAATCTATTACTATACAAATATATGTAATATTTATATTCTAACTGCTGGACACAAGATTTCACTACTTCCATTCCAATTCACAAGCTAAACATGGGCTCATTTTTAGACCCATTTTTATGTGTTGAATTAAAAGATCTAAGATTTGTTCTGTACACACAGGACTTTCTTTCTCTCAGATTTTGTTCACAAATGTATTCAAATCCATGTTAATGTGCAGTTCTCTTTTGTCAAGCTAATCCATCCAGCTGACAGGTCAGACGTGTCATATTAAGGCGCTGAGTAAACTGTATGATTATCCCACGGGCGTGCCTTGGGCTGGTTATAATAAAGTGCAGTTTTATCACACAACACAATGCCACAGATGCTGCATGTTTTGATGGGAGCACGCAATGGGCATGGACGTTATGGTATAGGCATTAGCTACAGAAACTGTGTCAAATGAATGCACAGAGATACCATGGTGAGATGCTGAGGCCCATTATTCTGCCTTTTGTCCGCCACCATCACCTATGATCAATGCACAGCCCCATGTTGCAACGATCTGTAGACAAGTCCTGGAAGCTGAAAACATAGCAGTCCTTGCATGGCCTGCAGACTCAGGTGCAATAACCATGTTGTTTAACTGCATGTGGACAGAACAGCTGTACACCTGTCTGTGCCGTGCTGCAGGCGGCGTGGCGCATGCCCGGCCAGTACCTGGTCATGCTGCGCCAGGGGCTGCATGAGTCCCATGTCCACAGGACCATCCGGAGGCTGAGGGCCAAAGCGGCCAGGAGGGGCTACCTGCTGGAGATCCTGCAGACCTTCTCTGGAGCTCTGCACGGTTTCCTGGTCAAGATGAGCAGCGACGTCCTTCACCTGGTAAACCCTCACTTGTCGAATTCTAATCTGTGATCAGTAACTGTCAGTTGTCTAAAATGGAACCAAATTTCTTTGAAAACATGGCTTTGAATGATTTCAACTCCTTGAAGTTTTCAAGTCGCATTGATTGAATAGTTTGAATCACAGTAGGTGTGAAGCTTATTTGATATGTGATATAGGACTATGACATGGAATACTTCTTTGCAGCATTTCATTTTTTTGCCCCATATCTTTTCTATGTTTGTGTTCATGTCAGGTGGTGAACCTCCCTCATGTCCATTATATAGAAGAGGACTCATCCATCTTTGCTCAGAGCGCCCCCTGGAACCTCCAGAGGTTACTGCAGGCTCGTGGCGGCACCTCGGAGAACGCAACCTACAATCCTCCCAGTGAGTGTCTGTCTGTCACACACACACACACGCACACACACACACACACACACACACAAATTGATTACATTCCTAATCTTCGTGTCCTCTGCAGATGATGGAGGAATGGCGGAGGTGTATCTGATGGATGGCAGTGTTCAGATTTCTCACAGAGAGGTTGAAGGACGAGTGCAGATCACAGATTTCAATAACGTCCCTGAGGAGGATGGAGTCAGAGTCCATAGACAGGTGTCACACACACACACACACACACACATTTTAGTGCAGCTCAATAACACAGCATTGAATTCCTCCGTGAGTGTGAGCTGTGTGTCCTCTCTCCTCTGCAGGCCAGCCAGTGTGACAGCCACGGCACACACACGGCCGGGGTTGTGTGTGGGTCGGACTCAGGTGTCGCTCGTGGCGCCGGCATCAACCTGGTCCGTGTGCTCAACTGTCAGGGTAAAGGGACCGTGTCCGGTGCTCTGGCAGGTAGGACTCCCTCAGAACAGGTATTATATGGGGATGTCTCGTCATGATCCACAAGTAGTCTTTGGATGCTTTGAAGGAGCTGTTCATATTTTTTCAAGTGTGTCTTAAAAAAGGAGGAAAAAAACATTTCTATGTTCAGACATGAAAAACTGTGAACCTATTTACAGTAGTGAGTTTGTTTTCTGAATTCCTGTCCTTCCCTCAGGTCTGGAATACATCCGAGCGACTCTCCGGGCCCGTCCGGTGAACGCCGTGGTCGTCCTGCTGCCTTTCATCGGTGGCTTCAGCCGTTCATTAAATGCAGCCTGTCGGGACATGGTGGCCAGCGGGGCCGTCGTCATCGCGGCGGCGGGCAACTACAGAGAAGACGCCTGCCTGTACTCGCCTGCTTCAGAGCCAGAGGTTACGCTTCACTCACCTACCGTTAAATACCAAACTACAGACAGGGAGTTTGGAGTTATAGGCTCGTTTCCTCATGAAAATCATGCTCAGCAAAACTGTAAACATGTAATTATTTTATTAAACCAGCTTAATGCATACTAATATAATATATAATGATATAATGTATCACTGAGAGTTTGAATTTCATGTTGTACTTTTTATTTTTTCAACATGGCAATCAACAATTATAATCAAGTTTTAGTTCAGGTCAGGTGAGCTAAAGAAAAAAAGGGAGACAGGATTTGTGTATTCAAACCAGGTTTGTCTGTGGCTCTGAATGCAGCCATCAGTGATCAGGTCTTGTTCCTTGATCTTGTTCCTAGTTATATCTAATGAATTACCATCAGCATTTGCTTAGAACCAGGGGCTTATTTATCCAAATATACACCTGCACCTGGTGTTTAAAAGGGGCCCCTGTGGTCAGTTTAAACCCGGCTATTAATAGGTATTTTACGGTACTTGCAACCTCTACGTTCACCCGTCATGTGTCAGGTCGTGACGGTCGGGGCGGTGAACTCGGCCGACCAGCTCATGTCTCAGGGAGCAGGTGGAACCAACATCGGCCGCTGCGTTGATCTGTTTGCACCCGGCGACGACATTGTTAGCGCCAGTAGCGACTGCAGCACCTGTTTTACCTCCCGGAGTGGGACGTCCCAGGCAGCTGCACATGCTGCTGGTATGTATGCACGCACACACACAAGCACACACACACCCCGACATCTAAAAACTACAGTTACCAAAACAAAGCTTACATCTGCAGAATAACTTTTTTCATTTAGGTATAGCAGCAGTGATTCTATCATCCAACCAGAACGCATCACCACTGCAGGTCCTCCACACGATGCTGCGCCACTCCACCACCAACACAATCAACCTCGGGCCTCTGGCTGCAACGCATCACCTCACTACTCCAAACCTGCTGGCTGCCTTGCCTCCTGTCAATAGCACAAGTGAGTGGCTCACGCTCCGTGGTCTCACACACACACACACACACACGGACAGCATCTCCAGTGTGGTTCACACTGTGTGCTCGCTTGGGTGTGTAGGTGGGGAGCTTCTGTGTCGGTCTGTGTGGTCAGAGAGGTCAGGGGTCACGGGGACGGCTGTCAGCCGCTGTCGTCATGGGGAGGAGATGATGGGCTGCAGCAGCTACGCTCCTGACGGCGGGCGCAAGGGGGAAGCGGTCACCGTGAGTCTCACCTTTGTATAAAAGCTTTTATCTGATGCTCCCATCATCAGAAGGTGCATCAATGACGTGTGTTAACAGGTGAACAGCGGACAGATGGAGTGTGCTGCCTACGATGGACCCGGGGGTGAAGGTGTGCACGCCGTGGCCCGTTGCTGCGTGCTGGGCGGGCTGCAATGCCAGGTCCGTGCAGGGCCTGAACCCGGGCGAGATGCCGAGTGTGACGGCCTACAGCACCACCAGTCGGGTAGGTCAGTTTAAAGTGGGGCAATGGTCTTCAAATGTAATGTTATTCTGTACCCTTTTTTTTTTTTTTTTTATTCCCCCCATAATTATCTAGGAGCCTCTTATCTCCTTATTCTGTAACGCTGTCTGCTGAGGAGCCCACTCTGTTCTGATGTGTTTATGTCCTGAAACCCAGAAATGAGTTAGAATTTTAGAACTTCTGGTTCTCTAATCTCAAAGTCAATGTTTCTTTGGTTACTCAAATAAGGTCTGCGGCTAACAACAAGCTTAAAGGATTTTCACATCTGTTCTATGACAAATCAATTTTGAAGCTTTACATATCTTAACAAGGTAACAGAGACAACAGAAGTGTTGAAGTCATAATGGAGGAGTGCGAAATGAAACACACTTGTGCGTTGCTGCATTTATCTATATGTTGAAAGTCAAAGTTGTCTTCAAACCAAGTGGAAGCTTTTGATGTGGCTGCATTTAGAACATCTCGGTAATTATGCTAGTTACCATGGTAATTTCCCTGAAAGATCACCCGCTGTCTGCATAAATACCAGCTTTGTGTGTGGTACAAAGAGCAAGGTTTTCAAACGCTTTTGTAACGCCTAAAATGGCTCATTAGTTTGCATGTTTTCCTATCAAGTGCCCTCATGATGAATCTGATTTTGGAGGGTGAATCTGTGCCTGCTTTGGGGGGGGGGTCCTTATTTAAAAGTTGTCTCTCCTCTTTAGGTTGCACATCTCGCTCGGCTGTTGAGAGCCTGTCAGACTCTCGTCCACATCACGGCGATGGGAGGCGCTGCGTGGCGAAGGAACACGCGACGTCGCACGCGGTGTGCTGCCACGCCCCGTCTCTGGAGTGCAACTTGGTGGAAAAAACATCAGCTGACGAGGAGCAGGTGAACCAGGCAAACGCCGTAAACATCCCTGCCTCTACTGTCCATGGCGTGTTTGCTCTAATGGCTGCCGTCCTCCTCCAGGTGGAGGTGTCCTGTCCCTCTGGCTGGACGCTGACCGACTGTGGCGCCATCTCCAAGGCCTCTGCTGTCTACGGGCCAGTTGCTAGGGGCAACAGTTGCCATATCCGCGCTGCCACAGGGGCGGACGGGGCAGCCGGCGTCGCTGTCTGCTGTCGCATCAGATCACCGGAGCAGGCCGCCGACACTCCTCACTGATCACATCGCACAACATTTTGATGTCCAACACCTTAGAAAAAGCTTCTTTCCTCAAATATAGTGTTATTCTCTTCACGTCCTGAGATGCTCTAAACCCAAGAATATTCATGTGTGACTGCAGGCAAAACTTGTGTAAAGCTGTTTTGTGTGTTTCAGTTTTAGGATTAGGTCCAAACCAGCTCCAGCACATTGACTGAGGTTGACTAACTTCGTTTAACGCCATCTTAAGCTTCTCCTAAACCACTTAGCATTCACAAACTAAATATTGTAACCAAATATTTTTGTATCTTTTTACATAGCAATTATAAAAAACCTTTTTTGATTTGAAATATGATTCATATATTTAAACAAATGTTGACCTAGATGTATCCGACATACTGTCAGTGTTTAAATTCAAGTTGAACCCCATAAAACAAGTTGTAAGACCCGACTGCACTGTCTGTCTGAACCATTGTTTTCTACTGATTTGAGGCAACACTCCGTTCCAAACTGAAGGGTACTCTGATGAAAAGGAGCAAACAAATTAAAGGATGGAGAGACAGCTAACAGCGAATGTAATGACAGGCTGCGGTTCAGTCAAATCAAAGCTGGATGCAGCGAAATATCGGAGAAAACAAGCGAACTCGCCGAGGGCGGCTCAGTCAGCAGCAGGAAGAGCTGCAGGTAATCAGGCTGATTAGCAGCCTGATTGATATCTGGTGCTCACTTTGCATTTGTCTGAAGGCGCAGGAGCTCATGCTTGAATGAAATACACCTGCTGGCGGTGAACTGCATCATGGGAGAGTGGTATCATCATCAGTCAAAATAAATGGAGTTTAACAAACACAAAGCTCGCTCTTTCACAAACATGCCAGAGGCCTTTTCAGTGAACAGCTCCTTGGTAACACTTTCTGCAGTGTGTGTCTATAATACTTTACATCTCAACTAAATCTAAATCTTTTTAATTAATACATTTAGAAATGTTCACAATGTTTTATAATGTTAGTCACTGGCTCATTGTAACACAATATAATTACCTATGATAATTGAGTTATTCTGAGTGGTCAGTGGGTGCTGTAAATAGTACAATTACTGAGGTGCATTAATACATTATCAGATGGTTATACCTCACTACATAATATCATTATCTATGCAAGAACACCACAAAATATCATACGTCATTACAATTACAAGAATTATAATACAGTGGTCCTTGCAAAAAAAAGGTTGTTGTGACCAACAATTAGGTTCTATTATGAAATCTGACCTTATAAGTCAATTTCATGCGTTATAATTATTGTTATAAATCATTATGAGTAATTATAACCTCAGTGTTTTGAGTGCTTTGTTTGTAATCTATCAAAACCCTCACTTTCTACTTCAAAAACATACCAGCTGAAAAGAAATGAGTTTTTTTTTTTAAGGATAGACAGGGTTTATCTCCCCTGCTGCCTCATGGCCACCACCCTCTTTTACAATCAGGTCATGAACAACAATCTGTGGACGTGCATGAAAAACAGTTTACAAAAGGTTGTGCATTCCAGTTTATTTTATATCAAATTTCCCCTTAATCAAACTCTGATGTACAAATTAAAACTGAGTTTTAACATGCATTACAGAATCCTGCGATGGCAGAAGTGAATCTTTCAAAATTGAATGACAGTAAAAACCCGTATAGATGCCAATCCCTACCCACGCACTTCCCCGTCCCTCCCTGCATCCCAGGATTAAAACAAAAGATTGTTTCGAGTGTTTCCGTTTCTTCTTTTCGTTAAGTAGTTGTGGTGATGTAGCAGAGGGGCAAACCTAGGAGACTCTCAGCTGAACGCAACACATGTTGCCAGTGGCCATTTATCACTTGGCACAGACTGCATGCAGCTCCGTCAGGCAGCGTGTCAGAGCCACGGAGGAGCAGCACGTGTCTGTGACAGTAAGCGCTAATGACCAAATCACACAGCAAACAACACAGGGGGCTGTTTTTTTTTTTTTTTTTTCATTACTCATCTTTTTCTCCGTCACACAGAAAAGACAAACTTCACCACCACTTACTGCCACACATGCAAACGTGCCGGAGAGCACAACATGACATTCACATCTAGTGAGATAGAGGGAAATGGATTTTTTTTTGGGGGGGGGGGGAGAGGGGGAGTGTGTATGGAGGGGGGTGGGGGGTGATTGGGTGGAAGGGCTAAAACGGTGTCTTCCTTTTCCTCCATGAGAGCTCACGGCGAGGACGCAGAGGAACCTCAGTGTATCGATCACACGATGACCCCGACAGAAAACGTTTTTTTCCCCCCATGATTGCTTCATAGGTCCTCACACTGTAAACATCGACCTGTTAAAGCTGATAGCTAGTCTGCTAAGCTAGTTTAGGCTCATGTCTTCAGAACATTTGAATGAACGTGTGGCTTCCTTATAACTACCTATCATAAATCAGTATCTACAAAGTGTCTCTGTTTGATTGCAGAGTGAAAAGAAGCAGCATTTGACCATCACCAAAACCCTGTCCTGTCACATCAACCCTGTTTCATGAGGGTAACCCCCCCCCATACACAGAGAATTATCAACCAACAGTAACGTTCCTACAATCCTTTGTCGCAACACACAGAGGACATTCCCTGTATCGTTTTGGGTCTAACGGGGGATAAAGAAGCCCTGTTGCACTCCTGCAGCGAGACTAATAGCCCGCAGGAGACACTGGTTCGGTGGCACGGTCAGGACGAGTGGAGACCACATTAACAAACCTCCTCAGAGACGTGACAATACAGCGTCGACAAGTGGGGCAGGGGGAGAGGCTCGGGAGGTTAAGGCACTTCAAGTCTCCCGATGATTGGGGTCAGGGATGGCGAATCACACGGGGGGGGGGCGCATTGTTCTTGACTGTAAATTCGGGCTACATTTGGGTTTGGCTCCTCTGTGTGTGTTTCCAAAGGTGGAAAGAAAAAAAAGGCAAAAGGCAAAGCAAAAAAGAAAAGAAAACAAAGAAAAATCAAACCTGATAAAGCAGAGGTAACAGTGAGGCAAGGAGGACCTGTTCTTTGTGTGTTTGTGAGCGAGGTGAATGACGTGACACACGCTTGCATGTTTTACACAAGTTCTATCATAGTGTGTTATTTTGTGTGTTTATAACCATGGCACCTAAAAAGTAAAACATGCTCCTGAGCTCCCCCTCAGTTGGCACTGATGGCCCACCACCACTGATCTGTGCGCTTCCAGATCGGCTTTTTCTTGCATAAGGCTTGAGTCCCTAAACGTCTTCTCCAAACTTCAATCCGTCCAGAGTCAAACAAAGTGGCAAAGTAAATAAAACACGGCAATGAAGAAAGAGTAAAATCCAGCACGTGAGGCTGCCTGTCAGCGAGAAGAAGTAGGGAGAGTGCTGACCGTGGCACTGCTTGTTTTTCAGATTTGCTGAAGGCTGAGATCTGTCCCGTCTCTAGGACAGGCCCTGGCCGAGCTGCGTCCCTCGGCTGCGCTGTGGAAGCGGGGGGGGGGGGGGTCAAGAGGTCAAGTCACAGGCAGAGTGGCTTGCTATCAGGGCTTCCATGTGTCTGCAGAAGTGGCACTGAAAAAGGATCTTGTGTTAAAAGCAAAAGAGGAAGAGGACACGAGTGTGAGGAGGCTCTAGAGGAACTGACCGGTGCTGCTGTACGTCACAATAGACTGAGCTGGACTATAAAGTGCATACTTAACCCCACCCCTCACAAGTGCTTGTGTGTGGAGGTGTTCCTGTACAAGTGCACACGCGTCTTTCTGTATGACAAGTTCCTCTAGAGCGGCTGGCGTGACCTCTTGGAATTGCATGGCTGTGTAGGTGAGCGCAGGAGACTTTAAAATATTATCTTACATCGGAAATTACATCTATGGAACAAATCTTTACAATATGAATACGTCTATGTAGATACATTGGCAAATACGAGCAGAAAATTGTTAAAACACAACCCAAACCCATCCTCCGACTCGCTGTCATTCTGAGTGAATGAATGAATAAAAGGATAAACTGAAGTCATCCGTGATTGTGGAAGGTTTTGCACTTCCCCCGTAAGCAACTCTGCTGCCCTTAATGATAATGCATCTCCACCATCGCCTTAGCTGGTCTGAAAGGAAGTAATTTATGATTTATTCATAGCTCCTTCGTTGCTGTAGCGACCGAGAGAATAAGTGTTCTCATTGGCTTGTTGTGGAGTCTTAAATGTCCTGACCAATCAGAGGCGAAGTGCAGCCCTTTTCGATTTGGCTGCTCCGAGCTGTGCCGCCTCTCCTTTGGAGGGATCTTGCTGGTTGGAGGAGTTAGGGGTCTACGTCTTCTAGATCGCTCTTAGAATCGCCGAGCATCATGGGAGACTCTGACCCCTATAAGAGAGACAAAAAGGCACACATTTCATCTGAGAAAGGTAATATTTGACAACGGAGCAAACAGTGAAGCGTCCGTGTGCTCTGCAGTGACAGCGGGATTATAGTTTCTAAACGACACACTCATGGCTCCGCCAGAAATAATCTGACAAGCTTGTCTCTGTGTGGGAGTCGTGATGCAGCAGGCAGGCGTTAGAAAAAGAACTAATCCACCGCTAATAACAATAGGAGGTAATAAACTGCCTTTACAGCACCTGACATAAGCCAGAGAGATGATCTTCTCAGCAGCATAGGTGCTGCCAACATGAGGAGTCATTGTTAGCTGTGTGTGTGTGTGTGTGTGTGTGTGTGTGTGTGTGTGTGTGTGCGCGCGCTACCTGTCTGAGGCTGCGGTCAGCGTTTTCATTTGCTGGGCTGCCGTCGGAACCGTTGCTGCTGCCGGACTGCTCCTTCTCATTTAACAACGCCGTGGCGTAGGCCAGGGTGTCCTGCAGAGGTTCACACACACAATGACACAGAAGTGAGTGCAGTATGCGAGCAGAACTGAAACATAAAACTCAACGGTTTCCATAAACCGCTCCATCCCTGATATACACAATATTTCTGTGTGTCTGTACCTGTGCAGAGATTGTGCGCTGGAAGGTTTTATTGGTGGATGTCTCATTGGAGACGTTGCTCTGTGGAGTCCAGTAATGTTCAGTCATCTAAGGAAGCATGAGAAATAATATAAGGGAATTTGTAGAAAATAATCACAGAATAAAATGTTTAAAATTACTGCTGTGTTTGGCGATGACATATTTAAACTTGCCTTCTTTTGCAGCCACTGGACTGCCCAGCTCCAGTGACCTGACAACTCCTTGAAATAATCCTTGGCTGGAGGACACCTGGTGGGAGAAAACGAGAGGTTTAGAATTGTGCGTGTTTTGTCGTACAATGATCGCCATGATCTTTAATGCTTAGGATGTACTCACTTCTGTGCCAACGTGACCAGGAACTTCACACACTGGTAGCAGCGTCTGCTGTCCACGTTGTTGCTCTGGTGCATCAAAGCTGTTAGAAGAAAGAGCTCAGTTGGTTTTGATGCTTAAGCATACACAGAACAGGCTGCTAACGTTGCATCACAGTCTACTAACAATAGAAAAGTAGACCTGGACGTACCCAGCAGGCCTTTCTCTGACTCAAACGCATACTTGAGTCTCTGGGATTGCAGAGGGTCCTCCACTACCTGCAGCAACAAAATAACTGAACTTAGCAAAGTTGATTATAACATTGTTTATACTAATACACAGTGATAGATCAATAGGTTAAGTATCAATGATGACTGTCACTCACTAGCAGCTCCTGCAACATCTGAAAAATGTTCTTCAGTTCATGAGGTGGAGCCGTCTCCAGCTGGGTCTAAAAGACACAAAGAAAATGTGTAATTGACATGTCTAAAAGTCCCTGATGTTCGCCTTTTCGAGGTTGATGTTTTTTTCACCTTGAGAAGCTGCAGCACTCCCAGGGAGAAGGGCTCATTACAGTACGAGCAGTAGGTCACCATCTCTATCAGAAGAGTTAGCGGGCCTGACAACTCACGCATGGCAAACATCACCTAAGGAAAAAAAAAAAACGAAACACAACAGCAATTAAATTAATCTCTGATTGATTGTCCAACTCCTTTTAAATTGCAAAAACAAGTTTTAAATAGTGTGAGATGATGGTTTGCATGCTACCTCTAGCAGGTAGGACTGTCCCTCTGGAGTGAAGAGTGAAGCCAGGATATCTGCGTGGAGGGAGAGTAGTGAGGTGGAGGCCGGGACACAGCTCACACGGAGCTTAAATCCTCCCGGTGCTATGGCAAGAGAAAGGTGACAAAACACGAGTCAGACTGAGAATATGGCCTATAGAAACAATAAAAATAATCAATCCTTCTGTGTGCGCTTGTATATGTGAGGACCAGAGATGATTGTTGGACGTCTCACCCTGCGTCCGCTGGGAGCTGAGGTCAGAGTGCAGAGTGATGAGGGCCAGCGTGCTGTGGAGGTGAAGAAACTCCCGAGCCTGAGCCGGGCTCCATCTCCGGTTCTGTAGACAAAGAGAGAAATTAACTCAATGCACAATTTTCATGTAGGCGACACAAAAAAAAAAAAAAAATCTATTAAGACAACAGAAAAAAATACGTTTATATTTTAAAATTTTATAAGTGACACAAAAGTGTGGGAAATTTAAAAAGGCGGCTTAGAGGAAAATAAACAAAAAACTTTCAGGGTCAAAATGAATTTATGATTGAGTCCTGAATTTGGAAAAAGAATTTAAGAAAAACTGTATATTGTTACCTGGTTGTTTTGCCTATTAGGTCCCAACAGGAAGATGAGCATCCGGCGATAAGCTGAGTGTTTCAATAACAACTGACAAGGACCGTATCCCTGACAGAGTGAACAGAAAACAATATTTCATTTAGATTCAATTTATTAATGTACTGATTGATCTACTCATTGATTGGCTTTTTTTGCTTTATTACCCTTTGAGCGAAGTTACTGAAGAGGCCGAAGTACTGTGCACAGTTTTTCACATTCTCAGGGACGTCTTTGTCCAGTAGGGAGAGCAGGGCATCAATCAGGCTGTCCACTCCTGGGTCTCCAAAGTGAAGAGCGCACTCCAGAGTCTTTTCTAGGATTGATGCCACCACCACCCTCACCTCCCTCGCACTGCACTCCAACAGACAAACCCTGGGGAGGAGGAGATAGGAAATAGGAAGATATTCAGTATTACAACTATAAAAGAAAAGCATAATGAGTGAAAATGAACCCAAGAAGGAACAATTACGATTATGATAGTATTGTATAGGATTCCTTAAGCTTCTAAGTGAGTGGGTACAATGTGAAAACATATGGAAGTTTAGCTGAAAAAACAAGATTTGTTTTTGGCCCTGAGACAAATATCTGAGAGGGAAAATGTTATAGACTTTCTCTAGGAAGGGGTGTGTGGTGTGTGAAGGGGGCTGGTGGGGTGAGCTGCTCCCAAAAACGTCCGATGTTTCGACAACCAATCATGTCTTAGGACCACACAATCACCCCACACCTAAACACAGAGCAGTGCAAGCCCACACCTTACTTAACAACACACACACGCACTTTGGGAAACTACCCTTAAAGTTTACATTCCAGAAGGTGACCTGCTCTTTCAGCCAATCAGCATCTAGTCAGTGAACAACACACACAGGTGTTTTTAATCCTCCCTGCTGTCAGGACAGATGCAGTTGTAAGCGTGCTCAAAAGTAGGACTACTTTGTGTATGTGGGTTTATAGAAATGAAACATGTTAACACGATTATGGCTACTATATTCGCATGTAAAGCTTGAGTATGTAGAAACGGGTACTTGAGAAAGTGTGCAGCGTGAGAGGCTGCAGCCGAAATATAAGTGTGGAAAGATTTGACCCTGGACAGAGTTGAATGTGCATTGATTAGAATGAGGGAGGAAAGCTTGCAGGCCTGCCAGGTCTGTAGTATCACATATCACTAAGACAGCTACAAAAATGCTGCAGTGATTAGACTCGGGGAAAAGAAGAAAAAAACAAAAAAACAAAACATAAATCCCCCAGAAAACTACAGTAAGTCCATGCTCAATGGTACAGAAACTGTATAGGGCAGAACTGATTGTGCTCTATCAGTTCTGCTGCAAAGGTAAAACTGTGATTGTTGCTGCAATCTCATGAGCTAGCGTTTATGTAAAAGGGAATTATTTAAAAGGACATACATTAAGTAACATGTTTTCTGCCGATCATTCCTTCATTTAGTTTGCACACACCATTTACAGGATCACATAACATCATGGGAACAAACACAGACCTGGTGATCTCTCTCCCCTCTGGCCCCACCAGGTACTGGGCCATCCACTGGCAGGCTTCACTGCTCTTAGTCAGCAACACCTCCACAGTCGCCATCCACTCCTCGGTGTCCACCCTGCGAAAGATTAAGCGTGATCATCAAAACATAATGCTGCAGGTCATGAGGGACTATACTAACGCATGTGGATGTAAATGTGTGTTCATACCGGAGTTTCTTTTTAGTGTGCAGGTAGGTGTGGAAGAGAAAGTGAACAGCCAGCTGGAGACTTTCTTTGGCCATGGCCTGGTAGTCTGCATGCTTCAGCTTCGTCTGTAACACACACAAACACACGCAAATTGCTGCAGTGTGGTTGAGGCTCTGAAGAAACCACTTTCAAAGTTGAACAATTCAAAAAGTGACTAAACTATTAAAGAAAAAAAAGAGAAGAAAAAGAGAACTTTTCAAAAACGGTAACTGTTGTTCCCCTTCAAAGATATATTGGGACATAGGTAATAAGCAGAAAGGCATGAGCTTTAGTCTCTGTGAAGCTCCTCTTTGCATTTTGATACAGTACAGTGAGGAAAAAGACAAACAGTAGAAATACTTACTGCGTTGACGGAGGCCAGGGAGAGACTGAAGTTGAAGTAGTCGCTGTTGTAGACGTCTCTGTTCCTCATGAACTTCAGATTTTCATCTCTCACCATCTACACAAAAGGAAAAAAACAAGTCAGGAGCTGTCATGGCAACTAAACCATCCCCCAACAGAACAAATGTTAACGTGGTGAAAGCCTTTCTTCAATATGTTATTCTAGTCTGTGTTATTACTTTTTGGTTCCACACAGGCGGCTTAATGACACGTCACCTGATAGATGCTGGCAGGCATCTTCTCCACAAACAGGCCCTTCTTCTCTCCCTTGCGGACCAGGCGGGTGAGGAGGGTGAGGCGGTCATTGTTGGCCCTGGGAGGGCGAGGAGAGGACTGTGGCGAAACATCAGGAGAGGACGGGGCAGACCTGGGAAACATCAGGAGAACTTAGTGGTAAATAGGAGGTGGACTGTTCAGGTTTCCTGCTCCTGATCTGACTGTAAACTGAATATGTTTGTAGACAGCGTGTGAATTAATAATTGTCTCCAAAAACAAATTAAATGTGACTGTTTGATTGATGGCTGTAATGTTTCATAAAAAGTTTACTGCTGCACTCTGGTATAAGAAATGACTGATACACTATCTGTTACCCAATCAGAAGGTTTATGGGGTGAAGTAAATTGTGGGATGTTCACTCACAGTGTAAGATCCTCAGCTTCCTGCCGCATGATGCTGACTCTGCTTTTTTTGGGCAGGACAGGGGAGTTTGAGTCGCTGATCTTCTGATAGAACAACATGTAGGCGTTCCAGTATCTCCTCCGCACATCAGGATATGGGTTCGCTGCACACACAGACAGACACAGAGCAAGGTTACTATGTGGTATCCCTACCACAGTGAGCAAGGAGACCTCTTGTGGCCAACATTCAAACTTTTGGAAACCAAAAAATATTCGCATAATCATAGGCTTTTTAAAGAATAGTTAAACATTTGAGTTTAAAAGAACATTATTTGGTATGAAAAACGTCTCATTCACAGATTTGAATGGAAGTTGTCATAGTGATGTCACTGATGAGTTTACGCAATTTACTTACATTGGTCATAAACCTTGGGGCGGTACTCTCCTCCAAAGCACTCGTATTCCAAAGTTTCGTCATTCATATCAAATTCCTCCACCACGTTGTCGTTGAACTTGTACCAGCGGCCACGGGCGCTACCACTTAACATAAACAGAGATGGAGGGGGGGCAAAATGTTACATGTGCACAAAAAAATACAATAAAATCAAGACAACCAAGATAAAAAGACATGAGAGTGACTCTGTATATATATGTATATATATATTTGATCCACCTGTGTGTGAATCAGGCCGTTTGCTATTGTCTAAAGGTCTAAACCTTTATTAATCTGGAATACAGGATAACTTTAGCAGCTCCAGAATGTGTCCTGCTTCCTGGAGTCAACATCCTGAGAACAAACTTTCTTTGTTGTAACTTTAAGTGGGGATGGGAACAAGCGAGAGTGAGAGAGCCCAGTGCCAAATATGAGCTTCTGTGGTCTCATTCACGTTCCACTTGTGCAGTGAGCATTCCTGCCATCCAGAGCCAGACATGTGGAGTCATTTACAAACTAGACCAGGAGCCCACACAAAGGCTCATGCTGCATTCATGTGCCCCAAGGAGGTCCTGGAAATTTGGCCTGGAAAATTAAAGCGATAGATTCATGTGCTCCAGTAATCACTGGAGCCTACAGAAAGTAGGAATGGGGGCTGGAAAGAGGAAGGGCATTGCTGCATGAAGCTCCAACACATACAAAACCATAAAATGATTTCAATTTCAAGGGCAAATTAACCCCTTAAAAGTGTTTTATCCTATAATGTGTGAAAAGGAGGAGAAGGGGGAACTTTGGTGCATGATGCAGTGTCTCCTACCGCCTGTCTTTAATGAAGGAGTAGTAGTGCCCTGCATGTGCCTGTCCACTGTGCACGACGACTCCCACAAGTTCGTAGTTCTCAGAAATGGTGACTTTCTTCCTGGGCGACCCTCCTGACGTCCCGTCACCTCGCCCCTCACCTCCCTCGCCACTGCAGTCTTGACGAGCCATTCCGGAGACGGTGTAAGGCTCCATGTTTAGCACCCAGGGGAACTAAACACCACAAAAACAACAGATGTAAGCCGCTTGTATTTGCTTCAACATATGAGGCAACAACACAATTCCTGACAGTTAATTCTCAATCCATGTTCTTTTTAAAACATAAAACCGTGAGCTAATAGAAAATGCTGGGGAGCTACTTTAAACTTTAGATTAAGGCTTTGCAATCTTGGGATTAGAAAAACTCCAGTACCCTTATCTGTTCATCATATTTGATGGAGCGACCGCTTTCCCAGTCAAAGCCGAAGCGCATGAGGTGGATACAGAGAACACTGGGCAGGGATTTGATACATGTCCTCTTCACTGTTGTCCTCTTTGCAGAAGAATAAAAGAACATAGAGGTTTGTCAGCACACATGGTTTCAGTGAAGTAGAATAAAGGCATGCAGAGCTCATTACGGACCTTCTCCTTGCATTTGTCACAGTAGTAGGCGTTGCTGCCTTCTAGCACCTCTCCCCTGACAAACTGGTCTAATGAGATCTCTAAACTTTGGCAAGATGTCACGCCAAGGTTCAACGCCATGAATGTTTCTTCACGCTCGTACCTATACAATAAGAAGGTCCAAAGGTCAGATTTATCCATGAGGAGTCTAAAAAATGAAAACATGCTGAATTCAAAATAAATAGGTAATATTAAAAATTAAATGTGTGCTCACCGGTGCGGACAGTCTTTACAAATCTTCTGGTCAGAGAAGATTCCCTGAAATGTGTTTTTGAAGATTTGTTCTCGGCCCATTTTCTGGTGAAGGCAGTTTGATCGTTAATTACATCATTAGAACAGATTAGGTGACATACGTAGGTTGTACGTGAAATATTTTTTAAATTTGTATATTTTACCTTGAGATGTTCATCCAGCTGGTCTACCAGGCTGGTGAAGAACTCATAAGCATCTTGTTGTTCTCTTACATACAACTCCTTGTTCCACATCTTGAAGATCTGCCATAAGCAATTACAGTGTTATGGAACAGGAAACAAATGGATGACAGTACCAACTTGTCATGTACATGTTAGTTATAAGTGGACTTCCTAACACATATACTGAATCAAAATGGACAGTCACACTTGAAGTTGAAATATTGAGTGCATAAATATTGGATCACACAGCTCATTTAATACCTTCCAGAAGTTTTCAGGCACATAGTACTGCAGTTTGCTTTCCATCAGGTGGCCAAACAAAGACTGAACCTGGTAGAAGACGCTCTCTTCTGGCTGGTCTGTGTCGTCCTCTATGGACAGGAAAGCCTTGAAACAAATACAAACAAAGTCGTTGATGCTGGGTTCCTCCTAGGACTCAAAGAGCAGACGCCCTCTGGTGAACATAAAGTAAGTAGAAAGCATGTGCACCTCTGCTAAGCCAGGCTGCATGTAGAGCTGCTGGAACACAGCATTCATGTAACACGTGGCTCCACCGTTCTTCAAACCGACAAAACCCGAGACTGAGCGACTTTCTACTGGGGGCAGATACTGATAAGGCAGCAAAGGGTTATTGTCACAACTCAATTACCATGTAGCAATTGTTGTATTAAATGTTTTTAATAAGCGTCTTACATCAAACTCTTTGCAGAGCGAAGGATCAGACTGGTGGTGCATAGACAGCAACTCTCTGGTGATGAGTCGGAGGTTAGAGAGCGAGCTGTCTGCCAGCATCACCAGCACCTCGTAGGCTGCCAGTCTGCTGCTGGCTGTACTGCACCTAAGCAGACACACAGGAAAAGAAGATGAAGGTTAAATGTAGTAAAATCAGTACCAACGACAAAAATATTAAAGGTTTTGACAACACTTAAAAAAAAGAAAAAAGCTCTCTTATTAAAATGAGCCCACAAGACAAAAATAAATGTAACTGACAAATAGGAATAAAATGCCATACTTGGGGTGGAAGTCATGGCTGGGGGCCGGGGAAGGCGTCGGGTTGGAACTGTTGATGATGATGCGTGAGGCACGAAACAAGAAATCATCCAACATCTGCTGGATCAGAGATGCACCTGAGGACAGAGTTCACACGTCGTCACATTACTCTCCAGCGTGAAGATGACACATGCGTCTCTAGATCTAAAATGTATCTGAGCGAATGTGTTATGTGCAATTCTGAACTTCCCAAATTTGTATAACAGACATACGACTGTATTCATATATGCAAATATTTATGTGTATCAAAGGCAATGTACAATAATGAACATCACATCGATGTTAATGAGCCAGATTTAGATTATAAGGAGCTCATTTACATCCATCGTCCCGAGGCAGGTTATTGCACAAGACGATACACAACACGCCATGAATAATGTATGTTTGGATGTGCATCTCACCGAGTTGTTCCTTCTCATTGCCACAGAGCGACAGCAAGGTCTTGATGAGACGGAGGTGTCCCGCCAGGAGGATGTTGTCCGCCTCACTGGTCTCCATCTCAGCGCTCCAGCTGGGCTCAAAGTTGTCGAGCCAAGAAATCTCGTCCTCCAGCATGGTGGCAGCGCTCACTTGTAACACCTCCATCTCTGAAGCTGGATGAAGCCAAAGGGAGGGAGTGGGGGGGAGAAAGTAATGAAAGAACATTTCATGATAGTTGACTTTTAGTGGCTGAAAAAAGAAGCTGTGTAAGTTATTATAGATTATAGCCAAGTGTGACCTTTTATACTTTGTTTGCAGGAATTACTTGTTTTAGCATTGTGCAGCCAATTACATGACAGATTATCGTTTATTCTCACAAAGTAAGAAACTATCTCTGTTCTGATAAGAGTAATTGAATTGACTTCATCAGCTTACTGGTTAGGTCGTCCAGAAGTTGGCATCTAAGGTCAAAGTACTCTGTGCACTGGGACAGCAATCTGAAGAGAAGCACATCAACATGAAGAAACGTAACAACACTGCAACACTTTCAGTAATGGTTATTTTGTTGTCGTATTGCTTAATTACCTCTGGTTGACACCTCTCATGACCGATGTAGGACTCCACAGTGGCAGCTGAGCAGTAAGGACGACTGAGAGGAGGAATAAATTGGGTTTCTGGACATCAGGGAAGCCTGAAGTGTCAGACTGGCTCAGAGTGTACAGCTGATCACAAGCCACACGGCGGATCTGAGATAACAGAGACCAAAATAAGTGAAGACATACTGCCATTATAGGGATATACCATATCTCTTCTGCGCAGTCAATTGAGCATAAAGAGGGTGTTCTTTACCTCTCCACTGGGAGATCCTAGCAGAACATCGATGATGAAATCATTGACCGAGGGAAGATTGTAAAAAGATGCTGGAGAGAAAACAAGCACACACAGGATTTAGTCAACAACCGTGCTCTGCTACTACATCGAGACAGATGGTGATGCATGTATAGTGATTGACAAAACTAACAATTTAGTGCAGGTAATTACAAAGCAGGTGACAACAGTGTGGGAGTGTATATTCGGGTTGTGTTTTTTCCTGCGCGAGTCTTACATAGTTGCTGACAGCGTAGCTGCAGGCAGGTAACCAGCAGAGACAGAGCCTCACGGGCGATGATGGCGTCTTTGATGGAGATGCTCTGCTGTCGAACACATATCCCTGCGTGCAACGCTGTTGGCGTGGTCTCACCCTCACTGCTGGAGCTACAGTTACTCCCTGCAGACATACAGAAAACATTTGTTTAGCTTTTGTTTGTTACACCTGAAAAGCTGCAGCCATAAGCTGTTGGTGACAAATCATTAGAAAAACACATCAAGTCACAAATTAGGTGACGGTATTTTGTCTCTACAGGGATTAAGGTGGCTCAACAGCATGATATGCAGTATTAGCATAGCCGTTGGAAGGTGCAGCCACCCCACCACCAGACTGCCAACCTATCGGCTCATTTGCCTTGTTGCTATATTTTATTTTTTCTTGCATGTGTGAGCCGGTCCCGCAAAAACAGACACTGCACATAATGATAATGGAGTGGCGAGGGAAAAAACAATAAACTGTTTGGGGGATAGGTGGAAAGTTATACAGGAGAATAAAAAAAGGCAATTGAGCAGGGAAAAGAACCAGATTAGAATCATCTCTGGCAGCTTAAAAGAGATGCTGACTGTGGACATCACGCTCCACCTCTGCTGTTCCTGGAGTCTCTGAGGCTTTTTAAATCATGTCGAGGCTCCAGGTTATCACTGCGTTTGTTGTATTGATGTATGGGTGTTTTATTTAAAGATTAACTTAAAGAATAAGGGAGGTGGCTTACAGTAATTGTGTTAGTAAGACGCGCATTTCCATGAAACTTCACTGCAGTAAATATTGTGGAACATTTCAACAGAAAAAACTAAAAAACTGTATAACATTGACAGGTCACAGTAAACAGAATTAAACTTTTAAGTTCTGAAATACATTTTAGACACCTCTGATGGGGCTCAGGATTTATCAGGACAGCTGTTTTGCTCCAAACCAGTTCACTCTACGAAGCTGTGTATGTGTAACAGCTGACCTTTTAGGTATGTAAGACACACAGAACATTAATTAACATTAGATCCCTGCCAGTGTGGCTGGAGATTCAAATAATCAATGTTAAATGTCAAATAATGAAGTTACACAGCTGGTCCTCCTTCTGTTGCATAAATGCTCAGAGCATTTCTCTTGAAAGGAGAAACACTTACAGTTTATGTTGTAGGGGGGCTGAGGCATTTAATATACACACAAATTGAAGTCGAAAACAAGAAAAAAATGTGAACATTGTAAATGTGTTGGCATACAACACGACCCTGCCACCTGTTGGAAGAAAGAATCTCCTTCACATAATAGAGGAAACGGGATAAAACAGATTGTTAAACAATCACTTGAATCTAGACACCTAATGCGACCCAGTAGCTTTATCAAATACGCAAAGACATCTGGATAAGTGGGCCCAGCCACTTCGGTGGGTCACTGATGCACTGGGATAGAGGGAGTATGGACTGAAACAGCATGACAGCTGATTGATCAACCTGATTTTATTATGCTATTGCGACTTAGGCAAGGTAGCAGAATACTAGATGTTTTGTTTTTTATAATGGTAAATGACACACTTGTCAAAATCCTCAGTTTAATCTGCATTGACTTCTATAGGGTCCAAGGATTTCTTTCCCCCAAATGAAGCCGTCAATGACATTTAAAAGTACTCACATATGTGCTTGTGATGAATCATGCAAGTTCATCACAAAAGTCCTATGACTACTGACTGTACACTACTGTTAGCCATCAAAACCAGTTGTCTGCTTCGAGCGTTTACCTCGAAGATCACAAGAAGTGACAACTGAAACAAACATATTACATTTTGCGTGTTTTCTATCTTACCAGTACTGCTGACTCTGGTGCGGACTCCCTGTGGCTGAAGTGAGCTGTGTGTGTTTTCTCTGATTGGCTGTGGGCTGCCGACCAGATCCAACCGCCCTGCTGCCGCTGCCCAGGTCAGACGCATGAAACAGGCAACAGTGGAAGTGAAGTCACCCACCTCCATGGTCTGGAATACAGACAGAGTAAATGCTTAACATTTAAATGATCACTCTGTGATCAGAAGTTTATTTGCCATTGAAAGAGGTTAATGTTGGAACTATATGCTTTTCTGGGAGAGTTGTTCCTGCACCTGAATAGCCACACGAGCAGCAGGTATGATTTCCTCCACTCTTATGGACGAGCGCTCAGACAAAGACATCTGTCTGTAGGAAGATTTCTCTGGAGTCCCACAAAGAGACAGCTGTCGCCCGGCCCGCCCAGCGTTACGGAACGGACGGGAGGACAGTGCCTCGCCATCCCTAATGACATCATCGTCCAGCACCGTCGGCATGCTCTGGCCAACCAGGAGGAACCTGCAAATATGACCAGTTGAGTTATAAACATCTGGCATAGTATGGTTTTTAGCCCAGAATATCCACCCGAGTGTGTTTGAGAGATGCATTTTGCACCTGGCCAGCTGAAGACAGATTGAGTAGACTCCTTGTCTGGTCTCATAGTCCACCTCTGGTGGGATAGAGTCTCTCTGCATAACATTCACCACCAGACTGCAAAGTAGGTAGAGAGAAAAATAACCATGAGGAATAATATTTTAAAAAAGCAGAACAAACCAAACACAACAGCTGGATGAAAGATGTCACTTTTTGTCAACAAGATTGTTCTCTGTGATGTTACCTGAGGCCTCCGGCTTTAAGGAAGTTCTCACAAAAGGACTTGCTGCTAGTTTTGGCCATCTCATCATCAGATGTGGGCATCAGCTTTGAACTCAACACCTAAGAGAGAAAGAAGAATAAGGGTGGGAACATGGAATAAAAGACATGTATTCTTTCTGCCTTTATTTATCTAAAACATGTCCATCTAAACTTCAGGACTATTTGTTAAACGTGGGAAACTTTTTGCATTTCCATCATGTGTGGGTACCTCCAGGTTGTAGAGCACTCTGAAGGTGGACATGCCAGGGGCTGAGGATCTGAACAGGGACTCCAAGATGGAGGTTGCACTGGGCTGGTGCTGCTGCTTGGAGGCCATAGATGGAGAGCGAGAACCGGTATTCTGACCGAGGGTGAACAGCGTCTTCTACAGAAAAGAGACGCAAAGGGTCTTAACACACAGGACTTAAAAAAATAAGAATGCGTATTAAAGACCTATCTCACATCATTCTCCCAAAAGATTCTGTAAACCGAATTATCCAATTACATGAGTGCTCAGCCGTGCCATTTGACTTAAATGCATCGTAACAGATCGTCTGATGTACCTGATGGCTCCAGACGCTGGATTCTTTGGGAACAAAGTTGTCGAGGGCATCCTGCACTTCTGGATCTGTTGGGATCAGCAGCAGCAGCTTTCTCACACGGAGAGTGATCCTGGCAGTAACAAACACAGAAACATGAACGATGAGCAACCTCAGCTGCCTGAGGTTTTGCCATCATTAATCTTCACTAGTTGCTAATGAGCTCATAAGTTAAGGTGATTAATGCATGACAAATAATTACTTCCGTACACATAAGGGCTTGGCAGTAACTGTATAGATAGTAGTGACCTATGCAATTTTACAATCAGAAAGAATAGAAATCTATTTAAAAGAGGTCACCTGGATTCATCCAAATTAGCCAGCTGGTAAAGCATCTCAAACACATTACACACCAACGCCATTACCACCCCAGGCAGGGACTTCTCCTGGAGAGTGGGAGAAACATAGGCACAGTGTGTCACAGATGTAAAACATGAGTGCGTTCTGCAGTCTGTACATAGAAGTTCAAATCTGTCGGCTTGTGCTCGGCATCTTTATGAGGATACCTGCTCCAAGGCGTAGGCAGAGTTGAAGACGGCAGAGCTGGAACTGCTGGAGGCGGAGGCGGAGGACTCGGAGCTGCCAGAGGGAGTGCCAGTGCCTGAACTCTTCACAGTCAGGCTCTGCTCATCACTGAAGCCGAGTTGGGACAGCAGCTTCTGATCCCGATTCATGGTCATCTAACGCACAGTGACGGAAAGGCGTGAACGTTAAGAAAAAAAATAACACAGGGATTAGCATCGCATTTGTGAATTTATATTTCACCTGCCACAGGATAAATGCAGTGCAACCCATTAAAAAATGAAAACATAGTGCCCTGCCTGGAAGATTTCACTGTGTATTGATTTTAGTTCGGAAGGTGTACTGGCTTCAGGGGAAACACATGACATATGAGAGGAATACAATAATTGCCAAATAATAAGTGTATTCAAAAACAAGAAGAGACAGAGTCCCTCCCATAACTTACATTCATCTACACTTACCACACTATCATTGGCAAAGATCTGGACATTATCCACTGGACAGCTCAAATGCTCCGATATCTTCCACCGGATACTTCCTATTGTCTCATTACTGTGGGTCTGCAGGACAAATCCGCACACAAAGAAAAGCGATTTCCTCAGGATATGTAACTCTACACAATGAAAATGTATGACAGGGAACTAAGAAAAGTCGTACAGTACCTCTAAGGTGAAAGTGTCTTTGGTTGACTCATAAGTGATGTGAAGAGTAACAGGGTGTCCGTTGAACGAGGCCCCGTGAGGTAGAATTGTGCGAGGAACTGAGTACATATCCTACAGACACACATATATTAATATGTTAAGGTTTTGTTCATCACATTTGGTTTCGCACACACATCAGAATAAAGACATCAGGACGTACCTCTATAGTGATGACGTAGCGCTCCGCCAGTAGCAGCAGTCTTTCGATTATTACTAGCTTAGTGGATCTAAAGACAAACAGAAGAATGGGTTCAATAGGACGTTTTCTTGTGTGTTTTGCAGTAGCGCAGTACAAATTTTGAGTTTCTATGATCAGCGGTTACGGAGATACGGCAAACAATCTTACACATGTTTTAATAAGGTTAAAAACAATGTTCTTACCCAAACCCCCCCGTGTACCTGGATGGTGATTGTACAGATGTGGCCACGGTCGGCATGGCAGTGGCCGTCAGCATCTTGGTTGCCCTAGTAACAGCATGTGTCAAAGTAGGCCCACCCAGAGCCGAACTGGCTGCCTGAGGAAGAGAAACACAAATGTGTTCTCAGGGTGCATTAGGGAGAGATGACGTGATCGCTGAGAACAGTAGAGCAGCTTACCTCTAGTCTCTTGTAACAATCAGCAATGAACTTCTTGTGCAAAGACACAGAATCCTGTCCGGATGAAAGGTTAATGTTAGATGTGGTTTCAAAGGAGGCAAGAACGCACTGATTTAATCAACCATACAAAGAAACTTATGTAGCTTCACCCAACATACTGGATGTTAACTGTGCGTACATCGAATTGGCTCCATCATACACATTTACTCTTTGCCTGTTGCTTGGCAAGTATCGCTGTTTATTAAAAAAATAATTCAATTTAGACTACTACATCATATATTGTTGAGAGTATTTTCTTTTGTGATCTTTCCAAAGCATTGTGTTTGAATGCATTTAGACAAATTATCGCACATTCAGTTAATGTATGCAAATTTCTAATATAGGTCCATGCATTTAGACTCACTCATCTTCAGGAAAATACATTTCTAAAACTCAGTTTTATAAACAGTGGCAAAAACAAAAGCTCTGGTCTTTTTAGGCATTTTCATACAGATTAACAATTAGTCAAAACCATTAGGCAATCCAAAACCAATTGGTGGTATCAGTTTTGGAGTACAACATACAATGAAGTTCTTGTTTTGGACTTGATTCGCTATCCTCTCTGATATATTGGATAGTTATGTACCCTGTCTTCCACAAATCATTTTATTGAATTATGATGCAACCTTCTTCCTCACTGTATATAAGAAGAGTCTTGTTTGCAGGATTAACAGCAGCAGTAAAAGAATCCTCATACGGTGCCCCTTATCTGAGCATATTTCAATGTCATTTTTTAAGCATTATCATCCAAAGCTTCTTTTGCACAGACACAAGAGGCTAAAACAGAATCTATTCAAGCATTGATGAAGACTGCTTAAAGCCCTCAGCTTTCTTAGGTATTTGGATTTGGAAAGTAAATTAGGGGAGAAATCTACCATTTCTTTAATATAGTGTTTTTCCAACTGGGTGATTGAAATGCACATTTCAAGATCCTGTATACTCTGCAACAGTAGATATGTGCTATGTACAGTACGTTTAAATATATCCACACAAATAGATGCTATTGTAAGCTTGGTAGTTACAATGTTCCCCTCTTATTTGTTTCCGTTTTCCCCTCTTCTCCTTTTCTCTTTGCAACCAAAGAGTACAGTGTACAGGGCATAGAGTACAGAGTGCTGTGCAGTACACCGTGCACAGGGTACAGGGGTTGGAAGGGTTCAGAGCTGCTTTTGTGGGTTTTTTTGGTCATGTAAAAACCCTGAGACACAGATAGATCTGCTTGACTGACGATAAGAGAAAGAATTTATACTGTGATTTTAAGAATGCGAGACACACACGGGAGGAGTCAGTGCACATACTGTATACCCACACACTGACCTTTTTCATCTTGGGATTGAGGTTAGTGTAGCTATATGTGATAATGAGCTGAATTGCTTCATTGGCTATCTCTTCATCGGGAGTTTCCATAGCGATGCGCCAGATAAAATCCATCCCTGCCAGGTCAAGGCGTTCCACACACTGAAATATCATACATTGGACATGTCAACCATTATTATTGCTTTATTAGTATATACAAACTAAGCATTTCTCCACTCACAGACCAAACATTTCATTTCCATCCATTATTTGGAAAAAAAAAAAAAAAGAAACGCAGTGAATGTATAAAACTAACCAGCTGAGTTCCTTGGCGTTTTAGGCGATGGTCACACAGGTTGACATTTTCGAAGAAGGTCTTAAACAAGTTGAAACCTGAGAGAAACATACAACATATGAACTGGTGTATCACATACACATTTATGAACTACTTCTTTGAGGGTGAAGGTTTATTATGCATCTCTCACCATTCATAGTGATCTCATAAGGCTCCAGTTTTAGGATCTTCTCTTTGAAGAGCTGCTGCTGAACATCGCTCTCGAGGTCATGTTGTCCTTTGGTGAACCACTCAAAACACATCTGCACACATCAAAACTTACTATTAATGAATGAATACATCTTTATATATACTATTTAAAAAAAAAAAAAAAAAGTTTGATCTGTTATTTACTCATCAGTTCACTAATTTAACCAGATTATTTTAACCAGATTACAAGAATTAAACACATAATTTATGATTTCTAAGACAGATGTGGTCATGTAGCAGGGTTGAAACATGAAAGAGAAAAAGAAAGAAATTGAAGTGAAAGACTCATGTTTCATGAGTTCCTACATGTTCATGCACAGCGTTTATCTATTCGCATAACTGTTTTCATACCTCACGATCAAGTTCACAGACATCGGGCCCGGATACCAAGCACTCCCAGAGCTCCTTGGCTCTGTTCCAGACCAGGTAGAGGCTGGCCTCCTGGAGGAAGAAGGCCAGGAAGCGCAGGTGGCTGTCCAGATACTAAACAGTTTCAGAGAGAGAGAGAGAGGCGTCACCTTCATCCTCAAATAGAAACACACACTGTCAACACATAACACTGTGCTGCTCAACTTCAATTACATTCTGTGTACAACATTAACCCATAGCATCAATAAAATAAGAATAAATATTCCTAAAGTCAATGTCAAAATATTAATTGTGTCATTAATCATTCATATGAGCTGCAATATGATGTAACAATGCATGCATAGGGAGATCAATAAAATGTTAACAGAAATAAAAGTGTCAAATTACACACACAAAAAAACAAATACATAGACAGACCTCCTGATAGGTGTATCGTCCATCCACCATTGTTGAGCCAGAGAGGCCATTGTTCCCCGCAGCAGTGACAGCGAGTCGATGGCAGCACACGAGGGATCCTGTGATCAGTTTGACGATCTCAAAGTTCTTTTTCAAGTCCTGGATGATGCTCTATGGGAACGTAGGGAAGTATGACGTATGGGGTTACCATGGCAACATTCCACTGTTTGCCAAAACTTTTATTTTGATTTTGTGCCTGCGTTTGTTTTCACTACCTTGTCCTGTTTCTGATAAGTCTGCTTTATGAAAGAACGCGTGATCTCGTGCAGCTGACGCAGGGCAGGAACAACCCAGACTGCCTGAGGACTGCTTTGCTGAGAGGCCTGTTGACAGAAGATAATCAGATAATGATATTTATTACAGCAAAGTGATACATGCTGCAAAAAAGAGAGGTCTGTGATGGTCATTATTTATTAATCTCATTTTGTCATTAGATTGACAATATTCATTTTCCTTGTTTGGCATCACAGACCTACCATTGTTGCAGTAAGGATATTATGGCAATGTGAGGAAGACGAGCAGGGCCAGGGATATAAATTGTTTGATTTTTTTGGTTTTAGAACAGTCCAAATGTTCAAATTTGCCCTTTGAAAATGTTTTTGAAATCCAAAGTCAAATATTAAACATATCTTTGTTTGCAGAACTCTGGATATCCATGGCTCTGATTACATTCCTCATTGCATGAGAAAACATGCTAGCGCTTCCACCAAAGCTGACCACTCATCCAGCAGCTAAATCAATTATTTAAATTCATCCAGCTCTCACCCAGGACAATATCAACACCACTGTGTAATCATTAGTTAAAGCCAAGATCCTCTTAGTGAGGCAAGCCAAAGATTAATCTGTACCTGGTCGAGCTATCTCATGTTACAATCAAGTGTGAAATTATCAACCTGTACCCATTGAAAGCCCTTTGTGGTCAAGCCTCCTCCGCGATTGGTTGGCAGGTGTGAAGCAGCGAGATTGGACACAGATTGGTCAGTGGAATCGTAAACAATAAGGGCTTCTTCTCTTACTTTGGATAAAAAGTTAGCTTTCCTCTTTCCCCAAGTGCCAGTAAGAAATGAACTGTGAGTGTCGCTGCCTTTAGTGTCCTCCTGAGTGTGAGTCTAGAAACATACATGTCATTTGAGCTGGGACAAATTGCCAAACTATTATTGTTAATTGTGTGTGGCCTTGCAGAATTCAAGCTCATTGGTGGATATTTTCAAATCAAAGCAGAAAAAGCACATGTATAATTAGAAATATCAACTTTCAGCTTGCTTCATTTTATTTATGTGTACCAGATGGTGAGAACCAGCATGCACAATATCAGAACTGAACTTTAAATGCTAAAACATGAATTCCTTTCTTTAATGCATCATCATCTATAACAGCTGAGCTGTCCCTGTTTTCTAAAAACTCAAATACATACTGTATCAATTCCATTCACATAGACTTTACACTTTATCATGTGGGATATTGGAATGCAATGTTTTTTCAGACTTCTTGAGCAGCATGATAAACAGCCCCTTTATTAACAATAAATATATCTACATATGAAGCCATATGTGCCATGCATTGAAGCTTTTTACCACAGTCAACTCTAGCCTCTGTATCTACAAAGACAATGCAGTGTGCCTGGCTCACCTTCTTGATGTCCTCAATACATTTAATTATGTAACTCCGTTTCACAGTCTCCTTGACTGCATAGGCATCACTCAGGATCCCCAGGTGCTCCTCCAGCGCCTGCTGGACTAGGCTGGTGGGCAGCGTGGGGAGGTGGGCCAGCTCCCACAGCACCTCCAGCACCTGGACAGGCAGCCACACACACACGCGCTACACCTCAAAGCTACACTTTCATAATGAGACATACCTGTTGATTTCTTAATTCATTTCCCAATTGCTTCTGAGTGTCACTGTCAGCATTGAATGATATACCAACATACCTTGCCTGTTGTGGATTCAGAGCGAGCCTCTCTCCCGATTCTCCCAATCAGACTGAGCAGCTTCTGCCTGACGCGGTCACTCTCAATCTCCCAGCTCTAAACAACACGCAAACACATTACCAAAACGAGAGTCACGTTTTTTCAAATCCATTTATTCCCTATAATCACAGAGGTGCAGCACCACTGACCTTCTGTATGAGCACAAAGAGGTGGGTCAGTTGATCAAAGCTGAACTTCACAGCAGCAGCAGCGATGATTGTGTGGATGTTTTCGATCACAGTTGATGACTGGCCCGCCTGAAAGGCAGACACAGGAATCAACAGACCATCACAGGACCAGAACAGGCCATTTGTCCATTTTAACATTTGTTACACTTTCACAAATACAGTATCAGCATTGCTTCTATACACATAGAAACATAAAAGCCAACGGTTGTTTTATAGAAGAAGGCTTAAACAGACAATCTGTTGAACATGCTGCTAACACACTTTATACTTTTGATGGGTGCAGCGGTGCTGACCTGTATTTTCCAGATTTTGGAGAGTTCGTCCAGTGACAGTTTACTCCCCAGCAGCTCAATGATTCCCTTAATCCTCTCACAGTACTGGGCCTGGTCAATGTTACCTGGAACAAAGAAACATTTAATGACCACAGTGATTACTAAAAGCGCTAATATTCAGTTTCGATGAGCAAAGCCACATCCTGTTAAGGCTATGCTGTTTAAATATGTGATGTTCTCACCCTCCAGTGCTATTGACAGGACTGAGTTTTCTACAAGCCAGTCTAGCAGTTTATCTGTGTCAATGGCGTTTTTCACCGTCTTGGCCACCGTGCTCTCCTCTATTAACTTTGTCACCTGCAAGACAACAAACACATACTCAGGGTGAGAAGGCGTCAAAACAATGATTTAAAGAGTATTTCATTTTATTTATCCACTACAACAGCCAACCTCTTTGAGAGAGTTCATCTTGGTAGAGAAATGGGGGGTTTTGAGCATCCGCAGCAGCGTGTCCAGCCGCAGGTCATCTACCACATTTACCAACTCTCTCTGGAACCGCATACACAAAAGCTTGATGGCCGACAGCAGGTCTGGGATGCTCACCAGCCGCTGGATTTAAAGAATAAATGAAGGGGAATAAGTTATAACATAATGTTAAATCACAATCCTTGTACATTTTTAGCCCTTTTATTTCTAAATTTCGCCACTACTGGCACAGTGCAACTTTAACCCAAAGTGTGCGTGTGATATTCATACCACTTGAATCATGTCATAAACGAGAAGATCTAATAAGAATATATTTTACACAGCCTCCAGTGGTGGAATACATATTATATAATAAACATTATTGTATCATCTCTGCTAGCATGAAAAACACTTTGAAAAGACAAAAAGTTTGGCACAGCATGTCCACCACCTGTTACTGTGCTTTACCATTTCTATGAGCTTACACACCTGCTGCTGCCGTCTGTACTGCCTTTAAAATGTGTTTGCTTGTTATGCTAGTTATGTAGCAGCATAGGGAGAGGAGATGCACAGCCAAATGGAGCACAGCCAAAAGCCGGCCCCCTCCAAGATCCCTCTCCCCCACTATGCAGGTGTCCTGACCATCAAGGAGGAGTCACAAGTTCAGCAACAAGGACAAGATCTGTCAACAGCTTCCCACTCGTAAACAATGCCAATTATGTGTGTTGGAATGCATGTTCAAGATGGACATGCTCCTCCCAGGTAATGAAAAACAAACCTCGCTTTATTTACCCTGCATCTCTTCCTACAAATTTATGAGCAAGAAGGTGAGGTCATAAGAAGGTGACAAATAACACTACCTAAAATAAAACACTACCTTGTCTTTAAGGTCCTTTTCCTCCAGGTTCTGGACATACGTGATCATCTTATGGATGACTGGATCAAGCATGGGCTAAAAACAACAATATGAGACGTTAATCCGTGTGGGGGAAAGGGCCACTGCAGCAGTACACAGTAAGAGGATACAGCAAATAAAAATAGAATATACTGTAAATAACAATGGAGCAGAAAGATCATATAAATCAACTCAACTAATCATTTCAACTTAGAAAAAAAAAGAAAATAGAATGCAGGCAGATATAAAATAGCAGTTAAAAAACAATACTGTAATCAGATATGGATATCATTGTATGACCGTTTGTGTGTGTGTGTGTGTGTGTGTGTGTGTGTGTGTGTGTGTAAGAGAGAGCAGATGAGATGCCTTACCTGTACAAGACTAGAGTTGAGGTATTCGGCACAAACGCCAAGAGGCTGGACAAGAGCTGATACACACTGGGCAGACGGAAAGAGACAGAACTAATCAGATGACACAAATCAAAAAGGAAATCTGCTCATCACCTCAGCTACGATGACTGTCACTATCTGAATTTTAATCTCTTCCTACTTTTGTGTGTAACCATAAGTAAAAATAGAATGTATTTATGTTTACACTTCCAGTGGCTTATGAGAGCAGATGTAGAACAACACTACTCGTCCGCTCAAAATAAAGTGTCTAGGCCAGAGGTCAAACTGTGTTTAAACTGATACTGTGTTTTCACTGTTGCATGTGAGTGAGATGGAAGGAGTGTGAACAGATGTGTGGGTGAGCTTCCAATAACGGAGCCCAGCTGTCATTTGTCATTCAGTGCTAAATCACAGCAGCTTAATGAATGATTCCTGTGTTCCTGCCTTTTTTCTATCTCTTCTTCCAGCATGTAGAGGAGGAAGCACTGCTTCCATTATGTTTTCTTCTTTCACTTTCACAGTCCCTGTGCCTGAATGATGTTGGGTATCTGACAGCTTACAATCTCTACTGAGCGCTCACTGCCACTGATGAGTGTGACGTGCCCATTAATATGCTAAAGGTTTAGAGGGGGTGTGTGCACAGTGAATCAATGGCTATGCACTGCTGTGGTTCCGGCCATGTTCCCAGAGGGAAGCATCAGTACAAGGATGCCTCAGAACACACAACACAACAGAGCATTTCAACCATCACACAGCAAGAGGATGAGAGGGTGTGTTTGTGTTAGTGAGTATTACTAAGGGGAAAGAGAGAGACATTCAACATCCTGCAGCTGAGAGCAGTGGGGGTAAACACCAAGACCTTTTGCCTGCATATCTGTCGCAAAGTCTGTCAACCGTCCGCCTTTCAATCCATCAGGGATAGTACTATTTTATTCACTCTTAAGATATGACTGAAAACCAATGCAGGAGAGGGTGGTCATACAGCAATTTCGATTTCGTCTGCACCGAGTTTAGACTGGATGGCAGTGAATCCTCCCAGCTCTCCAAACTTTAAAAAAAAAAAAAGAAGAGAGAGGTCATGAAAAAATACAGAAACAACAGGGGGTGTTTGTGACACATGTACAAGACATATTTGATTGATTAGTATTTACTTACTTGATTCACCAAATCAACCAGCCAGCCGTGAGGCTCCTAAAACAAAGGCAAATATGCTTTTAGTGGGTTCATTCAGCAATGGTAGTGCAAAATTATCATGACACATGTAAGCGCGCACACACACACACACACACACACACACACACACACACACACACACACACACACACACACACACACACACACACACACACACACACACACACACACACACACACACACACACACACACACACACACACACACACACACACACACACACACACACACACACACACACACACACACACACACACACACACACACACACACACACACGTTCTGTGACAGCTGTTGTGTGTCAGTCACACATGTTCTGCTGAGCTCCTGTGGCTCAGTTACACAACACTGGGGTAAAGATCTTCAACATGACTATGGACGGTAAACAACAGCTAATAAGGAAATGTGTGTATAAAGACTGGCACAGCTTTGCATAGTTGCAAGTGCATGTGGATACGTTTGGCACATATACTCTAATAAACAAAGGATTAAAAGTAGCCGCTGATTCCAGACAAATGAGGGCATCCCTTACTTTCTGATAGGTGTTGCTAGGGGAGACAGCAAACATGTTGGCCTCATCTCCAAAAACCTCAGCCCAGTTCCTCTGACAGGATTTCATCCGGTTCTTAAAATGATACTCGTTATCAGGGTTGAAGGCCTGGACGCAGCAATAGAGACATAAAAGCATTAACTCCAGAACCATTTCAATCATGTCTGATTTTCAGAAACAGTGGTCCTTGTATTGGAAATAGAGCAATTAGCTGATTCAGAGCACAAAAAATAGAAGAGCTTAATTGTCACTGAGGACAATGTTAGAAATGTAATATTCATTCAAATTGGCATTATTTAGTTATTTCAAGGGAAAACATAAAGAACAAATAAAGACCATTTGGACTGTTTAAAGAGAGACAGAGTGAGAGAAAGTGCACCATGTTCAGGACCCCCATCAGGTTAACAGGTACAGGGTCCTGCTTGACTCTCTCCGCAACCAGCTCCACCAGCAGCATGAGCATGTTGTAGATTCCCTCATGGATTTCTGTGCCCCATTTATGCACTGCACTGCTAGTCAGCAACTGAGGACAGAGAGCAAGACACACGTGAAACCAAAGACAAAATATGTGATAGCATACAAAACATACATTACTTAAAGAAGAGCTCAGAATCCTTATTGCTCACCTTTTTAAACGCCTCTGGCATGCACCGATCTATGAACCGCTTGCAGTTCTCATCAGCGTCAGCGAGACCTGCGAGAGAGGAAAGCGATGGATTCACATGTTTTTTCTGCGTCTGGGCTTGGAATAACAAAATTGGCTGTGACGAAGAAGGTACAGATTGAGCCATGTAACGCAAAGTGTCCAAAATAACATGTGAAAACACCAGACGGCGCAAACAAAACATGCCACCCACACTTTAACGCAGATTGAGATCATTCGCTTTAAGGCAGACTTTCGAAAACAAGCGTTTTCATCCCACACGCAGAGAGGCGGCCTTACCATGGCGGGCGAGGCAGGTGGAGGCGATGAGACATTTTCCCAGGGACTCCTCTCTCTTGTAAGGTATGGACCAGTGATCGGTAAAGACGCGGCTCTCCAGCTCATACAAGTTGGTGGTGGGAAACTCCATGCTGCCCCCAGGGCAGTTCCCATTCTCATCATTGCTCCTCTGTAACAGACACAAACGACACAATTACAAACTTGCATGATGGGTGAGTTCATAGCTGGTGTCTACATCGCCTGCTTTTACATAAAGACACCACATCTGTCCCCCGTAGGATTCTAGGATAATGCAAATGGCCTCGGGCAATGATAAAGTCAGACAGGATGAAGCTTGATTCCTTTCATCCCACTGGGAGGGGAGTGATAGCAGCCATTTGGAAAGTGTGTCCTCTCCTTTTAATTCTGACCTTCATGTCTGCATCTCCCTGTCCCTCTATTTCAAACCAAGAAGCTTTCAAAGTAAATCCAGAGTGAGTGCTTTTTTTCTTTTTGCACAGTTTCACTAGGGTTGTGATGTGTATGACAGGGTGTAAAGACAAACTTTACATGTTGCTAATGAACATCTTGTCACATGGTTTTCTTAGCTTAAATCTCTGAAATTCAAAGCACTGTGCTACAAATGTCAATGTAATATGCTTTCATCAGGGGCACAGCATCATAATCATGACAAACCCAAACCACACACACACTTCCTCTGCTTCCTCTAGGGGCGAGAGAATGGGAACTGATATCATTTATGGTCACACGGCAGCCTCTCCTCTGCTGTTTGTGTTTGACTGAGGGTGGGGCTCAACTAATAAACACATACACAGCAGAGCAGAGAGGCTGCAGCAGGGACAGTCAAACAGGTGAAATGAAAGATGACATTTTACTTGAGTTGACAGCAACTACGCTTTTTACTTAAATGCGATAAACCTTTGCAGGTAAAAAAAGACAATAAGAAGAATCATTCATCAAATCTCCTTGAAGAAACACTCGTCATGCTGCTGATAGCGGAGTGTTATGGACAAGCTCAAACTAAAAAAAACTTCTGCAATTTGGATAACTGTTTATCTTAATTTGCCACACATATTGAAACTGGTCAAAATATTGTGGACAGAGGACAGGAGGAATGACTAACAATACCAATATTTAGTTATATCTAAAATATGAATAAACTATAATCCTGTTCTGATTACTTTGTAATATAGCACTTAGTGTTTTGTTGCTTTTTGAACTAAATATTTATATAATAAAAAGGTCCAAAATGCATAGTTTTTACTTAAATAACATCACATTTTCTTGAGGCATAACACCCGAATCCCCCCCAACTTATCTGCGGCTCCAGGGCTCATGTGGTGTCACATGCTTCATTCTGTGAACATGGATGGACATACATGGAACTAGAAGGTCACCCTGTCAGCACATGTCTTCAAGGCCAGTGGTCAGTCTTCTGTCTGACAGCAAATATGCAGCACAACAATTTGTGGCTACATTTCCAAAACCATTCAGATTCGGAGGTGAATTAACAAGACAGAGTTTGGTCAGCCGCTCAAACAACATTCCTTTGAGCCACTAAAACAATCTTTGTGCAAATTTCATGGGTGGTCAATTTTAAAGAGTTCATCTACGGCCAATTCTACACTTTATCATGAAAATCGACGCAGGGGTTTTTCTGCAATCCTCTTCATACTTACACAAGCAGACAGACAACCATCACTGAAAACAAAACCTCTTCATGAAGGCAATAAAATGTAGTTTTAAAATATTCCACTGCTACAAGTACGGGCCCTAGCACTGTGGGCTCCACAACAGCACTACTGCTGAATAGAGTCCTAAGGGAAACACTACATGCTTAAAGACAAGTTAAAATTCAACTCACTGACAACTTTTTAACCTGCATGTATACTTTTATACTGCCAGTAGCAGTAAAGGCTATGAATCTGTTTAGTGAAAGAAGCAACAGCAGACAAAAGATTGCTGAATTATTTATATCAAATAGTTGTTTACATATTCATGGGTTCATCTGAATATTCATGATTAAACTGCAGAACCCCTCTGAACTAATGCTGCCCAGTGGAACATTACAGTGCATCTGCAACACTAAAACACATCAGTCCCTCACAACAACCACCGATTCGTGCATGCACTGTAATTGTGCCATTTAATGAGGCAAGTACTCTACTGAGGCTTGACCCGCTGTCTGTATGAAAAAGTATGTTATACTATGACATGATTCAGCTCTCGCTACATTATAAATGACCACAACTATTACAACTCATTTGTCCGTTTTGCCCGTAGGACACTGCACACTATAAATATTAATAAAGGAAAATTGAGTTAGTGCAAGTCATTCCATTTTGAATCCATCTCCACATATTAGCACACGTAATGGTCAATATGTCCGGAGCATGTTGTACCCACGCTACATACTGATTATATCGGATGCAACATGATGGACTTTACATCAAGAAGAGGAGGGAGGAAAGGGGTAAAAGTATGCTACAGCAAGGTGTCATATTTCATCCATTCCCTTTCGAAGAAAATTAGGAATGACAGATAGATGGAAGGAAAGAGAGCGAGAGACTGACCTAAGACCATTCCTACATTCCTAGAAAAGCACAAGGTTCACAGAGTAACTTAGAGGAGACATTTGATTACTGCCATTACCAAATCAAAGCTCTCAATTTAGCTCGAGCCTCAAAGAAGACTACTTTGATTTAAATAGTAAAGACAGCACAGATTAAATAGGAAACTTTCTCTCTTTGTATACAACATAATAAACCAGCCAGATATGTTCTGTAAGCTAAGGCTAAATACTGAAGATTTCACAGTGTTTTCAAGACCTAAAACCTTAGGGGGAAAGGGTCGGGTCTCCAAGGCATGGGGAGCACACATGTGGTTGCGCAGGACGATGAGGCAACTCTGCTCTGTTACCATGCGCCGTCCTGGGAGAGCCCCCTGTAAAATCTGCAATTTGTTTGTGTGTGTCAGGGAGACTGCAGGGCTATATTTAGGAGGATAACATGGGGCCTTTGCTCAAGCATACTGCTGCTTAAGCATAAATAAAGCAGACAGAGGAAAAAAAAAAAGGAATTATAGCACATTGATCCCTGTGGCCTCTTCTGTGGACAACATAACAGCAGAGCTTTATACATCCAGGAGTGTCATTTCCTAATGTTGCCATATCAAGACAAATCTGATTTCTGAAAATGAAAATAAAGTCATTACACCAATGGCTCAAACATGCATAAACTGACCATTTAACAAACTGATTCAAATTGGAAAATATGTTTAACTTTGGCATGTGGACATTGGCAAAATAAGTTTGGCAGTTCTTGGAGACACTTAATGAGCTGACAAAATGAGTCATATTTACGAAAATAGGCTCATTATCTACAGTGATTTGCAAGTGTGTGTATGTGTGTGTGTGTGCTACTTTCTGTGTGTCATTTCTGTAAATGGCAACTTGTTTATACTACACTATAACAGCCTCCATCAAAGTGTGATAGGCATGATGAGCGAGAAGAGATGTGCAAGAAATCCAAAACAGGTATTAAAGCCCTGAGTAGTTTATCTGGAGGATTCTGCTGACAGAAACTCAAGCAGCATTTCCATCAAAGGAATACTTTGAGAAGAAGTTGTAAAGATAAATAATCTTACAAATGAAATGATTTTTGTCCTTTGAGGAAACCCTGTGTCTCACATTTGAAGCACTAACAAGACGTCTGGAGATTTCAAGTTCTACAAGGTTTCAGCCAAAGCAGCCCACTGAAAACAAACAAACAGTATACTAAAAGTACATTTTAATGTACTAAGGATACATTATAACACTAAATTTGGCACAACTGTGATTGTACTAAACACACTAAAGTGACCAAACTCACCACAGACCGAACTTGTGTATAGAGTACAATGTAAGTACACTTTAAATAAGCACAGAATACTAGTACAATAGTACATTTAAATATATATTTATATATCCTTGTGCATTTAAATTATACTTACCCAAGTACACTACTTTATTCTGCTTGGGCTACCTTGTCCTATGATGACCTCATTAGTGTTTATGAGTAGCCAGTGCAGTTTAGTGTTAAACCATAAACCACTAGGACAAAGTGGTGCTGCAGATGCACCTGCGGGTGCATTGCTGTCAACTGTCATATGACTGATGATGAGCCATGAATCGCCTAGAACCATCAAACACGACACATGACTTTAACCGTGAACCGCTCAAAGACATGAAGTGGACATTCTGACAGCTGGAAAGAAAGAATGATTAGAATAGCCACGTTTATTTATTTTTTCTGTTACACAATGTTCTTTGACTAATAATGTTTCTAATGCCACAAAAGGAAAAACTCAAATATCTTGTTGGAATCCTTGAAATACATCTACTTGTATTTCTCATTAAAGTCAAGCATTTTAATATGCAAATATATACAGTTTATCGGCTGAAATTTCTTACTGTAAAGTCCATTCTCAGTGTTTTCACTGGAGGCTTATTGTTTCCATATTGCACTTGTGAAAGTTGAATAATGAACCAGGACTCGTTGCAAACTATTTGTGATGTCACAAATCCACCCCCTTGAAACTGAAACTCCTTCAGTACATGAAAGTGAAAACAGGCCCTATAGTGTCAAACATACAACTACAGGAACTAGAAAAAAAACACATTTTTTGAGTGGAATGGGGCTCTAAAGTCTGATTCTAGTGGCTTCAATCACCGCACGATCCGTGAGCCAACCTGTCAGCCAAGGCCGACTCCACAGAGCCAACCCACCTGCTCGCACCACACCTGGGGGAACTGATGGTCCACGAGCCGCCTGTTGTACCGTGACTGTGTGGCTGCTCAGTTAACTGTTACTGACGTTAGCTTTGTGCTAAGTTACTAGCTAGGTGAGCTACTAAGTTCAGAGTTTCCCTTTTCCAGCCGCATTATTCATGCAGGTTAGCTTCATACGTGCAGAAAAGTCTGCGCTCACTACGAGCCGGTGGCACGCGTTGTCCCGCAGAGCTGTGTGTGTAACTCGGCTCCAGCTCTGACAGCTCACGTTGGGCACGGTGCACCTAGCATCGTTAGCATGGAAGCTAGTTAAATGGGCGAGCCCCCTCTCTCCCGGTGGCAATAAACCGGGTTTCCACTCCTGAAGCTGGTTCTCGCTCCTTACCTCGCTGTCCACTACATCGTGGTACGCGGGCGGAGGGTCGAACCCTCCGGTGCCGGTCCGCCCGCTGTTCTCCCCCTCTCCACTCGTGCCCGAGCCCGGGGCGGGCCCGCTCTCCATCGGCTCGTATCCGTACCCGAGTCCCGGGCTCTCGTTCGTCAGCAGCGCCACTGCCTCGTTGATGTCATTCTTCGCCAGCCGGAGCGCTTTTCGTATCACGTCTGGGTCCGGGAAGCCCATGCAGAGCAGCGTTGTTATGTGCTGCTCCTCTTCGGTCTCCATGTTCGGGGGTTTCTCCGTCTCTCAGGCTCGTAGTAACGGGGTGTTCGGCACAGCCCTGTCGCTGCCCGTCGCCATGTTTACAGCCCGCTTCTCGCGGCTCAGTCTGCTGCTACAGCGCCGACACAGGTGATATGGCGACTCCAGCCTGCACCTCGGGAGTGGACTCAGGCAAGAAATTACTGCTAATGTGCATTACCGTTTATTAGGGATGCACTCGTCGCTATCAGTCAAGTATATTTCCTATGGATCGTAACAATAACAAATACAAACCAATATTATCAGATTATAGTTATAAAATACTGTAATAGGCTACTAATTGTACCCGAAAAAGACATTTGTTTCAGTTCAAACACAAAATCTGCAGAGCATTTTACAGTATACATACAGTGTAGTTTTTCAATATTTTTTTTTAATAGTAACCTCGGCTTCCTTGCACTCGTCACTTATTTGCACTTTAATGCTTTAATGAAGATAATAACTTTATTTGTGTAGCACCTATCATACACAAATGCAGCCCAGAGTGTTTTACGACAGATATGAAATAAACGTCAAAACATGGCTAAGAAAAATAGTAAATGTTGTGATACACTGTACATTAACTTCCTTGTACTCTACTTATCCTGTTTATCCTGTTTACAGTCGACAAAAATGAAAGACCTTCTGTGTGTAAACACGATTGGCCAATATATTTTTAAAAACGCAATTTAGGATTTATTAAGTAAAACACAACACATGGGAAGTCTGTAGTAACGATAAAGATGATTCTAATACAAATATTGTCATATATTGACTCACCATGATTTAGTCTACATTTCTTTTTTTTTATTTTGGTTCTTTTCTCCAAAGGAAAGTGGTTTCCTAATGATTTATTCTACTTTATATTATAGTTTCTTCTGTTTCGCTACAGAACCTTCATATTCAGCTGAGCTTATTTTGTACCCATACAGAAATATTGTCATCATTTCTGTGACATTTCTGTAAATACTGTGTTATTGTTAGAAGGAAGCCGGCCTATCAGGGGAAGATGGGTGACCTCATATAAAGCAATACAATAAAATAATGTATTGTTTTAAATAATACTGCAATACATTTACAAGTTAATTTCCATTCAATTTTTAAATTAGCTTATTAAACCATCATTGAAAGGTTAGAACACTGAATGATTACTAGGACAATTTTTAAAAAATATTTTTGTTACTAAATTATTTTAATCCACATTTTAAAGTGCAGAATTTAATACAAACCTCATTGCTTTTAATATTTATAATCTGCATTTGTACCACCAAATAAAGACAAAGGAAAAGCAGAGGTCTTTAATTGGAAAAAAAATAGCACATGTCTATAAGTACATTGACTCATCTAGGATAATATTAGCTAGAAAGGTTGATCTACAAGGGAATAATTATTTGAAAGCATTAGAACCTTACTGCATTATAATATAATTAACACCTGGTGGCTGAATTTTGCATTTTCCTTTACATAATTAAAACTTTCAAACAACATATTCATGCAAAAGAGGCACTACTGGAGTGCAAGGAATCAAGTGTTTGATACAAGTGTAAATGCTCTCATCAGACCTATACTGTGTGCGGCACAACTAAAGGAATAACTCGGAAATGGTGAGTCACTACTTCACACTTACTAATTTGTTTAAAAAATAAATAAAGACTCCAGGTTGTTTCTTTATAATTCATAACCACTATCATCATGTATCAAGTCGTTTCATTGTAACTGAACTCACAGGGCGTGGTGGGAATGCGCGCGAGGGGCGGCGGCGGTAGCGGGACAGACGTCACGTGACCACGCAGCTCATGTGACTGAAAATCAAAACAGGCAAGACATGACGGCAACTGGCGACGAAGCCGCAGCGATGGACAGCATCTCCAAGGCACCAGCGGCCCACTCAGATGCCCTGAGCCCGCCCGGGAGCTCCAGTAGTCAGGCAGAAGGCCCGGAGGAAGCCGCGGAGGGCCTGGTGATCATACCCAAGAAGACCAACACCAACAGTAGGCCGTGTTTCCACGCAGCTTCCGTAGCTTGCTAATGCTAATGCTAATGCTAATGCTATTGCTATTCACTATCATCATTGTTGACCGGTTTCCTTCTGTAATAAGTGAGATAATTTTCAGAATATATGCACCAATGAAATAATTTCTCTTCAGATATTAGACTTTCTCCAAGGCCCTTATTTTTAACAATAAAAGAAAAACCCTGTGCTGTTTTATCGAATGTAGTAAGAGCTGATGTATGTATACAAGTACATTTGAAGTAAATGGAACCGGCATTGTTTTATAGTGGCTACACAGTGCCAAGAGTTGGGTTGACGATGCGATCTGTATTAATAATCTCTCTGAATGCTTGTTTTGAGGTGATGGAAGTGTGGAAACGGCAGAGGAGGCTGTGGAGCCTTCGGAACCCGATATCAACGAGTTATGCACCGATATGTTTGAAAAGATGGCTGTATTCCTACAAGGAGAACTTACAGGTCTACTGGAGCAAAGTTGTGCTCTTCAATTGTTTTTTGTCTTGATGCTTGATACATTTAAAAGATCCCATATTTTACTTTTTTCCTGTTTTTTTTTTATTGAAATTGTGTTATCCATAGACATATTGTTTTAAGTACGAAAAATTATCTCAACATATTTTTACATCACCTCCAATGAGTTTGTCTCTGGAGTTCCAGAAGAACAGTATGTTTTGCCGTTCTCATTAATAATAATAAACCTTTTGTATGATTTCAATGGCTGTGCCTATGTATTTGTGACACCACAACTTCACAGAAGTCATGTGGGCTTGTATTATGGCACTGTTTCGTGAATACAGGCTGTGTGCATTTCTTTGTAAATTTAACATTTTAAAACATGGGACAGAATGTATATTACACCTGAACCTTCTTATAAACAATAAGCAATTAAAATATCATTTCCAATGATATGGGATCTTTAACCAGAGAAAGTATTTACTGATGCACTCCTATCTATCACTTCTAATTCTGTCTCTCTTTCCTACTGTTTCCCCTTTTTTCCTCTCCTGCATACTATCTCCTTACCTTATCAGGAACCTGTGAGGATTACCGTCTCTTGGAGAACATGAATAAGCTCACTAGCCTAAAATATATGGAAATGAAGGATATTAGCATCAACATCAGCCGTAACCTACAGGATCTCAACAACAAGTGTGAGTGAAATGTGCTGTATCCGTATAAAAAAAAAAAAAAAACACTGAAAAATGTACATAATTTTTTTTTGTATTTCAGCTTATTATTTCTGCTACATACACTACTATGAACATATATAATTTACATATTTATATGTTTATTTTAGATGCTAGCCTCCAGCCCTACTTGGACCAAATTAATCAGATTGAGGAGCAAGTGTCAACACTTGAACAAGCTGCTTACAAACTGGACGCATACTCCAAGAAACTGGGTAAGACATTTAATGTAAAGCAAGGAGGAAGCGTGCCTGCATAATGTGTGTAATCCAAGAAAATATTGAATGAAGCCACTAGAAATCAAATTCCTCTATCTAAACAGAACACAATTTAGGTTTTATTAAGAAATGCAACAGGTCTGGGAGGTCTGTAGTAACAATTAAGATGATTCTTATAAAAATTATTCTCGTATATTGACTCCCCAGGATTGACACAACTCTAAGAAACTGGGTACAAAACTTAATGTAAAGTAAGGAGGAAGCGTGCATGCGTAATGTGTAACCCAATAAATTATTGAGTGAGAATGATCCTATTAAAATTAATTTAATTTCAGCTTTCAGTATTATAAATGAATACATTCAACCTTACTGGGTTGTTGTCAATAACAGATGCATTTCCTTAGTTAGTTTACAGTTAAGATAAATATCTTGTGTTGAGAAAACAGACTGCATGACACAGGAACATTGTGGTGTCCTCCCTGTGTGCTGTCTATTTTTCGATATGTGACACAGGCCAATTATAGTACAGCCGCATCTATCAGCTCATATTGCACGTCATTATGAAGTCCACCAGCAGATGGTGCTGTGACACCACAGAACTATTCTCACCAAACTATTCCAACATTGCAGCCTCTCAAGTGAGCCAAACATTACCTGATCATGCTACTTTTAGATTATAGGTAGGAGTGTTTCTTTTGGTTGGTCATCAGCTGTGGAGTGATGAAGTCCCTGTCTCTGGGTAACTTTACAGAGGCCCGATTCAAGAAACTGGAGAAGCGGTGAGAAAGAGGAAGAGATGGACGAAGAGCTGCTGTGCTTTCTCACCTACTTTCACCCTGCCTTGCCATCGGAGGCAGGCATTGTGAGCAGGATGTGAACTGAGACTGAAATAACAAACAGCCAAGGCTGATTTGACACCTCGAAACAGCCAAGGAGGAAGCAGCTGAAGGCACACAAACTCGTTAGCTTAGATTTAACTCCAGTATCACTGATTTTTGTTGTGGGTGATGCAGCCAAAGTGTACGAGGGTGTATGATGTGTACCCGCATTCTGTTGCAGGGACACTTTACATAGAATAAATCAGCCAAATTACCAGCATATCATAACTGCCTGGTGGAATCGGAGTGTACAAATCTACTGAAATGAAAGAGATGGTTCGAATGGAGTTTAGAACACCACATATGACGCATGTTGAAAGGTGTGTTTTTTAGTAACATTCCTGTCCCCTCATGCTCATCACATAGGACTAACAACCCCTTGACATTTATCTGTCCATGTTGGTATGAACTGCAGCATAAACTGTTTAATTTATAGAGTTTGCCACTATAAAAGCTACTGTGTAGAGGGCATCTCAGTATTACTTTGTCTGGATAATGAGTTTGCAGTTTGTTATCAAAGGAATATTTGATATGAATAAATGATTGTATGATGTCTATTTGAATATATTGACACAGAAAACTTGAGGCTTTCTAAATAAACAGTGATGTGCATATCATTGCATGACTCTTCATTAAAATGAACAGAAGCTGTTGGGGCAAACTGGTCTACAAACAGCAGATGGCAGACCTGCACAATGATATAGATATAGAATTGATGTGATTTGTCAAATAATGTACTGCGTATACCTTTTGAAAAAATGACCTTCTACTAAAAGACGTTTCAGCCTCCTCAGAAGAAGACAAACTCTGGGAAGAAGGAGAACACCAGAAGGAAACAGATGCAGACGTGCTTGACAATTTAAAGGAAAAAGCCCAACTGGTGACTAAAGATGTGCGTGATGCCCTCTGTCTCCTTTGTTTCCTAAATATAAGCAGTCCCAGAGCTGTTTGAGCTAGGGGGCAACAGATTATCTAAACTGATAGCAGCTCCTCCACCGCTCCCTCCTGAGAGCATGCAATGGGTCATGCACACACGTATGCATGAGTGTGTATGTTTGTGTAAGACCTAATCTAAAACAGGTCTCTATCATTAGTCCAGTTGAGGCCCCGGCACAGAGGGGGCTCATTATTCATGCTGTAACATTATTTACTGTTGCACTGCGATTCTTCTACCTCTCCCTGGCTTTTTCCAGGGCCCAGGGGCATGAATTCAGTTCGCCCCCAAAGGCTCTCAAATCAACTTGATTTTGGGTTGTTTTCTAAAAGTTAAATAATAGTGCCAGAAGGCAGTCAAGCATAGAGTAGAAGGTAATATACTTATTATAGGTAAGTATTGTTTTATATAGTTCAGTGTCTGCAAAGTGCTGCAATATAGTTATATGGTTTTGATGTGTAAACTTATTGTTTGCAACACTAAATGTGTCATGTTGCAGTTGTTATATTCATAAAATGGAGAAAACATCACATGAATAATTGGTCATGACGCTGTCTCAAAGAATCCATATATTTGAAAAGAAAGGGTTGTTATTCTAAGGTGCTGCCCACATCACAGAAAAGGAAACACTGAGACAAAAGAAATATACGTCAAAACTGACACTTGGCTGGTGTAGCCATGGTAATTACGGAGGTGAACTTGGAGTTCTTGGGTTCTTTACTAAAGAAGCAGAATTACTATTGTCTACAATATTGAAATATAAGTAAAATTGATAATTAGGTAAAAGTATAGAAGAATCACCTTTTTTCTTTACTTAGTCAAGTACAATTTTTTGGTATGCAGATGTTGAACTTATATTCATCAATGGGCCAATTTTAGATACTTTTGGTAGATTATTAGAGAAGTACAGCATCAATGTATTATGTTTCTTTAAAACAAAATATAAAAGTATTTCAAGTCAAATCATCTAAAAAGTAACTAAAGCTATTAAATAGTGAAGTAGAAAGTACAATATTTCTTTTGGGAATGTAGTGGTGTAGAACTGTAATGGAAATACTTAAGAAAAGTACTTCAAAACTGAACTTAAGTACAATATTTTTGTAAATGTATTGAGTAACCTTTCAAGGATTGTGTGATAAGATATGTTGTTTGTGGCAACAGCCTAAAAAATCATTTTTTTCCCATAAATATTTCTCAGTTGCGTCCTAATAGGAAATATTCCCACTCACTACTGTGTAGTGTATGCGTGTGGAGACTTAACTCTGAAGCTTCATGCAGCAGACACGCACATGGTAGGAATAACTGAGTGAATATGTAATGATTTCATGGTTCTGATAATTGAAAATGTAATCCACTTATTGGGGTTGCATGCTTGTGCGTGTATGTGTTTGTGTGTGCATACACTCTCTCTGTGCCGTACAAGGTTGTGAGTGGAACATAATGGTGAGACATGCACTAAGTAAACAACACTGATTATTTGTAGACTTACACAATTACATTTCGAGGAAGTTCACTGGAAAATAGTCCATTCATCATAGATTTTGTTGTCATGCACCCCTGGTATCTGTGGTTTATGTGATAGTTAAATGGAAAGTATCAGCATTATAAGTCTTACATAGACATTAGGTACTACCTGGTTTATCAATTGTAGTATTTCTCTATACTTGGTAATGTTTGGCCCTGTGTAACTTCTGAATATGGATTGTTCACTGCACTCAGTGAACATCAAGAAACTTTACTGCAATAATAAGGAAACGTATATACTTTCCCTCTACTCCTCATCTCTCTTTCACAATTTCAAACCACAATTTAAACGCTGATTCCCACGGTTGAAATACACCACAAACAACAGCAAGCATTGTGAAAAAATGCCCCTAAAATGAGCTTGTCTGTGTGTTTGTGTGTGTGTGTGTGTGTGTGTCTATGTGTACATGCATGCAGAAAAGACAATGCATCAGAGATGTCTTAACATATGTCACTTGTAACGCCAGGTTATATATCAATTACATAGGAACGATTCTGATTGAATTACATGTACTGTGGTTTCAACCTATAGATATAATTAACTTACATTCAGATTACCCCCAAATGGACCAAATAGGACTAACTCAACAAAGGATTTATTCCAATTCAGATCTTTTGAAATGATACAGCTTAAATTTGATTTGGTCAGACAGACCTCGGGAGGTTCCCAGAAATGTGACTGCGAGAGAATCAAACATATGTCCGTCATCAGCTGCAGCAGAGAAGCAGTTTTCTCCATAAGTCTGAAGTGGATTCTGGGCCAGTTAACAATAACAGGGCAGGATGCCACGCCGCAGTGTTGTGTAACTGACAAGTAAGCACGAAGTTTGGGAAATTTCGCCAGTGTTCATGAATGAGAGCGAGAACAAGGACACTCGATTCAATTTTCAAACCGCATTTGCTATGTGTTTTTCGTCCCCGCTCAAAGTGAGCATATCACTTAATTGGGCAATGTCAACAAATTTAGTAGTATTGTGAAATCATCCCCTTTGTCTTTCACTCACTTTCACACACAGTCCGTGATGGGATAAACAGCTCTTTATAACTGACCTCCAAGAATTTTCAATACCTCCCCTATGTTCCTGTAAAGCACAAAGACAGCAAACGTCCTAGGATACATGGCAAAGAGGTTCGTGTTTACATCCATTTCAAGGCAGCCAATAGATCTGGGAGGTATTTCGGTGCAAATATAAGCCACATGTGAGATCTGAGGGCCTGAGTCAAACTTCAAAATGCGTTCCACGAGAAGGGCATGACAAGCCGCATGAGGTCAACTTTTGGCACCAGCAGTCACACCTTCATTCACTGTGCACACGTGTGAGGACGCATGAAAGCACACGTAACCTGCATGTCACATCTGACCCCTTTGAAATTCTAACTCCAAAAGCCAAGGTCTATTACATATGTAGTTCTCGGAGCACTGTGACTAACGTTGGATCAATGCGGACCGTTTTTATTATACTGAAATGTTCATACTGTCACTGTACTATTACACATCTAAAATGAGACCAGATGAGGTTGTGGCACAAAACCACAGGTGCAGCGTTATTTTAGTATGTGAGACTGAGCTCAGCTGCTCTCAGCAGGTAGGAGAACCAGGGTGTCACACTGTGGCTCCAGCCTCAGATCCAGCTCTGATCCTGGGCCTGGAGAGCGAATGGAGGCAGGAAGTCCTAACCAGCAACACCTGAGAAGTGTCCTGTGCAATCCTTGTTAAAATCTGCTGTTAGTTCAGTCCTGGAGTGTCTCCCCGTGTGCTGCTGTTGTTTGTGTTCCCATTTCGACTTTATGTGAAGAGCCTTGCTTTCATGTGCAGCATGTCGGGCACCGTGTCTAAATGGACTCAGACCCCCCGTTCGAACCTCACTCAGACTCTTTGGCACCAGAGCCATATGCACACGTAAAGAAATGGACACATTCTTTCAATTTTGCTGATGTTACCTTTAAAGCTGCAATCACCAGTATATTCAAATTAAGATTAGATGACATGACTACATGTAATTTACAAAGGAGACTCATGTAGTGATTAACCCACCTCATTTCCCCTTTGCTCTAAAAGCTCTAAAAGCTTTTATATGCACATCATTACACTTACTGAGACAAATATTAATGTCAGTAGTCCACAGTTAGCTTGCAAATTTAGAATTTTCTCAAATTATGGGCGTGCATGTGTGTTTCAGCATGAGCTCATTCCAATGAGTCACATGTGTCCCAAAGCTTCAAAAGGACAGCACTGGAACAAAATACAACAAGCCCACCTCATGCTCAAGTTTCTCTCAGGTTTAGCATTTAGATTTATGGATTTGCAAACAGTGAAACCACGACAGCCACTTAAAATACATTTAATGATGGTGGTTAACCTTAATCACCGCTGCACTGTCGACTCCAGTTTCATTATTTCATAGATAAAAAAATATCTTGCATGCCTCCTATAGCTTGACCTGAAGTTAGAGCGTAAAGGCCAAGTAGGCAATCAGCCTATTTCTGTAAGACCTGGAGCCTTTTATTTTCCTTTTGCAGCTATGTTGTGATTCCCACTCAAACTGCCATTCTTCAAAAAATATATTTTTTATTCCACATATTGCTGATGTTTTATCTAAATTCAAGCTATTGACATTACGCTGAACCAGAATTTCTTAAAAAACCAAACACTTAAAAACCAGTTCTCTCATTATTGATCACTGTAACAAATACAGAGACTTCAATGCCTGCTCCCTGTGCATTTCTGTTATCTGATACGGAATATTTGTGGATTTCTGGAAAATAATTTAGATGTTGGCAGTACATCAGAGACCTGAAATGAAAATTGCACATACACAATTTAAATCTTGTCTTTTCAGCAGAAAATGCTTGATTAGGGAATCCTGCACCTTGTGCCCTCATTGACCCTTTGGTGTTCAGTGTGCCTCAAAGGACAGTTCCAGGATTCCTTCTGTTCTCTTCGTTCAAATCCAATTTTTTTTTTCAATAAATTGTATTTCAGAATTTTTGTAAGGAATTGATATAGAAACATACATTATGAAGAGTATAAAGAGTGTTATTGTTGTCGTCTCTCACCACTGGGAGGAGCCTCATGCCCTCATATCATGGACCGTTTACCCAAAAGTAGATGACCACCCATTTGCACTTTCCTTTTCTTTTTTTTTTCCATCTTGTGTCTCTCTTATCCTCTTCTTTGTTTTTTCTCATTTCTTTTACACTTCTTGCTTACTAAAAAAGGAACTAAAAAATAATCTGCTCATAGCACACCATCCCTTTCACACTAGGATGAAACCGGGTACATGAGGAAAGTGAAAATGTTCTGCTTTGTTTTACCCCTGAGTGCATGTGTGGGCAACGTGTGAGAGATATTCAACAGAACATTGAATCAGACATGCCTTTTTCCCTCTACTTATGGGCAAAAGGAGCAGTAAGGGTGGGAGAAAGCCAAGAAACAAACTGTACAAATACTCAGAAACTTTGAAGAGGGGCTCTCAAAATACATACTTATGATTGAATAATTGAATCACTTGAGGAGTTAGGTCCAGTAAATATTTTGTCTTATTCTGTATACAGTAACAACATGACTGCCAAAGTACTTAAATGGTCTGGACCAAATCATCTGGAACTGCTGCGATCTGTTTCCCAACTAATCCCATTCTGTGTGATTGAGCTTTGGCTAGTTGTCCAAGCTACTCTTACCAGCTGAGCAGTCAAGGGCAGCAGGCTGCAATAATATTTGCCATAATTACCCAGAGAACATAAACATAACTGCACCTGGCTCAGATGGGCTACCTGGTCAGTTCTGCTGTGTGTGTTAGTCCGCAGTCTTTAGCCGCTGGTGCTGCAGTAACCCCGCGCTGAGGTCAGGATGGGGTCTGCCAAAAACATCAGGTGGTTCTGTCTCTTTTTGGTCTCCCACACCAACTTTCTCATTGTGTTTCTAATGATTTTGAAACATTTCGACATCGCACAGCAGTGGGAGTAGGGGATGTACATGAGCAAAAAAAAAAAAAACAGTCTGTCTGTGAATGAGGCATTGTCAGTCCAAGTGGGAACGAGCCTTAGAGTCATTCTGCCTTTTAATTCAAGTTCAGGGATCAAAATGTTTGCATTTCTTTGTAATCTTTTTAGTGGAATGTACCAAAACGTGTGTGAGATCCCCTGGAAGCGGTTCTGTTGCAAACCCACTGAGCCGTCTAACAGGTGGCACCATTCTGACCTAATGTACCTTTAAAATGCCTCTGAAGAGCAGATACTCAGCTGCTTGACCTGGCCTTGCATCTGATTTGGATCTGCTTTGGCTCGCCAGCATTGGCCTGCTGCACTGGCTCTTGATTGGCATTTTTATCTGACTGCCATGGCCTGCTCAGTTGTCAAGCCAACAATCGTAGCCTTTGTAGTTAAAACCCTTCTAGTCTCAGAGAGAAGGGAACATCTTTTTCAACATGACTGATTCTAAATGAAGGAAAGTCTACAGGATCATCTGATGGACTCTGTCAACTCTTGTTGGATTGATTTGGGTTGTTGAAACCAAGAAGGTTTGCTAGTGATTAATGGTACCACAATTAAGGCCACATTAGCAGTCAGTGAAGCACCTTTACTACCAAATGTGTGAGAGCATGCTATGCACTTGCATTGTCAGTGAGAGTTTGAATCTCAAAGCAAATGAACCTAGTTTTACTCGTTTGTGCAGCATGTAGCTGTTAATCACATTTCACACACCGTGCTGGTCTGTCTCCAAACCTTCACCCTATCATAGCTAAGTCTACTGTTACACAGACAGACCTGTCCACATATTGAATTAGGAGGAGTATGGCCTTACATCTGGATCAATAAGTAAATGTTGTTAGCTCTGCACCACTAATGCAAACTCGTGCAACTGCACATGTGTGTATGTGCAAGGTAGGGCAGCAGCTACACATTTTCCCCAGAAGCAGTTATAAGGCTCTTTACAAGTCATATGTAACTAAATCCCCTTATTTACCCCTCAGACTGGAGTCCACTTACCCTGATTACCTCAAGTTATCCTGTTGACCATGACAGTCCCTTACTGTGATTTAGAACTTTGTGTATGACTGACCGGCATGGTACTCTGTTGTTCTTTCTATTTTGAGTTAAGGCAGGAAAAAGCTTCAGCCTTATAATCACTGTTACAGTAAACACAAATAATATGTCCTACCCCCTCTAGTTGCCTTAAGTGTCATGAAAAGAGAAAAAAAGGAAAGATGGAGAGGCAAGATTAATGGCTTTACCCCCTCTAGTTTTGAGATTTATACATTGCAACAGATATAACTTACAACAGATGTGTTGTGTGTGTGTGTGTGTGTTTTCATGCGTGCATGCGTGTGTATATGTATAGAAAACACAGGCCTTTTCAGACCTGTTCTCTCACAATCTCAAAAATGAATATATTAAAAGATAACATTAACTGTGCTGTACTTCACTGGACTGTACACACTTCTCCAATTGCAACTGTGTGTGTGTCTTCTCCTTCAAGCTGTATTTTTGATAGCAGCATCTGCAAAGTAATCACAAGCAGGCTGTCCTGTTCTATTATACTCTATTCTATTCTTGGTCGTTCGTGCTGTCATAGCTAAGTTTAGGTGCAAAGGAAGTGGTTTGGTTGTTTGGTAAACACTTCCTACATACACAGCATCCCATTTGGAGTCACGTTTGTTGCGAGTGTTTGGCTCATGGGCACAATCTGGCTACAGCTAAAGGGATCCTCATAGATTCCAGGGTAATATTTTCTAATATTGAAGCCAGTGACAGCCACATCATTTGACTGTGTCAGCTAAGGTTAAGTCTGTTTACACAGAATCATCATAATGTTCTTTTCCTGTTACATCATTATTTGCCACTCTACTACAGGTGGATGAGGACAGATAATCCAAACCGGCACATCCCTCGGTAAAACAGCCTGTTTCTTGTGGACCCCGCTGAAGGAAGGAGAACATGGATGCAAAACATCCTTATGATTCTAATATCAGCAAATAGCCAGGGAGGCAAGGAAATGGCTATTTTGAGAGCAGTGTAAAGGACCTTGACTGTGTTTATTAAATGCCTGTGTGTGTGTGTGTGTGTGTGTGTGTGAAACGAGCATGTGAATGTGTCTGTGAGACTGTTCCATAGGCGTGTCCATCATGCCACCAGTGACCCTCAGATTCCCTCCTGTGCGACGTCATGTCACTTCCCCCCTTTGTCTTCCCACTCAAGAGGACCTTTCTAAAAATGTCTTTTTGTTTTAAGGTTCTCAACAGCCCTCCTTCCTCCTTTGCTTGGCAGTACTGTGTGTGTGTGTTTGTACATTAGTAATACCTTATATATATATATATATAGTTGGTCCCAAAAACAGGAACTGTTGAGATGCAGATGGGGATGCTGAAGGGTGTGTGTTTTCCTCTTGGGTTTGTACCTATACACAGTCAAGGATACTGTTTCAAAACACTCTCTGGATGTGGTGAGGTGCAGATGGTGGCGACCTGCATGTCACCACGTATCTTTTATTTGGACTGACATACACAGTGAGTTCACAATCTGAGACACAGCGCACCTCCCACGCTGTATTGTAGGGTTCACCTCTGCACAGAGTAACTTCTGGTCCTGACCACCGCGGTGTTGGGACACAAAGTGTCTCCTGAGACTCTTTAGGAACTGCCTAATCTATCCTGGAGGGCATGATGTAACCCTCTATGGGTCACCATAACCATATCGAGGTGTTACAGCAAAAGTGCAATGTTGTAATACTGTTATACAAGTAATTAAGTGGTATAGATGCTTATAAACTGGATATGACTAGCTGAAAATATCCACGAATGCACACTTTTTTTTTAAGTCCAAGGGAAGCACACATGCTTTTCTCCTCAGTGGAAAGTGGCTTTTTTCCAGGTAAATAAGTCACTTTGAGTCCTCCGACATGTCAAGAACTTTCCTTGCTATAGCAGCACAACAATAAGAATCTGTAGTGGCTATTCAGAAGTTGAAGGTGTAGGCTGCACAGGGCGGCAGAGCTGATAAGCCTGACCTCTGGGGATCGGTAGGACCAAGCCCTGCCCCCTGCCCCCTGCCCCCTGCCCCGGCCTGTGGGACTACAGCCATGCAGGAAAAGGACAGTAGTGATTAGAAAAACAGACACTACCTGAGTGTCTCTCATTAGTTTCCAAATCCACTCCTATAACTGATTCATGACAGTCTTTTCTGATCTGCTATCTTGATGGAGGATGGTTTGTTACATTTAGACAGCAAAAACTGCTTAGCTGAGATTAAACAAAGATTGTGGTCGCAGCAAATAAAATATATAATTCTGCCAAGTCTCTTACTGTAGATGCTGCTAAATGAACTTCCAAATCCTACATGCTGTACCTTCAAAGCCAGGGATGGGGTTAGACATCTGGTTAGACCTATGTGCTTGTAGTTTACAAAAATGCAAACGATAATCCACAGCCCCAACCTCCACGACCTCACGTTCTGCATACATAAAGGACACACCACTTCACTGGATGTTGACACTGACAACAAAATTGTGAAGTGAAAAATTGCCCGGTACAGACATAATCCCGAGGGAAACTGGGCTGGGTCAATGGAAACCAACATTGGCGGTCGGTAAGAAACAGGATGTGGACCGCAGTCTCCTTGGTCAACACTTTTACACTTAAACAACCATTGTGAACTCATCCCCAGAGTTTTCGCGGGCACAATCATGATTTACACGACCGCAAACCTAAACAAAGGTGGTTTTGCGCGTTTATGAGAGTGACTCATGCATGGCTCATCTCATCAGTGGCTTCAGTTTTAGTATCATCAAAAATTACAAATGTTTGTGTATTTCCCCGGCATATTTTAGCATGTGCATGTGCTTTAGAGGGAGGACACGCAACTTGCAGAAACAGCAATATTGATTAAATTAGTTCTAAGTTGTTAAAAGTATCTTTGCTGTTGCCCCTCGTCCTCTGCTGCCTTCTCTGTTCTCTCTTCCCCTTCCTCTACCTCTTCATCAAGCCATTTCCATACACCCAACAGGGGATCCTGTCTTGGATCCCATCTGGAAATTCTATCCCCGCCAAGCGGCTTCCCACTCGGCTTCTTAAAGGGCATCATGGTCCATTGCTCTATTTACAGGTCTGTGAGTGTGTGTGTTTTCCGGTATCACAGCTCTGAAATAGCTCCGTCAAAGAGAGTGCCAGGAGCCGGGGAGGCACGGCTCCTGCGGATATCCAACTCAACACAGACAACTGGTCCCACAAACGACCATCACACGGAATACAGAATGAGATTTCCACATGCCCGAACATGGGAGATGAGAGGAAGGAGGTGGGACGCTGAGACAGGAGAGGAAGAGGAGAAGGAAACCGAGAGTGAGGGGAAGTGGAAGAGAGACTAAAGAGCTGCTGCTTTTTTTTTGTTTCGTTTAGTTCTTTGAGGTAAATGAGTGCAATCCTCCGGCCTCCTTTCAAGACACACCTTGGGGGTTTGGCACACAGAGAAAGAGGGATGTGTTTAGGAGGAAAACCTTCTAGATTCTGAGTGTGTGCTTGTTGTTTGAAGGACAATTTGACACATTGCCGAGGCCGTGCTGCATTTGGCATCCGAATAACATGCTGGATCTCACGGTTAGAGCCCCGAGGAGCCTCGACCAGCAAACTGACCTCTATAATGAAACAATTTACCGCCACCCACTGAACTCAGATCAGTTACTTGAGAACCCCACAAGGCCTCTTCTAGGCAGATAGGACTGTTTTATTCCCTGGCAAACTGCTGTTTTACCCCTCAGTCCAAACCAAACACATTTCAAAAGCAGGAGCCTGCACCCACACACACACACACAGCGCACGCACGATCACACACCTCACATATACACACCCGCACGCACACATACACACACACTGCTTGTTTGTGTTCCTGGCTGTGGATCAGAGGACACCAGGTCTGCAGTACAAACCTTTGCAAAACAGCATCCTGTGGGAGCATCAAGTCGAGTCTATCCATTCACAGAGGTTCGATAACGCTGGTCCAGAACTTAGATATACAGAAAAAAGACATGCAACCTATTTGTACAGAAAACACACACATTCACGCACACACACACACACACACAACAGACACACACAAAGTTTGCAACTGGCTACCATCACCCCCAACTCCCATAAATACAAAGGGCCCCTGGGCTTTGATCATTCCTGGCCAACAAAAGACTGACTAATGATTTAACAACAGAAACATGCGTTAACGGCTTTTTCTTACTCACTCCATAATGTGAGCCAGGTTCTGTCGGTCTCTGAGCCTGTTGAAGGGGGAAACGCAAACAGGAGACTCATTCTGCAAGAATCTTTCTTCCATATTTGTGCCACACACAGCCACATGTAACACAGAGTAGTAACATCTGAGTTAGTATCTTGTCAAGTAATCGTTATTTTCATCACAAAATGCTTTAAAAATTTCTTTAAGAAACTATTTGTTTATCGGTTTAACAGTCACAATCAAGGCCAATGTACTAATAGTCAAATATTTACAATATAATAATATTACAGTGCAGGCTGTGTTTGACAAGGGGCAGAGTGAAGAAAAAAGAAAGAAGAGAACAGAGGGGTGTTGCTCTCGTCATAACAGGAATGTTGGGATGGTGTTTGGGTTCCAACAAGTTGCCAGTGATTTCTTTAATGGCTGCCAATAAGCGAATATGAATTTTTAATGGCTTCGGGGAAGACTTCCAGTAAAGCAACCAACGGTTCTTATGGGAAACCTCAATCTCATAATTCCCATCCCAGCATCACTTCTAGAGCGCTGCATGAGTAGAGAGTGTACGGATGGAGTCGGAGTCGTGGAGCCCATTTCCCCGCAAGGCCTCCTCCAAGCAGTTGCTGAAAGACGATGACCCAATATTTCTTGTAACGTGTGGTGTTATAAAATATCTCGCTGTTAGCTTTCACTCCAATTATCTCCAGCTATTAGAATAAGTTACGAGGTGTGATTCGGAGCAGATGTCCTCTAGTTCTCCTCTGTCATCACTGGTGCTGACCAAGGCATTCTGCTGGTTGCTCTTGACTCAGAGCTTTCAATAGGAGGAAAAAATAAGACGTTCAGAGTGTTGGATATTTAAGTGATCTAACATATAGAAAATTAACTTAGAAGGAGTCTCTCTGTGCTTTAGCCGCAGCACAGATGGAGGGTGGTGCTCACAGAGGAGGAACGACTGAACTCGAATGTGATCATGAAGATACAAGCAATTCGTATTTTGACACACTCTACATCTTCTGTTCTGAGTTGCATTAGTTTACACTGTACTACTTGTTATTTTCTCATTCATTATGTTTCTTTTAGATCTTCCTCGCTCTTAACATTCTCTCCATCTCCTCTGTTTTGTGTTATGGCTGGTGTGCAAAATTTTATCATACAAAAAAAAAACATCCACAGAGAGCCCACATTCAAAACAGAACAAAAATCAAAGAGGACAACAACTATAAAAAATGGGAAAAAAGCCAACAAAAACATCAATCAACCATCAGCCTCTCAGTATAGAGAAAGCATATGGCGAAGAAAAGCTGGATATCACACGGCAGGGAGTTAAGGTGTCCAATAATCGACAATATGCAAAGTTTTGCAGCCAGCACATTTGCTACCACTTTTTGATTGTAATTTAAAAACTGAGGGGGTCTTAAAGACAACAGTTTGGAAATGATTTTGTTGCCTCTTTAATTTCTCAAACAGTAAATTTAGAATCGAGATCTACTTAACAGATTTGCTTATTTTAATGGTCCCATGTAATGGAAATTCCATTTCCATTCCTCTTGTGACTATAGAGGAGGTTTACTTGTTATATAAATACTGTCCAATGCATCAAACGCTCAATCCATAGAGAAATACCGCTCAGTAGCTTCCTAGAGCCCACCTGCCCCCCCCACCATCACACCCACTTCTTTCAGTCTTCCAAGTAAAAAAACAGCCAATTATTAGAACATTTATGAGACAGAGGAAAAGCTTCTCTTTGCAGCAGTTTGTTGACAGTATCTCCACCTCTCAGAGAGGGAATTTTTTTTGAGTGATGCAACAGTCATGTTTTGCTTGTACATAGTGTCTTAGGATTGCGTAGCCCGTGTTTTCATTGCAAATAGCAGCTTTGTCTTCAGCAATGAATGATTTCACAAATTGACCTTGGTATTGGAATAGGGAGTATTTGAGTAATCTTGGGTGGACGTTCATACAAATGGATTCTATTCCACCCCACAGGGACGGAAGCAGAAAGGACCATTTCGTCAAATTATCCTTAAAAGTCTTAATAGTTTTGTCGTAATTTCTACTTCACAATTTTCTTAGCTGTTGAATATCAAAATGATAAGATTCGTAAAACCTTCAGACAGTTGTTTAAATTTGCTGTCAGTTTTTGTCTCTGTTTTAGATAAGATTCGTAATTGTCTCCATTTTTCTTAGAAATGAAAGTGATTTTGAAAGTAGAACACTTGTTTGTGTTGTGACCTCTGATATGGAACAATGTTGGGTCAGTGACTCCAGTGGATGTCTGGGAATAAGAAGAGAAGTGTTTTCTTGTAAATAGTCTGCGTGTATTTGGCAAGAATCCGCCGGGTTAAATATACTCTACGCTGATGTGTTTATGCATCATCTTAAGGCACGCGTGTGCTCATTCATCTGAAATTTCGCTAAGTTTATAGAGCCAGTTCACCCAAAACACTTTTACGAGCCCAGGTCCCGAGCGAGCCGCCTCCAGAACACAACTGCCTGCAGCTGCTTTGTTCCACATCACATGTGAAAGAAACAACATGCAACATGCCGAGGTAATATCACAGTTACTCAGAATAGTCCACTTTCCTCCTCCCTGCAGTCCATCCTATCGACCATTTCCTAGAAACCACTCTCAACGAAATTGAAAGTGTTTCGTTAGTTCTATTTGGGTGGCAGCAGAAATATTAGACAGAGGTACCTCACACCCAGAGCAAATCCCACAAGTAAACCTACCCGCATGGCTGTGTGTGTGTGTGTGTGTGTGGGGACATGTCAGGTCTCTGTGGTGCGGGGGGCTTGTTGGGAGGGGGGGCTGCTGACTCTGGGGTCAGGGCTCTGACGTCACTGCCGTGCTGGTGTTTGACAGACAGGATTTCCTGACAGCAGGTTGTTTACCTGGTGCACTGTGTGTGTGTGGGTGTGTGTGTGTGAAGGGGGGTGAGACCGGTACCTGACCCCTTGCTCGAATCCACCTGGTCTTGGTTTGTCCCTGCTCCAGGGGAAGATGGACTGGAGGATGTGCTGATTATAGTCATTCTAGTCAATCTAAACACTCTAAACACAAGGGCCTTTGCTACCGAAATGTGTCAAGTATTTTCTCTGTCCAGTAATTATTGTCATTGTAATTCATACTGATGTCAGCAGGTCATGGTTTGGACGGTAAAACTAGAAGAAAAATATATAGATCATATATAAGACGTACCCCCTCCTGGCCTCGGGCTTGTGCCCCAACAACAGCCGCGTGATACCAGTCCTGTCTGGGCCTGTCACTCAGCGCAGGCGGGGGTCCACCGTGCACACAAACACGCCCATGCCTCCCCACTCCGTGCTCACACCGCACACACCTGGTTTAGTTTTGCCGGGTCGGGAGGTGAGGCGTAGATGGATCATTATCATAGGTCATACATGAGGCAGGCACATAAAGAGGACGGGTGATACTTAACAGAAACACACGCGGAGGATCTCAGAGACGTTATTACAGGCTTGCTTTTGATTGACACTGCTCATTTGGCAGAGTCCCAGTGTGTATTTGTTACTTATCCTTTCCAATCATCAATTCACGGGAGATCTGCCTATGAGGGGGGCGGAAAGCTGTTTTCGTGGAAATATTCCACCACTGTACGCTTCATCCATCACCCCCTTAGTGACTTAAGTCTTGGCTGCGAGAGGAGAAGTGGGAAACAACGTGTTAGCAAAATATACTCATATGTGAATGCGCACCCCCTCATGGACTAACTGTCAACATCCCAGATTAATCATCACTGTGATACATTTTGATTTTTAGCCTTTTTTTTTAATCGTCTCTTGATTGATTGAAACATATCGTAGCCACAGGACCCTGGCCCGCTCCGTCTTTTTAGTTTGAAAAGTCCAGCTGGGCCTTTTCCATTCCCCCGATTACTGAGGGATGTTTCAGGTTATGCAGATCAGGCTGAGCGGATTAGTTCTTGTCAGTGTGACCTCATAAAGAAAGCAGCGTTTCACATTTTTCTGTTTATTAGGTTATGTAACTGCTATTGTTTTAGCTCCACTCCCTCGCCGGGCGCACACGTGTATCATTACATACGTAATTTCAGTCTACTCAGCAGGGTTGAGAGATCAATCCTCGGGTCTCTTCAATTCTTTAATTATTGTGTAAGAGCTAATGACAGAGTTGCAGCACTCCATCACTGGCTTGGCTGACTCAGGAGGTTGTCATTAGGGCACAGAGATAGATCTGCAATACTAATGAGAAGTGGGTTTATACCGATTCACATGGGGCCACAGGCACCAGGCAACATGTACACAGGTCATAAAAAAACCTGTTGCTAAATTATGCATTTAACCTAACAACATCCAGACCTAATCAGAGCCATGGCTCTAATGTGTTATAGGCTCTGTATCCAGTTACATACGTTCATCCATGTTTGCACCACATGTTAAGCTACATATGCAGCATATGTTATCACAGCTGTGAATGCAGTGTTTAGTAATCAATTACTGAGTTACAGTAATGTGATTTATTTTTTTCAGCAACAAGTAATATAAGAGATTAGTATTTGTAATTGGATTACAGTTTATAATGACATCTAGGAGGTTTTACCAGAACTTGAATGGGAGGGTTGATATGAATTTTGTCCGTCTCATGCTGGGACTGGAGGTGTGGCGAGGGCCAAACGTCCCTTATTCACATGTTGGATTTATTGCTGGCAAGGTTGTGTTACTAGAACAATTAGTAAATAATTCAACCACTAACTTTCAATTAGTAGTAAGTAATGAATTATTTCCAAGAATCTTGCAACTCTGTGTGACTATGAGATGAAATGCTTCCCATTTAAAACCCACGCACTCATAGTGGGCCTGACACACTGACCCTGTAACCTATGACGTCCAGCTGGATCCAGTGTCCGGTCCACATGATCCTGACCTCATCCCAACCTCATCCGAGGGTTTCCATTTAGCCCTCATGCTGACCCCTGCAGTCCCCATAGAGGGTCTTATGTCATGTTTATAGATTCTCTTCATTTTACATTTATCAGTTACCCACAGGCATCATTACATGACAGGATTGTGTTACTGAGAGCAATATGAAGAAAAAACAATATGAGCTTGTCTGCCTGTCTCTCTCTCTGTCTCTCTCTCTTTTTCTCTCTCTCTCTCTTTCTCTCTCTCTCTGTCTCTCTCTCTCTCTCTCTCTCTCTGTGCCTGTGTGCATGTGTGTTTGCCCAGTGGATGGATGGATGATATATGGGACACATTGGAGATGAGCATAAAGTGAATTAGCAGCAGATGTGAGCTTTGCAGGGGTTATTCACACACACACACACACACACACAAACACACACACACACACACACACACACACACACACACACACACACGCACACACACACATGCACACATGCACACAAAGACACTTGATAACAAGCCCTAGTTACAAAAGATATATCTTTCACCATTTGCACTTTCACCTTTGGATCTGAGAATGTTTGTGTGTTTTTTGTGTGTGTGTGTGGTTGTGTGTGTGTACGTGACTTTTGTAATAAAGTGTATGCAACCTCTGACAAACCTGGAGCAGGGTGAAGATGAGGGAAAGTGGAAAAGTTCATTAGCGGGTGTAAATCACAGTAAAAGGAGGAAAGAAGTGAGGAGGGGGGTGTTGAAGGGAGATAAGAGAAAGTGGAGCTGGCATCATTACAGGACACAGGTGTGTTTACATTACCAGGCAGCGTTTTTGTGTGTTTGGCACCCGTGGGCCAATTATATAACCAACTAAGACCTCCACATCAGCTGACATGTGATGTCTCCCCCGGGACCTCCATGTTAAGGAGTCCAAGTCCAAGACCACTGCTACGCCCCTGAGCTTTATTTTTTTGTGTGTGGTGACCTGAACGTATGAGATCATCTCGACTCCCTCTGTGACAAGTGTTTTTACCACCCAGAGGCTGAGGCCGGAACACACTGCCTGCTCTCTGGAGAAGAAGGTAACACTTAGTTTAGTTACCTCATTAATGCGACAAAAAAATGGGGCAATTTGACTTAACAGCCTCAGTATGTAGAAGATAACACACAAGAGTGTTTGTGTTTGCTTTCATCTGAGGAGGATTTTGTGTGTGTCTACCTACGTGTGTGCTTGATAGAGTCGGTTTCTTTAGGGCCTGTATGTGACCACGAGGCATTGTGGTGTTCACATTCAAAGACATTGCTGCAAAGGGCGGCACCAAATTATGGTTCTAATGTGCTCGTTTTTTCAAAGAACTAGGCAATACTTCCCAGCCTCAAGGTTGCGGCACCCACATTAATCTTGTCTCAATAGGATTAGGGGTGAAAAGCTGCAATGTGACTTTCTCATCATTTCTCATTATTAACCTTTTTTTTTTTTTTTACCATCTCAAAATGCATTTATGCATGTTGAATTTATATTGTTATGTTTTATATTTTCATAAAAGCACATTGAATTGCTTTGAGTTGAAATGTGCTATTAATAACACTGCCTTTCCTTGTCCTTACCTAAATTTGCTAATAAATACAAAGAATTGTTCTAAATATTTTTTAAAATAAAAGATTCAATCATATTTTTCTTCCTATTAACAAAAATAACGTGATGTTCATCATCTTGCCCTGAGCAATTTCAATTAATAGTATTTTTGCATCCTTATTAATCAAGGTCCTCCATTATGGTCAATAAAAATGAAGCATAATATAAAAGTTAGTCCTGGAGCTGCCAGGTCGATTCTGCACATGTGCATGAATATCTACTTTTCATTTCAAATTTCTTCCAAAGTTTTGTCATTCCTGTGTATAAACTTTATACTGGAGAGACTTCTCAATGTAACAGAGAAGATTACTCCGACTTGCATACTGTCGCCATCTTTGATGGAGTTTTTTCTATTCTGCTCATGTTAGCTATTTTCTAGGTTTGAATGCACATCTGCACGTGCAAGAGCACCATGGCGTCCCATCTGGCAGATGAAGATAAATAAAGATGAATGAAGTTGCGGTGGTCTCTGCCACACAGAGGGAGGAAAAGTGAGCAGGGAATACAGGTCTACTTCTCCAGCTGCACTTTATACATAACATGTTTCTGTAAAAGTTACCTTTGAAGTATGGCAGGAGGCTCACGGTATAGGAAGAATTGGCTGTACTCGCAGAAAAAACCTATAACACATGATTCCAGAGATCCCTGTGTTACTTTATACAAATGCTACATCTGTTGAGAAATCCCTAATAGAAAATCAATACTATATGCTATCAATGCCTGGTAGCTCGCTTTTCAGTGGAGGTTTGTAGTGAGAAGAACAGAAGGAGAAGGCAACAGGAGACCTGCCAGTGAACTCTGCATCCTGAGTAAAACTGACAAGCCTTTTATTTTAACAACAGGAAAGCAACATGAGAGTTGGACTGAGTTTGTCCCACAGAGAGGGAACAGTCAGCAGTTTGTGTCGAGTCTCAATGGAGAGTCTCTGTCCCTTCCTTTCCCTTCCCTCTCGCGGTGCCCCCGAGGGCCAAGGTTAAGGATGTGCTGCATTTGCACAGCCCTGTTCCTCCAAAGCTCAAAGGCTTTAAAAACCCTGGTCGACTTTGAAATGAGAATCACAGCTAATAGCACATGTTACACGTGTTGTATCTCAGTTGTTTCAAGCTTTTGTTCCTCAATTGGCAGCGACCTACACAGAAGCCATATGTTGACTTATTGCTCGCAGTTAATGGGCTAAAGGGAATTGCTTAATATTGTAATTTCAATTGAATTTGCCTCATGCATTATCAGATCCCTTTTAAACGTATTGATGTCATACTTATTCAGTTTCTTTGCACATATGGCTAAACTTTTCTCATGTGCTTTGTATTACAATTAAAAAATAAAACATCTGCTATTTTTTCTAGTATTTATTGTAGTTGCTTTAAAAATTGTCCAACATGCTCTAAAATTTCAGAGAGATGTTTGTGTACAACATAACCCCGATAAAAGATAATGTCATGCTTTTGTTATTTTATACATGCAAAACATACAAATTTAATTAAAATGTTATCATCAGTGAACCCGAATGCACGGTTGGCGGTTGCAGCCGTGGATTCCACAGCTGAACCGTGGCCTGGGCAACCAACATGACAAAAAATAATATTTTAATAAAAGTTCAGGTTGCAATTTAACCAATCAAATTCAATTTATGTTAAATATTGTTAAATATCAATACTTGCATCCGAGCATGCTATTTTTTTTGCATAGGGCAGAGTCTTGTGCTGTGTAGGTTTATTGGCAAAGATGTAGTTTGGAATAAACTTAAACAGGGAGAACTGAATTCAAAAGAAAAAAAAGGTAAAAAAAAATAATGAATTGGCATCATGGCAAGTTCCGGTTATGTTTTTTGCATAGGCTGCAAACCGTCTTTGTGTATGACAGGAATGTTTAACATGGTGCATTACAATTGCTTTAAATCCCCAATCAAGCTAGCCTATGGACTTTAGCCATTAAAATATCAGTATCTCGTCAAGAACTTTCTAGCGTCACATCAGTGCGTAAAACACCTGAAAAAAGTTGTGGACGGGGGGCGGGACTGGTTATAAAAATTGGTCAAAAAACATTGGTGCGGATGGATGGCGGGCAGATGATGTTTTTTTGATGCAGCTGCAGAAGAAGTAATAGGCCATCTGCACATCTGTAAGACATATACTTCATGTTTTGATACTTTGTATTGAAGTAGAGAAAACTCACTGCAATAATAAACCTCTAAAAAAAACTAAACTAAAAAACATTCCTCCGATCGACAACACTGCTACCTCAAGCCGCCACATCGCACTCTGAGGCCCACAAATTGAGAATGGCTGCTCCTGCAGACTATGACGAATCTGTTATGTGGTACGAATTAATACGTTGTGGATCTCATCTTCTCATCTGAAGGAAGTTGTAAAAAAAATAGTCACAATAAGTCATAAAAATAGTCCCAACTGAGGAATCCATAGCTGTGACTAACAGTAGAAGGTCATGCAGAAGATGCATTCCTGAAAGTGAAACACAGCGCTGGCACTCTTAATACTATAATAAGTGCCGCAAATAGAACATCCAGCATTTCCTCTCATGCACAACGCTATCTCTGTTGCCGGTTGCGTAATGAGCGGCGCTTTCTATAGGCACGTCTAAATAGCCGCTGTGTTGACATTCGTACCCATAGCCACACACTCACACCACAGGATGTTTACGGTGGGTGTGTGTGCTGCTGTGCAGAAGTGTGCAGTATGCATGAAAATCCAAGTTACTTTATCTTTACACTTCATTCACTACTTCTTAGTCATATGATGCGATGAGCCTGATCACCCTGTCAGAGACATAGTTCCATGATGATATCATTTGTGCTGGACTGTTTTGACTTAAAAGAGAGGAGCGAATAAACCTGTGCTGAACCTGGGATTGAATTGTTCTCCTTCAAGAAGCACAACAAGATATATTTCTCTGTCTCATTCTGTCCATCTCCCCAGTGACACGGGGAGAACTAGCAGGCACTCAAACTCAACCTTCACTACCCATGCCGATCAATGCGCTTCCCCTAAAAACACACACGCGTGCGCATCCGCACACGTACAGTCCTGGGCAGCAGGATATGGCCTCTCCAGATCTGAAGCCTGTGCTGTTTTTCTTGGCACCGGCGAAGCAGCAGAGCCTGCTGCGGGATATGAGGCGTCTCAGTCGTCGAATGGGGCTGTCCCTGCACTCAGGGAAGTACTAAATACACAGAAATACTCCACGGACACTTTTCAATCCATCTTCATCTATTAAAAGCTGAAATAGAAGGAGATGCATCGCTGATGCGCGGGTCGTGTATGAAGAGGAAGGATGCTGCACAGCGATGGCACAAGGCTACCCAAACAAGCCGGCCGATGCGGCCTTGTCTGCTGGCAGGGGTTGATCCCGGTGTCGTTAGTGCAACTTTGGCTAACAGATAATGGTCTGATGGTAGGAAACATATGGAGCAGAGGACAATAGACAGTGGCAACAGACTCAGAGAATAACACAAAACCCTCGTCTGCAGCATTGGGAAAATAGTTGCACTATTTCCTCTTTGTGTGGATGAAACAGTGGTCGACGTTGGTGAAAAAAATAAGCACATTACAGGAGGAGCTAGTTGTATCTTGCAGACAGATTTCTCCACTTTCCCACAATCACACTCTCAGCAAGTGTCACAGTTCATTGATGTTCCTCACGTCACCCGCCAACGGGTTCCTGTCAGTGGAGCTTGTTGACATGGCATGCACTTGATGAAGATCCACAAAAAGTTTGACTAAGGCTACGTTCAGACTGCAGCCTGAAGCCACCCAAATCTGATTTTTTCATCCCTATCTGATCAACAGTCTGAACAACACAGATCAAATTTTTTAAATGCAACCCAGGCCACTTGGATGTGTGGTTTCACTTATCTGATCTTTTAACATATGACTATGTGCGACTAACATCACTGTTCTGTGCTGAAGTTGGTGCAACAGGGAAGAAAACAACAACCACAGGCAAAAACCTTGCTCTTTTCTTCCTTAATCACCTCCTTAAATCAAATATGCTGTACATGCACAGTGCAACTCACCGGATCTGCATCATATGTATTTGCATCACTGCTTGTGTAATGCCCATCATCCTATTCTGTTGCCCTGTAAAAGATGTGCCAACATTTAAAAGATGTGCCAACCCTCTCATCAGCAGCCAATGGGCATGCAGGCTAGGCCTGTCTGTGTTATCTGATCAGTGAGATAAGGGAACTAGATAACACTGAATGAATGTGGTGCATGTTAAATGATTGTTTGTAGAATAAGTGAGATAGTTAATTCAAGATGCCGCTGTGGACAAAAAAACAGGAAAAATAGATTTTTAGAGAGTTAGATTACATGCTTAGATGTTGTTCTGTGTTGCTGCCAATTAAATGTTCCAGAAAACACAGAAAATGTTTACCCACCCTTTGCTTTGTACCTTTCTCCTCCTTCCATCTTGTGTTACGCCTGGTGTGTGTTACTGTGTATCTGTGGCAGAGCTTGTTTAACGCAGTTCTCTTTTTTTATTATTAGATTTAATTGCATCATACAAAAAATAGCATCTCCAAACATAACCAAAATCAAAGAAAACAACAACCACAAAAATGGGACAAAGCCAATGAATACATCGATGTTGCAGCCATCAGCCTGTTGTTATAGAGAAAACACATGGCGTGGAACAGCAAAACTGGACATCACACTGTGGGGATTCTAACAACTGGGAGAGTTAAGGTGTCGAATAATTGAAATATGCTGAGTTTTGTCGCGAGCATGCTTGCTACCATTTTTTGATTATATTTTTAAAAATGTAGGGGGTCTGAAAGCCGAACAGAGAACTTGGAATCAGGATTTCAAAGTTCTATATCATGAAAATTACCATTTTCATTCCTCTGATTATTGAGAAGATCTATGCGGTATATAAATACCATTGCATCAAACACTTTATTCACAGAGAAATGCACACAGCATGAATGAGCGGCTCATTTATATGTCTGTGAATTCAAGATGTCACACCTCTGTAGTCACTGCCTGCCTGTAAATCTATGTAAACCTATATTGAGATAATGTTTGGTACTTTAAACCACAAATATATCTTGTTAGGGATATCAAAACAGATGAAACCTAGAAAAGAACATGAAATGAGACCTTTAAGTAATTCAATAAAATCTAAGAATTTCTCTAAATCATCCTCAGATGCATTACGGTAAGACAACTTTGCATAGAGATGTCTAAAATGGATCAAAGATCAATAGATAAAAGTCATTTACAGCTTAAGGCCTGGTGGAAGATTTCCCCAGAGGAAGACATTTGCATTTGTTGTATTCATTTATTGACCTGATCACTAAACACGGTGTTATAGTCACTCTCCAGTTTCATAATTCACAATTGATCAGTGGGACAGGTTGTTTAAGTTTGTCTGTGGATTCCAGATGTCCGTTAGAACCTCAGTTTATTGTATTCTTCAAGCATCTGCAAACAATAGAACATGTTTGTATTATGTTTCCCATATTAGTGCTGTCAGATACGCATGTGTATGTGTTATTCCTGGGTTTGCAGTGGACTGTGGTTGACTATGTTGATCCCCAGATGTGTGTGTGTGTGTGTGTGTGAGTGTGTGTGGACAGATGTGTAATGTGAAAAGGGGCTCCTCAATGAACCAACATATATTTATTAATTATCCTCCTCTTAGCTTCATAGAACCGTTTACATTTTTTAAATAAAATGTTTTACAGGACCATTGAACTCCCGATATTTTACAAGGCAAACATTGCATCTAAACAGTTAACACCACCACAAGAATAATGTAACTATGATTTGAATTAAACCCCCTCTTGGTGTAGGTAAAAGCAATTAAAGCAGCTTTTACGCTAAATAGCAATATCAGTATACTGCATTTTTGGGTGTATGAAACTTTTCACTGTAAAGACAAGTATGTTTGCAACTATGAGCATTTTTACTGTAGTTAGTTCTCTTTCAGTTCTCTTATTAAGAACTTCTTATGATATTGTGTAATTTAAAGCTATGATCACCAACCAATCATGAATCCTGTTTGACTCATATAGACAACAACAGGCAGCAGCAACGACCTCGTGTATGTACTTATTCTGACATCAGGCTTCGGCTCTGCCCTGTCAAACAATGTTCTCGCGGTGACAAGTGTTTTCTACTAAAACAATGAAGCGATTAAAAAGAAATCCAACCAGACATGAAAGTAGCTTCCACACTCCACAGCTCACTTCCTCCTCTTTATGTCTCCGTGGAGATCCTGCAGATGGAAGCTACCGGCGGCCCGGTGACGGACTTCTGAGGCCCTGACTCCGCTGGCAACAGGTTCCTTGGCATCCACATCCGAAGGCGCGAACGCGGACCCTCAACGCAGACATCTTCGGCCCAGGGAAGCCTTTGAAGTGCTCGTGGCGCTTTGTAAATCGATGACAACTTTAATGGCACCGGCGAAGCGGGGCGAAGAGCAAAACAAATGTGTGATTCATCTTCGAGTAATTGTTTCAGAATGCGGACACTGAGCCAGTAAACTCAGGTTGAACAGCCATAAAAGAGGCAAGGTCTTCATGAAACAAACAAATAAGAGAACAGCAAAACACATGTCCTGATTGGACACAGAATGGTTCTAAAAGTATTTTGCAGTGCTGCATTGACTGGACAACCTGAGTGGATCTTATGAAACTGAAATAAACAGACATTTTTTGTTTTGCATCTATATTCCTTTAAGTTTGTTGGTGTATGATGTGAGTGTGTGTGTGTGTGTGTGTGTGAGGCTGCAGGGCGAAAAAAGCTCTTCTAATGACTAACAGGCCGGTGTTGCTCGTGGCCATCGAGAAAATGTTTATTTTGATGGATAAGCCAAGAACAGCCAGCTGGTTTGAGTTGGGAACAATACTGGAGATTCAGCCTCCATATGGCTTTGATTTAGAGCTCCCTCCTCGGATTCTCAATCCCATCTCTCCATCATCCCCCTCTCTCTCTCCACAGGCCACTATTGCCTGCATCTTCATTTCCTGGGTATCCTGCTATCCCTCCTGTCCCTCACCTCATGATCACTCTCTTATTATTATTTTCCTTTTTATTTCTCCTCCACTCCCCTACAAGCCTGTGATGATAGGAGCTGATAAGGTAATAAATGACTCAGTGGGCTTGCATCACGAAGAACAGAATAAATTGGGTAATCCCTGAATTATTGCCCCCTCCTGTTCCAGTGTATGCTCTCTGGGAGAGGCGAGGTGCTTACTGGCCCCTGTAGCATATCAATCCTCATTTTATCTGTGTGCAATCTAATTAAATAAGGAATAAAAAAAATGTCAGTGCATTTCTAAAGACTTTGCAGCCACTTAGACAGCTTGGATCTCAGGGCAGATGTCAGCCAGACGAGAACTCGATGTTTACCTACATGCATGCATGGACGAGTGTGTTTATGCATCGCCCGCACTATTCGTCTTGTTCCACGGATCCTTCGCCACCAGTGCCTGGTGACTTCTGGGTGCCCAGTCGGCTCGAACCTCTCGTGTTTCACCGTGCAGGCTTGCGGTTCCAGCTTCTCTCATTCTGGGGTCTGTCTGTGGTCAGTGGCCTCCTCACACAGGATCTAGTAAAGTGTGTTTTTTTTACCCTCAGTTTCCTGTTTAAAAAACACAACAACAACAACAACAAAAACATACATACACACAGAAACAAACATATTAAACAAGTCCACATGTGGACATGCATGCATGCATGTTGCATCGGGGATGTGAAGGAATTTGGTTCAGCCGTGAGCCCATTAGTTTTATGAAATGCTCCCTGCCAGACATTGTGGTGCAGGAGCATTGGAGCTTGATGGAGGTCCTCGCCGATTCTTACCCTTTTTTTTTTTATTTGGCCGTTGTACTTTTAATTTCTCGCAGTTTGAAGTGGCCGTTTCTCCCATTCACTAAACCCCCCCCCCCCCTGCAGCGGGAGCAGCGTCTCCCAACAACACACGGCCAGAGCTGCCAGCTGCTTCTGTTCACCTGCCAGGAAAAGCAGCTTCACCGGGAGGCTGTAATGTGTGCGAGGGTTCACGTGGTGCCAAACAGAGTGCACCTCGCCCCCAACCCGCCAGCAGGAGTCACTCCTGCAGCAACAAGGACGCCGGCTCTGACAGGCCAATCACGGCGCTTCTGCCAGTAACCCTGGTGGGATGTGTAATTGCACAATGAGGAGGGGGGGGTTGACATTAAAGTTTGTGTTGACTGATACTTTCTGACGGTTACATGTTGAGCTCTGGCAAGTCTGCACTGTAATTTACAACAATCACAATTATGTGTGTGTGTGTGTGTGTTTGGGAGAGAGAGTGTGTCAAACACTCGCTTTAAGGCTCTGCTCAACTCTACATTTCATTGGAGCCATATTTGTGTCCTGAAATGATTATCTGAATGTTTTGAATTAAATTACATTTTGGGTCAGAGTCCTGATAGTGTGAAGTCAGACAAACAGCCCCTGGCTTTCCATTGCGCATGCGCACTCACACGTACACACACACACACACACACATAAAACGTGCAAAAATAAAAGTCAAGTATGACATGTTTCACAATCTGTGTTGAATTAGCCGAGCACTCGTTACTGGATCAAGAGTCGGAACGAGAGCAAGTGAGGGAGGGAGGAGAAGTGGGGGGGGGGGGGGGGGGGGGGGGGGGGGCGAGGGGTGAGTGCACCTCTGTGGTAATGATGGTGGGCTGCTTCATGAGAACTTATTATTTAACAGGGGAAAAAATACACCATCAACCCTCCAGCCCCTCCAGTGTTTGCTTATGTTCTTGGCGGCGTCTTAACCCGACGGTAAGCCAACTTTAAATACTGCAAAGACACACACAAACACACGCATGTACACACACAAACATAGAAATTCTTCCTTTGAACATATGACTAAAGTCTATTAATAATCAATCCGATGGAGGTTTGAGTCTCTCTCTCGCTCTCTCTCGCTCTCTCTCGGTGTGCAAATAAACAGTTTGATTCTAATTGAATCCAGATTCCATGTGGATCTCGTTTCTCTGACAAATATCTTCCAATAATGTTTTCCATTCTGTGGCTTTCATTACAATACTGACCAAGATATCAAAGTGCACTTGAATAAAACGGAACATCTGTGAGACATGCACGGCGTTCTCCGTAACCTACAGGTTGAGAATGAGTGAAATGCTGAGGATGGCTCAGGGTTTTAAAGCAGGAACATCGTCGTCTGCGCAGACGTAACCGCATATACTCAAACGTTCTGTCACAATGCAACTGTACAGCCATTGATGTGTGTGTGTGTGTGTGTGTGTGTGTGTGTGTGTAATGAGTGTTTGAGTGTTTATGTGTTAGCTGAGGCACAAGTGTTCATTTAAGCCACTTAGTGGTTCCCCTATAAAGTGAATACAGCAGCTCTATATGGAAATCACATTTGGATGTAAGCAGCAGTAAAAAAAGTGTTATGTTTGAACGTTTTCCTCCTATTTGCTTGTATAACATTGTTTTTTCTGGTTCTAGGTGGGAATAGCACCATTAAAAGTATCATTTAGCACTGTGGGAAATATATGCTTATTTGTTTTTACCATGCACGTCTTTTTTTCCAGTCTCGTAACCAAGCGGCTGTCGCCTGGCAACAGATTAGCCTCTGGGGATGAGCGCCAATATTCCTGTGACTCCGGCGGAGCCGGTGGATATCCAGTCCGAGACGTCCGTTTCCGTCCCTGGGCCATTGTTTACTCCCCGACAAATTCCCTTAAGTCCGGAGATAAATGATAATAATAAGTTAAAACAAACCCAAACTCCCATAAGTCCCCAGATAGCATCTGGTCAATGTTTCTGGTCAGTGTTTTACTATGTGCAGCTCACACACACACACACACACACACACACACACAAGGCTCTGTAACAGTTTCCGGTCACAAAATAATTGTCCTCCCCAAGGTGTTGGGCATATTCACATGCATGTGTTTATAGGGGTCACTCACTCGCTCTGCTTTGATCTCAGCTCTTCTTTTTCTCTAAACTCCCTCCGCGTTCCGTCTCTGCCCCGTGGACGCGGGGAAAGTCGAGCTGAACAGTTGCAGGACAGAACGTTCCTTGCTAGTCCTGCCAGGTCTGTGAAGTCAGGCCCGCTCACACCGCTGCCGTAAGCGGGGCGGCGGTTTGTGATTTGTGTCCCCATGTGTCATTTCCTTTCTGCATGCATGTATGATTCAAAGTGATTTTTATGATTTTTTTTTTTTTTCATTTCGGAGGCGCGCTTACCCTGTAATCTCTGCGTGAGTGCACGCCGGTCCACATTCCTGCCGTGGATAAAGCTGCTTTCCAGAAACGGTGCCCAAATCATGCCTGGCTTTTTCTTCAGCCTGCATAAATCAGTGGGAGGGATTTACTGCCTCAGCGCAAGTATGTTCAGGTGCCAATGGTTCAAAACAATATAAACTCACCAAAAACACATCACTACATTCAAGTGATTATATATTTGTTCTGTAATACATGAGAATGTTCACTTACATGGTGGATGAGGTCAAATAAGACAGATCATCAATTGCTATTTCACCAAGGTCAAGTGGCTTTCCTGGAAAGCACGTAATAACGCGAGGGCCTGGGCAGGTGAACTATTGGACACTCTCTTCTGTAATCTTATAGCTATTTGTTTTTGGGGACAGAGTTTATATGTGAAGAAATTAGGTTTGTTTCTCTCTTCCATGGATCGTAATAAATGGAAAAACTTAATAAAAAGAGTCAATGAGGGAAGTCACATCCGCAGGGAATAAAAAATAAGGACCATACTTTGCCCCTGAGGCGGCGTAAGTAACTTGAGCAGTGTGTGTGAACTCCTAATCTGTCAGTTTGGTAAATGTTCAGGGTTAAATCAAATTTAGTGCCTTTGCTGGGGTCTGCAGGAAGGGATGAAGCGGCTTTGCTGGGGGCCGCCACCCGTGTTAGTTTCACGTTAGGAAAGCTGCACTTGGAACGCGTCTTCGCTCTCCGTCGCCTCAAAAATAGAAAATATGAACGTTGGCAGTTATGTTGGCGGTGAAAACTCATGATCTACTCGAATAAAAGTGCTTAAATCCCTCATTAAAAACCGGATTCATGGACGGTAGGTTTCATGCGAAGCTGTGTTTCAAATCATTTCTGAGATAAGTCAGAAAACAATGAGCCAAGCTGAGCGTTTGGCTCAGAGCAGTCAGAACCCAGAGATGAAAAATCAGGCTGCTGAAAGCAGAGAGGCACCAAACCCAGAGCTTCACAAAGACAAAAAGAGCTAAAGTGGAGTATCTGCAGAGTTAAAAAACACTCTTAGAAAAACGTAACACTGATGTGCACATTTCCTACTTTTGCTTGTTAACTCAGCCATAGCAAACCAACCAAATGACAGTACTTTGTTGTATTTGCCTGTTGCAGCAGTTTGTGTGGGGTTAACATTTTCCTCTTCAGCTGGCTGCATCATGCCAACTGTCTATGTAGCTCGGGGCTGGCTGACTTTTCACAGTCCGTTCCACAGAAATCACACTGGAACCAGTCCCACTCCTAGTCTCCCATGAATCCCATGAAGCCTGCAGGGGACAATAATCACAGTCGTGTAAATATTTGATGAATCGATTTTGGAGAAATGGAAACAGGATTAAATCCGGGGCCGTTTTTGTGATCTTTCAGGGGCATTTCTGCGCAATTAATTTCAGACCCCACGCGTGGCATCTTTTATAGCTCACTACTTGGAGACGCTGTGGTAAATAGCGTGCAGGAGTATAGCATTCTGTTTGGGACATCAAAGTGATTGGATTTTTAAAAATAAAGCACTTTTGGATTGGAAAAATACAACTATTGAAATGAAATAAACAATTTTAACTTAGCAAATAACAGATTGGTATAGACAATCCAAAATGAGATTTCAACAAGAATAAATAAGTGACAGTGCCGGGGTAAATCCACATACAGTACCAGGCGTGATTTATGTATCTCTGGCTACGTCAACCCTTGCCGGCTCCGCCCTGCATCCTGCATCCTGGCCTGCTCAGCTTTGGATGGTATGTGAGTGTGCCAGGTTGAGGGTGATTTACGGGAACACCATGTCATGCCTTTCTTGCGTTTCCCATGATTCTTGGCTTCTTGGCCCACAGACAACCTCGAGTAAAACCATTTCTCTAAACACTCCGTGATTTAAGCCACCTTCCACCCTTCACCTCTCGGCTCTCTGCTGGAATTAGGTCACTCCGACAAAAGGGAAAACTCCTGAAGCCAGACTTTTATCACACGCATTTTATATTTCCTCTTTGACTGACCAGCTCTGCCTTCATGCACGTCCACAATAACCCTTTCGAGGGTCATTCGTTTTCTTTTCTTTATCGCTTTCTGCTGATTTTTTTGTTGCTTTATTTCATTCTTTGCAATCAACAAAGTGAAAGCGCCATAAGGAAAATTAAACGCTGCTTGTAAACCTCCTGAGCTCATATTAAACATGTGGCCATGCACATGCTGATTATGCACTTGCATGCATTTCCTGCCTGCTCAATGCAATACACTGAGAGATGATAGAAATACTGCATATGATTATGAGTATGCCTGTCATAATGTGCGAGAAATCTACCCTGTCCAGTGTCTTTTAACAGTTTGGATTATTATCAATAATGAAATGACTAAGGAATATAGAGTATTTAATCTGACAACAGTTAAACAAGTAGATCCCAGTGAGTAAGCTGCTGCTGCTCGTGTGAGAAAAGGGATGTGAGGCAATGATCACGGTCTGTGCAGTTATGTGTGTGTGTGTGTGTGTGTGTGTGTGTGTGTGTTAGGAGAGAGAGAGAGTTGTGACTAAAGTGGGTGATAAACACTCATTTTCCGCCCTGATATCCAGAGCAGTGGGAACTTCCTGTGGGCAGCACACTCACAGAGCAGCTATGCCCAGCACCAGCCGCACATACTTAGCACCGCCGTAACAACGTATGGAAATGTCGCAACAACTTTGCACTTACGTAAAAACTTGATTTATGGCTGCAACGACTTTGTAGATAAGATTTATTGAGATAAAACACTTTGATCTGAGTGGTACACTCAGATAGTAGCGCAATGGCCAGTCTTTATTTGGATGAAACTAACAGAACTGAACTGAAAAGGAGAACTGCTTACTACCTTGGCTTTTAATTCAAGAATTACTATTCTAATGTTTATTGTGCACAATCTTATAATAGTTTTTGGCAATTTGTAATTTAAATCAAGAAAAATATGCACCAGAAGATGTCTTTTATGTGTGTCCCTTGGAGAAATGCCAAGAAAAACAACATCTTAACTTTTATTTTAATTGAATGACATGTACAATAAGTCTCATATGCAGTACATGTATAGAGATATGAATTGAAGTCCAATTTCACAAAAATGTGGAGCCTTGAGTTGGACCTTACAGCTCTGAAACTCGAGTTGTTGATCTGGTAAAATTCTCAAAAATGAAATAAGACAGTGACAGACAGGCCTTGCATAGCTGCACACACTGGATTATTAAGCTTCTGCAATGGGTATTGTGTATTAAATGAAGCCAAAAATATGTATCTTTACAAAAGAAAAGTGGTTTACGAATCAATTTACATGTCACGCTCCGCTCGGGCTGTGAAAATGGTTGTGTAACGCTTCTGCGGCTCTGGATGCTCTTTGCTGAGAAAACATCCAGAGAGTTGCATCTTGATTTTCTCACACAGACTTGTTATTTGACAAGACGTCAGACTTCGACACAAGGCTTGACTTGGAAAAGGCTCCGTGTTCAAAACATGTCTTGCTGAGAGCGCGGTGGATGACACAGTTACCCAGAACCTTCTGGGCCTCAGAGGGAATGAGGGTGATGAGGGGTGTGTGTGTGTGTGTGTGTGTGTGTGTGTGGGGGGGGGTAGTTACCAAATCATGTGTAATTCCCAAAAGGCTCACCCGTCTGACTTTCTGTGGACAGTTTTGTAAGCTTGACTTCACAGTAAGAGCACATGGTGCCATTATATGGCGTGTGGGTAAACATGTGCATGTGTCTGCATGTGTGTGTGTGTGTGTGTGTGACGGTGATGCCATTTTGGGTGTAGACAGGCAAGTAGAAAAAGGAGGGTAATCAGACCCTGATGCAAAAAAGTGGGATCACTGTGTCTTAAAATGTTAAACCTGGTTCTGATTTGGTCCTTTTTTCTGCAAAATGATCTACGGCACCATGCACACACACACACACACACACACACACACACACACACACACACACACACACACACACACACACACACACGCACGCACACGCACACACACCAGCGCGAACTTGGATATTAACTGTTCCAAGTCCACGGGGCTAAATCAAAGTAAATCAATGTCAGCTCATGATGATGACCAGCCTCCACATCGTCCCATGTAAGGACATGCACTCACCGCTGGCTTCCTGATATTCCCCCGTTGTCTCTCCCGTGGTTGACGTCCCAGCTCTGTGTTTGGGTGACATCACACAGTTACACGTGCGCACGCACATACACACACACACACACACACACACAGACACACACACATACGAGTTGTTGTTGTGAATCCATAGAAACGAGGTAGGAACACAGCAAGGTATGAGAGACCGTTCCAGCATTTCTTGAGAGCAAGCAAACCTCACATGAATCGCTTGTATTAGCTTAAAAAAAATGGAGCAAAACAGCTCGGCTTTCCACCTCTGGCCGTATTGACCGGGTCTGCAACTCAGCAGCGACATCAGAGAGAAGCCGCTTTAACCGTGTTATGTGCGACTCACAGTCGTTTGAGGTTGAATAATTTGACTTTCTTGGATTCGGTTAGAAAAGGTTGGTAATTCCCTGCCCTGCCCGAAAAACTCTAGAAAAATAAAAATCCCACGTCTAGACTTCTTTCATAACATTTTTGAAGATGTTAATGACACAGCACTCTTGGCTGTGTGTCTGTGTGTGTGTGTATAGATTTTTGCTTCTCTCATTATTTATATAGGATTTTTTTTTTATTATTTTCTTCTACAGATTTCATCCCATCCTGCTGAATTACCAGTTGTTCCTCTGGTCCCAGATTCTCCACGTTTTCAGTCCCACAGCTCTCCGGGGAACTCAGAAGCTTCCAGTTTATATTCTCCCTGCTTCTATATGGCTGCAGCCTGGGCTTCTGCTCAGGATTCTGTGCCACTGGGACCGAAGCCTGTATTTGTGTGCATGTGTGTGTGTGTGTGTACATTGATTGTTATTCAGGCCACAGTTTGCCACGTTCACCCCACTCCTCTATCAACACACACACACACACACATATGCACCCACACATAAAGTACAGTAAGTGTGTGTGTGTTGGAGGGGGATGAGTTTGGACAAGGCTACAGCGACATGTTAAATCCATCATTTGTGTTTTTAAAGTCAGCAGTGGATGTTTGTTTTTCATCATATTAGGTAGTCTCTTTGCAAAGAACTCACGTACACACACATGCATACATGCACCAATTTGCTCACGAACTCACGCACATGAGAATGCACGCATGCTTGCATAGTTTTAAACCAGTCCAGAAATGCGAAATAGCTTTTGGTTATGGAGCGATTTGCAGTTATTCAGGTATTTTCCACTCCAGCTCCAGACAGATCCAGCTCCCTCCTGGACGTCCTGATAAAGGACTGTGACCCAGTTAGGAACGACTGATGGAAAATAGTCTCTGCGTCACTGTCTCTGACTCCATGCCTACTATACAGTATGTAGCCTACACCGAGGCTGCAAATTCTTTGAATGCCCATAATCATCCTGACAGGCAGCCATGTCCAATGCAGCTGAGCTCTTGAATTAGCAATTCAGTAATCAAACCGACTTCTCTCAAGGGGGAAGTCCACCTGCTACTGGTTAAAACTGGCCGCTCTATTTCTTGCCAAACATGACCAGAAGATACTGAATTAGTTCCTATCACCGCTACCATTGGAGGGACTGATGTTTGGCTCAGTTTCATATTGGAACAGCTTTACAGCCCCTATTTTTGAGAAATCGGTGAAGCCCAAAATCAGAAAATTATTGTCATTCTGATTTCATTGATGCTTGTAGACATGATTTGCTTGCATAAATGTATTTTCCAAAATATCTATTCGTTTGATAGAGGTAATTGTGTTTTTCATCAAGACAATAATATTGTTTCTGGACTCCTGCTGTTACAGTGAAGAAATGTTCTACACCACTAACTGTGGGAGCATTCTGAAATCCCCTAATGCTTTTCTGTAATGCCCACTTCTTTCACCTAAAAAACAATATCCCCCAATTTTATTGTCTGCTGCTATTTCGCAAATGTCTCTCTGCGGACCCTCACTCACATTTACACTTCGAACGTTGGCTCCGCGGCAGGTTAGCGCAGAAGATTTTTTTTTTCTCCCCCTCACAGTCTTTGGATTAAATGAACACATGGCATCTTCTGTTACTTGCACCAATTTTCTCTTCAATTCCTCTCCTGTTCCCCCGAGCTCGGGAGCAAATTTGCGAGGCGGGTAAACAGCGCTGTTGGCTTGAATTTACAATTTCTGGATTTCTGTGGTCTGAGCCAGGGCCATCTTCTGACCCACATATACTGGAGCTGTGTTAATTCGCCAATCGCATCGCCTGACGCGTGTAATGAATACTCCTTGCAGCAGGGCTTTGAGTGGCAAACTGCAATGAAACATGTAAAATGAACACACTTCCTCAAATGACTACATGCAAAACATTTGGCGTCTCCAAGGATAAATGCCCATCCAGTCATCTACTAGTCACTCCAAACAATTTAGACAAGAATACCCGCAGTGTTTTGAGAGCGGCTTATTTAATGTCCAGTGCTGGAGAAGAGTGAGCTATGCAAAATCATAACTCATGACCACCCCAGTCACTGAGTCACAGAGGAGCAGTTATAACATTGCTTAGACATACCTTAGGTAATATGATTTGGAGTTATTAGTTAATGTGTATCATGGGACGTGCCAAAAGGTGCGATGAATGTGCTATGCAGTGAGTCAAGCCGGGTTATAAGTAGAAGAATCACATGAACCAGGGTGTCGTGGCATCTCAGCGGGTGTGAGGGGAAGTCCCACTCGTTCCCCTTTTTTTTTTCCCTCTTCCCCTCGCTCCTTCCCTCGCCCCTCTCGGCGAGCCGCACTTCAAAACTACGGCTTGTAAAAATATTTTTCAAAGGAATCAGATGTAAGTTTTCATGCAGTAGGCGGTTTGATGTGTGCACCTTTTTTTTTATGCGCGTGACGCCGTACAGTTCCCACCTGCAGGCCCGGGAACACTTTGTTGTCCGGGGATCACTGTAATGTGCCTTTTTTACAGGCGGCGGAGGGGTGAAAGCGTTGCATGCGGCCTGGTGGCCCTTGTGTGAAGTCGGGCTCTGGGAGAAAATATCAGCACCTTGCACACATCTATTGCTCTGAGAAAGCTTTGAAGAAACACCCGTGCGAGCCCCAGGGAGGAAAGTCTCACATCTTTATGACCTTTGAAGATTGCAGACAGAGCTTGGGTTGGTCAGCTGTGTGTGTGTGTGTGTGTGTGTGTGTGTGAGAAAGAGAGGGAGAATTATTGGAGGATAAACACAGGAGGGGAGATATGGCTATGGGGTGTAAGTGAAACGCTTACTCAGCAGTCTTTCAATCTCCCATCCAACACTCATCCTCTCCACACACAATAACGGGACAAAGATATTCGCAGGTTTGACCAATGGGAACGATAACAATCCCCTGTTCCGGAGTAAGAAAACAGGCGATTCCCTCTGTCGATTGGTTGCATAAGCTGCTGTAGAACGTACAGTCCCTCAGCAAAACATGGACCAGGACCCATAAAAATCATCGCTTACGTATGACGTGGCGCTTCACAAAATATTTTCGCTCCTCTCTCCATTCTTCTCCACAAAGCTCCTATTTGTGTGTCCTCATCAGAGGGAGCTGCATTCTCCCTGGCCGCACATTATTGAGCCATTAGGCACTGACCTCTGGCTTTATGGGCAGCCTGGACCCGTGATAGGGCCAGAGGAGGACGAGGGAGCGGAGATAGCACAGTGGGAGCTTTGTGAGATGAAACAAAAAGCTGCGATCAATTAAAAATCCGTCCAGAGCCTTTGCTGTCGTCGCGCTCTAAGTGGCTCTGGATGTTTGCCAAATCGGGGGCATCCCGCGGTGGAGGCAGACTGACTCTGCTGGGTGCTGAGCTGCAGGTTTTCTTCATGTCTCATACGGACAGGTCTTCTCTTGTGGCCAAAAATGTTATTGTGATGCAAAAACCTCACGTCAAAGGATATTGATAATTACCATGATAAATGTCAAACCAGAAACCAGATGGTAAATTGTCTGTGTTTTTTTTTTTAAAACTATTCTTTATGGTCAGAACATAACCAACCCTTTCCAAACAGCGGGGATCATTTCACAAGTCTGAGGTAAATGTTCGAAACAATTATAATGACGAAATGTTGTTTCAACATTCGAATATGCATGAGGAATCCATTTTTCAGTCCATTTTCATAGGCGAAAAAATATCTTGATAGAAAAATGAGGTGCTGCAGTGAACAACACACGGAGGATGGCTCTGGCTGGAAAGAGCCAGAAGCGAAAGTCAGCCTCTAAACTTGAAAGAAATAATGATTCGAGCAAACGTTAAACTCTATGTTTCTGCTATTGGCGTCTTTGCACATGTTCCCATAATATGCATTTCTTTGTCTTCATCTTTCTCTCCGTTCCTGGACAGCATGAAACACAGCCAACACTTGCTGAACTGAAAGCACAATTACAACTTTTTTTTCCCCTCGTAGATGTGGTGGTTTTGTTTCTGGTTCACGTCTCCTACTCTGTTTTACAGCCAAGCGTAATGTAGCCTTCACCATCATCTTCTTAAAAAACTACACTTCGAGCCGAGTTGATTCGCTCCAAACCAGTTGGTGGAAATAGGCCTAATTTGCATTTTCATTTTTTGCAACATTTCAAATTTGCATAATATTGAGATGCATTTATATCTGTCACTGTGAAACCTATCCTATGCAATGCATCCCTTTGTTCCAACAACATGACTGGCAGATGGAAGAGTCTTCTCTTCCAGTCTACGTCTTGTGAATCAAAAATGAATCAAATTATTATATTACATTATGTAAATCCTGGAAAATAATTCTAATTTAATATTTAGTAAATGCCAACAATGTTTTAACTATGCCACGATGATTTAAGCCCTCAAAGTTGCTGCGCTTCATTTTGAGTGAGACCGAGTAAACTTGGTTCCTGACACTCTGGGGCATTTAGATCAGAGGTGAAAGGTCATGAGGTCACAACCTGTCCTATGGGAACCTTTGCCATGGGAACTGCAGAGTCCGAATGACTGAACAACTTCCTGTTTGGTCCTCACACGACAGAGGAAAAAAAAACTATATAATATATATATATAATACACTGAATTACGGTAAGAATATCCATAAAACTTTTACATGAATAATCAGTTGAGATTTACATGATTTACTTTGGCACAAAGCTGAATCACACCTGAGCTCCCATTTCTAACTGCCAATAAATCACCTCCAGTCTGGGCTGAGTTATGAATGAGCTAAAGGTTCAGTTATGCTGTTCCGATCCCTGCGAATGTTTGTGAGGAAGTGACTAAAGACTTGATGCCAAACGCGGCCCTCTGCTTTAGCTCGAGCTTTCTGCAGGAAAGAAACTCGCGTCCCTCCCTTCGGATACGTGAGAAGCAGATTGGGAATGAAGCTTTCCAGAACCGATGAAGGCGTTTCGCTGCGTCGCGTCCAGCCGCGCTGTTTACGTGTTTTTGTCAGGAAAATCAACCAAAGTTAAACTCTATTTTTCTTGCTGCACGTCAAGGAAACAGCCCAGGGGTCCATGTTTGTGTATGTTTGTTGCATTCTCTTGTCATCGCGTCCGGCTCCTCTCCCGCTTTGTCAGCATTCACCTCCCAGAGGAGGGAGCACAAGTCGAAAGCCGCTAATGTGCTGATTCAAGGCTGGTTCAGCCTCGTCTGCACGGTCACGATTTCCCACGCTGTACGGAACTCTTCGTCATGATCGCCTCACCGGAATCGGAGCGTTGTTTAAAGGATAGGTAATGGAATTAGCAGTGGTGACACAGAAGGAGCCTAGTGGTTGATGGGATACCAGCAGTGAAAGCCACAGTGCTAAATGCATTAACAAAACCAGTTCCAGCTCTTGTTCAAATAAACTGCGCACGTACAATATTTTGCTGCAGGAAATGCAGCTGCAGCAGTGAGTAATGCTGACGATGAGCAGAACACCGCCATCTCATCACATACCACGGAACTTATAGTAAGAAAGCTTTCGACCTCCCTTGTTTTGATTTGGTTTATATATTCTGTGTTTTTGTGTTGGGAAATGGAGGAGAATATTTGTTTTTACAGCGTGAGTCACAGGGGAACAAAACGATAAACCGAACCCAAAACCTCAGCATCCGACGACGCAAATGAAACATTCCAGCGTAGGTTGTTGCACATTCTCATTCTCTCATTTTCGCTGCGTCGCCGTTGCCAGAATGTCTTGGGATGTTTGGCAACAGCAATGATGGATTTCCCTGACCATCGGGCGGTGTTGCTGCGTAATTGCTGCATAATCTTCCACGACGCTGTTTAGAAAGCGGAGTTCTTATGAGATTGGGAACAATTCAGAACAAACTGTTGTTGCAAAAGTTTACAAATTCTATAAAAACACGCAGAGCTCAGTCAAACTAAAGCGTCGACCCGTCATAAACGTCCTCTCTGGTCGGGGCTCTGGCCTGGGTTGAACTCTGTCAGCGCTGACTGGGGCCTTTTGGGGTGAATTTGTACATTTTTTCACATTGTTGGGTTGTCAAACACCAAACACATGCAAGTCAGGTATCAGGAATTCTCGTCCTTGGCTTCAAACCGAGATGTTCCCAGGAGTTAAAGGCACAGGACACATTCCTTTATAATAATAAACTCGATATGTGAACATAGGACTAGATAGTATGCTTACATTATTGTAATTAAATATAAATTCATGCGTTGCCGTCCTGTTGTTATACCCGGTGTGAACCTCTCTCATTTAAATATCAGTCACAGATGCCAGAGAAATACAACTCAAAATATCCCTACACAGTATCAGATGTGCCTGGATAATGTTCCTATTTGTCAAAGATTTATAACGTTTGGCATTTCATGTGAATCCAGAAACCATCTTAAAAAAATGTTACTATTCCTCAACCTCGCTGATTGAGTGATACCAGATGGCAGAGCTGAAAAATATTCGACTTTAAGCCATTAAGTAACTCACTTCTTTCTCCGGCTAAATGAAGTGACAGATCATTTAAATATTCCAAGCTCGCATCTCGAAAACCAGGTCACACAACTCGACATTAGTGAGAACAAGCCATAACAGCAACATGGATGTTAACAGGATTCGGATGGCATCAACACTAATTATTTCAAGACGTTGTGAAGAACCTATTGACGCCCCAAATTAGGCCCGGCCTCACGGAAACTAAATTAGTTTTTAGAGGCCCACTTCTTATTTATGAGCTTTAGATGAGGATGGAAGGCAAACTGCTTCCTGCGCTTTTTAGCAGCCGCCGCTCTGACTCACACGCCAGCGTTCCGCTCGTGCTGTGCTCTGCGCCCATTGACAGGTGCAGCTCACACACACACACACACACACACACACACACATATGTGCCCACCCTGACCAATCCAAGCACGCTCAGCTGTCGCAGATAGACCTGCGGCTGAGGCATGCCAGGCAACGCAGTCTGCATGCGAGCAGATCCAGGAAGGCATCCCAATCCTTCAAGTCGCTCTTGGCCTGCTCCCTCTGGGGGGGGGGTTAGTCAGCTCAGTCACTAAACCCCATCCTGACCCTGGGTGGAAGTGGATCATCAACAATCACAAATCCCCTGTCACTGAGGGGAAACCAGGGCCCTTACATGCGTAATGAAGAGCGTCAAACACACACACACACACACACACACACACACACACACACACACACACACACACACACACACACACACACAAACACACACACACACATGCACGGCCGCCTCATCTGCTGCCTCTGTCTTATGAGTGTACTGGCAACAATGTGTGGATGAATAAGAGGAGGGGCACTGGGATCAGAACTGTCTTAACTCCTCTGTTAGTCATCCCCCCTAAAAGACAAAAAAAAATTCAAGTCTATGACTGTTTTGGATTGACGCATTACAAAAGAATCTTCGCTACACGCCTCACAAACATATCGGCAACAGATTGGAAATGCACTGTGATATCGCATGTAGGCAGAATGATTCTGACAGCGGTAAGCAGAGACAGTACAGCTCCAGCGCGGCGATACTACATGTGGCAGGCATGCGCGCCTTCTCCTCTTACTGCTGGGCACAGGGTCAGTGATACAGGCCATGCTTTGATCCCGGAACACGCTCGCTATAAATGATAGTGACAACGGCTCCTCCAAATCCCGCCGGCACTGGCCATTGCCAGGTACACGTAGCGGCGGTATCAGCGCACAGCTGTCCCCCTGCTCATTGACTGAAAGCGGATAATGCCTTCTGTAGGGCGGCTGCCTGCTGAAAGGCCAAACTTGGTAGGGTCTATTTTTAAGGGGGAAGAGAGATACACGGAGAGTAACTAAGAGGTTTGGATTTGTAGGGGATAGTGCATGTAGACAGCAGATCTACACTTCTCCCTCCATGTCTCAGTCTATTTTCTCACACAGGTATCTGATCGGCGTGTGATAGGTGCAGATTTCATAAACAAACACTAATTGGCCAAGCTACAGATCGCCTAAAGTCATTTTCCAACATCCACAGTGCTCCTCTGTTACTGCGATGAGCATCTGGAGGCTGCATTTCTTTCTGAAAGAAAAACAGCCCAAGCGATCCAAGGTCTGCGTTAGAACAACGCTCACCCCTCGCACTGAGCCAAAATATATGGCCCACGTCCACCCTTAAGCTAGTTATGTTTTTGGCAACGACAAGTCCAAACATTTTTCAACTTAAGCACATTTACAAGCACCGTGCCATGTGTAAAGAAATGCGCCTTACCACAATTCTTTACCAGGAAAACATGAAAAGGTGAGAAGTCCATGACCCAGTTTTCCACCACCAGGAGGGGTAGGACAAAGAGGCCAAATCCTAAAGCCCTGAAAAGTCCTGCCCGAATTCCTCCACCGTGGAATGGTCGGAGTATGATTCCAGCATGTGGATTGATTTCAGTTGTGATTATCAGAGATGTCACCACGTCTATGCCGTGCATGTGATTTGACTCTATCCATAATTTAATACCCACTTATTTTGTTCAGGGTTACCAGGAAAGGCCGAGCCAACACCAGCACAATGAACACACGGACGGATCTACAGTGGGCTACCTCCTGAGGGCTCGGCTGCCCCCCACATACAGGAATTGTTGAATAAGAGACTCTTGGTTGCTTTCCTGAGCATTTAATATAGTGATCTAATCCTCACGCACATTAGTGACACAGGTTTGCTAGTAACGCAGCCTTGGTGAGGAAAGCACTGATTCCGGTAAGTTTTGAACCCTGCCAGATATCTATCTGACCTCCAGAGGCAGCCGCGTCAATGGCTGTCCACGTGTTAGCCTATAACTGTCTGTGTGCATGCGTGTACTTTCGTGTGTGTCAGAGCATCCAGCTCACACATTCCACCCGGATGGAGTCAATGCTTTGGAGGAGACCCCGCTGCTCCAACTATTGAATGTGTCAGTGCTGTGAGGGGAAACAAGAAAGGAAAAAGAGAAGTGAGCGAAGCAAAACTTTACCGGATCCAGGAGGCAATTTCCTTCACCACAGTTCACCCAGAAATCACTGCATAACTGCGGGACAGCAGTTGTTTTCCTATGACACACCTACAGGTGTGCACCCCCGAACGAAGGCCCCCAACCTTGAACCCGTTGGACTTCTGCTGGAAGCTCCTCTGTGATCCCAGCTCTCCAACCAGCGTTGGTCTTCCCCTCTTCCAGAAAGCCTCTGCCTGGGAGGCCTGATTACATAGGGGCTCAGAGCTGGATGAAGGAGCTGGATCCCTCTATTGCTACACTGGACTCCGCATGTGTTTTTTAAAGATACTAATAGAAAGATTCAGCTGAATATGCAGCATTTTTGTATGTCAACATCTCCATTCATCTTTATTATTTTCAGCTGATCTACAAAAATGAGCTGATTGATCCAACATGTGAAGCCTCATGATATAGAATATACTGATATTTTTTTTTATAATATATGAATATGCTGTTGTTGTGATGTGATCTCCATCTGTCTTGTGTGATTGGTTTAGCTTCCTATGTTAAATATTTGTGTTGAGTACTTACCATTATTTTATACCATTATTTTTCGATAATTTTCTAACCTTAAGTGATCCAAGGGATGTTTCATTTAGTCACATGACAGTGCATGACCTCATCAATCACATGGTCCACATACACAAGATAATAATGAGTCAGCGTTGTGGCCGTCGACCACAATGCCGTCATCCTCTTAACCCAATATCAAAGTTTTTACGCACAACATGATGATCATCCCGTCCATTGAACTGCAAACAACAGATTTTTTTTAAAATACTGACCTGGCCAACAGTTGTCTGACAGTAGGGGGGGGTTCTAGTGTTGGATTTATCCCAGGGTGCCATGGTGGAGAAGTGGATAGGTCAGAAGGTCACAGGTTCAAGGCCTTGAGCTGAATGCCAATGATAGGCTGGTGACCTATCTGGGGTGTATCCATCATTAGACCTAGATGAACCTAGTGGTGGATAAACAGGTATAGAAAATGCACGGATGGGTTTCCCTGAGATATAAAATCTGACCCATGTGACTCACTCCTTCACCTCCTGCCAACATCCACCCTGTAGCTTCTCCTTTTGGTTTTGCACTTTAACACACTTTATTGTTCGTGTGACCTTTAGAGTTTAATAAATATTACTTCATGTCAAACTCTCGCATTGAGTGCCCTCCTTTATACATTCTCTGAGCCTGAGCCAGTTATGACAATAAATAAAGAAAAAATAATAAATCAATATCAGCTGATAATAACTTTTATGTATTTTATATTTACACTAGTAAATTCCATTAATTTAATTATTACATAATTATGAGCAGCATATTGATTCCAAAAACAAAACACACCGCAACAGTACAAAAAACAGTACAAACAATTATTATAATTGAGATATGCTCATGAACTTGTTAGCAAGCAGATTTTATACCTATTTACACATCAAGCAGATGTGAAGCTATACCTGATACTGCCTCAAAACAGCTGGTCACACAATTAATAAGATATATATCTGTGATAACCTGAAACACTGATGAAAAGGCGTCTGGGCCTCAATGGAAACTTTCAGATTCTGGCCTTGGCAGCGTTTTGTGATGTTTGAGTCGCTCGCAGCGGCGTGGCCCGGTCCTGAACCCAGCAGCATCAGCGTAATGTTGGACACTTTCAGCATATCCGAAAAGTCAACAATAACGTTTCAGCATAAAGTGAACTTGCGAACTCTCGTCATCTTGAATTTGTTGCACAAGATGTTCTACAGCCCCCCCCCTCTCCCATACACACACACACACACACACACACACACACTTACACACCTGGCAGCCCGCTCTCCAACATCAAACCGTGGTGCCAAACCACAGCAGCAAATCCTCCTCCCAGGAGTTTTGGTCTTTGATCTTCATGTTGTCACAGCTCACAGGGAATATAGACGCAGACGGAACCCAGAACGGGATTCTGCTTCATGTTTTTACAACCCTGTGAGAAAAGCCGGATTCTTACAACATCAGCCTTCGGCTTTTGCGTAACTCTGCTACATCAAACATTTCACCCCATGTATACCAACATTTAACGTTACACAAAATGCATTTAAAAAGCAGGGTTCACAGTGCAACAACAGCTTCTGAGCTGCAACCTTTTTTTGTATTCATTGATCAAATGTAAGGTATAAATCTGTAGGTAATTGTCACGTGTTGATTTCAGTTTAGTTTGCCGTAATGGAGGAAACATATGACCTCTGACCACACAGCAGAGCGGAGGAAGACGAATGGCAGCGAGCTATTCATTCCGAAAACTTTAAGTGCAGCCTAATGGTTCTAGGCTTGAGGTTCCTATACATTACATCACCTAATTAATGTGAGCTAAGCTATGCAGCGTGCTCACTAATGTGACAGCTTGACGACTGTTTTCATGTGTGAGAGCCAAGCGGCGCTGGGTGTGTCGGGGTGGAGGGCTCCAGCTGAATCCATGAGACCCTCACTGCAGTGACTTATTCTGGGACCAGTGCGCTTGCAAAACAAGGCCCTGAAAACCACAGCGGTGTTAATGCTGTTATCCACGTTGGAGATCTGCTCAAGTGTCTAGTTTCATTTGAAAATGTAATAACAAAGAATAGGGGGGGGGATTTTCAATTTGCATAATTTGTGTTGCAAAAATGTTTTACAGAGCTTGTCTTGAACTCCATGTTAAATCCAAAAGTAACTTCTATTTGGATGGAAAACAGACTCCTGCTTCTCCTCCATGTCCTTTGACATTTCCCCCCCCCTCCTTTCCATCTCTGCATCCTAATGTTCTGTAAAGATTGCCACCACATGTTGCAGATCCCATAACAGAGAGTGATCCCATAACATGCCTGGGCCTCTCTGGGCCTCTGTAACCTTGGCAACTCGCAGCGCTTGGCGCTTCACCTTCACATCGACATTGGGCCCAAACATCGCCCCAGGATCTCTGCTTTCTGTTCGGTCACCTCGTCCATCCACAGCCAATACGAGTCCTTCCTCTTTCTATACAGTGTCACGTGAAATCTCCTCAAGTTAATTTTCTCATGACATACAGAAAAAAAACCCTCAATGTCATTTCAATGATTCTCATTTTTCAAATCTTACATCAAGCTGATTGTATTTGCCTATTTGCTGTGACAGGCTGGAGCTACAGCAAATACATTTGTTCCAACTATTGCTTTGACAGGAGACATGTGGTGATTATACGAGTGTAAGGAATCCCAGAGGGCAGAGTGAATGCACACTTTGTTTTTCTTAAAAAAAAATAGGGAATTTTTTGGGGTGATTTAAAGTAAAATCAGTCACTGAATTAGAAACATATGGCTTAATTAAAATGATGTCTGCCACAGAAACTATTTTGAGGTGCAACATCGGACCACTCTATCTGTAAACTGGACATCATGTCGGCGCTGGCGAACTTAACTGGATTTGTTACTGAACAGAAATCCCTTTTTGTTTATATAGTCGTTTATATCACGAGTGGAGAAAGAATTCCTATTTAGGCGATCTGTGGTCGAGAGAGAAATGTGTTGCAAAAATAACTTTTACACATGTATTGTGTTCCTACTCTGTTGCGTAAAAGCTCGTTTCAGTGGGTTCTCTCTGTGGGGCGGGACGTTTCTGACAGACTGGGCCAATCACAACAATGTGGCTCTCTCAGCAGGGAGGGGATGGGGATTTTTAGTGCATCGATGCTACACATCATTTAACTAGGTGCTTTTGGACCATAAATAAATTATATTTTTTATAAACATACCACAAAAATGGGACCGTGGACAGTGTGCCTTTCACCAGTGATTTAATTTTATTATTTGCTTATGTTGCATGATCATTTTTGACATAATCACGTGCGGAACATGCAACTAAAAGTCTTTGATGAATGAAAGACTTTGAGCATTAGAAACAATTATCTTTATTTTTACCACAGCTGTAAATGCAGCATCGCAGTCTTTGCCAAATGAGTTCACATGATGCTGATTTAACATTACACCTCTTTACACAATTAATCCACTTTTTTCCACTCTTTTTTTAGCAGCAACCATAATTTTTGCTTTTTTACTAGATGATTGCGCAATTCGTTTTTTCACAACCAAGAAGACAGAAAATCCCACACTACAGCTTTACATTGTTTAGCTTAAGGCACAAAAACACTTAGGGTTACGGAAAGATCACCGTTTGGACAAAAACACTCTCGTACTGGGGGTCTTATGCTACCTGAACCTCCACGCAGTCCCTCTCCTCCTAATGAGAAACAAACACATTATAATATAAAAGAATTTCTGATATATTTCTGGAGTTTTTCAATGGATTTTTTTCAAACTTTCAAACTAAGAAATATGAGAGAGTTGTAACTCAGCCATGATTTCAATAAAAAAGATAATATCTAAAAGATAAGAAATGTAAATCTGTTATTTAGTAGTAGTGTCGGCGTGGCCTCTGTTGTTTTCCGCTGCAGCCCCCCCTCCTCCCTCCTTCTTCCTTCGCCCCCTTCACTGCGAAGGACTTAACCACAGCATCAGAAGCAGAAGCATCATTTGTTCTTTCCCTTTCAGCAGCTCCTCCTGATGTGAGTGATTCTGCGTCCGTTAAACAACACCACATGAACCCCTGTGATTGATAAAGCTGTGAATTACGCAGTGATTAATGTGAGAGCGCTGTGCCGCTCGCTACTTTATGCATCTTGTGCTCGTCGCTGCAGAAACGCTTCAAAGTTATTTGTTAAGTTTCCAAATGTGCATGTGTATGAATTGCAGATCCTGGTTTGAATTAAAGACTTCCCAACCCAATTGAAGCAATATATAGCTCCCGGCCAAGAGTGTGTAGCACATCCCTGCTCTTGATTTGAGCAACACACAGACGTGCGCAGCCATGGTGCGCCGGTTTTATGTTTTACAGCTGATTGCAGTTACCTCTTGTTTCTGGGCCCAAAGAGAACAAAGACAGAAAAGTGAGCACATTTCATAACAAGTTGGATCTAAAATGTTACCTCTAATGGATCTGACTTTTTCATTTTCCTGCTCCAAATTCCATAATTTGTGCTAAATAAATAACGTTTTGAAATTGTGAAATTGAAGGTCATTTCCACAAAGTGTTTCCTTCCCCATAATGATTCTCCACTGGCTTTGATGTCACGTACATATTTACAATAGTGGACACTGTGGTAAGGCTCTATCAATAAAATGTGGATGGAAAGTGAAAGATAAAGCAGATTGTGCAGAAGAAGCACAAACTCAGCTGGATGATGGGAAATGAGACCTGTTCAACTTACAAGCATCACTTGTGGCTCTTTGCACTGAAAGTGAAGCTTGAGTAAACAGTGATCACTGATAATTCCATGTCTCTATAATGTGATATGATCATAGAATTTATGAACATCACTGCACTGACTCTATTGCAAAGTGAAGAAAATAAATATTAAGAAAATATTTGACTTGTTTGTGGGAAAGTTCCTTTCCAGATTTTTATCAAAACTGTTTTTTGTTGTCTTTTAATAGATTTTGGATCAACATTTGAAATTTTGCAGACTTTCTGCTACTTTACTACTCTCTGTCCATGTACATATTTATGTTCACAGACCCGTTTCAGAGCCCGAGTACTTACTTATATTGATTAAATAATGTATGGTGGTCAACTGTGGATTTATGAATGCACCCTAGTGATACTACAAACCTGAAAACCGCACAACTGATGTCGTAACTCTCCACAAGCTGCATGTGTTGGTGTCTGTGGTGGTGTGTGAGATGAGAGAAGTAGAGCAGTTTCACACAAAACGTCTAGGAACTTTTTGCTATTTTAAGCTTAATTTGTTAAAAGAGGGAACCTATTCTAGGGAAAATGCTGACAAATATGTGTGATTCATGTGATTCATGATTCATGTCATAATGATTCAAAAATGAGTTTTCTGTGTTAAACTGCACTGTAAGATGTAGGAAAACCAATACCGTAAATATATGTAATAAAAAAAAAAATAATAATTTACACATTCTGTAGGATTAAATCTACATAGTATGGTAAATGCAAATTTTAAAAAAGCGAAGTGAAATTTATTCTCATACTGTTGACTGTGCAGCCTTATCAGTCCCAGCTGTTGCTACATGTTTTCTTAATTTTCTATCACTAGAGACACTGGAATGCATTTCAACACGACGTCCACTTGTCCGTAGAAGATGGAAATGTCTTTTTTCACATGGTAAAGCCATATTGTTCGACATATCACAAGCAACAGAAACTAAAAAGGCGGAGGGGGAAGGTGATGATGGGTGTGTGTTTCAGCTGTGTGTTATCTGTGGGGACAGCGGCGGAGGATTTATGGCTATCAAACAGAAATATAGGTGTTCTCTCCCTTTGGACCTTTCCAGGAGGTCCAGGTTGATTAATCGAATTCATCGCACAGCTTTAGAAGGCGCGCTGCTGTGAGGAGTATGCACAATCCTCGTCTGCAACACATCCGTCACGAGGCGTCTGTGGAATCTGTGCCTGATGCTGCGTGAATAATCTGTACAAGCTGCGAGTGGGATGAGGTTCTACCCGGAGACAATCAAGTAGCCGACATATCTGATGCCATTTTGTCAAACTGCACATCATTACCAGCTAGGCTTCGCATCATTACCTCTAATCAACCGCTCGCACACAAACCGCGGCGTGCCGTTTACGTCACTCCCAATCTCCTCCGTCGCTCACTCACGCGGCGTCACTTCAAACCCGTCCGTTAGCACTCCCCGCTATCGGCTGCGAGTCTTTTGGTGGAGACCACAACGCTGTCCCCACAAAGCGGAGAGATTGGCCGGGGCGGTTATGACGGCCAGCCGTCATCACCTCTGTTTGTTTAATCTCCTTCACCTCTTCTTCTTCTCTCCCAGGACTCGATCTTTGACTCCTATGGGGTGGTCCGCACTTCTAGGAAAACCCCTCCGGACCCAGGCAAAAGGACACCGCAAAAACAGAAACGAGTACGACAGCGCACACACACACACACACACACACACACACACATGCAGATAACCAGCACACATGTGCTGAAGCATGCCAGCCCTCCCCAAGGATTCAGGATGTTTTGGCTGAGCAAACACAAGCTTGTTTATGCTCTGAGATGGTGGTCAGCAGTCACAACGGATCCAAACGTAGGTTTTTCTCTGTAAAAATGATTTCAGTGGAAGACAAGAGCTTGAGTGTTAAACCACAGCCACAGATTCCTATGTGAATCCTGGGAGTCCTTATCAACATTTCTTGCATCACTTTACACCATTTACATGTTGCAACTTATGGTTGTAAAATCATGACTTGGAGAGTGATATATGGAGTTATAGAGAGTGCTCAAACAAGCCGAGCACTTAAAGGGGCCCTCAAATAAAAAAATCAGTGCTCATGGCTAAATATTTAGGTCTCTGTTTGGGGGGAGGTGATGACAGGTATGTGAGCTGCTTAGTTTCTGCGGTGACATCTCCATATAGAAATGACTCCTGTTGTGATGTCACAGCAGGAACCAGTGTCAAACTGCCTGTTGTTACTTGACTTGTGTTTCATCAACTGAACAGATGGACAGGGGACGGGGAACTTTCTCAGAGTGGGTGTGTGAGGAGGCAGACTGCATTGCTGCTACAGGTTTAACTTGCTGATTTTGGACTTTTATAGTTGGCAGGAAGAAGCCAGCATCTGCATTGGTAACATCCACTGCACGTAAAGTGACAATAGATGGATCATCTGCAGAGGACATTCCATAGAAAATGACACGGAACAAATAAGAGAGGAGTGATGCAAGCGATTTAATGCGGGAAATGAACCTTGGAGAGCAAAAGTTAAGACAACAACGTTAACGCACATGCATCATATTAACATGCACTTCCTTGGTATGTGCACGCGCACACACACACACATATGTGGACATTAGTATAAATATTGTATATACACACACATGCTGGTATCAAGAACGAGTAAATCAGCTGGAATGTGGTTTGAATAGTCTGAGTCACTGTGGTTGGAGCCAGAGAGACATTGTGGTTTATCCCCAGCAGAATTATGTTCCTGGTAATAAACAGGGGGACGTGCCACACTCCCACGCAGTGACCACCCACCCCTGTGTCCTCTGTCAGGACGCTGAACATGTGAGCAGCATGGAAACAGCCGGCCTTTGATCCTCTGATGGATTCTTATACATTAAACCGAGTCCAGAAATGTTGCTGCGTAGCTCTCCGTGTTACTTGGACAAACACTGATGTGTGTGTCGCACCGCTAGAAGGTCAGTGCAGGGTGACCACGGCGCGTCCCTCAGGCCCTGACACAGCCAAATCACAAACCTCAATGCTGTCTGTCTCTGTGTCTATCTGTCTGTTTGTTCTGAATGCTGGAAGGCACCTGACTCAGCGGTGACAACTTTCATTTTCCCAGCACCACTATTTTAAACCTGCAAAACTTCTTTCTGCCCTCACTTGTAGAATCACAAGACAAGTTGTGATTATGGATTCCTCAACCAGCGGGGCTTCTTGTCTTAAATTATTTTGCAAATCTTTCCAAACTACTACTACTACTACTGCTGCTGTTTTCACTCGACGGATGCCAGTGTCGTAGAATTGTGTTCTAGTCGTGGTTAGTCACAAAAAAATAACTTGCTTGAGATTCGACTTGGACACGAGTGCTGGCAGACATAACTCACTTTGAGACTTGACAGCAAAAACAGAGACGTAAAATGCTTACAGAGGGTGGCTAGGAGCTCACGACTTGTGACTAGACTTGGATATAGCCCAAAGACAATAGTTGTGGGCCAGCGTTCGTCAGACTTCTAAGAATTGCACTTGGACATGTTCTAAAGACAGCAGAGTGAAAATGTTATTTGCTGAAAGTAAAAGAAAAAATTAGACAAATGTATCAAGCGACCCACTCCTACTACTACATACTCCCGTATTTCCTGTTTTTATTTTTTTGTTTAGTTTTAAGTTTTGATATCCCCAACATGATATATTTGTGGTTTTAAGTATCCAATTTCATCTCAATTTACTTTTACATCTCCTCTCCCAGGCTTCTTGCTGGATCTCTACAAAGAACAGGTCGTTTGAGTCTCCCCGTTTCATTTATACAACAAGTCTGTCCTCTGATTTGAAAGGCTTCAAGTTGCGCGCGTTTTTTTCATTTACTTGATTCTGTGCAGGTAAATGCTGTGAATTTATTTTCAGTAGTTACACAGTGGACACTTGCAGATAGTCCCAAGTCAACTGGAAGCAACAGAACATGCAGAAAAAGTTCAGATACAGATCCAATGCTGTTTAGTATTCAATGACAAAAACATTACTATGATAATAATCTGCACTTGTAGTAAATTGTAAAAAACTTTTACAGGTTTTACTTCACCTGGTGCAGTTGCCCCAAAGGCAATGTCCAAAATCTAAGATGAAATCTGGTCTTGATATGTTTCCCAGCCCTAACTGTCTGATATTGATTTTTCTGTGATATTTGTAGATACTGATAAAAATTACCCTAAATTGAAGACATAGAACTAGATCATCATGGTACTGTAGGTCTGTTGTTGAAATCTATTTTGGATGAAAAACATAAAACATCATTGTAGACTGCAAATGAGGTGTTGTACAATTGTCTGAAGTGTGAAGAGAGTGTGTGTTTATCTCTGTACAGTCCACAGCCCAATCATCAGAAAATGTTATCATTTTTTTCTCTTATCACATTGGTAAAATCTGTTTCTTCGAGCAGCCTGTTATAGGCCACAGTACATTCCCACCCTGTGCTGTGAAGAGCTGTGGAGGCAGCTGTGGATAACCACAGTGTATACTGAAGCAGAGATGTATTCCAGACAACAAAATGATTAATGTGGCAGCTACAGATTTAACCGAACCGCACATCGAGCGAGGCTCGCGACACACCCCGACAGGAAAAACGAACGGAGACACGAGACGGAAGCTGTCGGGGAGGAGAGGAAGAGGATGTTGCTGGCGACCCCCGCCAGTCACCTGGCACAACCATCAAACCTGCTGCCACTGCCAGGAACTCATGTGATAGCCTTTATTGGTCATCTCGTCGCCATGTCCCCCCTCCGCTATAAATAACCTTTCTCTATGAGTCTATTGTTCCTGGAAGGACCTTCCCATGCCCCCCCCCAAGCATCATGAAGGGAAGAGCACACGTCCACCTCATTGACTGTGCTGAGCACTGGGAGCGACAGTGTGTCTGCCCTGTAGGGGGGGAGCCTGGAAGTGTGTCTCGCTGGTAAATGGGTTCACGAAGTAAAGGATATTGGAAGTAGAGTGAGAGAGGACCTGACGGGATGCAGTCTGCTCGACAGGATGCTTCCAGCAGACGTCAGGGGGATGATATTACAGTGGCTGCTTACAGCTGTCATAACATCGCATACTTACCGGAACCCCTCCATTACAGCTCGATCTTATTTCTTTACATTAAATGCATACAACCTGCTGCTTGCTGCTCTTTAGTAAAAAGGGCTGAGTTTGCATACTGTGTTTTCCCCATTACTGCTAATGGCAATTCTGGATAAACAGGCCTATGTTTATTCAGCACTGGAAAGAGTACACTGGAACTTTATAATGGCATATTAGTTGTTATTGAATGTTGAGTTTCCCTTTGTGCTAATTTGCTTCCTTCAGCCGTACAATGCAGCAGTAACACACAGGCCGTGCAGGGCCTGTAACTATAATGATCTCCACTAGATGGGTGTATTGTGGCCCCTCGCCTTGGTGAACCATGGTCTGTGCTCAATAAATAGCATGACCCTGTGTGCTGGTGGTTTTTAATACAAAAACTGAAAATAACAGCTGAGAAATCAGCTGCACAGAGAATTAAACACTTATACTGGATACAGAAAGAACACCTTTCTCATGTTCCATGTGAAACACCTAATCCCAGATACTTGTTCACATGCAAACACACTCAGTAATATATGTAATAAATGATGGAGATATATAAAAAAAACAAGCGTCACGTGCCTCCTTTCTGTTTCTCACATGGCGCGCACCGGTAATATCTGACTGCTGTAAAAGAGCTCTCTCTCTCTCTCTGAAGCTGGAAGTGTTTTGTGGCGAAGCTGACAACATTATGAGGAATCTAAATTACTGCCACATTACGGTATTGCAATTTCCCCAACACACCCACTCCCTCCATCTTCAAAAGGCCGGAGAACTGTGACTGAACCCCGTCACATGAGCCAGCTCTGATGTGTTCACATCCAGCGCTGTTGTTGTTGTTGTTGTTGTTTCATGTGATGGAGTCTCAGTCTGTCTCCTCCTGACTCCTCATGGTATGCGGACGGAGGCCGGCCTCGGGCTGCGGTGTTTGTGGGAACCAGAGTCCTGCCAGCGACCATGAGACGTTCCGCCGTCATAAAGGGTAATGGGCGCGTGTTTGTGTTTATACATTCTCAGTAATGTGTGAGTATGGACCATGTCTGATGTGTGCGGGTGAAGGAGTGTGTCGTTTTTAAGGCCTTGCACATACATCCTGCGTTCTTGTCTGATCATGATCTCATGGCTCCAGATTTATTATGTTTATAGCATGGGTCCTTTCCTTTATCAATCGGGGAATCTCAAATCGTCTTGGAGTCAGGCACATTAGCCAACACAATCCAACTAAGGATCTTGGCTCATCTCATAACACAGTGCTCTGCAATGGCTTTAATCCAGGTCCTCAAACCCTGATCCCCTGCCTGCTGGGGCTTCAGTTTAGGACCATGCAACCAGGGCTGTAATGCTATAAGGCACCCGTATATGAGATATGAGAAACTACTGGGTGGGCCTTGGATCTCACACTTGAGAGCAGTGTAATGAAGGAAAAAAAGGTGTGGACCAATAAAAAAGTTCAAAGATGCTAAAAAGGGCCAAAAGAGTGAGAAGAGCCATAGTAGTTCTTTTTGGATCTTTTTGGATTTGTCATTGCATGGCACTGTTCACACACAGCTGAATGAGTCACTTCCAGTATAAAAATGTATCTATTATAGCAGTTTAATTTAAGACAGACTACGACTTTAGGAATGTCAAAATCCTTATTGATTATGCAATTGGTTTACAACACGCACACAAGGAGAAACAGATGACACACATGTCACTGAGCGTTTTGCTTTCCAATATCAAACATAAACATTCTACAAGATATGAAAAGTAACGACGCATCATTCCACACGGGCCGTTAATATTATTATTATGATGCCAGAGGGAGAGAAGCATCATTTCATGTGAGGTCACATGACCTCGTGTGAAAACAGGCAAACAAACTGGGGACTGACATGGTGCCACAAGAAAGATATTCTCGTCCACAACTATGGGTGAGGTAAGTGATGGTTATGGCTCCTTACGAATTATAAAAACAAGGCTGGATTTTCGTGCCACTTCATAGACATTTTCTGAATTGATTAGGTTCAATAACAGGTGGTGACTTATGGAGTTCTTTTTACATGGTTTCTTTTTTTTCTCCATTTCTATGTCCCCTGATTCAAAATGTTTGCATTCTACAAATAAATTGATAGAAATGTTCCAATCATCTATCAGTGTGTTTTTTTTCTTTCCAGTGCGTTATGAGTATATGAAGTTGATAACTCAGCTGTGACTGCATCAGCTGATAACAAATAAGTCTGACAGCTGTGCTGAAGGCTCCAGAACAGATGGTTCCACTTGAGCTGAACTGCACTACATGTGTGTTACAGGGTTTTGTTGCACGCCCAATCAGAAAAGAGCATTGGACTAGACCATAGCATAACTATACTTAAGTAATGTCTTCAGAACACCAGGCTGTCGTCTTCTTACCACACATCAACAAGCCTTTCCTCCATCTTTAGCTAACGCTGACAGACACAGACAACAGCTAGCTGTGTATTCATGGTCACCATTAAAACGACCTCTCATTTACTTCACTGTCTGTCTCATCCAGCTTGGGAAGCATTAATGTGATCATGCAGATTTTAACTCCAACACTAGCACTTTATTGTGCTAACTTACATTATTGCCCCAAACATCAATAATGAATGTTTTCTAGTTTTAACAACATAGATTACTGTTTTAAGTTGGCTCTTTTGCAGTATAGATATCACCTCCTGCAGTGAGTATGCAAACAGCTCTGGAGATTTAGGACTGGATCCTTAATCCCATAAACCCTCCACATTACCAAATAATTGGGGCCAAACATCGGCACAGTTCGGGCTCCCAGAGTTGTGAATCAGAGATAAATCAGCCCAAAACTCCTGTAGTGTGAGCCCAGGATTAAATCGTCCTGTGCAAGCGGTCTATGATCCTCTTTCAGAGTTGTTGCAGTTTTAGCCCAGAGTGACAGAACTGACCTGCCAGTGGAAATTCCAGCTCTGTTTGGCAACATGGCCTGGATCCTGGGCACCGCTATTTATGTGTGCTTGTGAAATCAGAGGATCAAAGTTGGAGAAAACGTGCAAGTGTTTAGCAGCTCTACATTAATAGACTCCATCTGTATGTCATATTTCTGTGAGGACACTTGCTGGGGAAGCATGAATGTGTGAAGCGTGTTGTGTTGTGTACTCTGTGTCAAGATAAGTGCTGAGAAAATAAAGAAAGCCACCTGTTGTCCGTAAGCACTGTGCACTCAGAGCATGGAGACTTAAACATGTCCAGAGTCAGTGACGTTTCCTAATCAGTGAGTCAGAGGTGGATTCATATCCTGTCAGATGCCAGCTGAAGAATGACGGTCGAAGCTTGTCTAACGGTTAGCCTGAGGGATGATCGGGAAATGCGCTTTTTTTTCTATTCAAGCCATATTTCATTCATAAAAATAATAGATGTTATCCAACCGATAAATATAACAGATGTGCATTTCATTTCCTAGAACACAGGAAACGGGAAGTTCGAGGATAGGAAGAGAGCTTGATGGTCTTCGGGTCCTGATCCAAAAAGCTAAAAGTGTTTGTATGTTGAGAACAGATCCAAACAATAGTCATGTTTCTCATTTTCTTTTTATCGCTCTGTCCAACTTCGGGTTTGCTGTGAATCGGAAACCGCATGTTGTAAATCTAATTTCGGGGCTATGAGGAAAACATAGCTGTTCTCTGTCTAATCCAGTTGTTCCATTACAGTACAACATTTTATACAAGGTCTTTTATTCAGATTCTCCTATGATGTCCAATTCCTTCTGCGCTTCTATTATAATTCACCTTTTCGAAATAAATCAACGGTTCCAGGCCTAACATGTTTTAAAAATGTGTTAGTATAGTGGGAGTGGCCACAGCCCACGTCTCGCTCTTTTCCTGTGGAAATGGGATCATTTAGTAAGAGCGGAGATAAGCTGAGTGGACGGAGTGAGTGAAAGCTTTTTGTGTAAGTTGTGACGCACGTTGCCCTCCTTTTCCTGACGGCGCCCCTGCTCTCAGCGAGAGGCCGGGTCGCAGGTCACGCTGAGCCATTCTTTTAATTTATCCTCCTGTCTGTCTGTGTTGTCTTTACCTTTTAATATCTCTGAGCTCACTGTGAGTTTTCTTAATTATTGCAGGCCAACAGACACACCGCAGTCTTGTTATCTCGTTATTTCGGCGAGGGGGGGGGGGGGGGGGGGGGGGGGTGATGTTACCAAAACATCTTTATCAGGCCTCTTCTCTTCATGAACTTATCTGTGCCTCCTCCCTGTCCTCTCATCACTCATCTCTCCCCTCCCTTTCTCTCTCTCCATCATCTCTGGAATACCTGAGGCAATTTTCCTCTCTGACAGAAAATTCATTTCCCCCGTAAATTATAATAATACAGTAATAATAACCAGAGTTGAATATAGGGAGGGTTGAACCCTGACATGTGGCGCACTAAAGCATTGCCAACTAATTGAAAATTTATGAAAGGGATTTCATAAATTCATGTGATTTTGAGAAGTAGATATATATTATCTTGATTATTTTAGGCCTTTACTGTGACTTGACAGACTTTTCCATATCTATATATCTTTAGTTTGGTCCAAGTCAGTGGCTGAGCTGAGTTTTCTCTGTGTTTTGGTTTCGCACAGAAAAAAAATTTGAACTAATAGGAAACCACAGGAAACTGGAAAAGTTTTGATAAAGTTCAAGACACAGTTATGGAAGAATCACTCAAATATTTTACTTAATAATCCTAACTCCTCATTATCACCTTCCTTTATGACATTATCAAGTGGCAGGAAAATGACAATAAAATTAAATGAGTTAGTATATGTAAGCTGTACATTTTCGTTGTTTAGTAGATCTTATTTTTATACCCTGTATGGTTAGTTAGTTAAATTTATGACAATGCATATATAACAAACTGATCACATTTTTTATATTGAACAATTTTGCGGTAAATATACAGCTGAGCTAACACGATGATTGTAAGCAGGTGGAAACATATCGCTTGGCTTTGTCCAAATGTATCAAAACCATTTTACTTGCACCTCTGAAATCCACTGATTAATATAATATATATTTACTCAAAGACAAAAAAACAATGTGTAAAAACGTCTCAGTCTCAGTTTTATGAGGTATTTACTTTCAGAGCCACACTAGGTCTCTTGCTCCCAGTCTTTGTGCTAAGCTACAATAAGCATCTGCTGGTTCAGTAGAGAAGTGGAAGTGATATCGGCCTTCTCATCTCAAGTCTTGGCAAGAAAAGGGAATAAAGCGTATTTCCTAAAAAATTCTGAATGATTCCTGTGCCTACATTCCGTTCGGGGGGTGGGGGGTGGGGGGTTATGAATGGGTCTGGGGAAGGAGGAGTATGATGAAACCTACTATACGCACTTTAATCTTCCGGCCTGTGTGTTGTGTAATGTGAGCACTCTAACGTGTGCGTGTGTGTGCGTGTGACATTTTAGCAAAAATATGTATCAGTGACCTCATTCATGAGGGGATATGACCAGACCTCATTTCCCCAAAGTTGTGGGTGAGTTGGGGAACTCTGCCAACTAAAATACACACACACACACACACACACACACACACACACACACACACACACACACACACACACACACACACACACACACACACACACACACAGCTCTAAAGGATACAAGTAGAACACACACGCTGTTGTATTGCACAAAGAGCTCTAAATACAAGCTCTACATACTGTAAATGCACACAGTCTGTGTTTCGTTTTTGCTTGAATAAAGTGTGCTCTCCCTGCCCAGCACGCCGACCTCATTCTTCTCCACCGCCGATGCCCACCCGCCTGTATCAAATCTCTCCCTCTCTCTCCTTCTCCATGTCTTTGCTTCCCGTTTTCATCTCCCACCTCTTTTTTATCCACACAGGAATGCGTGATATGTGGATCAGCAGACAGGGTGTGTGATATTCCCGCTGAGCTCCAGAGAGGAGCCCAGACGAGGCAGAGGTGGTGAAAAACAACCCGCTGCCACCTCGGCTCATGCATCCTTCACCACCTCTCTTCCCTGCCCAAAGGCCGTCACGCGCCTAACCTACTGTGATGGCCTTTCACCTCCCCGCCATCACATTCTCATGCACGGTTTATCTGGCAGGTAACGTGAAACAGGATCAGGGATCGCATTGCTGCTTGCGCTGCACTGGAATTTATTTTTCTGCAGATAACCCCTCTAAAAGAACCTCCGGGAACAATTTTCCTGGATGTGTTTCATCCCCGAAATCATTTTAAAATTGGGAAATGATGTGTTTTTGGAAGACAAATAAAGACTCGGGGAAAGGAGGGATTTACAGTGAGATAGAAAAGGGGAGAATGCTAAGAAGCAGCATTTGTTTATTGCACGATGGTCTGAACCCAACAGAACCAGGCTTGTTGATCCTTTTAAGATAGAACACATGGATGTGCCCTGGGAGAAGGCGAAGCAGGTTTACTGCACTGTGCAGCGAGCACACTTACCATGCAGGCCTTGCAGTCCCAGACTGAGAGAGGGAAAGTAGAGGAGGGGGATGACGGACAAAGACAGAGCAGTAACTGCAGAGTTTGGCAGCGGTGCAAATAAAGAAGTGCGAGGGCACGGAGGTGCAAAGGAATAAATGAGACAATGAAACGCGGCGCTGGGTGTGCAGCTGAACCACGCAGCATGTGTTTCTGATAAATTATCGTTCACCTCTAAAAACACACCTCACATATTTTACCCGTACATGGACACATGATGATGGTGTTTGATATGTGTGTGTGTGCACACACTGTCCCAGCTTGGAGCTGCAGGGCGGTTTTAGATTTCTCTTGTGAAATGCAGGCAGAGATTGTTTTAAGAGGTACGTTCTCTCCACTTCCCTTTTCACTCCGATCCATGCAGGTCACAGGCATAATTATTCAAACAGAACGCATGCAAGGTAGCTCCAGAAGGAGAGAAGGCGTTTATGTTATCCCTATAACCCTTTAGCTGTGACTTTTTGACCCAAATGAGGTGAGAGGTCACAAAGATAACAGGCTTGAGGCAAGGCGGGATCAGAAACTGCGTGTAACGAATGGCCGAGCAAACTAAACAAGCCTCGAGCTGATCACAACTCATCCCAAGCCGATTCCTTATCTCCAAATCCCTCCTTATCACTGACCATAAACCACAGAAATGATCTAGACCCGATAACTCATGCATGTAAATCACGGCCTCCCAGTTTTACTCTCAAATATGAATCAGATAAGTATTATAACAAACCGTACTGAGTGAGCGCGGCTTCCAGAGATTTCAACATCTCCGCTGGTCCAGAAAACAGCCAACCAAAACAACGAGGCACTGCTGGCACTCACTAGCACTAGGCCCATCCAAAACCTCAGCTATCACAAAACCCCTCAAAACGGTGAAGGAAGGGAACATGCAGGTGGAAACCCAAGATGGAAGGCTCTCACAGAAAACATACTTAGCAGATGGTGCACAGTCTGCATTTTAGCAATAAAATGATAGCTTTGCGCTGCTCTTACACATCTTAGATGTCCTAAAGCACACCACGGTATAGCGATTTAGTGGATGTGGGCTCTGAGTGATTCCACAGAGTTTTCCTGGTACTATGATATTGTTCACCAGTGATCCGGCCAGAAGAAGAGGGTGAGCTCTTTCACCACTGGTCTTCAGACAGATAATGTGCAGGAGCGCCATTAGATTTACTGTTACAGCATGAAGCCATAGTGTGATTTCTGGCTTCTGTTTTTGTTCTGTTTCTGCTTTTGTAAAATTTGCGTGTTGAGGGTGTGATCACAGAGGTTGAAGAAGAATGTAGAGAGGCTCCATTACAAGTAAACTTATTTCAAATCCTATGTAAATCTGTATTAAAAGAACTAGATCCCTTTGCCTGGCATTAAATACATTTAGTAAAGTACATTGATGATACTGACGCATCAGTGTTTAAGCAGCCTTTCACTGTTGTATCTTTTGGATGTGGTTTGCTAGTTTAGTCCAGTGTTTCCCAACCAAGTAGAATCCCTCTAAAGCAGGGGTACTCAAAAAGAAACTGAAAAGGTCTACTCACCAAATTTCAAATGTTTCCTGCTCCAAAACAGTCGCAGTGTAACCATTCTGTTACACTGCGACACTGTTTCCCGCTGGCAGCAAAAATGCTTATTTAATTCTGTTTATTACTATAGTATGACCTTTTTTGAGCAAAAACTAAAGTATGACTTTCGTTGAGCCACATACTATAGTATGACCTTTTTTGAGCCACATACTATAGTATGACCTTTTTTGAGCAACATACTATATTATGACCTTTTTTGAGCAACATACTATATTAGGCCACATACTATATTATGACCTTTTTTGAGCCACATACTTTATTATGACCTTTTTTGAGCCACATACTTTATTATGACCTTTTTTGAGCGACATACTATAGTATGACCTTTTTTGAGCCACATACTTTTTTATGACCTTTTTTGAGCGACATACTATAGTATGACCTTTTTTGAGCGACATACTATAGTATGACCTTTTTTGAGCGACATACTATAGTATGACCTTTTTGAGCCACATACTATAGTATGACCTTTTTTGAGCGACATACTATAGTATGACCTTTTTTGAGCCACATACTATTTTATGACCTTTTTTGAGCCACATACTATAGTATGACCTTTTTTGAGCCACATACTATATTATGACCTTTTTTAGCGAAATACTATAGTATGACCTTTTTTGAGCCACATACTATTTTATGACCTTTTTTGAGCGACATACTATAGTATGACCTTTTTTGAGCCACATACTATAGTATGACCTTTTTTGAGCGACATACTATAGTATGACCTTTTTTGAGCCACATACTATTTTATGACCTTTTTTGAGCCACATACTATAGTATGACCTTTTTTGAGCCACATACTATATTATGACCTTTTTTAGCGAAATACTATAGTATGACCTTTTTTGAGCCACATACTATAGTATGACCTTTTTTAGCGAAATACTATAGTATGACCTTTTTTGAGCCACATACTATATTATGACCTTTTTTTTAGTGAAATACTATAGTATGACCTTTTTTGAGCGACATACTATAGTATGACCTTTTTTGAGCCACATACTATTTTATGACCTTTTTTGAGCCACATACTATATTATGACCTTTTTCAGTGAAATACTATAGTATGACCTTTTTTGAGCCACATACTATAGTATGACCTTTTTTGAGCCACATACTATATTATGACCTTTTTTAGCGAAATACTATAGTATGACCTTTTTTGAGCCACATACTATAGTATGACCTTTTTTGAGCCACATACTATAGTATGACCTTTTTTGAGCGACATACTATAGTATGACCTTTTTTGAGCCACATACTATAGTATGACCTTTTTTGAGCCACATACTATAGTATGACCTTTTTTGAGCCACATACTATAGTATGACCTTTTTTGAGCCACATACTATAGTATGACCTTTTTTGAGCGACATACTATAGTATGACCTTTTTTGAGCCACATACTATATTATGACCTTTTTTAGCGAAATACTATAGTATGACCTTTTTTGAGCCACATACTATATTATGACCTTTTTTTTAGTGAAATACTATAGTATGACCTTTTTTGAGCCACATACTATAGATTAGATTAGATAGCTCTAATCTAATCTATAGATTAGATAGAATAGTATGACCTTTTTTAGCGAAATACTATAGTATGACCTTTTTTGAGCCACATACTATAGTATGACCTTTTTTGAGCCACATACTATATTATGACCTTTTTTAGCGAAATACTATAGTATGACCGTTTTTGAGCCACATACTATAGTATGACCTTATTTGAGCCACATACTATATTATGACCTTTTTTAGCGAAATACTATAGTATGACCGTTTTTGAGCCACATACTATAGTATGACCTTTTTTTATGCAAAATACTAAGTTCCGCCAGTTAAGCAAGTCTGCTCCAAAGAATTGGCTGATAATTCAGAGGTAGTTTTGAGATGAATAATGTAAGAAAAAAGGAGAAATTTGGGAAATATTAGAGAGTTTTCTGGTTTAATATTCACCAAAAAATATAATGTAAAATATGAGCTCAACATATTTTATTTCATTTAAATCCTTAATCTGAAAGGTTACTGAAAAAAGAACTATAATATTTGACTGGAGCAGTGGGGTAGAAGTATCATGTATCGTAACATGGAAATATTCCAGTAAAGTAGAAGTCAGTCTCCAAATAGTGCTGGTATACATAGTACAGTATAAGTACTTACTTACATTCCACATCTGGATGATCATATGATGAAAAAAAATTTTATTTGTTCTATTGCGTTTTCTCCTGGAGAGAAACCACAGGACAGTTAACTTAAGCCGAGGGGTTTACTTTCATTTAAATGACAGGGTTGTCTGATGTGAACAAATGCAAAATGTCAGCAGCTACGTAACAGTGTGTGTGTGTGTGTGTGTGTGTGTATCTGAATTTCCTTTTCTCTTGCTGCTTTAAGTTTCAAACTGAGTCTCAGAAAACAGTTACGCTGCAACCCTTTGTATTTACTCATGCAACTGGAATTCTGCTTTTGCAAATCTGCCCTGCTCATCCTCTCTAGTCTTAGAATGAGGGACTTTTCATGACGATCCCTGCATGGATAGTGAGCAATGAGTATTACCAGAAGGCAGATTTTGGGGGTCAGCTGAGACAAGCTGGAAATAATTAACTGTACACCTGCTCAGCTCCTCGGAATGACCTTGGATTAGACTGGAAACTCTGTCTGCAGACAGTAGAAATACAGGTGAAATGAACTTTTAAAGGATTCATGTTTTTGCTCGTTCAGATTTTTAGTCATAGTCTGAGATTTGTGGCCTCCTGTTCCCTCTCAGTGCAATGACCAGGACAGTTGTTGCAGTTCCGAGTTCATCTCAGGGTATTCCTTTGCCTGTCTGGTCTTCATTAGGATGCACTCGCGCTGGCCTCTACTTTTCATAATGTTGTTTTGTTCTAGACGAATCTAGAGTGGCTTTAAATAAATTGGCAATAAGTGACATCTATATGATTGTGTTGTGTGTGTTGGACCACAACCAGAAATCCTCCTCAGGCACTGACCTCTGTCAACTCTCAGAGGAACTCATCTTCTCTTCATCATTAATAACAAGAGACATTTAATGCGAAACTGGAGAACGGCATTTCTCTGGTTCCCGCTCGCTCGCCCATCCGATCTATTCTTCCTCTGCTTCCCTTTAACTATGTGAGAGTGGGCCCGAGTTAAGTTTCAGTGTTGGGAAAGCATGTTTGTGCCAGCTCTAATTTAATACTGAACGATCCTAACAAGCTCAAAAAAGGGAGCTGTGCAGCAAGAGTGTGCGAAAATTACGGCGAAAGCCACACATAACACACAAAGACCTACAGTAAGTAAGTAAAGCTGGAGACATACAGTGGGGTTTAACATGGACACATTTTTCCCAGGCTCTGCATCCCAGACGAGTTCCGTCACACATGCACAAAAACAGACACATGCACACACTGATCTGACAAGTAATATAACTGTGAAATATCACTTTAGATCCGTTGCTTCTTTGCAGGCGATTGGAGAGCAAAAGCCTGCATCAAGAGCAGCTTTGGTTCAGAAGAAGAACTCACAGAATCTGGATATGAAGGCCCTGGCGATTTGTCGTCCATCGGAGTGAAAGATAATGCTTGAGTGTATTTTCTTTAAAGAACATATCAACAGGAACCACCAACTAACCTCCTAAAGGTCAAATTACAACAACACCCTGATGCTCCATTTGCTGAAGCAGAAAACTTACACAACAGACTCATACAGCTTAAGGAATGTGCACTGACAGCCCCTCCTACTATAATAAGGCCGTAAACAGAAGGATTATCAGACCCAATTAAGAGTAAACCTCAGTCTCTGTCCGCACATTCTCCAGCTGCTCTGTGGCAACCCGCTATTCAGACAGGAAGCACTTTGTGTCGAATACGAACAGCCAAGTGGTTTCATGTGTCATAAATGGGCACACAAGTGAAGATTTAATTGTCAAAACACTATCTGCTGTGTGAAAAATGTGTTTTTGCCATTTATGTCATGTTATGCACAAGATGTTGTTGCTTAGCTTTGGTTTCGGATGATGACCAACATCAGCAACATATGAAGGCCCCAAAGGGACTTAGAGAAAAAATAAAAATGTAACTTTTCATGCAAGTTTCAGGTGCTCACACGAAACTTTTGTTTGTTGCCCTAAAGTGTATATCTGATTACTTTAATGTTATCTTCATTGAACAAAGAGTGCTTCAAAAATAAGGTTTACTGACCCCAAACTTTTGAACAGTAGTTTAAATGGTAATTCCAAACAAATAAACAGGACTACGGAGAACTACAAAGTTCTCTGAAGCCTCTAAACTTCAACTCAATATTCTCTAAGCTTAAAGTTATTTAAAAATATATGAAATATAATAATTCAGGTGTAAATCACTGACAAAGGTAAAGAAAAGCTGCTTGATGATTTAATCTCAGAATGTTCAGTCACGGCCAAGTGGAAATAATATTGTTTATTAAAAAAAAGGAAGAAAAAAAATTCATTACTTACTTGGGCCCTCATGGAATACATACTGCACGCGCACAAACATGCACAGGCAGATTTATATTACAGACTTATACCATAAACTCAGTGCGACTGTCTGGAGACACATTTGCTGACAATTTGTTGTTACCTTGTTTTATGGCAGCTGTAACGAAAAGGCAGTGACACTGAGATGCGTGTAAATCACTCTGAGCCGTGAGACTCAATAGGCTTACTGCAGATCACATTCATATCCCACATCATGCTGTATAAATGGTGCTTCTGTGAATGCTGAATATAAAAAAAATCAAGCATACTTTCTCTCCTGAGAAGTTGGTCTACATTTACCTGAGTTGAGGGCCTCATGGAGTCAGTGATACATTTCTCAGTTCCAAGTCCCCTATCTGGCACTCATCTCTTTCTCTGGTTCTCTAGGTCTGTTTCCTCTCTCTTTCTTTTTCTCTGTATCTATCTCTCTCCAACACTGTTCATCACTGTCCATCACTCTGCCCTTTCTCCTCCTTTGGGGGGACACGCTATCCCAGACTTAGTTCTGCTTATAGACACTGCATGCTTGTGTGTGAATTGAAAGATTGTGGGTTTGTGACCACAGCTGCTGCCACAGGACATTACCCAGCTGGACCCCAGCCCTAACCTGGGCACACACTCTCAACCTTCCCGCTGTCAGCGTTAGCACAAACCCTGGGACCCCTGGAACTGGATACATACCCCTCTGTGTCTGTCTCTGGTAAATCCTCCACTTCACGTTGACGTTTTAATCCATTTCTGAAACAGGTCGAATAAACCTTGACGCACCAATCATGTAACTCTAACCCTGGATGTTAGCTGGATACAGCTGTGCTCCACAGGCCAATGGATTCAATTCAGATTCATGCATTTCCTGATCACTGTAGCAGAGGTAAAAGAAAATCATTGCATTCCTTCTGATTTCCAGATGGGGAAAACTTACAGAAACCTACAGGGGAAACTAGACAAATAAAATGCATTATTAAATATAAATGAAAAAAGTTATACATTCCCAAGACAATTGCATACTTCAGGCACGAGAGCTGCTCTGACAAAAAAAAATCTACCCAGCAAGTAAAGTTAGCGGAGCAGAGCAAAGAAGAGCTTTGCTCACGCTTCTGGCAGCCACAGGCAAATTGGCTGGAATAGCAACAGATTATCTGTGGTAGCTGCAATGAGACTAGAACACGACGCATCCGGTGGACGCTGGAGACAAAGATGTGTTAGTGTGGAACACACAACGTGTGGATTGACTCAACCAGAGCTGAATTCACTTGGGCTGTCGATGTGAAGACACTTTAGACAAAGTAGAACATATTCAGCCCCTCTCCACTGGAGAATGTGTCCTTGTTCCGACAGTCCAGTGTTTGAGCTCCTCTATGCAGAATTAGACATGTGCAGCTTGACAAGTGAAGCCTTTCATCTGCTTAAAGTGAAATGGATTGAGGTTTTGAAAACCCATTTACTGTGAAGTGGTATAAATCTTGTGCATCTTTTGAAATTAAAAAAATGCATATTTGAAAATCTTTTTGCCATTTCGGGGCAGTTTATGTCTTTGATATGTGGGGCGAACCAAAGTAAGAGAATAACAGTCAGGAACTCTCTGCACAGGGAATTGTGCCCATTTGGTTTTCTGCCATCACCACTTCATCAGCTCACCCCAAAATCGTGGAAATAATCAGCAAGACTGAGGATTCAGAAACATTTAAAAATACAAGGCAATACATGTAAATATAAATGAATATTAGATAGATACGATTTCCTTGGGCTGTGTCCCATCCTCAGAAGCATGTGTTCAGTCAGGTGGATTTGATCTACTCACCAGAAGCGTGTTCAGTAACTCAACTTGCAGTTACTGTTCATTTGTTATACATATTCCCAGAAGATTGTTGTTCACTATATACAAATGTTAAAAGTGGGAAACATGGTTTCAGAACTAAGTGAAAGTGAAAGAAGTCAAATTGTTATTCTAAGAAATAAGGGGCCTTCTCAGCCTCAAATCAGGACTAGACCAAAGGCTTCTATGGGGGCATGCATAGAACTCTAAAATGCTTTGTCCATGAGTTCTATCCAAAGCATGAACAGGCAGAGAAAAAGTGACCACACCATCAGAAGATCATCATCATTATCATGCTTGATTCCCAGAGAGATAGAAAAGCAACTTCATTACAGTGACACAAATTGCTAAATAAAGAACTCAAGACTCCAATCAGGAGGAATCCTGCCATAAGAAGGCTGTCTTGTAGTGGTCTCAAGAGGATGAGCAGCAGTTTCTAACCCACTTCTCAGGAGGGGAAACAAGGCCAAACGCTTGGGGAAGGCTAAGAAATACCAACATTCCATGGTGGATAACTTGGGGGAAAGAATCCTATTTACTGATGAGTCCAAGTTTGAGAGTTATGGGTGTTCATATGGAAAAGGAACAGGAGACAGCTTGATCCGGCTACATATCAAACCCACAGAGAAACATAGTGCCGGGAATATTCATCAAAGTTCAGAAAAGTCATCTCCTCTGGAGTTGGACACCTGCATCGCATTGACTCCACCCTGACCACGGAGGAGTACAACTCCATTCTGCAGACACATGCTGTACCCTCTGGTTTGTAGTAGAAAAATTTACTCTGTAGCAGGATCATGACCCCAAACAAACCTCAAAGCTTTGTAATAACTATTTAACTTTCCTCCACAGTTACCTGACCTCAATGACACTGATGATTTATATGAGCGCTTGAAGTCTGAGAAAGCCAAGAATTCTGGGACATTTCTTTGGAACACTGTCAAATCATGCTGAGATAACATGGATGTTTTCCCATAATAAATAGAGGGCCAGGAGAGAGAGAGAGAGAGAATTTTTCTATTGTTATTGTCACTCATGACCAGTGTGGAGCAGGTTCTCTCATTCCCAGCCTCTTCATGTTTTGTGTTCTTGGGCAAATGCTTAACCCTGCTTTACCTCTGATGATGTGTGAGTGCATAGTTTCCTGATGTGCGGGCGGCTCTGTATATTGCCTTTCCCATCAGTGGCAATCAGGGCGACATAGTATAAAAATACCTATTTTGAACAACATAGTATAGTATGACCTCTTTTGGGCAACATGGTATACTATGACCTCGTTTGAGGGACATAGTATAGTATGACATTTTTCAGGCAAAATATGTTAGTATGACCTCTTTTGGGAGACATAGTATAGTATGACCTAATATGAGAGACATAGTATACCATGATCGTTTTTATGCGAAATACTTTAGTATGACCTCTTTTGATCGACACAATAATATATGGGGTGGCTCTAGCTCAGAGGTAGAGCAGGTGGCCACCAGTCAGAAGATTGGTGGGTCAATTCCCAGCTATTGCATTTTTTTGGGCAAACACTTAATCCTCTTTTGCCTCCGATGATGTGTGACTGCTTAGTTTCCTGATGTGCGGGCGGCTCTGTATATTGCCTTCGCCATCAGTGGCCATCATGGCGACATAGTAAAGTATGACGTTTTTTGTGCGACAAAGTATAGTATAACCTTTTTTGTGCCACATAGTATAGTATGACCTCTTTTGAGCGAAATTGTATATTATGACCTTTTTTGAGTCACATAGTAAAGAATGACCTTATTTGAGAGATATAGTATACATGACCTTTTTTATGTAACATAATTTAGTATGACCTCTTTTGAATGACATAGCAAAGCATGAGGTGGGACTAGCTTAGAGGTAGAGCAGTTGGCTGCCGATCGGAAGATTGGTGGATCGATTCCCGACTTCTTCAGTCTTTGGGCAAATACTTAATCCTGTTTCACCTCAGATAATGTGTGAGTGCTTAGTTTCCTGATGTGCGGGCGGCTCTGTATATGGCCCTTCGCCATCAGTGGCCCTCAGGCTGACATAGTATGACCGTTTTTGTGCGACATATGACCTTTTTCAGGCGAAATAGGTTAGTATGACCTTCTTCAAGCGAAATACTTTAGTATGACTTCTTTTGGGCGACATAGTATACTATGACCTCTTTTGGGCGAAATAGTATATTATGACATCTTTTGAGCGACATAGTATAATGTGACCTCTTTTGGGCGACATAGTATAGTATGACCTTTTTTGAGCGACATAGTATAGTATGACCTTATCAGGTGAAATAGTATATTATGACATCGTTTGAGCGACATAGTATAGTATGACCTTTTTCAGGTGAAATAGTATACTATGACCTCTTTTGAGCGACATAGTATAGTATGACCTTTTTCAGTCGAAATACGTTAGTATGACGTCTTTTGGACGACATATTACAGTATGACCTCTTTTGGGCGACATTGTATAGTATGACTTTTTTTTCGCGACATAGTATAGTATGACCTTTTTCAGGTGATATAGATTAGTATGACCTCTTTTGAGCGACAAAGTATACTATGACCTCTTTTGAACGACATAGTATAGTATGACCTCTTTTGAGCGACATTTTATAGTGTGACCTCTTTTGAGTGACATAGCAAAGCATTAGGTGGGTCTAGCTTAGAGGTAGAGCAGTTGGCTGCCGATCGGAAGATTGGTGGATCGATTCCCGACTTCTTCAGTCTTTGGGCAAATACTTAATCCTGTTTTGCCTCAGATAATGTGTGAGTGCTTAGTTCCCTGATGTGCGGGCGGCTCTGTATATGGCCCTTCGCCATCAGTGGCCCTCAGGCTGACATAGTATAGTATGACCGTTTTTGTGCGACATATGACCTTTTTCAGGCGAAATACGTTAGTATGACCTCTTTTGGGCGACATAGTATAGTATGACCTTTTTCAGGTGAAATAGGTTAGTATGACCTCTTTTGGGCGAAATAGTATATTATGACCTCTTTTGAGCGACATAATATATTATGACCTCTTTTGGGCGAAATAGTATAGTATGACCTCTTTTGAGTGACATAGTATAGTATGACCTTTTTGAGCGACATAGTATAGTATGACCTTTTTCTGGAGAAATACATTAGTATGACCTCTTTTGGGCGAAATAGTATATTATGACCTGTTTCGAGCGACATAGTATAGTATGACCTCTTTTGGGTGATATACTTTAGTATGGTCTTTTTTGGGCGTCATACTATAGTATGACCTCTTTTGAGTGTCCTAGTATAATATCAAATTGTTTTAGCGACATCTTAAACTTTGGCCTTTTTTGGGCGACATAGTATAGAATGGCCTATTTTACTCAAAATACTTTAGTATGACCTTTTTTCATGCCATTCAACATAGAAAAAACAGTTTCAGAACTCTTCCTAGGGCACATGTTCCTTCCACAATGTTTGAAATCCCTATTAATCACCACAATGGGCTATCAGGTTTTAATGCAAACTTAACACTGTCATTAAGTCTCTGGCAATGATGTAAACCTATACTTGGTCTTAAAAAAATAAATAAATGACTTCTGAACCATTCAAGCTCTGAATTATCCCTCAATGTGTGATTCTAAGCTTTCTAATGCAACCTAAATAGTTCTGTAACAGCAATTATAACTGACTATGTTTGTGTGCAAACACAAGACAGAAAAACAGAGGCCAGAGCCCCTCGGCTGTGAGACAGCGTTTACGTCTACCTCTATCCAACTGTCTAGTAATACTGATATAAATAATCATGTCAAAATTATGTAAGGCTATTCTATATAATTTGTTTGCGTTCTTCACAAATGTATTTTAGGTGATACTGACGAAAATTGACAAAAAAAGACAGCTGCCAAAATACATTGTCACACTGTCTAGAAAAAAAACATTATGCTATCCTGTATGTCATTCTATGTCTTTAGAAAAAAAATGTATTTGCACCAAACTTCACATGGAGCTCCAAAACGTCCAAATACAACTTTTCACATTGAACATTTGTTTTTCACTAGGCATTCTTATTAAAAAGGTATGGTATTTCCACAAACGTAATGACGTGCATGACAGTGACTTTACACTGCAGCACCAACAATGTAACTTTTAACTCCAATAGTTGAGCTGATATCATCATTTGTTATTAGAAAAATATGCTATTATGATATTTAAACAAGCTGCAAATTAGCAGTATCCTGATTGGTGGTCTCAGACATTGCGACGCCACTGCACATCTTAAAATTTGCCAGGAGGAGATCTTTAAACATGTGTTTATCCAAACTGTTTGATTTCACTTCATGAATATACACACAGACAAGATTGGCTACAAATAATCAAGGACTTAAATTCCTGGGTTTTTGCTCAGCTGGTATAAACACAGAACACATCTGCTAGTTAGCTACAGCTCAAATCTGTTCCGCTGTTCCCACGAGTTGTTTGTGGTTAATAAACAGGGATTTCACAACAGGTCTGCTGTCAAACATAAAGTGAGGATGCCAATTTTGCTCATATTCATTCATTCATGCATATATATCCTTTAGCTTCTCACAGTAAACAATGCATTCTAGTTGTACACTGAAACCCCCTGCAGGAGGTGCAGTTTCCAAATGGGGTTTGTTAAATTTTTTGTTTTGGTTGCTTTGGTGTTTTTTGCGCCGATGTTCACTCCAAATGTCATTCTGAGATACCAATTCCAGTTCTGAAACTATAAAACATGTCGGTTCATCCTCAGCCCTCCAGAGCATGAACACAAAAATAAAGACAGAAACAGCCCTAGCTGGCGGCTGGCAGACAATAGACAGAGGCCGAGAGGAAGACCTGGGTCACAGCAGGAAGCCGAGACAGACAGATCACTCCTGCCCTTTCTGTGTCCTCCTCTGCAGCATCCATAAACAACATTTTATCTTTCATCCCTCTGCGCTCCATACTACCTGTTAACCCCTGACCTCACACACATGATCTCCTGCAAACTGACCTCTGACCTTTCACCTCTGGAGGTCATGGTCAGTGTCCTGCTGTATATCACCCATTCTTGTTTGCTCTATTTGTCCAACTTTGGCCGCATGCTCAGCGGGGATACACAAAGATGCGACTTTGTTTACGAATAGATAAAATCAAATCCCCCAGTTCCACTCTTTGCATCAGTCACTCACCATTGCCTGGAAATGAGCAAAGCCAACCTAACAAGAATACCGAGGGCTGACAGAGGGGATTGTTGTTGATGCCGCACTTACGTCTGTAATCTCGGCTGAGATTGAAACCAGATGTCCGGATGACGAGATGTGGGAGGAAGGAGGAAGAGGAGTTAAAGCAGAATTTAGATGTAGGAGAGGTGGAAAAACAACAAAGTGTAACCCCCGAGTGCCCTACTTGAAGTCTTGAATACCATCCACACCCCTGAAGACAGACAGAGATTGAAGGAGAGAGATCTGCCACACCTCGTAAATCTCCTGCTTTATATCTCTGAATTTCCAGAACATGAAACTTTAGATGCATTGAAGAGGTGATGCCTCACAAAAACATCACTTTCACTCCTAAGAGTAAGAAAGGAAATATATATAAGCAATATTGCTTCCTTTTGATTTCCCCCCATTTTGCCCTTTTCTCAACATTTCCTTCCTCCAGAGTCCTGCATTCACTAAATGACTAGCCAGCTGGCACTTTTCATTAGTGTGTATCCTACAAATCAGTCTGATATAGGTGAAATACCGCAGATGTGACAACTGGCAAGGTGACTGACTACACGGAATGTCTTCACATCTGGGAGCTCTGTCGCAAGAGCTTTTCCATGGAATGAAACCAAAGAGAATGGGAGAGGCGTGTACATGGAAGTGCATGTGTTGAGTATTTGTTTGATTACTGGAAGCCAATGAGTCTACTGACGATTATTAAAATGACCAGTTACCTTGAGCAGCCTCCAAAAATGCATTTTCATGCGTCACAGGAAAAAATCAGGTCCATCTATCCATTTTCTATACCCGTTTATTCCTCAGTAGGGTCCTGGGAGTGTGCTGGAGCCAATCCCAGTGTACTGTGAGCGAGACGGAGGGAGGGATACACCCCAGACAGGTTGCCAGCCTTCTGTGAGGATCAACTAATCTGTACATGTTTCAGAGCATGACGGATCTAGAAAAAGTTAAATGGCGTCCATTTGCCATTTTGGCATTTGCAAAATGTCCGCCATGAAATACAAACTGCATTTTGCAGCCTTTGTTCAACATAGAAAGTTGGTCTGTTTTTCCTCAGTCAAGAAATTCAATTAAAGCTTAAAAAAAATAGTGCATGGTTTTATAAAGCAAAAAGGCTGCCCTGCCAGGCATATTAAACTACACTTTCTACACACAGGATCGTAGTATTCTAAGGATGCAACAAAGCAGTGAACCAGGTCTTCATACATTTGGGGATCCCAGGAGATGAATCCTGATCTTTTTGGTGAAGGTGATGATGGGACAGGGAGGTCTCTGAGGGGGCTTATAGTGGGCAGGTTGGTTTGACTGTCAAATAACACAATGCAGAACAGAGAGGGGGACAGTCTGAGGTTGGAGAACACATGAGAAAGACATAGAAATGCACTATTGTGTCTGCACAAACAATAGCAATTACTATTATGCAACATCCTGTTTGTGAAAAAAAAGAAAGCAAGATGGTCTTAGTTTTGTAAACCACTCTCACTCATTGTGGAATGGCAGTAAGTATGGCTTGTTTACAGTTATCGCTGTTATGAGGCAGGAGACAGAGATAGCAATCGGAAAGTGACTCCTCAAATATCTAATAACATAATTGTTTCCCCTAAAACGTCAGCATGTCAGCAGTTACTTTAAATCCAGGCTGCGGCCTGCACCCTTTTGGGAACTGAGCTCCTCAACATGGGATGGCAATAATAACATTATTCACATTGTCTTTTCAGAGAGGTCGTAAATAATCATCGACAGTTATTGTTCTGGCTTTCAAAGGAGACATTATCTTGTTGTTCTCCAGACCTCAGAAAGACCACAAACAAAGATCTGGCCATAGGCACCGTTTACAGCTCCGCGGCACACCTCGGCCTTTCTGCAGCTAGTAAAAGTCTATTGCAGGGGGTGAATATGCGGTGAAAGTGGGCTCTGCTTACTCTCTCAGCGTTTGACTCACTTCCTCTCGCCTCCATGTGCAGCATCTGCGCACATCAGGGGGGGGGGGGAATGAAAGTGTCCTGCCAGGCGTCAAGGATGAAGTGCTTGTGGTCAGACTCTGGAGTCAATTCCTGTAACTCAAGTGTGTGAGACGTGGTCGGATAGTTTTGGCAGCGATTCATAAATTGGTGGAAAACAAAATGTGTGAAAACGGTGGGAATGAAGAGGCAGCACACAGGGTTAACCGTGGGCCAAGGACAGACAAGCGTGAAATCCAGTGTGGAGGCTTTTTGTTTCGCTGTCTGTCACCCCATCCCCCGTCGGTAGCCCTCTGCAGCTTCTCCCTCTTCCCTCACTTTCACATCGGCTACTCCTCTCTGTTCATTATCCACTGTATCTATCGATCTATCTATTGTCAGACAAATTACAGCGTAACAAAAGCCTCCCCAAAAGACCCCTGCATTCCTGGAATTACTCAGTCTGACAGATAACACAACCCTGAGGTGTGCATGTGTGTGCGTGTGTGTGCATGCCGTAAAGATGCTTCCTTCGGGGGAACGCCATGGTGCAGAAATGATTGTGTTTAAATCTCATCAGCGGGGAGATTAATCATGCAACATTTCAACATCCTCCTGAGATGCGAGTGCGAGTGTTTTCTTGGGCCAGAAAGGTGACACACAGATACAACATACTGTATAGTACATAAATCTGGACCAGATCTTGGTTGATGATGGATGAGCGCTGGGAGTTTTTTTTAAAAGCACATTTCCTAAATCATGTCAGTCCCTGCCTGAAATGATGAAACCTCGCAGCGAGCCGCGCTCTCCCCCATCAACCTCTGTCCCCCACAGAGAAAAACAAACCGATACCAGAAAATGAATCATGCGCCTCACAATCAATAACTGCCGATTCGCTGCGTTATCCTCTGTTTCTCAGCCTGAAAATGCACGTATTCCAGTAAATTCCTGTGCGTGGACATCACCACTTTACGAGCGTGATGGATGGGCCAAACGTCTGGAGTAGGTATTGGGCTGGTTGTCAGCGAGGCAGATGCATGGTCCCTGAGTGCTGAGCTCAGAGTTGGCTCCCGGCACGATGATACAACAGATATGCAAATGCTCCACAGACACACGCTCACATGGACGACCAGTAAATCAAGCAGCAGCCCTGGAAAACAGCCAGGCTGGTTGAGCCGAATTCGGACTAAAATTACCCCAACGACAATGTGCTGTTCAGGGTATTACGTACGTGTGTGCGAATGTGTCGTTGATGATTCGTTGGTGCGTGTGCGCATGTGGGAGCAACATGTGTTGTTGGGTTTTTGGTGCAGAGTGTAATGTCGCGAGCTAATGAAATAAAGGAAAAAACTATGTTTGGCAATGAAATGATAACTAACTGAAAGGTTGTTCTATGTTTACAAAACTAAATTATTGGAAAATGTGCAGAAGAAGATTAAGCACGAATTGTCTTATTGTCTTTAGTATTATTGTCATCTGGTCCTAAGTCAATATATTTTTAAATTATATCATCTTGTGTTTTTTTTGCCCACCCATTGTTTCTGACCAAGGGAATCTCGTCCTTGACAAATTCTTGACACACACACACACACACACACGCACACATGAATAACTAACACCAAAACTAATAAATATGAAGGGTTAGGGTTAGTATTTTCATGTTGAGCAATAACGAAACTGAAACTGAAAACAAAAAAGTCAGAATGAAATAAAATTTAAAGATAAAAATCAAGTGTGAGCAGTTGAGCCATGCAGGTTTTAAGAAACGCTGACTGCTTCTCTGGCAATGTTGGAAAGGTGGAAAGGTTGAGAGAGAGTTGTTTTCCTAATTCCTTTCTGTACATTAACAGGATGACAGAGACATTTCTTTTGGCCTTCTAGCCTGATTTTCCTCTTTTCTTCTCCATCTCTCCCTCTGTTCCTCTGCACTAAAGCTGCTGGGCAGGTAAAGCATCTCAACTCTGCATCCACTTAACATGTCTGTCTGCATCAGTGGCGATGCGGAGTCTTGTCTGTGTGTATTCAAAAAAAATCTCTCTACGAAGTTTCTCTACGAACCATAATGTTTGGTACAATCATCTCAGTCCCAGACCTACCCCAAAAAAGGAGAAAACAACATCACTAAATCAATTTTTTGCATCTGTAAAAATCAACATCTAGAAAAAGTTCAGAGGAACCAAACCACCGTGCTCCTTCTTTGACCTGTCCGCTGCTCCATACGCGCTCTGACGGGCCTGAGGGGAGGCGGGTGATGTGTTTTCCATACAGTGGAATCACAGAAGGAGGTAGGAGTGCTGAGATGTTGCTGCGTTCCAACTCAGAAGAAGAAGACGATTAAGGGTATTGGAAAAAAACCAAAACGTAAGCATAAACATAGAGCGGCTCTCGGCGTACATGTGTTTGTAAATGCTTCTTAGTCTAAAAGGCACGCCAGGGACGCATTTGGAGACGAGAGAACCGGGGAGTGTGAGAGAGAGTAGGTGGACACAGAGGCCATTCATGTGAAGATGACATAATCACCTGTTTCCCTCAACATCTGGAACATTTATTACCTTCCTATATCTCCGTCCTCTATTTCCACCCAGCTCACCAGCCCTGCACAGGCACTATGTCACTTTGTCATGTGTGAAGTGGCCAATTAGTTTATACACACATATATATATATATATATATATATATATATATATATATATATATATATATAACACTTATGAATGCATTATTCGTATATAATAATAATAGGATACATACAATTAGTAAATGTGTGAATTAAGCAGAAGTGAATTTTCAATAAGGTTTTAGAAAACAAATATTTGCTAGTTATTGGAAACCTTCAAATTGGGACACAAAAATGGGGTTAATCCATGCTCCCTGTCTGTCACAATTAACATAAGATCCATGTCCAATCCTGGATTGAGGTTTCATTCCTATCGAAAAGTGACAAAATATCCCCCTGGCTGAGACAAAGATGTAGCGTTCTCACGCAGGATCACCGCCGTAATAACGCAGCATTAATCCTAGATGTTAATCCTCTTCCTGCCCACACAAACGCCTCTCAGCCAGAATGCATTATCACGCAACCCACCGTGTCCTTGTTTTAATCGATGATACCCACATAATAAAGTAGATTAGCTAAAAACTGGGTTAATACTTAACAAAAACACTCATTTCATTTTTTCAGAGGCTGTTCCATTTTCTAAATGTGTCTCAGCGCAGTTGTTTTCTTTCTATGAGCATCTTTCATCAGACCCTTGCATCCTTCTCCTTTTGAAACACGATTGAGTACATGGGACGCTGAGAAAACTGCGAATCAAACTAAAGCATGCAAAGCCATCGCCTTCTTTTACTTCCTGCACACGTTTTTCCTTTGGTCCGCTTCTGTCTCCTGTGGGTTGGTCGTGTTATGTCTACACACCTCGTGTGTGCTAAAAAGCTGTAAAACAGACACTGACGTATTGTAAACACTTGGCCGTGAGGAGTCTGCCCCGCCGCTTTCCTGAAGGAAGCGCGGAGCGGCGCTGCCTGGAATGCTCTCCTCGGACTCTCTGACCAGCCTGTGTGCTTCTCCCCGACCCAGCTGCCTCTCCGCAGCCTGGGCCGCGCTGCAGAGAAAAGGCCCTCAGAGTTCCAGGCCTCAAGGCGGCTCTCCTGGAGGTGCCACCGTCACCACAGCCCCGACTACAGCTCACACACACACACACACACACACACACACACACACACACACACAAGTTGCTCGCGCCGTTATAGCCAAACCAGAAGCGCACACAGTAGCGCTCTTGTTACGCCGCGATGCTTTTTATATCAAGTGTGCCAGTGGGCCATTTCACTCAGGGCTTCTCGACTACAACCGCTACATGACAAGAAAAGGAGTCTGTTAGTCAGCCTTGTTTTGGATCGCCAGCTGAGAGCCACCAAAACCACTCTTACACATGCCGATTCTGACTGGAGCTAAATTTAAAATAAACGCTTCTGACTGCGGCCCGTGCATTCTTGCATGTGACGTGCATTTTTGCGAAACCTATTGCTCTGAGTGCGCGATACGCATTCATACCCATGTTCAGCCTGCATATGGCATGCGGATATATACATATGTTATCAATTGGTCATGCTCTCTCCTTCAGAAAGGAAAGGTTTTCCACAGCAATTACGCTGGAATCTCTAACACAGCCCAGTTGAGCAGAACGGGGTTAACTTGCCCCCCGACACTTACTAGCTGTCGAAGGACACATCATTTTCCATTTCATTTTATTTTAAAGTGTATCAAAATGACTAATTCTTTTTGTATTTCCCAACCGCATTTCATATTTTATCGGTATTCATAATTCCCTCCAAAATCTCACCACACACCATCAATTGATGTGCAGCGAAAAGTGATCTATCTCCAAAATGTAAACCTTTGAAAACCCTAATAAAAACAGCCCAGCTTTTAACATGACCACCATGCATTTTTGAGTTTATCCAAAGGGGGTTTTGAAAGGCTTTTATAAGAGCAAGGGCGGGGGAATTTCTCATCCCACAGAGAGAGGACGTAATCCATCCAATTTGTCTCCGAATGTCTAACACCACCAGCGCAGGGCTTTCACGTGCTGAAGGAAAACTGGCATTTGAAGTCTGGATATTATGACGGAGAAAACATGGAGACGGCGGGTAATGCATGAGTAATATATGAGAGTAAACAGAGCGGACAGGGGGTGTACAGTACCAAATGGTGACAGACGCACGCCCAGCAGCGCTCAGAGAGGGACAGCGCTATGTAATACCTCGGCCTCCCCGTGCCAACGCGGCTCCGCTCTGCTGCTGCCAGACAAGACCACAACACGGGCCTCTCTGCCCCAGCAGCGGGTCCTCTACTATTACAGCCACGCATGGCTGACCCCAGGCCGCCAGCTGTTCACAGACACCCGAAATCTCCGTTCTGGTGCTGTCTTTCAGTCCTTGTTTCTTCAACAGCCGACCTCAGACAAGCCCCGCTGCCTCTGTCGATAAAGGGGGCTGCATTTCACAGGAACGACAACGATAATCAGTCGAATGATTCCCCCTTTTTTTGCTTATTTAGCTCAGGCTGCAACTTGCTCAATGCTCGACTCTGATCTCGATCGATCAAGCCCTGACCTTTGCCCTCCTTTGTTGTTGTCCTTCTCATGATCACATGAAAGCGCCTCAAAAAAAAAAGGACTTTAGTTGTTTGTTGAGTAGATTTTAGGTTCACACATTTTAAAATATGTTTATGTTAAATTTGTAATTTTCCTTTGTAGGCGAATGATGCACTGTGAGTGTGTTAACACTATGGACTGAACTGTGTTTCGTACTGAAGGCCACATAAACAGTTGAGATGACAGAAAGTGTCATTCAAGCTTTTCTCTCCTCAGCTGAAACATGCTGTGGTAGAGAAAATGATATGTTTTGTTGAAATCACAAACCATGATGGCATCTCTCTCTCTCTTCGCTTTAACAGAAACACACACACACACACAATAACACCATCTCTTCTGGCCTGGTGTCTGCCAAGAGTGTGAAATCACACACGCTTCATGAACCCTTTCCAATGTGTGTGTAATTAAGTCTGTATTTCATGCAGTATTTTGACAAAAGGAATGAAGGCCCTGGTGAAGTCAGAGTAAAACCTCAATAACACTGTTTCTCCTGCAGTTTCTTTATAATTTAATTGTTTGCAATATCACACTATAAAATACTCATGAATACCTCAAAACCTTAATAATGCTAATGCAATATAAACATGAGTGACAGAAGGACAAAATAAAGGTAATGTGAGGATTTGTCAGTCTGAACAAAACAAGTGAGTATTTTCCGGAGTCAGTCGTCGTCTTGAAAAAATAACCCAGCCAGGAAACACTGGAAACAAAAAGGGGGAATTTTATGATAAAGACAGTCAACTTTGGAAGAACTCCACTTGATTTGACTCATTCAAGATGTCTCACATCATCTTTACTGAGCTTTCTAACTGTACGTTGGAATAGGGGATCAGTAATAATTACAGCAGAACCTTTTTCTTCTCATTTAAATCTTAACAACCTGTAGGCAAAGCATTAACAATCAAGGCAGAACCAAAGGTGTGTTCATAATGAGCTTTTTTATTTAAAAGCACATGTATTAGAGCTAGTTACATTTAGCAGAAAAAAACAGCATTGCTACTATTTCTTTTGTACAAAAAACAAGACAATACAAAAATACTAATATTGATTTTTTTAATACAATTGTGTGTGTATTTTTTTTTTTTGCATATTACAAACTTAACTATTACAATCTACAATAGTTCAGTTATCTAGATACAAAAATTTGTCAATTGATGCTTTTTAAGCAGCACTTTGTAAAGAACACAGGTCTGTAATCATAGTGGATATATCTAAACATGTTAAGAAACAATAGCTTACAGAGTTAATTTTAGTGATCTATACATTATTTATATATTTATAAAAAGAGAGTGAAAACGGCTTCGTGAAATGATAGGACGGACTATACAATGAGAAAGATGTGCAACATGGTGGATTGTGTTGTTGGAGGAGGATAACTGAGTAGGCTGTAAATAAAAAGGGCTCCTGTATCTGGTACTGTACAACTGTTAGTGATTATACAAGACAGGCTATAAACATACAAGGTTACAGATGCATCTTAGCAGAGAATACAAATATTAGATCCACAGTTTTTATAATGTTCACCTGTTCTCCTGCCCCATGACACAGTGGCACACGTGCGCACATGCGCGCACACACACACACACACACACACTCGCAGACACACACACACACACACTCGCAGACACACACACACACACACACACACTTGGCACAGCTGACTGTGTGTGTGTGAGAGGGATTCGTTAGACACACGTAGTTCATCAAGATGGGGGTTCCTCTTCACAGGGCACAGCACTCATACATATGTACACACATATTCACAAATACAAGATGTACATGTACAAGCACAGGTGTACCCACGCAAGCACACGAGTGTACAGGACACACACATGCACATGTACACACAGACTGAGATACAAACATCCATTGCCAATAGGTGTTTGGGTGGGTGAGAGCCCGTCCCTGCCAGCAGAAAGAGCCCGAAACATCCCAAAAATAATGTGCCAGCTTAGCTGAAAATCATCACCCTCTTTGCACGGTGACAGACTGCACCCCTTCACTCCGCCCACCCGTCCCCCCCCGCTCCCCCATGTCTAGGAAGCCAAACGGGTGGCCCCAGCACCAGGAAGCGGCGTGGCACAGCCACACCTCTGTACAGGTGCCGGGAGGCTGCCAGGTTCTGCCGCCCTTCCTTCCACAGAAAATCCCCCCCCCCCCTTTTACTACATCTAACCCCAAAGAAATGCAACATCCCGGGTTTAGGCTGCACTGACTGTCCACTACAAAAAAACATGATGAGCTGATCTGAGACGGAGGTGAGATTGGCCGGCCCCGCTTCTCAGTCGGGTACCGTTGCCTCGCCGAACGCTTACAAAAACGGCTAGGAGACTTCTGTGAAACCCGTTGTAAAAGGTCCAGCAAAATGATTCTCAGAGGGTTACTGAGGGTTACTGTTGCTGTGCTAACTCGCTTAGAGTCTGGTGGAACAAGGCTTCTTCTCTCGAGTAAATGGTGGATGTCAGCGTCATCAGTTTTTGTTTCAGTTAGACACATCAGGCAGCAAGTGGTGATAATGGACAACGGACAGTGCTATAAGTTATATTTTTCTATACTGTTAATATTTCTACGCTGCTAGTTATTGCAGTAATATCCTTCCTATAACTAAGGAAGTTGTTGTCCTGTGGCATTCCAAAGCCACAGCGAGTTCAGTGAGGAAGCATCACTGGTAATCCTTCTCTCCCTAGGCAGGGGGTTTTTGTCTTGTTTTTTTTTTCTTTTTTTTGTCTCTTTTCTTCATAGCAGTTTTTCTTCAAATGTGTTTTCCCTTTATGCGGTTACACTTCCATCAAAACCCCCACAACACCCCTCAGCTCTGCCTGCCAAGTCATCAATTTACTCAATTCATCTTTCTGTTAGCTTCCAATTCTTTTCTGTTTGTGCTCAAAACGATGGGCTCAAATGTTGATTAGTAGTTGACATAATAGTAAATAATAAGTCTGGATAGTGAGAGTGGACTCTGCTGTGCAAATCTCAAATCTGACACCCTAGTCCACCAAGCGCCTCGGTGGGCACTGCAAAAAAAAAAAAAAAAAAAGGAGGAGGATGCCATTTGAGGAGCAGCTACAGTCTCTCGTCGCTACATTCTACTGTCCGATGGGAGGTGAGCAGCGCTGTGATTGGCTCCTCAGTCACAGGAAGAGTCGTGACCTCTCTCACACCATGTTGTGGTGGTTGTTCCTCTCAATGATGTCGGCTGAAGGGAGCAGCTCCTTCTTGATGGGGGAGGGCGGGGGTGTGGCCGGCTTCACCCGCGGCTTGAACAGGTCCGACACGTAGAACACCTGGAGGACACACAGGTGAGAGCAAAGGTGAGGGAGAGAAAAGAGGCCGAGACAAAAATAGAACATCAGAGAAAATCATCCCTAACTTAAGTTGGGTAGTGGTTAGCTGGAGATGTGTGTTCATGTTAATAGTTTTGTTGCACATTCACCACGCTAGTGACAGCCATTTCTCTCCAGCTTTATGGCAGAGCCCTAACATGTTTTACAGCAGTCACACTTCCCTCAAAGAAAAGCATAAATCTAATTATGGAGTTTAAATCTGTGCTAAATTGGTTTCTCAGGACACATCTCAGAGTGAAACGCGTCTCTCGGCTGGATCTAAAAACGGCTTGGATAAAACATGGCGTGTCTGAACAGGACTAATATCATGACACATTATCAAAATGTGTATTCAGGAGCTGTGAGCCAGCAAAAAGCGTGAAAGTGAGGGTTGCATTAGATCACCGTGCCATGCTGAGAAACTCCCTATCACCTCGCTCACTTTGGGCAAAACCCAGTCCAGCGGCACTGAGTCATCTATCTGAAGGAAGTAATCTTGGTGTAGCTCATCGCAGGGGTGTATTGGGCAGGAAGTCCGGCCCAGGCTGGAAATTCACCAGGTGGGTGTGTTTGGGCGGAGGGGGTGGCTGTATCGGCCGGTGAGCCCCGGCCCGGAACACACACGCAGCACACAGGAAAGCCCAGAGATTTATCTAGATATGCGCGATGGCCAGAACTCCACCAGCTCATCATGAGGTGACACATTCACATTCAGTGACCTTTGGTTACTCCTCTATGCCATCATCGTTGACTCAGAGAGCTTGAAGTCAGCCAGCCTGGCACTGGCGGCGGATGACAGAAGAGGGGGGAAAAAAACTGCAGAAAAGAAAACGTCTTCCTGAAATCCTGATGACATCATATGTCAAACAGGAAAAGAGGGCCGGGAAGGACAGGAAGCGGGGACCATGGAAACTACGGCCCACTGTAAGAGTGGATTACCGTTTCCACTCGCAGGGGTCTGGGGTCACTCATGAGTAACAGTGGACAAACACCTTCAAATGCACAAATATAATTGGCAGGCGCAGAGGCTTTTCCTTCCGCGCTGCCAGTGGAGGGCGAGCAGAGATCCTGTGCCAAGCCACTTTTTTCACTGTGAAAGAGAGCCTACTGTGTATACGGGGCCAGCTCCTCGGGGGGAGAAACAATGCGGATAACTCTGGTTGGAGAAACTACACTAGGAATCTAATAAGGGAAAATGCAGGCAGGAATGTTCTCATCTTTCACATACAGTCATGGATCTATTTATATAACAAAGACTTTCTCATTGTGAGTGGTGGGCTGAGCACAAAGACATGCCCATCTGTTACAGTTCGACATTCGCTGACCATAAAAATGACCTTCACAGGTGACCTTTGACTGACGCATGACATCACTCATAGATAGACACCTCCACACACACACAGCTGCTTTCATGCTTCGAACAGGCTCCTTTGTCTGTGCGGCAATTAGTTTGTGTCGTGTGCTCCGTTCACCACTGGACGGGTGTGTTATATTTGACTTGATGACGGGAAGTGGAGGCAGATACGATGTGGAGGAATATCTCCTGGGAAACATTCTATGCTTTTTTTCCCATCAGGATACTTAGTGACCAATCACAGGGCGCCTTGTTGCCAAGTCACCCAACCGCCAGCCCGTCACCCCTGAACCCGCCGTGCTGGAAAACTTATCACAAGCACACTGCTTCCTGTGAGTGTGATACACAAACACAGCCCTACAGTCTCCAGACCTATTGTGTTGAGTGATGCAGACTCAGCAATTAGTCTCCTTAATACGTTTAGAACAAAAAAGAAGTAAAAAAAAAATTAACCTTAAAGATGCGTGTGAATGTGTGTCTGAGGGTGCATGCTCCTGACCACTATTAAATGTCAATGTCACATAAAGACACTGAGTCACACAGGAAGTGAATGAGCTCACTCGCAGTGAACAGTGGATGTCTAAAAAAAAATCCCTGCACGTTACTCACTAGACCCCCCACGTCAAGAAAGAATATAACTGTGAATCTGAGAACCCGTTTAGCCTGATCACAAAATAAATCTGTAAATGTATTTACGTCAGTTCGCCGAATAATGTCACTGGACATTTTCACACATGCATATATATATAAATATATATATACATCTGAAAAAAATAAGCAGGCTTTTTAATAGAAACCTCTAACAGCCTCACAGTGTCTAAGATTCTCAGAAGTGTAAAAAGATACTGCAAACAGTTGTCCTCTGCTGTCAGTTCCCTATTTGGACACTTAATTTGTATCAGTGGTGTTGTGGTGGCGATTCCTATTACTGACGTGAACAAAAAATCAAAGATGTCAGTCAAACCCACAACAGAGTCCGAGATTCATGCAGAGAAATAGCAGCGGCCTTTATGGTCGAACACAAGCAAGATGGAGGCGTTAGGCTGATAGATCAGGTCAGTGCAGAAACAGCTCAAGGTTAGGGAGCAGCTTTCCAGTACCTCTGTGTTCCTGTCTCCTACTGAGCCTTAACGAATGCTGCCGTGTTACATGATAAATGTAGAGCATCGTGTTTCAAGTGGAAACTTCTGCATGCTCTATTTTGGTCACAGGATAATGTCTTTAGTTTGCACTTTAATTTTTTTCTTGCATCAGGATACGATGACTTCGCTGTCATGTGTTCCTAAAAGTTCATTGACTATAGCCACTGCTCCAGTATTTGACTCCTTCGGTATGTGAGGACTGTTTTCCTGTGTTTAAAATCCCAGCGCGGAGGAGAGATCGCGTCGCCCGACCCAACTCCTCTCCACATGTGACAATGAACCTCGAAAAAACAAGCGAGTGCTGTCCCGGCTCTTTCTCGGACAGCTGCTTCCTGCTGGATTTCGTCCTTTTGACCTTCATTACGACACATGTTGAAAAGTAGGTCGCTGTGTCTGATAGGAAGAGTCAGGTAGGATAAGACAGACCACTTCCTGTTGTGGTCTGCTGTTCCACACAACTTCTCGACCATGGCCTTCGCAGACGTAGTCTGGAGCGTTTGACTCAAACCAGACATTCATTTACATATTCTTCTTCTTCAACCCCCAGCACATATCACATATCCACCTCTGACAACATCTACTATCAAATACGTAGACCAGAGGTTTTTAAAGGAGTAATTTGCTTACAACAAAGACAAGACAGCCTCGGTCTGATGTGCCTGTACTTGCCCTGGGTTTGTATTGTTCATTTACTGGCACTCAATGGGGGTGCACTGGGGATTAAAAAGGCTTGTAACCTTGGAAATCCTGGAATAGCAGACACAATAAAGTCATGGAATGACACCCTTCTTTACAGCCTGAAATCTATTTGGAAAGGAAGATGCTTTTCCACAAGGCCATATAACTTCTCATGTGATATTTAGAACAATGCTTAACAATCACACACTAGAGACTGAGTAATTCATCCAATGTGTTCTTTCATTCTTTGAATCACATTTTTTTAATCTGCAGCAAGTGTCCTGCCCTGTTTTGGGCAGCCACACTTTTGTGTGCCTGTAAATATTCCAGGCTGCCGCCGGGCTCCACAGCTGATTCTGCTTCATGAAAACATCTCATGAGACTGATTTCCAAAAGATAACATTCTCCAAAAACACAAGTGCTACTAACAACCGGTGATTTATGGTCATGTTTTTACAGAGCGTTCTCACTGACTCTCGCTGCATATTTATAGTATAGTTTTAGTCGTCCTAGCATCTCGCCGTGGTTAAAAATATATGCTCTGACACGATTTCAGTGTGTGAATCTCCACATTTCTTAACTTAAGATCTGGAGACACTATGATTTACTTCCTGCTGGCTTTGGCTGTTCTGAGGCACACAGGCTCTCATATGGCTCTGTCCTGCCTCCACTCATCTCCTGTCAGGTCCTTTCTGCTCCGCTGCTTATTGAGAGGCTGAAAGCGCTGAGCTAAAGTGCTCACAGATGTGTTTCTACCAAGACCCGGCGAATCAGAAGGGGCGTCAAGGATTGTAAAACTAACCTCGCCGCCTTCATCAGCAGGGGTTAGCATTATGTGCATGTGTGTGTATGTACAGTATGTGCTTGTGGATGTGAATAGTGTTTGTGTGTGTGTGTGTGTGTGTGTGTGTGTGTGTGTGTGTGTGTGTGTGTGTGTGTGTGTGTGTGTGTGTGTGTGTTATGCTGTCTCCTCGCATGCGGGCGGGTAGTGGAATAGCTGAGTTGGATTAAGCCCATGCTCATCCCGAGCCAAAATGCAGACAAGGCTCCTCTCTGCTGTTACTTCCCTCCCTTCGCTCTTCCTGCCAGATCTACCCTTCAGAGGTCAAGCTCATAAGTTGAGCACATTTTCTGAAAACATCCACTTTCTTCCCCTTTGTCAAAAGCTGATGTTGTCCAGGAGCTACGGCCAGCTGGAGGAGCGCTGATTTTGCCAGAGCATTACGGTCTATTGTTACTCGCTGATTTTCTGCTCTTCCAACAATCCTGGCATTCAAGGACCCTGCTGCGCTGTGTGAGTGCGGTGTGTGTGTGTGCGTGTGTGAGTGAGCATGTGTGGTTCAGTTGTGCCAAGATCTGCCTAGGCGCCACTACTAAGGTCCTGCTGAATTTTATTAACCTAATCCTTTCCACGTTCATGATTTAGAGCGTGCAGGAAGGTACGGTCGGTGTGTTTGTGTGTTTCCATCATTTTAGAGGCGGCAGGACTGAACTGGGCCCTGCTTCCCTGATAGAACCAGAGCAGCCAAATAATAATAAAAAAGAAAAAATAATTAACCCTCTCACTCCTGTTTCTAAGGCTGATCCCTCTCTCTCCCTCTCTCTCTCTCTCTCTCTGTCTCTCTTTCCTTTCTACTATTTTCCTTTCTACCCAAATTCAATTTTCCTTCTCTGCCTCTAGCTCAATGTAATAATGACAGTAATGAAAAAAAATCCTCTGGCAACTTCTGTGACAATATGTCACAAAAGTAGGGAAAGAGGTTGCAGAGGATGATGGATTCAGACTAATATACAAACACAGAGACAACACACACACACACACACACACACACACACTCCTGACTTGGGGCCTGGATCCAAGCAATGTGTTATTGATTAAAGTGAATCAGATTCTCCTGACTTCACTGCCTGTAATATTTTTTCTTTTTTTTTCTTACAAAAAGGGGTGAGACAGACAACTAGGCAAACATTTTTTGTGAAGATTTATAGAAAGGGTTGGCAGAGAGGTTTGCTGGCCTCCCTGTGTGCAATTATACTACCACTCTGATATTTTCACGTCGCAGTGTGCCCGCTCTTGTGTGTTATGTGTGTACTCACTATGCAGTAGGCCACCAGGGCTCCCTGCACAAAGCCTGCCAGGACATCAGTAGGGTGATGCTTGTGGTCGGAGACACGTGATAGGCCGGTGTAAAAAGCCATCATCAACAGTGTGAACTGGAGCAATGGGCGGAGAAGACGAGCGCCGTGCCATGTGAACCTGGACTGGAGATAGAACTGGGAGGAGGGAGGGAGGGAGAGAGAGAAGTGGGGGGGGGGCATACAGAACATGTTATTTATTTTATACAAGATTTATCACTTTGGATTTGAAAAGATACGCTGACAAATTACTATATTTATAAGTGTATGACGTAAACTATAATAAATTGGTTTATGATGTAAAACACGTATTCATGTTAGTGATGGCACAAGCAATGCCAGTATCATCACACTCACCTGCCTGGAAAACATCAGGAAACTCATTATGTTTAGCATATGCTGCATTGGCCTTTTAACCCTGCACCTGCAGCACGTGTGTGTGTGTGTGTGTGTGTGTGTGTGTGTGTGTGTGTGTTATTACTGTCTGAGAGGTCTAGACTGAATCAAAGTGGGCAGGCTTGCCAGACCCGCAGAGAAACACATACTCTCTTCCACAACACACACACACACACACACACACACACACACACACACACACACACACACACACACTTGACTGCCTGTGATCCGGACATGACTGATTCATGGTTCTACATCCCAGCTGTAAAAACAGCATGACCACAGAGAGCCACAGCAGCACACACACACACACACACACATAGGATATGTGCCATACACGTTTTCAGGGATGAACTTTTTGTTGTGATGAACTCTCTCCCCTTTATTAGAGCAAATAGAATACATATGCCCCCCCCCTGCCGATTTGCCTGCAGCCAAATCTAACTTTCTGGGTCACTTTAAAGAATGAAGCAAACCAAAACAGGAACCGTTAAGTCCAAGGTCACTTTCAGCACTTTACAAAAGTGCAAGTATGTGTATGCCCCCCCCTTTACCCACATAGTGTATACCCACATGAACGCACAGTCGTGAGGGCAGCCCAGGTTCCTCAAGCATCCTGTGTTTCTGCACCACTTGTAGACCTTAACTTCCTGTCTCTCCAAACCAGCAGCAGAGGGCCTGGGAGGGGCCCGCCTAAGCCAAGGTCTACACAGACCAGAGCTCCAGACTTGTCTTATAATCAGCTGGGCTAACAATATCTACAGACAGCCGCAGAGCCTCTCGGCGAACCTCTTCCACTACGAGCCCCTGTAGGTGTGGACGTAAAGCTTCCTCGCACTTCCTCTACGGCGCTCTATCATTGTTCTTCCCATTAAGGAAGCGGAGGAAGGGATCCCTCCCATCCCTTCCAGGGATGTTTAGACTTCAGACTTCCTCTGCAGCGGTTCTCAGGTAGCGGGCACGGACTACCAATAAGTTCTTTTGTCTTGCAACTTGTAACAATGAACGCAACATCTGACAAATTCTCTCAAGCAACGTCCCAATCCGCTCAATTTCTGAGCGACCTTTCTGAGGTTGTAGGAGTAAAAAAGTCACTTAACAGAGCTGAAAACAGCTAGCGGCCTGCCAATCAAATTAGCTCTATCTGGCTGAAGGAATCCCAATTCCATCCAACAACTAAAGTCATAAAAAGCAACCAAGAGGTTTAGTGACCTTCTAAAACCCAAGTGCATTGCCTCCTCTTTAAATCCAACACATCATTAAACAGAGACTCGTGCATCTGCCTTTCTGACCCTCCTTGTCCTCCCAGAAATTTTCAATGTGTCTTAAGAAGTCTGATCTGGGAAAAACAACAATAAAACACAATAACAAAAGAAGTCGCAGCAGATTCCCATGACTAAGGGGGACAAGAGCGACACAAAGTCTGGTGGTTTCTAAAGGAATCCAGCTCATTCCAGTAAGATCTTCTCCTTTCTCGCTCGGATTCAAAGTCGGGTGTTAAATGAAAGAAAACGCACAAACACAATAAAGTGAGAAAGAATGAGCATGCTGGCCCTCTTCCCCTCCTTCGCTCGACACCATGTTACAAAACACAAGGCCTAGCTGTGGTTAAAACCAATTAAATGACGATGGTTTGTGCACAGAGATGTGTGTGTGCCCATTAGGCAAAACACAAGCTATCTGAGGAGGATGCACACGCACATTTGTTCTGTGGGGCTGTGGTGTGCCGCTGCATAGCGTGCAGCGGGGCCTGTGCCAGTCATGTGCGTGCCATCTCTTTAAGGTCGTGATGCTTGGCAAGTCCCGGTTCCACCCACATCATTCGCGAGCACAGCGCTCGAGACATGTTCGACAGGAAATGATCAAAGCGCGCCAATTAGCAGATGACAGGGCGGCGTGGGATGCCAGCCACACTGCGGTAATGACACGTTCACTTTGGTGACAGGCTGCAGCACATTCACTGTACAGTTTATAAATCAGGTTTAATGACTGATAGAACACATTTTCTTTAATATCAGGAAAAATGACAAACAATAGAATCAATGTTTCCAGCATCTCAAATATGGGGATTTCTCTGTCCTTTGGGTTTGGAAAAAAGCTGAATAATAAATGTCACCGTAGGTCTTGGTACTAGTGGTGGTTATCTTTCCTGATTTTCTGATATTTATAAATGAATCAACTGATCAATTAAATAAATTTTAAAAATTATATTTGGGACTGAAAACTTAATTTCGCCAGTAAGTTCCGTTAGATAGCATTTGTAAATCTAAAATTACATAAGCTCCACAAGAGAACTTATTTAAAGATACTTTCAAGAGTGTGGTGGGTTCAGCAAGAAAAAACACGCTGATTTTCTGCTGCAGGCTCATTTCCATGAGGAATGCTGCCACTTGTGGGCTTTGTGTCAGGCTGGTTTTGTTAATTCAAAAACATCAACTACAAACCGTACTCACGCTCCTCCGCTCATTCCACACTACTCTCTCTTTCTGTTTCCCTGCACCAGCCTCTCTGGCTATGGTCCTGCGCTGGCCGCAGCTGGAACACTGGGAACTGACGTGTATGGCGCTCTGTGGTCTGGATGCCGCACATCTCCTTTCCCCTGCTGCATTTTTACTCGCAGTATCCCTTTCCCTCGCTCTGACCAGAGCGCAGCTGTAGGTTCACCCAGAGGCTGGGAAATACCCGCAGCAATCTCTCACTGCATGACAACACGCGACAACACACCAGGCCGTCGACTGTCGGCCCAGCGTGAGAACTGAGACCCCCTTGTAACCAGGTTCAGGCCAGACAGACCCAAAACATTTTCTCTCTTCTTCACTCTTCCAGAACAAGGGTGGGGGGGGATTATTGGGGAGCTATGAACTGGCAATTATCTGTGTGTGTGTGTGTGTGTGTGTGAGTGTGTGTGTGTGTGTAATGTGTGTGTAATTAGACTGTTTGAAGCATGAAATGCCTCTAGGCTGCTAAGCTCCATCAGACAGCAATAACAGGTGGAGTGAGAGGGGGATTGTGGGGAATGGGACAAGACAGGAAGTGTACACACAGCTGCTCTGACAAACAGGTGTGTCTCCCTCCATCTCTCCAAGGACTTATAAAGATAAAGGAGTATATATAAACCTTAGTAGGAGGAGGATAAATGTTAGAATGTTTTTTTATTATTACCTGAGGCAGTGATTCCCTGAATCAGAGCCCAACTTTCCTCCCATAACTTCCTCTACAATCTGTAAGCCATTGTGTCTCGTAGTGTGTGTGTGTGTGTGTGTGTGTGCTCACATGCATGTGACTGTGTATTGTGATGAGTTACTTACAGCAAGGTAGAGCATGGCATACATTGAAAAAGAGGCATGTCCTGAGAAGAAGGATTTCCTGTGCAGACAAAGATTATTCTGGGTCAGTTTTTCATTCAATTCAATTCACTTCTTTAACATGGCACATACACTTGTATTATGTTGGGTACGTATTGTGTTCATACAAACCTGGCCTCTTGTACATCACTGTCTTTGCCAGTGCAGACATATTCAGTGATGTATCCCAGGGAACAGTTAATGGAGGAGAAGTCGGGTTTACACACATCTAAGAAGTGAGGCCTCATACGACCCACTGACACCTTGGCGATGTCTGTGAATGACTGGCTGATGGCACAGCCGAAGATGAACACACCCATCTGCAGAACCACACACATGAATGATTAGATTCATGAGGAATAAAGAGCATGGCGACTTCTAACAAACGCACACAAAAGTGCTCTATCTGACCTGTTTGTAGAGGGCTGCTACATAGGGATTCCCGACGAGGGACTTGGTGCCGACGTGCAGCTGGTGAATCCTGTAGCATTCTCCAATCACAATCTAAAACAAAAATAATTCTTACTGAGATCCTTATATAACACGGATCATTTGGGAAATCTATTGGAGCCATGCTGAATCCTCGGGTCAGGTACGGTGGGTTTGGATGCAGATAACCATGCAGTAACATCTGAGTGTGTCTCATGCAGAACAACTAATTTAATGTCAGGCTGAAGTTGGAGCAGATGAAGGAGAGAGGATGTGAGACAGGAGTTACAGAATGAGTGAGGTTCACACAGGGACAAACAGATAGAATGAGCATGGCCTGCCTTTCCCTCAGGCAGTGTGTGTGTGATGTGAGATAATTAGGAAGAGGTGATGCGCTGCTCAATGACGACGGCACTGACAACGTGGGATATGGAGACAGTAACGAGACAGTGAAGGCAACTGAAAAGGGAAACATGAAAACAAATGATGTAGTCTGGGTCATTAACTCAATCACGGATGACCTGACTCACATATAAGCAGGATTAAAAGAGGGTCTGCTTCATGGCTTAGCTGGAGCGGGCTAACCCTGACCCCTGTCATATTCCAGCCAGATGGTTTTAAGTTGTGTTGAGCCACATGGAAATTCCTCGTCTACAGTCAGGGTGGGGGCATAAGCTGAGCCGACCCTCGAGGCAGGGAGACGTCAATCATATATTTGCCACCTGGGGCATCTCACTGACGGACTGGCTGCTCCCGGCCACTAACCACATCTACCCTTTTTTCCTTCCTCCTTCCACACAAGGCCTCACTCTTTGGCTCATATCTTCTCACCCAATCTCTCAGAAAAATATTGACCTGTCCATGTCGGGGCTGTGAATGTGAATGGCATTAACACTAAATGTGTACACAGCTACTGGCTCAGCTTGTTTCCTAGACTTATATCAATGCAGAAATATGTGTGCGTTTCTGTTTTTTTTTTATAGATGATCATGTGCAACTTATAGAATGATGTATTTAGTTTTTGTTGTTATTTTGATGCAAGCATTGTGAGGTCCGAGGCACATTTCCCACTGGGATAATAAAATCTTATCTCAGTACTGTTGAACATGTATTGTGTGTCTATTGTTAGGCTTCATAAACACACCTATCCTGCCTATTAGGTGGTCAGCTGGCAGGCTCACAGCCAGACCAAATAAACAAGGCGTATAATTGTGCAAGGAGGCGCATATAGTAGAAGTTTATTTGGGTTGTTGTTTGCATCCAAACCTCTTGTCAATTGCCTTATATTGTTTTTTTCCTAAGTGTCAGGTTGTCTGAGTGCAGACAGGTCCCGCCACGGACACCTCAGGCCTTCTCTGATGCCTGATGGGTTTATTTAGCTCATCAGTGTGTGAGCTAATAGAACTCTGTCCCACTATTGCTAACTCTGTTTCTCACAGTGGAAGTGAGGCCTGTCAGACATAAATATGTCTGACTCGTGGGACTGTTGGGATTTCCCTGGCAGTGCAGATAAACAACAGGCCCAATTGGAATCTGCTACCAGTGCATGTGTATGCATATACAGTATGTATGTGTGTATGTGTGTGCCTGCATTAGTGTGTGTGTGCATTAAAGGAATGGTGTCGGCATGGCAGTAGACGCCACTAATGGAACACAGCTGTGTGAGACACGCCAGCTCTGCCCACACGTGAACATTGAAGGGGACTAACTATCACAAGCACAGTCTCCTGGATCTAATAAGCAGAAGAGCTGAGCTGGTACTGTGTATGTATGTATGTGTGTGTGTGTGTGTGTGTGCCAACCATGTTAAAAGGGAGTAGACGGAGGTGAAGCAACGTCTCATTCTACTAAGTTATGAGGGGGATGTACCACAAGGAGTCTAGGGGCTGTAAAGACTAGCCTGACCACGTGGCACTAATTGACACACACACAACCCACCTCTTTTCATCATAGCATGTTTCCACTAACCCTGATTCCCCTCTACAGTGGAACATGAGTCAATTCATGGGAATAGAGAGTTTATGCTGACCCTGTGAGCCTCCTCAGGCTATCAGTATACCACTGGCATGGGAGCCATCACTGACACGGTCACCCACAGTAATGTGTAGCAGTGGGGGCACAGAGTCAGGGTGCAGGGATACAAGTGGGAGGCTTGAGAATGGACCAGGAGCTCATAAAAGCTCTTCTAGCTGTGGTGTGCATGTGTCAGCACACACACACACTAACACACACTTCTGAATGTCGCTAGGGGGGGCCTCTCAACTAATAAAAAAAAAACAGGGTATAACGGGCATGGATGACTCAGAACTGATTTGGAAGAATAAAGTATACGAAGAAAACATTGTAGAATGGAAGGGGGAAGACATGTAAAGCACATTTAGAGGGAAAGGCTGATTTTAGAAAATACTGCATGGTGAGAAATCATTGTTTTTATATCTGCTATACATGTTGAAGTTAGAGGGTCTATGTTAGTAAGAAGTGACTTTAAATTTGAGTAAAAGCAGAAAACAGAGGGACGTGTGGAGGTCGACTTACAGAGATGATGGCAATAAGAATGCCAACACCACAAAGCATGGCATCGCTAATGGTGTCTCCCTCTTTTTGGGGGTAGCGGATGGACTCGTCCGAACAGTAAAACCCTCGCTGGTACGGCTTTATGGTGCTAGTCTCAATGATCAGGAAAGGCAGGCTAGCTACAAAAGACACAGAGAGAGAGAGAGAGAGAGAGAGAGAGAGAGAGAGAGAAAGACAGGAAGAGGGAGAGAAGAGAGAAAGCACCAGGTCAGTGACACAGACATAAACAGGAGAGAACGGGGGAGGTTGGGGGCAGGGTGGGAGCACAAGGCGTACCATGGCACCAGGGGACCATGGGATGTGGCAGAAGCGGGCAGCTTGCGAGTGTCATGTATGGGCCGGCTTACAGCGAAGGAGTGACAGAAAATCAGATCCAATTCACACCATAAATTAGCAGCTATGACTCAAGATGAACGATTATATCAACTTTTCCGAACGTGACTAGATCTCATGCAGTGCCGTCACTCCTTCGCCGCCGCCGCCATAATGAACCTCCAGCCCTCCCTGTTTCTGCCTTCAGTGTTCCCCACAGCGGCGTGCTCTCTGTGGGTGGGGGGGGGGGGGGGGGGGGGACTTACGGACACCGCGGGCAGTGTCAGCCCAACAGAAGTGAGCACCGAAGAGCGGATGGTGCTGTTCTTGAAGGGGTAGCTGAGGCTGGAGTCAGTGCAGTAGAGACCCCTCTGGTACGGACGGACAGAGGCGCGGTGCAGAGCCAGGCTGGGCAGCATAGCTACAGTAATAAACCCAAACACACACACACACACACATGAAGTCCAGTCACAGACACACCTGCTACCTGGAAACATATATTACACCACATACTCCACTTACCTGTAACCTGAAGAAAAAAACAAATGTTAAAACACACATTAACACACAACACCTCCACCAGGTGTGTGTGAACTGCTAACAGGCTGTTTACTCTCCTGCTGCTCCTGTTGACGCTGTGTCACCCTGCTATGGAGGATTAAGGTTTATTCTGTAGAATCAGGGGATAAACTCCCCCCTTCCATCCCCTCCTTCCTGACAGAGCAAATACACATGACATTCAGGCCTAGGGGGTCCACACTATGTCAATACATTAGGGTCATTGTGAGGGGTTTAGGGTTATGGATGGAAGGGGAAGAAGGTGCAAGTCTAGGTAGAGAAGCATTTCAATTTCATTTAAGTGAATGCATCTAAAGGAATTTCGTTGAATTGATTCAACAAAAAAACATTTGGAGGTATCGTTGGTCAAGATTGCACAACATTATGTTCTGATGAAGGGAAAATAAATACATATCTCCAATTCAAAGAAATACAAACACAGGCGTCCACACTCCGGCTGGGACTTTCAGAGTTTCCCTGAAGGCATTTAAAAATGTGTGAATACCAAGGAAAACAAAACTAAGCCCACCCAACTCTGGAACATTTTTTTGCATGAGAGAGAACTTTGGCGTGCGTATGTACGACTGTAGCAGTTTGGAATAGACAGGGCTCAAGACATGAAGGCGTCGTGAAGACAAACACGCAGGGAGACACCAGCGCACACATTCAACATCGGGGCTGCATAGAAAGTGCAGCCACATGCGGTTCATGTGGTTAGCTCACATCATAGGGATTTTCTGACATTTGGGCCAAAGCCAGAGATCGTCTCATGAATGTTCCTAATGCGGCTAAGGACCACGGCTGTCGTCTCACCAAATTATGAGGAGATCGTGTTACTGGTCTGCCGTGAAAGACACAGCACGCACCAGCAACCACTCGTGTGAATGTATACATTCTTTGAAACCTCAAACACATTTTCTTATGCATGCTTGTGAGAATCAAGGCTCTCAGGATCTTTTCGCATCCAGTGAAATGTGTTCCCATTTGAAAGAAGAAGGCGTTGGTGGACATTTAGGCACGTCCACGCTAATACGGCTCAATTGGAAAAATTGTCTATTTTTCTCAATTTTGTCAAATGAAGATCGAGAAATGATGTGCCGCTCCAGTCTTAATGTTAGATGGACCTTGAAATTCTGAAGCTGAAGCTTGGGAATCTTGCTGGCACACCCACACCCCCACAAAACCATAAATTGGCTTTAGGAAATGTGACCATTTGTCTTGTTTTTTGTTGTTTTTGTTGCCTCAGTGTAAATTAGGCTGTCTCTTCTTCCCGCTCTGTCTCTTCAGTGGTTGGCGTAGGGCAGCAGACGGGATGGTCACTGAGGCAGGCACCTGCACAAACAAGGTGCAGCGCCAGGGCTCAAGAGGCTGCTGGTGGGCTGCTTGTGTGCAGGAGCCACATACAACACACAGCGTTGTCTCCTGGTTGCAGATAATGCATTTTGTGTCCTTGTGGGACGTTTAGCTTGATAATGCCCTGGTTTACTGCCTTAAACATAACGACAACCCCCCATGCATTACGTCTGTGCACAAAGTTCTGTTGAGTAAACACTCCGCCGAGGGAATCTCATAAATCGGATCATGCTTTTTCTTACACCAGTCTCTACTCTGCTTTTTTCCCCCCATTTCCTCCTCCTTCCTTTAACTCTGGCCTACTTGTAGGGGGGGGATTCGCATACTAATGAGGAGAAGTGAAAGGAGGTCATGTACTTAACAGACATGGGAAACACAAACACACACACACACACATGCTAACCAGTACTTAAAGGCCAAAACTGATTGAAGAACAGCTTGGAAAATTTGGGAGTCGTCCAGCTAAATGGCTGAAAAAAGGGAAGTGTGGGAGGGAGCGATTTAACACCTCAACACTATCTATTGAGAATTAATGAAAGCCCCTCTGTCTGCACGCTGCCCAGTCTTGAGTTGCCAAAATGTTTTGTTCTGCGCTGCAATGCCATCTCCCTGAAAACAGCCCTGGTATGTGGGCATTCTCCTCATACCACGGCCAGCCCGTGAGCATCTTAAAATAAAACACACTCTTGCATGAACCCTGCAGCCCATCAGGGCCGCAGAGCTGTGAGGAAATATGACCTCTTTAATGCCAGTAGGATAAAGAGAGGGTGACCTTCACAGGGCCTGTTGACCCGGGGAGAGAGGAAGAGAGAGATGTGGGAGTGTCAGAGGAGGGAGTGATAAAAACAGAGAGAGGAAAAAGACAGAGGTGGGCCGGGCTATTGGCAAAAGCCTGCAGTGTGCCAGTGAATTAAAAAGCTACAATTTTACAAGCTCTGTCATGGGGCCAGAAACATTCAGTGTCGCCTGAGAATCTCACATCTTCACCAGCGAATGGAGAGAAGCAGCTTTATTGCCACTACGGAGGAAACTAAATGCACAACTTGTGCACTTATTTCAACCAGTTTCCTTCCTTCGGTTTTTATGTTTCTGCCTCAACAGAAGTTGCATAGATTGTGTTCCTTGGGACTAATGAGCCTGATGAGACATCAAGCCACCGAACTGCTCTTAAACTGCACACGCAGGCGCCTGACAATAATTGGGGCCTAAAAACCCCGCTCATTGAAGGGGGGGTGAATTAGAGAGGGTGGGCCAGAAAGTTTGGCAAATGCAGCCAGAAGGGAGAAAAAAAGAACCCACATCATTAAAGTGGGTGGTTGAGAGAGTTGGGGAACAGTTCTATTTGCCTTATCTGATCGTGTCATGCATTTCTCTCTGCAGACCACTAAAGATTACTCACCTCTTGTCAGATGGAGAGAGAGAGGGAGGCTGAGAGAGCACGGGTGAGAGAGAGGTATTTCTTTGGCTGGTTGAATCTGTGTTTATAGGCAGAGGTCACGGCGGGGCCTTTGTGTGTGTGTGTAGCTTTATATGTGGTCTGTGTGTGTGTATATGCACTTTAAGTTGCAGCTTGGTATGCACATGTATGTGTACATGTGTGCCCATGTGCGCACATGTATGCACGTATTTGTACATATGTATGCAGGCATTTGTTTGTTTGTGAAGGAGATTACCAAACCAGCATCTGTTTGATTGGCTTTGGAGTTAAATTTGGCAGAGCGAGTGAATGAGATTAGCAAGAGTAACTCACGTAGCGAGTCTCCTTCATGCCTGATTTTTTTTTTCCCACAGACATGAAGTAAATAAACGTGTTTTTTTTTTCTCAGCTTACACCAGTGTTGGAATTCAATAGTATTTGCCTTTCAACGTATTTTAGCAATGCTGATTAATATTAAGACAAAAGTTTATCAGTCACACAGAGTCAGTTATAATGTGTTCTCTCATCTTAAAGCCGACTTTACTTGCCAGATCAGGAAACAATAGCTATTCCTATGTCAGCTTAAGCTCTGTGCCGCTCACAAGGTTAATTCCCCTTGACATAGCAGTAATTTCCCCGTAGAGCAACACCTGCATATCCATGGAGGCTACAGTGGTACGGGTCCAGTTTGCTCACTCTCATGCGTCTCATCCCTCTGGGCTTCTATTGACATTTTAATGGGCTTTCATGGCTTTCAGGGGCAGAATTATAATGATATTGTGAATCTGGTGAGCGAGCCAGAGTGTCAGCAGTGAGTGTGAGAGGTGAATGGGAGGCGGAGCGGGGCAGAGGAAAAGGTATTGTGGACTGCACTAATGGAGGATTTCCTCCTCCTGTCTCTCAAGCAGGCCATGTGACCTCCTGAGAAGGAGAGAGGGGACAATTCAGGCGAACGTTAGGGGAGGGGGAGGCTGGGCGGCTGTTGACTCCATAGACTGGCAAGTCAATCAATCATCAAATGTTTTCTTCTCTAAGTTTTCTCACTGCTCTGCAGCGGATCTGATGGCTGTTCGGGAAGCTTCTGAGCTTCATGACAAAACATTTTAAATCTGAGAATGTTCTGTTTTGTTAACAGATTAATCATTTCAATAGTTTACTAAGCATACATGCTGATGATGTGTGAATTTTATCATTTCACTATGAGAGGTACTTTTTTTAGACAAAATTATGAATTTATATATATATAAACTAAATGTCAGTCTGATGTGTGTTTGCATGTGAATGTGCGTTGTTGTTGAGGGAAGTGGCGAATGTGTACAGATCCATTACCTCCACTTGTCTATTTCAGGCCAATCGCAATCTGCTGAGGAAACTCTTGGCATACTTCTATCAATTCCATACACACCCTGCAACATGACCTCTGTTGCTAAAAGACTCTCCAAAGAGTCTTGAATCTCTAAGAAGAAGTATATATAAATAATGTATTGTCATTATTCAAAATGTGTGTGATTGTGTGTGGGAGGGATAAAATGAGAGAGTGTCTTTAGTTACTTTACTAATGGATGCCCTCCTCCAGCTGAAAGTCACAGTGTATTCGTGCTGTGTGTAGTATGCATGTGTAATCTCTAGGGATATATATGTGTTTGTGCGAGAGAGATTAGCTCGTGGTGCCTCGTATGTGTGTGAACTCTGAGAGTGTGTGTGTGCTGTTTGTGTATCTGATAAGAAGCAAGGATCAGAGAGAATGAGTGGCTCACTGCCCGGTCCACTTGTAGATGAACAATGTTCTGCCAAAAAATACAGGCAGGTGAGTAGTAGGCCAGTTCTTTGGCAGCAATGTAAAGACATCACCACCTGTGAAGGTTTCTATAGAAATATTGTGCACAGGCTATATATTAATGAGCCCTTGCATATAATATTTAAATCCTAATAAAATTATATTAACACTATCCGATAGTCTTGTTTGGTTAGCAAAACAATTTGTATAAATATACCTCCTAACATTTAGAGAGGTCACTCTCTAAATGTTACACGCAGACACACATTCATTAGCATGCAACTAAAACACTTCTGTGACCTCTAAGGTTTTAAATACAGCTGCCCAAGCAGATGCCTTGGATGTTATGAAATTTGTCACAAATCCAACAGTGCATAGTGCTGTAAAGCCACAAAGTTAACTTTATCTTTAGGTCACTGAAGCCATGTGAGGCCCTCCAGACATTTGGGGATAAGGTGCATAGGTTAGCTCAGGTTCTTGACAGGTCCTGGAAGTAGCTACAGGGCCAAGGGTCAAAGGTTCAGGATGTGACATAACTCTAGGATTATACTGTAACACACAAGAGCAGGGTACAATTGTCACTGTTGTATCCATTAAATTATATTATATCCGTGTGTGCCCGAGGGTGCCTGTGTGTGTGTGTGTGTGTGTGTGTGTGGTGATGTGGGTGTTAAAGTGGATTACTGTGGTTCTATTGGCAACTTCAGCAAAGCCGTTCTCAAACATTTTCAAGTTGTCGACCACAAAGGACTTTAAAAAAATTGCTTTCGCAATCCAAATAAACAAACTCTGAAAATGAAAAACTCCCATGATTTATTCCTATGCACGAATGCACATTTAAAACATGCATGAGCATGCACACACATGTACCGATGCAGATGTTTGGCTCCAGATATCGATTCTTTGTTTCCACAAGCTGCTGATGTGTCTCATACATGTGCAAAGTTCACAAATACACAAACACAAACACATGGACGCACACACAGGAGTGGCTGAGGTCAGCAGAGTGGTGTTCAGAGTGAATCCCCGTCCTTTTTCCCCCTCTGTGTGAATGCTGTGGCGACCGGGGGGCCGCTGGCTGAAGCATGTGCTTACTCAGAGAGATTTTTATTCAGAGGAATAAATGCCCTTTTTTACACACAGGCATCTGTCGGGACAGTCTCTAGGGGACTTTTACCAGCAGGCACCTGTGAGGGCAGCCTCTGAATGAGGGGCTCATAGCCACCGGTCCCATGTTGCTTGTAGGCACATTTAAAGAGATGGTGACTTCATCACTGATTTGTGAGAAATCGACTGGTTCACATTAGCAAGTGGAGGATATTTATAATGTGTCTTAAAAAAGATATTCGTAACACTTGGCCGCACTCTCAGATGAAAGAGGAGGACGGACGCACAGCTGCTCCAGTGAAGGGAAACTTGAGCAGTGCCCAGGGGCCAGATCAGGCTATTGGGCTGGTTAGTCGAGTGGCTGGCTGGGCGTTTCTCTGTTGTTGCCATAATGGCATTATTACCCCCTGGGACAAAAGCCTGGCTGCAGAAAAGAGTGCTGCAAAGTCTTTGAAACCTGACGCCTCCGTCTGGAAAATGCTCCTAAAACTTTACTCGTTACATTCCTCCTTTCCTTGCCCCCCCCCCTCATCTGCACCTTTAATATCTCTCTCACCTCTGCACACCTCATGGACTGTCTTCACCCGGAGACAATAGGTGTTAAACTGGAGCCACACTGTGAATGTCCTGCATGTTGTAGGGAGCCTCCTCGAGCTGACATCTTCTCTGTATGTAAACAGGATAGGACTCAGTGGCTGCGACACAGATAAGGCCTGCGCCAATAAAGATGCTGAGGTGATTACTGCGCTGCGCTGGCCACAGCTGAGCAGATAAGCACTACAGCCAACAATTCAACTCACAACACAGCTAGAAGCGGCAATAGCCATAAACCATTGACGGATAATCAAACGGCCTTGAGTGCTCACTGAGGAGCGTCTCTCACTCTCTCAGCTCTACCTCATTCACTTTTCTCCCACCCTCCAATTCATCCTCCTTCTGTCTGCCACTGGCCTGTTGGTCCTCGTTAACGAAACAAAGAGCGCTGAGATGCATCAAAAGGGGTATTGTTCTCAGTGAAATCTCCCTGACCCCCAACCCCCCATCTCTGGATTGTGCACAGCATGTGTACACACATACACACACAAATACAGAGGATTGTAGCAGGCAATGTAGTAAGAGAAAGTGACAGACAGAGAGGCCTGTGTAACAGCAGGGAGGAGGCCCGGGCAAGGACAGTGTGTTGTAACAGAAAGGGATGTAATGAGGCCTGCAGCCCTCAGCCTGCCTATGATGAAGCACTGCTGTATAAGATCATCTACTGCCTCTGCTCTCATTTATATTAAAGTGCGAGTAGCATTCAGAATGGCCAGGGACATCGTATTTTGTTTTTTATTTAAATCCCCCGATATTATCTATTTTAATTGTAATATAACTACATATAGAAAGAGAGGATGTCCATTGAAGAAAGTACCTCAGAGAACAAAGTTCTTATTTTGATGGGTGTCATAGACAATAAAGATGTTTATAAAGGAGAAAATGTTCATTTACAGAATGCAATGCAAACACACTTAAACACATACACGAATGACTGCTAACAAAGTTTATGGTAGGGTTCCTGCCCAGTAATTTCTGATTTATCTAAATAAGCAGTTGGAGGGTGTTTACCTGAGAAGCATATAATCACAGATGAGTGTGTGGAGAGGGATAGGAGACACTTTACTTCGCTATTGTAGTCGAAGTGTAAACTACAAGCTGTTGTCCATCTGTTGCCAAAGTGTAGTCTTTGTTTTATTGTGCAATTTAATTGTTTGCTAGGATGCAAAGACCTTGAAAAGAGAGTTAAAGGAGATGTCTGTCTGGTTTCTCTACCAGCACAAAGAGACACAGTCAACCCAATGATGCCTATGGCATGCCCACGGGACCCACACATAACAACACACACACACACACACACACACACACACATCAAGCTACAGATGCCTCACACATGCTACCCACACACACACATTGCAGACATAAGCATATGCATACATACTGAGAGTTTCTGTCCTCAGGCCGTAGAGTCCCCCCCTAATGACAGCTCTGGGCGCTCCCTCTACCTCATAAAACCCACGGGACACACATGTACACGCTCACACCCACTCACCTCTAATAGCAACCCTGCACACACACATAAACCCCAGGGATTTGTCATTTAACTCCTGCACCAGTGGAAACCAGCCACATGTCACAATGATGGGCTGAAACACGACACACACACACACACACACACACACACACATACAAACCCTGTCTCGCCACAAAACCACCTCCTCTGCATCACGACGCATTTAAAAATGCGATCTTAAAATTACATACATTCTTGAAGGTCTTGCAGCCATGATGTTTGTCACGAGTGTCTGCTGATCTTTTTTATCTGTTGATGGTCTTCTGCCAGAGGACATGGGTCACCTCCTAAATAGCACCGGCCTTGCCTTGTCCTGCAGCTATAATGCAAACAAACACCAAACCTACAAAAAACTACAGATAAGGCATACATACAGTGATGTAATCACTCTGTTAATACCATATCAACTCTATAGGCTAGTCAACAAATAACTTACGATATGTGACTCTAGACTGCAGAAGACAAGAAATTAAATGTCATACAGAAAAATCACCACAGGCATTTCTGTCTCTTATCTATCAACAGGAGAATGGTCTTGAAGGGAGCATCAAAACTGGGAATAAATGTTTTATAAAATAATAAAGCAAATAAAAGCCAGACAGAACATATTGAGCTTGAGATTAGGTTTAAAACATCAATATATTCAGCTCCTCTCTGATCCTCTCTTCTGCTTCTGTGATCACTACTTCTCTTTATCTTGGTTTAGCTATGTCAAAAAATGAGTCATTCAGGCTGGTGTCAGTAGCAGATACGGGCACATAGAGCTAAGTGTCATCAGCATAGCTGTGGAAGGAGATATCATGTGTCCTGATGACACTGCTCAGTGGTATCTTGTGTAAATTAAAAAGTAACAGTCCCTAAATTGATTCTTTGGATGCCCACGGATAACCCGGTAGTGTCACCTACAGATACCAGACAGGCCAAAATGCTCACTAGAGCCATTAAAAAATCTGGTGGGTCATAGCATTAAGGGCAGCACTCAGGTCAAGTAACACTTCTTGTTTAATTCTGTTACTACAAGATTTGTTCTAATATCATTCACAACTTTTCTTCCAATCAGTGTTCAGCAATCCTGCATTTTTTTGGTTCATATTTAGACCATTTTCCCACGGGTGTTGTAGTGTTCAAGTCTCTTTCTTCTAATGCCCTTTCATGCTATTTCTGGGTTTCTTATTGGTGCAAAACAAGTCAAGAAGAGGGAAGACCGGCTCAAGTGGAGAGGGCGCAGGGCGGGAAGGAAGGGGGGGAGAATGGAAATGGGCTGCGTGGTAAAAAAATGAACAGGATTTCATTTCACAGCCACACCTACCTCAGACCGACACTACCTTTCCGTTTCCCACCCTTTCCTGAGCTATACACTACAGACACACACACACACACTCTCACATAGATGCCCCCTGGTTTACTCGCTCACAAAATCGCACCAGATGTCACATCAAGAGTCTTTGGCCATGCCACTGCAGTCAGATGAAGAATTTGAGAAATTCTGGAAAATATTTGTAGAGCGGCTCAGGATTGAAGTGGCTTAGACCTGGGGAGGTGGAGGTTAAACCTCTCCAGCATTAATGAGGGCCGGTGTGACTGACTGCTGTAATGCTATAGCAGCTAATGGGGGAGGCAAGAGTGGGTCAGAGCCATATAGGGTTAATGTTCCAGGGCCAGTTATGAAGCTGATTCCCCAGGGCCAAAAGGTTTCACTCCCCTCTGTTGCTAATAAGAATCTACCCACCTGACACTCGTGGAAAATCACGTCACCAAACACCTGACTCCATCACAAATCAAGACAGATAGAAAGAAGATGTGAGATGCTGATGTGGGGAAAGGGGCTTTTGGTTTTGAATTTTCAGATATCAAGCAGTCCTTGGTCTAATAAAGTAATTTGTGACTTCAGCAACATCCAGACAGACTTGCTGCAGCTGTCAACAGCCTTGAGGATTGAGAGTTGATGAAATCAATCCTGGACAATCCATGTATTTATTCTTACAAAAAAGCTATGAATGGCTTTTATTCCCAACCACTGTAGTCCATCCCTCGTGTCCTCCCACATACTAATAAATGCACACACAGGCAAACACACAATGCATAATCTCCTTTGCATTGTCTAAAATTTAATCAGGGTTTAGGCGAGGCTATTTTAGAGGTAGGGTTTCCACGAAGCTCAAATGCATGTCTCCTCAGAGTGTTTTCACAATAAACATCCATTTTTAAACTAGATTATAGGAGGCTATTGGGCCCTGTGCAGCCATGTTCAGGAGAGCATGCGAGACAGAGAAGAGAAGAATGAAATTCAGCAGTCTGCGGTGTAGTTGTGTATTTATAGTGTAGTGTACAGTGTTTGTGTGAGCTCCTTATAGCGTTGCTAAATCAACTGGGCTGCTCAGTAACAGTGGAACCCGAGCCAAAGTGAAATCAGCAGATGATGCTTGAACTCAGCTGCCAAGTGTGCACGCCGTAACTCTGGTCTCAGTGGCAGAGCGCTGGGTGATTGTGTGTGTGTGTGTGTGTGTGTGTGTGTTATACCTCACCATCGTGATCCCGGGGTGCTTATGAATCATTAGCCTTGATTACCAGAAGCAACAAAGGAAGGGACCTCTTTTTTATTTCATACATGTGTGTTGCTAAACCCCCATGTGTGTGATTATTTATGGATGGCCTCAGATGTCTTTTATACAAACAGAATAATTAGCCTTGCCTCAGGGTGTGTGTCCGGCAGATTGACAATGTATAGAAAGGTGTTCGTGTGTGTGGCAGCAGCTGGCAGATAGGAACTCATTAAAGGTAAAGAGATAATTATGCATTAACTAGGTGTATGATGTACACTGTCTATTCCTTTCCTCTCCCTGATACCCACATACACAGAACAAAGCCCATTCAAGATCATGAATTCTTCTGATCCCTCTCCACACCCACATTCCTCATTCAGGACCCCCTGATAACCCCCCATTCTCCTTCCCTCTTTTAACCCCCCTTCACCAGCACACACACACACACACACACACACAGAGCTGAACCCCCCAGCCCCCATGTGTACCCCGTCAAACCCCCAAACCACTAAAGTGGGCCAACCAATCATCACGGGGCAGGCAGACTGTATTTAGCATGACAAAGGAGAATGTGTGTGACCATTAGTGTCTGTGTGTGTAGCTGCATATTTACATGCATTGTGTGTGTTTATGCATGTGCGTGTTTGTGAGCTCTTTACATGACACAGAAGACCTAACTATGGAGCCTTTTTTTTTGTTTTACCAGCATAGGAAGTTGAATTAGGCAGAAAACGCACTCCACATGCGCTCAAAGCTCATCAAGATTTATATGAGTGCAGATGAAACAGTGCATCTCTCTCTGAGGTTCTTTATTATGAAAACCAATATAAGCCCTCCAGAAAACTTCTGAAGATCCTCAACGCAGCGCACAAGGGAATGTTAATCTACACCATTTGTAACATCCAGTGCAATAAAACCCTGCTCCTGTGTGGCACTGTCACATGTTTAGTTACTACTGGTGATGTTTTACGTTTTCCACAGAGTTGTTGGTGGGGCTTCCACCTGCTCCTCTAATGCCTGGCCAGCCACGGGTCCCGTTTCTCCATCTCCCCCTGTTAGATCGGAGAGGCATTCCCCCTGCCACAACACATGCTTAAGCAATTATTCCACGCATTCCCCCAGACAGAGGGCTAGATAGAGAGCTTGGAGACAGCGAGGGCGAGGGAAAGCAATTTGAAGTGGAGTGATCGGGGGCAGCTGGCCAGGGATTTGCAGGGTTCTGGTAGAGAATGTGTAGAAGTTAAGCATGACTCCCATAATCCTTTTTTTAAAGGAGAGAAAGGAGAGACGGAGGGATTGAAAACAGTGAGAAGAGAAAGGGGGGCCACCGGCACTAGAAAAGTAAAAGGACTACAGTGACAACAGCCAAAAAACAAACCGGCCATCGAAGCACACACACACATAACTAATGTGTGTCTGAATGTGGACGGGACGCTTGTAGAATAACAAGTTAGGACTAACTCAAACTCAAAATCACAAACAAGTTGCTTGTTAGGATGAATCAGAGCAGACCACCAACAGTGATACTTTCATCAGTCACACATCAATATTGCAATTAGACTTAGAGTTTATTCTTTTTTTGGTTTGTTTTTAGTTCAGTACTCTCTACGTGTGGACAAGCACTTTATTGGTGTTGCACCTTTGGAGCTTTAGGGTCAGACGAACAAGGTTATGGGGGCACAGGAGGGATGTCGGGGGCTATTTAAAGGGCAGTAAAAGGGCAGGTTACAACACTTCAAAACATTTATGCTCTGGGGCATGTTGGCAGGCGGTGGAAGCATAAACCCATGTGTCCCCTAGAGATACTCTGTGTACTTCTGACATGATCAATATATTATGTGGTGACAGCATCAGTTTAGAGCAGCCATGTGTGCATCAGGCAGGAAAAAAGTGCATTTTGTTTCTATATTTTACAACCCGCTTTATTTCATGTTTATGAATGTGTCCATACACACAGTTTATTTTATTGTGTGGTCTTATTGTTGATGCAATGGAGGAGTCTGGAACTTTGAGTGTTGTCAGTGTTTATTTCAGCGCCTCTCCGGCATGGGGTGGTGTGTTGGAGTTGGATGATAAGGGGTTGTTGCAGATTAAGTTGTCTTGTGGCTGGAGATAACAAGCAATACTTTTAAAACGATAAGGCTTTTATTGCCATCTATTAGAAAAGTGCGGCTGTTACTTATTCATACGTGTTTAGTGTGAATGCAGCGCGCAAAGTATCTTGACTTTTCTTTTTTTTTTTAAGTTCAGTCCAAATCAGCTGACACCAACAAAAGCAAACATTTCAAAGGATAACAGGAATATTTATGCTGAACTTATTTGTAAACTTACCAAGAAGGAGACAGATGATGTCCAGCGCTATAAGCAGCTTCTTCTTGCTGTTGTCAACACCATTGTTGTTGTTTAACGTTGAGGTTCCTCCGTTCCTTGTCTCTTGTGCCATTGCTTTCTCATACATGTACTTTTGCATTGGAGAACTCCCCCGTTTTCAGCTCCAAATCCCACACCACGCGGTAGGTGAAGAAACTCTCAGCTTCTTTTTTCAAGTCCTTCAAAGAATTGTCAATGCAATTCTGCTGGAAACAAAACTTCCCAACTCGGACGTCTCGTGAAGTTTCAGGTCTGCTGATGCCTCGTATTTCACTGATATGAAACAAATACTGGTAATTAAAAAAAAGAACACTTAAGTGTTTTCTGTCTGACGGTGACGCTTTAGTGCCACGGAAGAAAAAGTTGCCTGCGCTCGAAATGAATGGAAAGCCCGCTCCCCTTTATCGCTCTTGGTTCAAAGACTTGGAGTGAGTGCGAACTGCGCTGCGCATCGACAGCCGCTCTTGTTATATCAATCCTCCTCCTCCTCCTCCTCCTGCTCTCTTCAAGTTTCCCCAACAGCGTCAACGCTCAGCCCTCTTCCCTCCGCTAGCGGTGGGTAAACTTTCTCAGACTGGGGTCCGGCAGGGGGACGCGGCGGGGCGGCTCCACAGCGCCCCCGGCGGGCACGCGCGGTACGACACGCGCTCCGCAGCTTCTGCTGCGTGTCCGCGGCGCTCAGGAGCGGTCATGTTGTTGGAGGCGTGAGCTGCGTTACTACCCTGGGAATAATGCAAGCAGTGGTTCTAATTTTAATGTTCATGTTGTAACAGTGGCATATTTTCTGAAATGTGGCATGAATAGTAAAGCAAAGTGGTGTTTAATGCTTCGTCCATCACACACAAAACAAACAGCTTAATCTACAAAGTGTAACGAAAAAGAAAGGAAATAGTTGAGCCAAATTAAGTGAATTGTTTCTTTTAGTAAGAACTTAATAACTTAAGTTCAATTAAATAGAAATAACTCAAATTATTAATTCAATTTCAATAAACTTACTTCATTTAGTTGTTACCAAGTTACACAATTCAATTAAGTTGGCTCAACTTTTTCTTTCTCTTTTTAGTATGCATCTATAGTTGATATTTACATTTTTTAAATTAAACTATAAATAATAAAAAGTAATTATGAATAATTTGAAAGGGTGTTATTCAATCTTTTGGTTGGAAATGTATGATGATGAAAATGGTTCCATCTATACTAAAAGTTGAATTCCAAATGATGTAAATATTATTTTTTTATTTTCTCTCTCTCTCTCTCTCTCTCTCTCTCTCTCTCTCTCTATATATATATATATATATATATATATATATATATATATATATATATATATAAAATACAATAAAAAAGAGAATAAGAAAGAATATATAATATTTTTTCCCACAGCTAATGTTCACCAATGTCAATCCACCATACAGTCAACATAAATAGATTGTCTTTTAATACTTGTTTACCAACAAGAAAAAGTGTATGTGCCAGTTCAACTCAAGTTTTTACAATTTCAAGTTCAAAAGCACAATATAAAGCAATTACTAGAGTCATACTGGATGTTAGTAACATAGCCTAAAGTTGTTCTGCCATCTAGTGGTTAAATATGAACAATTCATGTAATCTTGTTTCATTTCTCATTTCACTTGTCCAGCCTGTTTTTACTTTCACCATACCATTCTGTTTCAGAAAGTTAACTGACATCTATCATATATTTAACACTTAAATAAAAATCTATATACATTGACTACAGGCTATAGTTGACATAAGTACAAACACATTGAGATAAAATAAATAAATAAACAAGAAGAGTTTTTTGTTACTATGTACAAGGCAACAAATGTGAAATTCTGAAGTCTGGGAGGGGCCAAAACAGTATAAATAATAATTTAAGAGAATAAAATGTAAAGCAATGTAGTACATCAGCGATGGAATGTAACAAACTTCATTTACTCAAGTATTGTATTCAAGTAAAATGTTAAAGTTACTTTGACTTTACTGGAGTTATTTCCATTTTATAAACTACAGCACATTTCAGAGACAAATATTGTTTTTAAATGAAGATTCAACATAAAACCCATTTTTCTTTTATTTTCTTTTTTTTTGTACATGTAAAACACAGAGAATAGTGAGAAACGCAATTTCGATTCCTTTGTATGTCAAGTACATGCAAAGAAATTGACAATAAAATTGACTTTGACTTTGTAATGTGTTATTTACTTTGTGTAATATATGCTATATAAGGTGTAATAAACAAACGTGTCATACACTAATAGATGCTGTACTTGTATTAATAATCTACCCAAAGTATCCAAAACTGGCTCCACATTAATGGATGACAACATTTAAATTCTCACATATGTTTGTTATTGATAGAAACAAATACTATAATATACTATAACAATATAATAAAGGCACTTCTGTACTTTTATTCACATAGTATTTTAAATTAAATTCAAGACTTTTGTTTGTTATTGAGTATTTTTTATTAATATTGCACAAAGGGTACATTACAAACAAATTTCAGATTTTCCTCAGGAGGTTTTACAGTTTGTACAGCAATCACCCAACAAGGAAAATCTGCAAAGAAAACTCCTTAAAGAGGGAAGAAGAGGGAAGGAAACTTAGGAAGACTAACTATCCTCTATCAGGATGGACAGGCATCAATAGGTGTGTGGCCAAGAGGCTACAATACATGTTTACATATGCATGTGTGTGTGTGTGTGTGTGTTTGTGTGGTAAATATGAGCCTATGTGTGTGAAGACCTCCTGAAGGACTGGGTCTACCACACACGACACCTGTCCTCCGGGGGGGCGTGTCCCCTCCACAAAGTAAAACCTTTCAATCATCCGCGCCTCCTCCTCGCCCCGCCCCCTCCGCGCGCCCCGCAGGCAGCACACCCACCGCCGAGCACCGAGCACCGAGCCGTCGGTAACGGAGAAGATGGCAGAGCGGCAACAACAGAAACACGAAGGCAGGGTAAAAATCGGCCATTACATCCTCGGCGACACGCTCGGAGTCGGAACATTCGGCAAAGTGAAGAGTTAAGTCCTGTTTGTGACCGTGTGTGTGTCTCTGTTGGAGTCGTGTGAAGTATTTACCGTTTCCTCCCCTTTAACGGACAGTGTCGAACTCACCGGCGGTCAGTGGGCAGTCTGCGCAGCCCGACGCCGTAGCGCCGGCAACGGAAGGAATTTAAAGCGTAAACACGTTCTGAGAATCCGGCCGCTTGAAAGTCAAATTCCCTCCCCGAAGGAAGCCCCTCTCTGTCTGCGGCTGCTGTTATCAGCCAAGACAGGTGTTGTTACCTGGAGCCACGAGCTACACGATGCGCAGTCACGCTGCCTTTAGCGCGTGTCCGTTTACTTATGTGGAGGACTGTTCTGGAGGTTTCTGCGCGGTGTCCTGTGGTAAAGGGCATCAGTGGAGCTCGCAGCCGGTCCACCGTGAGAGCGGAATTAATAACTATTTATTTATAATTATTCTGTATAAACGGTGACGCGGGTCCGGTATGTTCACCCACCGCGGCCACGCGCAGCTAGCGAGGTGCGCACTAAAATAAACCCGCAGGCGTAAAGTTTGCTCCCAGAAGCCCGCCGACAGGGTCTGATTTCAAGGGTTCTTAGCTAGTTTTTGACCTTCAGCTCCATTCTCAGCTCGCCTGCGTGTTGTTCGGCAGCAGTTCGGTGGATGTGAGTAAACTTCGCGGGGGGGCGAACACGCGTGGAGCCTGAAGGATGCGTTTTTAATACGGGCTGACGTGTGTTTGAGGGAGGGGGGATTTATCTGCGCATTCCATCAAGTATAAATGAAATTCACTCTATTAAATCAGTCTTTTTTTCTTTAAATTAATTTTATTAGTAGTATTTTTTAGATCCACTTTTGGGGTCATTTTGGCCTTTATTGGATAGTGGACAGTGAAGATGCTGATAGCAGAGAGAGAGATGCAACAAAAGTCTGGCTGGAATAGAACCAGAATGATGTGGGCGGCATGCGCAGTAGCTGGTCACCAGGCAGTCTTAAAGGGGCCATATTTTGCCATTTGACTACCTTGATTTTGTTTTAACGTTACTATACTTTATAAATTGTATACATTTCACGCCCTATTCAAAAGCACATAGATAGACATGTAGCAGCAATGCACTCTGCGTATTCAAGCATGCACTCTGAAAAACCCCGTGTCCACCCTTCCCCTCCTACCAAAGCGCCATAAGGTATAAGCATTCTAGAAGGAGTGGGCGGCTACGTGGATCTGGGCTGCTTCTTATAACTTCCTCTCCTGTTGTGACATCACACCAGGAGCCGTTTCCAAATGGCTTGCGTTCAGCTGGGTTTCACCAACATTACAGAGGAGGTCAGACCACATCAGAATGAATGAGCGGATTCTTATTTCACAGTTTGTGTGTTAGCGGGAACACAGTGGACCTTAATATCTCATATATTATCATACACAAGCATGGAAAAAGTATTTCATAATAGGGCCCATATAAATACCAAATCCAATTCTGCTGATGGCAGTGGTTGCTGCTTTTAAGCTAATCCATAGGTGGGAGCATTTCATCCATGTTTTATAATAATGTTTCGTAACTGATGTGTTTGTAGTCTAGGGTGGGGTTACCAGCTACAATAACAATGTGTGAAGAGAACCTCATGCAGGCAGAGGCTTCAACACCCTAAACAATGTGAAGGCCAGACAACAAAGTCTACATTTCGGCAACTTAAATATTGTACACTTTTTCTAGGTTTTTTATTTGAAGAAGGTATACCCTAATAAAATATATTTGTAGTTTAAGCACCAAAAATCATCTCTATACGGTTTTACATTTACTCTGTCAGGCATTTCTATGGAGCTTTAGAAATAACCGGTTGTTTTGTGACTTATTAATATTAAGGAGCCCCCTGATTTGAATGTCTGTCCATAGGGGAGTGACTGTGTAGATGAGACAACAAAACTTCAAACAAGTCCGGAGAGCTCATTTTAAGGCACAGTTTTATGAACAGAGGCTGCGAGAAATTTGGAAACATGGGACAGTTTAACACCTAGACCTTCTTATAACCAAAAAAGCAATTAAAATCTCACTTTCGATTATGGGACCCATAAAACACAATTAGCTCATTGTTAGGCAAATCCTGCAATGCAACAAGTCCCCAATTTGAACCTAAAGCCATTAATATCTCTCTCTGCCTCCCATGTGTATCGGTACATCTTGTGGCTAATTGCCCGTGTACCAACCACTTCATATCTGTATTCTGTTGTTTCTAGTTGGCGAGCATCAGTTGACAGGCCATAAAGTGGCTGTAAAGATCCTTAACAGACAGAAGATCCGCAGTCTTGATGTCGTGGGGAAGATCAAGCGAGAGATTCAGAACCTCAAGTTGTTCAGGCATCCACACATCATCAAGCTGTAAGTGGAGACTGGTGACACATCATCCTATCAGAAAAAGATTTAAGATTCTCAGTGCTGACAGTCTACATCAAGAGATAGCTGAGCTGCGTTAAATTATAGGCTGTTGTAATGTGGGCTATGCACTGGGACGTGTTTTGTGTTTGTTGTGGCATGCTTTGCTTGTTCCTGTTTGTTTACTATTGCTGCAATCTTCTGAGCAGTGAGCATGGCTACAGATCTATCAGGAAGCGCAGCATACAAACATATCAATGCAGGGACACAGGCTTTGGGGTCAAGATAAGTTACTGTACAGTTACTGTAATTGCTGCATAATAACTTGTTTCCTCATCAAGGTGCCTCGGTTTCTCTCTGATGTTGGCCTCCATTCTCTCTGTTTCTTTCCCTCTCCCTGGTCTCTTTCTCCTTGTTTGTCCATGTCTCTGTGTCTCTCACAACAATCTGTGTGTTATTTTTAGGCCAGGGTTAGGGTTAGTCTTCTGTCACACTGTAAGCTATGGAAGATATGTGGGCTCTCACTTTGGTAGGCAGAGCACTTTGGAGTACTCCACCAACATATATATTCACACATAATTAACATGCATGTATACACTGTCTGCTGCATGTTTACAGGCAGCTTCAGGCATGGAAGTGGAGCTCAGCAGAGCAGACTGTGTGATATTATAGTTGCTGTAATTATAAAACCAGCATTTAATTTAAATTAGAACAAATGCCTAAACATTTCCCTCAAGTGCTCTCATTGTCTACATTTCCTAGAAAGACTTTGTGTGTTTACATAAGACAGAAATGGAAAGAGATTGTGATTTTGTGTCTGGTTATTTCTACCACATTGCTGCAATGTTGTGCTACATGCAGCTTGACAGGAATGAAGTAGATTGTGACAAAGTGCAGAATCCTCCAGGAGCAACCACTCATGAGATGGAGCCAGCATTTTAACACATCTGACCTTTATGAAAATATTGCACACACTCAGCAGTCATATATTACAGCTTTATATCACATATATATTTCTTCTGTGTTTGTTTCTGTGTCCCTATACTGTGCATGACTGGTTAGACTGTATAACTGTATATATGAGATAAAAGCCCATCATTTATATATTTTTATAGCTATGGTTACATTTAGGGTTAGAACATGAAACAAGCTTAAGGGTTAGTGCATTCTCTACAAATAATACACATGTATTTGTGTTTTAGCTATCAGGTGATAAGTACACCCACAGATTTCTTCATGGTTATGGAATATGTGTCTGGCGGTGAGCTGTTTGACTACATCTGCAAACATGGACGGGTAAGTCGTTTTAAACTGTTGTTCCACTGCGTTGCAGTGGTCACCCAATCATAGAAACTGTTAGTTGTGACTAGTAGCTACAGCTCAAGTTGGTAATAGTGTTGTGAAGCAATGTGTAATGTAGTGTGGACTGCTATCTTTTTATTTTCTGCTATCTAATTTAAGAAAAGTTGATTGAGCCCTTGTCTTAGTTTATTCCTATTCTCTAGAGCAGTGGTTCTCAAACTTTGTTGGTACTAGAACCTCCCCTGTCACAAACAAGAGCAGAAATTCCATTAGGCTGAGTAGGAAAAACCTATAATGCTTTTTTTTATAATACATCTGCATAAAATAGCATTATGCACAATTCAAGGACAATAACAAATATAAGATTTCAACATATAACATCGATTACAGAGAAACATAGAGGGCTTTTCATTTGAAATGGGAAAAAGGAAGTGTTGAGTTTGCATTTAGCAAGACATATATGAGGAGGGATCAAAACAAGACTTCATACTAAAATATGAACAATTATTCTTTTCAAACTGAGAGAGGCAATTATAAAGGCCTGCTTCTGATACAAACCTGCTCCATTTATGCCTGTTACATTCTTCACTGAGGTAAACATAGGGGCCTCTGCCTCTTATTTGCACACACACACGTGTTTTGATTAAAACCATTTGCTGATTCCTACTGTTAACTATTGGTTGAAACTTTACAACACTGTACCGACACATTACTATTCCTCCACAATTATAACTGAGAGCTGTGAATGACTATTAAAGATCATAATTATTTAACATCTGCTTTGTTAAATGTTCAATACCCGTTTCTTGAGGTCTATAGTCAAGCTTGGTCTTCTATAAAAAAAACACCTTCAAGATGGACATTGAATGTTGTATTTGGTAGAGAGCAACTCTTTTGGGACCGGCCTTTATTTTTAATAAATGAATCCTACTTGGCCTTTGTCTGGCCTCTGAGCCACATCAACTGTATGCCCAAACCTAAGCATAGTAATCAGTTCTATACAAGACTGCACATAACTTCATTATCCACCAATTCTATGCAGTTTGTGAGCTTGCTCTATAAGATCTTAACTATACATTCATCTATAGTTAAACACTTTTAGATGAGAAGAAACCTAATTACAGCCACAGTCCAACCATCTCCATTCATATTATGTCTTTCAGGTGGAAGACACAGAGGCACGTCGTCTGTTCCAGCAGATTATCTCAGCTGTAGACTACTGCCACAGACACATGGTGGTCCACAGAGACCTCAAACCAGAGAACGTTCTCCTGGATGCCAGCAAAAACGCCAAAATTGCAGACTTTGGTAGGACTTGTTATTAATAAGAAAGAGTTATAGCTACAGGGAGGGTTGGATAATTTGGTTCAGCAGAAGAATTCTTAGGGGATTTAAGAAGATGGAAAGTATAATAACACAATATGTCTGGGGAATTACTCAAGTGATTGGGCAGATTGTTGAAGAAAAAAGCCTAATTACACACATAAATATATATTGTGAAAAAGTATGAAACCACAATCATGTAACTTTTAACTTCAATATTAAATAAGGTTTAATTTCACTGAATACATTTTCTCATTGCTTGTGCCATTATTATTCAAGCTGATTAGCTAGGAGACAGTGCCTGATGCAATATGACCATGAAAGAGAGAAATATTTAAAAACATGTGAAGGCTCTTGTGCGCAGTGGGGTGCATGGGGGGTAGAGAGGTCCCCTAGCAACGGAAAGGTCTCATATCAAGTCTGGCAGGAAGCCTTGAGGCCCAGTGTCATCTGATAGGGAAGGAATCGGGGGACAGGGAGGGGTGTGGCGGCAGGGGTATACAGCAGGAGAAGTGTGCTGGCTGAGAGTAACAGACACTGGTGAACAGTGAGAGGGAGTGATAAAGGCACAGTAATAAAAGATAAAAAGGGAAGGTCAGCACATCGCAGGGTGTCTGGTTTTTAGTGTCTGGCTAAGGCACTAGCAGCCAGAGAGAGCCTTATCCAATTAGAGGAGCTTTGTGTTTAGAGCTTAGAGTGTTGGTGGCTAAAGGAGGATAAAGATATCAGCAGCATCCACAGTGTACAGCGCTTACCCCCCCCCACTCTAGGCCAAGTTCAGTTTAACCCATAAGTTCATAAAAGGATTGATACTTAGTAGGGATGGAATGAACGGTTTATGAAAACCGTCGGAACCTTTAGGTTCAACTGTCTCAGTTCGGTTTGCATGTGTTCAGTTCGGCTCATAATTATGAGCCGCTCCTTTTTCTTATTCTGAATTTTTTCATAGGAAAAGCATTTACCCTCCAGAGCAGCAGGTGGCAGTGAAGAAAAAGAGGGGAAGCAGTGTAGCCTGGTGTAGCAGGAAGTAGATGGACAGACAGCCACTTGTTGTGTGGGTATGGCATGTGGGACATAGCCAGAGTTAAAAGATATGCCAGCAGCACTATATAGATCTGCTGCATTAAGCAACTGGTGGTACAAAAGTTACTGACACAACTGCAACATTGTGCAGCTCTATTATATTAGCACTGGAGCCATGATATAAAATCCCCTTCCAAAAACTCTTCAGCAAGATAGTAATTCCCACATCATTTCGGACATAGGGACCTATTCTAGTGCCGATAGAGCCTATGTTTCTTCTTCTATCAATTTCTCCTCTCTTGCAGCCATAATCACATCTAGTTTTAACCTCAGAATGTAACAAAATTCAGTTTCTTGCTAAAGAAATGATTGATTTTCCCAACGATCAGCATATACAGAACCGAACCGAACTTGGGGTTTGTGAACCGTCCGAACACTTAGTAATAATAATGTGATAAAAATGTATTGTTTCAACAGTCTGTTTCACTATTGATTTAAAAACAGAAGGGTTTTAATGTGTGTTGCTTTGTCATTGGCCGACAGGTCTGTCAAATATGATGTCAGATGGGGAGTTTCTGCGGACTAGTTGTGGCTCACCCAACTATGCTGCTCCAGAGGTCATCTCAGGAAGGTGTGTGTGATCACAGTAGGGATGCATATTATAACAACATAATTTATTATAACACAACTTATTTGCTCAATATTTAAGTCACAATTAAAGTCACAAATAAAATGATTAAACTATCCCTTTATTTATGGATAAAGTGATATTTTCACTTTATCCATAAATACAGTTTCAAACCTACAAACATACATTACTATTACTATTTCTATGTTCTTTTCTACAACACAGTGTGTTTGGGTAGTTTGTCACATCTTCTCATCCCACTGTCAGGCTCTATGCAGGCCCAGAGGTGGACATCTGGAGCTCTGGGGTGATCCTGTACGCCCTGCTGTGTGGCACCCTGCCTTTTGATGACGAGCATGTCCCCACGCTGTTTAAGAAAATCAGAGGAGGGGTCTTTTACATCCCAGAGTATCTGACCCGTTCTGTGGCCTCGCTGCTGATGTTCATGCTGCAGGTGGACCCTCTGAAAAGAGCAACCATCAAAGACATCAGGTACTGGCCCCATTCTGTACAGTCAAGTGGCTCTAACATCATCTGTCAGTCTTTTTTCGGATGAATCTATTTTTTCTATTTTTTCTCCTATATAAACTTGACATTAGTCTACCTGAGTTGACTGAGTATCCTATCCTCTGTCAGGGAGCATGAGTGGTTTAAACAGGACCTGCCAGGCTACTTGTTCCCTGAGGACCCATCATACGACGCTACAGTTCTGGATGAGGAGGCAGTCAGAGAAGTGTGCGAGAAGTTTGAATGCACCGAGTCAGAGGTTGTGTCCAGTCTCTATAGCGGCGACCCACAGGTACACAAGACACATTCACATTTCAATAAGAACAACTTTTGGTGTCGTAACCTTGTCAGAAATCACTTGGCCTTAAAACACTGTGACAATGAGCCTCATGCAAGAACATTTTCCCTTTTTCAACCAATAAAACTCTCTCTTACTTCTCTCTGTGAGGTTTGCTCATATATGTGTTCCAAGTCAGATTTGACAAACTCTTTGAAATCGTAGTAGATTTTTAGTTTCAGCCTGTTCATGATAATGTGTTTATTAGTAAGATTTCATTAGTACAGTGCATTCCCTCCATTTAAGGCATTTCCTGCTCAGAATTTGGATTATCTAAATTTCTGTAAATTGATAAGCATGATGAATATATGATTATTACAATATCTATATTTAGCTTTAAGTTGTTTTATTTATGTATTTACTTTTGGCAGTTTCTTCTAATTTCTATTCATCTTAGGGATGAATCTATTTTATGAGTGTGTCTTGCTTGAGAGCCACTGTTTTATTAGAGGTTGTTGAAGATATTGGAGTTTGTTCAGTTCCTGCTGTCCTTATATGCTCCATGCCGTTGTGGAAGTTCTTGTCCATAAATGTCCTGCTCTCCTTCTGTTTATTCAAACAAACCACTCTTGTTGCTGTGGAAGTAACAGATTGAGATTATACAATCGGTACAGAAGGGATTCAGACCCCCTTAAATTTTTCACTTTACATTAATAACTTTCTCTACCCACTGTTGTCTGTAATTAAGCTCACTCTGCTTCTTTTTGTCTATGAATTATCCAGATGAGGGGGGACAAGTGGGTTAAAAGAAGGACTAAAGTGAGCAAAGTAAAGTCTTTTAACTTCTCACTCTGCCCATCCAGGATCAGCTCGCAGTAGCCTATCACCTCATCATAGACAACCGGCGCATCATGACTCAGGCCAGTGAGTTCTACCTGGCCTCCAGCCCTCCTCAGGGATCCTTTATCGAGGAGGGCATGCTGCTGCCCCCAGGGGTCAAACCCCATCCCGAGAGGATGCCTCCACTCCTGGCCGACAGCCCCAAGGCTCGTTGTCCTCTGGATGCGCTCAACACCACCCGACCTAAACCACTGGCAGTAAAGAAAGCCAAGTGGCACCTGGGCATCAGGAGTCAGAGCAGACCCTATGATATCATGGCAGAGGTGTACAGAGCAATGAAACAACTCCATTTTGACTGGAAGGTAACACAACATCTTACACATATACATCTGGATATATCTATGGTAAATAGCTTAACCGTGAAATGAATTGTCTTTTATTTGTGTTGCAGGTGGTGAACCCTTACCATCTGCGAGTGCGGAGGAAGAATCCAGTGACAGGCAACTTGGTGAAAATGAGTCTGCAGCTCTACCAGGTGGACAACAGATCATACCTCCTCGACTTCAAGAGTATTGATGGTTAGTAACATACAAAACTACTTTAAATTTATACATACACTGACTTGTAATAACTCATATTAACCCTTTAATATAGTTTTTGTTTTAATGTCATATTTCTTTTGTAGACATTTGTTTTAATTGTGCACAATCCACAAATATAACATTTCTATACAGAAGGAAGATGTGCAGTTACACAAAAAATCAATGATAGAGGTGTCTCTTTTGGTTTTTCCAATTCTTCTACCTCTGCCTGTTTTTTATTTTCTGTTTTTTTTTTTTTAATAAAAACAAGACTAAATGGTTAAAAGTGAAAACTATCTGTGAACTGAAAAAGTAGCCTTTGGAGTATTCAAGTATTTTTTTTTATATATACATGGCCTAATTTCACTATAACAAACACACAACACACTAGCGTTAGACCCTTGATCCAAGCAGAGGAATAAAATTCCCCAAAAATAGATGTATGTATCCTCAGAAAGAGCACCAGTGGAGGGTTTCCACTGGAATAGAGAAATTACAGGATGGAAAAATAAAAGTATGAATGATACTCAGTCCAGTTCAGTAATGCATAGTAATGCACATGCAAAATACAAATTCAATTTAAAAGATAGAAACGCTGAAGCTGATGTCACTATTCTCTTTCCTCTGGTCCACAGATGACATCATTGAGGCAGTGGGCTTTAAATCCGGTTCGTCCACTCCCCAGAGGTCGGGCTCTACAGCCGGCCTCCTCAGACCAAGACTGAGCATCGACTCAGCGAGCCCAGCAATGGATCTGCCCCAGCTCAGCTCCTCTCTGCCGGGGTCCCTGTCTGGCAGCTCCCCTCTGCTTACCCCACGTCAGGGATCACACACCATGGACTTCTTTGAAATGTGTGCCAGTCTGATCACCACACTGGCACGCTGAGACCTGCTGACTTCTAACCTCGCTGTAACCTGAAGGTCATTGGGGGTCTTAGGCGACGTGAGATCTGGGATGTAGAGTGTACATGTTTGGAGTGACTTCCTCTTTCTGTCTCCTCTCCATCTATGCTCTTGATTTATCAGACTGGAAGGGTGAATGGAAATGTAAAAAGCAATGTCAGTCAGATGTCCACGTCAGATGAAGGAGAGAGAAAGAGGAAGCCCTTAGCAGCAAGCGGGGATCAATAGCTTTTTTCCCCTTGTTTTGACACAGTCTTTGGGTCAAGTCTTGGTGGTAAAACATCAAGCCACAGTCTCTGAAAACCGATCCTAAGACTGGAATCTGTGAACTACTGGAGGCCGGCAAAGAGGGGGAGCTCTCAGTCGAGTCCACAAAGGTCAAGTTCACTGGCACTTCTCCCACAAATACCTTTAATCTATAATTGACTTCTGAAATGTCATCACCCACCATAACACTTAATGGTGGGACATCTGCAGAGTTTGCCCCAAATACTGATCAGAGGTCAGTTTTGCATGTTGTCTTATATTTTGATAAGGGCACTGGTTGTTGGAAAAGACATAAATCTGTGTCTGCGGCAGTGGTACCACATTTCAGGTTTTATATGGTTTGTAAAGAAACAGCTTTTGTTATCCATGTATATTATATTTATATTACAATCATATTATGTAGCTAAAGAGTTTGACAAAGGCATACCAAAAAACAAACTTTATACATCATGATGAAGATAATTATTATTTAGATAGCAGATCCATATTTATTTTTTAGATATTGTTTTTTAGCCACTGTAGAGGCATTATTCTAACACCAACATAGTTTTTAATTCTGATTTGAATAGATTGTAGATGATTATTGAAATTAGAGAGACTTAGCAGAATGGGGATACTCTGCATTGTACTGACTGTGTGCAGCATTTAGTATTAAGCACAGATATGCACCATCTCACATGCATCTTTGCAACCTCTAAATAATCTGAATGTGCAGAGCGACAGACTATCCGGATGTAGCGCGCAGTCGCACATCTCACAAGCACCAATTTATATATTCAATAATTGCCATGAATATGCAACGCGCTCCATACACACTCTTTTAACCTTGGTTGAGTCCTTTAAAAAATGACAAGCTGAGCAACTGTTAATGTGCTGCTCACCCATGCATGCACAGAATGTAATTAAAAAAGCAAGCAGCCCTGTGACACGAGGAGAGAAGACATGGCAGTCTGTCACATAATGCAGTAAACTGAAGAAAGACACAAGCCCTGTGCTCTACAACATTTTTTTTTAAATATTTGGCCATTTAATTTGATCATAAAACCTAATTAGAATCTTTAAATTGATTTATGCATTAATTTGAATATAAATTATATATATATATATATATATATATATATATATATATATATATATATATATATATATATATATATATATATATATATATATATATATATATATATATATATATATATTTACTTGATAATTGACTCCAAACACATAAATCACATACATTTTTAAGATATAGCTGAATTAATCCACTCAAGCTCTCTGTCCATTGAACAGATAATAAGGTTATGATAAAGGAGGAGGAGGAATAAAAGAGGAAGACAGCATGTGGGATGGGATTTATCTGTTGCCGGACAGAGTAAGTCACACAAACCTTTCTCCAGTTGCCTTAGAAAATGCATCACAGTAATCCTGTGCAGGTGAATATGGAGAGCATGTATAAAAGCCATGTGTTGTAAAGGAGGTGAGATGGGTAGTGTCTCACGGTTGTCTTCTTCCCTACTGGTTTCACTGTGGTTTATTAGGAGGATCTCTGCAGTGGATTGAATGCCTGAGAGAGCAGAAGCGTGTCGAAGGGTCGAAACATGATGCTTCACTGTGTTGTAGACATCGGAGCTGTTGTTTGTCTGTGTGTCTTCTGTTTAGCTGTTTGTTCAGTTCCTCTGACAGAATGTAAAGTGAAAGCGGGCGATGCTCAGATCAATCCTCCTCTTTCTGTCCTTCTCTCCCGGTTTGTTATTCTGGTTTTAAAGCAGTGTTGCTGTTTTGACAGAAAACACTGGACTGTTGCCTTTCTACTGCTTCTCATTCATCATTGTTATTTTTATGTTTGTGAAACAACTGTCATAAAAGTGACTAGAAATTACATAAGCATGAGATAAAAACTGTTAAACACTGAGCGGTGTGTGGCCCTGTTTGAGGTTCACCCACAAACACACAACAGTCTAGATTGTGACGATTCAACAAAAAAACATGGTGTGACGTGTCTGTTGGACCTACATTAACCAGACCTGAACTGAGATTATAGTTTGTTATTATGCACAGTTCTCACACTTCATCTGCTTGGTGTTTGAATTGGATCCAGTGATTTTTGGCCTTATGAGAGCATGGTGAAGGCTTGAACCATGGAGAGTCACATCCTTTGTTCTCTGCTGAAACCCTTTATTACATGTTTTTATGTCCTGTGAGGGGCTGTCTTTGGTTCTTACACCTCTGAATATACATTGATGTCACTTTGATGAGAACCTCTGCCCCCTGCTGCAAGGCACATGCAACTGCATACACACCAATCCATGTTGTTCTCTAATGTCACACTATTGCTGTGTCTTGTTCAACTTGTTCTCTGTTTAGTGATGCTTTATTTTAGTCAAATCAGGATCAAATCTTGCCAGTTATGCATATTCTTCATAATGCTGTTTACGACAACAATATGAAAGGTTGATCAATGAAGTGCACTATCTTGGAGAAGTCATGTTGGGATTTTAAAACTCCTCTGATGGATATACCAATATTTACCGTCACATATAGTACTGTACCATTACAACTGTATGCAACTACTAGTGGCATGTTAGTCATGTAAACTCTAATGTGTTTAGAGCTGCGACACATGCCAGAGGGCCTAATCAACTACAGACTCTACGTGTTGTACCAAAGTTAGTGTTTCCACAGCTCTCTGTTTATCTGTGGTGAGGTTCTTATGATTAGTGTAACCTTCAAACGCCCCTGTCTTTGTCCGTGTGTGTGTGTGTGTGTGTCGTGCGCTCGGTTATCATGAGGGAATGTGTACAAGGGTGTGTTTATGTGTGAGTGTTTCACCTGTCTCTCTGTCTGTCTGATTGGGGTAAGGGTTTCTCTTTGTTATGCACTGCATGATATTGCTGTTATGATTCGCACTTTAATGAGTATTTAATAAAAAACATTAAACAAAGAAACAGTTTGTCTGAAAGTCTGTCAATATGGATATTTTATACACACACACACACCATCACAGAGGATTTCTGGTATTTCTGTATTTTTTTCTCCAGAGAAAACGTCCGCTTAAATGTCAACCCCAGACTTTTACATGAGTAAAACCTCACACAAGGTATTAGTCATGTAAAACAAACCAGAACTTAACTTCCTAACTTGAGTTTTACATCTGCTAGAAATCAACTCCATAAAAAACAAAGAGAACTGAGTTTTTGGATGTTTCCCTCCAGAAGGTGCAGCTATGACTAGGACACAGCGATGGGTACTAACACAATCTTTATGTTAATGTGCCAGGTAATGAATTTATTCAACAAATGTGGTAAAAACGCAACATTTAAATAGTCAGGAGTAGTTACAATAAGCATTTCCACGGTCCATAATGAGCTTGAACAACATAATGAGGGTAAATAAAATTACAAAGTATAAAAGATATACAAAAAAAACAAAATAATGCAAATTTTTGCAAATATTGAGTAATATCATGTACATTTGGAATGTGGGGTTAAACAGGGTTTATCATGCAGGTAAAGAACAGAGTAGAAAATTTGTGAAAATAGACCACAATACTTCCAGTCTTATAATTACTGCTAATGCCCCATAAAATCTATTAAGACATTTTCCATTGACAGGATTTTAGCTCTATTGCATAATGTATATATGTATATTACACTTGCTACCAACACTGTAAACTGGTAACTAGTGAGTGGAGCTTCATTTCATCCAACCCAACCAGTAATAACCTCCAAGATTGGGGTAACTGTAACCCTGAACTCTGAATTATAGTGGTTGATCCTCAGGAAGAAGCTGGTGGAACTAAGCCCAGTGGAACTGGATGAAAATGATCAGCAAACGAATTCTATTTGTTCTTCTCCGCCCTGTACCTATTTCCTCAGGATGGTGTCTGAACCAGAATATACCATGGTCTGAGGAAAAAAAACATTTGTCTTTGTCCTTGACTAATCTCCTTTCTTTACATACTCTCAGAACCTGTGTGTGTCTGCAACAGTTTGCAGATCCTTTCCTGGAATCAACAGTTCACTTCGGTCCAAGGTTGAAAGTCACAAAAAGCCACCGGACAAGCTTCTCTCTACTTGCTTCACGCAGTGTGCTTCAAAGAGCAGAGACAGCACACAAAGAGTTCCATTTGCTGATAGATGCGATGTGGTTTGTTGAGAAACCCACATTCTTGCTCATTACATGCGTCATCAGGGCCCCCTGCACGCAGTCAGCGGGTAAATAAAGCCGAGTCAAGAAGTTGAAGTTATTGTCACAGTATATTTGATGATAGACAGGGGTCACAGTGTGAGGAAAATCTAAATCCGTCTGCCTGGCTGCTTTTTTGTTCCTCTGTTACAAACAGAAGAAAACATCACGTCAGCATGCAAAGCGCACCGTGGTGAGGAGAGAGGACGTGAGATTCACCTCAGCTCACCTCGTTTCACCATGGTTACTCCAGGACCAGATCAGCATACACGTCAGGAGGAGGTAAAATCAGCAACTCGGGATGTTCAAAATCCGTCTCATCCTGTACTGGATCAGCCTCAGGGCTGTGGAGAAACAATAGAAACTGCTTACAAAGTCCTTCTCTTTGAGTGGATCCTAGAGACTTCAGTCCATACCTGCTGTCTTTCTCAATCAGAAATGACGTACAATATGTGATGACTGTACTTAAGAAGTTTTTTTTGTAATTAGTAGTTTACTCAGTAAAAATAATATTGCATACTTTTATTCCAGTACATATTTTTGCAATTACCTGTCTACTTATCTTTTACTCCTTTCATTTCTGAAATTGACCTTGTTACTCATTACATTAAATTAACACCTTTTCGCCAAAATCTTTGCATTGTTTGCATCTTCCAGCCAATCAGATAGGTTCCTGCCATTAGGGGCACGCCCACTCAGAGCAGGCACGCAGATGGAAAGCGTTGCAGGAATATTCAGCGTAACATTCAACAAAGGACACAGAGACAGAACCTGAGCCCATTTGGATAAATTATTAGAGTTTAAACACACCAATAATGATTCAAGAACTAATTTTAAGTAAGAATATGCAGAGTATTGCAGAGAGCGCAGACAATATCCACTTTAACCTTTCAAATCACATGTATTGCTTATGAGCACTGAGCAGTGACAGTGGCAGACGCATAAATAAATATCATATGACTCCTTTCTATATCATGATGGCACAGCCCTGAGACAACACATCCTGTGAGTACTTACACTTTATACTTTAAAGTAAATTTAAGAGTAAGTACTTAGTACTTTTACTTCAGTAAGATGAATACGGGTAAATACTTTGCAGGGTGTTGGTACTTTTAGTTGAGTACTAAACCTAAGTACTTCCTCCACTACTGGTGACCGATTCCACCGTGAAGGTGTATTAAGTTTCACTTCCTGGTAGAAACACAGCAACAAACCATTCAATGCAAAATGGAACAGGACTGTCTACAGGCTGCACAACATGTCAGCAGTGTATGTGTGTGTGTGTGTGTGTGTGTGTGTGTGTGTGTGTGTGTGTTACTCACAGTTGAACTGCCTCTTCCTCTACAAGCACAAGGCCTGTAATAGAACAAAAAATTATTCGGGCATTAAAGTTTGAAAATCCACTTATCAAACACACCGGATGGAAAATGGATTTTTTTTTTCAGACAGTGACTGAATGTGTATTTATGATATATTGTACAAAAAAGACATGTTTTTATATTTCGTGCTTTTCTATTCAGAATTTGAATGTGTTTTTCTATATTGCAGAATGAGAGATTTTTTTTGGCATCACTTACTTGTCTCAGGTTCAGTGCTGCTGTAAGACAGAACGAAAAACAGGAATTAAATGTGTATCCATATGTGTGTGTGTGTGTGTGTGTGTAGCTCCACAGGTTTATGCATCATACCTGGCAGTTGGCTCTTCAGGTTTGGGTGAATGGAAAAATGTGGCCAACTTTTGAAGTGCTTCATGTCTCCCTCTGATAAAAAGACAAATACCCATGCGTTGTACATGAAGCAAATGATAAAAGTAAAAAATAAACAAATAATCCAAGTGAACTCACTCAACATGAGAGCCATCTGGGCTGAGGTCACTGTGACTGTGCTGGTGGTTTATGCTGAGGTCCTTGTTCCCTTAGAAAATAAATTTAACCAGGCAGATAAATATACAACACTTTCATGGCAGCATTAACTGCACCCTTAATCACACCAGATAATCATTGCTAAACCCTTAGTCTGCCATTACACACTTTAATAGGGGCATTTTCCTGTTTACACAAACAAGCTGCTCATCTAACGAGTCACATGGCTGTGATTCAGCATGCAAAGTATGCAAACAGGTGCCGAGGGGCCAGTTTCAACATGGAATTGTTGTGTCAATGGAAAAAAAAATACCCGATTGTCAGTAATTTAGTCATGTAGGTGAGAATAGTTTTTTTTTTAAAGAGAGCTCGGAGGAAAATGTCAGTTAATTGCTTTTTCCGGTTTTACTGAAAACCTGCTGGAATTGATGTTTTAACACTAAAGCTGATAAATAAATAAAAATGTTAAAAAATGTTAAAGTTTGACATGTTGTTTCTATTGCAACCTATGGACACCAGCTGTAAGGTTCCATGACAACAATGCAAATCCTATGTGATGGTACTTACAACGTACAGGGCTCAAACTATGTGGCTTCACGCTACAAACCGCATGTATGTAAAAGATTCATCCACCTCTCTCTTAACTATCGCTCCTGTCATGTTTGCAGTATCTCTTGTTTACTTTATCTAAATACCATCACCAAGATAACACATATCGGAGATGCAGCATGAAAAGACACACGGTTCCCTCTGCAGCTTGTTTCTGGGTGGTCAGTGCAGATACATAAAACCTCAGTCACAGCAACGTAACAACAGACACAGAGCAGTCACACTCTGTCGGTGCAGGCTGTCCTACCCATGTCTGGCATGGAGGTGGTCCTGGCGTGGCCCCTGAAGAGGAAAGAGACAAGCTCAGTGAAAATTGGCTGTAGCTGCAGCAGACATGCCATGCAGCCTGAATAAAACCTGCACCGCGCTTACGTTGAAGCCGGTAGAGCTGCAGTTTCCGGGGTTGTGGGGAGAGGTTCATCGTCGTCGCAGTTCCACTCCTCATCACTGTCGTCTTCGACTGAACACATTAACGTCACTTTCAAACTGCTGCGAAATAAGCTCAGCATGTGCTGTTGGTATAAATGTGACGCTACTTACAGCTCTCTGTTGAGATTGGGTAGTGATTTGAAGCCCTGAGGGAAAAAAGAATAAAAATTATGCATCCTCTTTTCTTTCCATGTACTGACAGAAGAGTTTCCCACATATCTATGTACCTGCTTCCTGTACTGGTGACCTCTGCCTCTAAAATGTTGCTGCTGTGCCTGCGGGTGACGGCCGCCTTCTTTCCCAGCTCCAGCATCTCCTTGATGTCCAACTCTACATGATCCACTGCTATGTACCCATCTGAAAAAGCACACACAGAGTCACTGATGAAGTCGATTCTAAGCTGCAGACATGTTTGCCCCTGAGTCGCACATGTCTCATTATAATCGACTTTTCTCACACGTTCTAACTCACAGTTGTTGCTGCTGTCCCTGGCCAGCCACTTCCCTTTGGGACAGTTGGTTGTTCGGATGATGCTGATGATATCGCCGCTCTTGACAGGCAGATCGTTCTTGCGTCCCTTAGTCGTCACGGTAACTTTTGCCTTGTACATGGCGTCCTCGTTTCCTGCGATCTAACAAATGCAGTCACAGGTTAAATGTCATATTAGAGAAAGTGAGCCTTTCAGTTTATTGTAATGTACTATACTGGTCTGATTGATCATCGTGCTCCTGTATCTCCATTTAAACTAAGAAATTCCAGAAGGTCTCAGCTAATTTCAGAAATTTGGGTGTTTGCATGTTTTTTTCAGGAATGTCACAGCTCCAAAGAAATGTATAAAGATAGCAATACAAGCATTGGCAACAACAGCTTATTCACCTAAGAAGCAAACAAAGGAAGTCAAAGAAACATGTCCGAAAAGGTCACCAGTCATCCAGGTCAAAAATGTGGCAAAACACAGGTAAGACTTTGTTTGCTGCTGGTTTAAGTTCAGCATTATGACAGCTGCATGTCGGCTGCCTGACTCTTATTGCTGATCACTCGTTTGCACATTAGCAGGACCGGATGGATTGTGGAGAAAGTGGTGTTGCTACGCTGTAATATGGTAATTGTAGCCTATGCGGCAGAAGAAAAGAATAGATAATATTTGTCAGAAATATCTCTGACAATGAAAAAATGTTTGCAGTCATTCCATTACCACCTGCAGACACGGCTCCGTTCAGCTCTTCCACTGGCAGGAATGAATCCAGACAGGTTTCTGTGCCAAGTCATACACTCCACCCTCCACGTTTCACCTTCTGCACCTCAGCTCTGTCAGAATAATATCACTCACTTTGAATTTCTTCTTTATCTCATTCTCCTTCTTCTCTCTCTCTTTCTGCTCTTTCTTTTCTTTCTCCTGCTTCTCCTTGAGCTCCTTCTTCTCCTTTTCCAGGCGCTGCTTCTCTTTCTTTTTCAGCTCTTTCTCATCCGGCCCTTCTGCGCTTTTCTTGTCATTTCTGAGGAAGAGAGAATGTAAGTGATATGGTCGTGTTAGAAAAGCACTCCTCAAAGCGTGTTAACGCATCAGCGCCGGTTGTAAGGGAAACGAAGGCAGACAAAACGCTCTTATCAACAGTAGTCTAGGGGATAACAGAGATGAAAAGAGAGTGGGTTTAGAAAAAATGAAATAGGACCTTACCTGCCGAACCTGCCAATCTTGATCTTCCCTTCATTCTGTAAACACCAACAAAAAGATAAAAGTTGATTATATTGCACTAAATCTCAACACAGCAGCAGTTCACAACACAAAAAACATTTTTAATGAGTGACAGTCACTTACTGGTTCCTGTGGGCTGTCAGCATATGGATCTGTGGTAAAAAAAACAGTCACAAGGGAGAAAAATAGGCTTAGACAACTTCATATATTTCATTTTGATACAATCCTCAACTGAGGAGCTGTGCAGCATAATTTCTTTATATATAAAATATATGTATGAATGGTGCTATATTGATGGAGTTTGCTGCCATTTATCTTCATTAATGGAATCCTTCCAATGTCATGCTGAGCTGCTAAATCCAGTCTCACATAAAGGATGAAAGAAATATTTCAGAAATCCAAACTGAGAATTGCACAATATATTTAAAGACACATTCACATTGCAGTTATTTTTTCCTGTGACTGGCAAAGGCGTGGAGCTGTCTGATATCATGTGGTATATCTGGTATTTACAAAGCATGCATAGCAGATGAAATAACCACAACAAGCACTTACTCTTTGGTGGTCCTTTGCGTTTCTTGTCATTCTTTCCTTTCTTTTTCGTGGCAGATGTGGTGATGTCCTCATAGACATTTTCTGTAGGCTCATAAATACCATTGCCATCTCCTGCTGGGGATCTAGGAGAATAGAGGAGTTGGACAGATGGGAATCAAAACGGACTTCACAAAAATCCAGTAATTTATAGCAAAGAAAGTTTGAGTTTGTGTGTCTTACTCTACTGTTGTTTGAGCGTCCTGAGCGACAGGCAAGGATACATCGTATGGATCAGATAGTGGCTTATCTTGGTATTCATCTCCAGACACTGGCGCTAACTCAGCTCCCGGAGCAGTTATCCCATTACTGTAACAATCGGGGAGGTTCTGTTTGTCTGGACTATCTGGTTCAGTGCACTCCCCGTTTGCCAGTTGTGACTCTGCCAGCTCTGGTGACTGGGCATCTGCAGCCAAACCATCGACCTCTGGGACGTCAGCGGTGTTGGCCTCTGACAACTCAGCAAGAGCAGGAAGCTCTGCAGTGGAGGTGCAACACAATGTTAAAGCAACGTCGGCAGTGGATTCAAGTCGAGTTTCTAAATAGTTGTAAGACAAACAGTGTTGACCAAACCTTTATCTTGAAGACAAGGAGGGCTGCAGTCATCCAGGGTGACAGAGGCCGGTTTGGGAGGTGTCTCTGGAGCAGTGAACACAGGCTTGAATGGAGTAGGAGGTGGAACCACCAACAGCTCTGGGACGACTCCAGAACCGTCCTCAGTTGGGCCTTCCAACACTGGAGAGGCTTGGCCTGCAAAGAATGAGTCCCAATGCATGAGAGCCCCCCACTGGAAATTCAACTTTTTGTCTGTCTAGTTTGAGATTTGACAACCAAGGCATGGTATAGCACACACCCTCCAAAGGGAATTTAGAAAATTGTAAATATAGTCTATAAATATTCACTATTAATGCATAATATCAGCCTTCAGATTGAGAGTAGAGAAGTGCTGAAACTTCCCAACACGCCCCTGCAATAGTGGCAATAAAAATAATTTAACTTCAACAGCCCTAATTAAAATAAAAAAGTGCCTGCCACAGTGACGAGGGTACCGTACCCAAACAATGACTCCACGCTGTCTACCTCTCATCGACATCCACATTCTAGCAGAGAGAGTTGTTAGAATGCAGTGTAGTAAAAGCAGTGAGGTGCTTAAAGCGTCAGTGCAAATACCTTTGGAAAGTACCTAAGGGAACTTTACAGAGGCGTCAAGGCAAGAAAGAGAAGAATAAAAAGAGAAGGCAAGTTGAGCAGAAGAATTTGATTTGTGGGGAGGCCAAACCAGTCGAACGCACAGTGAAAGTTGTGATGTCACTGCAGAGCAGCGATACAGCAATTAGGAGAGAAACATCAGAACAGCTTCACACAGAGAGGAACAGCAGTTTACAATAAATCTCCCTGCAATTCCGTCATTGTTTCCTCCCTTACTGTGCTGGAAAGGTGCAGCATAATTAAACTTACATTGCATTTTACCTCACAATCGTTATGTTCTAATCATTTTGTAGTTTTCAAGCAAGATGATGATAATTTGGACTCAGATTTGGAATTATTTGCCTTGCAGTGCAAAAAAAACAACAACAAGGAGTCTGCAGAGATGTACAAGTGCAGTATAATGTCTGACGACACGCTTGATGGAATCATAAATGACATGGCGATTAAAATTAATACATGCAACTACATGCACAATTAATATACCCACGGTGCGTTAATTAGGTCACTGTCAACACAACAGTAGACGTTCCTGCTGTTGCTGACATACCTCCACAGCTCTGCCCTGCCTGCTGGTTCGTTGTTTCTGGCACAAAGCAGGAATGTCAGGACTGTTCTCAACCCTGTGGCATAAATCATACTATACATACCAGCTTTTTTATCCTAGCAAATGGAGCTCTGTAGCTGTACAGCATGTACCGGACATCCTGATGAGGAGCAGTTCATGTCGAGGTGACATTTACAGGTAAAAGAAAATCCAAATATACCGACATAAAAACAAGAGAGGAGAGTCTTAGAGAGAGATGGGATCAATGCAGACTTACCGGGATCGATGCCGTCCACTTGTTCTGGTTTGGGTGGGAGGGCAGAGCCAGCTTCATAATCAATGGGTGGGAGCTCTGGGAGAGAGAGGGTGGGGCTGTGAGCCGGAGGAAGCTCATCGGGTGGTGGGGTGGTGTGGTTGGAAGTGGAGGAGTTTGGTCTGAAAGATGAAATAACACGAGGTGAGTATTCTTCAGGTAGAGTGACACACAGCGTCTGCAGTGATGAGGCTGACTGTTGTTTACCTGGTGGTCTTGTTGCGAGCCTTTTCCAGAGCACTGAGGACCCTCTGATCACACGGGAGGCTCCTTTTCCCCGGGCTCATGTCCTCGGCCCTTTCCAGGGCTGACAGTGGTGAGACGGGGGAGACCATCTCGTCTTTGGGAGACGGCGGCGTGGACGGCGTGTCGTCCACCTGGGGAGGAGGCTCCTCCTCTGTCGCTGTGTCTGCAGCCTCTTCGCTGGCCACAGCAGTGATCTCAGGTTCAGGGGTGGACGGGGGTGGTGTGGAAGGGCAGGACACTGGAGGAGGACTGGGGTCGGCTGGTGGTGTGGGGCTGGGAGGAGGGGTGGGGACTGCACTGGGTGGATTGGCAATAGTTTCGTTTTGGCTGGGAGGTCTGGAAACAGGCAGGGCTGGAGTTTCTACCTCCGTTGGAGTTTCACTCTCTGGAGCTGGGACTTCAGGAGCTGGAATATCTGGAATTGGAGGTGGGGCGGGGTCAGGAGAGGCAGGGATAATGGAGGGCGCGGTGGCTTCACTTTCAGCTGTGGCATCAGCTGAGGTGGAAATGTTTGGCAGAGAGGCCTCAGGTGCAGGGATCTTAGGCTCTGGCTCTGAGTCAACAAACTCAGCGGGTACAGGAAGAAGCAGAACTGGTCCAGGATCATCCAAGGTGGGCGTGTCCAGGATGGGATCAGCTGGATCCGTCACTGAATATTTTTTGGTCGACTTCCTGAAACCCAGGAAGCCCTTCTTCTTTGTGGCTTTAGGAGGAGCCGGGGCCGACACCAGCTCTGTGGAGTTCTCCTTGGGTGCTGCAGGGACCACCAACGGGGTCTTCTTGTCTGCACTGATTTCTTTCTTCTGCTTCTGATCCGCTGAATCATCATTTTGCTTCTCCTTGCTTCCTTTTGTTGGTGTGTCTTTACTGCCTTTCACCTTAACTTCATTCTTCTCTTTTCCCTTTGTGTTAGTCGGAATGAGAGGCTTCTTGCTCTCCTTCTTCTCATCCTTAAAGACCACTCTGGGGGCGAGCTTTCCCCCCAAGGACTGGTTGATGGAGGTGAGCAGGGAGGGGCGTGCTCCTGCAGGGAGGTAATGTGGAGGGCTTTTGGGTGGAGGGACCACCTTTGGTTTCTCTGGGAGAGCAGGTTTGACCTTGGGTTGCTTCAGGAGGAGTTCTTCCTCCTGGAACTTGGCCCTCAGAGCCTTGAAGTCCATCGTGTCCTCCTGGTGAAGAGATTATACAAGACAATAGCCTGAGGTACAATACTAGTAGGAAATGTTATATGATGAAGTAAAAATATCTGAAATCTAGAGATGAGCCTAAATCAGGAGGATTCCAACATACACACACACACACACACACACACACATTACACCTGGAGGCACATATTTGTGTAATGAATTGTAGTTTCAGTACAGTTAGTATTTTCCTTATAGGGCAAAAACTAAGGACTTAGTATTTACAGCTGTTGATTCATCTGTCACTTATTGTATTGATTAATCCAATATATTGTTGGTATCTATATTATCAGAAATTGGAGACCCACAATGACTTTCTCTAATTTTTTTGTCTGGGCCAGCAGTCCACAACTCAGTTGAATATTATAGACAGTAAAAAATATTCATATTTGAGATATATATATATATATATATATACATATATATATATATAATACATGAAATGTCTAAAAATTTTGATTTTTTTTTCTTAAGAAATGACACCAAACAATTACTTATGACAGTTGTAGTTCACTGTACGAATATTAGTTTAACCTTAGCTTACTAAAGAATTATATGAAGCCATTTATAATAATATATAGGTTGGCACCACATATCCTCTCAAAGAAAAATGCTAAAGAACGTTATTAAAAATGATAGGTTTAACTGTTAGAATCAATATTATCCTCATAGCAAATCACTGCTTTGGACTGTAAGCATGTAAATTTACGACATACCTGCTCCATTGTGTTTTAGTATCCACCGAAACGACAAACACCCGCTCAGTCAAATATTTCTACTCCAGAGAGTTTGTTCCCCTCAGTCTCTCATTCTGCGTGTGATGAAAACAGCATCAACATCAAGTAGTAGACTTCAGTGCATGTGTTTCACCCGCTCTGATCCAGAGAAATGAGGCTGAGTAGAACTACTCACACTCATCTTTAGAAAACAGTCCATCAAGTCAAACGGGTATTTAACACCACACACCGACTCTCGGCAGCTTTTTTTTTTTCATGCTGCTGGAATGTCGCTCGGCTAGAGCTGCGTGTGCGTGCACATGTGACTCACTGTCACAAAGACTTGGAGCTGGTTTTGTTTTTCCTCAACAATTTCCCCTTTTATAAAAAAATGAATCTTTAATCTCTACAAATCGATTCATGTATTTTTGTGGTGAAAGGTTAATAATACAATAACCATGCATCATCTTGGGGTTTTGGTCCGAAGCTTAAAATAATTCTTGATGATAAACAGAGGAAAAGAAAACAAAAGAGGTTGGATGACATTCCAAGTTTATTACACACATTCAAAAGAATCTAAGCTACATATATAAAAAGGCTTAAATACTTTTTTACTTAAGTACTGTACATGAAGATGAGGTATTTGTACTTTACTTGAGTATTTATGCTACTTAAACTTTACTAAGCTACATTTCAGAAACATGTTGTACTTTCTACTCTATTTGTTTTGTTCTGAACTTCTCACATGGTTTCATTTCAATAAATGTTAAAATGATCTAATCTTTCACCAAAAAATCTAATATTTCGGTAATATAAACTGAAAACAGATGTGAATCAGAATGACCCCTCACATTCACCTGGTGACCTTTGGGCTGGACCAATAGACTAAAGTATTTGCCTGCATATAAAGTATCTGAAACTAGCTCCTCCTCTAGTGGCTGCAACAGTAACAGGCTGCTCATGCTGATGCTTCAGTATTAATAATCTACGTTTAGCTGGAATGTCATTGGTAAACTACAGGGAAAACAGTGATGTTACACTGATCAATTTTAAGATATCCTTTACTATGTTCATGTTTTGTCTGTGGATTTAGTTTCCCTTCCCGTGTTTGCGTGGACTTTCTCTTTCTTCCTTCCACAGCCATGGTACCTGTCTGAAGGGCATCCAGGTGACCCACATGAAGTAATCTACCTCTTCTCTCCCCACTTCCTTTTTAATGCACTGGTAATATAACTTAGGCAAAACAGAACATTAACAAGACATGGTGAAGGAGACTGGTGGATTTTGGTATTGTGTTTAGATTCTTTACATTTAAGCTACAGTTCACTATGTTTAGGTTTGTGAATTGAAATCTGATGTTTGTGTCCCCACCCCACACATACTCACCTCTCTTCAACATGACACCTTGAACCCCCACACAATGATGTTAAGCCTACACACACACACACACACACACATAGTGATATTAAGTCTAGGCACACACACACACACACACACACATCATTTACATAGTCAATCGGCCATTTTGCCTTTGTCTTCAGACAAAGAGCCACACGCGGCCTGAAAACAAACCTTTGTAAGTCACACACACCTTCACACACACCTACTCACATGCTTCATATTTAGATTGTTTAGAGTGTTTTACTCTTAATGAATAAATGCTTAAATACATGCTGCCTCTTTAATGTTGTACAATAATGAATTATGCCAACCTCTTCTTTGTAAGTCAGAATACCTAAGCCTGTACTAGCTATCGATAAGATGACCCTGGTTTATATTATTAGGTCAATAGTTAATTAGACCTCCACATTGATAGTTTAGTATAATTCATGAGACTTAATCTTTGATATTTAATGTCATCTGAGCAATAAGTGTGAAACATTACATTTTATCAGTGCCTAGAGCAGGGGTGTCCAAACTTTTTACAAAGGGGGCCAGATTTGGTGTCTCAAAAATGTAGGGGGCCAACCTTGGCGGACGTTCTTTACATATAACAGCAATTAATTTAAATACATTTCAGCGAGCCGTTCTGTTTCACATTTGCTTTTTTATTTTAATTTCTTAAGCATATGTTTTGCTTCATTTGAAACATGCATATCAAAATTCAATTGACATTGAAAATTGAAATTAAATATTCACCTAACTTTACTTTTTTTCCACACTTTAATTAACTTTTTTGTAACAGTTGAAGAGAAGTTATTGTACTCTTGGGTGCAAATTACATTTGAAACATAAAAAAAAATGTCACCATGGCAGTTAAATATTTGCAGAATTTTTAAACACAATAAAAGAGAAATTGTCATATCAACAAGTGCAGGGCTAATCTAAAATATGACAGTAACTATAAATCTAAAAGAAACTATGAATCAGCGCTGCTACCTCGTAACTATCCTTTGTAGCATTCTCGTTTGACTCTCGAGTTTTTGTAAAATATTGCTGCTGTGAGATTAAGCTAGCTTCAAGATGTTTCAGTTTCTCGCTGCGTTCATTCCCTGTGATCTTGTCATATGCGTCAGCATGTTTTGTTTGGTAATGTCGCTTCACATTTAACCCCTTAAAAATAGCCACTGTCTCCTTACAAATGAGGCAGACACAGTTGTTACGTATTTCAGTGAAGAAATAGTCCAATTTCCACCCATCCTTTTTTATCCTTTTAATTGCTGCCATTTTAGAAAATTGGGGGGCCTCACATACTAGTTTGCTGTTCCTATTTGGGCCTCTAGATGGCAGCACTTAGAACACGCAGGTAACTGCGCTGCTGCCCAATGTATTACGTAATTCTACATGCGGGCCAGGCGTTATTGATTTTATGACGGAGGCTGCGGGCCGGATGAAAATTGAGCACGGGCCGCATTTGGCCCCCGGGCCGGACTTTGGACATGTCTGGCCTAGAGCAAGGCATGCAAAACAGAGGAATAGAACAGTATAGAAAATGGATGGATTTAGATTTCTACAACTCAACATTTTAAAAGGTTGTGTTCAAAATTAATTACTTCTCCACTTCAATAACCTTCCAGTTTATATCCTAAATATATTCTGAGAGTTTTTATTCATTGCTTGATTTATAGAATATTTATTCATAAAACCATGGCAAAATTGGATTCTCTCTGTAAAAACCAGTGACTGATATATCAACAAAATAAATCAAGAATTTAAAAGCTAGCTTCATCCAGTGTTCACACATCTGTTCTAGAAATCTATGCAAATTAGGGCATATTTACTCAGATAATACCTTGTCTGCATATAAAGTAATGTCTAAATTTCTACCCAGTTCACCTGTAGTGAGTATCTCACATTAAACCAGACATTAGGAGAAAGTAGAAAACAAACTCATTTAATTCGTAGTTCAAAAGGTCAGATCCGCCAGACTATAAGAAGTCAAGCTGAGTCATATCCAACCATGCTCTCTGTTTCCATTGTTGAGCTTCTGAAAATTTCTGTCACTACAACGATGTAGCTGAGGTGAACGAAATTTCATATGTGGCACTAACAGTATTAGAAAAAAAAACACATTAAGGTAATTTCAATGCAGCATGTGTCCAGAAACAACCTCATTGTAGACACATCAGAGACATTTTCTCTACAGACACCTCAGCACCAAAGAAACGGTCCCACACAAAACTGCTGACAGTGAAAACGGTGGATTATCCAGCAATGCCAGACTCTGCTTTCAAAAAGCTGTCAAATAGCACTTTTACAGTGCTTTGAGCATCACAAACAAAATTTCATTCACCTCCATAATAATTGGCATCTAAAACCATCACCAAGGTGAACTGAAAGTTACTTCATTGCTATGTGGGAAATGAGAAAATGCTTTTTTTTTGTATTTGGTTGAAATAATCCCTAATAAAAAAAAATCCAGATTTCAGTGTGTCCTGAATAATATGGAATTAGCAAAGTGCAATGAACATGTTTCTCCATGGAGAAGAGGGTATGTAGATGAAAGGAAGAGGCAGAAAGCTGAAGTCCGTGTTTTGTAGCCGGTGACTCATAAAGCTTATGACAGCTTGCATTAGAGGCTGCCAGTATAGCAGAATTTGACAGGCCATTAAAACCGTGTTAAATTACAACAAAATACTGTGGCACTCCTTCCTTCACATTAACTACAGACACGCTGGGGGTCACCTCTGCCAGGCACACTCCATTAGTCTCTCTCTTTCATTCACATACAAACATCCAAATTACAAACCAAGACACATTAAATAGACACATTAGTCATTTGGGATGTGTTTATTTAACAGTAATACATGGTGGAATACGTAAATTAAGAGAGAACAAAAAAATCATCTAAAAACCCACTGTAGAATGTCATATTCATAAAGATAAAAATAATGTGTCAATTTACATTAAGAAACTGTTAGCTGAGGTAAAGTTAAAATAGGTCTAGAAATGTTATGTACTCAAACAGCAACGTTTCCCTTTTTATTTTGATTTCTTTGCTCGTCTTCTAGTTGTCAAATCTTTGAACTTAATCAACATCGTAGTCCAAAAGAGTTCTCAGGTGACAATGGGGACTCTGGCCATAAAATAGGAGTCATTGGCATCACAGTTGATGTAGTTGTAGCAGAGGATGCTGCGGTCCACACAGATGCTCAGACAGCAGCGGCTTGGCAGAACATCACTATTTCTTTAAGACTATTCTGGGGGGGGGGGAGCTACAGTGAGGCACTGCCTGAAACAGAGAGTTGTAGGACAGAAATGGTGTTTACCAGGAACAAAGGACGGTGGTATAGAGGCCTTGAGTAAGATAAACAGCAGAAGCTAAACTGTGATGGGGTGACAAAAATGTGAGATGGCAGGACTTGAGAAGACAAATGTCGTAATGCTGCAGCAGGAACCAGGATAAGTCAGTGAGGGTAAGACAGAGACGGACGACATCCATGCGCAAGAACAAAACAATATTGGAGGGATTAGGAGGGCAGCGAAATATAGTCATAAAACAGGAAAAAGAAAACAGAATGTTGGTATTGCTAGGGTTAACGTTAAGAGTTTGCATAACTGAAGCCTTCCTATTTTATGGCACAGAGGTCCGGTGGACAAAATGCTAGTTGTTATCTTTATTTACAAAATGAGTTTGGCAAACCAACGATCAGATGCCTTAAAGCCATGTTGACTCTATAACTTCTATAGAGCTGACCCCAGCGGCTTGATTGACTTATAAAATAAAAATTCCATTTTTCAATTAGTTATTTTTTCCGTTTTTTTTTTTTTTTTTTTTAATTGATATTGTACAAAAGCTATAGAGAATGAACAGTTCAATCACAGAATCTGTTGGACTTGCAACACTTCCCTCTCACAGGGTCCATTCTTCAGTTTGGCTCACCTCTGGCCTCTGTACGGGTCTGTCTGCGAGGAGAGACATTTGGCAAATCACTGTGTGTGCGTGTGTGGATGTTAGAGAAGGTGAGTGTGAGACTGTGTGTGTGTGTGTGTGTGTGTGTGTGTGTGCCTGTATATTAGCTGATTGCTGTGTGCATTATATGTGTGTTGGTGTGTGAGTAGCTCCCAGAGAGTCTATTTCTGCATAGTGATCCAGCAGACACTCACAAGAAGAGGGGGGAAGGGAGGGAGGAGGGGTCACCTGAAACAAACTGACCAATCAGAAGCAGTGATTCCAGTGGTTGCTGATAGGCCCATAAGAGTCTAGCTTTTCCTATGGGATCTCCCCAGTATGGATGCAGATTCTGTCCATTAAAATGAAAGATGATCATTCTAATCCCAATGAGTGGATGTGTGTGGGTGCGTGTGTGCGCGTCGGAGACGGGGAGGCACTGCTTGATTCAGTCCCTCCTTGGCAGCACAGTCTCTGGCCAGACACAGGAGGCAGAGGGAGAAGTGTGAAAGAAAAGATGGGGGGAGGAAAGGAAGTAGAGGAGGGGAGGAGAGGAGCAGGTTATGTCTGTAAGGCTGGGTGTGTATCGCCACAGGGAGAACAGACGAGAGGAGCAGACAGCGCGTTGGAGGGAGAACTGGATCCGTCTCAGTGATTGATATCTCCCCTGCCTGGAGTAAATGATGAGGGTTCTCTCCTCTCAGGGAAAGAAAAGACTGCAGAGAGGAGGAGGAGGGGCACAGGTGGTAGAGGAGGACAGAGGGAGGATGGAGGTTCCTCCTTTAACTGGAAGAGGAGGAGGAGGAGAAGTGAAGGAGAAGGGTTTGGCCAGGCAGGGCGATGTAACACACACACACACACGCACATGCACACGCACACACACACACACACACACACACACACACACACACACACACACACACACACACACAGAGGGTTCTCCTCCTGTTCTCTCAATGCTGGTCAGGTCTGTCTTCCTGTGTGTCTCTTTATTTCTTCCCTTTGTTGATCTGGGCGTAGAGAGGGTCCTTTCCCTTCTGTGCATGAAAAAAGAAAAAAACACCAACAGTTTAAAAGATCTTTTAAATGCTTTATATGTAAAATCAATGAATGTGTTTCTGATTCATTCTCTCCATTGACTCAACTGTTCAAGTCCTCCACCCTGACCAGTTAGATCCTGATCTGCCTAGGTGTGCCACTTCCTGTTCCTAACATCACCACTATGTGGCAGCAACCCACTACACCGAAAGAGACGTTGCATTTCTCCTTCATAGAAACACTCAGCTCTCACTCTTGAAACCTTTTTTTTTTTTTTTTATGTGTTTGTGCATGTGTGAGTTTTTGTTTCTGAGTGTATCGCTGTGTACACACACTACACTTCCTCTCAGTCTCCAGGCCCCCTCCAGGACCAGTATGAATCAGAGGTATTAACTAACATCATGAAAGACCAGTTATGATTCATCATGTCTGTATTTCTCTCCAACCGAGCCAGAAAACAACAGTAGATGATGGAACACCCAGCAGTCGGAGCAGCGAGCTGCAGTCGCTCACCATGGGGACCGTTATTATCGTTCAGATAATTACAGCCAGCCACTCATTCTGCCATGCAGACAACTTGATTGGAGACCACTGACTGGCCTATTATATGCTGGAGGACTTCTCTCACTTGGTGCAGAGAAGAGTGTTCAGAGCTTGAACTCTACCAGCATGCGAGGATACGTCACTACCCAATGTTCATATTATCTAATAAAACCATAGCTGGAGAATGAAAGATCACTTCAGTGACAGAAATTTCTGCTAATGTGATCAGAAAGGCGAGACACTCTCTCCAGGCTTAAATGAATCATATTATTATATTGAAATTCAAAGCAAAAACTTCATGATGATTATTCAGAGTTGCATGACCTCACTTCCTTTAAAGTGAGTGATGAGGAACTGGTGAACATCTTCTGACAAATACAGCAAGAGATTTGATTGTATCTCTCATGGGATATAGTGGTATCTCAAAGCAAACCGATGACTTACTACAATCTCATGAACCCTGACCAAATGCCACCAGTTGTATAATCTGCACTGAATAGAAAAGTGGGGTTTAGAATGGTGGGATTGCTTTAGCTGGAGCTTTGGGCTCTGGGATATAGAGCTGTAACTGTGGGGCAGGCGAGGGCAGACAGTCAGCAGAAAGTAGCTGCCAGCAGCCCTGAGAGAGGTGACAAAGAGGCTGAGAGCAGCAGTGACAGCGAGCACACGCTGCTCAGCCCCTGCACCAGAGCCACGGCCCCGCCACTGTCACCCTGCATCATCTGAACCAGCGCTGCCGACCTGGGCCGCTTCAGTGCTGTCAGCCCCGTCCTGGAGGGGCCGGGTGGAGGGAGGTATGATGTGCTGGCGCAGCACCAGCCTGAAGGCCAAGATATTTGGCCCGGCTGGTACATGTGTGTGTGTGTGTGTGTGTGTGTGTGTGTGTGAGGGGTCGGCCCTCAGCAGGGTTGAGCAATGAGAGATTGCGTAGTGGACCGTGGTGACAGGTTCATAGCTGAGACTCTGGAGTGTTTGCTGGACATGATCTCCCCAGAAAAAACGCGTACACCCTCCCACTAGCAAACGAACACATGTCGGTCGGAGCTTCGCAGTAGGAGAGGGAGGACGGGACGTGTTGTCGTGTCCGACAGCAAACACACACTCACAGACACACACACATTTTTGGCTCTATCATGAGCACAGGTGGTCACAGTATCGATCACAGGTGTGCTCGTCTGGGGAGTAAGCAGGCTTATTGCACAGGTGTGTGTGTGTGTTTGGGAAGCTGTCTAAAGTCGATGTGATTGAGCAAGTAAACACCATATGGCAGCAGCGCCACTGGACCCGGACCAAAGCAGTCCACCTTCTACAGAGGGAAAACTCAGAGCCTCTGGCCATAACACAGTCGGTCTCCAGCCAGATTCACCGCTCAGTACTCCACAATCCATCTTCCCACTTAAAACCCGCATCCACCTGCTGCCCTGCAGCTTTCAGAGCGTTTGAGTATGAGGACTGTGGCCAGCAGGGGAGTGGGGCTGCTCAGCCAGCCCTCCTCTTCTCCTGGAGTGGGGAAGGACTTGAAGGCTTCTTGGGATTTAATTAATGCCAATTATGTTGGGGCAGTCATTAATCTTGGCACCCCAGTATTAGCTGATGAAAACAAAACCATTACATTTTCCCTGTGTGACTGCCAGCAGCTATCATTAAGGAGCCACAGTCGTGAATAATGTGGGTGAGGACACTGGCTGGGTCTTTTCTTTGGTGTTTGCATGTGTGTGTGTGTGTGTGTGTGTGTGTGTGTGTGTGTGTATGTGTGTGTGGGGGGGGGTTCTCTCCTTCTTATGTAGGCAATGAGCATGTTGACATGTCTTAATTTTACAGCAAGTTGCGTGAAACTTTTAACTGTAGGTTGATGGGTAAAAATGGGAAGACACGAACATCATCAGTTCTCAAATGTACCTGTTCGTTCCCATCAGTGTGATCATATTAAATCTCAAAAGCTACGTAATGCATGAACGTCATGTTTATATTAAACTAAACATCAGCACATTGCATACACGATCCTAGAAGACGTCCTGTTCACTGAAGTGCACAGTTTCTGATTGGCTGTCACACACAATTGGCTTCTGCGGTGAGATGTGCGCTATTTGGGGGAACTGGGCGTGTTGCAGGTACACATCACAAAAAGAGGACATAATGAGGGCACTATGGTCAAAGTGGTCATGCGTGATGAAGTCCTCATACTGTTTGAGATTTACACATGCAAGGCAGTTTTATAATAAATAGATACTTACAAAACTCCAGGTGATTTTATAGCAAAAAAACACACACACGCAACAAACCACGCAAACTGAGTCATGTTTTCTTTGAGCATGCAAGCAGAGACAGAGGGAAATGGGAGCAGAGAGCCCACAGAAAACTAGCAGGTGCAGGAAAAGATGGAAGAAAAAGATGCAGCACATTGAGAGTTCAGTCGCATAGATGAAAGTGGGAAGTATAACATTCAACAAGAAGAACAGATAAGGGCAGGGGGTAGAGGAAGGGGGTGATACCTACCCTGCCCTGCTGCTATCTAGCTCCCAGCCTCCGGACTGGCCTGGTCTGGGCTGGGCTCAGCTGTCTCACTGGGGCAGGGCGACCCAGAACCACACGCCTAAACACAGGAAGGAGGAGAAGAGGGTGCAGAGGAAAGAAGGTTCATGGCGGAGTAAAGAGAAGGAACTAAGGAGGAAGTAGAAAGTAGACCAGAGAAGAATAAATCTAAAAGAAGGACTGCAGGATTGGCAGAGAGTACAAGGATAGAGCAGGAAGCCAAGAGAGAAAGGTGTCAATACTCTGAAGGAGAAATAAGGACACAGCAGCTCTTCTCTTCTCAGAAACACACTTGTGAATACACACATACAACATACACACATGTGAGCATACATTTTCAGAGCCATATTCTGAAGGCCTCTGTGGAGTTTTTCTATTGATCTGCTGCTTTTTTCCTGAAACACTTCTGCTTTTTACACCTCGCCCTGCTGAGAGTGGCAGACCTTCCCCCTGTCTTTGCTATATCATTTTAGTCTTTCTCCTCCTTCTTTGTAACCTTTCCACTGCATTTCACTCACTCAGTGCTGCCACCAATGCACATTTCTTAGGGGTTGTGTAAGGCTTGTGTGTGTTATTCAGGCCTGGTGACATTTTCTGCACTGTGAAAGTCCTCTATTTTTTTCAATAATAAATTGGAGGCATAAAACTAATGTTTCACGGCTAGAGCGTGGGGAGTGAAGGGAAGAGGAGAAAGAAGCATGAAAGAAATAGAAAGTACTTAAAAAGTCTTGGAAGGTCACTCTTTCTATGAGCACTTTTGTCAAAGGCGACAGGAGTTTCACCACCCTGCCTACAAATCTCTCTTTATCTTCTCATCTTTCCTTAATTTCTGTCTCTTTTTCTTTCTGATTGAGGTGCAGCTGGTAAAATAAATATTAATTGCCCCTGGAAGAAGAATTAGGGCACTATTCCTCCTTTATCTCACCAGAGATGAGTCTGTCCTTATAGAAGTAGTGATGTATGGACGCTACCATGCTGGTATTAATAACGGCTTAATGATGTCTCTGACAATTCCACCAGCTAATTTAACGCTGTGTTGCCCATGCACACGTGCACACACGCACGCACGCACACACACACACACACACACACACACACACACACACACAGGACCACATAGTTATACAGGCAAACACGCGCTTCATGTGCACTTTCACACATGCACAGATACAAACTCACAGACTGAGATACACACAGGCGTCGGCCCCCTAATCAGACAGAGTGATTACCTGGCCCGCCAACATCGCTACACAGGCTATTTATCAGCAGCTCTCAGCACGCTGTGCAGGTTATAGCTGCATAAGGGGTGAGTTATTATAGACACACACACACACACACACACTTACAGCATCCTCCTCTCCACTGCGACTGGGGCTGCCCTCTACTTCTCCAAACGAGTCATCTGTGGGGGGATCTGTGGCGTCGGTGGGGGGGTCACTGACATGGGAGGCGGAGGACTTGGAGGGAGAGCTCTGCCTGGGTGCTGGGGTGGGTGCTGCAGACCATGGAAGAAAACAAAAACAAAGTTAGACTGCGCAAAGCGGCATGGACTGGCATGTGAGAGCGAGCACTTACGGGAGTTGGTGGACGGTGTTGTGGAAGTGACCGGTGTCAGGTTCATTTGGGAAATGTCAAAGTCATCACAGTCGTCCGTGTCCTGGGCGGTGCCCACACGGCTGAAGTAAGTGCTGAATGCCTCTGAGGTTGTTGCTAAACTGGGCTGATCACCCTTCTTTGATGGCATGGCCGGAGGCTTTGCCAGCTGGAAATCCTGAAGGGAGGGGTAGACCTTCGTCAGACAGATTTACTTTAAAGCTGGTTTTGGTCTCAGGCTGTATCATGTTGAGCTTGTCTCGGTTTTACAGATGTTTGGACTTTAATGGGTGAGATTAAATTCCACAGAAGCTCCACAAATCCTCTCCCCTCACCCATTCCTATCACTGAGGACCTTATTGTTTCCCATCCCTCCCTGCTACTCTGCAAATTAACCAAATAAAAGAAGGAAGGCTCTACACGTTTTTTGCCTGTTTGATATTGAAAAAATAATCATTTTTTCACTAACTCTAAAACAGATGGGATGGAAACTGCTGCTATCAGTTTATTTCATGATTTTGTCTCTTGTATTTTTTTGCTGCCCACCTTGAACATCTCCTTGCCTATCTTCTTCGCCCGCTCCCCTTGTTGCGGACTTGATGATGCCGAAGGAGAGGGAGCTGAGACGCTGGCTCCAGCGCCTAAATGGCTCTCACCAGCCGGAGTCACAGTCGTGACAGGGGCGAGAGTCTGGAACATGGCGGCGGGCAGGGTGCCCACAGGCTGGGCAGGGAGGTAGGCTGTGGGGGGGAAGGCTCCCGCTGCCATCGCTGCCCACTGCTGCTGGGTGGCAGGGAAGATGTTCGCCTGGCCCCAGATGAGCGGCTGGCCGCCTGGCAGGACCTGGGCTACAGGACCTAGAGGAGACTGGACCCCGAAGGCCAGCGGCGTTTGGGCTGCAAAAGCCTGCTGGGACCAGTGGCCTGGTGGTACAGCTCCCATCGTCACATAACCTGGTGGTGGAGTAAATAAGTTCAGATATTCTGTATTTTTCGAACATTGTAAGAAAAAAAAACCCAGAAGAAAAAGATAGATAGATTAGAAGATCAACAATGCATTTATCACCACAGTTTCTCTTCTACATGCAGACACACGCATTCACACACACACATAATAATCAATGCATCACCAGAGAGTGCTGGCCTACTTTTCTGCCTGCGGCTAATGTAGTGTCTCTTAATGGTCATGGTGAACTATCATAATTACCTCCAGAATGAGGCATTATGAAAAGGCAGAGCTCGACACACGCTCATTAAAATCACTCAAACCCATCAGTAGAAGCTTATTCTATTAGACACTCGCTAGTCTTCGCTTTTTTAGTCTCCAGTTACATAGAACAGAGCATGCTGACATCTGACATCTGATGCCCTGCAATGCTGACATGTGCATTAAGCGGAGGAGAGGAAACCAACAGAGGTGAGCAGAAAACTGTGATATGTACACCAACACATCATTCGCTGCACTGGACATACTAAGGAGAACTCACGACAATCATCGTGGCATGCATTATTACTTCTCCCTTGACTAATGCAGTTGCCTCAGCCACAGGTAAATCAGCGGTATCTGAGGCGGAGAGCTAATGATGTATTTCATATTCAACGCACAACCAACAACAGCATTTCTCTTCCCCTCGCCTACATTTCAATTCAACTCCATCCTTCTCTATTTTTATTTATTTAATTTTTACTTATGTATTTCATGCAGAAAATGAACAAAGGTCATACCTGAGGGCACAGATGCCGGATTGAAGGGAGCAAACAGTTCAGTCGGAGGCTGCAGGCCCAGCGACGGGTCGAGGGTGTTGGCTGGAGAAGCTGGGGTCTGCACAGGTGGTGATTTGAGGTGGGGATAAAAGATGGTAAAACCACAGTTAGCACCTTTAGAACATGTAAATCAAAAACTATGCATGTGTGACAGCTACTCACCGATGGAGAGGTGATGTCAGGAGGCGTGGACATGTCTCCAAAAATCTCTAATTGGTTGATATTCTGAGAATCACAGAAGGTACACACCTGCAGTCAGGCACTACATCAACACTGTCAGGGTAAATACATTATCAAGAGCGGTTTACATTCCAGTGCAACATGCATCACACACGGCATGCAACACCAAACCAGCTGTTTGCGGCACCTACCTGAGCACTGTGGCAGCAACAGAGAGGAGGTGACAGAGAGGTGAGGAGAGATGGGATAATGAGATGAGATGATTGATTATGATGACATACCTACCAAGAGTTATCACAGTCTTTGTCATCTGCTCCAGATAAAGACACAAGTCTAAAAAGAGACTACCACACCCCCTGCATCATTACTGTGCCGCCGCTTCTTCTGGACAAGTCATTAACGTTCCCTTCATGTAGAAGATGTGCGCTGTGCCTCAGAGGGAATCACTATCAAAGACGGCAGCCTTTCTATTTGATCTGAATTTGTTCTGTATCATTCCGTTTCCTTTCACAGTCTCCCCATGATCCTTCTCTTTAGTATCTCCCCCTTTTTTCACATTAATAATATCTTTAGGGCCGGTGGCAAGCGAGGGAAACTATTTTTAGTTGATAAAGGAATTTAAGCCTTGAATACATGGTCAGAGATTTGCATAAATCATGGATATGGATAATTTCTTTAGAGATAATGAATGTTCTTAGAATATCTTTCTCTCTCATACGGTAGGTCACACACAGCCCACAAAGTTCTTTTTTACATCTATCAGATAATGGATCTGTGTGCACAGTGTTTTACAGTTCTGTGTCCAGATGGGTATGCTACATATCTTACAGAGAGAGGAGGCTGTAATATGGACGACTGCTGCTGCAGAGTCTCGTGTAGAAGATAAAGATCAGTTGCTGAGAAGATAAGCGAGATATATCCACGATACACATAATGGTGCAGTTACTATCCAGGGCTGATAATGTGGTGTCCATGGGATTTAATTCACAAAACTCCTCTTAACCTAAAATACAATAAATTCCCACCGTGCTTACTGATAGTTGCAGCAAAGCACACTCTCAGTCAATAACAGAAAGGCTTTGCTAACACTTTTTCAAACTAAAACCACAGAGAGGAAAAATGTCACTGTAGCTGGTGTTCGAACAGAACAAGCAGTTGGACATTTATAGACTTTCTGTCGCTTGCCTCGATGTGCTGTGGGTGTGTGTTGTGAGGCTGCAGGGTCCAGTTGCTGTGATAACCAGAGTGTTATGAATTATTTTGCTGTGAGCCTGACTCAGCATGAGTCCAGTGGCCAAGCAACTGCCCCCCCCCCCGCGCTAGCCCCGCCCCTCCCCACAAGCCCCGCCCCTCCCTGCTAGCCCCGCCCCTTCCGCCAGCACTGGTCTTTGACAGACACCTTGACCTTCATGTCCACTCTCCTTCACACACGCGCAGGTGTGTATGCATGGCTGTGCATACAGTGCTCGACTCTACTCTTGCCTCAAACCTGGTTACTATGGCAACGGCAAGGTAGCATGTTTTATTCATCAAGTGACAGGGGGTCAAGATTTGGGTTGATTTAAGACTACAGAAGAACAAAAATGGTGCAGCACAGACGAGAAGGAGGAGTGGAGACATGGGATCATCTGAGGATGTGCAGTAGAGACGCAGCTATGAGGATTCTCATCGTAACGCCTTACCTCAGTATCCACATCCGGGTCTAAGTCTATCAGATTTGACACAGCTGGCTGCTGCTGCTGCTGTTGTTGTTGTTGCTGCTGCTGTTGAAAAGGTTGATCATGATATTGAGGTTGATGATGATGATGATGATGATGATGGGAAGTTTTTTGATGTCCATTCTGCAATCACAACCCAAGTGTTAGATGGCAGGTGGGATGAAAATGTTCTCACACACATACATATTAGTTGTTTTTCATACACTCAGCGAGGTGAAATGAGATTCGTCTAGGAGGAGAATGTGAAGGCCTTCCAGCCACCATACACGCTCATGTATAAACACACACGCTCACACAAAGAGCAAGCTTCTTTTTTCCAGTCTTAGAGATCAAGAGAAAAGTCAAAGAGGTTTAAGGATCTCCACCTTTATTCTAAACATACAGCGCTGAGCTGGTGTTTAAACCCCCTTGCTGTGTCTGTAAAGCCTGCTCCCCTGTGTCAGGAAGCACAGCCTGCCACAGCAGAGGAGTCAGAGCAAAATAGGAGAGCATGTTTCAGTGTTTAAATGAGCTTAGGCCCAGTTAGGTGATAGTGCTGGGATTTCCTGAGGGTCTGTGAACGTGTCTTAGGGTAAGACAGAGTGTGGATCTTCTCTGGAAGAAGAAAAGATGCCAGCACTCGTTTAACTTTTCTCATAATGTTTGTTGTTTTGGCTTTGGCCTCGATCCACAGTAGCCCGTGTTACTATGAGGTAGTAGCAGCTAAAAATGCTAAAGTTTAGGTTTGTGGTTTTTAAAAATGGTACACTACTATGCATGTGGGAATGCAGAATGTTTTTTTTTTCTTTTCCTTTTTTTGGAGGGACGTAGATAAGGTTATTTTAGTCCTCTGTCTGTTTAATATTACCTACAAAAAAAAACTGTGAAAAAAAAAAAACAGAGTTGTGCACTACAAATATTGCTGAGCGTATTTTTCAAAGTGTGAGGTATGGCCATCATTAGAAGATAATGAAGAATAATAACAGCTTGCCCCAATACTAATCAGCTCTTGAAATATTCGCCATATTTCTACTGCATTTTTCCCCCCTTCAAGTCTGGTGCTAATATGATTTATTTCAACTAATCAGATGGAAACAAACCTAATATTGATTCCATTTTTTTTTGGAACAATACATTTTAGAAATTGTTGAGTGACATTTGGATTAAAAGAAGCTACTGTCTTATTGCTACAAAATCAGCCGCTGCTTATTCCTCTGCCTTTCTGTCTTCACTCTCTGTCCATCCTCTATCTCTCTCTCTATCTCTCTCCCTCTCTCTCTCTCTCTCTCTCTCTCTCCCCGCCAATTATACCTCTTTGCCCATTAAATGCTCTCTCCTACTACTTGCCTAGCCCTTTATCTTTATCAGTATAGCCATCACCCATCAATTAACCATCTCCAGGGAAACAGTAATCACCTGTGCACATGTGTTCTGCATACAATTATACAGCCCCTTTAATTAACGCCACCTCGCTGATCCCCTTCTGTGTGAACAGTCACGCTGGCACGCGCCGGCAACACTGCTGAACTGTCACATGCAAACACAAGCACATGGTGACACAGACTCACAACTCTGAGCTGAACACACCTGGGTTATGGTCATGGTCATGTTTCTGTTTCCCTTCAGTCACCAAAGTCAACACTGTCACAGGGCTATTTTTAAAGTGACCATTATTTAAACCAGGAAGCCAGGGCCAGATCAGATGTGCGTGGCTTGTTGGTAATGTGCTGACCTCTGTGGACACTGAGGAAGTGAAGAGACTGTTGATTCAACACTCTTAGTTCTTACAGGGTCAAGGGCTCACTAGATTGAAATGGCCTTTTGTGTGAATCTCTCTCTCTCTCTCTCTATCTGTGTGTGTGTGTATGTGTTTTATTGATTTGTCATTGTTTAAGAAGGTGGGTAAATAACTGAAGAGATTGCTTTTGACAGGAGGTCACATTTCTGCCAGTGGTATCATTTCATCTGTCGTGTAGTGTGCACACAGAGACCTCTGTCTACTATCAATCCTCTCCTGCCAATATAATAAACAATATTCATCCATTCGTTTTCTAAATCCGCTTATTCATCAATAGGGTCACGGGGGTCTGCTGGAGCCAATCCCAGAGCACTGCGTGCAAAAGGCAGGGATACACCCCAGACAGATTGGGGGGCACACACACACCATTCACTCCCACACAGGCACGGGGAGAACATGCAAACTCTACACAGAAAGGTCCCAGCTCAAGGCCTTGACCCTGCGACCTTCTTGCTGTGAGGTAACAGCGCTACCCGCTGCATGAACGTGCCACACAACAACAACATTAACCCTAACCCTAACCTAAAGCTTGTGCTGCCACTGGTCATTTCCCAATTCCTATTCATACTATGCTGGCAGATTGGGAAGAAGCTGAAATCCCCTTGTTGTAAACTGTTGTAAACCACCGAATGTAAACTGCAAACAGATCCCTATAAGACTTATTTGTATGTTGGCGATGGACTATGACGAACCCCAGGCTGATACAGTTCAGGGCAAATACATGTACCATGACACTTGTATTTCATTTAATTTCTATTGTACTACCATCAAGCTTTGCTCTGCGGTTCCCTTAATTAAATGATGAAATTTGTCAGTTTCAGAAATTATTCCTTGAGTGCTGATCCCATGGTACAGTTTATGGTACAATGTGAACATTGCATACGGCTTCTAATGGAAAAGACCTGCTGTGACATTGCTGAGTGAAGTGCAACATGCGTCAAAAATTCACCCCATATAGAGAGCAGCACAGCAGTGGTTTTAAGCCCTCTTTCAGTCCGGATAAAAATTCTCCTCAAATTACAACATGAGCTGCCTGCTTACAAAATAATATCTTCAATTTTTATGATCCATTTATATTTCCATGATCCGTGGTTATTATCCTCTCACTATATGTATATATCCTTAGACTCACTGCGAAGCAGAAGAGAAATGGCTGAATTTACCCAGAAGCGGACGACTTGTCCAATTGGTTGCACAACAAGAGAGAAATATTGTATTTGTTCACGTTCGGACACCTGCCAACACAAAGGCAATCCAAATAGCAGCATGTGTTGTGGGCTGGGTGAGGGTAGAACAGGAATACTTTGACGCCTGTAAGCTTCTTAGCGAAGCTGGCGATAATAAGCAGGCCCGAAAATTGTGAGGCTGATTCGCAGCCTAACATAATTCATAGAATAGGATTCTGGCTGCCAGTAGTGACGTGGAGGAGTCCAGTTTAGCGGTTTAAGGATAAACGACCTACTGCAGCAGAGTACACACAGGGATGGGAGACTTTAACTAGACTGAGGGAATACTGGACTACAGGATGGAAATCAGGATAAAATTTACTATGCACATGTACAAATAAACGCTTACAGCTCTACATCAACATGTACAGATACACAACAGCAGCCTGGTTATTGTGACTGTGGACATTTTAGCAGATTAAATTAGGCGGCAATATAACTAACATCTTTATAGGCAGATAAAGAGCAGCTGAGTTATAGTGCAGCCTGACAGTGGTCAAGGTCATCTTTCATTATAACCACGAGCACTGATGTGTAAAGATATCACACACACACACACACACACACACACACACACACACACACACACACACACACACACACACACACACACACACACACACACACACTTATACACAAACTGGGTAATATAGTTTCAATGTATGTGTATGAAAAGGTTGAAAAACATCCTGAGATATAAATTCAAAAATATGAGATCATGCACATTTATATTCAGGCATATATTTTCCATCCATTGAAAGGAAGATGGCAAAGTGAAAAAAACGCGTGTGCCACACATTCTGGGATAAGGCCATGCAGGTTTATACTGGATTCACCACTGGCAAACCAAAGTCAGGCATGCTTCATCGAGCAAACTGACATCACACAGGCATTCACACACATACACACATGCTCTCTCTTCTCTCTCACACACACACACAAACAAACACACAGACACACAGTATCCAAGTTAACCATAAGGAGCAGGCACCACGGAGCACAAGGAGAATGGCACCAGCCATCACAGCTACAGCACAAGCAGAAGAGTAGCACAGCACACTGCACAAGGCACTGGGTCCCAGCAAACCTCTCAGGGGAATAAAAAACAACATCACAAACACGCTAGATCACTGTGTGGAAGACATGCCACAAAGAAGTAGCATTGCTGCAAAATTAAGTGTTTCACAAGGCTCAAAAAGGCAATGCTGTCGAAGAAAAGGCTTTACGTTGGGCAGAATCGAGTAATGGCGGGACGTCTGAGAGGTTTGACTGAGAAGGGGAGGCAGGCTGCTGGGGGCGGGTGGGGGGAGGGGGACACTGGCAAACACACGGTCACTCACTGGGTGTCGCTTTGGGACGTCATAGACCCCTTCCTTCTGCTGACTGGTGGGAACCTACACAATTGGCCAATGGAGTCAGAAAACACCCAAGAGAGAGCCTGTTACCTCTGGATTAATCAGACAATGAAACAGTCTTTACACATCACTGTTACAGCACTGCGACACACTGGATGCCAACACAAAACCCTGGAACCTGGCTGCTCAGGAATCAATCAATCACTAGTAGAGCGAGTGAATGCGTGTGTGTGTGTGTGTGTGTGTGTGTGTGTGCGCGCGCAGTCATAATCAGAATTAAAATCTGTGGAGTGAGAACTCATCTGTGAGGCTAATCACTAGACTATCGGCCTGTGGTGATGTGCTCTCTTATTTCTCTCTCTCTCTCTCTAATAAAGAATGGATAAGACTGCTTATCACCCACAGACATGTAATAACTCAGGTTGTCACACACATGGAGACATGTAATATCTCTGTGTCACACAGGCAGATAGGTTTGACAGTGTCTCCAATGAGAAGAAACAATGAGCACTGATAGCAAGATCCTGACATGTGTGAATCCTATAGTTTCTTCCACAGTTTGAAGCCGTGGTGACATGATGTCTGAAGGAAAGTTTAACTCAAGTTCAATGTGCCCCAATCAGACTGTGTGGTGGAGTAAACATAGGAGTGATGAAGAATGTGGGTATCTTTCTAGTACAGCCTGTCCGATTCCTCCTTCTCCTCTCAATGCCCTGTTTACTTCTTTCAAATGTTTATTTCCAGAAGCTGCCATCTTTATTCATACATTAGTTCCTCTGTGGCTGGAGGCTGGCTGAGGCTCACGTTTCTAATGCCTGATGAGCGTGTGCGCATGTGTGTGTTTGTGGTTGTTTGTATGTGTCTGTGCACGTGCCAGCACCCCGTCTATTTTCAATCCATTTTATTTAAAGATCAAACGAGAGGCTGGTGATTAATCTTTCTTTCCCCCGCTTTCTTTCATCTCCTCAGGAAAAGAGGGAGGGGAGAAAGAGAGGACGGGTCTGCGTTCCACACAGGCCAGGAATAACCTCCACACACACACACAAGCTGTACCCTCCCCCTCTTCATCCCTTTGGAGGTCTACCCACGCCTCTGAGGAACACACTCAGAGAAAGGATGCAGTCCCTGGGGTAGCCAGCTTTAGCTGTCAGGGCCCTCTGGAGAGTGTTGGCTGCTTGTTTGCCTTTTATTTCCTGTATCGGCATTTTTTATGAGTTCAAGTAGTTTTAGAAGCAAACAACAGCATTTTATCCTCCTATTAAATAGTAGCTAGTATCTATTGGCCAGCAAATTGTAACACTTTGTTGGTAGATTCACCACAGTGGGATTAGTTTACAGCCAACTACAAGGTGATGAGAATGTAACTGAGACACAAGCAGGAAAATAAAAGTCAAGCTTGTGAGTACCTGATAAATGCTCTCTTCTGATTGGTCACGGATGGGCTCGTGTCCCGCCTCAAACACAATGTACTACAACATCAGCAGCAGAGGGAAGACAGGAACAGGAAGAAGTAGGAGAGAAATCGGAAGATAAATAAATTGAGAGAAATGTGGTGAAATTGCAGAGGTGATTAGTTGAACAGCATCATCAATAGGTTCTCATTACAGACAGCAGTTGAAGAAAAGACCGGGGTCACACACGGATGGGACTTAAAGCAGCAAAGGTTACCACAGCAGCTGAGAAAAGGAACAGATCCTAAAGCTAATCAGGCACCCGAGCGGGCAGACATGCACACACACTACAGACTGATTCCTCCTGTAGACGTCGGACCCTGCAAACCGTTCATATTGTGCTACCGCCACACCGCCCCACTGGAACCAAAAAGGGTGTTTGTCTCCCCACAGTGCACACAGAGAGGAGCAAGCTGACCGGCTCGAATGCAGCAGGTGAAAGCAGCGGTGCGATTGGTCAGGAAGTTACCTGGTAGACCGGGTCCTCCAGATCCTCCTCCAGTATTGTCTGCAGACGGGCGGCAGCGAGGAAGAGAACGGGAGAGATCAAACGGGGAGGAAAGAGGAGCGGAGGGGAAAGAAAGAAAAGAGGGAAGAGGCAGAGAGTTTAGCCGGTGGAGTAGAAAGAGTAGGCGGGAGCTCAGCAAGACATAGCAGCTTCCCAGCATTCAGATAATCATTTGGCAATCATCAGAGAGAGACAGAGACAGAGAGGTAAAGAGAAATTAAACCCCAGAGATGTAGAGAAGACAGAAGAGAGGATGGTGAAATAAGCACACAGCCACAGATGAAACCTGAAAGTGGGGGCTCCACGTGTCAGTCGCTTGCTTTGATGGTTTTCCAAGTCTTACTTGACTTTATGGTCAAGAGTCTCTCAGATGAAGCTCATTATGGCAGACAATTAAGGTAAAAAAAAAGATAACTGGAGAGCTGATAAGTGTACCTGGTAGACCGCCTGCTCACACTGCTTGTCTTTCTGGGCCTTCTTCTCCATTTCCTCTCTCTGCTTTATCTCATAGATGAGCTGGAACAAGTCCCGCAGGTCCAGAATCACTGGCTCAGCCTAGGAAGACAAGGACACATCAATATCCAGCCATTACCACATCGGGACAGTGGGGGCCCTTACAGGGGGCTGCAGCAAAAAAAAAGGTGCAACGCAACTTCATCCGCCAGCGGTCAACATTGGTAGAATGATAACATTGTCACTGTAACAGAGTACGCTGTTCTCTTCTGCTGTCATTAAATATTCTCTGGTGTCTCTGCAGGCTTTCAAAGTCAGGGACATATTACTCTGAACTAATCCTGGATTATATTTTATTTCCTCACTGGGCAACACACCCTAGAAGTCTGACCAATTAGGCAGAATGAATCATGATAGGGTTGCAGACAACCATGACAGTTATGGATGATGCCATTAGGCCACCATCCGGAAAACAATGCGGAACACCAATGGGACTGTTCATTTGTGAATTTTGGCAATGATAAGTTTTTTCAAAAATTGTGACAGATTTCCTTTTCTAAGCTTCGATGATTGGTGAAAACTGATCAATGCCTGACGTGCTGGTAGAAAGCAGCAGACTTAAATCTGCTTAATATATGCTCTATTCCTCCTCTTACGCTGGCTCACACACTGACAGATGCTGACCTGTTGTCTTGACTTGTACCACCTCATGTGTCAGGGGGCAAAAGTAGTGACAAAGAGCCAATAAGACGACTCACAACTTAGAACTACTGTCACAGCACAACAAAATAATGTTGTATAGTACAATAGTATTTCAGACCTAATGGATTATTGACAGGAGCTATGTAAAGTGCACCCAGAGTTCCAGACTGAGTGCTGCTTTGCAGAAACTAAACTAACTCCTTCAGTGTTGTCTTCCTGCAGCTGCATATTGCTCGTGACAAAGACACTGGAGTAAACTGTGGCCCCTGCTGAGCGAACAGTGAATCGTTGTCAGTCAGATCATATTTTCTTTGATGATATGTGCTCTCATCTCCGCCTTTTCTTGCCATCTATCCCTTTTTTTCCTCTAATGAAATGTTCGAGGTAAGAGAAGGCACAAGGTAGGAGCTGAGGCAGGCACTGAGGTTTAGAACCATAAAAGCAAAAAGCTTCGATGAAGCTTCGAACTAGGATGAGTGCTGCTCAAAGGACCATATAAAATGAGCTCACCTCAGCACTTTTGATTCAGATGACTAATTTGGAGGTTATGGCCACAATGACGAATGATTTTAACAAAAAGTAGTGATAGAGTCTTTTACTGCAGGTAATAAAATCTGCACAGATGGGAATCTGAGAGGGGAAAGCCTCCGTGAATTTTAATGCTACAGGAATAAAATAGAATTTCCTTAACTTCCTCTTCTAAATCAAATTCTGGTAGGAATTTCTTGCAATTCCTAAAGTGTCTTTTGACCTCCTAACAACAATATTCACATTGACAAATGTCAAAATGCACAAACTCATACTTAGTAGTATCGCTGAATTCTCTGAAATAAAAAAAACATTTTGCTATTAAAGTATCCTAGAAAAACCTTTTAATCACACAATCTACATTTAGCCTGCTATCAAAGGTAAAGCCTGACATATAAACATGAATAAGCTAGAAGATAATTAATAGGTATTTTAGTGACAACTCTTTCCACAGAAAGCTACAGTCACCACCCGGTACCAGGTCACTGCTATATTATTTTTGCAGTTATGTGGTCAATTCATCAAAAGGGGCAGAACATAAAACAATAGACAACTTCAGATTTGTGGCCTTGTTGTAGATCGCCTCTCAAAAACACCTTTAAAATCTGTCTGACTCTTCCTACAAATTAGATATGAAGATGCTGACTCAACAAATAGACCAATTCATATTAATTACAATTGTTAGTAATCAAAGGTAATGATGTAGGCATTAATGTTCTGTGTAGAAGCATCAGTGCACATTACCATACGGCACAAAACACAGCCAGACAAACAGCAACAGAATAGAAAAGATACGAGGGTGGTCTCAAAACAATTAAGAGCATTCAGATATAATTGTAAAGCTTAAGAATGTCCATGAATACAAGAACCTAAATGGGCTATTTCAGGCATTAATGATTTTGACTAAGGTACCAAGTACTTCAGTTCATTCCTAACACAATGTCTTCTCTAAAACTTAATAAAAAAAACACATGATTTTCTTGTGACTGTGAGTTGAATGGTCAGTCAATTACTTTAGAATGTTCTCCTAAATTGGGCTGTACGGAAAAACCTTAAGTCTTTGTCTTCTCCATGACGATAGAGGCACTCAGTTAATTCAAACCAAAGTGGTGACTTTCCAATTACAGCCTCGGCCATAAGCTATGTGCTTCCAGCCCCCTCATTGTCTGCACCTCCACTGATACTGTAGTCTGGGTGCAAACCATGTCTTGTTCAAATCCTGAAAATAGGAGCAAAAATATAATTGTGACCTTTTCTCAGGTACACATCAGGCAAGTGACAGATTACTTTTTCCTATATTGGATAGTGTGCATTGAAGTGGCAGACAGGAAACAAGGAGACAGACAGAGAGAGATGAGTATGACATACAACAAAGCTCCCTGGCTGAAATAGAACCAGAGATGTGTCGGTTCTGTAGCATGCGCAGTAACAGCCCCCGCTCCATAAACAATGAGAACTCAGCCTTTTGCTACTGTGTTTGACAGGGAAGCATTAGGAGAGCAAGGTTTTTTGAGTGCATGTGTGTGCATGTGTATGTGTGTGACTATGTGTATGTGTGACTATGTGTATCTGTCTAAGTCAAAGAGCCACGCTGCATGGCTCTAGGAGGATGGATATGCCATTAGAGCTGGTGACACACACTCAAACCCTCATCGACTCACTATGGGAAATCAATACGGCTACAGAGTGAGCCAGCTGGATCCAGACTAAACAAGCCCAGCACAAAGACACAACAACAACAATCATAACAGATCCGAAAGCAGTGCTCAATAATGTATATGGAGTGTGTTGTGGCAGGGACGAGCAACACTATACAAAGTAAACTGCTGGTTGATGACTGGCACAAAGGCCCATATCTAAATGTCAAGAGGATCATCCAATTAAGAAGGCCCCCATGAATCAAACATGAAGCTACACACAACATTTGTATGCATGGCAAAACATGTACAAACTATATTTGCATACGTGCACACGGATTCCTACAGACAGACACTGACCGACTGTGCAGTCTTGATCGCCACAAAGCGGTGGTTCCCTTCTTTCCCGCAGACGTAGCCAAAGGCTCTGTGGTCCGTGATGTCCTTGGCAATGTAGGAGATCTCGTGGACCGCATGGTGGTGTTGGAGGACCTGAAGAAGACCAATACACAAGATGTTTGATAACTCATGCGGATACAGTCAAGAAGTTACTATACACTGCTAAAAAAAATCTAACTAGAGGAAAATGTATTGTATTTTGGTACAAATGGTTAAATATTGAGAAAAATGGGCTATAATATAAGCAGGAGCCACATAATATTTCTACTCAACATTGGACTAATTGTACCAAATACAGGACATTTCCACTTCTTAGATTATTTTTTTGCAGTGTTAACACACAATGTTTTTTCTACTAAAATCTGTACTCATGAAATTACAGATTACCCAGAATGCACATTTCCTCACTGAAGATTGTGACCTGTAAGAAGTGTCAAAATGTTACATACAATCTTCCCCAGGTGCATGTACCGAGAGGCCTGCACACGCCTGCACACGCGGAGCCCTTGTATTCTATATTAAACTGTTTCTAGCTCCCCTGCCCTCTCTAGTTTAGCCTGGCTGTGGAGTGCCAAGCTGGCATTGCCCGTGGCAGATGGCACTGTTTTTCCTGAGGACAGAGGGGGGATCAGTGACAATCATGGCTCGCCAAGCTGTCGAATTGATCGCTTCATCTGTGCCCCCGCTCACAACACACACAAACACACGTTCGCGACGTAATAAGCCCTCTGTTAAGTCACACTAAATGTCTGCTTTGTTGTCATTGTCAACGCCAGCTGCATGCTGGGAGCAGAGACACACAGTCAACATAATGACCCAGTAGCCCTTGAGTGCATGCTAGGGGTTGGAGCTCTATACTACATCAGAGGCTAAACACACACATCTGCTTCCTTTGAAGCTACTCCAGGCGAAAGACATGGCAGCAAGTGACACAACTTAATATAGGGCACTGGGACACAAACACACTCACGTGCACACACTCATGCGCACAAATCATCCTATGAGTCATGTGTTCTAAATTTAATAATTAGAGTAATGATTATTATTATCACCTCTGATTGACCTGATGACAGCTACTCGCACACACACACAGCTCATTTGCAGACATTATTGAATTATCTGTGGGTGGGTGGGTGCTGAGGTGACAAAGAGGACCTCTGATTCCAAGAGAGCAGAGAATGAGATGACTGCACAAATCCAATTGCTTCACATCAGCTTGCAATGTACATATGCAGTCCGTTAGTATCTACCTACTTTGTGAGGTTTCTAGTGGTGAAAACCATTCACAGGTATGGTCACAATACCATCATCCCAGTCCCAATTAAAATGAGCCTCGTTTAGTCAATATCTCGACATTTGCAGGGCTTCAAACACTGCTGCACTACTCTCTGAAACAATCTTGATATAGGTGTTGTTAGAAATGACAACACCTTTATCACTGTCATGAAGAGAGGCATCTGCTCATTATGATAGAATATGATAGTAATTTACCCAGGCTTCTTCTCAACATGATTGAAAAAGCATAATTAGGTTCAATATTAAACTCATAATGAAATATTTGATAACAAATCAGTGTAGTCTGGGGAATAACATAATTTATATTTACATAACTGATAATAATGAGCGTGAGACAGACCGATTTTATTTACTAATTGGCAGATTATTTGCTGCCTAAAGTTAAATGGAATAATGCAACCTGGGCGTTCATTCATTTCCAACTTGAAAAGTTTAATGTTATCACATAATGCGTACTTTAATTTTAGTCTGATTGTTACTCTCTTGTTTTATTGTCTATCCAGCCCTTAAACAATACACTTAAACTGTCCAGTTTTGGTGATTACACGATAAATAGGATCCTTATGTTCCTCTTCATTTACCAGAACCAGTTCAAACTTGGTGCTGTATTCACGGTTCTACTGTTACTTACTGCTATTTCTTGCATAAACATTCTAAAACATTTTTGTTAAATCATTCGTTGCAGAGGTTCTGTAGAACAGTGTGATTAAATCTCATGAGGTTGGCTGCTGCTTGAGCTGACAGATCAGGCAGCAAAAAAATATCAGATGCCGCTCAAAGTTGCTTGTAAATGCACTCTCTGGGGAAGTGTTATGTGTGCATAGTGGTTGTTTAAAAAAAGGTGACCCTGACTGTGGTGGTGGTACTGGCTGTGCTGCTGTTCTTCAGCTCTGATGATTAGAACGACTAATGTCTCTCTCACTATCACTGTCTCTCTCTCTTCTCCCCCCCAACCACACACACACATGCGCGCACACACACACACACACACGCACATATGGTGTCAGTGTCTCAGAGGGACTGTGGGGAGAATGCCCTTCAGCAGTTGCTGGCTAGTGAGCCAAGATATTCCCTGTTACGCTGGGAGTGGTGAGGGAGGAGAAGCAGTGGCAGGATACTGGCTCTCTCCTGCCCACTCCTCACATCTCCCTCCTGGAGGACATCATCAGAGAGCCTGCAGGCTGTCCCGTCCCCAGCCAGCAGGACAGGACTCAGATCAGCAGTTACCTTTGAGGTTTAATTAGTTTTTTGCAAGAGGTAACACTGCTGGGGTTTGTCATACAGAGAACACCGGATACACACATACATACACACACACAAACACTGGACATGGAAGCTGGACTGTACCAATAGTTTTTGATTATTAACAGTTTGACACTGTAGGGCAGAGAGAGGGAGAGAAGGGAGAGTCAAACACACACATTATGATGTTCCTAAAACAAAGCTCCTTCCTCTCCTGTTTTTATCAGTTTCACACACACGCACACACACACACACATACACACAGATACACACCCATGCCTGGCTTTCTTCCTTACACCCTCCAGTCTACATCTATTGTCAATCCCCACTCGACTTTGTTCATCCTCTAAAGCTAGACCCTCATTTAATCCTCTCGGTCCTCTGTGGAACGGCCTGTTGTTGGTCAACATAAAGTTAAACCTGGTAATAAACAGCAGTGATGGCAGCAGTACCTCTCCCCTGTCTTATATCCTTGCTCGAGGTGCATCTCCATCCATATGAATAATTTCAGTCTTTTCTACATAGCGCTCAATCTCTCTCTCTTTTTTTTTTCTATTTTGACCGGACTGAACTAATTTGATCTTTCTGAATTTCATTCTCAAAGGGAGCAGCAGGCTGGCGAGCTCAGCTTTCCACTCCTGTGACATCTTGACCTGAGAGTGCATGCATTGTGTGTGCATGTGTGTGTCTGTGTGCATGTGTGTGTATGCGTGCATGTGTGTGTATGTGTGCATGTGTGTGTATGCGTGCATGTGTGTGTATGTGTGCATGTGTGTGTATGTGTGCATGCGTGTATGCGTCTTGAAGCACTGAGCGAGGCGCTGACAAAGAGATAGAGAGAGAGACACGCTGGCCTGCCCTCCGTTAGATTAATGTCTCCTCTCTTCTTCTCCTCCATCTCAAGCACCACCTCCCTCTATCCCACACGACCTTCCCTTCTCCAAGAGAGGCCATCCATCCATTCCTTCACCCGTACATCCATCCGCCCATCTGGCTGACTGATGCACAGGAAGGGAATGAGACTGTCAAGATCCCTGAACCTCAGCAGAGTCATTCTCTCTCTCTCTTTCTCTGTCCCCCTCTTCCACCCTCCTTCCGTCCCTTGCCATTAGGAGTGGTTGAAGGACTGAAAGTAAGGACAGCATATCTCTATAGTTAATATTAATGCGTGGAGACAGAGGACAAGGTCTCCCTGTAGAGAGCTTTACTTTGACATATGCTCCCTGATTCTCCACCTATCCCTCTAACTCTGTTTCAGTCTGTCTCTGAGCCTCTCACCCATCCTCCCTCCATCCCGTCTTTTTCACATCCTTCTTTCCGCTCCCCTTTTTCTTCCTTGGCCTTTTGCTTTACACCTTCTCCCCTTTGGCTATATACCTCCTGATCTATCTCTGGTTCTTTCTCTTTATTTCTCCCTATCCTTTGAGAGTTTGATGAGGGAAAAGACAGAGAAATGAGGGTTATAAAGAGAGGGACGAAGGATCAGACTGTTGAGAGAGGAGTTTTGGCTGCATGCAATATGGCTGCCACGCGGGAGGCCACTGGTTACTGTGTCCTGCCTGCTTTATACCATGCACTTCTGAGTTACTGCTAGATACACACACACACACACACACACACGCACACATATAGTGGAATCTGTTACCACATCAGCTGGAGCCAGGTGAGAGCAGCAAGCTTCATTTTGTATTTAAACAGGCTGCAGATTCACAATCAGAACAACTGACACAGTGAAATCGACACTGACGCATATTTAGATGACATCACAACCCCACATGTTAAGTATTATGTTTTCTAACTAAAATAAAAATACAAAATACACACAAGATCTTATTAGGCTTACATTGAGCCAACTGAGCAAAGCACCTTAATGGACCTTTTGGGGGTTTAATGGGAAACTAACACTATTATTGACATAATAGAAGGTAAAATGGGCTATTGTGGTAATGTTGGCCTCGCCACAAGTACAGAGTATCCTGGGGGATGTAGGCATTATATTTCTTGCTCAAGGGCACCATGACAGGTATGGCCAGTTGGGGGATCAAACCTAGACCTGATCTGTCAGAGGATCCTTGAGGAATGAAATTTAAAGAGAAATCACTTTGCTCTATCGGCCAGTTTCCCTTGAGCTGCAAACACACATACTACACGGCAGCGTTTAACAACTTATTGACAGTTTGTTTGTCCAGAGAGCATCCTCTATATATGACCTGTTGTCTTAAATCTCAGTTTACGTTTAGTGTTTTTTGTGTGACCCTTAGGTTTTTCTAAGATCCAAACCGACAGGAGGGAACAAATGTCTGGAAAACTGAAAAAAGAACAAGGAGGACTGATAGCAGACGGAGAGAGCGAAGCCTCAATAGATCCAGGCGGTCAACCAGAAAAGCAGCCATGTACAATAGAAAATGCATAATCCAGGAGCATAATATAAAACCAGTGTTGTCTCTGTTTGCTGAGAGGCAGACAATGGGATAGCCATGTTCCCTCATCTACTGAGGCCTTGTTCTCAGGGTTTCAATTAGGCCCTCGTGATTTCCCTAGGGGCCCCTCCCTCTCATAGAGACGCCTCATTAACGGAGGAAACGCACCCCGAAAGCTGTATGCACGCATGCGCATGCACACACACACACACACACACACATACACACACATACACACACACACACACACACACACACACACACACACACACACACACACAACACACAAACAAACAAACAAATGCAAAAAAACAAAACACAGATTTGATTCTGATCCTACCCCTGACTTCTCATCAAAGATCTTGATCCCTCCAAAGGAAACGGTCAGAAACACCTTCTGTTTGTGATCTCCTTTAGACCGTGCTGCTGCAGCTACACCCTGCGGACAGGAAGACACACACACACACACACACACACACACACACACACACACACGCACACAAACACACACACACGCAAAAGGTTAGCAGCAGGACACATACATTGTATTGCATCTGCTGACAAAGTTCTATCCATTTATAATTCTCTAAAGAAAGATTTCCTTGTTTTATAATTATATTATAATTTTATATATTAGGATAAACTTTTACTTGTCAGTAACTGAACAAACACAGATGATGACCCTATATAACTAATAAAAGCATTGTATTTTAGCATCAGTGTAAAACCAACTCATAAACTGTGGGACATCGTTTTCTAGAGCCACAGTAGTGTCTTTAGTCAATATAAAGTATTCAGAGGTGTGCTGGAGATGAATATTCAGAACCATGACCTGGACAAACCCTTTCATATAACTGAATTTGTGCTAGATATACACTTGTGCAATAAACGAAGATATATTTATTAATCAATAAATTTGAGATTAATGAAAGATAAAAATACTATAAACTGTGACTTCCACCATGTTTATATATTTTTCATTGTCAATTTGAACAATTAAAAACAAACTATTATTTGTGAAGTTAAAAATGTAGCTACTACACATCAAATAACGTTTAGTAACAAGTTGAACCACATTCTGGGAAATGTTCAGAAATCAGCAGTGACATGACACCATAACTGTCCCATGAAGTTGATGCTTTATAACTCTATTAGTGTATCTTGGTGTGGAATTTCCCCTTTATATTCAATCTATAATCCATTTGCATAGGTGAGTTACAAAAGTAGAGGAAATGAGAGGCGTGAGATCAGAGAAGTGAGAGAGCTGAGGGAGGGGAGGGAGGAGCAGTATGAAAGGAGAGGTGGAGAGATCAGAGGAAAAGAGTTGATAGATTTCCTGTCTGAATAAATGAGGAGGAGGGAAGCTGTGTGATCAATGAGCTGTCTTTCCCCTCCTCACCCTTCCATGCATTGGCTGGATGGAGTTTTCACTACGTATGAACAAAAACGTAAATGTAATTTTACCAATTTATATGTCTCCTGAAGAAATTGGATCCAATGTGACAATTAAAATGAAAAAGATGCTTTTCACTCTTTAGCATAAAAAGGTTAGTATGAATATTCTCTCTCTTGATTTAGATATTAAAATTCCTATTTTCCATATGCAAGCTACAATCAAATATTTCAGCAGATCAGCTTGTTCATAAAAACGCTATTTATAAATGAATAAAGAGATGGCCTATTTCTTTTCATATTTATCCTCCCTCATCTCGCTCTCACCTATCATCCAAATTATTCTCCTCCTATAAGCCATCTCTCCTCTGCTAACTGCCCCATCTGTCTCCCTCTCCCTCTAATTGTTCCTGTCCTTGCAAATGAGACATTCACCCCGATCCCCTTCTCATCCATATGGCTAACCTCCTCACTTCCCGCTGCATTGATCATCGCCGCCCCTATAAATTATTGCAGGTGCATTTTTATCTTTCTTCTTCTGTGCTTCTCCTCTGGCAAAATGCAACAAACTACATGTGCAAGTACAGACAGACACTGTTACACTGTGATACAATACATCCAATTCAAAGATGAGATTTAGAATATGCATGAAGTTAGAGGACTACAGTATTTATGAACCAACAACTGTGCTAGCTTATTGACGTTCAGTGGGTTTTGTGGGTCATGGAATTAAATGCAGCTGTATGCAACCACGATTTATTTTTTGTAGGTGTTTGAAATCTAATGAATTCAGTCGTTGTTCACAACTAACATGTAAAGATGCACGGAATAAATCAAAAGGAGCATTTTTTTAATTTAAGAGAAAATAGAAGAGAGAGTCCTCCTTTACCTTGAGCTTCATCATTGAGTCCTGGCAGAGTTTGTCTCCACGGGCTGCGGTGACCTCGTCCAGGCCGATGAGCTTGGCCTTGTAGCGGACGCCATCGCCCTTAAAACGCCTGATGAGAGCCCCCTCGCTGCGATCCTGCCCTGCAGACGCACACACACACACAAACACTAACAAATGCTGCAGTCCACAGTACATTCTGCAGTCAAGGACCTCCATCTACCTCAGACCAGTGCTATTACCTCAGGATCATCAATCACATAGACCACAACAAGACTTCAACACTAATCTAACAGAAAAAGGAAATCATCCAGGTTAAAGCTCCTGATGTTAGCCCCATCTTGTTGTTGGACTGCAGGTATGCACAAAGTGAAGGGTTGTGTGATATGAATGGCACCAGTCAATATACTCAGATGCATGAATCAATTCAGTTGGGCTGAATTAGAGTTGAAAGTGGGTCTGTGGCCATTTCTCCTGCAAAATAATGGCGTGACATTTCACTCTTATCTCCTCTGTCTCCTGCTCCTCTCTCGCTACTCAGCCTCCATTGTGTGTGAGAGTGTCAGCATTGTGTGCGTGCACTTGTAAGTGTCAGCAAAGTCCTCGCACGTTGACCTTGCTCTTGTCCGGGAAGTCTATGTTATCTCCTGAGGTGACTACTGATCCTCTCCATGCATTATACAGAGCAGGGAGCAAATACAGCCATAGCCAATCATAAAGCTAAACGTGTGCTCCAAACATTTCATCATCAAAACATTGCATGTGAAGTCCATATCCATGTCATCCTGCATTGTGTTTTTCAGCGAGTACATTGGGAGTGAAAGACTGCCAGCGTGATAAGCGAGAGGGAAAGGCATGATGATAATGCAGCATATTCACAATATATTGAGGCATTATTCTCTACTCTAACAGCATGACTCCTGGAAGGTCATAGCTGGAGTGATGGAGAGGTCCCACTCCTCCTCTCCTCGCTCATTCGCACCCCCCCTTATATTCACACGGAGTCCCAAAAGCATTGCAGTACACAAGGAGTAAGCCCTGTAACCACAGCCGAGAGCATCATGTTATATGGTGCTTTTGAATCATCTTTGTCCAACACTAATCTCCCACCTCCCTCGGCTTTGTCTGCTGGCTCGTACACACACAATCACATACATGAGCGTGCCCATTGTTGCAGGCTTCATTAGCATCACCTGAATTGAATCATATTTACACAGGATTTGAGGGGTTGGACGATGTTTAAGGACGTTTAAAGCTACATGAGGCCTCATTAACAGAGAATAAAGGGGATTCTCACTGTGGGTTGGTGGGTTAGCGCCTGTGTTAAAATAGCTGCACTGTGACTTTAAAAAAAGCTCTTATTTATGAAAAATGTATTTGTCTGCGAATGTTTGTCCCAGGTGAAGGTAGAAATGTGAACACTATCTCAAGGAAAAAAAAAACACTTCACTCTGTTTCCCATTGATAAGGAATAACACAAACACGTCCAACACAGTGTGAATGAGATTCTCCACCTGAATTGTTGAACTGATGCACACACAGTCACAGTCCTACTTGGAGTAAATCTTGATTGTCTGCCTCAACGTCTTTGGAGACAAAAGTGGTGCGGCAACATCTGTCCTTATTTTGGAGAGTGTGAGAAAACAGCGCCGCCGCCACGCTCTGTTGTGTCACGTCTCAGTTGGGCTGAGATGAGCGTAAGTGATTAGACCACGGAGGATTGTTCCGTTCAGCATGGAGATGTTGGAAGACATTTAAATATTGCCTTCATTAAAGATGAAACAGTCCCGTGAAATATGCATACAGGCAGAGTACACACATAAACAGGCGAGCCAAGAGGAACAATCAACATTTATGATGACACCCGCCAACCCACCTGCTTCCCTCTGCGTCAACACACAAAACACCGAACTGCAGCGAGTGAAAAAAACAAACATGACTCATATTTCTTTCACATCCCAACATGAGCTGTCAGGAGATGCTGCTGCTTTAAATCTTTTTAACTGCGTGTGAAAAACAAACCAGGAAATCGTCATTTGATTTGCTGGATGAGGTTAAATTTGACATGAGGCGTTTCTTACAGCTACCAAAGCGATTTTGGTCAAAGATGTACTTCATCAGATTTAAAAATGGAAAAAAAGATGCATTAAAAAGATGATGCTTCAAATTGTACAAATGAAACAGTTATTCTCCTTTAATTATATAAAAACTGAAAAAGGTCTTGAATATTTCTTCCTCTTTCACTTAAATGATGTAATTTGATCTTAATTTTTAGAGTGTGAAGATTCATTTCCTCCTTATAAATCATCTGTGCCACACACAACTTCATCAGTGTGTGTGTGTGTGTGTGTGTGTGTGTGTGAGGGAGAGTGTTAAATAACACTGCATGTGTCCAGCTGCTTTTGTCTCTCTGGAACAGCGGTTTTCATTTGAGTTTGACATTTAAGACCCACCCTCCATCTGCATCCATCACCATTACTGCTGCTATACTTAGCACACAGAGAGAGAGAGAAGTGGAGAAAGGCCGAGAGGGGAAGGAAGAGAAAAAGGAAGGTTTAGTTCAGGGTCCAGGGTTACTTCTCCTGCTGAGTGGTTTATATTATTACCTTTTGGAAGCGAGTTCCTTTAGAGACCTCCCTGTGAGTGCGAGTGTGTGTGTGTGTGTGTGTGTGTGTGTGTGTGTGTGTGCGTGCCTCCGTGCATCAGCAGGGGCAGCACTCAGCCTGCTGTAATTAAACGTCTGCTATAGTTATGACCCTGCTGAGCTTCAAACACAACTAATGAAAGAATCCTCCATTTCATCTGTCATGGTTGTTCTGCACGGACACCCACACACACACACACACACACACACACACATTCTCATACTCACATGTACAAACCTGTTCCACACCTGCACAATCCTGCACTACAACACACACATCTTAGTATTATCTTGATTTCAGCTTTTTAAGCCACAATATGGCTGGTATTACGGTACAGAGAAGTGTGTGTGTGTGTGTGTAGAAGTACTTGGTATGCAGGATTGGTTTGACTGTCTGACGCAACAAGCAGAGAGAGGACAGGACATAAAGCGGAGAGCAAAGGATTGAAGGAAGAATGGAATGTGATGGATGGATGGATGAATGAATGAGCGAGGCCTCCATTGGATAAATGTCACTCAGGATTAGAGAGTTATGACAGGCAGAACCCCCTGACTCTCTCTCATGTACACGCATACTACTCACACACACACACACACACACACACACACACACACACACACACAGGAGATAGATTGCAGGTGACTGCTGGTACACTACGTGGAGTCCCTCGGGGGGAGCCCCTAGCATCGCCCCTGGCAACCATATCCTTCTGTCTCCTGTGTACCCCTCCATCACTCTCCTCCAACTTCAACCTCCTCTCAACCACACACCCCTCTCTGGCTCTGCATGGTCATTTCCCTTCAGTCAACTTGAATCTAGTGACATTCCATTTATTTTTCTGCTCCCTTTTTTTCCTGCTCTCTTGCAACATTGCCAGACACCACACTCAAAGGAAAATAACAGTTCACTACAGTTATTCTTGACAGATTGCCCAGGCAATACGACAGCAATGACGGGGTGAAGAGAAGAAACATTCAGATTATCAAACAGTTTGTAAAGAAGCCAATAATTTAATCTGATGATACACTTTATTTACATTTAAACCACAAATTTAGGAAGCACAATCTATCTTTAATAATCATACATCTCTTTGCACAGGAAAAGTGTTAAGCTATGGTTTATAATGTGTTTTCTCAACAGACTGAAACTGATTGCCTTAAACCAACAAGCCAAAACTACAAGACTAATGCAAAGATCCACATGGGTTTTTTCCCAACACTTGCTTCAACCACCTGCTTGCAGATTTCAAAACAGACCAACATGGCGTCTTCTTTGGTGTCTTCCTGTTATATTAGACAAAACAGTTCATTGAAATGTGATTCTGAAAACATTTTAAGCAAGGAATAAGCCCTGCAGGTGCTGAATCTGTCTCCAATGGCTAGTTCAAAAGTTTGTAGACCAGAATTGCCATTTCCTCCTTGTTATAAGAGGGATTTTCCAACCATTACAAATCATGTGATCATGTTGTGGTTAGGCACAAATAATAATAATAATAAGATTATGGTTTGGGTTGAAATGATCAGTTAAATGTACAATTTCATGGCCAATACATCCTGACGCGACATTAAATCACCTTAGACAGACATCATCATTCGGCCTCGGACTATCCTACAAATTAAGAACTGATGCTACAGGGTTAACCCAGTGTACAGTGATAATGGGTTCAACAAAAAAATGAATAATTGATAGAGAAAGGTCTAGGTGTCTTCATTTTTTGTTGTTTTTAAAAAGCACACTGATCAAGTGTTCAGCCAATACCACGTAATGGTCTTGTTAACTTACTTCATTAGATACATTTGATGTATTATAGACTTGGGGCATTAGTCTGAGGCCACTGGACAAGAACGAGGGACAGATGTATAAAATCACTACTTGTGATACGTTGAGCAGTTTTCAGGTGCCTTGTATCTATCCAATCTCTGATATGTAACAGAAATGTTGTGGCATCGCCTCATATCCTTCAGGATTGCTGTTAGCGGCACAAAAGCCAATTTTAATATCAGCAGTCTTTGGATGCAGGCCTGTATTGTTTGTAGTAGCTGATAAAAGTGCAGAGCTTGTTTCACTGTGCTCCAGATGAAGAACCACCCAGAGGCTCTTAACTGCAGCTGGGATGGTTCCCAACAAACACTCAACAGGGCATGAGGGAACCCAGCAGTTACTCTCCAATTAATCTGCTTCTAAATCCTGCTCTGCGTGTGTGTGTGTGTGTGTGTGTGTGTGTGTGTGTGGAGGGGTAGTTTTGCTTTCTTCACCAATCTGAATCTTGTTCAGATGAAGCACTCACTCACTCACACTCGCACCCAGACTCTTTTAAACCAACAACCAACATGTGCCAAGAAAACATGTTTCTCCTTCAGTTCCATGTTTAATTCTAGCAGATTGGTTTGGCACGAAGAAGCAGAATGATTATACACACATGAAACCATTACAAAAACACCACTATAGTTGCTTCAGCGAAACATCCAGTGTAAAATGAGATGATAAAGTTGTCACTTATCAAATAAACACATTGCATTTTTGATGTCTTATTTGCAACATGACTACTGTAATGTTTATGAAATGCTTTAGCAGTTTGTTAAACTACGTGACACTTATACTAAATGGATTTAGATCACATAACTCTTCTGCCTGTAGGATTTGATATCATTTTTCTGCCTAGCTATTATTATGAGTCACTTGGCATCCAATGCAGGAAGACAGAGGTCTTTATAGTTGAACAGGTAAAGTACTGGGCAATGTCAAAGACTGTTATCATCTACCTTTTTTTCTTTCCTTCCCCCCTGGACCCGCTGCTCTGACCTAGCTGACGGAGGCAAAGCAAGAGACTTGAGCTGTCTGTGCATGAAAGTGTGTGTGCACATACTATATGTGTGTCCTGAGGCATCCAGCTATTCTCTCAGGCAGAAAACATAAAATAAATTAGAGCTGAAAAAATACATCAGGGACAGAGACGGAGCACCCTGTCCATTACCCATTGCTATCACACACACACACACACACACACACACACACACACACACACACACACACACACACACACACACACACACTTGGAAACCAAGGGGCATACACTGTGTCAAGGTCACTTTAGAAAAACAAAACTTTTGACTTGTGTAAGGTAAGAGTTGAGAGAAGTGCCTCTAAGAAGACTCTTTATTATCTTTATTCCTATAAGAATAAAATTATTCTTATAGGAATATATATATATATATATATATACACAATGTAAGTTTTTAAAGGTTAATAGTATAGCAACCAAATGCTGCATTCTTTGCAATTTGTAAATAAATCCTTTTATTTAAAGTGTATGACAACATACGTTTAGTATCTTATATTATCTAGTTTCACTTCCTAACCTTATAGGACATTGAAGCGTGCCATTAAGCACCGAAATTATCTCAATATAATTTTTATTTATCTTCTCTTAAGTGTCTCTGCAGCTGTAGGAAGAAATTGTTATTTTATGTTCATCTCATTAATATTAATGAGCTATTATTCATGAGCTGGCTGTAAATGGGTGGGTGGTTGGGTGTTGATAGTTGTGACATCACTACATCACAAAGTCCTGAAAGCTTGTTTTATAACACAATTTCTGTATTTGCATTTTGTGCATCAGTGGATTGAACATCATGAAACATGGAAAGGTAATTAAAAGTATTAAAAATATAACTCACCTGGAAGCATAGGCCTTGTGCAACACTCACTGTTGTCTCATTGAGATTGTAAATTAAAAAATTATTTTTTTTTAATTTTTTTCAGTTTTCTTTGTCTGTCCCTCAAATACTTTTGCAACAATTGTACATGTAAAATGCATAGGATAGTGAGAAACGCAATTTCGATTCCTTTGTATGTCAAGTACATGTGAAGAAATTGACAATAAAATTGACTTTGACAATTTGTATTGTTTTATTGTATGTTTAAACCTGAAAACAACAAAAAGAGTTAAATGGAAAGGTGTTAAGGATGTTCAGTGATCGAATGCTTCCGTCATCTGTGCAGATGTAATGGCATTTATTAAAGGGCGGTTCACAGAGGTCCGCGCCCTGAATAGAGAATACTTGGATAAAACCAACATCAGCCCGTACAAACATTGAGATGTTATTTTCCAACTGTCTCCAGGCTCTGACACACACATTTTGTTGAATTGAGCTGTAAACGAGCTATTGTCTTGCATTCAATTGCCATGGGCATGAATGTGTTCCATGCTTGTTATTTTGTTAGTGCATTGATCTTTTGATCCAGCCAAAAACCCACAAAGGTTTAAATACAGAACTGAAGGGGAGTTTTAGGAAATCCTTGAGGCTTTAATGCAGGACAAAGAGGGCAACAGCACATAAGCTTTGTCCCTCTGTACTTGTTGAAAATTGCGGTAGCAAAGCTTTTAACAGAGCGTGTGTGACATAGGTTGTGTTTATTATCTTCATCAGAACAAGATGTATTGTGTATTCTGCAAACACTCAAATGTAACAGCATTTGCTGTGTGTACATCACCTTATTGATTAGGACTAAAGTCTAAATGGAACTTTAATGATGTGGATGGCAGTGGTCATCTGAGGTCAGTTATTTACCTGAGGAAATGGATTTCATCCAACACACACACACACACACACACACACACACACACACACACACACACACACACACACACACCCTTTCTATGTTCCCTCCATTTAATGAGAAGCCAACAATAGCTGTGCTAGTGCAGGGCGACTCTCAGTCCTGTTGACTCGCGCTCGCTCCTCGTCTCCTGCACGGAGCTTCCTTTCGTCTGTGTAGGACTCTCGGCGGTAAAGCTCATTTCTCGCCCTGGCTTTAATTACAGGGTAATTGGTCTCACCAAAGAAGGTTGAACATGGCCCGGGAGTGTGCACCTAACTGTGTCTTCGTGCATATGTATGTGCGTGTGCGTCTTTTTTGTTTGTGTGAGCAGCTGTATGTTTTCTGGTTTCTGACAGGGCATCAGAGTGGTCTGTGTAAACAAGCTGCTAGCATCCTGTCATGCAACGCTGAAGCGGTTCCCCCCCATGGGCTGTGCTGTCGGTTGCCCCTTTGCCGCCAATCACACACACACACACACACACACGCGCTCAATTCCACCTCTGCATAAATCTAACAAGTATTTCTGAACTTGGTACTGTGAGCTTTCTCCAAGTATTTCCTGTCATCAAAGGAAGAGGAAAAAAGTACCACCTGTTTTATGCTTGTCCTTCTTTCTCTAAGTCCCTCTCATGAATACACACACACACACACACACACACACACACACACACACACACACACACTGTCTATTCAAACACTAAGATCTATCTGACTGAAAAGTGTCAAAACTGTTTCCTTAATCCCACTGTGTGGTAGAATTGATGTGCTCGTCCATGTATATACTTTTTTGCATATGTGGGTATGTTAGAGTTCCTTCTTTCAAAGCTTTAGGAAACACAGGTAACTCGTCAAAACACAGCAGTCCTCTTTTCATACCGAGGCGAGTGTGCCAGAACAAAGCCTTCTCTCATCTCTGCCAAAACATGGAACCACTTGAAGTTGTTGTCCTTCCCGCTCCATCTCCTCTGTCTCATCGTGCATAATGACGCCCTACCCCTTCATTCACTCAGCCGGTGTCCTGCAACAGAGGGACGGCTCAAAGGAGGGCCGAACGTCCTACAGCATGAAAAGGAACAGAAAGCTCTGTCATCTGCCAGACTGTCTCTTTATGTCTCTAATTGTTATTTCCTGTTGCAGGCATCAACACTTTGGCATCAAACACTAAGAGTTATCATTTAATCTTTCACTTTCTGCTTTCATTACTGCCGCAACCTTTGTTGCTATAAAGTGTTGGCAGGTAAATACATTTACTCAAGTTTAAAGCTTGAGTGCAGTTTTGAAGTACTTTGTACTTTACTTGAGTATTTCCATGCAATGGTACTTTATACTTCCACTGCACAAAATTTCAGAACTAAATATTGTACTTTCTACTCGACTACATTTATTTGACATCTTTAGTTACTTTTCAGATGGAGATTTAGAAGAATCATTTCTATTAATATTTTTATTGTTCACATTTTCATTCTGTGCTATTGTATATAAAGTGTATTAAACACATGATACATTTATAATAATGTAATATAGTATAGTATGATGCAGTACTGTTCAGGGATAAAGCAAATTATATAGTCAACTATAACAATATAACAGTGTGTAATGGTGAAATTTACTTTCGAGAGCTTTTAGCTGATTATACTTAATACATTTACTCATGTGACATTTTGAATATGGCAGTAGTTCTGCTTTGACTTGATAAAAAAACCTGAGCACTTGCTACCAGATAATTAAACTCTCTTTAAAAAGGTAAATTAAATATTTAGAATGTTATCACTTTTTTGACATTTTGTGTCAAAAAAAAAATCGAACAAAATTGTGACTTGTGTGATACAAATGGACTTTTAAATGACAAGAAACTAACATGAACACTAATGTACATTTTGAAGAAGCTGCTGAATGCTGTGACTGACCCCAGTAAATAAACCATAGCTGCCTCTGGTGAAGGCCATGAGACCCCAGTCCCCGCATCTTTAAAATGAATAAAAATTGAATAAAAATGCTTTGCAATCTACATGCCACATATTCATTCGGAGAAAAAAGGGTAAATATATATATATATTTTTGTATCTTATCATGGCACCACTTGTTTGTGCATATACCAGCCAGAATGCCATTGTTCTCTAAGTAGAAAAATAATTTGCGTGAAGTAGATCAAATAATACAATCTCACAGTGGGTCACAGTGACGCTGGCTAAAAGACAAAAAGAGCCACAGACTTTGAACCACAATCCACAATAGCTTATTACCTTCTTATCTACGAGCATGGGGACAAATTGTATCTTGTGTTGCACCTTGGTTCTTTAAATGAGCTTCCAAAAAACATCCACCTCAGAAAAAAGTGCGCTGTTAATATCAGTCTGGAGACTATTGAGCTCAACATATGTAGTACTTAACTTAAAACATACCATATCAGTCACTTTAAATGCTAAACAGTCTCGTCCTCATTCTTCAGTAGCGCCACAAAAGTCTGTCCAGAGACTGTAAATTCAGTTATGAGCAGATTAAACTCCCCACTCAGAGGCTCTGAGACTAAAAAGAGCATTTCCTAGCCTTGTGCTTCTTTGTCTATATATTAGCTAAGTCTAATACAAAATAGGGTGACACAATATATTTCGCCAGATAAGACATATTGTAAAAATTTTATTACACTGATTTTGCAATGACCGATAGTGCTGACGTGTCTTCTGTGAGCGTTAAACACCCGGCTCATCAACAAATAAGCAAGGTCCTTTTTCCAATGCTCAGTCCTTCAACCAGCACCATGGGGTGAGAGTATCGGCCTGTATCAGAGCCTGTGTGTGACATTGGAACGTTTTCCTTTTGTTCAAATGACCAGGGAGCAAACTGTTGCTATGGAGACTGTAGTTAGTGACGCGGTGGGCAAAGGCACACCAACTAGTGTGGAGGAGAGGACTAAGATGAACATACTGAGAGGATCACACACACAAACACACACACAAACACAAGCACACGATGGGCCAAGGCTTAGGGAGGCAAATAAAAGGCTTTCACTGTATATTTTCTCTCTGAGTCAGGCATTTTGAATGCTAATTCAGTGTGGTCACATGTGAAAGCTTGGATGGATCTTTTTAAAAAACTCAGGGAATAGAGGCAGAAAAGTGGAATGGGACACCTGCCTGTAAAAACAACAGTCTCACCACTCTCACCTGCCCTACCCAGTTCTTATAATGGCCAGCAGGATGGGATATGGGTTAGGGCTGGGCGATAAACCGATTTTATCGATTAACTCGAGTGTATAGTTCACGTCGACTTGTTTGAATGAAAATCGGTTCTCTCTTTAACATCAGCTAACGCTTCTCTCTGGCCTCCCGTATAATGAGCTCGCCCCTCCCTCCCCTCGCACAGAGCGTGCATTTACCAAGTAGAGATAGTAGTAAGTGAGTGACAACATGGCGACAAGCAGGGAAGAACTTGTTCCGAAGAAAGGCACCGTGTCATCCGTTATTTGGAATTGGTTTGCGTTCGCGAGGTCAGACTTAGACCAGAAAACACCCCAAAACAGCAGCAGTACGACAAATTTACTGCAGCACCTTAAACAAAAGCATCCCGTCGAATGGGAGAAATGTTGCGCGCAGCGGAATGAAAAAGACAGCAGCACCCCAAGCACCTCACGCACAGCCACCAAAATACAGTCCACCGTACCACAAACATTTTCAAACTGCATCCCATATGACAAGAATTCGACCCGCTGGAAAGCCATGACAGATGCGGTCGCTATGTATATAGCAAAGGATATGGTGCCAATATATACGGTGGAAAAGCCGGGGTTCATTAACTTCGATTTTTTTTTTCTTTTCGATTCATTAAAATCGATTTAAATCGTTAATCGGATATTTTGTGAAAAAATCGGGGATTTTTTTTTTAAGCCATATCGCCCAGCCCTAATATGGGTATAAGTATACGGGTACAACGAGCACGCATACTGGCCACAGTGTTGAAGGCAGGGTGGATAGATCACTCATTTTCCAGGAATAAACTAATGGTTGAGAAGGGCAGCAGATAACAGCAGAGGACAGAGAGGAGTCAGTTATCTCTGAACTTAAAATTTGGAAAGTGCGAGTATCTGCTAATGAGTCGTTTTTGTCTCCTATCTCCGTATATTAGCCTCCACTGACACACATAACCGCACACGGCAAATTCAATTCAATCTCTGTCTGATTGGAGGGAACTGATCTGATTACCTCTCAAAGTATCACACACGCACGCACGCACGCATGCGCATACACATACACACACACACTCAAAATACCACTGTTTGTGCTCAAAGATCCCCTAGGGAAAGATATCAGAGTAAATGGCTGTGGTGATTGCGCCAGATAGACTGGATGTGTGCACAGTATCCCCACAAAGAAGATAATGTGTTTGCTAATCACACACCAGAGACAAGCAAATACACTCCCACGTACATCCACACGCACACACACTAAGGCTAACAGCTGCACAGCTATAACCCTTAACCACTCTTTTCATGCTGCTGGCTGCAGCTCCAGTGCAGGAACACCCTCACACATCCCCCGCCAAATCCCATTGTGGCAGAGTCATGATTTTTCAGAGTTTTGATGACAGTTGACTGCATGTGTTGACAGTAATGGAAGTTATTACAGCTTGTAATCATATTCAGTGTCACATTATGAAAAACAGACAGGCCTCAGTGAATGTTTTATTTGAACGTTTGATTATGTTATGAAACAATATTGCAAGTAGAGGGAGGAAAAAAAGTCATCTGTTGGTCAACGGAGCCAATACACCCTAAAACACATAAGACAGTGGTGCTACGTCTATAAGCAGAAATGAATAACACCCAAATGATTGCTGATCACCTGCCAGCGGCCGCCAAGGTAGACAAGCTCCTTAATCACACATAGCCACAAATATTCATTCCCAGCTCTGATGATGTCCACAGATATGGTTACAACAATAGAGGCACAATGGCAATTCACCGAAACAGGCCGAAATCAGAACAGTTTATTTAATATTTGTATCTTCATCTATGCTGTAGCAGATGAACTTCACACTGTATCTACTGCAAATGAATGCTGTGGACTATTTTAATTTAATGTTCCAAACTGGACCAAACTAGGCTAGTGTAAATTAAGTCTTCTGATTGCAAGCCAGCTTCTTAACCGACCAATCTTTGTTCTCTGTTTTGATTAGAAAATAGAGATCCTCTAGAGGGTGAAGCAAAAGCAAAGCGTACATACATTAAGCATGCCGCAAGCATACATGTAATCATATTAATTTGCTACATTTGACAAAAGCAGTGGTGTTGAAATCCTACACTGTGGTGTCAGAATGAATTTGCTTGCATTGTAAAATGCATTTGAAAGATTCCCCTCAGGGTAAAAAATTGCACGGTTCATCGTACTTTGTTAGCAAGGTGGGGTCTGAGATATAAAACTTTCTAGTAAAACAATTTGCAGCTATTGGGCTCTTTAAAGTAGGTCAAATTGTTGCTGTTCTAAATTTCTATATATAATATATATAATATATATATATATATATCTAGCTGTCAAGGCTATAATTTGATTTTATTAGCTTACTTTGTAACATATAATAATTAAATTAATAAAGGCAGGTGGTCTGCCCTTTAGGGGCTTCAGGATATATGGGAGAAAATGTTCCAAAGCATACAAATAGAGATTGTTTCACTCTAGATAATGTCTAATCAACTGTTCCATGCATCAAATGCTCAAAACAGAGAAACACACAGAGCCTGGATTTATAAACTGTTTGTACTCCAGCTCCAGTGGGCACTTGGAAGACACTGTAAAACTATACCGAGCTGAATTTTTGTGCCTGTTTGGAAAGTGTGCCAGTTCACAACATGCTGATTGCTCAGCCCCAAGAAGTTGCTGCTGGCAGAAAACCGATCCTCGTTCACACAGGGCGCTGTACTCCCTTTGGTCCTCAGCAACATACCCACTCATTGATAAGATGAGTGAATGGATTTTGAGTGAAGTGAACAACAACCATACAGACAGACAGACAGACAGAGAGATTCCTTCCTACAGCACCACCTAATGGCACCAAATTTGCCTTGGTCATTCAGACATCAACTCTAAACATGTCCATCAGATGTGTCATGTTGACATCATGTTCCATAAATGTGGTTGCAATGGCATTAAATATCAGGAGATGGGATATTAATTTGGGTCTCCAGCAACAAACATGTAAAGTGTAAAGTTGATCAAACTGAACGGTTGCTAAGTTGCAGAGATACAGGCACACAGACTCCCACACCAGGTTCTTGTGAAGGTGTACAAGCAGATGAGCGGGAGGTGAAAGGGGATATAGGTAACTATTCTTTTGGGTTTACTATAGATTTTTAAAGACTATCAAGCTTAAAAATGAGACCTATTTATTTCCAGAGAAAGCAGAAAGATGCAGTTACTCAACTCTGGCCATGTAAATACTAAAGGTCAAAGGTTATCACTACCTTGTCATGGCAACTCAATAAAAACCTTCTGTTAGAGAAGAAAAGTGTTCTCAGGAGAAGGTCCCCTGAGCCCACCATTGCAACATAACTGCATGTACAAAGAAAACACACACACGTGCACACAGACCCACAGATACACACTGACGCACAGAGGCAGGCACACACCATGTGATTAATGTGTGACACGCAGCAGTCCCATGGTCTTTTTCATTATATTCTTCTCCACAGAGCTGTGAAACAAGGGCCTGAGATTAAACAGCTCTCCTTCACATTGACTCATTAGTCTTTCTCACTCTCTCTCATTGTGATTGGTCTCTCCTCTGTGTCTCACTCAAACGGGGCAAGGTCATTTAGGAGACAGAGCAGTGGGAGAAGGAGAAGGAGAAGAAGGAGAAGAAGAAGAAGAAGAGAAGGAAGAAGCAGAAGAAGAAGAAGAAGACGAAGGGTTAGGAGGAGGAGGAAGGAAAGGGAAGACGTTAAGAGGAGAGAGGGAACTATCCTGCAGGGATTGTCACAACAGCAGAGGCGCCATTAACGCTCTAAAGAAGGTCATCTATTCAGTGGATCCATTTTCATTCAAATTCAGTTACTCAAAAGAAACAGAAAGAGAGTGGACAGAAGAACATGTGTATGTTCAGCCTGCACTGGGAGGGGGGTCCAGGTCATACACACACGAAACTCAATAATAGGAACATTATCGAACTCTACTTCTCCCCTAGCACAGTCATTGCTTGTGTGTGGTATATGATTGCATTTGACTTTCATCACCCTGCTGAGTGTGTGTGTGTGTGTGTGTGTGTGTGTGATGTCAAATGACCCAGATCACAACAGAGATGAGTACTAGCAGAGCAAAGTGTATGTAATTTTACCCCTTTTAAAAAGAGATGCAGACACAAACAAGGTACAGTATGAAGTGTTTTGCACATGTGTGCGTGTGTGTGTTTGTGTGTGTGTGTATGTGTGTGTGTGTGTGTGTGTGTGTGTGTGTAAGAGAGATAGGGAGAGAGCGAGAGGGCAGAGAGGGGAAGCTGAAAACCCTCAAGTCTGAATGCTGAAGGCAAACCATTCATCTTTCCTCTCATATGCTCTTCTGGGCTTCAATCCCAGTCCTAGTGTATGTGTGTGTGTGTGTGTGTGTGTGTGTGTGTGTGTCTACATCTTCCCATATATGGAGAACAGCCTAAATGATGAACATGATCTCCACTGCAGCAGAACAATAGTGTTTCTAAATAGGACATGAGAGGCGTTCAGCTTAACCTCACACACTGTGTATGAGGAACCAACACTTGTTTTCAGCGGCTGAAGCGACCCGTGTGCAATGATGCATCCGCCGCAAGTGCCTGTGAGTGTGTCTGTGTGTGTGTGCATCCATTAAGCATTGTTCCCGATGGTGTCCAGAGTTTTGGCTACATCAATCAGATGCTTATTCAGGGAAAGCTGGGTGTCACTGGCAGTGGGGCAGGTGGCAGCGAGCAGCTGGGTGATCGCTGCCTGGCATCACCTCTGCTCTGAGACCACGTAGGCCTGCCCCACCTGCCGCTGGAGCCCTGCACACCTGGATCTGTTTGCTTCTCACCGACCACAACATCCCCCGCACCTGTTTGTTAGTAACCTCCCACTGTACCAAAATACCCCTGCAACATAACATGATTAATAAATACAAAAAAAAAATCAATTGCTGGTGTGCATATGTTTATCAGATGAGGAGTGCACAGCGGAGCGTCTCTCCCCCACCAGCTTTCCTTTTAACCACGACTGAGCAGACATCCCCCGCTGTGCTGGGCAGCAAATTTAATTTTAATATGCTTCCAGATAGAAATTTAGATACAACCAAAGATGTGTGCACATACTGTGGTGACGAACTTTCCACCGAAACACAGCAAGTCTGAAATGGCTTCTTCACGTATAGGACATCATTGCTGATGTTAAAAAAAGTTTAAATGTGCTAATAATGTCACAGGATTTATGGCTTCTATTTTTGCAGTATAATACAGTTTTTTATAGAATTTCTAAACAAGATAGCAGTATTCATTTGTAACAGAAAAGCAATGATCCAGCTAGTTTATTTCCGTTTTGTTAGTTAACCTGGCTGCATGATTAATGTGAGAGCCGACCAGGTGTGATGCTGAACCTACCTTTTCTCTTGGAGTCCCGTCTGACGCTGCTGGGCCTGACCGCTGGCTGTAGCTCTGTCTCTGTTGACATCCTCAGGCTCCAACTGGGCTAGACTCCGCTCCTCTTGGCTCCGCTGGGATCTGCTGGGCTCCGAGGGTCCAGTTCACAGCGTCAGTGCCGACCGTGCGTGCGTGGGCGCCGGGTGTGTGCGTGGAGGCGCCAGGTGTGTGTGTGGGCACACAGGCTCATGGGAGAGGGACGGGCTTCAGCCCTGACACGACATCCCACACACACCCACAGAGAGCTGTTCAGACACAGGAAGAAAGAGGTTTTGCTCTGGTTAGCTTGTGTTTACTCTTAGCCGCCACACGAATGAGTTCTCAGCAGGCATGAAAATGAGCTTGTTTCTGATCAGGGCCTTGAGGAGATGTTGCCCATGGTAACAGGCCAGTGAGACCTGCTCTACACTTCCTGCATCCTGTCAATAATGTGTCTCGGCAAGGACACCCCTTGAAGAAAAATACCACCACTCATTTCCTTTTTTAATAATGCAATGATGACTCAAACTTTTGTTAAAACACACTGAGAAAGATCACAATATTACACAAAATATTGTTAAAAATCCTTGTTGCACAAAAACTAAGCACATTGGTACAAGAAAAGACCTCTGCCAAGCGTAATGCAACTCCCACCCAACATTGCTGTCCTACACTATGCAGGTGTAAGATTTCACCAGCATGTGGTCCCAAACTATGATGTCTGTTTGAACGTCCATTTAGTGCAATGTTACCAAACAACAGAAAATACAAAGCGTTCCACAAACCAGGATTTCTTCCGAATCAATACGAAAATGTAAACATCTGTTCAGGGTACGATTTCCAACAGTTTGACGAAAATCTGTCCAGAACTTTTCAAGTTACTTTGCTAACAAGCGGCGAACACACAACATTCTTGGTGTAGGTAATTAACATATAAAAAAGGAAGCCAAGATGCAAACAGCAATGGATCTAACAGGGGTTCATCCAACTTCTTGATGGCTCCAACATTATTATTATAATCAAAAGGAATGATGGCCAAAGCTAATACATCCCTGGTTGTATGAAACTGTGATTACACGTCAACTTTAATACCACACTCATTGCCCTTCTGGGTCCTGTCCAGTACCTGATACGCCCCTTTGGCTGCAGCATTCTGTCCCTTCTTTGCCCATCTGCCGCTACTTTATTCTGAAGTGCTGACTGGCAGCGACAAACATAAGATGGCAGCCAAGAACACTCAGATTCACACTCTAACCTTGTTGTGTGAATGTGCACATTTTCATGCATACACAAACACGGATGAGCTCCTTTCTTACGCTGAGGAGCTGAAGGCAGGCGGCAGGAGACAGCTGCAAGGTGACGTGCTGCATAATGAATCCGACTACCTTATGGGCCGCTCTTCACCTCTCCTTAGACGATCTGTCTTGACCTCTCTTTCCCTCTCTGTCTCCATCTAACACTGGCTGAGTGCGGACTTGAACAAAACGAAATGCCCAGTGCTTCTTGGGGAGGAGGGAAATCTCTCTTATTCTCGTCCTCCCCCTCTCCACGGTGTTTCTGTGTGAATAGGAGGCCCCTGTAAGCCTCGGGCGAGAACAGATGAATTGAGAGGCTTTTAATTTGCTGCAGACAGAACAGAACAGAGTCCATTTAATTCTGCCAGCAGAGGCCATGTCGGCAAAATGCTGACAATATTCTTTATCTGGTCCAAACACACTGGAAAAGTGTGAGTCACTCCAATTACAGGCATTATCAGCAGCACTGTTCCACCAAATGGATGGAGAGAGAGAGTATGAAGAGAGAGGGGTTAGACGGATGAGAAATGAACAGAGTGGGAAAAAGTGAGGGGTGAGGGAACACAGAGTGGATGAGTACGATAATGAGCAGGGGGTAAAAGGGGAGAGTAAAAAGGACGCCCAAGGAAGCAAAATCAGAACACTGGACGACTTTGGCTCTAACCCTGAACATGTCCCCCTCTGTCCCCCTCTCTTTTGCCTTTTTGTTCTCCGAATTCGTTCTTCTCCTTCTAGCTGTGAAGTCTTTCAGGCAGCATCTGGAGCTTGTGTTTAAGAAAGGCAGTCTGTTAATCCCTGAGTTGGACCAGAAAGGAGGCGTTCCAGAAAGCCCCTCACTGCCTCAACCCAGAAAATACCAGCTTCCATTCTATGACAACAAGAGAAAGAGAGAGGGGAAAAAACTACACTTCTGTGGTGTATAATCAAAAAAAAAGGCGAAAGGAGTTCAGTGTTCAGGTTCTGTCTACTAAATTGCCCCTATGAGAATGCTGCTTGCTTAGTTAAAGAACCCATCCAACCATTGCAAACAGAAGCTTCCATCCAGCAGTGAAAATGAGCAAGTAAAAAAAAAACCTGAAAGCCTGAAAATGAAAAATCTGCTGCGGCACCACTCTCCAGACATCTCTGAGGCTCCAGACATATGGTTGTTTCTCCAGAGATTCTGAGAGGAGATTCTACATCTAAGCTACGCAGTCTCTGGAGGGAAGAACAAGCTAATTTCTCCACGAAACACGTCTTAGCTTCAGCTGTACAAATTCCCTGCCTCAAACGACCACGCGTGCAACACACACACACACACACACACACACACACACACACACACACACACACACACACACACACACACACACACACACACACACACACACACACACACACACACACACACACACACACACACACACACACACACACACACACACACACACACACACACACACACAGACACACAGAGATAAAATGACAGCGAGGGAGCAGCAGGAATCAGAAGCCACTGTGAACACTGGAGCGGCTGTTTGACCTGGAATCAACGCGAAAGCTAAAAGTAGAAGCAGAGGAGGATGTGAACATGGCTTAGTGGGTCTGGATTTAGACGGCAATCTGAAGCCGTAGCGGAGGAGACACGGCCTGGAGGAGCGGAGGTGAACCTATGAGCAGCACAGTCCATTTGACGTCCGTAAGGAGGGACGCTGCCAGCAGGGTGATGTGAGGATCTGCTTGTGTGCACCCGTGACTGTGTGAGACTCGATAAACAGGATGCTGCCAAGACGAGCTTAATGCCCAGAAATCATCTGCAGCTACGGTAAAGTCTGCCAGGCGAATGGAAAGAAGAAAAAAAGAGAAAGAAGAGAAAAGGAGGAGGAGGAGGGGGAGGAGGGGGAGTGCGCTGGCTCTCCCTGTCCAACCTCCCACTCTCTCAGGGTAATTGTGTTCTGTCCATCAGGCTCAGAGTTAGATTAGCAGCTCCACTCATTCAGCTCTGCTGCCATCTAAATAATGACTAATCATAAACACCACCTCTCCACTAGATTTCTCACTAACTGCACTCTTCCTTCCTTTTTTTCCGTCCTGTTACTAACGCCACTAGAATATGGCACCGGCACCAGCACGAGTCTTTATCAGCAACACATTTTCCTCTAACCGCGCTGATTGATGAATAACCATTACTGCAGGGACTAAAGGTTATCCTGTGTTACATCCTGGCATGGTTCACGGATGGTAAATGAACAATCGTTCTTTTAACTGCACATTTCCAATTTACACACTGGAATATCAACAGTAGTAAGAACACAAGCAATTCAGAGACAAGTACATGTCAGAGCCCATATCATAAGAACAAATGTGTACCTCAACAGCAAAAAGTAGTGTAAAAAAGTGAAATATATTAAGACCTACCAGTTTAAGATCTGTAGGAAAGTACTCCACAGCCACTCAACTCTGGAAGTCTAACCAACTGAGCAAGTGACAAAGAGCAGTGAAGGAAAACAGGACTGGTGAAAGATTAAATAAAGGGGTTAAAAGACTATACATACCAATGGGTGAAAGAGTTCGAGGACGTGAGTGTGTGTGTCTGTGTGTGTGTGTCTGAGAGAGAGAGAGAGAGAGAGAGAGAGAGAGAAAGATGAGGAGGAAAAAACGACCTGAGAACATAAAGTTCATTGTCACACCCAGATAACAGCTGCATATCACTGCACTTTGTCCAATACTCAGTCACCACTGAAAGCAGCGCAGTGTCATTAATCCTGTTTATTAAGAGATAGAATGATATATGACTGAGAAATACACAGTCGTGACAAAATGTGTGGCAATGCAAAGCAGACTGTCCAGGAGGGTGCAATATGGTGCTGAGTAATTTCCTTACAGCAGCCATGTTGATAATCAATGATCTATTAAGTATTAAAAGCTCACTAACTATATAACATTTATTGCTTATGTAGATACTAGTTGCCAACACTATTCCCAACACCAGAGTAAAGTTAAATTCTGTCTCATGGCATATTTCTGTTCTCAACACTAGGTCTAAGTATGTGAAGTCCATTCACTTTGACACAGATGGAAATGCAGCACTATGAGGCCCCAGGTGGTGACTCAAACCGTCCAAACGCTGAGTGTGAAATGCTGGACACTTCTCACCCTTAAAGGTCAACATGTTGCCTAGGTAGAGGAAGGGGAGAGACCATCAAGATAAAAGCTGTTAACAGCGTATGAGTTTTATGAGTGCTGTATACTTCAGTGTGAATGGTTGGCAGATAATGGTAAACTGGATCCTTCATTTAGCAGGCAGGATGCAGGCGGGTATAGTGCAGCAAGATGGCGACCTTTAAGGGTAAATGTTCCACATTCAACTTGTCAGAGTTATGCCTAAATGTGTACTAATACACCCAAAATAGCAAAACATTCTTCAACAGCCGTATACATTTCTGAAGAATAAACATGAACTGCTTTACCGAGAGGTAAAAACAAATTTCATCCCATTAGATTTGGAAAACGGCCGTAGACGAGAGGTAATGTTACTGGTTTTATTAAAAAACATGGGTCCGTGTTGGTTAGAGGTGACTCCTGTAACTGTGACTCCCTGTTCATAAATATTTGGTGAATGAGTTTTACAAGGGGTGATATTAAAAGGGAGGAATGGTGAAGTTAAAAAAAAAGTAGGAAGTATATGATGAGGCTGTACTTGCTTTTACTGAACTTTGGGTGAACTCACAAACTGAGAATATTCACCATGTTACATGATGTTAGTTTGGTAACATTAACATGTAACCAAGCACATCACATTGAGGCTTGTAATCTAAAATCCACCTACAGTTTAACACTAAAATGTAGAAAAACAGATGCTTTGCCCAGAAATATTTTTACATTATTTCATATATCTAAATATTTTAAATAAGGCCTTTCCTTTACTGTGTTAATCAACTGATGAAAAATGAAAGTAAGAATGTATTCCTAGATGATTTTTTTTAATAAAATGAGGCATCTTTTCCAAGTGCAAAGAATGCAAAAATGATTTGAGTTTGAAGATTTAAATCAAAAGCTTTCCAATGATTTCTGCTGGGTCCACACAAAGCTTTTTATGTCCAGACTGTGGCGATCACAGAGAAGTGGTACATTTATGTTTTTCTCCCCAAACACTGGGTCATAACCAGTCCCTGACTAGTCTATTTAGACTTCCTCATTCACACAAACTACCTTCAGTGCTGCGCGACAGACCCAAAACACAAGTGTACTTGTCTTGCAGTGACACAACATAAAGGGTCAGTGCAGCTATCACCTGCTGAGAAGCTGCTGTCCAAATGCGTATTTATAACTCAACATGTCAGAGTACAGCTATGGTGAGTGAGGGAAAATAAGAACTTATCACTATGACCATGATTACAAATCTGCCACATGCAAACAGTGGCTCAAAATGGTTGCTGCAGCTGTCCAGTGGGTGAAAGAGCTTTTACTGCAGAGGGTAGCAGGTCTGGAGGCCTGTGAGGGAGCAGTGCAGCAGTTCAGCAGCCAGCACAACAGCACACTGCAGGGGGGAAACGTGGAAGCAGGAGGCTCCACGCCGCTCAGTGCATTCCACATTTCTACTTGTCTGCATGAATGACTTGAAGGAACATTCAGCAGAGACTTCATCAGAAAAGGTAAACACACACACACACTGTTTCCCAGCCACAATCTCCTGCCAGAAATAGGATACCACACAAGATGACAGATTCACATGCACGTTCAGATAGCAAATTAGGAAAAGAACATGCACACACATACAAACACACACATCTCACATCATCTTCACCTAACCTATTTACAGACACAACACTGTAGATATCAAAGCACTGCACTGTCTTTGGGGAATTCCTCCTTTCTCATGTTTTTAAGGGGAAATAAGATGAAAATGAAACTTGTTCTCCCTGCACCTCCCCTGTGTGTCTCAGTGTGTGTGTGTGTGTGCGTCCTCTGCCATGTTAATGTGTTAAAATGTAAATTAGTCCTGCTCAACGATGTGTGTAAGACTGTCTTTTTCATGTGGAGAGGAAACAGCAGCTTTGCTGACTGTGGATATGCCTTTATTAACACATTTGTACTGTGATTCCACCTACAGTCTGTCAGTCTAGTGTCTCTGCCTCCACCACTACTACTCTACTACAACAATCTGCAGCATGTACTCCACTAGCACATGGAAAACTAATTTGATGAATTCCAGCATTGCACTGAGCAAAAAATGCTTGATTTCGCAGTGGCTTTTTAAAAGCAAGATGTAAATTGCTATGTTTTATGCTCTATTTGTGGCAAAAAAAATGTGGAAATTGGGAAAAATGCATGGATAATGTGATTTTTCTTTAAAGTAATTTAATTGTATAGTGCCATGCATAACAAGTAATTCATTGGATAAAAGTATACTGCTAATAGAAACAACAAATTCTTAAATTTATTATCTAAAAATAAGAACCATGGGCTCATATAATTAAGTGATCTGGTACTATAATGAGTGTATAGCTACAAAAAAATCCAGGGTCTGTTGATTTGGCTATTTCAAACAGAAAGGTAATTTAGCAAAATTGCAAGATCTCACAAATATGGCAGAGAAATAATGAATTTGCCCCAATTACTCTGATCGCAAAATCAGGATGCAACTGATAACAAACACACACTTCTGACCATCCCTGATCCATCAGATAAAAAAAAAAGATAATATTCAATAATATTCAATTGTTTGCATCAGAGGGGGTGATTTTACAGTTCAGCTTGTTGCAGCCAGTGTCTCTTCGTTATGTAAAACCACTGAGACTGAGCTACAGGTAAAGATGTCCACTCAACATGAGTTAGATCCCCGCAGCCCCCTGGACCCCCATACACAGCACCTAAAATGACTGATGGATTTGCTACATCTGTGGAGTGGAAGAGAAGAGGGGAGGATTCTGGTACATGAAAATAGAGCCTGCCAGAGCAGAAGACTGAGACTTAATGAGGGATGCAATCATCAATTATTCAAAACACTTAATCATGGTGTTGCACGATGCTGTTGCGCAAACACACATGTGCACACACACAGACACAGACACACACACACAAACACACATACACGCACAGCCTACAGTTTCTCAAATGATGTCTCCAAAGGCATCTACAGAGAGACAGATAGACGAAAATAGATACAAAGAAAATGACTCCTGTTGCATTACTGTGTTTCTGCATCATTTGATACAGACGCTATAAACTCACACAGGAACAAACAGGTATAGTGCACAAAGGGTAAATATTATGCAATCCAGGTGCCAAATAAACACACACACAGTTTTGCAAATACACACGGGCCTTGACGTTCCCATTCACCTATTATCTGCCCATTTATCCTGCACAGGGTCCCAGGAGGAATCCAGCAGACATGGGGACAACACTGCCTAGTAATCAGACTGAAGTGCCATCTTGTATAATTTCATACAACACTGACGCTTTTGTAGTAATGTAGCGGCTAATAAGTCCCCTAATGTCGCTAACGTTTTCCATCAGTTTAAACAGTTATTTTACTAGTGTCAGCAACATGTATAGCTTCACTGGCAGCACATGTCCGCATTAAAAATAGTTCACATGAAAATGACTTCAAGGAGCAGCACACAGTGAGACACATGGATTTAAAATGTGGGCAAAAAAGATCACAGATCTGCAGATCTGTAATCAGTATCACGGATACCCTTAGGGTATATTTCACCACACTCAGGTCTCTAACAAAAGAGATAACCAATGCAAAATTTCACATGTATAATGCATATTTATGCACCCGTGAGCATGTTCGGAGTAGCTAATGGCAATGTTTGAATTCTTCTCAGCATATAATAGCACATCTCAGCTCTGGCTCTGTGCACGCTTTAAGTAGTAAAGGTAACACAAGGATATAGGGAGAGTGGAGAAGAAGAATGAATCTTAGAATGCTTTAGGTTAAACTTGCAAGCTTTGGCAAACCCAGGCTGAGCTGAGAGGCTTTATCGATGGCTTCCATGAGACACTCAAACTCCGTCAGTCTGTCTCTGTTGCAGGGGTATTCCACAGAGTACAGGAAAAATGTCTAGGTTCAGTTGATCTGACTCACTGAGTGTAGATGACAGATATAAACTATGACTATTTCAGTCATAACGGGTACTCCCTTCCATCTAGCAACCCTGAATTAAAAATGCTAATTTTGAAGATTTAGGCATTCCATAAGGCAGGCCAGGACCATGTGAACCTGCAGTCAATGTACCTTGCAGTGTACAGTGGGCAAAAAACACACACAAGAAAATATCTGTAGGCCAGTACTCTTTGTACTCCTTATATACAGGTTTCCTAAAATACATTATGCTTGTTATATGTACAAGTCCTATCACATAGTTAGAATGCTGTATGTCTTTTACAGCTTCATGTGTTTTCTTTTGCCATTTTTATGCCAGAGCAGGGCAAATATTCCATCAAAAAAAGTTCACTACACACTATTTTGCAACATCACTGTCACTGTATTCTGGGTTTAGTGCTGCCCAGGAGGATTGTGATTAGATTAAAGAAATACAAACATTTTCTCTATAGTAGGATGCTGATTGTTCAGCCAGACCTTGCTCCAGGACTGGCACCGTGTTACAGCCAAGTGTGGAGATAGGTCTGGTTATGTGAGACTACGGTTCAGTCAACATCCTCCAACCATTTGGGAGCAATCCTCCAGAGGGTACAAGTACATCTTCTCCCAACCCTCCCCCATGCAGCCTTCTGCCACCAGGGGCCATCAGTCAGTCACAGTTCCTGCCTCCTGCCCATGTGTCTAATCGCCCACACACTGTCACAGTCACATGCCCTTCCAGTTACAACACAGACAGCCAAACAAAATCAATCTTTACTGAGTGTCCGTGTTTAATAAGGTCCTGTTGTTTCTTATAGACTCTGACAACATGATCAGCCTCTACACCACTTCCCTCTCTCTCTCTCTCTCTCAGCTACACACACACACACACACACACACACACACCCACACACACACACACACACACACACACACACACAGACACCTCAAACACATGTGGGACAGTAAACTGAAGTTTTCTGTGCTATCTCATCTTGTTGGGCTACTATATCTATTTCTCACACATGCATGCAAGCATGCAAAAACCCAAGTATGCATAGCCACAGGCACACATGCATGCATATACACATGCACGCATACATGAATGCATATACACATGCACGCATACATGCATGCACGCACCAAGCCCAAAGAAAGACAGCACTGCTCTGATGTCATCAACAAACTTAGAGTATACATCATAGGATTGTTAGATTCAGGACACAATTTGCATAATTTCCATTTGTGAATGCCAAACTCTTTGAACTTCACCCAAACATAACACACAAACACAAACACACACACACACACACACACACACACACACACACACACACACACACACAGAAATGTGTAAAAATCACACACTGCATTTGGAGTGTGAAAGTTCCTGGAGGTGAAACTTTCTGCCAGCCCTTGAAAGAGACCCTTTTAGCACCCTATGGTCTATTGGACCATGCTGGTCTGTCTGAACTCTCACAGAGTGCATAGGGGCTATTCACTTTCCCGTGGGGCTCTGACTCAATACAAACCTTTTAAAACTTAGAAAAGGCTGTGTGTGTTTCTGGGTGTGTGTCTTTGTATGTGCGTATGCAAGAAAAGGGGAGAAGGGGGCAGGTAGACTACAATGTTAAAATTCAAGTCATTTTTCCATCTGAATGGGATCATTTGCTCGAGACATGCATTAGCTGTAAATACATGTTGGTGTGGATATGCAGGTGCACTCACACACACACAGACACACATTGTGTGTATGTATGTATGTGGACGTGCTGCAGGTAATGATTGTGTGCTAAAGCAGAGTCCCACCCCAGCCTCTCAGTGCCATCCATCATAGTGCAGCCCCTAATGATACCAATACATACACCAGCAAAGAGGGGCCAGGGGAGTTGGGGAGCGGTGAGGGGAAAACCAGAAAAGGAATGGGAAAAGAGAGCGAAATAGAAGAGTGCAGCTGTAATATAAGGGTAGGTTGGGAAACAAGGACTAAAAGAGACAAACAACATACCTAATGTTTATAAAAATCCATGGCAATGAAGTCAATTTTAATTTGCATTCGAGAGAAAGGGATGCAGAAGGAGGAGGAAGAGGGAGCTGGTGTAGAAGAGTTAGACAGCATGAAGAGAGAAGGAAATGTGCTGTCACAGACTGAGGAATGAAAGACTATCTGTGTGACTGGAATAGGCAATCTGATTCTCTCAGTCCACCTCCTCCTCTCAAACACACATACACAGACAGAGAAAGTAGACACAACAGGACCAAACACAGAGGAGCTGAGAGCCAGGCCGAGCTCCCACTGCATCTGTGTGGATTAATATTAAAGGTCAGACATTATGAAAAACTCACATTTTCTGGGCTTGTGCACATACATTTGGGTTTCTGATGTGCTGAGTAATGCAGCGACTGTGGAACTAGACAACCATTAATGACCAGGACCAGCCACAAAATGTTTCCCTGAAAGAGCGATCAATACCAACTGCCTGTGACAACACTGCAGACGAGGGGAAACTAAGTAGGGAAAAAATAAAAGTGCGCATGTTTGTATCATTTTCTGGAAAGTTTTGGTGTTACTTGCTGCAGGACACAATAAAATTACCGGTATTAGCTTGTCAGTGGAAGTTCTGTAAGATGAACCCCATCTTATCACTAAGTAACGGCAAAATGAGAGCAGACGTGTGAGGCCCCCTGTGTTTCTTGCTGCTGATTTTATAGATTCACAAGACGTTTATGACTTGCCATGAATCACAGGCCATTCAGTCCCTGTCCCACATATGGCTAGTCTGCAGTTTAACTTACTAGCATGTAGTGCTAGGTAAAATGTGCTTTACAACCTTCTGCAATTCTTATTGTTTAAGGGGATCTGTACACTGTATGTTTACACAGGCTCTTTCAACCATATTTCTAGGTATTATTTTCCCTTGCAAGACTGTACCTGGTAGCCCTGCACTTCGATAAAATGCTAAGTGTCCTCCAGCAAAAACCTAAGCTGCTGAACAACTATTAAAAGTGCATTTCCCAAAGTCCAAGAAGGGAGAATGCACTGCAATGCCAATGACAACAGAGACGGACTTTGAGAAGGTTTCCCAGGACCCTGTGGATTAGATGCTGAAAAGATCAGAGAAGCAGGAAGTGAAAGGCACGTATTTGGTTCAACCAAGGACACGGATACACAGTAATATTTTTATTAGTTTCATTACTAATGAGGACATAAGTTACGGAATTTAACATTATAGTAATCTTGTGAATGTTAATTAGAGCCAATGATAACATTAATTACCAACTATTTTGACAATTGATCATTCAATTTTAGTGATTTTAAAGAAGAAAATTAATCAACTATTGAAATTAGTTATGGCCCTAATGTTAATGAGTTTATGAATATAATGTTTAATCGCTGCAAATACTGGTAAACAGACTTTACTACGAGTTATGAGAAGTTGGAAGACAACTCTACTCTTCAGCTCGGCCAATTGTCAGGTACTGTTGGGAAAACATTGCAGCTGTTACTGACAACATTTAAGCTTCAGATTTATTTGTGTAATGAAAAAAGCTTAATGGCCCTAATGTTACCTGCATTTATTTACATGCCAGAAGCAGCTCATCACCATAAAGGATAAAGCTGTGCAGCTCTGTTTAGACAGGGTGAGAAGGCTGCTGTGGTGCTTGATCCTTTGACCAAAGCATGTCAGAGACATTTTATTAAGACCCCAGGGAACTGCGTTAACGTCACCTTTAAAGGCCAGCGGATGCTCCTTGTTCGACGTGATCTCTCTTTTTCTCAGGGATAAGACACAATTCTGTACAGATTGTGTTTTATCTTCAGAGATGGCTTTATAGATAATCCTAAAAATCCTCTCTGTCTGTGAGATAGATAGGGCACATTTGGACAGAAAATTAAAAAGGAAATATACTTTAAGCATTTTGCGAGAGACTCTTGCAAGACTTTGGACACCTACCACCAGGAGTTATATCTTGGCAGAATTACTGAAAAAGACATAGAATGATAGAGTGGTCATGAAGAGCTTTAAAAAATGAAATCATGGGTACATTCATTGGTTTGTTGAAACCATTGTCCGTACCATATCTATGACAAAAAGAAAACTGTCATTAAAAGGCTCTTCAGAGCAGCACAATGACTCTATACAAAAAGCTGTAATGAGTGAAAAAATAAGCTCTGGTGTAAGACAAGCACATAGAATGTACCTGCTCAAAAAGCACAACTCTTCTCTTGACAGGAAACGTGCGACTGCCTTCATCGTCATTCAGAATTCAGCTAGGTCTGTTGAGAAAGCGGCTGTCACCGTCTTCTCATCGTATTCCCAGGACACACCACCCTCTTCATTTCCTGAAGCGGGATGAAGGCCAGTGGGGCTGTGAAATTATTCTCAGATTAGATAATCAGATGCCTCCACCAGCAAAAAGGAAAGCTCTGGATATGCTAATAGACAGGAGATTAAGATACGTAGCTGGGGGGCACAGCCACATGCAAGCACATTTATTCACACACTGCAAAGGCTGAAACCTTTTATTCTGTGAGCAGAGAGAACTAAATCATAATATAATAGTAGATCTAAAGAGCAGAGAGCTTCGGAGGATGTTAGTGTTTGATGAGGATACAAGTAACCCAAATGATTATTTCTCATGTGAGCAAACTGTGAACAAAAAAAGAAAAAGGGGCACTAAACTGAGATGCAGGTCTGTGTGTGTGTGTGTGTGTGTGTGTGTGTGTGTATGTGTGTGCACACATGTACACATGGGGTTAATACATATTTCTTGGTTTGCAGCAGCATTCACACTCCTTTCACTGGAACACAGGGCCAAGCACAGCTTCTGGAGAACCCCCCACACCAGAATCCTCCCTCCACCAAACCTTACACTTGGCAACCACCAAACCCTGACCCGTCCATCAGATTGCCAGATGGAGAAATGCGATTCATCATTCCAGGGAACTCCAGCCTCCACTGCTCTACAGTCCAGTGGTGGTGTGTTTTACATCTCTGCATCTGACACTTTGTGTTGTACATGGTGATGCAGCTGCTTAGCCATGGAAACCTATTCCATGAAGCTCTCTGACCATTGTTCTTAAACTAATCTGAAAGCCAGATTGCAGTTCTATAGTTACTGACAGAAAGCTCAGCATTCACTGACCCCGCTCCATCAGTTTACTAGCGTACCACTTCCTGTCACTCCCAAACACTTCCACTTTCCTATAATACAGCTGACAGTTGACTGTGGATGTTTGGATAGATGAGTGAATAATTTTGGCAATTATTGTGTGTGTGTGTGTGTGTGTGTGTGGGCATAGAGGGACTCACTACATTATACTCTCATCTGCTCCAGGCAGAGAACACAGGGGAGGAAAATCCCTCCCTTTCCCCTCTTATTGCCTCTTCCCTCCATCTTTCTCTCAGCCTGAATCCCCTGTTGCTGGCGCTACACAAACAGGTGCAGCCCCCCCCTGACCCCCCCAGCACCACCTCCCCCAGTCTGCCCTCCTTTAACAATCTACCCATGAAAAATACCATTCCTCTCTTCCCTTTGTCTCTCGTCCTGTTTCATACCTGATTGCTCATCTTTCTTCATTGCTCTACCTGCCTCTCTCCCAGGGCTCGCCATCTGTACAGTAACAGGTGCGCTGCGTGTGTGACTGATGTGTTTGTTACCTGTAGCACTGCCCGCAGCCCCGGCCCGCACGGAGAATAGCTGCCGCTGCCTGTCTGCCTCCTGACCTGCAAGCAACCACTCCGCTTCTTTTTCATCCCGTCCTCCTCTGCGTCTCCTTGACATAACGACGGGATGAGGAGAGGAGCAGGAAATGAGCAGGGTAATGAGTTAGGGAGGTAGCAGCGGGCTGCTGTGGATCTGTATGTGTGTCTGACTGAGTTTTTACCAGCCGTGCTGTAGTGGTGCTGGAGTTTGGGTAATTAGTCCCACCAGTCTGTGTATGTAGCGTGTGTGTGTGTGTGTGTGTGTGTGTGGTCTTCAAACTCATCCCATTAGTCTCACAGGTGAGTGATTAAACACTCTGCAACACCTGGAAGTGTTCCTCCTACCCTCCCATCTCTGCTGTTGTCTTAATTTACAACTACACCCCTGAGAATCCCCCTGGCCCAGCCACAAGAAGGTGCGTGCACACACACACACACACACACACACACACACACACACACACACACACACACACACACACACACTCAAACATAATGCCACACTTTTGCCTACAGACGTTTTCAGACGTGAAGGCTGTAACACTGTCTATCCAACATTTTTTAAGTGATGCTGTAACGGTTTCAAATCTTTGGTATCTGAAACACCTTCAAGTGTTCAGGTGTCAGAGTTTCATCATAGGCTGGAATCTGGATCTTAAACTTGTTTTGCAGTTAAAACCTAAATTAAAAGGTGGGGTGACCTTAAAAATTTTCTGATTTCTTAGGAATTCATGTAGAATTGTGCTCAGCATCAAAGCACAATCCCAATGGTAAATTTGTTTAATGGATTCTCTTCACATGTTGTTTTATGTAAAATATTTAACTGGATATGTATAAATTAAGCATCTGGCACAGACTGTCTGGTTATTGTAGTGTTCTAACTTCCATTTCCTTTTTTACAAGGCACCACAAAGACAATTTTAAGAAACCCTCCTTTTATAGCCTGATCTAACTTAAAGGCAGTTTTCCTTGATCAAATTGGCTACTTTTTAATATTTTTTGGTTTACATATGGGGAGCGACTCGATTCTTCTTTACTTGTGGTTGATACTAATGTTTTATATTTGCATTTTTTTTTGCAATCAAGATATGTACAAAAATTGTAAAGATGTGTTATAAGAAAGTACAAGCTTCATGGTGACCCAGTTGCACGTATTATCTGTTTAGCTTAACAAGAGGAGAAACTTTCTTCTTGCAGTGGGACCTTCGGTAATTTGTATTTATTAATCCTGACATGAACTATAAGGAGAATGTGATCAACGTGCTTTCATTTTTGTTTAATTGTATAAATAGAAGGTAGATATAGCAAGATATATTCTTAGTAATGTTACAGCCCAATGAGCTGTTTAATAGCCGTTTAGTGCAGCAGGAAGAGGAATCCAAGCTTTAATTTGTTTCCAGTCTACCATGGACCCCCCCCCATAACTTGATAATTATAAAGAAAAAAATAAATAAATAAATAATTTTGAAATACTCAAATAAGCTTAGAGGATGATTTGAATATTGATTTACCCATCCCTTATTCAAATATGTTATATTATTGTATATAAAAGAACATTTAATGACAAATTCATACCAGTGTTTCAGAGACGCTGCGTTAATGTCTGTCAGGCTACTTGACCTCACACTCAGGTCCCTCACCTTGTGCAGCGCCTCTGATAATGTGACAGCACTCAAGTCAGCCTTGAGCGGTGTCAGACGTTTTATGGAAATGTCACTAAGCCTGAGCTAGTCAGATTACGGATGTGTCTCGGGGGCTTATTCAAACATGAGACCAACATGAGAAATTGTCTGCACATTTGTGTAATGAACTAGATGTCTGAAAGGGGCTTAGGAGGATAGTGATGAAGATCGGGATGCTCAGACCGGCAGTCTTACACCCAAACATCCAGCCGGGGCACCAGGTACCCAATCATTCCATGAATCATCCACTGTTTAGTCACAACAGGAGGCACAGCACTACCCAGTCAGTCATTTAATAAACCTCACAGGCAGCCACAGCTGCGACAAACACTCATATGGCTGGTTGTGTAGGGCAGCTTTGATATTATTATTACAAAGGTGTCCCTGAGGGGTGAGATGCGATGGATGTCAGCAGTGTAGGTAATAAATTGCTGAGGTCAATCTATTCAGGTGAAGAGGTCCGCTCGTGGGGAAGGCCGACTGCCAGACAATACAGGCTTCAAATGTTCCCATCAGCACACATTTCCATCCATTCCACTAGCCTCCGTTTATAAGACTGGGGATCATTAATTTATTCTCTCAGGAGAGCTCTGGTCTAGGGCAGCAAGAGGGGATCACAATATAAGAACTCATTTGAGGGGCGATTTACAGCAGAGGCCAAGGTAAGAGTCTGTTTTCTCCGGACGAGTGGAGGGTCTCCAGAGAGAGAGAGGGATGAAGGGAGGGGGTAAGAAGGTGAGACAGTGGACTCATGGTCAACTCTAAAACCTATTAGACACCCACAGTAACGCATGAGGGCACATGCACACGGCGGGTGGTGGAGTGCGAGCAAGAGGGCTGGGTGAGGTGAGCTGGGCAGATCACAGCAGCAGGTAGTATGACTAATAACATTGCAGAAGTCAGTGAGGCACACCAGGCAATCACAACCATTTCTCACCTCACTTCTCTCTGTCTCTCACTTCCTGCTGCTCCTTCTTTATCCCTCCCTCTGTTATTCACTCCCGTCCCTGCCTCCTTCCCTTCCTGACATCTTCAAGTGCCTTTTGACTGGATGGCTCCTTTTTTAAACAGATGCTTCAAACTCTACGTTTTTACTTCTGCCTCTCTTAAAATCCATTTTAATATAAAAACACACACCTGTTCTTTCTTTTTATACGCTCGCTTCAAGGTTGAAATTTAAAGAAAATGCTTCCTCCATGCCTGACGTGCACATTAATAAAGTCAGGATGACAAGGATGAGGCTGATAATGAACAATAGAACATTTTTCCCACTGATTATATCTCACTACAGATGCTAAGGCCACAGAAGACACAAGCAAATGTGAATCCGCAAGCTGCCGTCTGCTATTTTAAATCATGTGTACTCATAAACGCACGCCAAACCCAGTTATCTATAATATCAACTTCAAAACAAGGCCCTGCCAGATATTTCTGGCAGCTCCAGCCATTGCTATTACGGGCGTGTGTGATTGAAACCATCAAATCAGTTCACAGTCATTTAATCTTACAGCTCTTAGATCCTGCCTGTTCCATTAATCCAGCTTTATGCTTTATGCACACACACACACACACACACACACAGAGTGAGCATAGCCCCATGGCTGAATGGGTGGTCTTTTAACACCCTCCTTTCAAAAAGTTCCTTATCACATTCATCAGCCCTCAGGCTGGTATGGATGGAAAGGAATCATTATCTTGAAGCATATCCAGCTAATTGAAAGCTGCCTATCTTAATTCTCATTAACGCTCAGATATAGTATATGAGGGGGTGTGTGTATGTGGGAGAGTGCAAGAGAGGGAGACAGAGAGAAGGGTCATGGCCTTGGGGTAAGGACACCATAAAAAGCACTATTATACGGAAGAAAATAATCTTCATTTATGCGCCCTCTTCATCGTGTGTGTGTGTGTGTGTGTGTGTGTGTGTGTGTCTGTCACTGCAGCAGCCCGGTAGAGTTCGTCAGTCTGGTAGAGGTTCAGTTGAACTCGATCAAGGAGCATAAATGACCTGAGAGGAGGTGATTGAATCCTCCACTCAGCCTTAAAGGAAACCCCTGAGTGCGAGGCCGACCACACACAGACCTGCACCCTGAATATCAGAGGAAGTCAATCCTACCAATCCCCACCAATCAATCATCCTCTCATTCCGCTTCATGCTTCATTTTATCTATTTATTTGCGGTTTATTTCGTTATTTTTGTGGCTGTGGACAACATGGGCTGGTGGGAGAGAAGCTGCTGCATATGCTGCGAGTGCTGTGCTGACACAGTCATATCTGCAGAAAACTCAATAGAAAAATTAGTAGTTGTAAATAATGAACTTGCATTGCAGCAGGTGGGGGAGTCTAATAGGATGCCCATGTTCCCCTGTTTCTGCTGGATTAGCTCGCAATTGTTTGTCAACGGCTTAACAGCTATAGGCTTAGCCATAAGAACATGATAAGATGATACAGTATCAAAGCTCCACGCCATGAGGTGGGTTCTTGGTGTCTTTATGCCTACTAGTAATCAGAAATTGTCTAATGCAGCTTTAAGCTACTTTAGATATTTTATTTCCTGTAAATGCTAGTTTAATAAATATGCTTACTAGCTGTAATGCTCTATTTTTACAGCTAAATCTAACACATAAAGCCACAGTAACTAGCTCTAGGCTGATTTGAGCTGCAAATTCCCAGCAGTTAAGTGAGGACTCATTCATTCCTAATGTGTATTTATGTGTCTGTGGGTCAAATCCTCTTACACGGCTGCCAGTAAACAACATCCGAAGCGGGAAAAAAATGAAAATGCTGCCACTAGAGGGGTGATTGTGTATGAGAAGACATTAATAATGTTACGAACTAGAAGAGTGCAGTCTAGATGCAGCAAAGATATCAAAAAAAGATGAATTTATTCATTTGCATCATGCAACATAAGTGGATCAGAACACATGGAATAAATATGCAGTTGCTCCAATTCCAGATGAGACCAAACTTTTCTATGGATGTCGTGTTTTTGAAAAAGCTAAAATGTAAGCTGCAACAGATGAGGTAAACCATGTTTTAGCCCAGCCAGCGTACGCAGTAGTCAATCTCTTATGGCTCCAACTGGCCTCGAAGGAGTGAGGAGTCAACAGCCAATGGTGTTACAAAACAGAGCAGTCAATGGCTTTAAAATATATTTATATATTATTGCTATAAAAGTATAGGCTGATGTGTCCAATAGACAAGGTTAACTTTGGAAAGATGCACACACACATACACACGCAGACACACGACAAAACCCATAATGTCTGTCAGATTTTTTCTCTTAGTGAGTACACTGACAAAGAAACTGTCCTTTCCAAAGCTACAGGAGAAACGATGAAGAACATAGTGCAGCAACCGGTGAGAACACTATAAATGTGATGAGAGCTTATTTGTTCAAAATGTAACCGAAAAAAAAGACGTAGATTATGATCTTTGGTTATGGGAAATGTGAGATTGCATTTGTATGAAGATTGTAATTGTTGGTCAAGGGTCAAGTAATAACAGCCAATGGCGCTAATAGTACAGTAGGTGTCATATCTCACATGTATTTAAAATTCTGATATGATTCCAACAACTTTTGTGTATCAACAGGAAGGGGCAAACTGTCCATCGTTTAACTTGGTGCTGGAAGCTCATTTCCAGGTTAAGTTCAGTATAGTTTGCAGCACAGTTTCTTAGTCTAACAGTATGAGAGCAGCATTAATGTGTCAATAATCTAATGGGTTTAAGTGCTTAAAGGTCAGAATGAAGTGAAATAGAGTCGTTTACAGTCACGCACAGAATCAACTAACATTTGGTGAAACTCGGACAATGCCATGTTGTTTTACAAACATTAGGTCTGTTCATTCATAATATGGCACGGCTTTTTTCGTAGTGGTTGCAGCAGTGGCTGAAGTGAAAGTGGCCCACAGAGACACTGACTGGAATTATAAATGGACTGTATTTAATCCGCTCTCCTCACCTCTCTAAATGCATGGCGAGGGAGCAAAGAGTGCAATTGCACGGAGGGAGGTAAAGTAATGGGCTAAGAGAATAGCATGTCTAGGCTTCTGCATATTCGCAAGTGTGTGTGTGTTCTTTCATGAGAATGCTAACGACTGAGCATGGAGAATAAATGACCAAGGCTGAGCAGTGAAATGGCCACTTAAAACTCTGCTGCATCATCGCTGTTTGAGAAGCTCCAGTTATTACTCACCTCAGCCTTAACCTTCTCTTAGCTTCATCTCGTTTACGCCTCACTACATTTTACGCTCATACATAAACATTGTGTCTTTTAGCACATGTATAAATAAACAGCATAATTTGAATCAGTTTTGTTCCGGATTAGTATTTTACAAAGTCTGCCCTGCTTGAAAACGATGTATAAAATATCAGTTACAGGTAGCGCACAGTAAGCACAAAAACACTAAAGAATACACTAAAAACTAAGCCTCCGAGGGATCCACTGTTTCTTTAATGCCGCATGAAAAAACGTATCCCATTTTGATCATTTTTATGTTTCTACATTAATTGAAACTTAACTTGCTTTATGGGATGAGCAGATTTCATGACCCATGAAACACCATAAAATTCTGATGACAAAAAAGTGCTTAGGTACGACAGTGAAGAGCTAAGAGTCATGAGTGAGCTGAAGCACACGAGTTTGTAAATGAGAGAAAGTGCATGTGTGGGTGAATGTTTGTCATGGATGTGTGTGTGTGTTAGAGCAGCAGGCTGAATGCAGCAGCATCTGGGCACCCACCCGCTCCTCTGAGCCCAGCCAGCGTCGCACGAGCCAGCACCAGATGCTCCAGGGAGGCATCAAGTGATGTGGTTCCAGCCCCGGGGCAGCTCTTCTGTCCTGGACACAGATGCCAAACTCAAGCTCTGTCTCTCACACCATGTTTCATCTGCTCCAACAGATGTCTAGACTCACACACAAGGCAAGCCCCGCGCCACCTATGAGGAGCTGAATTAGTTCACCAACACCTTGTCTTTCAAAATTAGACAAGGTCAGACATGTCACTTCCACATGAGCGAGTAGGCTGCTGCCACACTGGGAAACATCACTGTGAATTAGGTACAGTGAGGACAGGGGCTCGTGATGGATATTGAATTGTGGCTAATCTTTACAAACACAGAGAGTAAGAGGGGAGACTAGTGGGACAATCACGGGACGGTTAAAAATTCATTAGTGAGCAGCCACAGAAAAGCACAGATGGAGGGAAGGCAAAGGAGAGACAAAGAGAGAGAGAATGGGGGGGGGGATATAAAGGAGAGAAACCTCCAAGGAGCACATCTTTCCATTCCCATTTCTCTCTCTTTCTTTCTCTAACTTTGTTGCAGTCTCACAGTGAGTGTGGAAGTCAGTGGAGCGGTTCCACGGGGAAGTGTAGCTAACAAACCCCCCAGCAAAACTGAGAGCCCACTCCCGTTCTCCTGCCGTGCTGTACGTGCATTCATTAACTATTGTATTCCTTTGAATAAAGAATATGGTACAAAACCAGGCTCCTCTTTTCCTTTGTATATCGCTTTGTGAAAGGCAGAGAGAGGAGAAAAAAGGACCCCACAAATTAAAATGTAATTTATGATTCTTTGTATGCCACTTTTCCTGCAGCATCTAAAATGTCAGTAGCATGTAATTCTGCTGGGGTCTGCTAAGGCACGACATAGGCCACCGTACATCACTGAGGGGGGGGAGATGGAGAGAGAGAGGGAGGGAGAGAGAGAGAAAGAGAGAGAGAGGGAGAGAGAGAAAGAGAGGGAGAGGAAGAGAAGGGGGGTGGTCAGGGATCTTGACTTCTGGGGAAATGAGAATGTAAGGCATTGAATTAATTGAAGTGTTAATGTGGTGTGACTCCAATGTGTTGTGTGTGTGTGTGTGTGTGTGTCTGTGTGTGTGTGTGTGTGTGTGTGTGTGTGTGTGTGTGTGTGTGTGTGTCTTCACCTCCCACAAATGCCTGCTCTGAAGTGGTTTTGTTTGCTGAAAACCCATTAACAAAGTGAACACCTTTGTGATTTCACCCAAAAGCGGTGCTCACTGGGGAAATAAAAGAGCAGCAGGAAGAAGAAAAAATGGACAGTAAATGTGATAATGTTGATGTGAAAGAATCATAAGAATAATAATGGATTACATTAATATAGTGCTTTATCTCAATACCCAAGATGCTTCATCCACCACCACCAATGGTAGCTCTGACACACCTACAGTGCTAAAATGCTCACCACACATCAGCTTGAGGTGGAGAATAAGGAAATCAGTGAGCATCCTTATTAGATGGCTAGATGGAGAGAAACAAGTTGGGAATTTTGGGTGCCATGAGATCTGTAATGACCACAGTGAGTCAGGATCCCAGCTAAATATCTCTTTCAAAACACAGCATCTCCTACAGCACATTGTCCCCATCACTACACCGGAATTTTTACTAACAATTTAGGCTAAGCTAATGCTCAATTTGTATTTATTTGTGAAAACCGTTTTTTGCAAGGTTGTTAACATTTCCAATTAAAGGCAACTTGTATGTGATCTCGATGGTGAACTTTAAAGCTTCAGAAGTGTCCAGCATGTGCAATGGAGGTTAACACGGATGCTAGCGATGAGTACCTGCTGATTTTAAAGTTGCTGTCCTACTGGAGCCAGCACGTGTAGGTCGGATGAACACACATTCACGTTCAGAAGTCCTACATCAAATGATCAGAGATGTATTGGTTTTAGGATGACATCTTATTAGGAAAAATGGGATCTGTGTTGTTCAAAACCGTTAAAATATCTGATAGAGGGAGGATAAGGGAGAAAAATTTGGATTTGTGTCACTTCAGGCTGCAGTCTGAATATAGCCTTAGTTTTCCCAGGCGGTCTCCTGAATACGTTCTTAGTTAGTACTTTCCTGTATAGCTTCAGCTATACAGAAGAATCTGGGTGCACATTAGTAATGGCTGCTGATGGTAATAATGGTACTACACTGGTCAGTTGATGATGGACAGCTGATCTGAAACAAAGGGGCCCCCAAAGCTACGCTACAGGCAGAGAGACAGAGGCAGAGAAGGGGAAAGAGAGAAAAAGATGGATGAGGAGAAGGAGGTATAGCTGAGGAAAACTGAACAGCAGGAGGTAGGCAGAAAGACTGCAGTCAAAGTAAGTCTGTGCAATTAATTACATTTTGATTGTGATTTCCATTTGGCTGGCAAACAATCTCAGAACTTATATAATTGAGTTGAAATGATTTATTTTCTTTACACATTTTCTGAAATAGACCTGTATGTGCAGTGCATTCCCTTCCATGCATCCCTATGGACCTTTGCACTTTTAAATGTTTTTTTAGTCTGAAAGCTAATAGTTGCACTGTTCCAATGCTGCCTTCATTGCAATCAGAGCCAGTGTAGAAGGTTTTCTAATAACCCTGAAACGTGTGTCTTTTCAGGAGACTTTGTTTTTTAATAAAGAAAACAAAAAAAATGGAAAACAACACAAGTAAGAACAAGACTGTGAAAGAAATGGCAGAGGGAGGAAGGACAGAATTGTTTTTTTCAGGAAAAAGACTCGAAACAATTATATGGAAACACTTTGGGTTCCAAATATCTGATGAAGAGCTGAAGCACACAGCTTGCAAGAATGCAAGTTAAAATTTGTGACTTTTGGCAACACAACAAAACTGTACAAAAATCTCAAACAAAAGTACAAACTCTCTTACGCAGAATAAATACACTGTGTAACCAAAAAAAATCATTTCAATAATTGTGATTTCAATATTGACCAAAATAATCATCATAATGATTTTTTCCACAATCAAGCAGGCCTAAGTGAGGCTGAATATACACTATATGCTCTTCTATATGTTCATCTACAGAGCGTAGCCATTACCTGTGCTTTAACGCTGAAAAAAATACCTGTGAGGATTTGTGATCCAACGTCGATTTTTCTATACCCCTTGAATGCTTTGAAACGCCCACACATTTATGATAAGCCTAAAAGCAATGTACAATATCTCCTTAGCACTAGATTCACGTTACATAACTGGAAGGCCCTGTGAAACAGAAGTTAAGAGAGTTGGTTGTGATGTATTTCCCAATGAAACATATTACTTGAGGTTTGAACAGTTACAAGAGGGATTGAAAACAAATCCTCACATTTGATTAGACTGAAAGAACATGGGCAGAGTCTAGAGTTCATCATGATTGAATGAGCTTCTGTAAATGCCCCCTGAGAGCAAGATGACTCATCAAACTTTCAGAACAAGTGTTTTTGATCACATTTAATGTGAAAAATACTCAAAAAAGAAATGTTTGGTAATATGTCGTTAAACAGAGAGAAATGTAAAAAAAATTAATACGAATTAATAACAATTATAAATATATAGCGCAATACCTTTTATTCATCTTCTGATTCCATCTGATCCAAAACAGTCTCTAACGCAGACCAAACCCAGGCAGCTGTCTTATTGTGGGCAATTATAAGAGCAGGGAAACTGTGTGTGTGTGTGTGTGTGTGTGTGTGTGTGTGTGTGTGTGTGTGTGTGTGTGTGTGTGTGTGTGTGCATGGCTGTTATGTCTGCAGATGCTAATCCCAGTGGTGTGGACAGATTGTGAGTGTTTTAAGAAGATTACAGACTGCAGAGGCAGATTAGCTGTTGTCTTGACCTGCATGTCTGGATGCACTGCCCTGCTCTCCAGCCCCTCTGTGGGATGTACAGGCTTCACTCTGCCTGTTTCTGTGATTGGCTTTATGATAGCTCTGGGCAAATTCCAGTGTCTCAGTGTTCTTGTGTGTTTGCATGAGTGTCTATGTGATGAATATTGATTAGCCAGGTATCACAGACATGTATTCAGCTTCCTGTAATCCCAGGTGAATAAAGAGCAAGAAATACGATACACACAGACACCCCCAGTGGGCTGCAAACAGGAGAGGAAATTAACTTTTTAAAATGTGAACATCTACCAACCACTGACAGATAAATGTCCACATCCACCAGCCACTCAATAGTAAATCATTATTTTGCGTCTGAAATCTACCTGCTACTTTCATATTTTATCAGCATTTGGCTGGCGGCTAGTGCTAATTTCCCACCCTGGCTGTAAAGATATCCTCGATCCCCATTATATCTGAAAGAATGTCTCACACACACACACACACACACACACACACGACGCTTAAAGAGTGTCGATCAATGGGAGGGGCAGCCAGCCAAGAGCCAATCAATTCTACCTCTATCCTTTCTCTGGAACAGTGAAACCCCTGCTGAAAAAATACCGATATTTAACATGTTACAACCTTTTTTTAAAATACCTCAGCAGGCAGAAATACATTTCACTGGAACTTCTTCTCTACTTTTTTATTACAGTTTGTATTAGGTAAGATTTTTACTTTTAACATTTCAAAAGAACATGAGGAGGTCACAGTGATGCGTTTGCAACATCTTTGGCTCATATATAGGAAACATTAGCCGTGGTTTAACCATGGGTCAGCCCTGTCCTAGGACGCCCCAGTGCAGCCCACTGAAAATGTACAGGTGAGAAATATCAGGGGAAAGGTGCACAGTTGTTATATGATGTACCCAATTTGGAACCATAAAAAATGCAGGTTTTGACATGAGACACAATCAATATCAGTGCAGACAGGGAGAACATGTTTGCAAAGCACTGTGTATGTGTAAATACATAACCTACACTAAGACTGAATCAAACACATGTTGCATTTCCATAGCAGCTCACGTCTGAACTGAAAAATGTAATTTTCTCTTTTGCAACATTCACCCAGGGTTAGGGCTTCTTATTGTCTTCTTTCAGCAAAAAAATATGCTTTCCCAAGTCTGTAGAGTATGATGAGTAGGCAGGACATGCCTCAGCACCATAATATGAATTTTGAAATTGTCTTTTTTCACAATTTTCCTTTAACAAATATTGCCTATAATTTGAAAATGACATACTGTGAATCCCTTACAATTTAGATTAATTGTTCAGCCAGGGGCTCACTAAAAAAACACTACAGTAAGTGTTTCATTGATAGGAGGAAACTGCCCCCAAACTATTTTTGATGTATTCATTATGTGATCCAACTCACTAATCCACTCAGGACTAAACAGAACCCAAATAACTAAACTTGAATCTAAAACAAGCTAAAACAAATGTGACCTGAATCCAAAATCATGTTGTCAAATGGTATTCATTGTTAAAAAAGAGACATTGGCTACCTTATCCACAATGAGTAATGGCTGGTGAAACAGGAAGAAAACATAATGCATGTGGATGACCTGGCGATTGTAAGTAAAAAAGTGCACATTGTATTCCACGCAGCTGCCTGCTCATTGTTTTAGCCACAGCTAATGCCACTGAGGCACAGCAAACACTGAGTCAAGCAGGTAACTTGAATGTGGCATCAATTTATAGTAGCAATGAATTGTATCCATAGCAACAAGTGGCACTTGGGTGCCTCAGTGAAACAGGCAGATTTGTGAATGATAATGTATTGTAAAACTCTATGGTGTTAACAGGTCATTAGAGACATTTGCCTCATCTACTGAATGCTATTTTAACATTCTTCACAGTACTTCAAGAGAATAATTAGTTCAATTTTAGTGGCTGATTTAAAAAAATGTGTTACTTGATCATTTCAGGTTAAATGAAAATAAGTGGTATTTGGAATTAGGACAGAGACCCTTTTGGCCTCAGGTGCACTGGTTTTCAGAGGATTAGGAAACACCACTCCTCAATGTGCTTAACGGCCACTTCAACGTTTAAAATAGCAGCACAGAATTCCAAACTCTACACAAAACTCAGTTAAAGCAAAGCCTAGAGTTCAATGCCATTCTGTGAATTTATATTTTATTTTGCATCCACACATTTACACGGTGTCAGAGGGGTTTCTTTGCATCATAAAAGTGTTGTAAGTATAAAGAGCACTTTCCAGATATCAGAGTTACACCATGTTTCCAACTGTGATACAAAAATGTGAGTTACAAGCCTACTTTTGCAAAGGCTGTGTAAAGCTTTAGGAAACGGAACAGCTTCAGCTTAAAAGAGCTCTTTTATGTTCAAGATTTAGTCCAACATTCATCCAACGGTCATTGTCAACCGTTTTACAGTACACACAGGCACAGGACTGACACTGCGTTGGGGGAGGCATAAAGAGGCAGCCTGGGTTGTGGGAAGTGACAGAGAATGGGCAAAGACTGTGGACGGAGCAGACGGAGATGGGAAGTGAAAGAGCCTTCCACAGGGCTTTCTTTGAGAGTTTCCAACAATACTCTGTGGGTTTCTATGACGACGTGGAGGAGGCCTGCTGGGCCTATACAGGCAGAAGTAAAAGGAATGTTTGGCACTAGTGGAAAAAGTAAAAGCAATACAGTGCTTAAATAATCAATCGAAACACGTGTTCTGCATGTTTTTACATTTAAGGCATGAAAATTAGACAGGACAGGATGTGCAATCAGTATAAATAACTTTATATTGCCTGATTCTATAACTGTGCTGATGCACCATTTCTGTGATCTAAAGCATGTTTCCCATGTAACATCTGAATCTGCCTGGTAACTAAAAAACAGTGATCAGGTAAAGAACAGGAGAGTGTTTCTCTGGTCTACAGCGAAGCACAGGCACAACGTTTTAAATTAGAAATACTCAGATTAATCAACTAGAAAAATGGCAGAAAAACGCTCACACTTGCAGGTAGCCTATATTTGTGATGCGGATTGCCTACAAGAGAGAGAGGAGGGGGGTGGTCTGCAGAGCACCACAGCTTCATGATTAATGCGGCTTTTAGCTGCAGCGCAGCCTGCGGGTCCCCCTAAAGCGAACTGGCCGGGATTTACCCGCACAACTCTGCTGTCCACTGGCCACATGTCGACACTAATCCCTGTGTACCTCCACTGTGCCGCGCTTTCACCTCCTTTCCCTTCACTTCCATTGTGAGCCCATAACCGTCCAAACTGGACAAAACCCCGCACAGCAGGAGCGCCACTCCAGCCGCTGCGGAGCCTCCGTGCGTAATATCGCCAAAATGGAGTCAAAGTTTGCCAATAGTAACGCTATCATGTGAATATGATGAATGAGGAGGCGCAATACGGAGCCAGACACACGCTACTACAGCGTGGAATAAGGTCACAATAAAGTCTCCATCAAGTGGTAAAGACGCTTCTGAAGATGTTTTCTAACGCATCAGGCGAGAGAGAGCACGTCAAGTACAAGTGAAACAGAAAAAAAATGTGTTATCTGGTTATGATTTAGGGATTGAACTTAAAAGAAGTGAATAATTGTGAATGAGCACGCGCCGCGAAGCGCAAATGCTGATGAGACAGATGCCAAATGCAGCAGCAGCCTTTCCTCCCGCCTAACATATCACACACACACACACACACACACACACACACACACACAGGATGACCACTATGTTTCAGTGTTCGGTCACTCCCATGCGCGAACGTCAAGGAAAAAAAAACAGCGATGCACCAGCAGAACCAGCAGAAATAGATAATTCATCGTAGTGACAGCGGCACTGAATCCACAGGCTCTTCTATGGTTCAAATATAATAACTAACACACACACACACACACACACACACACACACACACACACACACACTGTGCGCAGGACCGGTATGACATTCGTGCACTTGTGCTGCAGCCATGCGGGCTGTAGTTTACATTGGCGCACTTACCTTTGCACTACAGTGAAATTTGGCACAGTTAGTTCCCATTTTGTGGAAAATCCACATCCACAGTGTGTGAGCAGGAAGAGTAATCCAGTGTTCCATCCCGGGGAGAACGCTGCGAGCCTCCTCACATCTTTCTCCACAATTCCTACAAAACTATGCCAGGCTTCTTTCAGCGCGTTTCCCCCCTTCCTCCTCTCTCCTCTGGCCCCTCTTCCTTCCTCCCTCTCTCCCTCTCTGAGGTTGCCTGGTTACCTCTTTCTGTAGGCTGGTTGAGACCGCCGGCCGGCAGCCAATCACAGGCCCGGGTTCACCTTAACCCTTCCGCTGCTGAGCTGTCCTGATTTCCAGCTTTCAAGGATTGTGGGGTGGAGGAAGAAAAGGGGGGGGGGTACTGGGTGGTGGTGAAGGATTTAGAAATATACAATAACAAAACTATAATGAGCATGAAAGGATGGAGGAGATGGAAGATGATGCAGAGGAGGAGCTGATTGGTGGATTAAGTTGGAGGAAAAGTTTCAGAAAGATCATGAGACTTAGATGTAGATGTCATTTAACATTTACAATAAAGCAATATGAAGGAAAAAGTTAAATAGAGTTTAGAGAGGTGTTAAAAATGTCTGCTCAAACTTTAGCATCACACACACACACACACACACACACACACACACACACACACACACACACACACACACACACACACACACACACACACACACACACACACACACACACACACACACACACACACACACACACACACACACACACACAGTAACGCTGACAAAGGCCCTCATTGAGTCATGAATGCAACAAGAGCAGCCGTCATTCAGCACTGTATTGACTGAACCACCTGCAGCTAAGTCATACAACCTATTCAGATGTGTTTATGTGACTCATGGACTTGGCGAAGTCCCTTTGGTTTCTAACCTTCCTGCTCTGAGAGTGGGAGGCGCCTGAGGTTGTGGAAGTGAGATATATGTTTTGAGGGAAAATGGGAAAATGAGCTTTTAGAATCAGGTCCATCTATAAGACAGACATTTCTGCTTCCTTATAACGGGATAGTGAGTAATTAAGCAGCAGACTGAAAACTGGAACATTCTGTAAGAGGTGATGCAACCGTTGACTTTGCTGAATCCTGATCTTGTGCCGTTCATTCCTTCATCCGTTCCTCCCTAAAGATGAACCCTCTTCACCTGCCCCCTGTAATCCACACCTCCTCCTCTCACTTTTCTACGCCTGAAACTCATCGTCACCCCTTTTCTCCTCCGCTTGCCCGCCTCAGATAATCCTCCTCTCTAGATGTGGAGTGCTGCTGTCAGGGGTTTAGGTTACAATTCCTCTGATCTGCGCACCTGAATCTCCTCTTCCAATCCAAACAGGGTCGTAGGTTTGGTTTTTCATGAGAGGACTGGGTGGAAAATGTCATGAAGACAGATTATAGTTTTAGTTAGTGCAGTGCCAATAGACAAACAGTCTGTATCTCATTCTACTTATCAATTTTTAAATTGTGTTGATAGGCCAAGTGAAACTGGACTTATAATAAATTACTTTTTACTTCATACTTTTTCCTGTCTACTTGTGTTACATTGGCTGCAGGATATACAAATCTGTGAAATTTAAACTTTTAATAACAATAATGATGTTTTAAATATATAGCAAAAAATTCCACAAAAAAGGATGCACGCCATTGTGCTGTTCATCTAAAAACTGAGATTGATCTGACAAACAATGAGCGAGAAATGTGAGTGAGAGGCACACAAACACTCCTTGCTTTATAAATAGATAATGACCATTTGTTTGCTGTAAACCACCATTGAGAGTGTTGGCTATATTTGTACACTATATTGCCCAAATTTATAAATGATAAATACATTTCCATGTCATTCAAGCTTCATGTGGCTTTCAGAAAAGCTCAAGAACAGAGCTCAGAGAGCTTAATGGAATGGGTTTCCATTGCTGAGCAGCTGCATCCAAGCCACATTTCACCAAGTACAATGCAAAGCGTCACAGTGTGTAAAGCAGCTGCTGGACTTTACAGCAGTAGAGGAGGATTCTCTGGAGTGATGAATGGATGTTTCTCTTAATTGGCAATCTGATCTGGATTTGTCTACGGATACTTTGAATGGGAGGTTGCTTAAATTCATATACAGGTTTAGTGTATATTAAGATAAATATACAAACAAAAGTATTGGTTTTCTTTTTCCAGACATCAATATTAAAGCATTTTGAACCATACTATTTAACAGGTAAGACATTCCAATTGTAAGCTTCAAACCAAATTAATTAAGAAGTTCTTAGATATACATATTCCACCTTGCTCTGCAGTGTGATGTGTTGGACAATCAAATACATTCAAACACCACTTTTTCACTGGATTACTTTGTGATGAATAACAACCCATCCACCATGCTCGTATGATGGTGATATAGAATAGAAATTGATGTTATGCGGATGAGTGAAAAAGACAGTGACTGTTTCAGCCTCAAGGACAAATCCAGATCACCCCTACATAAATCTACTGTATACACAAGTATTGAAACCTCATGTCAATCCACTTCCTCCATCACGTGTTTCACTTTTTCTATCAACTTCTTTCCCCTCCTTGCTCTCATTGTTTCTGTCACTCTCTCCTCTCCTCTTTTCCTTCCTCGCTCTGTGTTTTCCTCCCTAAGTTTAGCTGTAGTTTACCCTCTCTATCTGTGCAGAGCCCTCCTGTCTATCTCCCTCCCACACCTCCGTATCTCTGCCCTTTCTGCCGTATCTCCCTCTCTCAGTATCTGCCTCCCTCGCTCGCCGTCTACTCACCCAGCTTCCTCCTCTTCTCTCACAGTGGCTCTGTCTCAGCTTGGCTGAACAGATAACTCTGGGATGCTCGTGCGGGCAGCAAGCTTCCTCTCTCCCCTCACTGCTACGTCACACAAACCCACAGCAGTCGCATAGAAACACACCTGAATAGATGTAATCAAACAAACACACTCAGTAACATATTCACCCCCTCCACACACACACACACACACACACACACACACACACACACGTATGTAGCACTAATACAGTAAACCCTGGGAATGTCCAGCCATGATATCGGGTGAGAACATGAAGGTCAGCTTCTTCCTACTGTTCACTAAAAACAGTTTCACAGGATTAGGATTCCTTTGATTCACACACACAGGGACAGAGGGAGATAGAGAATTGAAAAAAAAGGAAAAGATAGGGGCCAACACGAAGACAGACAGAAACAGAAAAAAGAAGAAAGAATGGAAATTTATGCATATTATCAGCAAAACGGGTCAAACTCGTTAAAGACAACAAAGGCAGCCCCTAATTGCCTGAGCACAGCTCTGCACTGCTGAACACTGGTGTTAGTACAGTGTGGAATAGGGAGGTCTGTGACAGTTTGTCATTGGACATACAGTGAGCCTGATTAAAACTTTAAGCCATGAAACATGTTGAGCAAGGATCTTCAAACTGCATCAGATAAACAATAAAACATGTTCAAATACAGATAATCATTCTCTAATTCTGATCTCAACGAACCAGTCAATGACACATAGTGTCATCTGGATAGGATGAAATCTGGATCACATGAGAGGATTTAAGATGTTGACAAACAACACGACTGTTGAAGTAAGAAAATAAATGCTTTTCAAAATACTGCCGTCAAGCTAACAGATGCTTCTAACAGGATAGACAGGTGTCGGCATTACTGACACATCCAGCCAAAAACACAGATTACATGGAGCTCTTGGTTCAATGATGTTCAATGTGTAAGCACAGGGTCTATTTCTGGGCTTTGTTTCATCATGATGTCACTGCCACATCCTCATAGGCATTAAGGCTGGTAAAACCGCTCAGAAACGCCGTTTGAATAGATTTTCTCAAAATAAAAAACAAATATTCAAATTCTGGGACCCGGATCATCAATGACCCACATTACATCAATAACAGGACAAATTAACATGAAGAGACGAAAAGAGACAAAATGTATGTAGTTTATTAGATTTCGAAAATCAATGTGTTACCTACACAAAAACATGTAAATCAAGTAATGGCCTCTGTCACTCACTTGCAGAAATATTTCAACAAGCTCATCTGAAAAATGCAATCAATGGCAAACAGATATTAATTGGTATGAGAAATAATAATGCGGGGTTGCAACTTTTCTCTTTGACCTTGGTGTTGGGCAATATTCACTATTATCTGATATTTAGAGACCAAGCTATTATTGATCATTTGACACAAAAATATATATATGTTAATGTTTCATAATTTTCTCCTTTTCTTTCTGATCTGTACTGTAATGTTCAATGCTTGTTGTTGCAGCTCAGCCATGTGTCCCTCTCTGACATTTTCTTTTCTTTCTTCTTTCTTTCTTAGTAATGGCACTGAAAAGCAAGATTTTAAGGAACAGCCAGAAACAGCAGTTTTGAGGTGAAGCAGTGTCCTTCATTGCAGGTATATCTACATTAATCCCACAGGCGCCATATTTTGACTTTAGACTTTGCCAAAAGGCAACATGTCTGAAACTATGATTTTTACAGTATAAGCAGCAGCAGAATGGCATTTGCTTGGTAGAAGTAATGTATAGAACCTGGCCATCCTATAAGATCCATCAGACCCACATAGAATCATAAAGCACCAGGACTGCATCCTCACATAATATGAGGAATTATTTAGTTATTTTTAACATGACACAGGGGACATGTCTGTAAAACCTCTACTTCACACCTACTCGCTGCTCAGGCACCTGTAGGGACACCCAATCTACTGTTTTTCAAGAACAAGACTTATTTAAAGTTGTGCATTTTCTCTGTTGTTGTTGTTGTTGTATGTTGCGGTATTTAGCAGAAAGCTAGTGAATTTTAGCAAAAGATAAAATATGCTGGCAGAGTCTAAGTAAGATAAACAGTTTTTTTTTGTGGTTTTAAAGGTCATACAATAGAGAAAGTTACAAGAAAGCAACTGCTGAAGGGGTAGAAATCACTACAAAGTAGAGCAGAGGCAGAAATGCAGTGTTACCACAGAAGTAAAAAAAATATTTGACATGAACATAAATGCAGTCCCCATTTGACAAACGGGTGGATCAAATGTCCAAAGCAGACAAGACTGTTGTCTAATTTATGTGCCTAAAAATAAGTATTTCATGAATCTCAAGAAATTGAGTAAGTAATGAGGCTAAAAAAAGCAAGTTTTGAGTTATAATAGGTTTCTTTTAATTACTCTGTTTAACTAGATTGCCTAAAATTAGCATTTTTGTTCTTATTTTAAGATGTCATGTGCTACACTATAATGACACTGACTATTTTAAGATGTCTAATGAAGTAAAATTCACTTAATTCACTGGAAGGAGAATGTGCTAATTTTTAACGTAAGCAGGTCTTAAAATTTGACAGGATACATTTAATGTGATATTGTTTGTTGCAATGTTGGCGGTTGCACTTTAATAAAAACTTTATTTATAACTGTGTGCTCCACATCTCATCCATCCATATTGAAACTTGGCCACTTTCACCTCATGACACTAATAAACATTGTTTGACAAGTTTAAATTATAGTCTTCTCTGAGAAAGCATCAATATATCTGAAATGAATTTAGTTTTTACCCACACACACATACAGTGTGCACAGTAACCTGTCTCACCTGCCCACCTGTCTCCCTCACTGTCTTTTTAGCTGTGAACACCAGCATGTCAAGTGAGAGAAGATGTATGGGTGTGTCAATGAAAGAGCAAGGGGGAAGGCAGCTGATGTCGGATCCCCGTCTACATACAAAATATCACAGCATAATCATATTCATCAAAGCCTGTCGCTTTTAAATAACGCCAATGTATCAGAATATCAAGTTCCCGCCACATGCAGAAAGATCAGGAGAGATGTTTAGGAGAGGGACAACATATTGAATCTGTAAACTATAGTTGACAAATGTTACAGCCCATTTTTGTTACATTTTCATAACAAAAAAAAGAAAAGGAAAAAAAGAGACACACAAAGTGAAAATTTCCGACAAAGATCATAACTTAAATCTGGGAGACAGGTTCGCTTGAGCAAGTTGGTTAAGGTGGAGGGGGGGGTAACTAGTGTGTGTGAGAGTGTGTGTGTGTGTGTGTGTGTGTGTGTGAGTGAGCGTGTCTTAACCCACAGGGGGTTGGATATAGAGATGTACTCTGCTGAAATGTCACAGATGTTGCTTTTATCAGATGTGTAACTTCGAGGGCTTGTGCCTCAGGGGGATCCATCAGACTTCATCACATTTCGATAACATATTTCATGCATATACAGGCACGGGAACATATGCACGCATAGCAAAAGAGGGAGGCAAAAGGTGAACCTTTTAAATACATGCATATTGTCTGCGGCATGTTGTGTTATAACATAAGAAACAATGTGTTAGACAAATTTAAATCCTTATCATATTGATCATATTCTAAAGAATTATTGATATGTACATGTATTGTTAGAAGAACATAATTTCTGTCTGAATTAAAGAGGATATTATTAGTAGGAAAAGATGAATGGTCTTACTGGAAGTAACGGGACACTGGAACTGGATTTGAAGAAAGTCGTCGATGACGCTTCATTTATCTATTTACTAATGATTCCTCTGCAGTAGCCAGGGTATGAAATAAAGAAGAAATAACGTTCCAGGAAAGAGAGGTTTCTGTAGCTTGATTAAACTGCTTCTATTCTCTAGTAACTAGATATGTTAATGACTGTATATATGAATATATATTTGTAAGCCCCCCTCCCCCAACACAAAGTCCCCTGCTATTGAGCCATTCCCAGGCTACTGCATGAGGAAGTCACCATCCCAACCTTACAGAAATATATTCTCTAATCTTCTATTCATTGACCTTGATTTATTTATTTATGAAGCTGTTAAGGTATTATGTCAAAGGCATCATTAAGGATATAAAAATGGACTGAAAGGCCTGTGTTAGAACTAAAACCACATCTTACCTCTTTCAAAAGTGCCAAAAAAAAAAAATCTTCCAAGCACAGACATTTTCCATTACACCTTATCATCTCTCAGGTGCCGAAGAGACATCACTGACAATATACACCACTAAGTGTGGTGTGTCAAACATCTACTTTCACAGAATTTTGTCTGAGATCAACATCCCAGGAAAAGCACCTCTTCTAAGTTACTGGTAAGCCAAATCCTTGCTTCTCACTGCACACAAGGGGGGTGGGCAACATTAGAGAGAATGATCATTTTTACATAATTATACTTAGTTTTGTTTAAAAAAAAATTAAAGTGATAATGGTCTGATTCATGCCGATATCTGTATCAAAGCAAATTTCTTCAGTCTGTAGAATAAGAAATGAAGGCCAGGACATCTGTAGCATGACAATATTTCATTTATAATGGTATTTTACACACATATCCCTTTTCATAAATATCGGGCCTCCTGCGAGTTTCAGTAGGTCATATTGTAAGTTCAATAGAATTAATTAGAATAGATTAATTAGCAGACGACCAGCAGATTCTCATTTATCCATGAGAAAATGCATCAAGGGTATAAAATATTAAGTACAAAACTCTGTGTGCCTTGAAGACTTGATGAGAGTATCTGCTGTTCCCCCTGAATACACTCTGCTCCACTCAACTGCAATGATACTGACCCAGCTCAACCTCTGGTAAACTCTGTGAATCACCCAACAAGAGTGTGTGTGTGTGTTTGTGTGTGTGTGTGTGTGTGTGTGTGTGTGTGTGTGTGTGTGTGTGTGTGTGTGTGTGTGTGTGTGTGTGTGTGTGTGTGTGTGTGTGTGTGTGTGTGTGTGTGCGGGGGGTAATAGTTCTGAGAGGATAAAAAGGGGTAAAGAGGGCAGATGAGGTGGAACAAGTCAAACTGACATAGATTCAGTGTATTCTCGGTGTTGTAAATAATGCACAATTGGCTGTTTCACGTGGAAGTCTTTATTCATTTTTAACTGGTTCAGTAACACAGTAGAACTCCAGCCAAACCACCCCACCCCCCATCAAGTTCAGGCATGCACTTCATATGATTAATTGACCTTTTAGTTGAGTCAGGTCAAAGAAAACATGCAGGTGAAAGCTCTGTGCCAATTGTTTTTTTTGATTGCTAGAACTAATTCAAGTCAAAGAAAATACACTTCAATCAGATTTGTCATATGACACTGTACGCATTTACTTGCACACTCTCTCTCTCTGATGCTGCTTCTTTGGCAATAATTCAGAAGTCAAGTGAATTTATGGATTCATATAACAGTTTCTTCGGCTTTTAAATTCCAAAAAACTCCAAATTTCATGACGGATGTGCCCATAGCCTCGTAAAATCACCCCAATTACTGTCACAGTCTCACTTTGGGATGTGTCTCTTGATAACTCTGCCAAGACTAGGTGACGACAAGGTGTTGTTTATTGCATTTTCATGTTTGCAAACAGGAAAAGGTGGAAAATGTTGTTGGTTTCTCAGAGCGGATTTTTTCCCTTTGATGCTGTGCAACAAAAAGCCACAATGCAAGGCTGAAAGCAAGGACACAGCAGGCAGTCCAGTCCGCTCTGTGCATTCTGAGGCTCCACAATACAGCTAACTGCATTACATTAGTTCATATGGTCAGACACACTGTTGATGAAATCCCTCTAACCTCCACCCCAGCCTTATCTCACAGCGTGTGTGTGTTTGATGGGAGGAACTGTGTCTATGTGTCTGCGTGAAGAGTGAGGGCTGCCTGGGGCTCATTGCTCATCTCAGTGGGTATAAATAGAAAATAGAGAGCCAGGAATATAAGAGCATCATAGTGTGTCTGTAGGGTGGAGAGGCTGCTTGGAGCTATAAAAACATCAGGTCTGATAGCAGTTGAATGGGATGCAGGTTTTAAAACCTAAACTAATGTTGAATCGAATATCAAAGTGGAACATTTGTCAAATTGAAACCACATCAAATGTGGCATCAGCAAATCAATCTGTAGGATTCAGACCAAAACAACTTCTTACAGTGTTGAATACCAAATCAAAAGTTGCCTTCACCACATGCTGTAGTCACTGTGTTTGCTTATCACTTTCAGCAGGTCACAACTGAGCATCACAGGCTGAGTATTCTGTTCCATTTCCCACTGACATGGGAATAGCTGTGATGTGATGACAGGTGGCGTGTTCAGTGATTTCACAGTGTCCTGTGGGATCATAAAACATACCTGAACGTCACCACACCTGGTGTCCATATCACTGCCCCTCAAAGAAGGAAATGCACCTGTAGGGGAGAGAGAGGGAAGAAGGGGGGGAGACAGGGGGGATATAGCATTAAGAAAAAGCACTTGCCAGGTAGCCCATTAGAGTACCATTACAATACCAATCTCTGCTCCCCATCTTTCCCTCTCACACAGTGTGTGTGTGTGCATGTGTGTGTGTGTGTTCTCTTTGTATGCCTCTAGTCACCAGAGGGAAGATGAGATCATTACCTGTGACTGCGAAACTAATGTCACACACTGCCTCAAAACACACACACACAGACACACACAGCCTCAAAACACACACACACACACACACACACACACACACACACACACACACACACACACACACACACACACACACACACACACACACACACACACACACACACACACACACACACACACACACACACACACACACACACACACACACACAGGCTAATGCGACTCTGCCTCAGTAAGAAACCTATAGTGACCGCGGGGCAGCCTGTTTTACAGCCTGCTTTCAACACTGTGAGATGAGAGAAACAAGAGGATAGAGAGAATATGGAGAAATGAGAGAAGCAGGAATAGAGGGGCATCTAATTGGAGACATTGTGGGAACGAATAGCTGTCTGTCTTTATGGAGGAGAAAAAGAGCCGAGCTGCACTGTATGGAGAGAAAGTACAGCTGCAGACATAATGTATGGCTCAGAATAAGCTCATTAGCAAAGGTGGGACTGTGAATGACAGATGAGGGGCAATGTGGGGGTGTAAGTGAGTGTGTGTGTGTGTGTGTGTGTGTGTGTGTGTGTGTGTGCGTGTGTGCGCGCGTGTGTGCGTGTGGGGGGGGGGGGGGGGGGGTGTAAATGGGTCAGGAGGTGGGAATGACTGATCCTGGCCTCTAATTAACTTCTCCATCAGCCCTATGGCTCTTACTTCAAATTATATGTCTTGACAACATGAGCAATTGGTGCCAATCAGACTCAGAGACATGCTGTACATGATGCTGTTTTTATTCCTTATACAGATTTTAACATGAAAATTGATCTGTTCACAATTTTCTCACATTACACTTGCTTCAGGACAGGAAGTTTAGCCTTTGGCCTGCAGGGCTGCATCCTGCATACTCTAGAGTGTGTTATTTTTTCTTAAGCACAAAAACTGTGTTACAATACATTCTTTACACTGAATTATATATGGTAAAGCTGTAGCTGTTTCTCTCTCTAGTCATCTTCCACTCCTGGTCCTTAACTGTCTATTTCAATCTAATTTTGTTTTCAAATTCAATTACACATTAGCATTACTGTTAAGCAAAAACAGAACTAAAAATGCAATTCACGAAACATGTGATTTGGCCCTTAGCCTTCCCCGCCCTGCCGTTTCTTTTTCCCCTCTCTTTCACCCTCCAAACATGCAAACCCACCCAAAATGTGTCCCCAACATAATCATGTTGCAATCATGTGAAAAGCGTAGGAATATTAAATATTAATTGCACATTCATTCTCGGCAAGCAGAATATGAAATGAATTAATCATGGCGTACAAGGCTGTCTAGATTCCTATCCTTTATTCTTATCTGCCTTCGTGTGCCGTGAGGATGCTTCGCAGGAAATTAAGGTCTTGTGTGTGTACTGTATGTATATACACAAGTGTGAGTGTCACACAAAACAACCTGATGCAGGTCAGAGCAATGAAACATTGTTAAGAAAGAGTGAGCGTTTTTTTCTTATTCATGTGTGAGTGAAAAAAGGTCCAGAAATCTGTCCAGTTAAAGTCTGTCATATCATGCATTAATGTTCCCCCAGCTTTTGTTTTATGTTTTAATCGATTTACTATTACTATTACTATTACTACAATTTTTTTTAATCAAAAAGCCTGTTTTACAAAAATTGGGATGTGAAGTTCGAAAGACCGTCATAAAAAATCTGACAAAAGATGCAACTGAGTTGCATCATGGAAAATGTAGGACCTAGTGTCTTTAGAGCTTGACCCACACTAAAATCAAGTAGAAGGGGAAAGGAGAGGAGGAGCTCAATGAGTTTCTTTCAAAGTCACACTTTAGGGTCTGCACTACTGAAGATTCTGTTTTAACCATCTTTCCCTCTTTTATCTCTTCATCTCTCTGCCGCCTCTATCTCTCACGCTTGATGGACCCCCTGCATGCTCCTAATAACCCATGATGAGTCCTCCACACTTGAGCACCCTCCCATCAGATACCCGCTGAGACTCAAACACATACACACACACACACACGTGCACACATACATACACACAAACACCTCTGTGTTGGACATATAGGGTTGTGGATGATGACAGCCATCATCAGGGCAATTAATGGCTCCCTCCCCTGGTTACAATACAATAGAGACAAGCAAGAAAAACAAAATCAGCCACTACAGCTGGATCCTAATGGTATAATTAGCCTAGCATGCTGTTTCACACTTGGGCCTGAAGAAACTCAAAAGTATAGCCAGCGGTGATGCAAGGACATAGTGAAAAAGGCAGACCGGGAGTAATGAAGTAGAAAGAGAGACATGGAGTAGTGCAGGGAAACACACACGTCAAAGATAAGGAGGCTAAAAATAGCAAAGAGGTGAATAAACAGCAGCCCCGTCGTAATAACTAGCCCAAACCAGTCTCTGTTTTACTCTAAACGAAAGGAATGAAGGAGTATGGAGGTAAGACAGAGAGGTGAGAGGGGAGGGAGGCATAAAGGAAAGGTGGATGAAGGAGAGGCAGTGGAAAGTGGTGTAGACACAGGACCATGCCTGTAGCATACTGATGCTGCTGCATGCATGCAGCCAGACTGGCCTCCACCAAGCATGTGCTGCAGAGGGCTGGGCTGCCTCATAATACCCAGAGTTAGCACTTTCATTGTTGATTATAATAGGGTTTGGAATAATAACACAAAGAGAGGAGGAATGGGATCAGAAGAAGACCATGTACTCCACGTGAGTGCAAGTGTGTGTTTCGGGGTTGCCGGTGTGTAGATGGGCGTGTGTGTGTTGCGCTGCAGTGGGCGGTGGGTCGCTCATTATGCTGTGTGTGTCTGTGCCTGCAAAGCCTCTGTTATCACAACACAGAGCCCCGGCGGCTCCTGCGTGAGCTCTGTTACCATACCTGAGTCCCATGGGAGCTCCTATAGCATATTCTGCTCTTCAAGGACGGTATATTAGGATACAGCCCACCGACGCTCCCACAGAAACACACACACACCACCACAAACCGTTACACCCAGCTCAACTCATGAACTCCTGCTGAGCAACATCGGTGAATGTAAAAAATTGAATAATTGTTGAGTGGTACCAGGACATTTAGGGTTGTTACTCTATTTATTTGCTTTCACGGTATATAGCTAAACAGAGTACACCTCTGATAAATATCACTAAAATGTTAACAAAGTACAAATCCTGTTCATTTTCCATGATTATATTTTTTTCAGACAAAACCTAAGAATATTACTATAATGAAAAGTCCATATTTAAGGCCAAAGAGCAACAGAAGTCAGAGCACACTCATCAGTTAGTCTCCATTCTTTTTTTTGAGTATTTTTTGGTATGCCCGCCTTCATTCTGGATCACAGATTGGATCCTCCTGAGGATGGATGATACCAGTGTAGAGCAAATCTGTACGGAGACGTCCCGTCGTTCTTCACAGACGATTATTTTCAGACGCTATTTCCTGGAGGGGTTTGTTGTTCTACCTTCCCCTTTAAAAGAAATACTGTGAGCAATGCTTTTCTTTATGAACGCCGTCCCTAGACGGGGACTTCATGCGATGTCCTTCGCACCGTCTGAGCAGTCACTGAAACACCAATTTTCACAGATAATCAGTGCGTCAGAAGCAGTTACCCGTTGTTTTTTTTCCAGTACAAGGCTGCATAAACAGGGAATTGAACAGTCTATCTTGTTTTTGTTATATGTAGGATCAAATACTACATTCACTCTAAAAATACTACAATTATTGTAAGATACTACAGGTTTTAATTATTTAAAACTTAATATGTGCGTCATATTGTAATGAACTGTACATACTTTATTTTATAGAGAAAATTCTTCTCATTCTTAATGCCAGCCGCATTTGAATTAGATGAAAATTCCCAATAAAACAACAGGAATTCATCGGGTATTATTAGAACGGCACCCTACTGTAAAGAACAGCCAGGAGGCTGTCTGGGATAATGTCTCCCGCTCTCTTTGACTCTGTCCAGGTGACAACAGGAGGCCTTTTCCCTCTTTGTGTCCTCCTCAATCCCTCAGCTTCACCTGAGAGAAGAGATCCAGTAATTGGTTTAATTCATTAGCAGAGATGAGAGCAGCTTGTAGGGGGTTTCTATTTTTCACAAAGTGTGCCACATTGTGAAAAATAGAAAGAAAATAAAAAATTTGCAACAAATGCTCAGCAATGTTCCCCTCCGTCTTTAATGAAAGAGAATGAGAGGAGCTGTCTCTTTCTGTCTCCCACTGCTTCTACACAACCTGATTACTGTCTGATGATGATGGCACTACTTCCTGACATCTAATTGAAATAATTGTATGTAATCACTTTAAAAGACTGGCAGGAGAGATACAAGCAATGAGAAGTAGTTAAGAAAGGCAACGACATTTTAATTGAATCTTCCCAGTTGCAACTGATTCCATCAAACAAGTGCAAAACCATCAGGAGACAGGCAGACACGGCGGTGGCACAGTTCAATTGCCAGATGAATAGTGGGGTAATGGGTTTAGGGGCTGTGAAAGAGAGCAGGGTTTAGGTGGATATGCTTCAGCCATTCGCTCATACTCGCTCACTTTATCCCACATAATCTGTAAGTAATCTTCAGAGTACCTAACTGTATCCAGGTTGACTTTCCCAGAAACTGATCTTCAGTGCAGTATTTCACATAAACAATCTAAGTGAGGATTTTTTATCATTTTTGCTGATGCCCCAGAAACTCTCCTCTCTGGCTCTGCGGCACCGAAACCGACGGTTCGGAAATAACTAGACAGAGACATCTTGTGGGTGTGGTTTGGATGGATATGACGACTAAAACGCTCAGTCTGGACCTCTATGAGCAAGCCGATGGTGGGTTGGTGAGCCTGTGCACCAGGGGCCACTCTGTGGGTTTCTGAAGGCCCATATCACACAGAGAGCCCAGGCCGGGGAGAGCCTGTCCACAGCCATTTCCCGACTCTTCAATCTCAGTGGCCGACTGGAGAGAGCAGCGCTGCACATTCCATTAATGTAAAGTGGGGCTTGAAGGCCCGTAATTTATTGGCTCTGCAGACTCGCCTCCCCTCATCTCACTCATACTGGCTCGCGGCCACCAAATACTCCCCCTGATACATGCCAACACGCAGCACCCTGCACTCAGCGTTTTTACACTGCTTCGCTTTCTTCTTCTCCTTCACTCGCACTTTACCTCTCGCTATGTCTCCTCCGTTCCTCCTACCTTTTGCCTCTCTCATTTCTCCGCCTATCAGTCATATAGAGAGAGAATCACTCTGCGGCACCTATCTACAATCACAGCTCTCATTACAATCAGTCAATTATGAAGTGAGGAGGCCAGATTTTTAGTGCCTACAGCACTGATTTAACAGATAGTTTAATTATTATATTATTATAACAAAATGACACAAAGAGCCACAGAGATAATTGCGGGAGAACAGTAGAATCCCCTGCTGAGAGATAAAGAGTAAGAGAAAGAGTTGTTTGTTGTTAAATCCATTGATTCTTTTTAGATTCTGCTCCTTCTCTCCCCCTTCCTTTTTCATCAATCTGGACTAATTATTATGATCTGTTCTACTAGAAGAAGGATGCCCATCCTGGCCATTAAGCTTAATGGATGGCCATGGATGCCAGATCCTGCCAATAGAGCAGATAAGTCAGGAGAGAGGACAAACAAGACTGAATCCAAGCAAGACTAAAGGTAGCATCACCGAATCCTAAACCAACCTGAAAACAAAAGGACAGGATGTCTCAGTGATTAATAAGAGAGGTGATTTTTTGTTTTGTTTTTCCCATGTTCTTCCTGTCACATAAATAGAGGGCGATAGAGAATGCAAAGCAGTGAACAAGAGTCCTGTATGAGTTTTGTTCACTTTGGTATTTTAATCTAGAGCCTGGTATCAACAGCTTGTATCTGCAGGACTCTGGCATCCACTTTATGTGTCTCATGCACAAGGATGTAGGTGACAACGGGCACAGGCCTGCACATGATTTCACACTATCCCACTGAACACTCGACAGGTGCTGATCATGTGACAAGGACTACAGAAGAAGAAGACTGCAAGCAAGTTGACATGCAGGTTTAAAACTTTGCAGCACTTTCGTTAGACATCAAACACACACACACACACACACACACACACACACACACACACAAGCCAGTGAAGTAGTGTCTCATAGTTTTAAGGGAATAACTTGTTCTAACTTAGCATGAACTTGAGTTAAAGTCACTAAATTCAGCTCAGAAAGCACATGACAAGGAGATATTTGTGCCTAAAGGGAAATTGCACTGGGCCACCACTGCAGAGAAATGGGTTTATATCCAGTAGTATATATCCGCGTGTTCTCCATGTGTCTGGAGCCAGTGAAGAATCGCAAACCTGCAGCAATACTACCTTGTTGAAATCTCCTGTTGGTTACACCCTCTCCAGACCTACAGCCTCGTGGAAACAGAGCAACAACATTGCATGCTATGTAGGAGTAGACACTAACCAGAAACCCAGCGACTACTAGAAGTAGTAGAAATAAAAGAACTGTAAATCAGGGTCCAATAGTGCTGATACTTTATGGGGCAGCAGAATCAAATCTCTAAGCATCACATTATGCAAGCACATGAGCTCTGGACACAGTTTACACTACACAAGCAGCATTATGTCCCGGACAGCCAATACACCACTTTCTTTCTCTGTAATAAACTTTATGTCCTTGTTTCAGCACCTCCCCACATGTCTGCTGTAACTCTTGTGTCAGACAGAAAGAGCACCGCACCCTGGAGATGTTTTTAATGTTGGTTGTTTGTGTGTTGTGTAAATGTAATTATGTCTCCCCTACTTATCACAGTACTTTAGAATGAGGATTTAATTTGGGAGATGTACAATTTAATTAAACAGCCAACTTTTATGTACGGAGAAAATCAAAACTAAATTTAAGAATCTCTGCTGGCTACTTAATGACAGTGTTTCAGTATTTGTTTATCAATTTTGTTTCATCACTCTGATTGTTTTATTCATAAAAGACACTGCAATTATTTGATCCCAGCATAGCTTACCTTGTTTATCTTGTTTAAGCATTGATAAACACTGCCACAACTCAAAATGATTGTACAACTACTAACCACAATTCTAATCATCAGACTCGTTCTCGCTGTATGCTCACCAAATACCTCCTTTTGTTTAATTCTAGGTCCTATTTATTTTTCCAAGTTTCACAATAATAGACTCTTATTATATTGTTTCCATTGTCTTTATTTGTTGCTTTGGTGTTTAATTAGAAATAAATGTGTATAAAATTATATTTTCTGGCTTTGCTTGATCACATTTTGGTTAATTTTGTGTAACACTGCTCTATATTATGATAAATGGTGACTGTGATTTGTTCTAAATCATAGATATTGGTTGTTATTATGATCACTACACATATACAGTCATATTAATAATAATAGCAATGCACAATAATAGTATTTTTCTCATTAGGCACAATAGAGACTTAACATTTCAGTTAATCAAATGAAAATATAATCACAAACTCCCCTAACAGTTACGTGTGTATGCAGTGTAGTGAGGAATAATAATTGTTAAATGCAATTGCATTGTGCCTTTCTAGTCTTCCGAGCACTCAAAGAACTAACTTTATTCATAGAAAAAAAACAACAATGCAACTTTGTAAAGCCATAACAAGAGGAGGAACAGTATCCTCTCTCTGGTCAGGCTGACTCCTGCTCCTCGGGGCATTCTTATGAGAACTAAAGTAAACAATCTTATACCAAGGTCTCTGATATGTTATGACTCGAGCCAAGGCTGTACCCTGAAAGCCGACCTTATCTGGATGTGGCAAGGCGTTAATTAGGTGCTGCTCACAATATTTCCAACTATGGGTAACTTAGCAAAGTATTAATTACATGCACCGGGGTTGTGCATCCCAGGGAGCTGTATCCTGTTTACCCAGGCTTATGTTTCAGCTTTCCTGCTCTCAATGATGATAAATATAGAATATCTTCTACCAAAGAAATCCACATTGAAGTGAATGCAGATGTTGGTGTTACAGAGCAAATAAAAAACTTTATGTAAAACAAGACCAAACTGACCTAAAAAAAAAATGATAAAAGCTAAGTCATCTGCACTACTTTCAATGATTAATATGATAATAGCTCAAAGATCAATTATTTGTCCATAATATCATAGAAATCACACTGAGGATCATTACAGAACATGAAGAACATATTCTCTAAGATATTACTATATTTACAAAAGGAGATTATAAAAAACCTGATTAAATAATTGCACAAACCGCTCAAATAAAATAACAAAATATCAAAATAGTTCTTCGTTGCAGCCCTACTAGCAATAATATATAAAACTATTTTATTTTGATGATGATTTATCATTGATGATGTAGGTGTTGATGATATATATTAATTCTGTGACAATAACATTGTGATTTTTCGGCCGAATTAGATAAAACAAATCAGAGCAGCATTCTGTGCGTTAATGGTGTCTAATTAAAGCAGTGCTTCTCAATTATTTTCTGTCGCACCCCCCTATGGAAGAGGAAAACATCTCGCGACTATAAATAGAATAATTTGTCTATAAAATTGTTATAAGTACCTCTGCATAACACTGTATTCTTATTAACATATAAGAGAATACAAAAAGAAAGAAATATGCACCAACTTACAACTAAGAATAGCTTTATAAAGCAAAAGATTTAATGTGTGTCTAAAAAAATAAAATTAAATCCTTAATTAAACTATTAAAATGTGACTATGTCAAATCATAGGATACTGAAAAATTAAATTACATAAAATCAGTGTGATTAGGGGTAATGTCTAGAAGTCCCAGTACCAGTAATACCTAGAAGACCCACATAGGGGCCATTTGGCCGACTGGTTTTCTCTAACAGACTAATCAGTCATTTTGTTATGGTAATGAGGCAGTTAATGGCAGTGTGTGGGGTGAGGGGATCACACCCTACAGTGGTGAAGTCATTTTGGCTACTTCTGTCTGAATGTGAGAATGTGAGGAATGTGTGTGAATGTGAAAATGTGAGGAATAAAAACACATTCTATTCTAAAATGTGAACATACCGAAAGGAGCAATGGCAGTGATAAAAATTACTTCTGCAACAATCCTCTACACCAAAACTGGGAAAAATTGCTCTTCATTCTTTGTAAATAGATTTTGTTTTGTTTTTTTAACAAGAAATGTCAGTGTGTTGTGTGTACTAAAATGTTCACATTTAATGTAAAAAATTATTAAATTTGCATACTTTCTAGTACACTAAAAATATGTGGTGCGTGTACTTCTGTTCTATACTTACACTTATACTAAAGTATACTTCATAAAATAAACTTTAAGCATACTGCTTTTTGCTAAGGGTATGTTCACTGAGGTATTTATACATCTCAGAACTAAAGCTTGCTTTCAAAAGAAGAAGAAGCTTTAAGGTGTGTCCCTCCCCCACAAAGGTTCAAGTGGCTATGGCCATGTGCAGCAGCCACATTTCCATAACAAAGAGTGTCCACAGGGGGGGCTTGTGGCCAATTGGCCTTCTTGTGGGTTTTCTGGGTAAAAAGGCCAAATGGCCTCTCTCTGGGACTTCTAGTGTTAAGTAATGCATTAATTTATTTGTCTTCATGCTGTAACACACCGATCTTTCACACTGAACCAAGCACTACATATGCTTTGCCATATTTCCTTGTCTTAGCTTTCGGGAGACTTTCGTTTGTCTCTTTATCGCTGTCTCTCTTCAGTTCTTCTTATCCCTGTTAAATATTTTTTCATGGAGTCACTTGAGGGTCTGCTACACTTTGTGTCTAAACTTCTTACTCTACACTTACAACACTGATCAAATGCTCCCTGCGCACACTCTGCCGATGAGAGCGCTGTTGCCCCTAATGTAGTGGAGGTGCAATTGCTTTTTTTTTAGAAAGTAAAAAAAAAAATTAAAATAAAAAAGCATGTTCCATGGGGTCAGATGCACCCCCCTTGACAGAGCCTTGCGCCACACAATTTGAGAACCACTGAATTAAAGAAACAATTAATTAATTGTCTGCATTCTCTCACTATTCCACCGTTGAAATTCAGGTGGAAAAAGTCCCAACATATAGCTTAACGCCACAATTTGTAGACTCACCAAGTGGTAGTTAAAACAAAACTAAATAGGATGCAGAATTTTTGAGACTATCAAGTAAGCAAGCACTGCAATATTTATGAGCTGATTAAACTGTGTACGCATTCAGAGAGGAGGCGTGAGAGGGCCGCAATCGGCCAGTGGGCTGCCTCTTACTTATTCATGCTGGGGGCTAGACGTCTCTGTAAATTATTTAGACCTTTTCTGTGTGTGTTTGTGCATGTATGCATGTGTGCATGTGTGCAAGTGTGTGTGACTGGAAGAGAGAGCACTGTGTGAGTGAATTACTAAGGTTATGTGTGTACAGCCACAGTAGGGGTCCTCTGGCCATGCTGTTGAAATAACATTATTATATTGCCACTGCATGTGTGTGTGTGTGTGTGTGTGTGTCCGTCCATCAGTGAGAGGGGTTTTCCATTTAGTGAATGGATCCTCGGGGACATACAGTGAACAAAAAGGCCAAACTGATATTGAGATAAAGACGTGACGTTGTGATAGAAGGGGGGACGAAGGAGGGAAAGAAACAGAACAGAAAGGAGGAAATGAAAAACAAGGAAATGGATTCATTTCACACATATGCCTATAACAAACCTTTTTCTGTAGTTCATTTCCACCTCAGAGGGGAACGACTGCATGATGGGATTCATGTCCATTTCATTATAAGTGTATTGTCAGGTCTGACAGTCGGGCCCTGGGAGAGGGGCCTGTGCATTTGACGGGTTAACATGTGAAATAGCTTTGCTAATCGCTATGCTAATTGGGTTTCTGAACGCATGTTAGCACACCGTGAGCTATTTCACAGCAAACAGCCATGGCCTATGCTGTGAATAATGACCACTTCAGCTTCTGCAAGGATATGTAAGCACCAGACCGCTGATAGACAGGGTTAGTGGGTGGCTTAGAGAGAGGGGGGTTGAAGAGTAATAAAGAGAGAGAAGACGAGGGAGAGAGGAAGGAGGAATAGAAAGTATGACAGCTTTCTCCATGATTACTAACACCTGTCTCACTGCTCTCTAGCTCTCATATTCAAATGATGCGGGAGTCCAATAGGATCAGCCCTTAGTCACAATACAGGTCTTGTGGTTGCATTACATCACACACCATTGAGTCTACTGCTTGTTGAAGAATTTCTACCTGTTATTTCATAACACTGGTACAAAATGGGGAGTCCAGAGAAAATTGATTATGAAGCACTGAAGATTGTTGAATTTTTTTCCCATTAAGTTTTTTCACATCCATTCTACAGCTGCATTTGCCTTGATAACAACATCAATGTCCAAAGATGCAGTCTACGCAGTCAATACATACCAGTGCTGTAACAAGATAATAACTGTATAGTTTGATGTACAAACTGGACTTTCGTCTTTGAATGTCATCTTGTGTAAATTCTTACTGTAGAGAAATAACATAAAGTGATGTCTACAAAAGTAAGTATCAAATGAAAGATGGAGGAATCTGTCATTTACTTACTCTGCTGATCGGACAGTATATTTACACCTGCTTCTTCCCACTTTGAAGGGTTCACACATCACATGCCATATGTGATCCTGCCCCTTAATCAAGTCAAATAAAGCCAGTTTAACATGAATTAATGAACGGTAGACAGTGTGGAAGGTAGAGCATCAATCCAAAAACTGCTGTGTTGTCAAAATGTTAATGGGGGTAAAAAAACTGCGCACCAATAGCAGGTTTGGGGTAAAGACCCATGTCATGTGTAATGCTGTTTTTTGGGGGGTGGGGCTGCTGGTGTGTTGGCAGGAGGAGGAGGGGGCGGCTGGATGGAGGAAATGCAGAGCGGCTGGCCTTTGAACCCATCCTCTGGGACAACGTAGGTTCTGCTGAACAGTCTCTCCTCCGCATCTCGCAGCTACATGGTCTCCATGGTAATCATTACGGATGGATGGTTGTTGCCCTCGTCGCTCCTTCATCACCTTAGCACAGGTGTTATCCTGTCACAGCCTGGCCTCCTTCACATATCTTATCACATGCTCCTATTAATAGGAAACATATACTGGGACCCTCGAACAACCCACACCTCCTTCCATCCTTGCTGCTGTTCATCCATTTTCCATTTTTATGCTTCTACACCCACCTCCCCCACGTCTGTGTCTGGATCAGCAAACCTCCTGGTGCTTTCCGCTTTTGATCCTATTTCCTCTATTTTCTCTCTGCATACTGTCCAGGGAATGATATTAGAGCTGCACAATACATCCTAGACCTGGAAGAAAAATGTCTATGTAGTCATGTTAATAGGCCAGTCAGGACTTCAAGTGGGCACAGACATGTAGATGTAGAAGTCTTTTTTAACCTACTGTTATCTATTATAGTTTGGTATCACTCGGTCTTTTTTTATACTGACTCCAACTGCAGCACAAGTTTTGATACGATTTCCTCTCTCCAATGGCTGCCTGTTAGCTCCAGAATGGATTCACACTGTCAGAGAACTGAGATCATCTGTCAAGAGATCCAAAGTTATTGCTCCAAAACTATGGAATTTTCTTCCTCCCACCATCTACCTCTCACAGTATTGAGATTTTGATCTTAAGACACGCTCATTAGCCATCAGCAATAGTGTACACTTTTCATATCCCTAACAAGATATATTTGTAGTTTTCAGTACCAAAAAATATCTCAATATAGGTATGTCTCCTCTCTTAAGCTTCTCTCTGGAGGGAGAAGGTGGAGAGAAGGTTGTAGAAAGAAAAAGTTTCTCCCCTGATTGGCTGATTTCCCTGGCTGTGAATGGAGATATGGTATGGTGGCTTGGTTTTAACATCACAAATTCATGGCACTTTTTACAGCTTGTTTTAACACAGTTTCACAGCATTTTAAAACAACACTATTATTAAAATAATAATTCTGCCAATATCATCATCACTCATTTTTTTCTATTGTGTTTGTCTCTTTCTTTTGTTTGTGTTTTCCTTTGTGTCCCTTCGGTGTGTGTAAAGTGCTGTATAAATAGTGTTTAATATAAATATTCAATAAGTCTTATAAATAGAGTTGAGCTATTCTGCAGCAGAGATGATTTGTCTTCCACTATTTTATCGCTGAACAGTGAGGGCAAACACCTAATATGTAGACAAAACTGACAAACGCTATCGGGGATTCTCGTGTCACTGCCTTTACAAACAATTAGACAATGTAAATAGGCTAAAGCTAATGAAAAAAGGCTTCTTACGGCTATACCACTTAGCCTAGCGTTTAGCCGAGTGCTGAGGTAACGGACGCTGTCACGCCTGGTTAATGAGAGCTCAGAGATAAGAGAGCAGAGGCTAGAACTCACACACGCACACACCTCATACACACACACACACACACACACACACACACACACACAGGGACAGACTCTTCCCCTTCAACACTAATTAGACAGGAAGGACTATATGTGGAGGAAGAGCTAACTAACTGTCCACATCAATACTGCATTGTACGAGCCTGTCTCAGCCATTGGCCTCGAAGACACAGAGGGAGGAGAGGATGGAGAGGATGAGGAGGGAGAGAAGACAAATTAGAGAGAGGGCGAGACATGGAGGGGGTGGGAGAGAATGAAGCCGAGGATTTTGACATGCAGGGAACATTTTTACATATGTTAACCCCAAGTTTTGGAACTTTGACCATGTTTAACATAGACATCTCATATTATAACAGAGTAAGATTTTACAAAATCACTAAAAATACAATCATATCCCCTTTAAATATTGCAATCACTGACAAGAAGATTTTGCCAGGTGGTTAGGCTAATTCTGACAACAATTGGAAAGCATGGATGCAAACTTTTGTCTTCCTGTCAGTGACTTTCTGAGCCTTGCAGTGTCCCCGGTGGTCGTTGTGTTCTGGACGAGTTGCCGTTCGTGATGTTACAGGCAAAATCCAGCAGTCATCAGAAGGAGCCCAGCGTTTGGTTAGTTAAAGCCTCATCCTCCCAGACATGCTTTCCCTGCCCCCACCAGACACACTCTCCATCTCTCCCTGCTGTCTCTCTGCTGACACTCAGGGAATACTAACCACTGGGCTTTTCCCCTCCCCAGGCCTGACCTGATATTACTTGCCACTCCTCTTCCATGAGCCCAGGGCGGTGGCTGAACTATAAACTAGGTTAGGGGTGGGAATGGGGGGGGGTGGGAAGGAAAGGTGCCGTAACACCAGACATGCAAAATATGTTAGCTTAATACCCATCAGGCAAAGATTTGACAGAGGGGACTACCACTTCCATCTCTCTCCTCTCTCTCTCATCTCTCGTCTCTCTCTCTCTCTCTCTCCTCTCTTCTCTCTCTCTCTCTCTCTCTCTCCTCTCTCTCTCTCTCTCTCTCTCTCTCTCTCTCTCTCTCACTCTCTCTCTCTCTCTCTTCCTCTCTCTCTCTCTCTCTGTCTCTCTCTCTCTCTCTCTCTCTCTCTCTCTCTCTCTCTCTCTCTCTCTCTCTCAATCCATCTTCCCACATCTCCACTTTCCATTTTCACTTCCAATTCCTCACCCTCTGTTGCAGTCAGGCACGTTTAAAAAATGTTTCTTTTTATTTTTATGTGTCTCTCCCTCTTCTGCACTCTCTCTTTTCCATTTCTCACTCTCTATAGTACAATCAATCAGTTCTGAATTAGTCATTTACTCTATCTCTCAGTGCTGCATATTCTCTCTGCCACCAAGGACTCTGTTAATTTTCTCCCCTCCCTTGCTCTCTCTTTCTCTGTACTCGGCTTGATAGAATCAGATGCTATTTGTCTATTAAGGGGCCACAGGGATATTTAATAAAGGGCCTGTAATAACTGTGTGTGGCTGCGTGTGTGAGTGCAGGAGTGTGCATTTCTGCCCGCGGCAGGGTGAATATTCTTCCATTCTCCACCTTGATGAGGAAATTAATATGTCCGATGTGGTGGCTGATGAAAAGTCATCTCGACGCCAATGGTGAATGTCGCAGTTAATTTTCTATTTAGCTACAGCTACCCTAACCAACTCTAATTGATTAGGTGATCAAAAGTAATTGGTATTAGGCCGCAACTATGGATTCATTTGTCTTTTATGAATGCTAATTGACCCCAGACTGCCCCTGTTCTCTGGTCCTCTTCCTCGCCTCTGCAACACTTACAGGCAGGACTGGGACTTGCTCTACTCTCTCAGAGCCCTATTCACACTTTTGTGTGTGTGCGTGTGTGTGTGTGTGTGTGTGTGTGTGTGTGTGTGTGTGTGTGTTGGGGGGGAGGGAAGGAGGGGGATAGTTTTACATGAGGTATGCTTTTCTCTGCTTGTGTAGTCTACATGTGATTAAGTATTCAATTCAAGCTGCCATGCCCCCCAGTCTTGAGGAGAAAAACCAAACCATTATTATTATTTTTTTTTTATTTTTTTACATCCATTATGTGTGTGAATTTATGTGTCCCTTTTGTCTGTTTGTGTGCGTGCGTGCACGTGCACGTGTGTATTTGTTGAGCACTACTATGTATCTTTTGTGAAGAAATTGGGATCAGGGAAAACAGCATCTCTTTGGGAATTGATGTGGGATAAATTCAGAAACACACACACACACACACACACACATACACTTTACCTCATTAGGTCTGATAGCAGTAAACCATGTTTCTACACATCAATATGTCCTCTAGATATTGATTGGGGCTGATCAGAAAGAGATACTGATCTAGAACAATCCGAGATTGATGTTAACTGATTGCTTTTGCTGCTTCTCCACCAATTGATCAGGTTGGTGGGATTCTCAAAAGAATACTTTCTGTTGTAACTCACACACACACACACACACACACACACACACACACACGTACTCTAAGTTTTCTCCTGAGGCAGAAAAAACATGCCATAACTGGTGTATCTTAAAAAATGAGCACACAGACAAATATATGATGACAAGTCAGAGTAAGTATGTATTAGTTAATTCTGCAATATTAGTGACAAGTTGGTTTAGATGATCTTCAGAAAAAAAACATGCCCAGACATTTAATTAAAAATATGCAAATGTGCTCACAGTTTGGAGGCTATCAAATTCAACTTAACCGAAAAAAAATCTTTTCTGACTATATTTCAATTACAGCGTCTCTGCACATATTTCACCAGCTCCACTGAAACCGAGGGGGGAGATTTCTTCCACTGTAAATTAGACATCTAACATGAGGTTCATCTTTGGCTAAATTACAATTGTTCTGGCTGCAGCAGCACACAGAGAAGATTAAACATCGACATTAGTAATTATGATTAAAATGCTCCAACCTCTCGTGCAGCTTGACGAAAAGACTTAATGTGAAAATCATTACTGAGATAAATACTACTTTTTGTGTTTCTCTCTTCTTTCACAGCCTAAAGCTGTTTCTTGCCAAAGCCGTAGACACCTATACATGTGGCAGGAGTGTGTAAGGATGTGCAGCATGCTATGTGGCACACACAGGGAGGTGTGATCATATCTCAGGCCGTTCCCCCACCGCGGGTCCCCTGTGCCCAATTAGAGAAAAGAGAAAATCAAATTGGTCAAGGCTGGAAAAATGATCGATCACGCTGACCCTGTGCGTGTAACATATATGTAACATGTCAGGCTATGAGCTGGGCTAATACATCAGCTAACACATTTGTTGACCCTGACATTCCCCAACAATCCTGCTGCAGTGACTTGAACATTTGGATGGCGACGCATTCGGTAAATGGGGAATGCCAAAACTGTCACTGTATCATGTACTAACAGTCGGCTTTGTATTGATGATTTAGCATCTTTTTCCTTTCTTTTGCTTGATTGAATTTCTTTGAGGAAACTACATTTTGTGCTAGTGGTACGCAGATAAGATCTATGCAAATCAGCTATAGCCATCTGATATCCACATGGAAGGGATATAGTGCTCTAAATCCCTCTGCATTACCCTAATTAATCATTCATACATCACATCTACATATTCAAATTATCTGAGCTTAGTGGGGGAGGAGCTGGATGAGGAGATTGAAGAATGAGATGCAGAAATGAGGAGAAAAATACAAAAGTTAAAAAAAGGAAGAAAGACAAGGGAGGTTCCTGTTGTATGTGATTTCTGTCAAAGTAGTTTTGTTCTGGAGTCCATGATTTGTCTCAACACCCCCAACATGTCCAAATAGCATCGCACTTAGCCTGTGACTGTTCAGCACCGTCTACATTAGCACTCGGGTCTCCTGGTTCCTGCAGGAAGCCGCGTGCTGTCAGAGCCACAGAACCTAGGTCTTTGTGGGCACAGCTGACAGACTCCAACTGTCCTACTGCCTCTGTCCTATTAGTGAACATACTGGGAGCCTCTGTGCTCCTCTCGTCTGCTCGCTGCTTTCTGCGTCTGTGTGCCTCATCCGAGAGCCTTGATTAGGGCTTCAGGGAACCAGAAGACGGGGAGTGGAAAAAAAAAGCAAGCAGACAAAGAGAGGGGAGAGGAGCAAAAGAATAGGAGGCAATATCAGAGAGAAAGAGAAAAAAAGATATTCAAAATATTGCCAAAAAAATTATGTGTTCTATTTAAGTGCAGCTTTTATATATAGTATAAAAGTAGAAGAAATCTGCAAAAGACATTTGAAAAGTAGGAAGCATGATGGGATTGAGTTAATCTAAGTTTGGAAACTGAGCAGACTGAAAGACTGAAAGAGTGGAAATGCTGCTGGAAGCTGCTCTTGACGGTTGCATGACAGCTGGCAGACAGCAGCTTGCAGGCTGACTAATAAGTAATTGCACCAAACACAACGTGGCCACAGGCCCAGCTCACACCTCTCCAAATCTGGGACATGAGTTATGGGAAACACTGTCACACACGGTTTATCTGGACTTGCTTAAACATATTTTACTGATGATGTTGGATCTGTCCAGGTGTGTTGTAGTTTTTCCTCTTTAACATTAACCATCAATCAATCAAACTTTATTTATAGCACCTTTCATATAGGTTGACACAGTTCAACGTGTTTCAGGAACGACTGACAGGCAGATAAGACAGTGTAAGTAAAGAATGTAAAAACAACAAAAGAAAAACACATTTGAAATAAAAGCACGTAAGAAAATGAGCATGCAATAAAATAGATTTAAGAGCTAAGTAATAGTAGTAAAATAAAGAGAAATAAAAACTAGATTAAAAATCTACATTAAAAAGACAGAACCAAAATAAAAATATGACAGTGAAACACAATAAAAAAGATTTAAACACTATAATAATCATAATGGAATAGGTTTAAATAAAAGCTAGAATGGGGATAAAAAGATTAAATAGATTAGAAAGACAAAAAAAATGACAAGAGGGCTAAAAATATATATGTGTATATAGCAACAGATACAATAAAGTAGAATATAATAATAAAATGGGTGAATTATATGAGGAAAAATATTGTTAGTAAATCATGAATATCCAGGCTGTAGAAATAGGTTTTAAGTTGCTTTTAAAATATCTTCTAGCTATCGGTGCTCCAGAGGCTCCGGCATCCAAGCTAAAAGCTGCCGCACCAAAGATTTCAGTCCTGCACTTTGGAAACATGAATGGACGACCTGAGCAGCCGTACTGGTTCACACACTGTTAGCATGTGAGACGTGTAGGCCAGTAAAAGCCATCAAGTGCTTTAGGAACAAGAAAGAGCAATTACAAATCAATATGGAAACTGACAGGCAACCAATGTAAGGACTTTACAGGGACTATAGGTAACGTTCAGAAGATCCTTCTCAACACCGACACCCTTGCGGTGGCCGTGAGGTGCTTCGCAGTCAAAACACGCCTGCCTGCTCGCAGCAGCATGAGACTATTCAGATGATGTGTTTTCCTCCTTACGGGGCTTATAATAACACAAAAGATCTCTAATGTTTTGCACCGTGCTTCAGGATTTCCCTTTTCGCTGCCATAGTTTACGTACAAACACGCACAGAACAAACACACAGACACGCTGCTGCTGCCCTGCGGGGACAAGCTGAGATGTGAAGTGTCTGTTTATTACAGCGTTAGACTAACCTTACCATCAGCAGAAACAATGAGGGGGTAGATGTGTTCTGCTATTGTTTCGGAGCTTGTTTTCTGCTCCTTTGTCGGGGAAATATTGTGTTTTAGCTGTGTGGGAGTGCCTGGGAGTGGGCGACTCATTATTGCAGCTGTGTTTTGTGTTGTGTGTGTGTGTGTGTGTGTGTGGGTGTGTGTGTGCGTGTGGTTGTGTGTGTGGTGGTTGAGCTGGCCGTCTCATTAGCTGGAGAGCTAATATCTGCATGCTGTTTCTAGTTAGATAACCCTGTGTTTGTTGTATTGGATGCTGGCGTATTAATTATTTAGCTAGTGTCAGTATTGTGTATTTTTTTTAAAATGATGTATAGTGGTTAATAACGAGACAGCTTATCTTTAAATACTGTTTTCCTTCTGCCATGAATCACACATATGTTTATCTTATTTAAATTATGTTTGCAAGTCTAGAAGGTTAAACTTTGTCATTAAAGTTCATATACAGAATAAGAGTGTGAACATACGTAATTAGAAAGGCCAAAACATGACTGCCTACGTGACATCACAGTTTTCTCTTTCCCACTCTCTCCACACTGAAGTTGTGCCAGTGACGTATAGTATAGTATAGTTTATGCAGTGGCTTCACATAAAACTACCAAGAAAAAAACACTAACACTCACACCTTTGATCAACAAATAAGGCCCCATGAAGGCATTAGTACTTAGGCTCTCTATGAAAAAAGAAAAAAAAAATGTGTGAGGATGACCTGCAGACCCACGGAGCACAATTGAGTAAAATAGCAAAGGTGAGTTGTAGATGGGGTGGGGGGTGAGGGAGGGAGGGCTCAGAGCTGGAGGTAGGGGAAGTCGTGTTGGGGGTGGGGGGAGGGAGACTTCAGCTTAATTGATGACTGGGTGGGTTGGGGCGGCTGCTGTCACCTCAAGCCTGGAGTTGAGGGTGGGTGTGAGCTCTCCACATGGATTCCCTATATTTTCTGACAGCTGCAGCACAGTGAAGGATATTCACACAGAGCTGGAGAAATTATCATCATCATCATCATCATTACTCCTACAGACTGGACTCCTGTACATCTCTACTTTGTCTGCTTTACATATGAAGAGTTGTGCCCACAAAGTAAGAAAAAGAAAACTAATCAGAATATATGTAGAATTCAAAACTGTTAAAATGTAATTCTAATTTAAATCTGTTATTTATAATTCAGAATATAGTCAGAATGAATAGGTGATTTAAGAAGAATTTAACAACTAAGAGGAACTGCTTGTCTTGAATTAGCTGACCTACACAAGAGAAAAAGATGCACAGTGAGACATTTATTTCGAAAAACAATATGTTATGGGGGAAAAAAATCCTTCATTTTCTATTTCAATCCATATCTGAGCGGTGTGTTTGGTAAAGTGTAGCTCCCCAGGGAGTCTGAGCCTGTGATTCACCAGTGCTGCAGGTTTAAAGGGAACTCACCTCTGCCACTAACTCAAATCTACTACATCAAAAACCAGACTTTAACAGCAATTCAACATTTGCTTGCCATTTCAAAACTTTCTTTCTCTGTTCTGCTCCCTTTTTTCAACACATATTCTTTACTGATGAGTAACTACTGATGAGTTGCTGCTAACCCCTGCTGTACTAGTGTCTGTTGTCTATGGGTGATCAGTGCACTTTGTCTAGCTGATGGAAAAGCTGTGCCCTGGCTGTCCCCTAACATGCACAACACACACACACACACACACACACACACACACAAACACACACACACACCACATGCACACACGCACTCACTCGCACACATGCACACACACACACACACACACACACACGTATTGCCATTCCATATAACACACTCGAAAAGCTCAGAGCAAATCTTTTGCATGGAAGGTCAATGGGACCCTGAGGACCCTTCACACTTGACACAGTCACCCACAGATGTGGCCTGCCTGTAAAGCACCGAGCGGTCGCAATGGATCCACAGTTTCCAGCGGGAGGCGAGGGAGCAGCAGCGGGGTCAGGTTTGGACAGAACCAGAGACATGCTCCACTGGACCACATAGACTAGCTGCTGTCGCTCTAATTGGCTGCAGAGGCGGAATGAAAGCCCAATACACAGCACTCATATTAGCCTCAGCTTTAAGGACAATAGGAGCTGAAGGACCACAACAGCAAAGCAGACAATAATTAATGATAGCCATTATGGCTGCCAGCAACCACAAACCGTTAATATCAATACAGGTTTTTACAAGACAGGTAATTAAAGGCCACATACGCCATCCTGCATCTTCTGGTGTGCAATATTTCCACTTTTAGTGAAACACATCTAACACTGAGCTTCAATTTTAGATCTCAGCCCCCACCTCTAATCTGTCTTGACATTTGCTTTGGGCTATTTGGCAAAAATATTTATGTTCGTTTGCTTTAGCGCCTTAAATTAGCTCACATCACGCTGCTCTCAGTCTGACCTGTTTAATGCTTTTTGACACCAGCAATTCTCTAACAAGCGTCGGGGTGTGCGCAGACATGGTCCGTTTGATTCCTCTGTGCTACTCTGCTCTAACAGGGGAGTTCAAAGACTGGTATTTGGTGAGGTTATAAAAAGGACTGGGAGAGCCCAGGAGAGGGGGCTGGAGAAAGGAAGCTGAGTGTGAAAGGACTTAAAGAAGCCTGTGTAAAGAGGGGCTGTTAATTGCCATGGATGCCTCTCTATCTCAGTTTCTTCTTCATATGTACTGCAACTAGTGTCTCCTTCAATTTGCAGTGGCAGCATCAAGGAATTTTTATTTGCAATCAGATAACATGCAGCACAGCCAGGAAGGTTGAGCTCTGAGTCAGGATAATGACTGGGTTTAAGGAAAATCTCGTCACATGCTTTCTACTTTTCATTTGCAAGCAATCCAGAGACAAAACAAGTGTATTAACAGCGATAAATCCATGTCTGTGGTGTGGTCAAACCATGGCGTAGGCGTTGAGGAAAACTCAGGAGGATCGACAACAGCTGTGAGCTGGACCACATGGATGGGCATCTCTGCATCCATCTCAGCTTCGAGGGAATATCCGAGGCAACATAGAGGGATTGAAAACCAGCTGGCCTTTACTCTCTGCGGGGGGACGAGGGATCCTGAAGAGCATGAGACTCCCCCAATACATAGTAATATAAGTGCTATTTAATGATGTTTTAAGGTGTTTTTATTACTTTTTTGGGCTGTTTGTTACACACTTTGAAGGAGCTTACAGGATTACGTTTCACTGTGATAACACATGTGATGAATAAAGGTCAACTCACTGACATTTAAGCATAATTATGTAAAATAATGAAACATGATGAGGAAAGATACATCCAGAGTGGAGTCTAAGCATTGAGAGCGAAAGAGTAGCAGAGAAATCCTGGAGATGTGAGTTTGATGAGCGCGCGACATTCACCCACTCTGACAGCCAACTTGGTGAGAATGACGTTGGTGGGAGAGCAGGAATGAATAAACTCCCTCTGACATGATGATGAGCCCTGACCTTTCAGGATGAGAGGAGGAGGATGTAGAGATGGGACTCATGCTGCTGTGGGGGTGGCTGGGTGACACAGACACAAAAGATGGGTGCCCTTATACGCATTTGTGTGTTTATGTGTGTGTCTGCATGCACAAGGACATGTGTAACCATGCATCTACACACCGTAGATCTCTGTTTATCAGCCAAAGGCTGCACTTTCTTTAAAATATGACATTGATCCAGTGTGATACAGGGGGAACAGGAGCAGAGGAATATTTAACCCTGCCTGGGGCTCCTGCGTTAGGCTCCAAGGCTTTAAAGGATAGTGCAGTGCCCATTCAAAAATTGTGCGATTGCTTTAAGTAAGGCAAAATACCCTACAGAGGAAGAAAACATCTCATTATTTTGAATGTGTAGTACAAGGCCAAAAAGATAGAGGGTTGCAGACAGAGAGGAAAAAATCAAATAAGTGAAATGAAAACATTATTTTGCACCAGTGATTGTTTGGTTATTGCTGCTTGTAGCATTGTTAGCAGACTAAATAAAGGACATTCATACGTACACAGAGAGAGATTCCTTCCTTTATAGTTGAATGAGGGTGCTACAGCACCAACTTTTTCATGGTCAATCAAAGATGTCCTGAACCAAACATTGGGGATGTCTGCTCAAAGAAGGAGTGGCAAAAAAAATGTTGACAAAATTGTCAGAAAACCTATAAATTGTAATTGAGCACGGTCTATATGTGTATATGTCTCACGGAACCTATGAACATTTTACTTTCAGAATACAAACGTAGAGGGCAAAAATGTAAAGTTTGTTGTTATAGTTGCCACTGTCGTTTGTCTTTTTTTTAGGTGCCAAATTGTACCAAATTCTAAACTTTACTTTCTCTGATCCCCAGCAATGCACCCACCAAGTGTGAAGAGAAAAATGCAAAAAGAAGGAAAGACAGAGAGGCAAACAGACGGAGTTGTAATTCTATAGAGATAAAGTGATGGTCTCAGTTAAACCTGTGCAGCTCTCTGGTCACCTCTCTCTTTCCTCCTCTGTTCCTCCAGCTGATAGAGACATAACAGCTAGTGACAGAAGTTAAGTGTTTCCCAAACCCGCCGTTTGCACAAAAACCCAGCAGCAAAACTCGATGCTGCACATGGATACTCATACATGCACTCACACACAGAGACACACAAATGCATATTAGATACTGCTAGATTGTCTGTGTTGTTCCAAGTCTTCCATGCTCACTGCGTGCATGTACATGTATTTACATATTGTTTGCATATCCATTTGTTTGTTATTTGACAACATATCCCAGAAAAATCTCAGGGGAATTCATTTAATGCCATCCTATATGATTGTCTTGTCTGTTCCTGCCTTTCTGATTCACTCTCCCACCATCCTATTCATATGCTTTGGTTTCCCTGTGTCTATTTTAATGTACTGTAGATGTAGACATCAAAGTCTGTGTCCCACACTTTTCTCTATCCAGAAATGAGTTGTGGGAGTAAATGTCTAGACTAGAGCTCAACCAAGGTTAAAACCACTTTGTCAGCAGTAGATGTCATATATTAATCACACACACACACACACACACACACACACACACACACACACACACACACACACACACACACACACACACACACACACACACACACACACACACACACACACACACACACACACACACACACACACACACACACACACACACACACCATCAACGTCTGGCTGGCTGCAGGAAGTGAGGAAATATCAAAAGTAGTGGAGATCGACATACTGGTCCTTTAAAGATGCTGATTTAATGTTGACTGAGCAGCTCTGCCGCTGTGATCAAAGACATGTGGAGAACTAGCTGAAGAATATCTGACGGCTCCTCTCGTGCACATCACAGACGGGAGAAGTTGGTCAAGGGAATTAACTACTGATGGACTGGGACTACGCAAGATGCGCTGCAAACAAAGCAGAAACATTTACATGTTCTTCACATCAAAGGAGTATCAGCAAACATACGTGTATGCAGAGTGAGCAAATAAATTCATTATAGATGAATGTGCTGAGTCCTATGTTCCATAAGCGCTGTGTCTGTGTCCATCACTCTACTTTACATCCGCTGTGTTAATTGATACACAAGCAGGGGCATTGAAACCATTAATCAGGCTTTTACAAGGCCAGTGTGCCCATTAGGAAGGTTGCATGCCTGATACATACAGAGCGTGTGCTAGTGAATTAGTCAGTGAGCACCGGTAAGAGCTTTGTTGCTCCTTAGTTAAACCACTGACCTTCCTGATCTGAAGCTCACACCATTTAGAGAATAAATGACCACAAAGACTCACACACAGGCAATTTATATATAACAATCAATAAAATATCATTTAGTGAATATATTACTATATTACTTTTTTACTCTACTTGGCATATTTCTTTTTGAACAGGATGTTATTTTGAGCCCAGTTGCCAGAGGGAAGAGAGTTGACGGTTTACATTTCTGAAGATACGCTGAATGTTATCTTTTTGATATAGTCATCCATGTCCATCTCCTACCCAGAAAAACAACATATTCTAGCTTTTAGCTTTTAACATTCAATGCATTAATGATTTGAAGAAATATAAATACACACACAACCCGTAAATTTAACATATAACATTAAACCATTAAAAACATTTGAGTATATAATATTCTATAATCAATCTACCATGATCTTGCAAATTTCTCATTAGTTCATAGCCTGACTTACATCAGAACTCATCTCAAAGTATATTCAGATTTGAAACCATGAGTTCATCTGTTCGTATTGGAGGTGTGGTTTATGAAAGCTCAAAGTTTTTATTGGATGTTACATCTGATGTCTATTAAATGCGTCTGTATTTAGCTTACAGCTAATACCCCATGACATACCGATACTGATGACCAATACATTCTGTGATTGGCTTCCTAGATGATGGGAAATTTGAATCCAGAGTGAAGTGAATTGGTTCCAAAAAGTTATTATACAAGGTTGTTGAATTCGAATGATTCCGCTTTGTCCTCCAGATCACAATCTGGTTTAGACCTGCAATGATTAGTCAGTCATTCAATTAGTTGAATCAATGAATAGACAAGTGTTTGTCAGAATGAAGTCAGAATGTCACTGATTCCAGCTCCTCCAATGTGCATATTTCTATTTTCTTTAATCTGCTATGACAGTAAAGTGAATATTTTGCTTGAAATGATGACTGAACACCAAGAGCAGAGTAGTTTAGATAGAGGGAGGAAGAGGAAGAGTCCAGTAGGAGTGACTCACTATCCATCACCGTACAGTGTGCCTATCCTCTGCAGCAGCTTTCCGTCAGTCTGCATCTCTGCCAGACAGCAGACACAGTTGCGCTGTAAGATGTCACACTGACATGTGTCACATTCTGATGTCACATCCCTGTTGTGATCTTATTGTCTGAATAACAGCTTGTTCCCTCTGACATCTGCAGGACACGCACACACACACACACATTATAGACAGTGCACACACACTCGCTATGGCGTCTACCCTACTGTGCAGCCTTGAGCGGTCGACTCATAAATACAGCTCACAGCAGCAACAGCGAGTTGGAGTTTCTCCCCCAATGCTTTTGATTTCCACAAAATCCAAGGTAACCCCTCCATCACTGTAAAGTCTGCTGACTAAGAGCACTGCAGTGTGTTACCGTGGTGTTTCAGTATAGTGTGGTCAACAAGAGCTGCTGATAAAGAAAAAATGAAATGGATGTTTTAAACTGAACTATTTGGTAAAGAAAGTTGAACATTTGGCCCACAGTACCAATTAATGATAATTGCTAACATGGCGATGCTCCAAAATGAAACATGGATAATTTGGTTCGTGAGCTAACCACAAGCCGTCTGTATCAAGGATTATTTGAGACGGGAGACACTTCACTCTTTAACAGTATTGTACATTCGCAAGGTTTTGTGGCTATGGACAGTGATAAATCCATAGATTTTTTAGCCCTGAAAATTAAATGCACAGAGCATACTTTAAGCATAGAGTACATAGAGTCCTGTTTTTAGTTTCAATTATTTATAAAACCCACCACCTGGCTGATAAATACACCTACATATGCACGCACACACACAAAAGAAAATACTTGCATAAGTGACAAGTCCTAAACACTTGGCTTCTCCACTTCCTGAATGGCAGTAATTGTGTTTGGAGCAGGAGGACTGACATGGTTTGAGTGGCAGAAACGATAGCTCATTATGACTCGCAGGTAGTGGCGGTTAGGATGCGGCAGCCATGATTGGACCATTGAATTCTAGCCTTCTTGATTCCTCTATTGTTTCTAATGTAGGCCTTGCAAATACTGGGGTGTTTTTGACAGCTTCATGCGGCATGACACTGCCGTGCGTGTGCTCGCGTGTGCACTCCCCTTGGATGTAGTGAGTCAGTGTTTCAGAAGGATCATTGCCGTTTGACGCCAACCTCTTTGGCTAAACGGGTTTGCTTTTCAAATGTCAGATCTTGGTGGGAGACTGGGGCGGCCCTATGTCTGTGATTGTTTTCCTGGAAAAAAAATGAAAGGAAGCGAAAGGAAGAAAGAAGGAGAGAGCAAGGGGAGATGATGACTGCTTTCCATTATTAGCCAGTCTTTTTCTACCGACAGAGGAAATAGTGAGGCTCTTTCGTTCTGCTGATCGATCCCTACATTCTGGGAAGATGGCCAGCACAATATGCTCTCTATCTCTCCATCTATCTATGCATTTCTCTCTCTATTTGCCCCCTTCCTTTTTTTTATCTGTCCGTCTGTCATTTGGATTCTATTATGTTTTTTCAGATAATTGCTTTTCACTGCAGATAATTCTCAAAGTGAAGTCCTTCGCCAATGAACAAATTGTCATAAAATCTTGTAAGTTCTGACATTACAGTCCCTTTGAAATGGAATCCAGAGCTCAGTTCATGGCATGTGATAAAAACAAAATACGAGGGGGAGTTCTGCAAGTTGAAGGGTGAGGGTGTGTGTCATCTTGATGGTGGTGCTCGCCCATAGCCCAAAGGCAGCAACTGATTATACACACTTTAAGGTCACAGCAATAAAAGCCAAAGAAGCACTGATGAAATATGATTTGAGTCAAACACATTTATTACTCTCGTTGCTGTAACTTACTACAGCACTGGCATTTAATTGAAATTGCTAAGCGTGGGGATCTCAACAACAGTACATCTCCCTGTGCTTAATGTTCTTATAGACAAAGTGGGGGGAAAAAAAATACTTTCAATATATAGTGGATTGGAAATGAGCCATCGGCTCTCACCAATAAATTCAACATTGCACTGCTGGGCCCATAATGAGACATTAAACTTCTAAGACATTTGAGGTGTAAAAAAACCCTTAGAGTTGGTTTCTACTAAAGTGCTTTTTTCATCTGTTTCACTTATTAAAGTATTTTATAGGATAAATAAGTACATTATTTTAACGGTGAACGAGATAATTTGGTGTTCAGAAAATAAGTCTTAAAAAAGATAAACTAACTGGACTTACTGCACAGATATACTTACACTGCTTCTTCAGATGTGCTCATAAAAAGGTGCAGCTTTAGCATCTGTGGACCTCAAATACACGGCAATGTTTTTTAATGCAAAGGAGGTCCAACCAAACCACACAAAGCTCCACAGCCAGGTAGGACAAAATGTCATTATTTATTGAAAAAAGGCTTTAACATATCACTGGGAGTTCATTTTTTTTTATTTTTACATTTTTATTTTTACTTTTTCTTTTAACTAAGGACAGATGAAAATCATACATACTTTCTATATGTTATTTTCAAGAATGGACGTATACATACAAATATTTTTTTAAATATTATTTTCATCCTTATTCATTTTTAATTTAGGAATTAAAAATGAATAAGGATGAGTAATAACAACAACAACAATTATTATTATTATTATTATTATTATTATGATTATTATTAATATTATTATGATTATTTAATGATAATTCTCATGGAAAAGTAAGAATTTCATTGTACAGGGAACCTGTTTCCACTTTGTGTATTAAGGCTTTGAATTGAATTGAATGTATAATAATAGTAAAAAAAAAAAAAGGAACGAAATATGAAAAGATGTTAGACATATTGGCAGCCCGCATATTGTACAATGTGTTCACGGATTAGATCAAGTGTGAAACACTGGATTAGATCAACCAGAATTTTAGATTTAATGTGCGCATAAGATACCTCTCTAAGCTTCAGACTTATTGCGAGCAGTCATCCTTGTATCAAATAGGGATTGCCATGTTGTCAGGAAGATCTGTTAATGAACTAAAGTGAAGTGTCTCCATCTGAACCCTTCCACAGAGCCCTGAACCGCTGCTGGAACAGAGGCTGGCCTGTGACTCCTGTTGTTGGAAGATAAGGCGTTTGGCCAACAGTGTACAAAGGGAAATGGCTTGCTCCTCACACTTATCAATGGAAGGATTAACTACCACTGATCCTAAGATAGCAAGTAATGGATCTGGTGCAATAGTTTTGATAATGGCCTTTGATATATATTCGAATATAAGAGTCAAAAGCATTTTGACTTGTAATTGTTATAATTGACAGGTAATTGTTTCAGTCTCCTGTTGTCACTGACCACATACAGGAGAGGTGTATTGCTACAGTTGTACTAATGTATGGCTGGTATTTATACAACTACTGATTTCCTGCCAAACCTACTTAAAAATGTTAGTATTGATTAAGGATAATTATTGGGGGGCTGATACATGATTTATTTAGTCAATAAAGAAAACCTAAAGAAAACTTTAGCATCTTCTTAAATCTCAAAGGATTTGCAACTTTTTTTTTTTTAATATTTTTTTAATTGAATACATGTGAGCCAGACAGACTTTTTAGTGACTAAAACATAACTTAGGTACTTCAACATATAGTAACAAAATCAAACAAAGTTTACCTGTTAATGCACTTGTGGATTTCCAGTGTGACATGAATATATTGGTAATGTTCTGATGTGTTTGTACCTCATGGTGAGGTATTCTGTCTTCTGAGGAGACTGACTAAAGAATTCATGAGACAAAGCTCAGAGCAGAAGGGCCATCCCTCAATGTCAGAGATTCATCAACCCAACACGCACACACACACACACACACACACACACACACACACACACACACACACACACACACACACACACACACACTTCACAGTCATGCAAAGAGAGGAAATTTAAGAGACTTTCAAAGATGTGGAAAATTCTCAGTACACAAAGCTCTGTCTCACACAATCAGTAAGGAAGTGTGTTTGTATGTGTGTGTGTGTGTGTGTGTGTGTGTGTGTGTGTGTGTGTGTGTGTGTGTGTGTGTGTGAGTATACCTATCCTGTGTGGTCCCAACAGAAACAGCATTGTCACTGACTGAGCGCCCTGTGATATGGAGGTGTTGACAGGTAGTACTCCTGTGGGATTTGTGCGACCACAACAAACTAGTGTCGCATACGAACACATGCGCGCGCACACACGCACACACACACGCAGGCAGACACACACACACACAGGACGTGACGTGACAGAATAAGAATCTTGGCGACAATGTGGGATTCTCAGCACATCAATAATGCAGTGCCTCTGACAACTGGAGGAATCAAACTCCCTGTGCCATCTCACTCCATCATCCTCCTCTCTCCCTCTTTCTCATTCTCCTTCCATCTCTCCCCCACATCGTCATCTCTCTCTCTCTACCCCCCATCCATCTGAGCTCACTTCATTACCCTCTCCACCGCTACAGCATGAAGAAGATGCATGAATTAGAAAGACCTGCTGTTCTACAGACAAGTTTGCTGGAAAGTATCAAGAGTGACACAGTTGCACGTTCGGCCTTATGGGATCAGAATGCTTGTAAACAACAGAAATGGATATGAACGCGTACATGTCACATTTGTATCTGCAGGAAACGCATAATCTGTTAGATTGTTAGTTCACTCGTTTAGCTCGCCTGTCATATCAGCCGCATACTGTAAATAGAAATCTGCAAACACAAACACATGCAGGGATATGTCTATCATAACCAAAGTGCAGCATGTCATGGTGTCGCTGCAGCCAGCTGTAGCCATGATAGATGAGAGCTGCTGAGACACTGGAGTGTGTACATACAGACACACAGAGAACAGAGCCGGAGGCCTGCTGAGTTTGAATGTCACTGCAATGCCTAGCACCAGCTGCCATGCTGTTGTATTGCCACATAAATCTGTATTGTCTGGCTCCACTTGTGTGTACAGTATGTGTGTGTGTGTGTGTGTGTGTGTCCCTGTCTGTCTCTGTCTTTTGCTCTGCTGTTTGAACTGCCAATATTGTCAATGTGAGTTAAAGGGTAATTCCGGTTTGTCCAGTTTAATGATGGGAGCTGGGAACATAGGCACCGCTTAAAAGATGTCAACAAGCACAAATTAATAGATGATCAGACAGGCTGTAAACAAATACTAAGATTAGCCATCTAAAAGCTAAACATTAAAATTATTTGAACTTTCTGTTCTAGAAACTGGGTTAATGTAGGCTTTCTTCAGTGTTCCTCAAACTCACTTTCCATTATACCTCCAAATAAAGTTGGTAAAACAATACTATACTATACAATACTCTTTGAAAACTGTCAAAACATCTGTTCTCTGCATTTGCTCCAATGAGACTAATGTTATCGTAAAGACATGGTGAAAAACTGCCAGAAAGAAAAAGAGCAAAGTTGCCACACACTGGAAATATGATATTTAGACCACAGCTCAAATAAGTTGTTCAGTTCTCTTACAGTCCGATCCTGAAAAAGTAATTCACACATTAATCTTCAAGACTTCACTTTTTTTCTATAAAATAAAAAGTTATTCTCTAACTTCCAACTGGAAAGAAGCAGCTTGGCTTCTCTCCATCCGCTCCCTGTTCACTTTAGAATCGATTGTAAGTTTTTCCTAATAATTAATAATAATAATTTAATATCCGGTAGCAAGCTACATGACAGATGTGTTAATTGCATATGAGCCAGTTTGCAGCCATAGATACTTCATTGTGACCCTTGTGATTGTGTGTTTGCCATCAGGGCTTTAGAATGACCTGCCTGAAGGGAGACAGTTCACAGAATCACTGAAAATCCATTTTCATAGACTTGCTTTTATGTGTTGTTGTCTCCTTTTTAAAAAATCTTTTGTTTATTTGTTTTTTTATTGTTTTTATTCACATTTATTTGAAAATGGTTTGTATAGTCCTTTATCTCTGCTGCTATCAGCTTTATCTGTCTTACTTTGTTGTTTCCTTTGCCTCAGTTTTGCCTTTTTTTTTTTTTTTTTTTTTGGGGGGGGGGGGGGGGGGGGCATATTTTTTGTCTTTCTATATTATTGCTCTCTACGTATCCTGCTTCATTCTGGCAGCATGGTTAAACTGTTTATAAGCCTAGAGCTGGGGTGTCAAACTCAGGTCCTGGAGGGCCGTGTGGGTGCAGGTTTTTGTTCCAACCAGGCAGTAACACCTGATTCTACTAATGAAGGTCCTCAGCAAGAGCTCTATTGGTTAATTACTGGAATCAGGTGTGTTACTGCCTGGTTGGAACAAAAACCTGCACCCACACGGCCCTCCAGGACCTGAGTTTGACACATGTGGGCTAGAGGGACAACGTTGTGAGATGAACAGGACTCTAAAATGGGAGATATACACCTAACTGAGGAGCCTCTGACTGTTTCTTGTTTTATAACTCTTGTGTGGTTGCTATGGACCATCGTCTGCAGCCATGACAACAGCCCACACCTCCAGCTTCCAGTCCTCAGAAGGACATTACTGAGGCAGAGGTGAAGCTGAACGCCTACAAGAGGTAGTAACAGTGTGCTAGAACGCAGCTGAGCCTCAAAGTCCTGGCTACTGGCTGCTGACATCCTGCTCAAACACAACATTTACATGTTACATGTATCTGGGTAGTGGGCAGTGAATCCCAGGAAACCACCTGAATTAATAAGTTAAACTATCCAACAGCCAGGTGACAGTGACACTAAAGAAATGCCACGCGACACATTCCCGCATGTTGTAGTCTCGAGCTTCAGTCTTTCACTTTCTCCATCTCTGTCTCTCATTCCACACTTCCTTCCTGATGGCTGAGACACAGTCAACCATGTGACTGGTCACAAATTCTAATGATGCATGGCTTTTCTCTGAACAGTTCATTTTAACTCCTCCATCTGCAATCTAAATGGATCTGACACACACACAGACACACACACACACACACACACACGTCACAGACATCAACTCATCCATAATATGCTGACAGCCGGTATTGCTCTGCAGAGAGATATTACTTAGCTGTATTGCATTGCTTGCACTTGCAGCAGAGAAAAGCATATTACTTACAAATGCCATTTAGGTGTGAGACTGCGCCTGGCTGCTCCACAGAAGCTGTGTGGAGCAGCCAGTTTCTCTCTCAGCTCCCGTCCTGTGACCGACTGCTTCAGTGCACCACATGACACTCACACTAGTCACCACCGGAATATTTTGACACTTCAGTCACAGTGAGACAAACTCTTTTTGAAAGATTTAATTCTGTAAGGACGCTATTTTTTACGCAATAGCACTTTCCTTGGTGCCATTACAAATGAGTAGAAAACTACGCATGGGCAGATTTTATAAGAATTTATTTCCTGCTGTGATGGCAGTGATGTGTGTCATGGTGGGGGTTGTCTGGGGAACCCGGCATACGTGGAGGGAGGGGGGTTTTATGAATTCCCTAACAGTCAAAGACACACACACATGCTTTCCTTCGCCTTTGAAGAGAGGCGTCATGCGTGATGCCACAATCTCCTCATGAAATGGGAAACCAGAAAAGAGGATTGGAGAATGGAGGGAAGAAAAAGACACCCTATTTTTCACTTTCCCTCCCTCCTCTCTTCCTCCTTCCACCTACCAACTGCTGCTAGGATGGGAGCGTTTGCCATTTCCCGCTTTTTTCTTTTCTTTCTTCCGTGTCACACTCACTTGCTCTCTATCCAGCTCTCCTTTTCTCTGCCCACCCTTCACGCTGCCACCGGAGTCCCGTCGTCCCCTTTATCTCCCGTAGTCATTTTGTTTTGCTTCTCCATTCTTTTTCTTCTCTGTCTTGTGTTAACCTTCCATTAGCAAGTCTAATGCCGGGCCCTCCTGGCTGCCTCCTGCATGTCTCCCGGCTCTCTGCTTTCCAGGCACTATGACAATGTTTTCCTCAAGCCCCATTAGTGCCTTCTCACACCAGTAACAGCCATGCAGCACAGGGAGGAATGAGAGAGGGGGAGGATTACAGAGGGAAAGGGAAAGAGGAGAAGGAGAGGGGGGAGGCGAGCATGAGGAGAGCGGACCGGGCTATGGCCATGAGGGGAAAGGGGATTAAGGCAGACTGGGGGGGGGGGGCAAAAGGGGAACTGATAAAAAGCACAGGGCGATGCCGGCGGGGGGGGAAGGGAGCATGAAGAGGCCGGATTGGGAAGGGGACTGAGGGCTGGGTGAGATGTGAGGGGGGTTGGGAGAACGAGGCCCTTCCAATATGCCTGTTTACCAAACATTTGCATAGAACCAATGCGATGGAGTTCTGTGTTACAGTTATTTGCATACATTTGCATAAAATTAATCCCCTTCCCAATTTCCGCAGTGATTGTTTCTGATGCAGAAAACAAGTCAACAAAATGAACTGATGCATCCAAACAAAGCAAACATATTGACACAGACTCAGGCTGGACAAAAGCAGGGGGGGAGTGGGCTACTTGGTGCATGTGTGTGTGTATTTGTGTGTGTGTATCTGTAAATGCTGGTTAAGGTCATCCACTACAAAACACAGGTCTTTCCCTTGGTAAACTATTATTATAAACACCTCCCATGTGACAAATTACTACAAATGTCTATATTTTTCTTAAGCTTCCTTTTTCTAAACACACACACAAACACACAATGGATAAAGTTAAATAAAGTAGTTCGAAAGGACTTTTCAGAACCACATTTGTACATATTTTGTTTTGTTATTTGATAAAATTTAATTATAGAAAATGCATGAAATAGTCATACATTCTGTCATTGTGTTACAAATAGATGCAAATGTCATAATAACCGATTCCTCTTTTGGCTGAGACCCCCCTGGAACCCCCTCAAAGCATTGGTTATTGGTTATCTCAGCTTTTAAAACCCTTTTTCAATTTTCAGCTGAATCTCTGTAAATGACACATTCAAATTTAAAGCTTGAACTTGAACATTTAATCAGAAGATGAAAATATGTTGTCTGTTTCCCTCCACTGGCAGCTTACATCAAGTTGAGAGTTTCAATGCTGTCAATCATTAGGCTATACATCCCCTTGTTTCTTACTTTAAATATCTATCTATCTATCTATCTATCTATCTATCTATCTATCTATCTATCTATCTATCTATCTATCTATCTATCTATCTATCGTTGTTTCTAATGCCCTTTCCTGTTGGACTCGTATTTGTTAAGCTGATTCAGGATGTGTACCAGCTCTTTGCTTTATTGCCTTGGTCTTAAGTTGCTTTGGGAAAAAAACATCTGCCAAATAAAATGTAAATATCTCAATCATTGTGTTAATTTAAAAAACAAAATTAGCTGTAAATAGGTACAAGACACTGAGTAGGGTACAGCTCAAGCTGTTAGTTTCAAGCTCACAAAGCATGACAACATCATAATATGTGAATCTCAAAGCTGCTGGAAGACAGTACCTGTTACATATTTCAAGATCACACTCAGGATCACAGAAGCACACATCTAAGGACAAATGTTTCTTCTTGCACATGAATTCTAGGACACTTGATGTAAGGAGGAAAAAAGGAAAAATAACATCAAAGATTCCTTCACTAATCATTTTATCCTGTGATCAATTAAAACTACAGAGCATGAAATAATGCAGATCCTGCTCTCAGGTCGAGTGGGCACTGATCAGGCAAATGTGGATGGGTATGCGTGTGTGTGTGTGCGTGTGTGCGTGTGTTAAAGCAAAAAGCAGAAAGACAGAAAGTGAAACAAAGTGTTTATAGTTGTTCTTCTGATCGTATGAGCACATCTGTGTGTGTGGCCATTGATCAAAGGCAGAGCCCCAGTTTGCTGGTGAGGATGAGAGCCAATTGATCAGAAATGGCTGTAATTGGAATCTAAATAAGACCTGAAGCATTGATCCCATCTCAGTTCTCAGCTCCTGGCTTTGGGATATGTGGGTGTGTTGAAGGTGAGCCAGCCTACCTCCTCTAAACCTCCGCCTTCAGCTCGCTGCTTTTTGCATCAATAATTACCAAAGTTACATTCTCACATCTCAACTGTGAGCAACTTGGATTACATTTTATAATACACTGGCCATTTTCGCCTACTCAATAAAATGCGGTAAGTATTCAATGTAGTGGAATGTGATTGCAAATGCAAAATATTTTTAAGTCTCCAACAATAGAGCAAATCAAGGTGGCAGTAAATAGTTACTCATTCCTGGTCCATGGGCATGAAAATGATCAGTTGAAAGTGACACACACACACACACACACACACACACACACACACACTCCCCTACAAACAACCTCCACCAATAAGATAGACACTAAATTATGGGATCTGAGATGCCCGGTGGGAGCTGCATCAAGAAAAAACACAGCAAGTAGCAAATCACACTGTTTGTACTTGTGCCCATGCACTGGTATCTATGTGTCTGCCTGTTTGTTACTGTATGTATTTAAATGGTAATACATGCATAACAGCAGATGTAGAGAGAATATCAATACACAATTAAATAGGAAGGAGAGATACATGTAGACAAACTTACAATGCTATCACAGAAACCAACTGAACACAAGCTACACATGTAGACTGGGTGTGATCAGAAGGAAGATGAAGGTAAGAAGTGAGTTGAATTGGATAATTTTATCAATAATAAAAAACAAAATCCATGTCTGACCAAATGTGACATAGGAAAAGAGGTTTACTTGGGGAGTATGGTCACCCCCCACAAATATATTACTGGTTTGCAATCTTTAGAGTTGTCAAATGTTGTGTGGATCTTCATCGTATTAGCGAGAACCTACACTATATTTAGGCGCCCTGCACCGACTACACCTAATTTGCATATGCATAATAGCCAATAAGGTTGTTCCCATGTGAATGTTTTGTGGGAAATCAGACATATTGTACCACGTGTCAGTCAGGCTGACAGAAGCCACAGCTGACATGCATTGCAGTGTTACAGTTTAATGTCACAACCTCTCCACACATAAAGCATGACCTTTACTGATGCCTGAGGCACAGCAGCAGAACATGGATGATGAATGGTGTCTAGGTTAAAAACGCTTGTGAAAGTGATGAAGGTGTGTTTTGGGCAGTTGTGTTTGTATAAGCCTGCGAGTACTATATGTGTAGATGCCTCTACAAGCATATGTCATTTAGACATTATGTTTGTTCTCTATGTTCAAGAACATTCTAATGAATGTTCTGTGTGTTTGTATGTATATCAATATGTGTGTGTGTGTGTGTGTGCGCGTGCACGCGCTTGTGTTTTTGTCAGCCTCAGCAGGAGAGCTGCTTGAGTCTTAATGAGGCTGTTAATTAGTGTGCTTTAGAATGTACAGTACATCTAGCGAGTGTGTCTTTTACAACAGGGAAAAAGACACACACACACACACACACACACACACACACACACACACACACACACACACACACAGATAGACAGCAGCATTTAATTTAGATGTGATATTCTTTTGGCAGACATACTACATCTCTTTTTTGTCTTTTTTGGAGAGGGGAGTCAGTGTACTGTATATGAGAAAGCAATGGTGTGTGTGTTTGTGTGTGTGTGTGTGTGTATACTGAGCAGGTCTGTACTGTAGGTGCTGTATCGACTCTGTTGGATGCAGACCAGCAGGAGAGATGTTACTGCAGGCATTTCTCAGTGTGATGTGAGCTAACAGTCCCGTACATGGAGAGAGATGAGCTGGAAGTGAGGAGTGTTCTGAGCCTTCTGTCGACTCTCCACCGTCTGTTTACACATACTCAGGACTCACACCTACTGCTACTGTCAGACACAAGACCGGTACTTCTGAAATGTTGATTGTTGTTAGTATTATTTTCTTTTTCTGGAGTAACATCCAGTTAGATATATCAATTGATGTCTGGGCATTTTGAAACCGCACAATGTATTTGTAATGGGTCCCTGTGGGCCTTTCAGTCATAGGAAAACAACAGAGCAAAGAAAGCACAATTTAATTCCAGTCAGAAACGATAAAACATCAACACTGGTGGTATGAAGCTTTTTTTTTCCTGACAGCAGCTCCATGATGCAATGCTGCTACATTCACTCTTGCTCTGTAGACTGAGCCAAATCAATCAGTGTTCCACAAAGCCACAGCGAGCATTCAATCAACTAATGCTTCATTCCTCACAGACATACTATACTAGATATGCAGCTCTCCTTTTCAAGTATTAAGGCAGAGGACAAACACGCTCTTATATTTATTACATGCCTGTATTTTGGATATAAATTTCAGAACTGTGTGATAATAGTCATCAAGTATTGAAATCATCTTTAACCCTAATCAATTGTTTTTGGTTATTTGAGTCTGTCATAAACATAAATGCCCACTGACAAAATTGAAAAGTGAAAGGGAGGGATACAGGCTGCCAGAGATGCAGAGTATGAGTGAGGAAGAAAACAAAACATAGACAGTCACAAAAACGAAAAACAAAATTAACATGATATGAAACAACACATTTTCATCTCTCGAGTTCTTCCAAAAACTGTCTACTCCACATAAAAGCAGCACTGACTTCTCGTAATGTCTTAGATCCAATCATGTGTCTCAAACAGCACATTTATTACCCAGTGTTGCAGCAGAAAGTCAAGCAAAGACAGTATATTTGAGTTCAGCACCAAGGACAGCTCCTCTGCTGCTGCTTGCTAACAACAAGGATTTGTAGAGGCCAGATAGGCTCATGTATAAACTTGAGTGTCTGGACATTATGGGACTTTGTTAAATGGAATTCCATTTTCCAGCCTGACTAGTTCCAATATAATGCCTGTAAATGTAGAATGCATGGTCTACTTCAGTCCAGAAATGAAAAATCGAGTATTATTGTAGAACTCGTTGGCTGCATCGGAAACACACTGCTACTGTTGTCTGTTACCATAAAATCCCTTATGGTTTTAAACCATAAGTCATGGGCGAGAAGGAGGTACCAAATAAACTGATTAAACATTTTTTGCTCGATTAAACCATTCAAGGAGTCTCATTGAAATTATAATTGAGCAAGAGAGATGTGACAACAGGTAAAAAAAAGGATGGTTTATTCACTGAAACATCAGCTTGTAAAACTTTAAAGTTCCTGAGTATCAAGTCTCTAACTTTATTCCAGCAGATATAGATACAGGTTTGTAAAAATTAAATTCATATGAAATCATTTCTTTTAATTCTAATATATTTCGAACTGCTTTATATCCTTCACATAGCAAAAAAATTATATCCTTCATGTTACTATTATCATGCTTATATCTTATGTACTTTGGATTGCTTTGTTAAAACATGCCTTTCCATATTTTCATTGTGTTTTTTTGTTCGTGTGCTGCCTTGCTGTAAAGAAGAATCTATCCAAGTAGAACAATAAGGATCTGAACTGAACTGGCCTTCCACAAGTCATACAGTAGTTTATATAAGGAATTTTAAAACCTCTCCTGTGATTTGCTGTCATAATTATTAGCTGTAAACTCAACTAAGGATGTTAAATATCACAGCAATGGTGATAGCAAGGTCCTATGACTTAATAATAGATTATTAGAATTAATAGATTTACATCAAACGACTAAACAATTGCACATCTAATTGAGTTTCTTTCAGCCACACATGCTGTAAGACCCGACACAAATGCTCACATATGCAGCAGGTAACTGATACAAGAACACTCACACACACAGACATTAGTAAGGTCACCCAGACAGTCTGATCAATACATCCTCAAAAAATGGATGCATGCCAGAACTGCAGAAGGCATACAGTACATCATTCCCTGTCAGTCACTCTTTATACACTTACCACTCTTATTTACACATACCTCATGCTCACATACTCAGAAATGCTCAGACACATACCCACACCTACACCCACCCCTTTCACTCTGCTGAAACTGTAGAAGTGTGACCTTTCCGCATGGCGAACAGCCAGCCACTCACAGCACATTACCAGCATGTGACCCCTGTATGTGCTGAAAAAGGAAGCATTTAACCTCCTACCCTTTTCTGCTAAAGCTCCCTCCTAGTATCTCATCCTCAGTTGAATATGGACCGATAGTCACTATTTTGCATGTGAGGGAAATGTAAAAGGAATATGGAAACATGTCTATGAAAATTACTGCATTTGAGCGAGTGTGTGTGTGTGTGTGTGTGCGCGCATGGCATAGACTCACATGCCTGCTGAAATTCAATATGTTTCTTTCAAGTGTGTCTTTCTATTCCCATCTGTAAACTGCAATGGATTCATTCCTGCTGTGGTGTTCTATCAGAGAGAACATCAATCTACGAGACTGACATTTAATCCCAAGCCTGGGCAGGTAGAGAAACACACATATGCGAGCATGCAAACACACACACACACACACACACACACACACACACGAATGCGCATACATATACATACACACACTATCATCTGCATGCATACACGATACACAAACACGAATCAAAGCCGAACATTAACGTGTGGAGTCCCTGTGAACCCTGTGGATCCTGTGGATCCTGCAGGGCGATGAGAGCATGTGAACTGAGCTACTGGAGGAAGACTCTGACAGAATTGCTCAGAGATACAGGTGGTCAAGGAGAACGAGGAGCTGATGTATTGACGTCTGTGATCCGTTTCTCATCACGACTGATCCACCGGACTCTTCAGCCTGCGGCTCTCTCCTCACACCCGCTGCTCCTCTTCACACCGTGTGACCAAATCAATTCCTCCTGTTCTGCCTCGGTCCTTTTCTTTTTGTTCCCTTCAGTTCTTGTCTCATTTTTTGCTCTTCATCGTCTCCCCTCTGTCTTGTGTCTAATGCTTATTGAGGAAGTCATTGCAATGTCCTCATTAGCAGCAGTGTCATTTTCTCCATAAGTACTTAGCTTTTTCCTCAAATGATGATGACTTCTTTTAATAAGGTCATGTTGAGACATCCCTGTGTCTCTGATGACACACATTGTGTTGGAATGTGTATGTGTAGTCTACCACAGTAATGAATGGCAATATTCTTGCTGACATTATCAGATGCATCAATGACTGGCTTGTCACAAAGGAAGAAGGACGAATAATGCACTAAATAAAAATGTTTCAATAAAGGAAGGACAATACGGTGAAAGAATATAGAGAAAATGAAGACTCAGGACTGCAGATGATAACTATTACTGAAGGGCAAAAACAGGGCTCTAATCAATTTTAATTAGCACTGTGCCTCACCTGGAGTCATATATTTTAGACAGCGATGGAGCAAGGTCTGTCAGAGAGCATGGCCTTTTTCGTCACACACTGCCAACCTTCTCACTGCTGCAGTCAGTGTTGCCTAGTGGCAATCCACTCACTGTCATTACCAAGTCCTTCGCCGCTGAAAGTCTAATTAATCAAAATACTAGAACTTCGGTCCTGTCATTAAGTTTCAATTTGACAGGATCCCATCAAGCGACAGTTAAACTATCATTTCAGTCTAGACTCTTTAAGCACCATCCTCTGCTGGACAGAAAATGGAAATTATACATCAGTAGCAGCAGCTGCAGCAGCAGATTCACTATAATGACGTGAAAAATAATTTGAAAATTTGAAATGTCATGGGAAAGGAAATTTGAAGAGCATGATAATACCTGAGCTCAAAGTAAAACATACGCAATTTATGGAAGGTCTAATGTGACACACACACACACACACCTCTGACAGTGTAACTAATCGACCCATGACCTGAATCATGTTCAATTGTAAAAATGTAAACTCAATAGGTAAGAGTATCCACTTTTACGTATTGAATGTTTAGTAAATTGTAAATGAAGTACTGTATTACTACACTGCACAATACACAAGCAGACAAACACAGACATGCACACACAGGAGCAATTCAGGCTTCAGGATCTTCTTTAGGATGACTGACTATCTGATTTCGTAGATAACCTGCTTTACCTCCTAAACCACCCTTTAGTTAACCTGTCTGACCTGTTGTTTGCATGGGGTTATGAAAAGGGTGTAGACTTCAGGTAGGAGAATTGCAAACACAACAACGGAGATTGTGGTGAAGAAAACCAGAAAACACTTTCTCTTTCTATACCAGTTCTTTAATTGTGGTATATGTACTATTTTTACTATAAAGCAACAGCTCAGCTGAGGAAGAGTAATATTATAATGTTATGTTGTCCAGGAATAAGGAAAAAGGTGTTGAAGTGGTGACCAAACTCAGCTTTCTCTGAATCAGGGCCGTAACCAGAATTGTTTAAACAACTACTACTTTCGCTTTAAAAAAGTCAAACATATAAGCATCACGGTCTGAGGTCATGACCTCCATGTCCTCAATGTTGTCTATGGCCCTGGTTGGTTGAATAAAGAACCACACTGAAGGGCTGCTTCATATCCAATAATACATTTGTATACACAGATGCATGGCAGGCTGCTATAATATAAATGTCCCCCAACAAATACACGCTGAGTCTCACTGCAGTGTAATTAAAAACAATGAGTGATTAAACAGAGAAGTGTGACGGCTCCCCAATAGAGTGACAGCAACCAGGGTACAAACCTGTTCCACTGTGAAGAGTGACACATTAGATGATTAGACAGCATGCTCATGGCAGCTGCCACAGGTACAACCACAATTGCACACACACAGCGAGATGCAGGGAGAGGGCAGGCTTGGGACTATCGTACACCGTAATAAAGAGATGGCTGGCAGCTGCACTTTAACACACTTAATTCCCTCTGAATACAAACAATGCTAAGTCACTACTAATAAACAGTCACAAACGAGAGCTACTGTAATACAAATCTCTGCAACAGCTAACATTTCATTAAAGGGCATCTGTGCATGTGCATGAGCATATGTGTGTGTGTGTGTGTGTGTGTGTGTGTGTGTGTGAGAGAGAGAGAGAGAGAGAGATGTTTGCCCTTAGGCTTTTCCTCTGATAAACAGTTGCATTAAAAGATTTCACCCACCTGGACACACACAAAGATAGAAAAAAACCTGCAGACACATTTGTACGCAACACAAAAGTACACACACACACACACACACACACACACACACACACACACATACATACACACACACACACACACACACCTACACACAGACACACACATACAGCGGAGGGTTAACCCTGTAAAGCTTTTTCTGAGCACACATCCCAACCAGGGAGAATCCATTAGCAGCAAGGCCTGGTGTGAGGATACAGTACCTGTGTGTACAGTTCAGCCACTGACGTTTAAGAAAAGCAGACAAATGCTGAGGTTGATAAACACCAATGTTCACTGGATAATTCCGTTGCTGTAAGGTTGACAAGACGTGTGGTGATGATCAAGCAAAACAGCAGAATATGCACAGCTAGTAATGGCATTTATGATGAGACTCCTGAGGAGAGGGAGAAAAAAGAAGAAGAAAGAAAACCACCACACGCTCTCTGGCATAGCAGCACAGACAATACTATCAGAGACTGGGTGTCCGATAGTATTCATGAGCCATCTCTTTAGCAGCTATGTATATGTATGAAGAGGTGGCAGTGAGGCTTTGAGGCTTTGGGACAGTGGTGTCACCAAGGGGGGTGTTAAGTCTCTTTATAGAGACTGTCACAAAGGCCCAATTTCCCACATTAGGAACAAAATCATCTTAATCTATATGTATATATATATATATATATGCACACAAACACACCTTACACGCTGTTTTTTTTTTTTTTATCTGATCTTCCGGATGAAAATATTGGATTTTAAACCATTCCCTGTGGGTTTGTTTAACACTGTAACACAAACACTCTGGCTGTTGTTCACACATTTCGAAAGAAAAGGTGCAAATTGAAGCGGTGTTGCGTTTCCTTTGAAAGTCTGGCACTGTGAAAACAGCAGCAAAACAGCTAACACATTAGCGATTATTAGCCTGAGTTTGAGAGCAAACATGGTGAGCCCGAGACATTCCTTAGTCTCACTCTGAATAGAAAGAGGAAAACAAACATGCAGAAGAACAAACAAACAAACTAAGTAACATGGATCCACACTAATGAATGCACTGTCATTTGAGGCTTTCTGTCACACACAAAGCGCTTCCATAGCTCTGCTTCATACAGTCTCTATTTCATTATGTGTCTCTGGAAGTGTTCTCTTGCCCAAAAGTGGTCCTTGTTGCAATGCAATTAGTCTATCAGCTTTTAAAACAATGAACCGACTTCTGTCCCTGCTTTTCATTTTGTGTTTTATTACAATACACTTGAGATTAAATTATACTCTTTATTTCCATTTCCTCTATGAGGTCTGACCTTCACATGTATCAGAACAGATCAGAGCCCAAAGCCTGATAGCACTAATATATTCTTTTGGGCTTTTTGCAGGGAAATTACTTGCACCACAATATTAGAGAGAGAAAATGAGAAATATAATGAAGCAGTGATCCAAAGTCTAACACACATTTGCCAGGGCTTGGACTCCTATTTAAATCCTTTCAATTTAGTGCTATGGATATGAAACAAATTGGACTCGAAGTTGTATTGGCAATAAAATTGACATCCACGATCCTAATCTATTTAGTAAACCCTTTTAGTAAGCAGGGATATTAAAAAATAGCCCTTGCCAATGTTCAAAGTGTCCTCCTCTAAAAATAAGAATTAATTTTTCAGAAGGTTGAAACACTGTTTTGTTGGGATACTGTTCTGTGTCAAGGCTACAGCAATATTCTCTGAAACCTGTGGGACACAGTTGAGACCACATTTCATTGGCCCTATATCCTCAAATCTCCAGCTTACAACCAATTACTTCACCTTTTCCCCTCCAGCCAACCTCAATGAATCACAATTCTCTGCCTGATCACAAATCGGTTCTCAGGCAAATCTCAACCCAGAGGAACAATCACGAACCTGACCCCATTGCAGCCTTTTGATGAGACCTGTCCAAAGCAGGTTTGGGACTGTGCGTCTGTCACTGTGGCCCTGAGCTATGACCTCTGACCTCTGCCCCCTGATCTCAGGTCTGATTGTGCTAGAGACACAAGATGCCTGAGAGGAATAGGGTTAAAGGATAGATGCGTGCACACATACACACACACGCACACACAAATTCAATTCAAGCTTTATAAATGGAAAAAGCTTTGCAAGAAACAATCTGGCCTATGTTGACTAAAAAAGGGTTTTGCCAGGCATAACCAACATTTGTTAATCCTTCTGGTATGTCTTTTTTGAAATCACAAGTTACGTTTTTTTAGGAATGTCCCAATCCAATCACTTGACCAAAAACGGGGCCAACTGTGTGATTTTCAAATAGTTTATCTCATATTTATATATATAGGCTACTCTGCCTCTAACATAGATCAGTTGTCACTGTTGCACAGCTGTAACCAACACATGCTGTAGCAGCAGGCAGCAAGTGGAGGCTAAACGCTGGATAAATGTGGAGCTGGCACATCTGAACAGAGACAAAATGTCTTCAGTTTGGAAACACTACACATGGAAAGGAGAGAGCTGTCTTTAAACAATACAAAACACCCTGATCAATACTCCGTCTTCACTGCTACAACTTGGGTAAAGACAGAAGATGATCGGTGTCTGTCTGTTGTTGTTCTTATACAGCTAATAATGTATGAAGAAGAAAAAGAAGGAGACTTCACTTATTGCCTTATATACAACACTGTATGCAAGCATCTCAACAAAGAAACAAGAGAGAGAGAGAGAGAGAAAGGGTGATGTAGAGAGGGATAGAGGGAGGAGAGAAGTGATTGGTAAATTGGTTCAGGTGATGTGAGACTGGCCGGGATAATCCCAGGGCCTCCTGTAATCTCAAGGGAATCGCAATATGGTGGCTACACACAACATAACATAGCCCCTGATAGTACTCATATGGGGTTATTACAAACACACACACACACACACACACACACACACAGTAAAACATTTCAATGTGGTATTGTCCTGAGGGGATTGTAGACTAGTACAGATTCAATAAACTCAGAAGGTTTGTCTGTCTGATCCTCCTCAAACAGACACTAAATACAACCCAATACACTGGCACACATAAATACACACGTTCCAACACATTCATACACATGCAGTCTGTCTGCTTCCCCTGCTGTCTCCCTCTCCAAGGACATGTAGCCGAATCCACCCACTGTGAGATTAGAAGTTATAAAACATGCTGCAGCCTTGAAGCTCAGCGCTGCATCCTAATAACCAGATAATCCAATAGGGTCAAGCTAAAAACAGACTTTATGAGGGTAAAACTTTGATGCTTTGTCTGGCTGATTTCGACTCATATTGCATGCTGCGTGGGGAAAGGGCTAATGAACAGCTACTCAAACTAAGATAAATTATTCTGTCCCTCACACTAACTGATAATACATACATTGTAATTTATGTAATATTCTATAGCGTTCAAGCACAGCAGAATCATTAACCGCACCATTACACCCAAAGATAACACGGACAGTTTGGTTCATCCGCCAGCCGTTTGCCATCTGTCTCATCAAACCGTGTGTGTGTGTGTGTGTGTGTGTGTGTGTGTGTGCGCGCGAGAGTGTGTACACATACAAAAATAAGCATGTGCTTTTTTGTCTGTGAGTTCACAGGAGCAGCGGATTGTATGTTTTGTTTCATTGCATATTGAAATTTATTTCTAATGCAAATCAAAAATGTTATGAGGTATTAAATATTTCTTTAACTAAATCAGAATTTTCAAAATTTTCCCTCTGAGATTATGAGAATAAACACACACATGTCTACTTCACCAAACATCACTACTGTTTTACATTCCACAGAGTGGCTACATACACAAATATGATATAAATAATATTTTATACTTCTGCCTCACAGCAAGAAGGTCACAGGCTCAAGTCCTTATGCTGGGACCTTTCTGTGTGGAGTTGGCGCCATGTGTCTGTAGATCTATGCTCCAGTATGGGTGCCAGTTCATGTTTAAAAATATGGGAGCAAACATTGAAAGATATACAGTAACAAAGATACAGTAACTAAGATATACAGTAGTATATACAGATAACTCGAGGTCGACTCTTCCTCCAGAGTTTTTTTTTTTTTTTTTTTTTAATATAATTTACTTTACAACAAATGTTCTTCTACCTTACCGTACCTCTAGGATTTGGCTAAGAAACCACTACCTGCACTAGTCTAGATCAGATCGATTGAGGGTGGAACAGTTAGGGCTGTGATTATATACTTAGACTGTGGGACTGAGCTTATTACTGCACTGTGCTTATAGGGTGTGATATAAACTATAATAACACTAGTCCTTTTGTAGTTATTAATATCTTCCAAGTGCTTCTGGAAAAATCTTTTCAGTTAAGCTGCTGAATTTTCCACACGCCTGCTGACATAGAATACAAGTGCACCCCACATCTATTCATATGGATGCAAGGGCAATTAGATAGCTGTCAGTGTCGATGAGAGTGGCTTTGTAGAAGTACAATGTGGGGTGCAAGAGAAGAGATGAGATCTGTCCACAAACCAGTGAGGAGAGAGAAGAAAGACGAAGGAGAGGGTTTATTGTGAGGGAGGAGCCACAGCAGGGAGACTGCACATGTAAAAAGAAGAGGAGGAAATAGGAGAGTCTCTCTCTGTTGCTCAGACAGGTGAACATGTCTGCTACACAGAGCCTGCATGTACCCACTTAAAACACTTTCTACTGTATTGACCTTTGTGGTTCCTATAGCAACACAGAGCACATGCTGGTACTCGTTTTTGTAGAGACAGAACACCATTTTTTACTCAATAAATTATTGGATTTAGTGCCCTAAACACCCAGCCAATCACTACTTATATTCAACATAGTCTGTGTTGTATGTTGGCAAACAGTTTATTGAATACCTGTTAAAAATTAAATGTAAGAGGAATAGTGCTGGATGTTGAGTAATATGAAGATACAAAGACCTGATTGTTACAGTTTGAGCAAGGTCAACTTATCCTAAATGTGAAACTTCCCAAAAATCCAAATGGTCCTACAGTATAAATATAACAAGTCCAGTATTCATGATTGCACAGAGCTTGTTAAAAGGAGGAAACTTAATCTTCTGGCTCATTACTGGCTCCACAGAGGTACAAATCAAATCTAGTTTGTCGTAGAGCAGCACACAGTAGGTTGTTGGTTAACTTTGGGCCAGGGGCCTCATTTTGATACCATGTTCTTTTTAAATAGCTGATTTGAACTTCAAACATTGTTTTGGTTAAGTTAATAAGATGCAATAAAGTAAAGCAGCTTAGTCCACAGTATGACTCTCACTATCAAATGGAGGAGAAGAAGAGGAAAAGACTTTATTATAATTGGTTCATTAGAATTGGTTGAGGCTGTTGGATCTCTTGCACACAGCAAATAATCCATCCGGCTTGCATGCACACACATGCACATACATGCACATGAGCATGAACACACTAGTGTAAATGTGCCAGTGTGTCCTGTACGCACAGACACGGACACACACTAATACTTCAAACAGGCTTGGGTTACATTATACCACCCATTCTCTCGTGATGAGGAAAGACATTTTTTAGCTAATGCATAACATTAACTTTACTTCATAAAAATACACTCAACGCATGTACTGTATTAACTTGTGTGCCTGCTTTTTAACATCCATAATCTCTGATGCATATGAGCGATTAAAATCGGTTTAAATCTCTGCAGCATGTGGAGTGAATATGTGTCTGATTTTTAGTGTTAAAAAAAAAAAAGCAAGAAGATTATAGAGACAAATTTAAATAGACAGCGTCTGCACTGAGGCGAAACGAGGCTTCGTTTGTATCAGAGTCAAAAAGAAGCAAAGACACTCAGGATTCAGCTGTTCCCTCTCATACACGCTGTAGGGGTTATTGTTGACATCCTCCTGTGAATTAATTCAATTTGGAAGACAGCGTAAGCATTGATGAAACTGGGTTAGCATCGACGTTAACATTCAGCAGAGAACAAACGTCGTGATTACCAAAGCACAAGCTGCAATTGCTAACCCCATTTAGATATACAAGGGCAACGCTAACCTTATTCAGCGGAACTATAGCATCTAACCTTATTCAAAGTGAAACCCACGTCTTTTAAGACCCTTTTAGTAGCCATGTGGAGTCAGCTAATTGTACTCAGAGGCTTTTTAGATGAGAACTTTGTGACAAGGTGTTTTTTAGTTCAACTGCAAACAAGTCAAATCTGTTTTCCATTTCTAAAGCCTCCAATAGGGCTTCAGGACCATTTCCAGAATCTGCACCTGTTTATTTGACAGAAATAGATTTAGAGACAAAAGGTAAAGCAAACTGCAGCGACAGTGAGAACATATGATTTCATTAGAGTGCCATATACAGTACGCCACTTAACTGTGTTCATTTGCAACCCCTTTTCATTTTTTCCAGTTATGCTTTGATACTTTTTATATCCCTCATCTCTCCATTCTCTTCCAATCTGTTCATCCTCAATCTAAGCCTCATAATTTTTACATTCAAGATGATTTCCATACCAAAATGATTGCTTTTCCAATTTAACTCAAACAGCTCCTCAATTTTTTCTCACTCTCATATTCTCCATCTTATCCTCCTCATAAACACACCCACAGCTGTCAGTGTGTGTGTGGTGTCACATTAGGAAAGGCTATGAAATAGTAAAAAAACAACGCACACACTGAACCTAAATGTGACACCATACATTTATGTATGGCTATGATTCAAATATTCACAATATTCTTGTTGGCCTCTGTCAGAGCTCTCACGCCTCCCCTGTTTTCTTGCATTTGAACAATGAAGCTGTATAAAACCGAACATTCTAATGTAAACTATCAGCTAGCTAGTTCAATAGACCTGCTTTTTGGTTGTTTATAAAGTATCCACAAACACTGGTAGCATTAATTCCAAGTGTGAATCCTCTACATCAGTTGGCCAACATGGCTGCTCGACAACTCCTGGTAAAGTGTTTTCAGGCAAAGAGCCCAGCTCCATCTTTCTGCCTGGCACTGTATAGACACACCCATCTCTTAGCTGCTCTCTGTAATTTGATTTACTGGCTCTGTGATTGGATTACAAGGCTGACATCCATGTCCAAGTTATGAAAGACATGTCCATTCATTTAGTGACACACACACACACGCACACACACACACACACACACACACACACAGACACAAGTATGCATAATAATAACAATAATAATAAATACTACTACTAATAATAATAATGACAATAATAAACTATTTATATGGCACCTTTCATAGAAAGTTGTAACTCAATTGCTTTATAATACAGTGAAGAACAAGAGGATAAATACAAACAGGAAAATAGAAACAAGTGTATAAAATGCTGCACTGTGAAACTAAGCAATCTCATGAACCAGGGCATTCAGTGAGCACATGCCTTCACCAAGGCCAACTCTCAGTATTCTATTTGACATGCACATGTGCAGCACAACCAATATGTGGCTATATTGCTAAAATTAAGGATCACATCTACCGGAATCAGTAAAGCAGAGTTCTATCAACTGCTCATTCAATCGTTGCTACATTCCATTGACCCGTGGGAGCCAATAATAGACACAAACAACCCAAATTTAATGGTTTTGTCCTTGGCCAGTTTTAACAATAAACAATTATAATTCATCAGAACCAAACAGCACCAAAAACAATTGTTGTGAAGGTAACAAAAAGAGCAGAAAACAGCAAGAACAGGTATCCTGAGAACAAAAGATTCTGTGAAAGATATAAATAAAACAAAGGAATGCAGAGGGAAAATAAAATATGTCAACTATAGGAATAAAACAAAGAAAGACTGACAGTTAGGTAAAAGCAAAAGTTTTCAGTTGTGTTTGGCAGAGGATCTAAGAGGCTTCGAAGAATCATAAAACAATAGAATTAGTAATGTATGCTGGTCCCAACCTTTAAGAGCCTTGAAAGCACGTAAAGGAACTTTAAAATCAGTCCACACTGGGAATGGTGCAGGGAGCCCGTGCAGGTTAGATAAAACTAGGGTGATATGCTCTCTCTTTCTTGTTCTAGCTAAAAGCCTGGCAGCAGAGTTCTGTAAGGCAAACACAGATATGCACAAATACAGAAACGCCTGTCATAACCAGTTTGTAACTCATAGTACACAAAGCCACACATGCTGGAATGTACATACAAACATAAGTATGTGCGCACACGCACACACACACACACACACACACACACACACACACACACACACACACACACACACACACACACACACACACACACACACACACTGTGCAGGACATGGATTTGATTACAAGCTGCTGCATTTATTAGATGAAAATCCCTACTCCATCTGAATAATCCTCTGCACCTTATACCCTCATGTGAGAGACAAGGAAGATACAAGTGTGGAACACGCACACACTCACCTGTAATATTTACCAAGCATCATGACAAACGTTGCATTTAGATGAAGGTCATGTGTGCACTTGGGAAGTCTCAGTGATACAATTTCATTGGGAACAAGGGTTAAAGGAACTCAATCAATTGTCACTGATGTTGAAACTATTATATTGGCAAGAAATGTATAAAAAAAAAATGTATAACGTATATAAACGTGAAACTCCTGGATTGAAAAGAATCTTGAGAGCTCAATGGTATCATATGCCATTACTATCATCAATATATCTCAGCCATGACATGATGATTAGAGGCAGCTGTACATAAACCTAGGACTGGTCTAGTCTGCTCAATGTCATCCTTACACAGAAACCCAAACAATTTAGCACAGACTAAACAAGAAGCATGTCAGCTGAAGAACTGGAAACATTACTATTTGGAGACAGACAGTATATAACAGTGACATTTTCCCTGCCGCTCCGATGTCGCTCTCCCTGTCATCTTCTCTGATGCACTGTTCTTGAGAGTCAACCTCCCTCCATCCTGCCTCCCACTGCTTGACAAGAGCAGAGTGGCAGCCATTTATAATGCTGTTAATAATACTGGCAGAGGCCTACAGGCTTGTGTTTAAATGTCTGTGACATCTGCGCTTTTGTGAGAATATCATGCAGGTGCAAGCACATACATCCTGCTATTCAGGGGGCACAGACACAGAGAGCTTCTGTCAGTCAACTCAAAGTTTGTGTGCATGCATGTCTGCATCATCAAGAATCACTGAAGGCTTTTTCATCAACCCTTGGCTAAAGAGAACCGCTGGCCCAGCCACACACACACACACACACACACACACACACACACACACACACACACACACACACACAATGAGGAAGGAGCTGAGTCACTGTGCACCCACTGTCTGTCTGCTTTTCCACAGATTAATAGCCCTGATCACAGCACCAGCAAATCTGTGTTCAAGTCTCACTGGAGGCGATGTTGACTCCTCGCCATTTATTTCTGATGAAAAGCCAATCGTCACATGTCTTCTGGGTTTTGAAGTGACACACGATTCTGAAACTGATGCAACTGCAAAATGAGTAAAGTATATATTATCTCTTGAATGACTGCATGTGAGCCGATGTGAAATAGTCACCTCTACTCTTTGATCTTAAATGTCATAATCAAACACAGATTAGTTTTATTTCTTTTCATTTGACTATTGTACAAATCCATGTACTGCAACCCTATTCAATACTAACTAAAAGTGATAATCTTATCCACATTGATGACTTGATAAAAGAACAATCACTTTAACAAGAAAACTTTGCAGACTGATTTTTTCCCCTGGCAATATCTGTGAGTAAAAAAAGGAATAAAACCCAAACAGCTTCATTGAGATGTTTTATATTTGTTTGACAATGCATGATTCAACTTACATCCAGGGAATCTTTGTTGTCATACCCCTGTCTCTGAGTAACTGACATCTGATGTTAGTGTATTGATGACTTATCGTGAGAGGATGTATTGCAATATGCTGTATCGCAGTATCAATTCTGCATCCAGTTTGTGTTGGGTCCTGTGTGGCCCAGTGAACCACAACAGCCTGTTCAAACCCATTATACATCTGCATAGTGTTAAAACTAAACTTGTTTAAAGGATTATTTTCCATTCCATTTCTATTCTGTCTGTTGTTGGGAGAATTCAACCATCCAACAGTGTTACTATAATTTATATTCCAGTGTATAATTTCTGCCACTTTTGTACACATGTAAAAGCATAAAATAAACATGAAACCACTACTCTCGCCATCCAGACACTGAGGCGTAAAGTCTGCGTCTGCCTACAAGGAGGAAGGTAGTCATTTGTAACACTGAGGATAGACTGTCTCATGGGTTTTCCATCAATGAATAATTCAGATTCACATGCTACAGGGTTAACTCAGCCACGTCAGCTATACACACACACATAAACATGCACATGCATGTTGTGCCAGCATACACATATAAAATAGCCTCCAAGGACATACCTAAGTCCATAGGGACGTACTGTGTATAGTACATGAATAAAAGCATGCAAGCACACACACAAAAAAATAAACACACAGAAAATACAACATTGAACATCAGTTTACTGACTGACAACTGCTGCGGCTTTATTTCTTGAGTCAATGTTTTTTTGGAAGAAGTGCTGCGTTGACCTCTCACCCAAACCTTTGTGGGGTCAGCTGCTTTCACCACAGAAACCCAGTGACTCAGGACTTTTCTGCTTGTTGCTTAGTAACTAAGCACAGTGGCCTAAAAAGCACCATCTAAATTCAGACATCATTGCTTGTTCTCACTCTCGTCTCTCTCGTTCACTAACTGGCAAAGCTTTTTATCACTTCATCTAAACACTGATTAAGTGATAGGCGCAGAGAGTGAGAGGTAGAGGGAGACAAAAAGTGGAAATCGGGTTCTACTCTTAATACTAAAAGCCATTAAAAGGCAATGACTCTGCAACAAGTTTGTTGTAGGTGGTGGAAGCCATTTATCTTTCTTTCTTGGTCATTCAGCTTTCAGAAATCCTGACATCTTTCCCTCTGCTGCCATCACCCTATTTGGTTTAATCACATCAGCTATTTATCCCTGCTGGAATACATGAAAAGAAAGCGGAAAAAATAGAAAGAAAATAACATAGCATCTCCCACAGGGGGTAGAAGAGGAAGTAAAAAGCAGGAAAGAAACATGCAATAAAATGAACCCAAAAACACCCACCCACACCCCCACACACACACACACACACACACACACACACACACACACACACGGTTTTCTGTAATATTTTCTCCTTATTTACTGCTTTGACTGGAAGAAAGAACAAAAACACTACTGTTCATCTCTCTACTTTGTCCCTTTGCAGGAAATACATATTCATTTGAGATCCCAGAGTGAGTGAGTGTTTGTATGCATGAGCGTGCATATGCATGTATATACATGTGCACCCACTGCATTAACCAGCTGAGTAGCAAGATGCATAATCTGCATTCCTCAAATCAAAGATCAGAATGAGTTGATACCAGCATGCAAATTGGGCTTGTGATAACAAACCCTAGACTGGGGACATGGTCCGTGCGCACACACACACACACACACACACAGTAGAGCAGGAGCCAGTATTCGATGCAGTGACTAGTTGTGACTCTTTGTGGGACAATGTGTTATAATAGGTGTAACCTCACACATAACTCCAGTCCAAACTTTCTCAGCTCTATCCTTTCTTCTCGTCTCTATCTTTCTCGTCTCACTTAATGGGTGAAGACCTCAAGTATTAACTATAGACATAAGATTTAATTAGGAAACATATGAAGCAAATGCACTGAGTGAAGAATACCAAAGCATAGTGATACAGGGCCCTATTTTTGCACAAGCAGCATTCACACATAGGATGTTCATTAAAATGAGGCAGTGCAGAGTGAGTTGTTGATATTTTGGGTTGAAACATAACCCTGTTAACACTTTGGACCATTGTTAATAAATTAAAGACAGAGAAAAATAATATGAGTGTATGCAGAGAGTGATGCGAGGAATAGAGCTTTGTGGATCTGTAAATTTATATGATTAAAGAATTATACTGTTAGAAGATCTAGGGGAGATAAAGCATAAGCAATTACAGAGAACGTGTATTTTCCACCCAGAAATGAAAAACATTTAAAAAATTGTAGTAAGTAGTCTCACAGATACTGTATGTCTGACCCAGAAGGGTCACATACCCACACACAAACACATGCAAAAAGAAAGGAAGCACATCATTTGTTTGTGAGGAGCAAGAGATGGTTGGGGAGAATGCTTTTAGGGATGTATATGTTGTTGTTGTTGTTCAGAAAGAGAGTCTGCATAAACATGCAAATTACAAGTCATACGCATACGCGGATGTGCATCGACTAACAAAATGAACAAGCAAAAGGGCCCCAGGGCTATGATTGGCTAGATGAGATATGTACTAGATACTTCGCTATCTTGATGGCATGAAGAAAATGTTGATTTTGATTAGGCACATAGGCACTAGTATAAATAGGGAGAGACAAGCCCTCAGATTGACAGCGTCTATTGTGGGTGGGTTGTGGTGAATTTGCATGTGCTGTCACGGTGATTTCACACAACTTAACCTGTATTCCTCCCTCTGTGATCGTGCAGAGCCGCGAGAGAGGGGGACTGATGAGATGGAACACTTGTAAATGTCTCCTGTTTGAGGAGCAACAATCTCCAGGGAATCCTTTCTCTTGCCTCTCTGCACTCTGCGTGTGCACAAGTGTGCGTGAGCATGTACACCAAAGGAATTGAAAGCGTGCATGAGCACTTTCTTCTATCGTGTTCGGTTTGAAAAAAGTGGCAAGTATAATTATTTTTTTTTTAAATTTTGGTCTGCGCTCATCTTGTTGGGTTCACCAGTGGAGGTTGGTAGGAATGAGGGAGTCAAGGAGTAGTGTCAGAAGGATTAAGACAGCATTGTTAGCACAGATGAGTGTTTATATATATACATTATATCTCCAGATAGAGAAGCATTGGCGAGAGAAAAAATATCATCAGTAACAGTAGTGAGCCTAAAAAAAACAAGTAACATTCATTCAAAAACTTAGGCTGAAAGCCCTAATAGCACCCAGAGTTCATTCTACTTTTGCACTCAACAGGACCAACCGATCTGCTTGAAATGATAGGTGCATCTCAATTCTTGTTTATGCCATTTTTGACAACACAAATGCTTAAAAAAAAAAAAAAAACTTTGGGAACGGCACCACTTAAATCCCATCAGACTCCATTAGTTTCTGTCCCCTACCATCACTGGCTGACTCAATAACAAACTCAGCAGAAATGTCCTCCTTCTCGTCATCCTTCTTATAACAACATGCATAAACAAATTCAAAGTGAACTTGAGTCCCTCCCTGAGCACTGTCCGCCATATGGCCTGAGGGGGGGGGGAAATAGAAAAAAAAAAGTTTTAACATTCAATTTCCATTCCAGGGCATTCATTAGTATTCATGAATATGTAAATCGAACTTTCCCAGTTGCCATAACGATGCAGGCTCCCACTGGGAGGTGTCAGTGTTGTCGAGGGAGAAAAAAATGCCAACGCCCTTCCGATTGGTAGGACAGTGTGTGTGTGTGTGTGTGTGTGTGTGTGTGTGTGTGTGTGTGTGTGTGTGTGTGTGTGTGTGTGTGTGTGCTAAAACAGATGCTCTTGTATATTTATGACCCATTTGACTGCTGTCTCAGAGCACAGGCAATAAGACTAGTTCTATAGTTTCATAGTTTCATCATTCCCAATCTCACCCCCTCCCACCTCCCCCCACACACACACACACACACCTAAGGGGATAAATGCTATACCCTTTGAAGGACTTGTGAACAACTTAAATAGATCTAAAGCTATGAGGTAAAACACCAATCTCAAATGTCAAAAATGTGCAGAGTAATGAATGAAAAGAAGAGGTGAAGCTGTATCAAAAGCAAAGTGGTCCACAATACCGTTTGTTACCTGGCAGTGTGCTGAGAATTGGAGGAAGACATGAACACACACTACACGCAGTCAATACATATGCAAAGTTTCTCTGTTGGAAGTAGCTGTGTCAGCAGCTCTTGTGGCTCACTGGAAAATGAAGGGTAATCTCTAGGTAGAGAGTGCTTAGGGTGCGGGGAAACACACACACACACACACACACACACACACACACACACACACACACACACACAGGGAGAAAGAGAGCAGCTGCTAAATGGGTTCAGTACAGTAAAAGAAAACTCAGGGTGGACACAAACTTGACAGGCTTTCTTGCAGAGTCAACACACCATGGGGTCTATTCATGACTACACTACATTGGATGCTGAAATGGAGAGGCACTTGTCCTCAATACAGATGGGAAGTACAGCGAGCAGAGGGAGGAGGACAATAGCTGTTCAAAGAAAAACTTAATTCAGTTTATTCACACATATAAAATGTGAGGTTTGCAGCTAAAAAAAAAGCAACATATTTGGATTATACCACAGAGTGTGCGCCAGAGGAAGATTGTTTCCAGCTTCATGCACAGCAGTCAGCACGACTGGTTCACAAAGTCTTTTGATTGGTTATGTTTTTTATTGTTTGGCCTGGACTGAAACTTCTGAATGTTCTGAATGTCCTGGTCCCCATAGGACCATGACTCAATTAGCCCACTGCTTTGGTTTATGACTAAAAATGGCATTCCATCATCCTCAGCTGTACTTTTTCCAACTAAGATGATGAAAAGAGTAAGCTTCATATCTCTGCAAATCCAGGCAAATTATTCAGGTCAAGACAATATATTTTTTGTTTTATTTTAGGATACAAAGAGTGAGGATTGCATAATTTTGAGCTCCCAATAAATAAATAAATTCTATTTTGTGACAAAGCAAAGTTGCGATCTATAGGATTTGTAAGACCTACTTCAGCCATATAAATTTTTATACCTGCTACATTAGCATATTAGCATGACCCATTCAGTACTGATACACTGATGCACAGGTCAGCCAAGCTTCCAGGGTTAGAAGCATCTAGGGTTATTTGTGGGTAGAGCAGTCGTCCACCAGTTGGGAGATTTGTGGTTCGATTCCCGGCTTCTCCGAGTTGCAAATCGTTGTGTCCTTGGGCAAGATACTTAACCCAGTTAAGTAGTGTCCTGATGTGTTGGCAGCTTTGTGTATCGCCACCGCCATCAGAGTGTGTGAATGGCTGAACGGACACTTGTATTATATATGATTTCTTTTCTCAATTTTACCTTAAAAGATGTATTAATGTCATGACTAACAGTTCTAAGGATATTTGTTTTTCACCAGGCAACAAGTGTGTTAGAGCCAGGTTACATTTCATTGGCGATATGACGCTATGGTTAGGTGCAACATAACCAGGTGGATATATGGAGATAGATGACGATCAGTTCTGCAACTATAATTGTCTGTACAGTTACTGTAGGGCTTCATGGATGGCTCCCTACGCTGCAGAGCGACTGTAGAGGAACTTCAATTCATCGAATGCAAACTGTTATTACACTATAAAAATGCCAGGGTATCCGTTAAATATACATGTTTAATTCAATTTAAATCCTCCATGTAATACAGTCATACTGTGCTAGCCGCTCAGTGTGTAACCTGATCATATGGCAGTATCAATGACTGAACTAGCCACTGCAACCATAAAATAATGGTATGGAGCCAATATAAAATCCATCCATCCATTGTCTATCCCGCTTATTCCCTTTCGGGGTCGCAGGGGTCTGCTGGAGCCTATCCCAGCGCGTTAAGGCGAGAGGCAGGGATACACCCCAGATGGTCGCCAGCCAATCGTGGGGCACACACACCATTCACACACCATTCACTCTCACACTCACACCTATGGGCAATTTAGAGTTTACCAATTAACCTGAGCATGTTTTTTGTATTGTGGGAGGAAACCGGAGTACCCGGTGAAAACCCACGCAGACACGGGGAGAACATGCAAACTCCACACAGAAAGGCCCCAGACCCAGGCCCAAGGCGGTCTTGAACCTGCGACCTTCTTGCTGTGAGGCAACAGTGCTACCCACCGCACCACCGTGTCGCCCCGTGTGTATATATATATATATATATATATATATATATATATATATATGAACCATTAATATAAAAGTAGGCAAATGAAAGACTAAATAAATAATTAAATTATCTTTTTTTGACAAATAAAAGAATAAATTATAGACTACCCTGCTGTTTAAAATCTATTCTGGCACAAGGGCAGGGTGAAATGTCATTTACTCAATTTGAATTGCTTTGTAGTATTAAAATGTTGCGCATATTGGTTCTGTAGTCTGGTTAAGTCTGAGTGCATTGATCGACTTATAGAGAGAAAGGGGAATGTTTTCCACTGAGAGCTTTGATTGAATATGGTGTGTGGTTATTGACAAAAGAAGAAATCCACACACACACTCACCTATGCATACATAACGCCCACTCTAAAGCCAGTAGACTCACCTGAAATTGTTCATCATTACTGACTGCATGACAATCAATATGCAATTAACATGCTCTAAATATAGCCCATGAAGCAGATACATAATGCACATGCATACACCACATATTCACATATGACAGCTGATTCCATCCAAGGTTTGACTGACTGTAAGTCAGCAGGTGTGTGTGTGTGTGGAGGTTTGGTGTTACTCAGTGGAGAGTAGAAGTAGAATAACACATCTCTTTGTGAAAGCTTGACGGGTGTTACCGGCTAATTATTCCCCCAGCTCCTTCCTGCAGTGTCATGGCTATAGCTTCCCCCTATCAAACAGCTGCTCTGCTAATTACCTCTGGTGGCACGTATTGGAGTCTGGAGTCTGTCTCAATTACCCATTCTCTTTCTCCCTCCCTCCCTCTCCTTACTCTCACAGTTAAGGCATGGAAACACCAAGCTGAGACTGAGGACCATCTAATAATTATATCCCACAGAGAAGTCATGTTCCACTACTAGTATGTGACAGTAAAAGCAAAGAATGCAAGTGGCATAATTCAGCAGTGTAACCAGCAGCTCATAAAACAAACAGGCTCTGTATGAATACATTTTAATGATTAATTATCTTGACTTAAATTGAATTGGACCTCCACTTGTGTGGTTTTGTGTGTTTTATCACTGTCAGTGTCAACACTGTGCCCAGTTTGTGTGAGGCCGACTATGGTGAGAAGCTAAGGCAACAGGATTAGCATGCCGCTGCCTGTCCTTCAAATTGACAAACACATGCATGGAAACATCAGCGCTGCTGCACACCAACTCACAACCACACTGTACAGGCACACAAGGAAGCGAGGAGAGACGTGCGCAGGTTAATTGACTTCTCTTTTAGCTGTGATGTATTCTAAGGGAGTCAGCACATTCAGAGGAGAAACCTGCGTTGCTACCAGGATGCCTTTCTTCATCTCCTCTTCTCCCTCTGCCTCTCTCTCTCTGAGATGGGTTGAGTCACAGGGATTATTAGACAGGACAAGGTCTCTATTGCTGTAATGTGAATATGATAATGAGGTCTACAGGAGAGAGGATTACACTATCCGAACTCTCCCATTGGTCTAATCCAGGTTTGTGTATTTTGCACAACACACATGAGTACCACATGCGTCCCACCAGCACAATGCTGATATGGATACAACAAGCATAGGTGCAGGCTGTTTACACTAACATAAGAAAAGAGAATTGAGAATTGTCAATGGGGATTTTGCAACGCTGCCTTTGTAGCTGAATCAGAATAGTTTGCCGTTTGTGCTTTGATACACTATCACTTTTGTGCTTAGGGAGTTTCAGCGGTCTCAAATGGAACTGTATAAACAGCACACCATCCGGGTAATAAACATAAATATCATTTGAATTGCATGCAGGCTGGTCGACTATGCAGTTGTTGATACAGTAGATAGTTATATGTGCCATACTTGGCTCTCAATAGAGGTCATTACACTCTGCTGTGTTAGTGTTCTGTATAGAAAAGAAAAAAAATGATGGGTCATGGCAGCTTTTTGTAAAAGGAGCCTGAACAAGCCAAGAGATGCAGAGAGCATTCTTTGACTAGAAGATTTGTGCAGTAAGCTGATAATTGAGTTCTATATTTTGTTAGGTTTTAAATTCTAAGACTCACCAGACACCAAATCCTATAGCCGTAGGAGTTATGTAAAAATCCATACCTGGAGTCCTATCATAAAGAGTCCAGCTCTCTGTGAGGTCAAAAGCATGATAGAGAATATCAGCCTTCATTGTTGTTGACTGTGATCCACGAACAGCATCTGCACCATTCACCTCTCTCCATTACCTTCATTCCACCCCCTATCCATCCATTCATCTATCAATCCATCCGTCCTCACCTCATCTCCACCCTGTCAAAGCAGCAGGACTGTATGTCAGCCCAGCGTGTGTGTAGCCCCACTCCTGTGTGTGTGCATGTCAGGGCACTGGTTGTATGTCATGGCCATCTCCTGCCTGCAGAATCATGTTATTGATTGGATGCACGTCCCAGGGCACTATAGCAAGCCATGACTGATCACATGCTGCATAGTCTGTCATAGGCAGGGTTGTGCACCTGGGAGGAAAGGCAGACCAAGCAAAAGGAGATAAGAATAAAAAGGGGAAGGACTTGATTTTGTTTGTAAGATTGAGGAGTGACCATGAATGAGACCAGAATCACCCAACTTACAAAAACAACAATAGTATACCACTGTTTTTTAGTGGTATTGAAATGGAGTGAAATGATTGGAGTTTGGATTATGGTCTTTAAAAAAATCACTTTTGAAAACAACTGTGTGTCTGTGAATGGTCCATGTCTCGCTGTGGTCCAGTTCTGTAGTCTCACAATACTAGATGACCAGCGAACTTCGCACTTATCAATCGTCCGGGGATTTTTGAAAAAAATCTCGAAATGTTTCTGCCCAGTTTTAGCAACGGAACCCAGGTGCTCTAGTCAAGTAAAGCATTTAGAGACTCAAATATAAGTTACATGAAACCAAAACTACCCTAAGTCGAGTCTAGATCACACAGCTTGATGAGGGATGCATTTGCATTATAGTGACTCTTTAAGAAAAGGAGAAAATGCATGCAAGAAAGTGTGTGAGGAAGTAAGAGCAAAAGAGGAGGAGTGCTGATATGAGGTGGTGCACTCAGACGGAGGCTGATAGGCCTGAAGGTGAACCAATCAATTATTCTCCACCGTCAATAATTCAGAGTAGACCAGGGGCTGTGTATGGACCAACACACACACACACGAGGCTAGCCCAGTGCCCCGATTTGATTTAAGATGACCAGTCAATGCGGATCCAAGGCTTCAGAGGGCTGAGGCTTTAAATTATTGCTCGGCTTAAAGACAGAGGGGAGCAGTATTTTCTCTCTCCATGGCAAAGCCCTGTTATTCCAGCTCTCTCTCTCTTTTGGCTCCTGGTCTCTTCCCTCTTGACGAGTCCCATGCCAGCATCGGAAGAATACAAGCCCCCCTTGGCTAACACCTTTGCTTCCTCTCAAAATCTCTTTTTTTCATGTTTTCTTCCTCTTTCTTTCTTCTGCCCTGCTGTGTCTTTGACTCTTCCACGCACACACACACACACACACACACACACACACACACACACACACACACACACACACACACACACACACACACACACACACACACACACACACACACACACACACACACACACACACACACACACACACACACACACACACACACACACACACACACACAATCCATTTCTCTGTAATTGAAAAGATGCCCTGGCTGTTTGCCACACTACTAAAGTGGATCAGATGGCAGAATATCCCTGAGGTAGTACATCTCCAACAGAGAGAATTAAAGAGAAAAACCTCTCTCCCTCTACCCCTCTGTCTTTACCTCTTTCACTCACTCACACTCTCTCTCTCACACACACACACACACACACACACATTCACGCAGAGTCAACCACAGTGAGTAAGGCTGACTGTGCCATTCCTAATGTCCCAGCTCTCCTTTCTTTGTTCCAGCCCTCTATTACAATATGAATGGGCCTGTTAAAGTGGAATTGGACCATTTGTCTTGTGAGAGTTTTTCTTCCCGACACAAGGACTAGAAAATGACTCCTCGGCTATTCAATAACAGGCAAGGTCTCCGATATGAAAGTAGACTGGAAAAAAGATTCTTTTTCCCCTTGGCTGAGATGACAGTGAGAAAACCTACAACATCAGTCATCAACAATCCACATCCCATCACAAACAACAACTAAAATTCAATGACAATTCAACACAACTAAAATCTTCCCGTCTCAACATTTTTTTTTGCCAGCATGTGTGTCAATGGGATGAGATGTGTGTCTGTTCTCATTTTTGTTGGCTGGAAGAAAAGACTCATACTAGGCTTATGAGGAAGGGTGGCGGGAAGATAAAGCAAATGAGAGTGTTGAGCTATAAAACACAATAAACAGAAAGACTCTTGAAAGAAAAAAAGAAAGTGTCACCACATGAAAAATGGGAAGGTGGGAAAAATAAAAGTGCCATACAGCTTCCGCTTAGCAGCTTTGCATTATTTATGTTATTTAAAACAATAAATTAAAAAAGTCATAACCCGCTGAAGATGCTGTGGGAAGGGGAGGACCAAGTTAGCCAACTTGGATGAGTTCAATACTTATGAGAATTACAAAGTTAAGTCGAATATATTCATTCATATACTCATGAACTAAAAATAAAGGTAGAATAAAGTTGCGCAAAATAAAAATAAAAAAACGATAAATGCAATGAACTGTGTTCACCAATAACCCAATGTTGGTGTGTATTTACAAGTTTATTGAATAATTCATTTAGAAAACTCACTTGCCTGAAATTATACCAATGATAGTCAATCAATGATAATAATAAAATATTGGAAAATGATTAGTCAAATTCAGTCTGGATGATTTTACAGGATAATTGTAACTGCTCATTTTAACTGGTTTTGTGTCCTTCTGATAAAGATTAATGAGGCTCTTGTCTGATTGGCTGATTTGTATGGCTGTGAGTAGAGTGCTGCGGGAATGAGTCCATAAAAGAGTTAAATGAGTTAGCATTTTAGCATTTCCAGTTACCGTGGTTTTTGCTTTTGGTTAAATATCTGAAATAAGGTCTGTGTTTTGTACAATTTCAAACAGCTCCCACATTTTTCTTTACATAAAACAGGTGAGTAAATATCTCAGTCATGAATTTTCAAGCTTTTTACATGTCTTAAAAAAGCAGTTACTAACACAACACATGGCTAAATGCGACTACAGAGGTTCGGGACATTACTGTCACACACAACAAACTGGAAAGATTGAAGTCATGTGACTGTGGTATAGTTCGTTTAGGACAAACGTTAGCTCTTCACTTCTGTAAACTTAGTAGTTGACATTTCAACATGTCATAAAAGTGATCTTTATTTGTAAAGACTGATTATTGTGCAATCAAGTATGTATTTTTTTCATTTTTGTTTTCATTTTTTCTGCAATAATATAAAAACCAATGGAAAAATCCAACAGGCTTTTGTTAAGTGAACAAAACTTCTGGGTTGACCTACAAAAACAGCCTTCACTGCAGTACTAAATAGGGGGTGGGCAGTGACTGACTAGTTTATATAATGCCTAGGATTTACTTATATATATATATATATATATATATATATATATATATATATATATATATATATATATATATATATATATATATATATATATGGGTAACCCAATAGCAGCAAGTCCCCAGTTTGGGTCCTGGCTGGCCAGGCCTTTGCAGCATGATCCTAAAGCAATTATCCTAAAATAACATCTTACCTTTTACAGTATTAACATGACCTATCAATAATTCAAGTTGCACTCAATTAGACAAATTGTGTCACTTTATAAATAAAACTACAGCAATGTGTGTGTGTGTGTGCATCATATGTGAACGTGTGTGTGTGTACACATGTTTTAACAATATCAGAGCACTGCCCCCTATGTCTTAGTTCAGCAGAGAACAGGTCTGATTGGATTAAGATACTATAGTGTATTAGTTGTGCCTGATGCGATGCTTTGGACACAGAGAGAGAGAGAAAGGAGCAAGAAAGAGAGCGGGTCTGTGTGTGCATATTGTAAATCTCATAACTGTATGTATGTGTGAGTTTAATCTCATAACTGTGACAAAGGGGGTTTTATCACACAGCCGGTGTACGTGAATGAAATCCCAGGATAAACACTGATGCTATAATGGAGATTGGCAGCTCATTTAGTTTTTAAATGTACGAAACATCCACCACCAAGCTGAAAATGCATCCTAATTGCCATAATAAATAGCTGTGAGTAACGCAGGCACAGAGCTATCGTAATGTGTACTTCTATATTAAATGACAGATATATTCATCTCTTCCATCACTGAGATTATGAAACATCATAAAAAGCATGAAAAATGTTCCTCTGAGTTTATCAAATGCAGTCGTCACAGTGAGAAATGTGTAGTCTAATACTTCATAAAACATGATAACTGATTCATTTTGGAGTTCATGGCAGGTGGCAGTCTACCATCGCTTCTTCTCTCTGAGCTAAGATACAGGCCTGCTTCATGCAGACTACTATACAGTGAAGCAATACCTCCTGACCTGGACATGAGACAAGAGACATTTTCTCTTACTTTGATTTTGATGAATAGATGGACATCTGGTTACAAATATAAGTCTAGATATTGGGTTTGAGAGTAAATGCTATAGAGAACATATCCAATAGATGTTTGTACACGTATAGGTCTCATCAATAATATACATACAGCTTTTCAATTGTATGATTGTTTGCTGTGTATTTGTATAATTTAAAAATCTGTGAGGAAGAAGAAGAAGTACCTCTTGATGATCATTATGTGCCAAAGTCTGCAATGTGTCAATGTGGCTTTGTCTTGAAATGTTTCTATTACTCTTCTCCCATGATAATTGTATATACGTACATCATATTCCAAAGAGAACCAACTACTAAAACTACTAACTAAATGCAGACTTTTTAAAGTTTAACACATTAAAAACAAACGTATTTACAGGTGTGTATGTGTTTGAGGGTAAAAGAACGAGAGGTAGCAGAAACTCCAGTGTGTACAGCAGGGCATCTTTTGTTTGGTGTGTGCATACAGCAGCATGATGGGAGTGTGGTTCAGAGTTGACTCAGGAAGTGCTTTGAGTTTGATTCATTCTCTCATTAAGCATAGCATGCTGGTGCATCTACTCAAGTTTATTAATTGTGAGAAAAAAGCCTGAAATAAATATTTTATAAGGCATAATTTATTAACAGTGATTTTTAAAGAAAATGAGGATTTTGCTAATTGCGGACCAGTTATTGCAGACAAATCTGTTACCACCGCGAATCCACACAGCCTCCTCCATCTGTGGTGGTTCATGTTGTACTGTAAGAAAGAATAGTGTGTGTTAGCGTTGGCAGAGGTAGTGTGTGGCCTGTGTGTAATGGTGACTCTACCCTGCCCTTCCCTCCAGTCCTCTCCTCCCTCCTACCACCTTGAAGCAGCCTGCCTTTTAATTACCTGCACCATGATAAAGAGAGAGTGAGCATGCGTGGCAGCTGGTGAGTGATGCGTGACATTCCAGTGTGCCTCATAAACTGTAAACTGATATTGTCTCTGAATGCAAAACCAAAAGAGAAGCAGCGAGGAGGGAAGGTGCAATTTGGGGAGATGGAATTGGAGAGGAGGTAGATCTGCGTGTATGTGTGTGTGAGTTTGTCTGTTGTCTGTGCATGTGAAAAAGAGTGTGTGCGGTAAATCAGAGCAAAGCGTGGCTCCCAGTGTGCAGCAGATTGCCTCAGCTCACACCACTGCCTCTGCAAATTAATACCATTGATTTTCCTTTGCTTGGCATCCAACACACACACAGGCATGCTAACACACACACACACCCCAGCTGGTCAAGGTAGGTAGAGGATGGTGTCTGAGAATCTATAGATCAAACTGCTGGATGAGTCTGTACTGTCCCTCTCACACACATGCGCGCACGCACGCACGCACGCACGCACACGCGCGCACACACACACACACACACACACACACACACACACACACACACACACACACACACACACACACACACACACACACACACACACACACACACACACACACACACACACACACACACACACACACACACAGGGCTGCCAGGTGAACGAAGCCAGAAGCAGAGTTTTTGTCAGAATGCTGCAACATATCCAAACATAACAAAAAGCATAATAATGCTGAGAGGACTAGAAGGAGCTTCTCCCAAGGAGCTGCAGTACAAATCAAACAGAGATCCAATATGGAAGAAAACAAAAAGGGCGAAGAAAAGAGAAATTAAACAAGACCGTCCTTGTCTTTCTCCTTCACTCTGATTCAGGGAGTTTGCTGATGAATGCAGCTGATGGGAAATTATCATTAGTACCTTAACTGTATAATCTCCTCTGCTGCACCACCAAGCCCATCTATCACTGACTGAATGTGTGGAAACATGGGTGAGTGAACACTTCTTGGCCTTTCTAATTTATGTCAGGAAGGATGAGAAAATCCTCTACCATTCAAGCTGATGGCATTGATGGTTTTGTTGAAAATCTGTAGTTCACAGAAAGGAATGTGTGAATGTGTGTCCAAAGTTAAAAAGGCAATATTTAATAGTATTTGAATTGCAATATAGTTCCTTTGTGTTCATATACATTCATTGAACATTTGAATATTCATTATTTCAAGCTTCCCTATTAATCAATCATGGCGCAATGGGTAGTACTGTTGCTTAATGGCAAGAAGAACACAGGTATACGTCCTTAGGCTGGGACTGTCTGGGGTGTATGCCTGCCTGTAATGTGCTCAAGCTGACTCTAGTGAGTAATAGGCAGGTATAGAAAATTACTGATTTTGGGACCAAATAATGCAAATGCAAGTTAGTTAATATTAGAATCCTTTGGCAGACAAAATGTATGAATCCACAGAAAGTCTAACAATAGGTCATTTGCTTCAAATCAACCAAAATGCCTTTCATTGGTTGCAGATTTCTTATCATTGAACATGTAACATCTCTGGCTCTGACTCTGCCAGGTTTTGTGATGGTCATTCTCATTTTTGATATTATCTAAACTAAAACGATTAATTGAATAATATATTTAAAAAAAGAAACACATAGTATGTATACTGTCCATAGTACCACAAACAGCCACATACTAGCATAGAAAACTTTAATAATCTCTACTATAGATATAGCCTAATTTCTTTGTGCAGGCTTGAAGCCACACAGTCACTGTGTGAATTGATGCAGCTTGTGACTCTTGTAATGTCAGGTAGTAAAATGGATACTCTGCAGAGGCCATATTTTTGTGTAAAACACTGGTCCAGTGCCACACAGCTACTTGCCTGCTAGCCTTGTGTGTGAGCCATTTTATGGAGGCGGAGTAAACACTTGCAGCAGAGTTTATCAACCGGTGCAAGGTCACCCATTCTCAGAGACAGTGCAGTGTTTGCGTGTGTGTGTGTATTTCAGCATTTCCAGTTCTGAAACCTTGGAAATTGTGTGTAACAGAGCAATGGCGTTTTAACAACAGAACAGCCTGTTGAGCATAGAAAGCTACAGTTGCTGCAGTCTGTGTGAGTACACACTACAACATACCCATGCACACACACATGGACCTGCCATCTCTAATGATGATTTATACCCAGCCTAGAAGGCAGGCATGCATAACTGTGGCAGTCACAAACACACACAGATCGACTCACACATGCACTCACAGCTAAATATACAAGGATACTGTATCTCCATCTGCCTCCCTCTCTACCATTCACCACTAAAGATGAAAAAGTGACAAGATGGATGTTGTGATGGCAGAGAGCATCAGGAAAAGTGCAATTTCAAAAATGCATATTGAAAGATGGAATGAATGAGCAGCGGAAAAAATGAAAAGGTTTGGAAGAGAGAGGCAGAGACAGAAAGAGAAAGAGAGAGGGGGGAGACAGAGAGAGAGAGAGAGAGAGAGAGAGAGAGAGATAGTTATCTCCCTGTTGACTAGCACAGTCTAAGCTCATCTACCATGTACTATCTGTGATACCTCTGTAGCTGTCCAATCTCTTTAGATATTTCCTTAGAGGAAAAACTGCTCATCTTTCTTTCCTCTATACAGACAATACAGTAAGCTCCTGGGCTTATTGAAAACACATTTCTCACATGGATCCTCTCTCTGCACTATGTATGTGTGTTTATATGCCAGTGGAAAAGAAATTGTGAGTGCAACAAATGCTGCTCTGCAAAAGATGAAAAACTAGAGAGACCTAGTTTTTTATCTTTTCTATCTTTTGCAGAGCAGTAATAACATGACAGTTTAAATGCACAATGTGTAATTCTCAGCTACCTGTTCTAAACTAAGAGGGGGCAGCATTTCACCTATCACCACCCTCCTCATTTCCCTCTATACAGTTACAGTACATTGCAATGCAATACACAACTGGACGCATGTCAATAAAATACACTCCTGAGATAAACTTGTGCTCTACTTGTCAGTAATTTCTCTTCTTGTTGGTGAAGTGTGTGCTCATTCACAGTGCACGGCAAAAGATGGGTGTGTTCTCAGACAGTTCCATATGTGCATTTCTTTGTGCGAGAGAGAAAAAAAAACAGGATAAAGGGAAGCACTGCTTGCAGGAGACTGAGTGGGACTGCTTAACAGTTATGTAACATCTGCTGAAGACCACCTCTCCCATCCAGGACAGGGGGCAAAACACACATGCCAACCCCCCAAAGCAGTGGCTCACTCGCAATAGGTTACAGCAGTTCCCTGGTAGGATTTTCAGCTACTCGTGTATACCTGTGCTCATGTGGCTCCTGCAGGTAGTCCACAGGCACAAACTGATAAATCAAGGCCAGGCGCCTCTCTGACACTTCGCTTACCCTCAATGGAGCAAAAACAATCGTAACCCCGGTCAGTTTAGCAGAAAACCTCTGCTCCTGCAGGAGACGGAGGAAAACACAACCAGAATATCACCCACAGGTCAACATAGGTGTCCCGGCTACAGTAACAATACAATCATGTCTTTAGCTTCAGTTTTGTTGCATTAAACATCATTTTACTGAATAACAAACTTCAGCTTGTTTATCTACTTGTCTAGAAGACATTTTTAGCATCAATCATCAGCTCTATGCTCTCAAGTCTCTCAACTCTACACCAAGGTTAACTCCTGATTTGTTTCTTTTTATAGCACTTCTGTTCTTTGACACCAGAGGTAAATTACCGAAGAGCCGTTCACATCCAGCAGCTGCTTTCTCCAAGCAGCAGTCTACAACACATCCTCCAAACAGATGTCATTTGGATAAACTAACCGCATATTGTGAATCTTAATAGTTACTTTCTCACATGAAAACATATAAAAACTTCACTTATTGGCAGTCCTACAATAGGCATGCCACAGTGTAAATCTACTTAATATGATTGTGGTTGTAATTGTTTATAAATAACATTACAATAGAATTGGGAATAATTTCAAACATATCTGAGGGTGCATGCTCGCTCTTGTATGTACATGTGTACATTTACAGGTACATTTACAGGACAAACTCAATAACTCCAGTAAAACCAGAGTAGCTTCTCATCAGCTTCTCATCCATAAACTCACTGTTCTTACCACTAAATGATTGAAAATGATGTCACCATTGTGCAATGGATGCATCTCTATAGACCCACATACGGGATATCGGTGTGTGGTAGAGACATTTCTCTCTAATCTTCTGTTTTTCAGACCTCAGCTGAACGTAAAGTAGATTGTGTGGTACATCACTTGATCAGTATAAATGTTCAACTACTGAAAGGCTATTTCATTCAGAAAACACAGATGCTGCCACCACTTTACTGAGATGGAGATAGCACCAACTATACTCTCTTTAAACCTTGTGAACATTGCACAGTTCATTTACATTTGAATAACTTGGGATCAATAAACCATTGCACGATTCCTACAGAAGAGCAGTGCATGTTTCTGACAGGAGGGGGCGTGGCATCATGATGGTTGCTCTTCATCATGATGTTGGCTCATCCACAGGTACTATTACCCAATACCAGGACATGCTGATCCAGCAGAAAGATGGAGCAACTTGGCCAGAGGATAGACTTAACGGAGGGAGAAGGAGCATTTCAGGACCTGGGCTGGTGAGTTAGCATGCTAACTTCAGAAGGTCCCTCTGCAACAATACATATATGTCTATGATAAAATGTCAACACTGTTATTCCTTCATATTGTGTTAATAATTTGTTTTTTTTACTTTTAGTTTTTTAGTCATTTGGGGTTTTTTTTAGACTGACATTATGGCTCAATATTACAGATATCATGAACTGTTAGAACAATGCTTATGATAAAAAAAAATCAATATTGCAGCTCAACACATATTTACTGTTAATGACCTTGATAGATGCTGAGTTACATCCTGTCATAGAGGGAACACATACAGCGAACAACCACAAATATAGACTGTATTGAGTGAGGTCACTTGATATCATATTCCTGAGCCACATAAAGTGTTCAAAATCCACTATTCTTTCTTGGAAAAAAAAAACTTTGCTACTTTATTTTCGTATTTGAAAAAGCCATAGCACGGACTATATAATATTCAAGCCATGTGGAGGCAATGTGATTCATTTGAATACCGTCGCTGATGTTTCAAAGAAAATATAAATTATCACCCTTTTAACACTGAGCGTAAAGATACAGATGGTGAACTTTGAATGTGTTCTTTGTAGGATTACTGTGTCAGTGGGGAAATTAGAGAAAAGAAACTCACTGGAACTGCACCATCTGTATCTACACTTGGTGTCAAGAGGGTTATTTAATTGAGTCAATTAAGCCCATTTGAATCTGGGTGAATACATTTACAAATTGGATTCTATTGCCATTTGAGTTTCACACCTTCATAGTAATGGTTAGTATAGTTAAAGTGCAGCTCATAGAAAGTCACCAAAACAGATAATGTGTGATATCGATATTGAAATATGGATTGATTCCAATATTTAATTTATTATTTAATATTGAATGTACAGAACCTCAAATTTGTTGCCATTTAAATCAAAGACATTCTTAATTAAATCTATTGTACTATAAAAGGTATTTTAATAAGCAGCAGTTCAGATTAAATTATTATATTGTACTGTTGTTGTGTAATTTGGATAGATACTGGGTCAGCTAACAGGAATTTCAGACAGAAAATACTCAAAGAATCAAACATTAGTGAGTAGAGTATCATCATGTTTTGATTCATACAAGAGCTAACTTCAGATTTCTAGTGCATTATCCTAATAATGACCAGCAACACAAGGCATTATGTGCTCCTGCCCAAGCCCCTGCATGAGAACCTCAGTCCTGCCCATGCAATTCAATGCCATTTGTTCTCTCATTGAACCCTAACCCTCCTCTCTCTCCTCCCTACCCTCCCTGCAGAGCAGCAGTGTCCTTGCAACCTTCTCAATCATCCCCACACAGGATGAATTGGAGGGAGTCCAAGCCCCGTCCCTGGAGTCCTGGCTGGGTAACTTCCAACCCTGCTCCCCATGGCTTTACTTCAGGCCTGTAGGCCTGAGAGCTGGCAACCCAGGGAGGCTATTGTCAGAGAGAGATTAACCACACATGGCAGATATTGCATGAAAACACACACACACACACACACACACACACACACACACACACACAATTACAATGATTCAGCTGTACACAACACACCACAAATCTACTTGAGTAAGGCACACAATGTATGTTTCAATGCATGTAAGCAAAACATACATACAGATGAGCTGTAACTTGAGTGCTAATTCTGCACACACACACACCTTAACATATGCAGAGCCAGAATCCTTTAACATTACCACTACTTTTTAATGTCAAAAAAGTCGTCGATGAAATGAAATGGTAACAACCAGACAATACATCCCTACAGACTTTCCCAGTAATATTGTACAAGGTGCAGATGTCATACAGTGTGCTCGCCAGTGGTATTCACACACTCATGCTTGCACATGCTGTGTGCCTAGTAATTAATCCTGCTGAGGATATTGATTTTCTTTTCACAGGTATCCACAACTGGATACATAGGGCTGTATCTTTATCAGTCACACACACACACACACACACACACACACACACACACACACACACACACACACACACACAGTTGATACACAACACACTATCTTTCCAGGTGTAATCCTTAGTGTGTAATAGCTGATGATCTGCTGTATGGGGACTGCAGATTGTTGTCCACCTCCCTCCAGGGTCCAGGCTATGTGAATATGTGGGTTATGTGTAGCTTGACCTGCGTTCTATGCTCATACACACACACACAAAATTCAGCTGTGCACAACACACCACAAATCTACTTAAGTAAGGTACAAAATGTATGTTTCAATGCATGTAAGCGAAACAGACGTACAGATGGGCTGTAATTTGAGTTCTAATTCCGCACGCACGCATGCGCACACATACACACACAGACACACACACATACACACACACACACACACACGTGGCCACAAACACACACACACACACACACACACACACACACACACACACACACACACACACACAGCTAATCCCCCAAACAAATCCAGCTGCCTCGGGACAGAGATGGGATGATGGCAGAAGAGATAAGAAAATGTGGAAGAAAGCAGAGGATGTGTGGCGTTGTGTCCCACATACATGCACCCCGCACCTCCTCCCTCTTTCACCACTCTGCTCATCCCTCCTCCACGACTATCACCAAACCCCCAACCCACCACTTCTTTCACCGATCTCTCCACCCGTCTGCCTCCCCCCGCCACAGAATCCCAGCAGCAGCTCACATGAGAGGTGGCACACTTTGAGGATAAATTTAGAAATGAGGTGCAATCCCAAGGCCGGCGCAGAAAACAGAAAAGTAGAGACTACACACATGTGTGTTTGATCACATGACAAAAACCAATGCCTCAACGAACTCCTGCTACATGAAGTGCTGCAGAAAAACAAACATCCATTCTGTGGATTTCAGCGTAGCTTTGCAGTGATCTTAGGATACACTGGTAGAGGAGAGGAGAGGAGAGGAGAGGAGACCAAGCTCATCATACTCCTGTATTTGATGGGTCAGAGCTGACTGGACCCCCTGAAGAGAGGGGGAGAGCGTGTCAAAGAGGAGTGAGGGCGAAGGAGTGACTTTGGGCTGATGGGTAGAAAGAGGAGGGAAGAAGGAGGGAAAGTGACTTTGAGGCGGTGAGATGATGCTTGGCTCCTTGAGTTCTAGGGTTGAAAACCCATCATCTCATACAGACGCTTACTCACAAACACAGCGTCAGACACACACACATAAGCCAGCCTCAGTGTGCAACAGCCTCTCTGCTTCACTGCTCAACCCTGAACAACCTCTTTCCTCCCTTATAACACCCATGCTGCCCTCCATCTCTCCCCTCCTCTTTCGTATCCAATCTTATTATTACTATCTCACCTCTCTGCTCAACCGTTGCCCCTTTCCACTACTCCTTTCCCTTCCAATCCTGTGGAATCTATTTCGACTATCCTGCCATTCATCACAAGTGTGTACATTTTACTAAGGGTGGCCAGTGGGAAATAAAAACTCTCCACAGAAGAGGGTTTAGTTTTATTTGCAGGCTGCAGACAGGACTCCCAAAGAAAGGATTCCTGGAGTAGACTATTTCTTACATGTTCTAAGTGAGGTTGAAGATCAGCTTTTGAGAATATTCTGACTGATTTGTTTTAACCGTTTCTTCAGATTTCACAGCAAACTTAAATGAGCAGAGTGGGAGACCTCAATATATATTTATATACTCTATATTTTTACAGGTAGTGTTTGAGACTATCATGCTGTGAGTCTTGAATTATAGTGACTATTATACAGTGAAATGAATACTGCTCCTATTTTTGTCATAGGCAGTAACTGGCTTAAGGAGGATGTAGCATTTGGGTCAATCCAAGCTCAAAAACCTGTTCTCCATTTCTGAGTAACTGCAACACAAAGTTAACCAAACCCATCCCAAGGATTGGTTGAGACTCTATATTCAACCTCAAAATTGTTCAGCCCAAACTATGCCTAAATATTACCAGGGATTCCCGCAGTGCTTTGTTGTTGAGACAGCTGCCTTGACGACAAACGCCCCCCCTTCACCTACATCCTTCAGGAACATCCTCACATGCATAGTAGTGCTACATCTCTCAAAAACCACATGCTAAACCATTAGCAGGATTAGCTGCTAGTTTATTTTTCACAGTAACACAGGCTACTGTGGCTGAAGCAAACGCCAAAACAACAAAACTTTCTCCAAGATGTGTTCACAGACCCTCCGGAAATCCCAGCATCACTCAACAGAATAGAATCCTGGACTAGATTCATTTGTGTACGAGTGTTTAACAAAAATATGGCTATTCAACTTCCACCCTCATCACGAATTTTCTGCAGGAAACACTGATTACAAACAAAAGATCAACATCACTTTTTCCTTTTTAAAACAAACCAGTGTAAACTACAGCATGTCATCATGTAAACAAGACACAAAACATTTACCATTAAAACAAAATGGAGTGTTGTCAGTGCACTGGACGAGACGTGGGTTGGTATTAGGTGATGGTAAAGATTGAGTGTGTGTGTGTGTGTGTGTGTGTGTGTGTGTGTGTGTGTGTGTGTCTGTGTGTGTGTCTGTGTGTGTGTGTGTGTGTGTGTGTGTGTGTGTGTGTGTGTGTGTGTGTGTGTGTGTGTGTGTGTGTGTCATTGCCTAGTCATGGTAATGTGCTTGAAAAGCTGGAAGTCAAAAGTAATTAGAGAGTTAGACTCAGCCCCGTAGCTTAAAACACACACAGCAAACAGGGCTGTTCTCAAGAGTTAAAAACATCTTTGGAATAAGTCACATTGTAGCAACAGTATTTTGACCAACCAATTATCAGTCAGTCATCATTTTCTATACACACTTAATCCTCACTAGGGTTGTGGGTGTCTGCGAATCTCAGCATATTACAGACTAGAGGCAGTGATACACCCCAGATAGGTCACCAGTCTATCATAGGGCCAGCAATGTTTCTGAACTGTGGGAGGAAGCTGGAGGCCCCAGAGAGAACCCACGCAGACGTGGACAGAACATGCAAACTGTGACCTTCCTGCTCTGAGGTAATGGTGCTACCCACGGCCCCTTGTGTCACCACCAACCAATTACGTACACATTTGTTCTTTCAGTTTTGTTTGGTCGACAAAGAAAATCAAATCACAAATTAGAAATGATAAAAACCAACAGTGGTCAGTATTGAAATAAAAGCTACAGTTATAGACTAAAGAAAAGTTATATAAAAAACAATTAAAGGAATGTTTAAATCCAACTGAGACAAATTGTACGAGCTTGAAAAAAGTAGAGAAATGGGTAAGAGGGATTACTTACACTTGGCTTTTGACAGACTAGCTGTAGGAATAAACACTATTGGGAGTGGTAGAGATCAATACTCTTAATGCTACAAAACAAACACAAACACAAACACCCACACCCTGGTTTGGATCGATACAACTGGTGCAACAGTGTTCCAGTAAACAACATTAATGAACACACATTTGTATCCAGTGAATATCTAACCCAACAAATCACTTTATAGTGAACAGTAAGGTCTCCAGTTCGATGAGTATGCAACAAATATGTGACAAACTATCTCAACAAACAACGCTTATAACTGAGCTGCACAGACGTGTCTGCTCACACACACACACGAAAAGGTCATTCTGAATGACCACTGTACATAGTCCTAGCATGCACACATGCATGGACATGTGAGTTATGTTACACACATTAACACATACAGTACATAGGGGAACACGCCCAGGCTGGGAATCTAATAAATCACAGACAATCAGCGGACAAATGTGAACCAGTCGTGCAGGACGGCCTGTGAAGCAACACTAAACACATGAAGACACATGGTGCAAACACATCCACACACACACACACACACAGCGGTGGAGATCCAACAGAGAGAGAAATATTGGAGTGTCATGCAGGGAGGGGGTGTATGGTTGGGAGATCTGCTGAGTAGGAGGACAAATAAAGCTTAAATCCATTTACGCAACATCCACGTAAACACGTTTTCTAGAGCAGATGGCGGAGGACGACCTGTCCAATGATATTTCTCCATGTCGCACCCGGCTGAATCACTCTCAGAAGAGTCACAGAGGAAATTTAAAAAGCGAAAGACGACAAATCTCTGCATATCTATAGCAACAGCTAATCTAGAACAAAAAGAGAGGTCAATGCATTGCTACTCAAAACATACTGGCAAGAACATTTTGAGACTTTAATAAGATAACATTGAGTAAGATACAGTATTGAACCTTCCACCAAAAATGAAAAAGTAAGTTAAATCAGATATAAAATCAGATCATCTCGTGAGTTTCCCTGTAGATTTACTGTATACATTAAAATTCAATTTCATCATACACACACACATATATATATATACACACACACACACACACACACACACGCACACACACACACACAAATACATATAACACACACACACACGTGATGAAATTGAATTTTCATGTATACAGTAAATCTATTTGGGTGTGTGTGTGCTTGTTATCAATGTGTGCCTGTATCTGTCGGTGATGTGTGTCGTGTGACCCAACAGGACTGAAACAGAAGTTCATTTTTAATAAAAATGATGCTGTCTTTGGCTCCTCTGATTCCATTAAGAGTGAGATGTGAATATTAATAGCAGTTTTAGCTGGCATGCTGACAAGGAGAGACTAATATATTCTGCTAAAGATACAGCAATCTCTGCTTCCAGAGTGACTGTGAAGGTGGAGCATCAGAGAGAATTAAAGGTTTGTTGGCTGGCATTCAAATTAACTCACCTCATTCACGCTCACACGCACTCACACTAGGCAATCAGTAATCACAGATGTGCACCAGTTAAAGCAGGAATACACAGTGCCAAGACAGGTGCCCCCAACAAGATCTGGTTATAGTAAAGCAGATGTGAAGACAAGTTCTTCCCTCATTGTCACTTCATCCTATAGTGGGTGAAGTGCAACACAGGCACCTCTAAATCATTTCTTACCTGCAAAGAAATTGTTGAAGCGCAATCATAAACTTTTCAGTTTTACATCTTAATAACTAAATAACTGCTGATCTGCTTTTAAAAATAATCTTATTTTGAAAAAAAGACGACTTCCTAAATGTTCTAAGTGAGCTTAAAGTTCAGATGTTGAGAATATTATGGGTGATTCTTTTTTTTTTTTTTTTTTTTTTTTAATGGTTAGGGTTCGACAGAGTGAGAAGGAGTGAGAGTTAGTGTTACAGAAGAAAAGGTGAAAGTAAAACTGGGGAATGTGGGAACAACAATGTTACCAAAGTGCTGCAAAAAATACAGTAAAAAAAATAAAGGTGTATAAAATACATATAAACTTTAGGGGTGTGTCCATGTCATTTTGATAGTTAGAGGAGAGTGCATGGCATGGCCCCGGGTGCTAGGAGGGGGACATGGTGCAGAGAGGCAGCCTTTGGTTACAGAATTATTCATAGGTGTGGTTTGGGGGCATAACATAAAGTCAACCAATCATAGTATCATCTCGTATCTCCTTTAAGCCTGCAAGTTGGAGAAAGTACATCATGACATAGTGCACCAGCCATTAAACCAACTTTTATTTATGGCCTTATTTCCCCATCTTCTGACTTCTTGACACAAAACACCCATAAACAACTTCAATAAACATTCCTGTGGATCATAAAGTCAGACATCGCTGTTCTCACTGCAGCCTGCAGCAGTACAGATCAGTGTTAAGTAGTTTCTACATCATGGGCTAAAATAAAACTAAGATAGTATTTGGTGATATACTGTATGTACAGAGTGTAATATATTAGGCTCTATTTAAATGGCACACAATAGTTCAAGAGACAAAACATACCTGTATAAATTATTATTTATACTAGTGCACTGCCCATAGGTACACAGTAGGTACAGTATATATTCTTAGAGAAAACTGGAGCTAAAGTGGACTTTTTGTTTGGCGGAAAGAGGTTGTGGTGTTGGACTGTTACATAGTCTTATGCTTTGTAAATACAGTTACTGCAAGAAAACCTAGACAATTTATGTGGTGGATAGCAATCTACATATCACTGTTGAAAGTGTGTTGATAGGCCAAGTAATAATGGGATTTCAACTTTTAATGATATGATGATGTTTTGAATTTAAAAAAAAGTTCCACAATAAAAGGATGCACACCAGTGTGCTATGCACATGCTAAATCCAAAAGCTGGGGGTGATCTGATAAACATTCAGAGAGATATGTGAGGCACAGACACACAGACACGGCTTGCTTTTATAGATAGATGGGTAGTTTTTCCACCAGTGCATGCCCAGAATGGGGGGTAATGTGGTCAGGGTTGCAGGTTCCTGTTATAAGATGAGCTGCCATGGTAATTCATATGCACAGTAAAAGTGGGATAAATACCAAGCATAACCATTGCATCATCAGTTCCGCTAGACATACTGCATATATGCAACTAGCAATGAGGCCCAGGCTGCATCTGTCACAGATTGTCCCACAGAAAATGTTGCTGATGAGAGTCTGAGCAAAAATAAAAAAAAATGTTATGGATACACACCTTGTATAATATCCTCATGAATAAATCATTACAAAGACTAAGGTAACAAAACCAACAGTCACTGAGAAGTTTTTGTGGAAAACTGTCATTATAAGCAACCTGTGTATAGATTTTAATTTGAGTTTTATAAGGGTTTTCTGTTGCACTTTATTTTTTTATTGGAATTCGTAGCTTAGTTTTTTTATCATTTATTTTTTAGATACCTTAATTTTGAAGCAAGCTGGTGTACAGCATGTTGCATTTATTTTACTCTGGCTGCTCCTGTCAAAACTGAATGTCTCCCCAGTGAGGAATAAAGTGTATCTTATATTTCCATTAGTCTTTCATTATTTCTAAATCAAACTGAAATGAAATAAACATATTTCAGCGGAGGTTGACCAGCTAAAGTGATGACTTGAACTGAACTGCTCTGAAAGTCTTTCCAAGAGCACAGCACTGACAGTTTATCGTCCCCAAAAACAATGTGCAGCAAGACTTATTATCATTATAGATTCAAAGGGGGTTGGTCCACACTCTCTTCTTCACTTCATTTTATCGTTTGCTTTTTCTCAATTTCTCTTTTACTCTCCCTAATATTATCCAGCTCCCTGAATTTAATGTAATGCTATTAATCAGAACTCCAGAGGAATAATCGCCTGCCCAACACTTTGATTGGATTATGGACGATAAAACAAGGCAGAGAGGAATGAAAAGGAGGAAATGTGCTGCTCGCTTACAAAGAAATAACACCTTGATGATTTCTTGTTTAACTTCAGCCAGTAAGTGATACCAGATGTGAAAAAGGAGCCACACTCTACAGCTCCATAGTCTATAGTCACCATCCCAAATATCATCAGTGTACAAACCACAATACGCTAGGTGTAGATTTGCCAGCACTCAGGTCAAACAGGAATTGGTACGTTCGTCATTTTCTTACTTTGGCAAATAGACATGTGGACTGCATCTTTATGCATCTTTATGCGTGGATATGCACTGGTACTGTGAGGCCGAGCAAACAGCAAACACTTGGTAATACTAATACACGACGTAGACGGACAGGTCCTGGCAGATAATTAAAAATGTCCAGCATGTAGCAATGCCCTCACAGACAGAAGCCTCTGTTTGCAAAAATACAGTTGGAATACAAGTTTTATTTTTGAATTGAATCATATTGATAATAAATTGTGGGTCCCAACTCTACTTGTGTGTGACATAATCAAATGCAGTGGACACAGTTCAAGGATGTTACAATGAACAAACGTTCGATTGAAATTTCAGAGTGAGGGGAAAATTACATATCACATTTAGCATGTTTTCACTTTTGTTGGATATAATGAAAGAAGTCCTTTAGGAAACAAAAAACTTCACAGCCATCTTTATAGCCATGTTAATTGTGTTTCCATCTAAATTAATAATGAAGCATATTCAGTATCACAAAATAAACAACCCCTGTACCACAGGAAACTTGTCACTTCACTACACAAACACACACACACACACATCATATCAGGCTGTCTGCTCGAGGAAAGTTCTACCAGCAGGTTGTATTTCATAAAAAGAGAAGACAGTGGGATGTGGGAATCTCCTGTCTTCTCGTTTCATGCCAGCTCAGATGTTGAGAAAGGAAACTGACTGAAGCTACCAGCTTCTCAATGCTTTCACACTTATCAAGCAGGATTTAAATAACATATTATACTGTACGTGCACCGATTAAATATAACTTACCGGCTATGCTCTGTGTGACCCATCAGTCAAAAATGCTTAACAGGTATTTAAGTTAGTTTAGTTTTTGCAGGCTGAGGATCCCTTAGCTGTAAAAGAGACCACCAACTACACAAATTATACTGCAGGAAACTGTATTCATACAAACACGCCCCTATTAAAGACCCCTTGTCGACATTAATATTATGTTTATAACCGGTTTAACATAATTCAGTATAGAACGCCCTGGTCTCCAAATCAGTGATGTCTAACTAAAGATATAAAATGGTCTAAAAGATCAGAAATACTGAAGGCAAAACCCTTTTCACAACTGATTTCCTGCACCGGAGGAGGAAAAGAGTAAAATCAGGGGCGCATGGAGCTGTAGGGTAAAGTGAGTGTGAAAGTAAGAGATGGACGATGGAGGGATGGTGAGACTAAAGGGAAGGATGCAAAAGAGGAGTTTTACCATTCCACTGGGTCTCATTAATTCAGCCTAATCAGATAATATATGGCTGAGCAAACACTTGTATGATATCCTGATATGCTGCACAACTCGTGGTGTGTGAGCTAGTGTGTGTGTGTGTGTGTGTGTGTGTGTGTGTGTGTGTGTGTGTGTGTGTGTGTGTGTGTGCGTGCGTGTATGTCTATGGTCTTCTCTGAGCTACCCACAAACCTGGCAGTAGAATTTTTGCAGGTTCACATGCATTCAAGTGCAAGAAGGAGGTCTGGGTTCAGTTATTATCGAGAGGATTTCCTACTGTGAGACAAAGTGAGTCGCGGTTCTGTTTGTGTTTTGCCTGTGGATAGAAGCAGACAGTCTGGATGACCCTCTGTTTGAACACTGCCTTCTCACTGTCTGGATAATCTGGATGTCTAAAAACATCCTGTCCAATCCTGAGCCTACAGGCAATACACACATAGCCCCGACTATCTGAGCAGGAAAAGGAGAAAAAGAAGGAAAAGATAGACGTCCATAGATAGATGTCCATATAGCGAGAGACAGAGAGACAGGGAGGGAAGTGGAGGAGTTGTTGTGAGTCTTTCTAACCCAAACTTGGTTTCATCTCCAAGTCTCTCTTACACACAAATGTCCATAATAATCCTACAGTGGTGTTTTTGGCAATGACAACGGGGATGCTGAACTTAAGATCCTCACAGCATCTTACAAACGTCTGAAAAACTACAAGCATAGTAAATTCACACAACCCGCCTTTTTCTGAAACAAGCCCACTGAGAGTAAGCAGACAGCAGAAGCAGACACAATCACACACACACACACACACACACACACACACACACACACACACACACACACACACACACACACACACACACACACACACACACACACACACACACACACACACACACACACACACACACACACACACACACACACACACACACACACACACACACACACGCACGCACGCACGCACACACACGCACAAACCCATATCATACAGGCATGCACACACATCCACCACTCTTTTTTCTTCAGAGGCTGTACCCTTTCATGTCGGAATGCTTGGCCTTATTTGTGGGGAGTCAGTCCCCTGCTGAGGCTGCCATGGACTGAACCAATCCTGTCATGAACAGGGGGCAGGGAGAAAGAATTCATGAAGACAGATGAGAGATGCATGCTGATACCATTTTGAGGAGAAGGAAAGGGTTGGTAGATAGGAATCCTGGGGGTTAATGAGCTGGAGCAAGCGTGAGGGGAGGAAAGATGGAAAGGTTGGGGGGAGTGGGGGTGGAGCAGATTCAATGAACACACCAGGGAATGACCCTTTAATTCTAAGCCAACATTTAGCCTGGTACACACAGACAATCTCCCAGGGACACTGTGTGAGAAGCATTATATTCTGCATGTGTCTGCAAAAATTCTGATAAGTTACAAACACATAGAGAGAGAGCGTGGACATTTACAGATGTGCTACAAATAATACAGAACCTATAGTACTTAACATGGAGATGTTAAAATAATAATAAATGTCGGAATATCTTTTGCTACCAACAATACACAGGAAAAGGATTTAGAAATTATATTGATAAAAAAAGTATGTGAGATGGTTTAGATGGCCTACAAACCCACATCCACCTAGTCTAGGTTTAGAGGGCATGAAGTGCTTGAAAGACGACCCAATTAATATTGAGACACACACACACATACGCATAAACCCACACACACATGAATGTATGTTTAGCAGGCATGTAAGTGTTCAGAGCAGACCCCATTAAATCAGCTCATTTAGCCCCAGTCCAGCCATTAAATATAAGCCTGCCCCAAAGCTCAAAATGCATCACCATGGTTCAACCCCCACAGCTTTGTCTTTATCCCCCCACTTCCCACCCTGCTCCGTTCTTACCCATCCACTCTTTATTTATCTATTTATTTACTAACAGTATATACCATTTTTCTATGATAAAATTCAACTACAGGGTTAGAAGATGAGGGTGAAGATATTATTGGTTATAGGACAGAAAACAATCTGAATATGTCCTCTGACTATACAAAAAAACGCATACTCACCAAATATTGTTTAATACCCCAAACACAATACCAGGGCACACAGCCAGAATCACAGCTTACATTAGTCATTTAAGAGGAAAAGACGTGTGAAGAATAGCCTGTTAATATTTCCAAACCACCGGTTATGTGCCATGCATGTAAAAAAATGTGTATATTTAAATTAATATTGCTCATATGCATTTTATGGCTGAGAAACTCAGAGGAAATGGAAGATAGAAAAGAGTGGGTGGGGGTCCAGGGCATAGGCAGTAGACGCAAATTAGGATTAGACAAGTGTAGATCCCTCTTTTCCAGCTCTTTCATTAAGGAACCTCTGAGGTGTTTTTAGAGGCTGCTGGAAATAAGCTGATTTCCCTGCTCAGAAGGCATTAACCACTACACATTAACAGGACAGTCTGTGTCACACGTGTGTGCACAGACACAGACACAGAAATTATTTTTGCTGTCAATCGAGGTAAAAAAATCTGGGTACAGAGCCAATGTCTGAAAAAATAATTAAACAAATCAAATATCACCAGGTGCAGAGTCTGATTTTAGTGCTGAACAATTGACATCAATTCAATTAGTGTGAAGGGATACAAGAGCGTGTCATCCTTATCTATGGCCTTTAGACTATCTGTGAATGTTACCCAGATAGAGCTGGTGAAGAGGGACTGAATGGATAAATATGTTGAGGGGTGATAGAGAGACACAGTAGAGCTATGAAATCCAGATAGTCATGGAGATAAACTAATAACTAAGATAACACCCATATGTACAATAAGTCATGAGCTTGCACAGTTCACACAGCTACTGGAGGTTGCATGTGGCACTCAGGGCTTCACATTCATTTATCAAACATGAATCCAGAAAATGGAAAGCGAGAAGAGAAATGGAAAGAGAAAAGAGAAGACGGAATGGGGCGGGGGACAGGCTAATGTCCTCATCTTTTCATTAGGCTTCAGTTAAAGCGGTAGGAAATAATGAAATCTCTTGTTAGAGATGCTTACACTTGCCCTGGGGAGAGATAAAGAGGAGAAAGCTCAGGAAGAGTGGGAGAAGACAAAGAAGAGGCCGATAGATTAATATTCAGAGTGTGTGGGTGAAGGAGACAGAAAGAGCAGAAGACAGACTGCAGGACTACAGACAGCATGCATAGCAGGCCGGAGGCAAAGGACACTGTGAGGTACTCGTGATAAAGTGGCCCAGCAGGACTGAGCAGAATAACTGTGTAAAAGCCAAAGCTGTCTCCAATCTGAAGCGAACAGCAGGTCTAACCTGAGGTCTGTCAGTGGGAAGACACACCGCGAGGAGGCAGTTCAAAGTCAGTGTGAAGATACAGTAAAGAGGGGATACAGAATAGCAAATACAAAACCACAGACACACAGTATCAGGACATCTTGAAATGCCCATTCATCACCACTGAATAACCTACAGTTGCTGTTTATTCAGCGTCATAACACATAAGTTAAACAAAAAGCATGTGGGATTCAGCACCATGGACAGCTCCAGCCATAATAACACGGAAATAAGGGGTAGGGGGAGAAAAAGGGAGAAATTAACTCAAGTTGTGAATGTTTTGTGAAAACCTTGACAGTGTGTGTGTGTGTGTGTGTGTGTGTGTGTGTGTGTGTGTGTGTGTGTGTGTGTGTGTGTGTGTGTGTGTGTGTGTGTGTGTGTGTTCCTATCCTGCTTGTTGGAGGCATGGCTCACTTTAGTGCAAGCCATAGTGTGAGAATGCAAGCCAGGTTTCATTTCTCAAGATAACAAGATAAAGCAGCGTCATACTTAATGACCCCTTGTATGTTCTTGTATTAATGAGGAAAGAAAACTCATGAGTTCACTTTGATCTGAGATAATGGAGAAACAAGATCATATTGAGAGTGACTGTAGGGAGATGATTGATAAATTATTCCAAAGAGGGAAGCTATCAACAGACAACAGATCTTTCCACTCCACTTCAGCTGTAATCACAGAAAAGACAGAGATTAAACCATGAATAACCTGAAAGCATGGATCCAAAGGCTCAGGAAAAAACAAATGGAAGAAAAAAACTGACGGTAGAATTACATTAATGATAAATTATATCCTTGCGTACCTAAAATCTAAATTTCTTTCCACTGTGGACTTTGAGTTGCCTGAGGAAAATAAAAAGCGCTTTCATCACTTCTTGTGACAGAAGAGGGTCTATGGCACATGTAGCAGCTTCTACTGGGCCAGACTAGTGCTACACCATTAATCTAAACACAATTGCAATCGTGATGTCTGCATTTTCAGTTACATAACAGCAAGAAAGGCTGTGATTTGTGTTTAAACTAAGCTCTAGAATCTGATATTGTGCAGTGAGTTTGTGTTTGGTCATGGTGACTACCCAGCATGCACGCAGCAGAGGGCCGATCATTACTGAGCATTATGAGCAAGCCAAAGCAGATCCATTAGAGAAAAAATGATGATGAGACTGAAAGGCCTGGGAAGCAAAGACAAAAACCTTTTCATGATAACCAAGTATAGAGACCTATTTATTAATTATATTGCAATCGCATATCACGATCTTGCCCATAATAATCACAGTCACACTTTAACCAACTCGTGCAGCCCTGGTTCCAGACCAGAGCAGCTCTGCTTCCTACTGCTGATGGACACAACAGCAGCTTCTCTTTGTTCACTCATGGTTAAATTTAAATTTGGTTGTAGGATTTTACTAGTACTACTTTAAGTTAGTTTAGTTTTCCTAAATATAAATAGGTATATGATGCATTAAGCTCTTTCAGTGTCTTTTGAAGACTGCCAAACTGATTATTAATGAGATAGACACATTCGCCTGCAGGGAGAATAAGAATCTCTATCCTTCTGTCTTCTATTTGTATGCTATTTATGTTGATCTATTTATGTTGGTGAATTCCTGTTATAAACCATTTTTGAAGCTTTCTTTTGCCACTGTTTTACTTGTCTGATATGCTTGCACTGTGTCTAAAGAAGCAATTTATTAAGACTAATGTAGGGACTATAAAAGACCACCATGAATAACATTTATTAATCTTTATTATTACTTTGCATAACTTGTGTTGCATGAGCAGCACTCCTCAGTGTGTGAAGTGTGTGTGTCAAAGGTAGTTCAACAGGTCCAATGAAAAAAGAATAAGACAGGACATTGCTATCAGAAAAACACAGAGACTGATGGCAGCTCACCATTAAGGCTTAGGAAAATACCATAGGAGCACAGAGGCTGATAATACAAACCCTCACTGTGGTCTTTAGTAATCAAACATAATTATCCTTGTCACAGCGTTCCCAAACACAATAATCACATTCCCGTGCACACGCTCTCTGTGTGTCTCTCTCTCTCTCACACACACACACACACACACACACACACACACACACACACACACACACACACACACACACACGCACAGGCAGTCTACACAGGTCTTTCCATTGATCGTATCTGTATTAAAATGCAGGCATCTGAAAGTTGGTTGATATTAGAGTGGATGTTCTACTCTTGAGACATCCTTCCCACAACTTTCACTTTTTGTGCCCTTTTCTCATTCTCTATCTCCAAAAATCTGCTCCAATCAATTGTGCTTTTTTTCCAGCACCCCACGACGTCCTTCTTAATCTGTCCTCCTCTCCTCCTCCTTCCCATTTAGCATCTTTCCCAGACTGTAAGTCGGTCCGTCCGTCAGCAGTGAGTAGAACAGTACCAGCTCAAATGTCATCAGCATCAACTCTGAATCTCAATCATCTCAAACAGGCTGAAAGCAGGGGCTTGTAGAGGAGGGGAGTATTGGGTTGGAGCTCTGAGATAAAGCTGACAGCACACTTCATCGGAGGGAAGGGAGGGGGCGGTGAATTAGATTACATTTTCCCCATGTCATTTCATTTTCTTCCCCTCCTCCTCTGCCTACAATCCCATTGTAGATATTAACTAAAAAGCACTTGGGTGTCTCGGCTGAAACACAGCCCAGTCCAGGTGACATTTTGACTGAGTAGGCCTCAGGCTTGTTGTGGTAAGGGTTTGCGGCTCTGTAGCTACACAGATGGTATCTATAATTGTGGTGAACTAACCAGCTAGCTCTTCCTTGAACCTATCAGGAAGCATGAAAGACAGTTCTGAAGAGTGTCTGCTCAAAAGGGCCATTGTCTGGTATTATAGCTAGAGGTGACAAGGCTATTAAAATGCACCAGTCTGAGCACCAGTGTGTGTGTGTGTGTCTCTGATTGGTGGAGAGGTGTCTTTGGTATAATCCACTCTGTGACACAAACCTGAATGCTGTCTCCCCCCTCTCATTCCCTTTCTCCCCGTCTTCCTCTCTTTCTCTCATTCAGCCCTCCCTTCTTCTGTCTCTCCAGAATAAATCTTTAATGGAGGTTTTATTGTCCCTGATCAGCATTCAGTGCTGTGCATGTTTATGCAGGCTCATCACATACCCACACGCCTCACCTGTCCCTCCTTCTAACTTGATTGTCCCAATTTCACATTCCTGCTCTCTACATCTCTCGTATCATATATTCACAAATCAAGTTAACTTCTTCACAAAGAAGGCATATCCATTTCCTTTTTAACTGTAATTACATGAGTGAAACAGCACTGTCCTTTTCACTGAAACAGTGTGATTGTGGGAAGGTCTTTCCCTCACCAGTGGGAGTACAAGGGTGCTATGCTGTGAATGTAAATCCTGATTGGGGTCTTTACTCGGTGGACCAGGAAGAGGATGTTTGTATTGTTGCAAGTGACAACAAAGACAATGACAGGTGAGGCTGGAGCTATGATTGATGTGCATCCAACTGAGGACTGCGTGTGTGTGTGTGTGTGTGTGTGTGTGTGTGTGTGTGTGTGTGTGTGTGTGTGTGTGTGTGTGTGTGTGTGTGTGTATTACACATGTATTAAAGACTCAAAGGCAAAACTGTGCCAATGCGGCTACTCTATTCACAGTGGAAAAGCACAGAAATTACAGTATCACTGTTCTGCTGTTTACTTACAAACACACACATACACATACACATACACACACACACACACACACACACACACACACACACACACACACACACACACACACACAACCTCTGTGTATGTGCAAACGAACATGTCTTTTGTGTTTATATACCTCTGTTCAGTAATAATGGAATGACTTTTTGGCTTTGAGGTGTATAAGGTTGTCTGTTCGTATATGTGTGTTTATGTGATGTAGTATAGGGGACATGTTTTGCCCTCTAATAGAAGTCAGCGTATCTATACCTTGTAATCAGGGCTGCTGTTACCCAGCAGACCCTCACAAAGTCACAGTCACACACATTGAAGTACACACACATGTACAGTTACCATGAAAGATACACACGCTACTTTATATTCTGAACTTACAGCCATTGGTCTCACAGGAGACCTGCCTTCAAAAAAGGAATTTGTGTAGCATGTGCTTTTTGTCCAGGTATAAGTGTGTGTTTATGTGTTTGTGTTTGTGTGTGTGTGTGTGTGTGTGTGTGTGTGTGTGCGCCTGTGTGTGTGTATGCAAATGAGAGACAAAGAAACATGAAAACCCTGAATGCTGCAGAAGTACAGATGAGGATAGATATGTACTGATGAGAGAGGAGAGGAGCAAGGGATGGCTGTCTAAATGCAAACAGACTTATTGTCTCTTTCCCTCTCTCTTAAGTATTAATAAAGACATTTACTTATTTTTTTGCAATTTTACTCTCTTTCTGGTCCTTTTTCTGCATTTTTATATGCCAAACATGTTGATTAAAGGAAACAAACTGAAATGGACATGAGTAGGTGACCAAATATTATCATGGTGTACCTTTTCTTCATTATTCCATGGTTAAGGAAAATACTCATATCTGATTGGCCAGCAGAAGTCTGCTGAATGTGAACCTATAATATAACTAATATAGTTCTAGTTGACAGCTTAAACCCAACACAATACCAGCAAGCAATATTAAACTGTGAGTAACCATAGCAACAGCACCCTGCTTTATGATACTTCACCAGGTGTTTGTCTCTTCGCTTTTTTCTAAGTTACATGTTATGACACACTGAGGAGTTCAATTTCATTTTTATGTCAAGATAAGGCCTGGAAATATGGGCTCGTGATCACTCTGCAATAATAAAAAGCCTCCAAAATGTTCTGATAAAGACGCAATTTTTTTTGGATGCAATCAATGTTTATTGATGCAGCTCATGAAAAGCTTTGTTAACTATGTGCTCTAGGCGTCATCCATCCTGATGCTGTATTTGTCAGCATCCTGTCCACTGAGACTCAGGAGAGGAAAAATCATATACCATGCAGACTATAGGTCTGCAAGTAACATCTATTTTTAATATCAATTAAGCTGCCCAATATAAATTGATTAATAAAGTTTATAATTTATCAGATAGAATAATTAAATTATGCATCACATTTGTGGACCACTTTTTTCTGTTTTGTTGGAACAGTTCTTTATCCAAACATGTTCAGTTTACTACCAAATAACAAAAAACAAAAATAAAATGTTCACATTTGAAAGTCAGGAACTAGCAAATATTTCTCATTTTTAAATATCAGATTTATTAATTATTCAATCATTAATTTCTATAGATCCTCCGATCAATGTATCAATGTTTTTTAAACATTAAAACAGCCATATCACTGTTTTTTCCCCATCACCTGTTATATTTGTATATATCAAGAGCTCATTAAGTATCATCACTTACATACATGTTTATGATGTAAAAAACTATCTTTCAGAAATTGATATCATGCTTGGAATACTTAAATGAAAAATTGTTCTGCCACAAAATGGAATTGCTTACTTGAAACCACCAATATACTCTAGAATTCACCAGGATGGCCACGTATGCTCACATGCATACACACAGACTTGCATGCATATGCAGATGCACACACACCCAGTCATACAATACTTATTCTCACCCCAACTGGGTCAATCTTCCATTTTATTTGGCTGGGGGAGGGGAGGAGACATGGCTTTTGCAGAAATAGAGGAAGCAAACACCAGAATAAACCTCCTCACTGGTAATATTCTACCACTGGTGAATCTAGGACAACTGCATGCGGGGAGGATGGAAGGAAGCAAAGAGGGTGGCACAAGAAAAGTAAAAAGAGCAAGTACAAGGAGAGTATATGATGAGAGGGTAGAGGGCAGAGTGGGAGAAGAGAGACATGGAAGAGAAAGAAGATGGACGAAAGAGGCTGTGGAGAGGACAGTGGTTTCATTAGTGAGATTGATTAGATGAACGGCGAAGCTAACAGCCTCTCTGCTCTTTAGCTAAATGCCATCTCTGGGCCTATCAGCGCTAGCTTCAACAACAACACATAAATTAAAGAGAGAGAGATAGAACGAGAGAGAGAGAGGAACAAACAGAAAGAAAACAATCATCATCAGAGAAACACACAGCACAGTCAGTCCAAGGAGGCCTGAGATCACCAACAAAGCAAACAGCTGATCACCTCATTTAGTAGCAGAAATGTGAGCAACTGTATGGTAAAGTATTTTTTGTGTTCCAATGTCTGTATTGTATGTGGAAAAAGGTCCTTGAAGGAGTGAAACCTACCCCTGTTGTATTACCAATCCACATTCTATCAACCCTCTGACACACACACACACACACACACTACCACTAATGACATTCACCCATCCTGAGGGCTTCTTTCTAAAATGTTGCCTTTTACATGGAAACTTAACAAGTGTGAAATTAGAAAGGTTACTGAATAATTTACACACACACAAGCACACAAATACACTCACACACACACACACACACACACACACAGACAGACAGACATACACACACACACACACTAAAGCGTGTTGCAGGAAGTGGAGCTTGTATGGGGGGAGTCCTAATTGAAAAAGCTTCTCCCTTCCAGGATCTTGCTGCTGAGGAGATGCAGTACAAAGGGGTAATTAAAAAAGGCCTGTCTGATATGCAGAGGTGTAGGATTGTCACACACAGACTGATACAAATTTACATAAACAAATCACATTTTCTGCCCTATTAACTGTATGTGACAGTGCGTTATTTTGTTGTTGTTTTTTTCAGTATGAGTTCAGTATGAGAAAAGGAAAAAAATACTGAGAAGTATTATTAGTGTTCGTAAGAGTCCAGCCGCTGAGTGGCAGGGTGACTGGACTGTTGTGTTTTGTGGTTCACACTCCTTTGTCAGCAAACACCTTCCCTGCTGAGGTCTCATTGAGAAAGACACTAAACAGGAGAAATGTCTCTACTGGGATTCATGCACAGCTCGGGGTGTAATATCCAGGGGGCAATTCCACCAGCTTCTGTAACTCAGTGCAATCTCTCCTTGACTGAGACAAACCTGTTTATCGTTTCCTATTCATAGAATAGGAATACCACTTATAGCACAGCAACTATTATATTTTTTTAACTGTGATTATGTTCAACTGTTATTACAGTGATCATATTTGCCCAAGGTGGATGGAATTCTGCCCTTTTCATAATATTGAATATCTGATCTAATATATGACACCCTCTGTAATCTCAGAACCCATCAGCTATCACCTCACAATGGATTGACTTCTTGGAGAGTGGATATCTAGGCTTCCTTTTCTGTACGTCAGCGGTTCTTAACACTCCAAGTTGTAACTTTACAAAAGACAATGGAGCTCTACAAGCTAATAAAAGATAATAAAAAAAATAATAAACACTAGATCGCCAACAGACTCCCTTCATCTTTTCAGTTGCATGCACAAACGTTATTGGTCAATACTGCAGTTAAGCTTACATCTGATGGGAGTGTCAATTAAGGTGTTGAGGTTGGTTTATTGGCTTAGAATCAATTGGGGGGGGGGGTCTAAATGGACAGTAAAAGTTTATGGTGATGAAAGAGTTGTTATCTAGATGTTATCTTGCTGGCTGATAGTGAAGTCTAGAAAACTGAGCTATTTGATCTGTGTCACGAGTTGCTGGACTGACCGTAACATCACTCATGGTACTGTACAATCACCTACAGATATCTGTTTATCAGGATTACACCATTTATAACATCTGCTGGCTGCAATGAATTTTTATTTTATTTATTGATAAATCATCTAAAACATCTTCAGCATGCTTGATTTGCATTTGATTGAGCTACAATCCAAAATCTCAACATATTAAATTTGTAATGATATAAACAGCATGCAACAACAACAAAAATCCTTACTTTTAAGGCAGATGCTTTTTTCTGATAGTTGACTTAAGCAATAAATTGATTAATGAAAAGGCTGACGATCACTAAAGTTCACTTAAAAACAGTTTGTACAACATGTTATTAAGCATGGTCATGCTGTAGGCTCTAGTAATCTATGTTACACAAATGTCAAGTTAATTGTGAATGACTTTCTTTTATATTTGCAATAGAAACAAGAAGTGCTGGTCATGACAGCTTGTATCACGTATTTTTTTTATTTTTCAAGAATATGGTTAATTGCAGGGCTACATGAGCTGGGTGTGAAACGGGGGATATAAAGTAACAGCTGCTTGGAGGCAGACAGTCTCCAGCAGACTGACTCGCCCCAGCTATCTTCACCTTTCCTTTTCCCCCCCCTCGTCATTTTCACTCAGGATGGAGCACAGTTTGCTCTATTAAATCTGTAATGAGATGCAAATGAGATGCAAATCCATCCCAGAGGAGTGGGCTGCTGGAGGGAGGCTATCTGATGTCAGCGTTCAAGAGAGAACCGTTGCCTCAGAGAGAAACAGGGAAGAGGAAGTGAGTGTATAGTGAGGGTGTAGGACTGAGCGGGCATGTGTGCCTATTGGTAAGAGAGTGGAAAAAGGCAGAGCTGTTGAAAAAAAGGTCGTGCATTGATTGCAGCTTTAAAAATGTGTTTATGATTCATCTTGGACGCGGACTAGGACCTTCAGTATCACCACATGGCAGAAAAACTTAGTGGAAGAAAAATAATAAATACCCTCAATCTGTCCCCTGTACAGCTGGAGATTGGAAGCAGAAAGAGAGGCAGAGGGACTAAGATAGAAAGGAGCTGGAGGAATGTAGGGAAAAAGATGGGCGATTGGAAGGAGGGAGTCACGGAAAGGCTGCCATGCCTGCATCAGCATGTTGACAAGAGAAAAATACACATTTCACAGAGAAATTATCTTCACCTCCCTCCCTGCCACACTCCCTGTGACATTGCAACTCATCTGCCCTCGTCTGGGTCACACTACACAGAGAGAGAGAGAGAGAAAAGAAAAAAGAAAAAGGAAACCACTGCAGCAATCCGCTTCTCTGACAGGAGAGAAGAAACCACAGTATGTAGTTTAATGCTTACCACTTTGTGCTGTGTACACACACACACACACACACACACACACACACACACACACACACACACACACACACACACACACACACACACACACACACACACACACACACACACACACACACACACACACACACACACACACACACACACACACTAATATAATAGCTTCCTTCCTGTCTCAGATACTTGTGAAAGCATCTGCACTCAGTTAATGTGACTTGTGACTTTCTACATCACAATCATTCAATTGAAGATTTTCATTCAGAATTTAAAGTGCATCACAGCACAGAGACAACTTTGAAGATCTTCTGCCTTTGACACCATTGATCATCAGGCCTATTACAGAGACTAGACCATTTAATTGGACTCAAAAGAAGTGCACAATAAGTTCTATTTTTCACATTAAGTTTGTTCATGTTAAAATGAAAATGACTTCTTCATGTACGAAATGAAATCCACATGATTCTATGCTTGAACGAATACAATTTACCTTATGTATACTTCCTTTAAATAATATTATTAGAAAACACTCCATACACTTTTAGTGCATGTGATGCCCAACTGTATTTATCAATAAAGCCAGATGAAGCCAACAAGCTTCAAGACAAAACATCAAGGAAATTTTATGGACATAAAGACCTTGATAACCTGCAATTTGACCTTAAACCAGAGACCAACCAAAGATTACCCTAACATCCAGCCATCTTTGATCAGGATATGCCATTTAATGTTAATGTGAAACAGCTTTGAAAAACGGTTTTATTCCATCTATGCATCATAGCAAAAATCTGATAAACACGGTCTCAAAAATTGCAGAAAAACAAGTTCCTGCTTGTGTTACTTCAAGGCTGGCTTATTGCATTTCCCTGTTATCAGGCTGCTTCATCAAGTTTGTTCCTGTGGCAACATCTTCCAGTTTGGGTCCAGGAAGCAGGAATCTCTAAAATTGGGGGTGGTTAAAACTTTGCTTTTGGATAAAGTTTATAGTTAAGGAAATCTCAGGACCTAGTTATGCTGCTATAGGCCTAGACTGCAGAAAAAAATCCCATGATACGGTGAGTTTCTCTCTCCTCTTCTCCTATTACATCTGTACATTCATGCATTCATGCATTTTTTATTGCCAAAGAGTCAATGGGTTGTTAGGTGAAACAAAGAATGAGACCTTCCCAACTTTCTCGGTTGACTACAACTGGCTGTGAACTGATTTATATGTGAAGAACTCAGGCTGGCATTTCCACGAAATCCCAGAGGATATGATGTTTATGCACACTAGCAAGTGCCTTCCTTCTCTACAGCCATCTTCAACAAACAGGCACCCACCACAACAACAACTAGAAACACCCTGCAGATGTTAGCACTGCAACTAATGAGAAAGTTAGCTGCCCCCATCGACCACTACACATTTCGCACAAAACAGATTTGAATGGCTGATTAACATATTTTTGCAGGTTGGTGGTTTTCACAGGTAATGCCTACACCATCACCTGCTGCTCATTCTGTTGACTGCAACTCACATACAGCCACCAGTGGCACTAATGAGAAGGAATTTCTCAAAGTTATATATAAGACCTTTAAATGGGAGATTTTGTGTGCCTCTGTTGCTAATAGCTTGCTCATGGAGGACAACCTCTTAGGAGTGTGGTTAAGATTAAAGTTTTAATTCTTAAAGATTTAATTCTCCCTCTGATCAAAAAATGTGTTTTTGTTCTAGTTCCTATGGTTGGATGTTTGACCGTCACTGTGCAGAATGATGTTGGTGCACTAGAATGATGTTTTCACATTCATCTGCTGAAAGTGGAAAGTTTATCTCAGCCCATTAAAATCCAATTTTAAGGGGCAGACTTGATTTGTTACACCACAAATTGTTTGAAGCCAATCCTGGTCCAATACTCAACTTACACGAGTGTAATATGGAAACTTGAAGCCTTCAGTGCACAAACACTGGGAACGGACTTTATGGTGAAGTAGAAAACATCCTCTATTAAATTGTTAAACGTTTTAAATGAAATATATGTGCATATTCATAGACTGAATGCACGGGAAGGAGTGAATGTCATTTAATAATTTTGACATGATAAATATACTTTTTTATGGGAATAAAACATGTCTGATAACAGAACAAATATAATAATGCTGAGGAAGAAAGATGAGGGGACTAGCAGGCAACATCTGCCACTGACTGGTGTACAAAGCAGATGAAGAAGAAAAAGAAGAGTTGTGAAGAAAAGACAAACACAAAAGAAGATGTTCCCCATCTCCCCCTTCACTCTCAGTGAGAACGTGATTAGTTAGTGAATTCCATTGCACTCTCTTATTCTCTTGTTTGCCCCATGTGCACACTGCCTACTACTGTACAGTGTATGTGCCTTTCAGAGGTCAGAGTTACAAATCCTGAGCCAAACTGCTTATGTGTGTGCTGTGCTCCTTATCAGCCATGCCTCTGTCTAAATGTCTACCCTTTTTCTCTTGTCCCATTTTCAGGCCAACTGTGGCTTAGAGATATACACAAAGTTGAATCTGGACACAGAATGCAATGCCCATTACTCCAACCTCTTGCTCACTTTTCAGCAAAAACCCAAGGGATGATGTGATGGTGATAAATCTATGCTATTTTTAGTTATAAACATAAAGACAGAAAGAACCAGCTCCCAAACTCCACTAGCACTGAAAAAGTGTAGGTTACTGACCAACTCTATACTGTAGCATTTGTGTCCCTGAACTCAGAGCCACTAGCAGCCACTCCCAGCTTCCTCAAGATGATGAAAATGATATTTCACCAATCAAACAATCAAATCAGGGGTGTGAGATCCTTGAAAGCTTAAAGGGTTGCATACTACAGTTTTTCATTTAATTATCTCCTTTTTCCTCTTTCGAAATACTTATTTTCAGTAATACCTTGATTAATTCATGTACTTGCATTTATTGTGCTAAATTTTCCTAATGCATACTTAGAACATTATTTAAATAACTCAGATTACAAGTTCATGTTAAAAAATTTGCAACTTTTAGCACAAAACTATCAGGTATCAGATACGTTAATGGGAATGTTTGATACGATTGGTATAACGCATGTGATAGACATCAGTAGCACCCAATAAATGGCTCTTGGCTTTCATAAACCATGCCTTTTGACAAATGAATAGATGCTTCTCAGATTGAATACCAATTGATATGAGGTCTGGTGTTAGCCAGTAACCAGTATCTGGTAGCCAGGATACTGGTGTTAGTCGGGCTGCTTTGTCTGTGTTGCAGTACAAGTACTGCTACACACACAAACGTTGATGTGGCCTGTACGTACAGTCAGGTCTCTGCTGGTCACTGAAGCATGGCTGAGGTTAAATGACTTTCTCAAGAGTGCATCATTGGAAACACACACACACACACACAGAATACACATTAAAATATATTGCAAAAGGTAATAAGGCAATGTGAATATATAAAATATATAACTGAATAAATCTAATCAATAAATCCAGGGTGAGCAAAAATGCATACCTAATACAAAACAATTGGATGCACAGAGAATGTAAATACAATTTATTTGATAACCTCATGATCATAATGTTTTATTTTTTTGGGATTACTTAAAATTATTGTAGTTATAAATTAATTTGCAATAGAGTAGTGCTTGTTCATTGCTATGTGCACTATACCGGTTTAAAGACATCAGTTTACAGACAGTGGTTTCTCTTTATTACTAATGATGAATTTAAATCATAATTTAAACAATTTTTGGTTTCTGCACTTGTTTTATGAGAGCAGAAATGTTATCACTATCAAAAGCTGTGATATTTTCTAAAATATTCAAAGGTTATTTGTATGGTCATTCTTTTATTTCCCATTGATGTTGCAAAATGCATAAAATGCTCTATACCGGTCACTTGGACTGTTGGCATATCAACATGGTGGCAGGAGTAGTATGAGTAGAGTATGGGCTCCCAAAGCAAGAGGAAGAGGAGCATGAAGCATATGGAGAACAGGAGAGTAAAGAAATCTTAAGTGGGGCAATTTGTTTTGCACAAACAAGTGTTAATGACTGCTGATTGGTTGGGAGGATATAAAATGATTAGGGTAATGATGACTATGATGGTGATTGTGATGATTAGTGTAGCATCAAAACAATGAAATTCAAGCCCCATTCATCACGCTGGCAAATGGGTTTAAATTTCTAATAATATTCTTATTTTGGCAGATATTTTGGCACTGTAGAAAATAGAGCAAACTGGTGTTTGTAATTTGTGGTCATCTTTGTGTGGTAATTGTGACTGCCATGTTTAATTTTACTGTAAGATATAGGCATGTTGGCTTGACATGTTTCTAGTGCTAGTCAGCCTTCTGTGTGAAGAGTAAATGACAGAAATGATTATGGAGACATACCATAACATTTATGACGGACATTTTTGTTATTTTCTGCCTGTCTTTACATCTAGTGGCCATAAATGTGAAATCAAATCCCATAAACTGCTGCACTGCTTTGCATTGCAATGAGCAAGTCACACAATCAGAGCGGCTTTGTCACATGTGGCATTTAAGACAGTGAACGCAGAATACAGAGAATAAGAATGAGCTACAAAAGCAGTATGCAGATAAATGTGGGAGTTCAAACTGTAAAGTAGCACATTAGAATTATTTGGTATTTATTTATATTTTGTGTATTTCTGCATTGGCAAGTGCATGCAATATAATGTTTCTCTGATTTAAAGAAAAAAACATGTACACAGTAAAAACTGTGAAATACCTAAAACAGCATTTTGTCCTGTGTCACTCCTTTTATTTCTGCTATTCACTATGAGCAATAAAGAAACCATTAAAATGCTTTCAGAGAGTGGACTGCAGGGTCTTCCTTTTTCCAGGCTGATAAAGGAGCTGATCTACTGTGAGTTGGTCCCCGGCTCCCAGCGATGGCCGAGTGAGCTGCACTCAGACACCTGCTGCTCATTAAACAAAACAGCAAACAGTGACCACTTCAATCTCGATATTAAGACTGGAAATGAAATGGGCATAGAGGGTAGATCTGGAGGGGAGGAGGTGGAGGAGGACAGGAGAAGAGATGGAGCTCTGTAGTGTCCCAAGGTTATGAATGAGGAGAGTAGGGGGGACGTAGAGGAGGGGAGGATTGAGGCTTATTTGTTGGCAGTGTGCCCAGATGCAATGTAGTGTCCCTCACCTTCACTCAGCCGAAAATTCCCCAGCACTCTGAGGTGTGTGTGTGTGCGTGTATGTGTCCTGTCCAGCTGACATCTCCGAACTGTAATAATGAATTCCCACCTATTAATATGTTATGGTTCAGAGAGTATATTATTGATCCACCAGCACAGGCATATTGTTACCCTGGTCCATTCCCTTCATCCGATGCTTCACCTGCTGCCTCCTTCTCTTTCCACTGCTGCACCATTGAAGACTCACCAATGTTAGACCTCCTGATAGAACCCCTCCAATTGAAAAGTTTCTACTACCACATTTACACCTGGAATTAAACTGCAACCTGTATCGGGATACACTGATCATAATGCAGCAGAATGTGACCGATCACGCCACTGCAATGTGATTAGACTTTAACCCAGACAGGTTTCCAGCCTATTGTGGAGCACCCTAACCCTCACCCTCTGCTCCACTGTGTTGCACCTAACCAATTATGTACACATTTACTCACTTTTAGTTTTGTCTGAGTGACAATAAAGAAGTTCAAGTGTATTCAGATCTAAAGGCAACAACCATGGTTTGAAACTGAAAACAATACAGAAGTCATTGTTAAATATAAAAGGAAGGTCCAATCCATACAAGTCCTTTCCAAACATGTTCATGCTTGCTGAAAAATTAATTTGCTTCCATTTAAACAACATCAAATTCTCTCATGAAATATTGAATATATTCATGGAGAAATTATGACCTCAATCTATAAATCCAGGCCATCTAATAATTATTTTCTCTTGCAATAACCAATATGCAGTGTGGCTTGACATTATCCATACTTGATCTATGAATAGGCTTCAAAGTGCAAACAAAATGAGTTGATTGATTAAAAGAATATAAATTATTCAACGATAATGATAATCAATTACTATTAACGTTATTTATTGAGCAAGAATACCCAGCATTTAGTGGTTCCAGATACTCAACGAAGGTTTGGTGCTTCTGTTAACATTTTAAATTATTGTAAACACCGACAGAACTAATAACATTTAGGTGAAAAGGGGCAAAACATTTGCTCCTCAATTCGAATTAAAAAAAAAATCTGAATTCGTTCCTCTACTCAAAGAAGATATGTCTTTATCCACACAACCAATGCTGCCATACTCCAACACAATAATTCATGTTTAAGTTTCTGCTGCATTGCATTTCCCTTACAACAGCCCCTTGGATCAGCATGGAAAAAAAACGTGACTGTGCACTTTGCTGCTGCAACATTATGTCTAGACTTCTTTCTAGGAGTCAGACCGCACCTTCCCATGGCACAGACTGACTTGTTAAGGTTGTGTTACATCTAAATTGTATCACAGGCTTTTCGAAAAGTGAAAGTAGGAATAAAGAGTTGTAAGTTTTAAAATTTAAAGCCATTCTTGGCAAGCAAGTAAACACCAAAACAAACCTGCAACCTGCTGGCTGTGAGGCTACAGCACTATCTACTGCTACTGTTGAACACAATCATTAATAGTTTTAAATCAATTGGCTTTTATTTTGGCAACAGTAATCTTAACTTCAACAGAGCAGTTTTTTGCAAACCTAAAGACACTGTAGAGAAAGCAACATAAAAACACAAGCAGCCTGCACTCATACACACACAGCACTTCCCACATACCAGAGCTGGTAACCTTCATATAAGCAAATGAAAAATAGCATGCTCTTGTCACAGGTACTGGAATGCCAGATAGTGAGTGTGTTGAGTAAATGTGATTACCTGGGAGTCACTCTCTGGAGGCAAACACCACCGAGTTATTACACTCGCATTATTCCCAAACTAATATCATAGCCTGCCAATCACTTACAATGCATTCCTTAACCATGCTGACAAGTGTGGTGACACCTGACTGCACACACTTGATGAGAAAGGGAAGCAGACACAAACAGAAGTACATGTAGATAGAAACACACACACACACACACACACACACACACACACACACAAACACACACACAGATTTAGATATAGCAAAAAGTAAAAAAAAAAAAAAAAAAGAAAGAAAGAAAAAAGCACAGAGAGAATGAATCCAGACATGCACACACTCATCCAACCAGGATGCTGGTCAGCAGACATGTACAAACACACACACACACACACACACACACACACACAAGTACACACACACACACTTCCCCAGAGGGCCCCAGGGTGAGGGAAATCGTCCTCTTCATCTGAAGTGGAGAGGAAGCCCATTGGCCAAATTAGATTCTGCCGTTTCCTGACGGAGTTAAGCATCAATCTGCAGCTCTGTGCCATGATTCGCTGTGACCTTGGCCTATCACAGCACAGCGTCTGGGAGTGCTCAAAGAGGCTCTTAATCAGACCTGGAGGACATGGGGCCTATGATGACATTACTCAGCCTTTATCTCTCTACACATGTCACTCTGTTTCTGTGTGTGTCTTCCTCCCAATCTGCTCTCTCTTCTTCTCCTCAGTCCTCTCAGCTCCAGGGTGACGCAGCGGCTCCACAGCTCAAATGAATGCTTGCTTAACCTGACCTTTGAATGTAATATATATGTTCATTTATTCAACTCTGTGCTGACAGTTTGCCCCCACAATGCAGATCAAACACAACTAAGCATGGCCTTTTGTACCAAATATGACCTAGATTCACCTTCTCTGCTCAACGGGTACATCAACAGGTGCAGTTTCTGCATCACTTAAATTCCAACATTTATCTTCATACTGCACACACATACATGACCATCCCCTAAACAATACACACACTCCTCATTCCAGAGCTACTGCAATCCCATTGTGAATGATGAGATTGTGCTGAGATGAAGATAAATGAGCCTTCATTATAGCCATGATGGCACCAGGCAGCACCAGAGAGAAGGATGAGAGGAGAGAAGCTCTCCTCCTTCCAGTCCCCCAAACCCTCATTTAGGTGTCCAAGGGCTCTTCACACATAAAGGACACAAAAGGACAAAGTACATGTTGTGGAATTATAATAAATATGTGGCCTGTACAAACACACACATACACACACACACACACACACACACACAGTAAAACAAATATGTGCATTTATATTGCTCATTCTCACATGCACACCTATACAGTGCCTCAACTAAAGTCAATCCATAGAGGTGATATAGAAAACACCTACATAGATAATGGAATTCTCTGTCAGGATCCATCAGGAAAAAACATTTGCTTCCACATGGATAACACACTTGAAATACACAAACACACACACACACACACACACACACACACACATACATGCACACACACACACACACACACACACACACACACACACACACACACACTTATGCTCTCCGCCAGATGAATGGAGTGAAAGCATACCATTTTAGGTATATTTGGCCCATTAGATGATTGAAAGAGATTTGTAAAACCAAAGATATAAAAAGCTTGTCTCGTTGTTGGCAGACAGTGTAAGAAGAATGTAATTGCGATTTTTCCTCTCTTGGTTTAACAGATGATGTTCTGCTCTATGAAGGGTAGAAAGTTATGAGCGCTGTGCAGCACCTGTATACACATTTAGACCCACTTGTAGTCATAAAATGCAGTACAGCAAACACTGTGATATTACAACTGCCAGAATGATACAGTAGACCTTTGTTATTTCAAACGAAGTAATATTACGACTCATATCCACTCTATATCACTGTCAATATTCAGTCAATATTCTGCAGTGTGGCAATAGGAACGCGACCAGAATCTTAATAACCTCAAGCAAGCGTGCGTGTGTGTCTGCTGCTGAGTCACGCAGAGTCCAGAACGGATTAGCCTGAGTCAAGCTGAATTCTCAGTAGGTCAATGTCGGGTTGTTACCTCAGAAAGACATGATCTGATGCGAAAAAGGGAACAAAAACAGAAAGACAAGCCTACAGAAAAAGAGCATCCTTAAGACATGCATATGGAACCCTGTGCTCACACAGACACATGCACACAAACGTACTCTACTGTATTCCTCTCCATGCTCTTCTCTCCAGACACACAAACATTCACTGATTGGCTTGGAGCCAATGTAATGACTTGCAGGTTTCGTCTGAGACAATTTAATTGCCTTTCCTCTACATTCATTCTCCCGCATCCCACTTGCTCTACACCTTGCTTTCAGTGGCATACACGTACTAGCAGGGATTATAGACTGATCAGTAAATGTCTAAAATGACTAATTTCTCCCCACCACGCTGAGCAGTCTTGAGATAAGATTCTCCAATATCTATTGGAAAGCACTGGGGCTGACATGAGTGACAGCAGCAAGGTCTGAGCTTGTCACTGCATCTTCTTGCTGATTTGATTCAACAATCGTCAGCAGGAGAGAAGCCAGGGTTCAGGTGTTACATAGTGCATCATATAGCTTACACACAATTACATGCTGTGGACTGCACCTGAACTGAGGGCTGGCGCATATACACAGTCCCTATGCAGTAAGGATTTTAGCCCACGGATGAGAAATTATAATGTATAGACAATATACTATAAACTCCCACAAACTGACAAACTTTCATTTGACAAGACACACACATGCTCACAAAGAGCTGTGGAACATGCTGCTTTATCTTGTAGCTCTGAGGCAGCATTCAGCCCACAGTGATTAATACTCAATTTCTTTTGCTAGCCTATTCCACACCGGTAAGAAAACACACAAACACGTCTGTCATCCTCACTGTGGTCTGCCCAGCACATCATACATCTCCCTCTCTTTGCTGATCCATCCGTCTCTGCTATTGTCCATTTATATGTTCCTCTCTCCATTTCAGCACCTCTATATCTATGGGCATTTCCATCTACGACATGTAAACGACAGTAAAAGAGCTCTTATTGCATATCTACTTCTCTTTCAACTCTTCTCCCTTAGCTCTGTGGTTCTCACTTATGAAAAATAGCACCATTTAAATACTGTACAAAATTATTTTGTAGCAATGTATTTAAGGTCTGACTCCACGTAAGCAACCTTTCCTCTGTGTTCAAAGCCTCTAAATAAAAATTCAAGCCAAGCTAAAAAAAAAAAAAAAAAAAGAACACTATCTCTTACTCATCCCATTTAAGTGCTGACACACACCTGATGGATCCAGTGCTCGGTCCCGGTTCCCCCTCTGCTTTGCCACCACACCACGAAGGTCACTGGCGGCCCGCTGTCACTCTTCCTCCTCCTCTCTTCCTCTTCTTCTTTTCCTTTTACTCTGTCCCTCTCTTTTTCTCAGTGCTTTGGTCAGAGAGCGAGAGAATTCTTGCAGGAGCAGGACATCCTCAGCTGCAGACAGACACTTAAAGACACACCAGAGCTGCTGGCTGACTCAGCTGTGGAAGTGGTGGAGGGAGGCTAATGTGGCTAGGCTATGGTCTGCACCACGGCAGCCTTCAGACAGCCTGAGAGCCCAGAGAGTCGCTAGCTCAAAGCTCACCGCAGCAGAGCTTCGAGTCAGCAACCTAGCCCCCCCTCCCCACCCGCCTCTCTCTTTCTCTCACTCTGCCTCTACCCCCTCCTCTTCTCTGGCACAGTTACCACATTCCACCTAATAGCAGAATCATTTCTTCCTTCTTTAACAGAAGTATATGTACATCACTCCCACTTCTTGGCTCTTTCCTCCTGTTTTTCTTCAGCTCAATGATTCAGTGCAGTTGAGGAGTAGGCATCATCCTCACTTCTTACTAGTATAGCCACCCTTTCTATGGTGTGTTTGTGTTAGTGCATGGTACTGAAGGGCTAAGGTCAGGGTAGGAAGAGTTTCATTAAGCATTTCCTTCTTTCAATAATCAAGCATGCAGCAGACCATCAAATGTTCAATTAATTTTATCCTCTATGGTGCAAACTTTCTTTTGTAGAAAAAAAATCTGCAGGTTGGTTTTCCATCTGATTGCCTCTGCATGTTATTTTACTGATGTGTTTGTCCCGAATATCTGATGATTTATGATTAGTCTTTAATTAAAATGAAAACCTGATCATTGTTGTCTCTTTGTGGTGCATGGCTGGCCACGTCATATGATAGAACTACTTCCTGCTGAAGAAACAATCCCTTTGACAGGGGTTGACAGTATAGTAATCTCATGATACCAGATGATCAGAGATCTTCCCATCTACAGATTGTCTGGAGATATAAATGCAAGATAGTTGCTTGGACGGTGACAAGAGCGGCTGCTCACGAATCAATGATCCTTTCATTATATCAAGAACATGCCTTCCCAGAAATGTAGTGAAGCAATTTCTGTATGACACCCATGAATGTATAACAATAACTGATAGGGCGCCACTGCTCAGCCTTACATACAATTTTTTGCAGCGGAAAGGGCAAAAAATCTCAGAATTTTCCCATACACACAATCATAGGAAAAGGAGTGGCTTTAAATCTATTGACAAGACACCTTGGCTTGCAGTGTGTTGTTTAAAAGACCCTTTTCTTTTTAAAGTTCTCTAAATGTGTCCACCTAGAAAAGCTAGAAGACTGTCTTCATCTTAAATGGTTAGAGATCGACTTGTGAGTCAAACTGCAAAGTTGGCGGGATTAGTTGATCAAGAGAAAATTCATCAATAACTATTCAGATAATTGAATATTCATTTTAGTCAATTACTTAAGCAAAAATGCTGCCACCTCTCAAATGGGATGATTTATACTTTCATTTGCCCTACATGATAAACTGAATATTTTGGGGTTTTGGACCATTGTTCAAATAGCACCTTTGACATCATGAAATTGTAATAGTCATTTTAAATGTGTTTTTATGGACCAATTAATCAGAAAAAAATAACATATACATAATCATTAGTTGCAGCCCTAGTTCACAGCAAAACCATTAACCGTTTCACCAAACTGAAACTATCTGTATAAGCAGATAGCAGTAACAGAAAATGACAATGTTTCCTGTCATTTTAATTAAATAAACCCTTGTACACACAACTACACAATGTAAATGCACATTCCCTCCTCAAGACATCAGGGGAGACAGAAATGGAAGAGAGGCGGTGGCACTAAATCCCCACACTGCAACCATTTATCATTTAATGTATTCATCCTCTCCAAACCTAATGCCCTGACAAAGACAGGCTTATTCAGCCCTCTCTAACACACAGATTAGCTACATACAAACTACATATACAGACACCCACACAGGAGAGAAGGAAGGAAGGAATGAACACACAGGTTAAACAGTGGGAGGAGAAGTCAAGTGGAGCACCCCACATAATGTAGCTTCCATTAGTTTAAATCAACACTTGTTGTCACTGCTCAGCCTGCAGTTTTCACTGTCAATGTGTGTGTTTTATCGTCCTCTATAAGACAAATAATCCCAAAAGGTAACAAACTTTGTACAAATCACACACCCTTTTTAAAACTCCTCCTTCATGGTCCTCCTTCCCACTCAACATGAGTTGGATAGTCGGCGTCTCCTTGGTTAGTAACGTTAGCAGTAACATGAGCTTGATTACCTGTTCATCATAATCATCAGGTGTGTTGGGTAACATTAAGATGTAAGAGAAGCACAAAATGCAATTAAGCTGTTCTTCCTCCCTTGTTCCTTGCATTTAAATGCAGCCAATTTGCTCTCTCTCAATCTCTGTCTCTCCATTTTACCTACAATCTATATAAAAGAAAAACACATCACCTTGATGTTAACTTGACAGTGCGACAACATAATAGATTCCGACACACACACTGCTAGCTTTTAAACCTTTCAGCAGCCAAATCCTTTTGGAGAATGGTGGGAGCCTGATCAAAGTTGTAAGGTGGAGGAATCAGGGACAGTGGTCTGAGTCAGATTGTTTATTTTTTGCAGTAAATAACACACACTCATTTTATTTTACTTTTAATGCATATTTAACTAATGTAGAGGTCCCCATTCTGATGCTGATGGATGCTTGGTCACTTGTAAATTAATCTGGAATGGAGTAAAGTATAGTATAAAGATTCAGGCCTCTTACTGACCCTTGACCTAGGTGCAGTTACCCCTCACCACACGGTCCCTCTATTTCCGAGTATCACCCATTGAGACAAATAAACAACTGAGAAAAAAAGAGAACTCTGCAGTAACTGTAACAGACCGGCTGAGATCCAAGAGATCTTTGAGATATTGAAGCCCAGTGAGTAAAAACAAATTGATGTGCCATATTTCTCACACAGACTCGCAGTCTCCTTTCTACAATTATGTTAAGATGTTATTTTAGCATGAGTAGTGAAATGTCACAGCTCTTTTGTTGTTGCATTGATCTAACATAGTGACTGACATAGCAGCAGTGGGTTGGAAGTCTGTTCAGGGGGGGAAGAGAGAAAAATTACAAACTCAAAGAGTCCGTCACAGAGCTCTGGCAGCTTGTAGAACAAACAGCTGAAATGATATGAAAAAAAAGCTTTTGCTCAGTCTTTATCGAGAGTTTCACAGCCCTCTCCACTCCTCCCAGCCGTCTCTCCATCCCTCACTGCATTTCCTCCTTTCTCGTGTGAACAAGGACATTCACTGCATCACCACTACATCTCCATCTCTGCTCATGGCTGTTGCTATGGCCACAGCAATAAACCTGACTGTGCTGCTTCACTCGTCACTAAATGAGCGCCTGTATAGGATGTGCATATGCCCTTACATGCTCGCTGTGTCAAAGATATAAAGAAACACACACTCTCATGCATCATCCTTCACTGCAGACCAGATATACTATGGCTCCCACAGATCTATACAGCGGGATTCACATGAGTATTTTGAATCTGTTACAATCAGAAAATTAGTTTTGTCATGACTAGTAGTTTCTGTCTGCTTCCTGGTGATGAGGTTCTTGTAAGGAGCCACTCGAGCAGTCTATTGACAGCTGTCAAGTGTGGCCATAGGGGCAGATTGATAAGCAAGTGTGTTAACTGTCATTTGGCAGAGAGGAGATATAAGTAATGACAGGCTGAACAGCATTCAGATGTGGAATTCTGTTCCGTCTCCCTGCGACTGTCACATGCTCATTAGAAGCATCAGACCATGTCATTAACATACACACATACGCTCACTAAAGCATATCATTAAATAGATTTAATTATCTAAATTTCAACAAGTGTGCAATGCATTCAACTTCCAAACAAATGACTCATCTGTTCATTAGTGCAGAGAAGAGGAAAAAGATTGGCATTAACCTGGGCTTATGCAGTCTGTGTGTGTGTGTGTTAAAGAGTGTGCTTGTGTATTCATTCTCAAGTAATTATATTTCCAGGCAGTGCTGAGCAGAGAGGGCCAGGCCTGTGTATATTCCATTTGGCTTATCAGATGTGTCCAATCATGAGGCAGATCAGATCGAACTGTAAAAGCTCATTAATTACGGATGGTTGCTGAGCGACAGAGAAAGTGGGGAGACGGGCTGGTGGGGGGACTGATGGGTGAGGAAGTAGATGAGATGCAGTATTGGAATGTTGAAATTGAGAAATAATCAAACAAAATAACCTCCCTCTGGTTTGTATTTGAGAAGCATCTCACAAACAGGGACATTAGAGATTAAAAAGTAAATGTAGCCGGTCTCTGCTAATGGAGGCTCACACAGTATCCAGCCAAAGACACACACACACACACACACACACACACCAAAATTTTATCAGAGGGGATATTATTGGAAGCAATTAAATTATAGTTGAGTTACACTGATAGGATAATGACTCTCTACATAATTGTCCTCCTGTAAATTAATGTAATTATACAAATTCACCTCTTAAGTGGTTATCGGAGTAATATCTGTTTGTGAGTCCTGTTATTATCCCAAGAATAAAGTTAAGCATCCTCAGGAAGATTAAAGTCATATGCAAAAGAAGTAATTTTGAAAAATGACTCATTCACAGATAAAAGTGTGTAAATGACCGTATAAATGAAAACTAAACCACCACTTTCTAATAAGACATACAAAATGTTAGAACCAATGGTTTCATAGGTGGTTAATACAATTGTAAATAATCTTTATTGGTTGAAAGCTACTAATAAATAACTTGTGGGTGTCTGGATTCGTATTAACCAGTGTTTATCCTCCTTCACAGGAATATGTACAGATAGACCAGATGGTGCTCAAAATGCCCTTTTGGTCTCAGACTAGAAAAATGCTTTTTCTGCAAAACATTTGTTTACTTTTTTTCTAATTTTATATGTTAGTTTATAAATGTGGCCCATGTCATCAATCGTCAAACAGCATGTTTTTTTGACCTGATATCAATATTGTGACATTATTGTAGGGATAGTTTCACAAAATATTTACACAATGAGGTTTTTTTATATTAAGACTCACTAATGTGTGTATATAATGATTAAGGGGGTGAACTCTAGAATAGCACAATAATATAATTAAATGTGAGTGAGTCAATTATTTCAGTCTAAGGTTTGCAGCGAAAACCAGGAAAAAACATGTACGGTATACCATATCATAACATTACATATACAACATGATATATAGTCTGATATCATAATATCAATAATATATCTACATTCTATAAAAATATGAAAACATATTCTTCCACATAAAAAAACATTCTTTAAAAAAACTGCAGGATTTATTCTGATCAGACACAGCATGAACGTTCTGATTACCTATTAACTGAAAATTAATTGATAATTGCTCTGGTTTGTGCTCATTGTGTGTGTGTGTGTGTGTGTGTGTGTGTGTGTGTGTGTGTGTGTGTGTGTGTGTGTGTGTGTGTGTGTGTGTTCATCCTGATGCTGCATGCTGCTGATCAATGAGACAACCTAACAGACAAAGTGAATTAACAGATTCGGCTATCAGTGTATTTTTCCACCTGAGCACCTGCCCCCAACATATCTGTGCATGGCCTTGATGTGCTCCCACTTTAATCTTTCTTTGTCATTAGTAAAGACATTTAATGTATCCTGACCAAAATCTTTATTTAATGTATTCTCCTTTTAATTGTGCCCTATTATAATTCTTCAGCCTCAGTGCAGCACTTTGACATAAATAAATGCAGCAGCTCAGTTTTAAGGCCTTCTGTGATCAATTAAATCGAAACAAAAACCATCTTTGAAAAAGTTCTGTCGATTTTTTGTTCTAACACTAAAAGCTATCTGTGCACTTCATTTAATCAACTTCACTTTATCTATATACATTACAGTTCCACTATCCTTCACCTGTTTTCCTTGTCTTACAATCTCTGCTGCTATGTTACATTGACAGTTTACAGAGCAGCCAAATCAGACGGCTAATCAGAGTAACAGGATCAGAGCCCTAACAGCAAGCCCCCAACCTGGCTAAGGCGTACACGGACCCATGCATCGCCTTTTTCCATTAGCTAGTGACAGACTCCCAGATGAATAAAACATAACAGATAATCATGCTGCAGTCTTCAGATTACAGCATACATGCAACCACACACATTCACATTTATTCACTATATATATATACATATATATATATATATATATATATATATATATATATATATATATATATATATATATATATATATATATACACACACACACATACATACATACATACATATACATATATATTTTTTTTTCATGGTGGGACATGAGAAACCAAGTCCCATCTGACACACACATCTACATGTCAGAGATAATCATAAAACGTAATTGGTACGCACTCTTAATATATTAATGTTTGATTTGAGCTCCATAAAATTCCCACAAACTCACGAGTTTTCCCAGGAGTGAATTAGTGATACAGCATAGTGCAATAATCAACATTTTTCTCTTTTTGTATCATCTATATATGGTTAATAAATAGTTTATTCAACTTAGTTAGTTCTTAGGTTAGTTCTTCATAAACAATCAATAAACATTATTTGAATGGCCATTATAAAACCTTTTAAACATTAATTAATTAATGATTCATGAAGGGCTCATGAACCAATAATTATCTATTGTAAAAGTAAAAATGTTTTGAGATGTTATCGAGACTTTGCAAGAAATGTAAAGATTTCGAGCATAAAAGGTCTGATCTGGTAACAAACAGCTTTGGTAATATTACTGGAAAAATGTAATACATTCATTGTGAAAGTAATAACATTATTTTACTTCTTTACTTTATGTGTCATGACTTACTATGTTACGTTACTTTTGTTAATCGGCCAACAGCTCCATCAATATTGCCGTTTAAAAAACTCACACACTGCATTGTCAGAAATTACAGAAATTGAAGATGATTTACAATGAGGTAAGATGAAATCTGGAAGGATTTCCTGAATAGTTTGCCAATGTTTCTAATACATCTTTTACATACAGTACATATCGTATACGCCTCAAACATATCACTATGTTCTTGTCTCAATTTTATTATACTTTTTTTAGATTCGGTTAAGAAATGTCTCATTTTTAAGGTATTCCAGCCCTTAAATTTCTGAGTGACAAACCATGGTATCATAACACATTTGGCAATGATATATGGGTATTTTAAAATGCTATGTGCAGCACATTTCAGCACCTCTCAGCAATAACTCCCCAAAAGAGCATCCCTGTTTCCCTCTATTTAATCTACTCCTTCCTTACACTCCTCCTCCTTTCACAGCCTTCTGCGATGTCTCTGTGTCATCAATCTGATGATGGTGGAGTGGTACCCATTACAGTCACACACCCTAAATCAATGACTTATACAAGGGATGTGTGTGTCTGCTTAACTGAATTTTGCAATAAAGAATATTGTGATGTCTCTTCTCCTCCTCTTTACAATGTCTTTTGATTCCTCTCCCCGCATTGCTGATGACCTTACGCTACAGGAGGGCCTAATGAGCTGACGTGCCTTCATGAATAAAGAGAGGGGGAAAAAGAAACACATGCACAGATGTGCATGCATGCACATCCACACAAATGACTCAGTTTGTTTTAAAAGGCGAACAGTGTGATAAATCACAAAAGCTGGTTAGAAGTAAATATTTGCATGTGCTAATTGGACTCATTAATGCAAAAGATATGAGTGGGGGTGGGATGGGGGGGGAATGAGTGGCTACTTAAATATACACCACTGATCAGCTATCTAATTGGAGCTTTGTAATGCACATTCACACACACCCAAGACTGTTATACTGTACTGTGTATTGGTGTGTTGTCCTGTGGCAGAGAAATGATTAATACTTTCTTGGACACACACACACAATCAGTCAAAGGCTCTTCACTGAACCCCCGTCTCCAAAGAGGCTTTCAAGTAAATTGAGTTTGGGTTTAGGGTCCTGTTTATATTAATGAGCCCACTGCCATTTGAGTTAGACCCAGTGCTCTGTGTTATTACCTGCTTGATAATGAATGCCAGCTTGACTAGCAGAAGTCAATGAACGCTGCCACACACAGCAGATAATGCTGCAAGTTGCCACATGTTGGAAAGAATAGATTAGCTGTACAATACTTAGACTACACAATTATGTAATTAAACCTGAATTACTTAGGTTTGTAAGCATAACATTTTAACTGATTTAAAATTAGGTTTAACGTGCAGTTAATGGTGCATTTATGTTTTTTTCCTTCTTTTAAAATTACTTTTAAAATATAAAAAACAAAGATATATTGAAATAGGGAAGTGAGCATGAAAGTTAATCTGCTATGGAGCAGGCTTGTTCTGTGGTAAAAGTTCCCTTGGTTACTGAGCAGGGAATCCTATAAGCACACTAATGGAATATGTAGTTCTAAAAAACCCCTAAGGCTGCCACTCCTGCTGACAGGCATGAGGTGCGCCCAACACTGCTACCTCTTTTATTGAGATTGCAACAGACTGCATTGCATATTGTATTGTCATGGGATGACAAATCATTATGCAGATATAGAGAATGTTTGGGATGGATTTTGAGGTTTCATAATAAAAGTGGCTCTTATCTTGACTGTGTCCTGCCAGTGCACAGTCAGACCAAAAAATTGAACACATTTGTTTGAACCTTCCAGAAATAGCAGATTGGTCTCATTTGTTGCATTTTCTCACAACGGGATAATGCACTAAGCGCCTGGAGGTTTAATTTAGCTATAGGTATGTACTAGTGTACTCATGGCCCAAATTGTGTTCCTCCTTTTATCAGCCCCCCAGGAGGAGTGCTGGGCACTAAAGCACATTGTACTAGTGGCTCAACCATAGAATTACAAGCATTGAGCCAAAAAAACTTTTTGCCCATGCATTAACATGGACAAAGGAGCAGCTGTAAAAGGCTGAATACATTTATGACACAATGATTCATTTCAATATTTGGACCACATTTGGAAAGTCTCGAAAAAGTTGGATGATTGAATTATTTTAAGCCTATTCATGTTTGCCAGAGGGCTGTAATAGAAGTTACTCACAAAGTCTCTGGTGCACAGTATGCATTTGCAAAGTGTTCATTTTGCCTTTCATGCCCAACTGAGCCACTCTCATAGTGAATGGGGTACTGTCTCAGACATTGTATCCAGATATTACACCTACACAGTTTTAGTTCAATTATACCACTGAGCATTTTAATCACTATATCCATCTGCATGTTTCCAGCACAGAAAAGTTTATTCTCTCACACTAGTCACATTTTATTCTAGGGAAAAAACACAGTTTTTGACTTAAAGCACACCATAGAAAACTCAATGAATTAGCTAAGCATCTTAAAACAACTATTATAGGCCCTGGAAATACATACTAATTTAGTTTTTAAATGTTTGGAAAAAGTCAAACTCACATAGGAGCAAAGGCCCTGAGGCTGCAGTCAGAACATAGCCTATGGTAAAGAAAGGTTGTTGTTCTGAACTGAAAATTTTATGTTTTTTTCCCCCATTTTCTTTATTGTACAATGTATTGAAATGTAAAAAATTGTTATGCATGTAATGTACATTGTAAGTGTCATGTTAAACCTCCTTTAAACCTCCTTTTTACCTTTAATGTGCTACACCATCTCAAATCAATAACAGCCAAAACAGACGTGTCACTGTACTCTTATTACACATTTAGGTGGTAACCAAGTTTTTTTTGTCTTTATTTATTAAAATAGAAATGCTATCAGAATGAATCTTTAACAGGTCAGAGTGCAAGGCAGCAGCAGCTTTTTATGAATGTTGTCAGCTTCAGGAGTAAGGTTCAGTCTACAAGCTGCAAATGATGTGAGGTGAGATGATATTTCTTGCTGTAGTGCGCTGCAGTAATAGTAGCCTATAGCTGGATGCCTGAAAGGATACAGCAGTCCATCTGCAGTCGCAAACAGTGAAATCCACCAGCTTTGCTCAGCATGAGCAGTCAACATTCTTCATGTGTAGCAATTGTGAGTATGGTACCCTGTGGGTATTACACTGGACTGGCCTCTGTGTGTGTGTGTGTGTGTGTGTGTGTGTGTGTGTGTGTGTGTGTGTGTGTGTGTGTGTTGTGGTGTCTCAGTGGTCTGCTCGTTCTCTGAGCGAAGCTTCAGCAAGCTTTAATAATTCACCAGTCTCTTTTAGCTCCCAGACAAACAGAGTTTTCACCGACAGGGGATTTAGGGAGCAAGCACAGAGACAGCTTTGATTCAACTGGAGTCCAGTGACACACACACACACACACACACACACACACACACACACACACACACAAACACAATTTTTTGATATGCTTCCACACATACTTCCTGCAACAGTAGACAGTGTAATCCCAGTGAAGAAAGAAAGATCCAGTGCCTTTTCAAATACAACACAGCACAGTGAAGTCTGCAAGGTCAGTAAGGACAAGGTTATCAACACAAGACAATAGTGATAGACAGTGACACACTCACACTAACTCAAACTGATGATACTGCTGGCTCTCTGCTTAGTATAACACAGCACAGTAGATATCGCTACACCCGAAAGTCTGGTTTATTAGATTTGTGTTGTTGCTAATCAAAACAAAACTGCTAATAAAGACAAATGCTGTTCACAGTACCCTGTGAAAATGACAGGAGTCATTACAAGAGTAAGATACATCAGTGATCAGGAATATAGTAAAACTGTTATATACTGACACATCTATACAAACCACAAGAGCTGCATTTTCCCAGATCTACTAAGGTACTGTGTACCTCAGCTCTATGTGAATCTTGAAGTCTACCTTCAGGTGTTTCTTACGCTGCCCAGATGTTTCCCAGAGCCTCTCTTAGTCAAAGTTTGACTTTAATATTGGATAATCTCCTTTAGCAGTATGCTCTGCTCACTCTCCACTGTCAGTCTAAGCTGTGATAGACCAACATTTTTCAAATTTCAAGTTTAACATTGATAATTAATTGTATTATTATGAAAATTACTTATTCATAAAATGTGTTATGTGCAATCTTATCATGGTGGAAATGAAGAAAATTGTCCACAAAACATAAAAATGTAATAAAATATTTTTTTATTTTTTTTATATGGGGGGGGGGGGGGGAAATGAGTATACTTTTATTATATAACTATGATCACATAGTTCAGAAACCTAACCAAATATTCAGAATCAGGTGTCACTTCAATCATTTCCATGCCATCAATTGATATACACATTATATATTATTAGCAGCCTTCAATGTATTTGATTATCCCTTAGAAATCTTTGTAAGACAAAGGTACAACACAACTGACAAACACAGCCAAAGATATTTATATTCATTTGGTTTGTAATAGCACATAAATTCCTCATATTGTTTTTGCCAATGAAAACATATTGCAATGTGTAAATGTTCAAAACAGTTAAATGGCACCGGGTCAGCTCAGCCTGATGAATTTTGTCTTTTCCAATTATGCAGCTTAACTGGGACACAGCAGTAGAGATACACATACAGTAGGTTCCTGCTTCTCAAGCAGGAACTCCACAATTATGGGGCACAATTAAATAGTTAAAATCAATAGTTCTCAAAATGGGAGGCACACCCCTAAGGTACTAAGTTACATGAGTGTTATAGTAGAAGTAGCTGACGAGCTTCTTGCTGTAAACCTAATGATTTTGAGTTGGCAACAAACCTCGATTATAAAGAAACTATTGTTCGACTCAGCTACTGCACACATAATTTGGATGAATATATAAGTGCAAGATGAATATTCGAGGATGTGAAGCATGAGGAAAGAATGATGAAAGCATGATAAAACATGACTGATGAAACAAATGGGTATAAACATTGGGTTTTTAAGAGTTTCACAACCATTATAAGGCTCATTGGGGTGTTATGTAGGATCAGATATGAACACAGATATAGTAATAATAATAATAGTGTGAAAGGATGTGTAAATCTATAAATCCTTATATAATATATTTTTACTGAAAAATATAATCATTTCATTGGGGAGGGACCAAAGGCCTCCCACTAAATATATGCATCAAAGTCTTTCACTGTTACGTCAATATGGACATTCTCATATATTCCATCATGTGGGAAACTAGATTTGCTAGATAAATACCTTCATTATGAGAAAGATGACAGTGCTTTATTTAATTATCAGGTTTAATTTTATATACATAAAAAAATCTTTTAGTTAAAAGGTGTGTGTTTACATCTCCAGACAGCCAGTCCAAGCTGAAACACAGATTTCTATGTACTCATTGTGAATGAGACAAAGTGATTGGAGAAATGGGCTAATGGGATTCATCAAATTTGTGTGGAGATAATCAGAGCTAATTGTAGAAGAAGTGGGCAAGAGGTTTATTCTATATATATTATGTAGGATCTATTTTATAATACATAATATATACATAAATATGGTTACCGACAGAAAATAAAAGGTTAGAAAGCAATTTAATCCTGGCTTACAGACCCTTGCAGGCCTGAGGCAGTCCTGCATCACAGCATTTGGGCTATATGCATTAGGCAACAAATCCATGTATTTGGTCCATAAATATACATTGCATTAGGGAGGTTTGCTTGTGTTCAAAACCTAAATTAGGTTAAATTGCTGGAGCTCACTGCCTGTTCGTGAAAGAGAGAACCATAACAGTTTTTAAAACTCCCTTTCTAAAGTAAAGACGCACACAGACACACACACACACACACACACACACACACACACACACACTCTTGTATGACAGTGATCAATATTGAAAAGGCTACATTGTAAACCCATGTCTAATTTCACAGATGCTGAACAAATTGTCCTCTAACCTAAAGAAGAACGTGTTTGTACGGGGGTATAATTTGTGTGACTGTGTGTGTGTGTGTGCGGGAGTGTTTGAGTGTGTATTCATCTCGGATTCAGACAATGAGAGAAAGTCAGGGAAGCATGACGAGAGCACAAGATGCAGGGAGAATATCTATGTGATTGTGTCTGAGTGTACATCTTGACACTGTGTGTGCATGTGCATGCACACATTGTTGGGGGCACACGACCAGTATAGTATACATCTGCATCAGGCTGCAGTGCACAACGGCCAAAAAAGCTTTATCCAGACGTCTTCAGGATTTAAAAGCTGTCACATACTGTATCTGCTTGATGAAAGTTGACCATGACACTTCTAAACCGATTTTCAGTTTAATTATACTTATACAGGTGCAGTCCCTGCTACATTACCAATGAATAGACATGAGGTCTTTTTCACCCCTTCAGCATCAAGACATATCAGTTCATTACATGTGTTTATTTATGTAGAGGATCAGTAATTCAAAAGGAATTCACTTTCAATGAACACCTCTTTTTCTCTCTTCAAATTACCACATCATCTACAGTACCTTCTATTCATCTAAAGATTTCCAGGTTATTTTCCATGGATATTTTAATAAATCAGCATAACATTTTGGTCTCCAGGATAAAATTATCTATGCTCTGCAGGACTATCATGTCCAATGGAGTTTATTGCTTTTGTCAAACTAGGTGGGTTGTTTTGTCCCTGCTAAAACTGTAAAATCTATTTAGTCCCAATAAGAAGATATGACAGCTGAGGAGCGTATCTCTGTGACCACATCCAGGGTAGAGTTAAACCTTATTACAAATGGCTCCCTGATGGATATCTGGCTGAAGTGAGATGGTCGTGTGTGTGTGTGTGTGTGTGTGTGTGTGTGTGAGCACATTTGCTTGTTAAGTGTGCATCTTTTTAAATACAAATGCACCTCCCCCACACATAATCTACTAATGTATTTATGTCTTAAACTACATTTTCTGGATTGTTTTATGAGAAACATGATTTAATTAAAACTGATTAAAGTAATTTTGTCTTCCTTGTTACAAAGACCTTCAGCTCCCTGTTCTTGATGTAAGATGATGCATCGTGACAAGCTGATCTTTCCCAGCCTGTTGCCATGTCGCCCACACAATCCATCGGTAAAGAGCACGGAGGCAGCCCCTGAATGTTACAGTCAGATGACATTTATGGCATGACAGGGCACTCCTAACACATTCTCCACTGTATACGTGTGTGTGTGTGTGTGTGTGTGTGTGTGTGTGTTTTCTCTCAGGTTAAATGTGGCATTTCTGTAGTTAGGGCTTGGGAGGCCAATGCCTCATTAAAGGTTATCTGTTAATTATGAGGACAACTTGGGGTCACACTGAGGTGACAATTCCCCCTCACTCTAGTTTTTTTCTTCCACCCTCTCTACCACACACACACACACACACAAACACACACACACAAGTGCCCCTCTGTCCGCCCTGTTGACACATTTGTACACACACAAACCTCTGATACAGAAACCAGATAAGGATACAAAGATGTCCGCACAGTATTAAGTTGTATTGTTAACTTGAGAATAGTGTTCCACTATCTGCTCTATGAAATCAGCCGCACTACCAGCCCTGCTCAGAAAAATCCAGAAAAATAGGAAGCCATTAGCCACAATACAGACAGAACTGTTGAACTGAGGAGAAATGTCCTGGAAATGGTCTGGGAAGGAGCTTTACCAGCCTTCAAACATACACAGAGCACCACCAACACAATAAAGAGATTTACAAGACAGAAGCTGGAAGCTTCCTTATAAAGTTCAAGCTTCAAGAGGCACTTTTAATTATCTTAACATATTTGCTTTCAAAGAAAATTATGTTTTTGTTTAGATTTCTGAAGAACACTGCCTAGTTGTGTTTCACACTTGTTTATTTCAGCTCTCCAATTTAACTTCAGAGTGATTAAGTCAAAACTTTTACACGTGTGAACACACCAAAAGAAATCAGAATCCTCTGAAAAGAAACAGAACATCACGTCAAAAGTACTTTTTCAATAAAAAAAATAAGAAAAAAAATGTGAAATAAGAAAAAGCAGATTGTCCTTGAAAAAAATTACCAATGTCCATAAATACTATAGATCATTCACATATGAGGAGGACGGAGGCCCTCTGTGTTCTGAAGTAGACCAGAAGTCCTCTTTCAAGTAAACAAGTCTCTTTGTCTGTTGATCCACTTTTCATTAATTTAAAAAGAATGATAGTCACAACACCTTTAATGTCATACAGAAGTAAAACAACTGCTAATTAGTATTTTTTCTTTGTTATTAAATTTTAATGATTCCTGGGGTAAAGTGGTTAATTGCATCCGCAATTATTAGGAAATTGCAGAGGAGGAAAATATACAACAATTGGTCAACTTGAGCAAGTAAACATAAATAATAAAGGGTCACTTTCACAAATTCACATCAGTAAAAAACTACAAGAAATTAAAGTAAAGGTTCCATTCAGAATGCTGCAGCAGGCAGATCACTTTGCTTGGCTGCTTGCAGCATTCTTGACAACCATTCAGCCAATCAACTTCACACATGACACTGCACACGCTTGGGTCCTCAGCATCAGTGTAAAGTGTGAAGTCGATCTGAAAAACAGTTCGCAAGATAACAGACCGACAGATGTTACTTCCTTCATAGATGGGTAATGGTGATTAAGCACCACCTATTTGCCAAATGGCACCAAAATTGTCACGTTTTAGCAAACCTTGAGGGCTGGATGTAGCAAAAGTAAATAATAAAAAAAACAGCCTAATGAACTTGTATTAGGAATTCTTTGATGTTGTCCTATAATATTCCGTATACTGTTCTCATTGTTATTGTAATAATATTTTGAGTGTCTGGTGTGGCAGGATTTTGACAGCTCCTTTCCAGCGAGCACATGAAGAAAGTACAGGAGTTAAATGCATTTTAAATAAACTTTAACAAAAGCATTAAGGTTTGGTATAGCTGCAAAATTTTGTTGGAAGATAGCAAAAAGGATTGCTTTAATTTCTTTTAATGCACTGGCTCGCATTGCTTGTCAACATGCATAATGTCATATAATAACAGCAGGTGAAGGATGACTTATCTTTGTATGGCTGCAATGTTTGCCAGAAGGGGAGGAGCATTGCATCCTTCACTGCGGTTCAGGCCTTGAGAACCGACCTGAGAGCCTTTACAAATGAACAGAAACAAAATATACAATATATACAATTGTAAAAAAGTTACCTCAAGTCAAAAGAAAATACTGACCTTTTTCGCATTTATGGTTAAATGCAGTAAAACAGACGTTCACAGAGAAGCCAGGGTTGATTCAACCTCTCTAAGAGCAGTTGGCTCCATTGCCCCATGTTAATGTAATCATATTAGCACACAGTAAAGGTATTGTCATATGCTTATGTCAAAAGAGTAATGGAAATGCTAGCAGGCTTTATATAAGTAAGAAGGAGAACGGGGTCTTGCATAAGAGCAGAGTAGTGTAAAAGCCCATATGCAGGACCTAATTTCACACAATCAACAAAGCTACTTTGTGTCAAACCTTTGCTCTTTTTAAATCCTCCTTTAAAAAGGAGCTGCAGGCCTCCGAATCAAGACTTGGACAAGCCTCACAGAAGCTCACAATTTCATTTCACACTGAATGGAATTAGCCAGTGAACCAAGCTTACAAAGTGGCTTTAAAAGATGTTAGTTCCGCCCCGAAACACTCGGCATGTCGCTGCTGTGAGATGTGAATATAAGGATACGGATGTGAGCATGCATGTGTTTCTATGGGTGTGTGTGTAAGTGTGTGCCAGGAAGAAATGTCTAAAGAAATATAAAAGGTCATGACTAATATGTCCTTTTACTTTAGAAAATTACCCAGTAACGCTCCACTGCAGCACCCGCCTTTAATATCAATATGTCCATTTCATCTGAAGCCAAGTGTTTTCCTCGCTCCATCACTGCTGAGTGAGAGCAACTGAGTTAAAGGCAACAGATTGCTACCTCACCTGCCTTTTTTTTTTTGCACCACTTTCTTAATGCTGTTGTATGTTTATACTTACCTTTGCTTACCTGTCTAAACATAGATTTTGGTTTCAGATGGGTTTGTGAAATATATTTCTTAAATAATTCGACATGCATCCAGTTATCTTGTAGAGTAAAAATTACATTAAGTAATATTACTTGGCAATGAAGAGATAAAATATAAGATCTGTGCAGTGTTTGGAGATAGACTCTTAAAGAGCTATATTAGGCAAGGATGCAACCTGCGTTAATTTTCCACGTTAGGTTTTGCGGTCTGTAAATCTAAAGAAATATAATCAAACTCTTGCTGAAAGTCTCTTTTTCATCCATCTATCATGCGCTCCCTCACTTTCATCCATCTCTTCTATCCCTATTATCCACTGTGAGACTGCTTGATTAAGAGAGGAGGACACGGCGAAGGAGGACAGAGAAGCCTGGAGCCAGAGAACAACAGGAGGAGCGGGGAGTGGATCCTCTGTGTGTTTCTGGCTTTGGTCCAGCAGCGCCTGAGGACCCGATGTTGCAGCTCTGATGCAGAGAGCCCTGCAGCCCCACTCCCCTCCCTCTCTTCCCCTCCTTCTAACGCTCCGCTCCTCCGACCGGTTATCCAGTCCCCGCAGTTTCTCTCTGCCTCCCCTCTCATTCCCCTGTACTTATTAGCTTTCTCCACACCCCTCGCTCCCTGCCTGTACCCTGCCAATGTGATCCATGTGTTGTGCTTGAGCAGAGACTTGCTGAGGCAGCAGAACGGAGGAATATTTACAGATCATTCAGATGGGGTTGAGCGCTGCTCCTACTGCATTCTCACTCGCTTGTCAATCACTGCTTCAACAGCCGCAACAAACATACAAGCGTTTTAGCCACTCTGAATAAAAGCATAAACACGTACAATTGCTCACATATTCAAACAGTATATACATATACACGGATATATAAACACATTTACTACAACTGCAGAAAAATGACATTGCAGTCACTGAAGTTAGAATTTACTTGCCACTGCATTTTCCACTCCAATACAGTAACTGAATCTACTGTATGAATAATATGATTATTATATAATAACAGCAATATGAATAATGTGGTCTCTAAACCAAAACTACAACAGTCTTGGGTGTCATTTAAAGTTTTTCCCTTCACTTCAATATACCAGAGTTGCAGTAGCAATGCAAAATTAGTTTTTTCATTGTTGTATGAATATGTTTTCCAAGATGTTTTCATTACATATATGGCCAACTCATGAGTTAATGAATCCTTCACTGCTGAAAAGTTATTTATAAAAGGCAAGTAAACCAAACTAAGAATCTGACTATTTGCTGCCAACTCCTAATTCTTGACAAATATGTTCTGTTCTGCTCTGTTCTGATGGAAGATTTCAATCAGCTAATCAAATATTGAGCTTTGATGACCTGCCCATGCTCCAACTCCTTTAGTCTTGCCTCATCCAGCAAGACTATAGGAACAAAAATGGTGTCTGCAATAGAGCAACAACTTCTTCCGTCCGTTTGTTGCCTCACCTTGAGCTGAAGAAGACATCTAGCAAGTTTGTTTTAAACTTTACACAGGCACAAACACACTTACAGGTGGGCCAAGCATTAAAGTGTCAAGATTATGCATGCATGGATGCAATCTTGCAGTGTTGCTTTCATCAGATTAGTTCAAATAGCCTTCTTATTAGACTGAATTTCTGATTTGCACTTTGTTTGTCTAGCTGATGCCTCTTCTCCAAGTTCACAACATCCAGAGTAAGCTCAAAAAGACAAACTGAAACACCCATTAGTGCCTTTTCTCATCGTTCTTCTATTTTTCTTGCCTTCATTCTTCAATTTGTGAATATGGAAAAGGATGGATCACAGTGTCCCTTTGGATTTAACAAAAATTACACAAGCTGTGCAGGAACAGCACAGAGTGCAACATAACGTTCAGCTCTAAGCAAACAGATGATGCTGCCAAAGAGAGGTGTTGCTCCTGCAAACTCTGTCAGCCCAACAAGGTCAGCATTAAAAAAAAAAACAGGCAGTGTGTGTATGCTTGTGAATATATGCATGTGTTTGTGTGGAGTGTGTAAACAGCACAGGAGACCTTGCTATTCACTTTGTGAAATCTCATATCCAGCTGGGGCAGATCTCCTGTGTCCTGCTCACCCTGTTGCTGTGCTGACGTCCTGCCAACACCCCATCAATCACACTGACCCAGCCCAGCCTCCAGGCTTCACACACACATGCACATCACAGCACCTTTCTGCCACCTCCAACCTCCATCGTGCCTTCCTGTTTCACCTGCTGTTGAAGGTTAACAGGAGCCATGATGTCAGCAACCTGGCTGGTGTCATGGTAACATGCCTATGCAGTGGTGGTGCCACTCAAGGACAAACAGTTAATTGTATCAATGTGTCCCTATCCAAAACTTTATTCCATGCATGCATTTGGGTTTTCAGTGCTCACATAGTCAATGTGAAACACATTTAGTAGTCACGCTTTAAGGCTTTTAAAAATTGATTAACACTAACTGGAAATGGCACAAGATATCAGTCAATTTAATGGTTATTCTCCAAACAGCTTGTGTAATTTAATTTGTGTGTAGCCTATCGCCAGCGTACCCACTAATACATAGGTCGACTGGGTCATTCCACCTTACCAGACATGAGCTCTGACTGAAAACCATATCAGCCTGTTGTGACTCTGCATATCCAATAACAATACAATAATAACATCTATGCACTTATATGCAGCACTTAAAGTCCCAGAAAAATAAACATCAAACAAAACACACAGTTTGTGTTTGATAGACTACTTCTGTTTTAGATTTTATACCACTGGAAATCTATTTATTTACCCTTTAAATTGTGCCCCATCTGTAAGGAACTTGCATCGGGGGATAAGCAGCACATTAACATGAAAATTTGACAAATCTTCTTTGCCTTCTTATTCTACTGTTGCTATTGACTCTTGTTAAGGGGATAAGATGATTAGATGTCTTGTGACTTTCTGTTTTTATTTTATTTTTACATTTTTCTCATTCCTTTTTTTCGCCTCGCCCCTGTGTGCTCCCTCTGGTCTGTCTCCTTTTGTCCTGAGCCAGTTCATCTTGTCCAGTTCAGTCAGCGTACCTGGGCCATTCCATGCTTGTGTCCCTCTGATTATTTGTCTTATTAAAAGATGGCCTTTTCATACTTTGGGTTCAGGTCCAAGACTGGTCTTAACAGTTAACAGTCAGGAACCTCAGTAGTGTGTGGAAAAGTCATAACAGCCATAACCGCCTTGTTGTTCCTAATCATGCTGGTCCCTCACCCCTCAACCAGGATTTGTCTATGTCAGCCAGGGTGGTTGTGGTGTGGTTGTGTTGTCACTCTAGCATGATCAGCATACCCAAGCTAATCCTTAAGGGTTCAACTTCATTGGGTTGAGATCAGATGTTGACAGGCTGTTCATTCTATCTAGTCTCTGATAAACTCTACAATTCAACTTCCATTGACTGAATCTTGATTTATCACTGAACATTTAAGTTCCTCCACATTTTCAGGTTTTATTAAAGATGTTGCAGTTACGTGAGAAAATGGGCCTGGCAGTGAAGGGTGGTGAAGGGTAGTGAAGGTGTGCAGTCTGTTCTGGAATGGGTCTTCATGGTGTCTTGGGACACTTAACTTGGCAGTTTGTCTCTGACATCCCCCATTTCATAGAAATACCCCTTACGTTAACATGCTGCATCTTGCCGGAAACTCAAAATAGGTTTGAGGGAAAAAGCTGAATAACCTGTTTTAAATTGGCTAAGAAGATTCGGTCAATTTTTCACGAGTGGAACCCACATACTCGTGCTCTCGTCCCACAAATGCATGTTCCTGAAGCAATGTTACAACAGGAAAACTAATCTACCAAACACAAATTTACAAACGTGTTCGGTATTATCCCCTTTATTTTTAAACACTTTGTAACCTTATGTAGCATAAGCACTCATACACAGTCCCAAAGTTTTTAAGCTGTATTAAGCTTATTTGAGCTGTATTATCTTTTACACCCTTCAAAAGCATTTATTATTAACACATTTGTGTTAAGCGGTATTAACACCTTGCTATCAACTCTTGTTGCCTGGATCTAGAATAACGTAACACCTTTTTTTCCCCTCATTCAGTCAGAGCCTGACGTTGCTTCATTACTTCATCACTGTTGCTGCTTCGTTATCAATGGCGCTTCTTCAAAATGTCCTTTTTATCTTATAATTTCCTTCACTGTTATCAATAAATTATACAACTAAATTGAAGTACAAATGGACATTTTCAGAATGGTTAGGTAAAAATAAAACAAGTGCCTCTGATTATCCTCAAATAAAGATGAAAATAAAGAGGAACTTCATCTTTTAGCAGAGGTGGGGAAAGTTGTGAAATTATTTATCTTAGTGTTTTTTTTTACATCATAAAATCTGGCATTTTAAAAGGGACATGTAGACTTTTTCATATTTAAATAAACAAATGAATAAATAACCTGTTAATGTCAAATAATTTATTAATCAAAATGAAATATAAACTGGAAAAATTCCTCTGTAACCATAATGTTAAATAAGAGAACTACCAGTCTGTTGTCATGAATCAATTCAGCTATTAGTCTAAAACTTAGTCTAAAACTATCATGTAGCCACTCACACTAACACAGGATATTTTGTGATGAACTTTTTGTTAGCATCTTACCATAGCTCAGTGGTTCTCAAAGGCTCCGTCAAGGCGCGTTTGACCTCGGGTAACATGCTTTTTTATTTTAATTTTTTTTTTACATCCTAGAAAAAAGTGCAATTGCAGTTCCACTACATTAGGGGCCCTCTCATTGTCAGAGTGTGAGCAGGGACCATTCACTCGTTGGTGTAGTTGTAGAGTAAGAAGTGTAGACACAAAGTGTCGCAGACTGTCAAGACCCCTTAATTTTATTTTTGAATTTCAGATGCACTTTAAATCTTTTCTGTTACAGTTAATAAAGCTATTCTTTGTTGTAAGTTGGTCCATATTTCTTTTTTTTATTATCTTATACATTAAAAAGGATACAGTGTGTGAGGTGTACTTATAACAATTAGTTGCGCGAGAAGTTTTCTTCTTCCATAGGGGGGGGCGCGACAGGAAATAATTGAGTAGCACTGCCACAGCTTAACATAACTGCTTCTTCTTCTATGAACTAAAGATCGTGTAGTTAACAGAGGTTGGAGTGAGATGAAACGATAAAAGGATTTACCTTATAGCCTATATGAGCAGATTAACTTCATCCAATTCTGCTGTCTTCATATTAGGCTGTACATCTCCCTTGTGTGTGCACATCTCCCTGTCCACTAGGCTTCCGCTTTCTGTCATTTTTCTGTCCGTTTGTCCTTGTGTGTGTGTGTGTGTGTGTGTGTGTCTCATTTGTTTTCAGGAGTTGTATTAATAGAGAGGAAGGCCTCAAGTAGAAGTTGAGCCAACTCTGAGCCAGACATTAATAATTGAGGAGGGCAGGAGAGGAGAGAATGACTCCTGCAATATTCATATGTCATATTGACTTGACTGCCAGCCACTCGCCCATGCACCCAGTACTTATGAAGTCTCACAAATGACTGAGGATGCAATACTGCGTCCTTCTCCAGCTGCCTACATCTCCCTTTCCTTTCTTCTGATTGTACATTTTCTCATCCTCATCCATATGCAACCTCATCTTTCTCTTTACACCCTCCCTCACTCTTCTATCTCTCCTCTGGCCCCCTTCTCTTTCCCTCTGCCACTTCTTTTGGTCCCCTTATTATCTACTGCCATCTCTCAGAGGAGTATAGCATGCCCATGGGCCAAATTCAATTATTGACCAAATTAAAGAGATGCTTCGCAACTCCCCCAGAAAAAAAACACACACAATGCACCAGACATGCCAGAGGGTTACAAGCACAAACCCACCCACCCACATACACACACAGGCAAAGATATCCACCTTCTACAGCCTCTGCACTCTGCAGGAGATTGACACAAGTCATATACCAGAATATCAACAAACTCCTATTTCAGAGTGCATTCTGAAAGTTCAGTCCACTCCCTTTCTTATATTTTCTACTGATGCTCACTGCAATCCGTCCGTTGGTGCCTCCAGGCGCCTGATGAAGTCTTTAATTAGCCACTGTAATGGCCACATAGCTGTGAATAAGTAGCCAGCCACCTGAACAGTACAAATCTAGGAGGACAATCTGATGGATTAGACAGTAAAGCAGGGACAACAATCATTAGTACCAGCTGTCTGGTATTTTAGGGTCAGCCGTAAAATATCAAATCTTCAGAAAGAGTTGGAGTGCTTCTGAGGTCAACCAATTATCGAGTGCTGTGAGCTACATCGACTGCCTTTCAACACGATTAGATCTGAGGACATCCGGTCCACTTGTTCTTTTACAGAGAGCTGAGATCAGAAAAAAATAATATATTTTTTGTATGCTGTGAATTCATTGTCTGTGAGCTGGACACAGGAGAGGCGAGAGGACAGTGCCCTCAATCTTACAAAACAGCCTTAGACAGAATGCAACAAGAAGAGAGAAGCTATATAAAAGAATACTGCTACTACTCAATTTTGGTGATTTTCATGTTTTTTACTTTAAGGTCTTTATTAAGCTGAACAATTGACATGACCTCTGCGCCTATATATAGCTATACAATATATATGATTAATTGAAAATTACACCATTACATACAATTCCTAAAAAACATGACCTTATTAATGCAAACTGGAAAGATAAAACATGAAGGGAAGAATTTGATTGTTCCTTTGACTGCATGTAAACATATTCCATCATGTTTGCATGCGAGAGAAACAGATGTCATGACATAAAGATTCAATGCTTAGAACTCCTGTGGGGCAATACTATGACCTTGGTGTTAATGCATGTATAGGGGAAGATGCCTCCAGTCTTGGGTGGTGGGCTGGGGTGTTGCGGCACGTCACCTCTGCTCTCCCAGGGGATAAAGTAATAATAATTCTCCACAAAGCTGAATAGATATAGCCTGAGGGCCCAGACAATACATGGAAACTAAAAAACAATTCACACACACACACACAAACACACACACACACACACACACACACACACACACACACACACACCAACTTGAAAAGAGCCATAAACCACCAGCCGCCCACACTGTCCTTACTGAAGCAGGCCTGTGACATTACTCTGCACCAACGCCCAGTTAATCACTCACACACACTATCAATTTGTGGAGCACAAGCACAGCGCAGTAATAAATATGTAAATAACCCCACAGTTTGTGACTGTGTGTGTGTGCTGCAGGAAAAATGCATAGTACCCACAAGGAGAATAAGTGTAGGATGCACAAGTTCACTTAGCACACAAAAATGACCTATCAATGACAGGAACTGTGTAGATGGATCAACAAATACAAATGAAGCAATCGCAAAGCAGTGCATCCCCCTCCCCGCCAAATCTTACACACATACACACTATCCATGACTGTGACAATGGGATGGGAGAGGGCTTGTCTATCATTGTCCTGTAAGGGGATATCAGAGCTGATGGTGGCGACTTATCCACACTCTTCATGATCCATTGTGTGTGTGCGTGTGAGTGTGTGTGCGTGTGTTGCCAACCAGGCCTGGTGTTGTTGATAAGAGCTGAGGGCTTAGTCCTCAGTCACAGGGACACACTTAGAGCATTAATGAGCCCACAGCACAGAGGAGAGCCGCTGCCAGAAGGTCTTTATCAGCCACTGGGAGCTTGTGTCAATGAGTGAGTGAGTGAGGAGTGAGGGAGTGAGGATAGTCCCCATCTTCATGCGTTGTCCTTTTTTTACCCCCACAGACCTTGTTCACAGCAGCCATATTGACGTGTAGTAGTAGGTATACACAGTTGTTCCAAATGACAATAATTAAAGTTCTGTTTAGTGCAGCAAGTCTTTCTAGTGAGTCGACTTCTACAGCAGCACCACCCTTACTTCTGCTTGTATCTAAAATGGCATACTTCTGTACTTGTTACCTGCATAAGTGTGTGAATCGCGTTCACACAGAAAACGAAGGAAATGCAGCACTAGGGCTCATGTCATTGGAGACACAGCATACACACACACACACACACACACAAACTATAGTATGAAGGAGATGCTTGAGATTGAAATGCAGCACAGCAGTTCTGTTTGAGAGGGCACATTTATCACAAAAAAGGCTTTAACTCAGCAAGTGTGAGTGACACATTTCAATAGTTAGTTAACCGGATAACAGCACCACTTTGTTAGTGGAACAGCCAAAGCCAAGCATCAAGGTGATTGAAAGACAGGATTATATTGGTTGTCAACAATGAAGCTGAAAGAGACTGACTGACAGAAGACAGACAAGGTGACAATAGGGTAATGATGAGGAAATGGTATGTCTGCTCTAGACTGTTTTTCATAACACAAGGACACTAAACAGGCAGGGAGAATATACTCACCCATGTGTGATGTTGCATGGAAAAAACAGTTGTCAGCTCCATCTTTTTGAAGGCTTTTCCTCCACTGCATGATTTGTCATTTCAATAACCAGCAGAAACTGCTTTCATCTGTAAATGGTAAAGCAGAATATGGTGAGCAGCCCTGAACTCTACTTGTTTAGTTCAGAATTACCAAATCAAAAAACAACAGAACAGCCAATCGGCCAGTCATCAAAAAGAGAGGGATGAAGGGGGATCAGGTGGAGCGAAGATTGGCTTTGAAGTAGTTTAGGTTTAAGAATTAAGAATTTATGAGATCTAAGTGATACTGGTTTGAGATTACAGCAGGGGAAAGCTTCTCTCCGTTGTACTGTGTTTCCAGTACTTGGTAGGGGGGAAACCACACACACACACACACACATACACACACACACACACACACACACACACACACACACACACACACACACACACAATATAATAGGCTGCAATGATTAGCAGAGGTGGTCAAATATAACATTAACAACCGGTGTACCTGCAATTTGAGCACAGTAGATAAATACTAGAAATTCTGGTAATTATCATTCAACCAAAGATTCCACACTACCTGTGTAATACTAAATAACCTGCTTCTGAATTATCATACTTAATACATGTTGTAATAGAATGGTAATACATGTTTATCTTTCCCCTAGACAAAAATGCTTAAGAAAGATTGCAGCAAAAGACTGATGAGAGATCAACTTTTTCAAATACCAAAACCTGATGACCGAGTATGTTTTACATTACACAGTAAATGACAAAGCAACAAGTACACATCTTTGAAAACATAAATATGAAAATAAAACATTTAGATGATATGGATTATATGAAGTATAAGAAGCTCTGGACTAAAGATCAGTCAATGTTCTTGATGACAAGTATGTGCACAATTAGAGACCAAGATTACCAAACAGATTGTGTCTGTACTCTTGTAGCCTGCATTCAGACATAACACGAAACGCACCTGCTCACATGTCTGATTCCCTAAACAGCATCTTTCTGCTTCCCCAGCCCTGGAGTAATAGCAGTCATTACTGTGTACGAGCAGCGTGAGCTCAAACTCACACACACGCAGTGTCCAGCAGGTTATTACAGCAGCAGTGTACTGTAGCTTATTACTCTGCCTCAACACCACTCAATTATTCAGCCTGAGTCCACGGGGAAAGGAGAAGCAGCTCAGTGTGCTACTTACAACACGCCTAAGTAGGCCAACGAGACTGAAACTAAAGTATGACACACAGACGCAGCCCATCATCACAGTGAGACTGTGCTAAACGAGAACTCCATGTACAGAAAATACATTTTAGGAAATGGTTTAGCAATTCAAATGTTTAATGGTTGAGTTACTTCTGATGTATGTGTAAAGTCACAAGAGGCCAAATAAATGGCAGGCAGGAGGGACAATTACCAGGCAAAAGCTCCATATGGCCTAAATTTGACTTCACACCAGAAACATTTGTGGCTCTGATCAAATCATAGATTTTCTTAAAACTGTGTCTTCCCCATCGGAACATTTGTCCTTCATCTCTGTAAGAAAACATAAAATCTTAAAACATTCCTGGTGATCCTCTTTAATAGAAATAAAACTGGTGCATCCCCACTCAAATCTTTGCTGGCTTCCCCATACACCCACAAACCACAGAGGATGATACAACCTTGCTTGATCCCCCAATAGTTGATTAAATATTTCTACAATCTTGTGGAGAAATACAGAGAAAGGAGGCACAGGGACTGATAGGAAGAGGAAGAGAGAAAGAGAGGAGGGAGCAGATCTATTTTAGAGTAAGATTAAGTAGAGCTGTGTTGAAATAGAAGCCCTGACCAACCAAGCCATGATCTGGGGACTTATTAAAGACTCTTATTAAAAAGTTAAGGAAGGCCCTAAGAACCTGACAATAAGAGGGGGTGAGGGGGGTGGGAGAATAACGCAGTGGAGGGGGTGATGCATGTGGCAAGAGGGGATTGAGTTTATCCCTTCCTTCTGCTCCGTTTTCACATGCACACACATTCCATGAACATCTCCCACTCTTCCATCCCTGCTGACTCCATCTCACTCTCCGATCAGCTAAATAAAATTCACGATTTTAATCTAAATTTCTGAAATGCTGAAGAGTTCACATGAATGCATGGCGCCAACACACATCCACAAACGCCCCCCGCACATGCACAGACATCAAGTGCCGGTTATAGATTTCAGAGCAAATCCTTTTTTCCCCTATATTGCTTGACAGTGTGCAGCACGGTCGTTGAACATAACACAGCCTGGTGAAGGCTCGTTTGGTTCGGTGCAGTCCAGTGTATCTGCAGAATATCCTGCAGAGAGCAGAGGCAGGGCTGTACCACCTGCTTATCGATCAGTTAAAAGACGAGGCTTGCCGGAGCTACACATCTGACACCAAGGGGATTGTTGGTGTAGACCTGACCATCTACTTTTCCTTGGACCCTGGGGATGCAGATCGAAGACCACAGCGTGTGTGTATGAGTCGACTTGTAGGAGATGGCATTAAAAAAATAAGTGAGAATATAGAAGAAAATAAGCATAAGCAAACATTTTTTCCTTTCCATTGCTATGCCCCTCTTTATCCCTTTCTCCTAAAATACTACATATCAGTGCTTTGTCCTTCAATTTAGCGGAGGAAAGATGCATAATGGAAACCATGGCAACGAGACAGCTAACAGACAGTAGTGGATAGATGGAAGGAGATGAATAGAGATTGTATGTCAGAGAAAAAACAATTCTAAGTCTCAACACTAGTTGACGCCCCCCCCCCATGTGTGTTTGAGTACGATGGGGACACACACTCCAGCACACTGTGGAATTTTCTTGGCAGATCTGTAGGGCTTTGAGGCATAATGTCAGCCTGCGCTTTAGTTTATTAAGGGTTCTGTGGAGTTTTCTTTACAGTTTCCAAGTCTCCACTATCAAAGTTACTTATTAAACAGCCCACAGATTTAGCTGGACTCAAGCCAACAAAAAGCACAGTCACTAAGGTTTTAGCATTGAGTCCATTTTGTGAACCTTAGCTAACAGCATGTAGTGGCTGGCATTAGGATTTCCTCAGATTTTATGCCGCTTTCCCCAACAGTAAAATGGAATTATAATGTACATTTTAGAACAAACGTCACAGGAACAAACATACAAAGATTAATGTGAAATTATTCTAATTTATTCCAGGCTTAATCCCTCATATTATCCCTGGTAAGTAGCTGTAAGCAGACAGATGTACATACACTATAGGCATTAGTGTGTGTATGGGAGGCTGGTTATGAGTGTAAGTCCCCTTTCTCTTGAGTAACCAACTATTACTAGGAATGCTCTGAGTGTTTTCTCCTCATCCAGAGAGATATCAGGGGGGGGGGGGGGTTAAACAAGAGGATATGGAAAGTAGAAAGTGATAATTTGAAGCATGTTTAAGTTTAACAAACTAGACCAGTGGTAGGAAACCCTGGTCTTACATACCCGATTCTACTAATGAACCATTAGAGCACTTGATGAGAACCTTCTTTAGTAGAATCAGGTCTTTCTGCCTGGTTTGAATAAAAACCTGCACCCACAGTGGCTCTCTAGGACCAGGGTTGCCTCCCCCTGGACTAAACATTTCAGCATGTTTCAGCCTACAATAAGTTAGTGCTCTTGTTTATAAACTTCACATAAATATTTTAGTTCATTAAACAAAACTTTTCTCAAGTACTTCCATTCTCCAAAACTAACCTATCTGGATGAAAATAACATTCACTTCACAATGTTCTTTATAGATGAAACTCAGTATCATATCAATACAATCATTAATAGCTTCTATCTTTGATTGGTATTTCTACTTTTTGACTTTGCCCCCTGTTCGAATGGGGTGGAGTATTTATTTTTTTTATGCATAGTAATAGGAGCTGCAATACATTTTGTTAAATGAGTCACGCTTCTCATATTTCTAGAGAAACATCAGCTTACCAGCAGGACTCAAATGTAACTTGAATACATAAGCGTAATACTGAACCACATACTGACCAGGTCAGCACCTCACATAGTAGCTAGATACCATTGGTGTGTATGTGTAGAAGCACAAAGGAGACAAACAACATTATATATATGCAGCCTCTTCCCATTGAAACTCACAAGCGCTTTATTAGGAATGTCTGTCATCAAATGTAATCCAATACGACGTCTCTGCCATCATTTCCACTTTTACAAAGCCGGTACATTTTGATGAAAGGCCTTAGTGCGGGTGGCCTACTAGAGCTGAATTAATATCCTGGCCTGGATGGGACACACACAACCCGCCAATAGACCTTTTCACTGCAGCTATATTGACACGATGAGTAGGGTAAACACAGGTGTTAAATGACACTAATTAAGAGCCAACCTGTACAACAGCAGCACCTGACTCTGGGTGACCTGAATGGAACCTTAATTACTATCATTGGTAACACCTGCGTTTATCTGGTTCATGTCAATGGCTGCCGTGAAAAATGTCTATTCATGGCAGAATTGTGGATTGCATTAGATTGCACAGGTGGTACTAATAAAACCATTAATATACTGGAGCGAGTTTAACTACAACTTGTCCAATTAAGTTAAGAAACAAGTGTTAGCCTAAATAACTATACGCTATATTTGATATTGCAGCGTGTGGCTATAAACTATTAAACTAACCGGATGTTTTAAGCATTAGAAGAATGTTCTATCATAATTTATCCTAATTAAGCGACGCACCCGAGTTTCAGATATAGGGAACCGACGCCTTACATTCACAAAAGCTGTAACTTTTTTCATTATCGGGTAATTAATTTTTTTTTATCGTGACAAAGCCTTCACCGTTAGAAACGCTACCAGCGATAAGGAGGGAGGTGGTCACTGACACCTGGCCACAGGTCAGAGGAGTGGAAAACAGCGACTTACCGGAGGAAACCTGGAGATATAATTATATTATCGGTTTAGCTGCTACTTTACTCCTCACTAACACAGGCTACTGCTGCCGTAAACAGCGACTAAACAGCAAACTAATTAATTAAGCTCAATTAGCGCTTCTCTCGTTCTTTAGCTCGCTGCTGCGTCTCACTACAAGATGCGTTCACGGACTCTCAGGAAATCACACAATATACTAAAACTTAAAAAAAAGAAGTAACGCATTAGTTACTTTTCCTGGCATTTGGTAACATATAATAGTAAAGTTATAGGCTATCAGTCATATAAAAAAAATTTAAAAAATAACCAGAACACCAATTATCTAACGCTCCCATGTGTTTATTTTCTTTGTTAGCAATTTCCATTTGATACTAAAGCTCTAGACAGGATCATGTAGATGGAACTGTAGTCTTTTATACCCTAATAAACAATGGCTAGCATGCTTTCAAGTAACTTTGTGCTAACTGACCATCTTTAAGCTGTTTTATTTTTCTGAATCTTAAATATATTCTTGCTACAGATAAATCCTATATTTTATCTTTGGCTGGTAATTTTCGTCTCCACCTCCAGCTGTCTGCACTGCTGTATTCCTCCATGAGACGCATTAATTGCAGTTTGGGGAAAGCGATTAACTGTATGATTCACTGTTTTACAAACTGCAGACATAATTATTGTTCTGTCCTTAATTGGAGGACTCAACCCATTCAGTGGTGAAATGTAACAGAATAATAGTTCTCCATTTCACTACTTTAATCTCACATACCTGCACTTTTCTGAGTTTATACTACTAACATGATATATTCAATTTAAAGTACAATCATCAAGTATTATGTAGAAACTTAAAGCTTCCAGTGATACAAATTCACTGACCTAGTGTTGCTACAATTAATCAATAAAAACAGATCCCAAATGTAGTAGTTGCCAAATAATTGATTATTCTGGGCAGTGTTGGGACAGTTCAAAGGTCAGTTCACAAATTTTAAAATGAACCGAGTCAGTTCATAGTTCAAAAATGAACTAGTTCATAGTTTTTTTTCCAATATGTTGCTATGAGCTTTTATTTGTCAAAACTATTTTCAAAGCTCATAGAGAAACAGAAACAATATTTTATCATGTGTCAGATTCATCTTTGTATTCAATTTTAATCCCTCTCCAACCAGGGTTTAGTATTGAGGTGAAAAAAAAGCTTGCTGCTTAAATGGTCTTTATTATGAAAATAAAGTGGTCCTTAAGGTGCAGCCTGGGTCAGTACAGACCATCATAGCTGTGGTGATGCCTTCTTTCATGCTCCTGGCTGTTGCTCTGTGTTTGATGACGTATTTGTTAGTGCAACATGTGTGACAGCTGATGTACAATCTGTTTTCTGCTACATATTGTTTATAGTGAGTTTTACTTGGGTTTTCATCTGGAAGGATCTAATGAAATGTGGAACACCCTTGCCATTCACATCCACCAGAATGCACACGTCCACACTGATGTTCATAAAGTGAAAAATACAGTACATTAGTTCACCTTCACCCAGATTAGGAATGTGTTCAGATAACACTGATTGTGGGTTATTTTCTTCCCCCAAAAAGAAAACACTCTAGGTATTTAATTCAAGCTATCAAAGGTTCATGGTGGAACCCAAGAGAAGACAGAGATGGAAGCACTGAGTGGCAGAGAAAAAAAGATTCTATCTCTTTTTTTTTTCAAGTAAGGAAAAAGGCAGAGAGGAGGGTCCAGGGAAGAGGAAGGTCCAATGCAGGTTCCATTGAGAAGGTGCTGAGCGGGAGGAAAGGTACTGGGGCGTCAGGTCAGTGAAGGCAGGACTGCAGCTGGTGGAGCAGGCAAAACTAAAGGGAATAGGAGAGAGAGCAGAGATTACTTGTGGAGTTAAGGCAACGTGACAGGAGGCATAACAACACAGGAAACCAGGGGGGGGGAAAAAACTAGAGGGGCTGTGCATTACCAGTGTTGCAATCAGAACTTTCTGGCAACGAGTGGAGGGCGACCCAGGGTATAAATGCTATAGCTGAGGAGGTGATTTATGACAGGGGTGCTACACCACTCCACCCCACCTCCATCTGAAAGAGCACAGAGACGGGAATGCCAATAAAAGGAGGAGGGGCCAATATAAGGAGGAGGGGCCAATACAAGGAGGAGGGGCCAATACAAGGAGGAGGGGCCAATACAAGGGGGAGGGGCCAACTTTTAGGTCACATCTTGGGTTCTGGGAATTTAGTTATGAACTATACGCCTAATTATCAAATCTTTAGTTGCAGCTCTACTATAATAAGAATAAATGTAATATTTCTATAAATTCTGACTGTTTGCTATTTTACTAACACCATTTACTCTCACTTCTAATATTTCAGAGATCAGTACTCAAATGTGTTTTTCAAGTACTTCTTACACCACTTTCCATAGTTTACTCTCTGATATACCTTTTTGTTTTACATGAGACCTTTCTCCCTCACTCCCTGCTGATTCCTTTATCACTCTTATTTCTTACATTAGTCAGAGAAAGTTACGAACAGCAAGCATTTATACAGCACTACTCAGTTTGCATATTATTACAGATGAATGCCTTCATTTTTCTTACTGGTACATTGAGTTACTGCAGGTGACCTTAGATAAATTCATAATTCCATCATAGTGTTACTGAACTACAATCTGAGATTAAGTATAATGACAATAATTTAAACATGAGTGTGGGTGTGCAGGACAGGCTAATAGGGTTCAGGACTACTAACAAGTATTACACTGAAGTCCTTTATATGATAAAGCTGCCACAAAAAAGATTATTTTACTTTGAGCAGAGTAATACTACCTCAAATATTTTATTTTGGCTATACTTTTTTGAATGCACAATTTGTACCAAATATTATGCAATAAAGCTGCCAAGCTGCTAAACTTGAAAATGCATGAAAATAGTGCAAACTTTAATGAATTGTTTTATATGCTATTCTCTGGTCTTGATCAGAAGACACACTAAATTAAATTGAATATTACATACAGACATAAAATTGGCCATGTAAATCTTACCATCCGCTGAGGAAAATAGTGTTTTTACTGAAAAATTACAGATACAAATAGTAATTTGTAGTTTTATTTTACAGCCATACACTTTGCACATTAATATAAATCTGTAAAGATTAATTACAGTATTAGGAGGGTTTGAAAAGTATTTGCTTCAAGATTACTAACCATACTCATATGCTAAAATGTTATTTGTAAATTATCTAATTTTAATTAAAATATATTCTAAATATTTTGGATCACTTCAAAATTTCTATTTGTGTGAGTCACTCTGAATGCAATTAACATTTGCTTTTAGGAATAAACTTATTAGTCTTCAGAGGAAACATTTTGCAATTAGCCAAAAAATCTCCAATGTTATTTAAAAAATAAAATGAAGGAGGCATCAATTAATGTATCACATATTACAGTAACAAATGTTACTAAAATGTTCACATGTGATCTTATCCACAAACATTATTGAGTTAAATGGATGCACAAACATTCTGTATGGGAAATGCATGCCTCATATCAAGTTTATGATAAATACAACAAAAAGTAATCTAATATAACAACTCAAATTTTTTTATTTAACACAGTTACTGATATTTTGTTTTTATAATTATGTCACTTAGTTACTTGTATTCCACAACTCACTAACCCTGGTTAATTACCAGGAGCAGATAGCATTATACTTGTAGTTGTTCTTCTAAGATAGAAGCCGTTTAAACACAGCCTACGTGCTTGACAGTGGTACAGCACAATAGGCCTGAATGCCCAACCGCCTCTGTCACAGTTTGATGAATTTCGCTGGCATTGACTGACAGCATTTTGGTCTGCGTTCTCCTCTCCCATGTTGTCCTGATGGATTCATGGGGATCAAGGAGGAGGTGAAAGGAAGAATATAACGCACTGCTGCTCTGACAGATGTGAAGACTGGAAAAAAATGTTAAAAAGGCAGGTGTTGATTTCTGTGTAGTCTGCAACAGTACAACACAATTTTCAGACATTTTCAGTGTCATCTTTTATTGAATTCCAGTGTCACCAACAATCTTTAATCTCACCTTATCACCATCTAGCCTTGAGTGAACCATATTGTTACACGTGACACATTTTCCTCACAAGCCCATTAAAAAAAAAACCTGTTCACTATCTTAATATGTTTACCCTGAGTTGGGACTTGATGTATGCGTTCAAAGCTACCGGCGTCAAAGCAGCTAAGGAAGACTGATTTAAACCATTTCATCTCATCTCATTTCCACATCCTCTAGTGCCCCTGTGCTTCTGCAATCCTTCTTCCCCTCGCTCCCTTCATTAGATTGCACCCCTCTTCTTGTATAAAAGATAGACAAGAAAGCTGGCTATTCAAATTTAAATCAACACTGACAGAGAAGCAGATGTAAAAAGAGAGAGAGGGCTAAACAGCTACAAACCTTGTACCTGACATTGTTAGTAATAATGTGATTCCACTGCGAGGGATGGGATCGATGCAGTCAGATGAGGGACTGTGTTAACATCCTAATCTCTAATAGCATCGGAGTAGCCAGACTATAGAAAAAAGTCAACCAGTTTAACCATGCACGCACATGAGCGCGCGCACACACACACACACACACACACACACAGATGAAGGTGATAAGGCAGAGAGGACACGAGGAGCCATTAGAGGAAGCCCTGTATTGTGTGTTGAAAGAGAAAACCGAGATAGCCTTGATGACCCCGTGCCAGACTCTTCCTTCACTGTGGTTCACAGAGCAGAAGTGTAGTTCCCAGAAAAAAAAAAGTCCTGAACACGTAAAATATGCCAAGTTATTGCCAGAAAACATCTTCGTACAGGGTCGTGTTCATTTATAACTGTCTGTATGAATCGCGCTTTTAAGCTTCCTTGAGTGAAGCCTGACTCTGGTGCTTGCACTGTATGTCTAATGCAGACATTAACTTCAACATTATGTCTAATTTAAGCTGCACTACTCAAGGTTTCTATGGTGGAAAGAAAGCACTGCGTTCTCAGCCTACTTAGGTCAGACGAGACTGCAATGGAGAACAACCCCACCCTTACTGAGTGCCACAGTTTTGCCCTATTTGCTAAAAATAAAATGTAGTGCCAGGTATGCTCAGTGGGGGGAAATCTTCTCTTCAGTGCACAAGAAGTGACACATTTATACTGAAATACAGAACTCGCACTTAAGACTGCAAGAAAGAATTGGCTGCATCAAGAGGAAGCTGTACCCTCAACAATATAATAATAATATTGATAAACTTTAGTTCATTAGTGCATTTCAATGCCAAGGTTACAGGGTGCTTCACCAAATATATTTCCATTGAAATGAACTAAAAATATAGATCATACACACAACAAATAAGTGAGAGATACACATGAGTTAATAATGTAAATGTCTGTATGAACGGGTCAGTTTTTAAGAGTTTTTTTAACATCAGGTGCTGACTCAGCAGATCTAATACTAAGGGCGATTTTTTTCTATAACATAGGAGCTTGGGATGTTTAGTACAAAGTTTTATTTTGTATTTTTAGTTTATGTTTAAACCTCGTCTCCACTTATATTAACACGTTTTAGTCTGATGTATGTGTGCAGTTCATTTCCATACTTTCACTGCCATTTGAAGTTTCTTTCATACACATACACATAGTTGACATTTCTTCATTTTGATCATATCACATTGTGGGATTTAAGTAAAGCAAACATTGCTCTAAAAAGGGGTTTCTGTCATCCCCTGGCCTGTTTTTTGTTGATCAAAGTTAGACAAAGGCTAAACAAAAAAAAGATGAAGCAATCTTCATGTCTCCATGGGCCAAGTTGCTTTAAAACATTCCAAATTTAATTTTGACTCATTAGTAAACCTCTGGAGTACTTGTGTCTCATACTGCAGACACAACCTCCGAGACTGCATGTGTGCGTGTGTGAGACAGCATCTTTAATTACCCAGGTAACACAGCCAGATGCTCCACCACTCTGGCAATGGCACTGATTAAAAGCAGTAAAATATTCATTTCAATCAGACGCCCACATGCCACATGTATAATTAATCCACGGCGGAAGGACACAGCAACTTTTACCACCACCACACACACATTTTCATCATCATATTCCCTCTACATGCCGTAGCCAGCTGCCTCATGTGTTCTTATATGTGTGTGTGCATGTGTGTGTGTGTGTGTCGGGGTGGATCCAAGAAATGGAATTGTGGATGAGCCACTTCTAGCAACACTCCACAGGGAGGTTAGAGGGTAGCCAGGCTGCATTCTGGGACGTCATTCAGCCACCTACACAGCAGATGTGTTAGGCTGCTCTTTCAGTGCCCTGGCTTTCTCTGGGAGTGTTTTTTGTTGGGGAAACAGCATCTTGAGTTTGCTGTGTACTGCGAATGCTGCCTTCTCTGTGGTGGCGTGCTACCTTTGCTGCTCTCTCTCCTACTTTTCAGCACTGCTGTACTCGTCAATACTTTGAAATACTTGCAGGCAGGTTTGTCAGAGGTCTCAGAAGTGGTCTGATAGTCTCTGGTGGGCGGGAGACTATGCAAACACAACAATCTTGAGACTTGAGGTGAAGTTACAGATATAGACAAATAACTTTGTGGAACAGTTTTTTTCTACGCCTGAGGCAGACCACCTCATAGAAAAGGACTTTGTGCATAAATATTAAAAAAAAAACAAATGTTGAATTAAAATGTAAATCACAGCAAAATGATGCTCTATTCTTCACTCCTGTCATTCCCCTGGTTCCATTTTGTCTATTTTCTGTTTCTGTCATTTCAAGCCATCTGACTGTTGTGTCTTTGTTCTCCTTGATTAAGCCCCCTGTCGCAGCATTGTTTAGACTCCCGCAGTAAGCTACAATTACTCAGCATAGTGTGTGTGTATATGTGTGTGTGTGTCTCGCATCACACTCATTACAATTACCTCTGGGTGTGAGTGTGTCATCTGTTGCCTGCTCATGTTCCAATTTCTCTCCGAGTGGTGAGGGAGCTGCATCCAGATGCTTCAGTGTGCATGCGACAACGCAACCAGGGAATGGGAAATCTCCATTAGAATGAATAACAACTGGGTGTCCAAAAAGTCCTGGAACAGGTTAAATCTTGTGAGAGCAGGGAGAGCAACAACTTTACTTTTTTTTTTTTTTTTTTATTGAGACTTGCCTTCAGCAGCGGGAAGTAATAAGACCCATGTGCTAAAAGATTTTTTTGATGTTGCTGCAATGCTCTTTTAGTGCAGCAAGATAACACAGACTCTCGGATTGATCTTGTGCTCAACAAGCTAGAACTTGTAACAGTTGGCAGACGTTACAAAAGCACTGCAGTGAGGTTGATTTCCAAACTCATCTGTTTGATCAGCTTTGAGAGGCCAGTGAGGTCTTCCCCCAGGAACCTTGCATCAATATCTAACCGCTACCAAACAACCACACAAATACATACACCAACTATAGAACAAACTGCTCTGGGCATCCATCTACATCAGCCCCTGCAAAATTGTTTGGTAGCACTTTCATATACAATTCAACGTCACAAAGGCTCATAATTTCCTTTCAATCTTCTGCACATGTAATAATTATTACATGCATATTAAATTGTTTTCCCATAATCCTCATGTCTGTTAGTGATACTTGTACATCTTTGACCCATTTGGATGTTAGTGGATCTTGTGATGAAATAAAAACAACAAAGTCTTCTTAACTCAAGCCTCTTTTTTAAGTTTTATTAAAACAAAGTTGGTTGACGTTGACATAGGTTGTAATCAAATAAAACTGCAAAAAACACTGTTTTTTTGCTTTCAAGTACAACTTTTCATCACAAAATTGCAATGTAAGACAAAATGTCTGTTGTTGTAAATTAGTGGTCGTTTACCTTTGTAATCTTTTTTGTCCTAGGGAAATAATAATGGTACTTTTAGACTGGCCAAGGTCTTAGCTTTCATATGAGATGCTATTTGTTTATGTCCCATGAAATATCAGAGGGGTACGAATAGAAATGTGGAGAGTGGGTTGACTTTCTGACACTAATCAGATTTTAATATCTGATAATTAGTAGGGTTAGAGTTTGTGTTGATGGTGGTGTGGTGTGTGTAAATGTGTGACATAACAAGCGCAGCATTGAATGTCTTATGCTGCAGCGAGTCTTGAGTCCTTTGATTGGAGAAACTTGGAGTTAAGCAGTTTTGTACAAATTATTGCTTACTTATTATATTAAACCTGTGAACATAAACTCTGCTAAACCTGACTGATGCTTCATAAGCTGCATGACATAAATAAAATAATTTATCCCACATGAAAACAGTAGTACTCTTTTGATTCCACAGTGCAACAAGTGTGCTATATGTTTTTGCACAAACAAAAAAGATTGCTGCGATGCAAACCATCACCGCCCTCCACATCTCATCAAGTGACTGCACTTGTACTTGTAAATAAGGATGTTTTCTCAACCAGCTTGCCTTGTTAAATAAGATTTTACAAAATCCCATGAAAGACTACTCAAAGCTTGACGATAGATATTGGCATTCCTGTGCAGGAGACATAGTTTGAAAACCTGCAAACAATCCAGCATAAATTTACCCCATTAAGTCCCTCAGGCTAGAGAATAAGTGCCGTGTGTGTGGCATAAGAATGCAACAGTCATAACAAGAATGTAGATTTTCTCTGCCTGTTATGGACAAAGCCTCCAACAAGCAACACGTACAATGTGCTTACTCTCGGCCATTGCCATGTGTGGATGAATAACGTACATATTAATCCTGCAATGTATGGAACTTTGCTAATTAATCCAGCATTTCCCCAACCGAGGTTACATAATTAACGCGGCATCTTTGGAGTCACGGGGCATGGTTAACATTCTCCTAACCTTTTTTCCACCATTGTCTGAAAGATTAGAATGACCCTATCTGTGCTCTCAGGCTCTGAAATTTAATACACAGCAAGTCTTTTAGCAGCAGTAAATGGTCTGCGGTGGACCAGTCTAGCAATTGCTCAATCATCTAACAGTCTATAAAAAATTAGAAGTTTGTGAGGACTTAACATTCCTGTCAGCTGGTGTCCTGCACCCTGTGCTGTTCCTCAGCAGGAGCAGGGGTTGCCACAGCTGTTTCTGAGGTTATGACTGGGACTGGACCTTTGCACTCTAGCTCTATGTTTGGAGAAAGAAGAAGTGAAGTTTGGGCGAGCAGAGCTGAGGGCAGCCTGGCAGGGCTGCGGGCAGGAGGCTGGGGTGACCCCGCTGGCTCCACTCTCCCCTGATCATTAGCTTTTTCCAGCAGCACACGGACGCTCTTGGAGAAGACAACGCGAGGGTCAGTAGCAGGCAGAGCAGGGCAGACGCAGCTCTCCCTCAACTCCAGGGCCTGCACAGAGAAAAGAACACAGACACTTTCACATACGAGAAAAAAATACAAAACATAATTCAAACAAAAGGCTCATTGACAACCATTGTCGTTTTTATTCTGTTAAATACTATATATTCAATCGAAATGCAGCTGTGAACTGAAATGAATTAGATAAGAATAGATTGAGACAATGAGGAAGGAAGCAGAAAAAAACAAACCAGAGACAAACAAAGACAATGACAGAGACACAGAGATAATCAGATACACTGAGCTAAAATAATGGAAACAAAATCGGACAAACACCACAAACTCAATTAGCAATGAAGAAGATGTGGCTCCTCTATGAGGCTGTGTAGGTAGGTGGTGGGAACTGAATGCAAACGCTAGCGAACATTCAGAGGCAGTCTCACACACCCACCCCCAGCTCATTAATCTCTCACTTAGAATCACCTACAAGACTCTGAGCACATACATGTACTCAGCTTCCCACTCAACAGGCTTTCCCTCTCATGCTATCAGTGGACTTAATGTGCTTTTCTTGAGGATGATGAGTGCACTAGTGGAGGCGGAGCGCCCATAGAAGAGTTGGGTTAAGTAGCTCGATGCTGTCACCTTTTTTCGCAGGGTTAAAAACATCACATTATGCATCACTTTCACCTGAGCGAGCTCAGCTGTTAACTGTTCCAGAGGATTGAGCAGTTTATTGTGAGGAGGGTGTTACAGATACCGGAGCCAGGGAGTTTTCTCACACACACACACACGAGAGCCGATGAATCCCAGAAACAACGCTCTTCATCAATGCTCTTCATCGCCTGTGGCTACAGCCTAGGCTCGCCAGCAACTGCTGCTAGAGGTCAATCTACCACACAGGGTTTCAGTATGATGTATAGGCCCATACATACAACACACACACACACACACACACACACACACACACACACACACAAGTACCTGATGGACAATTAGTGGTTTACCCATCTGTTCATCTATAGTGGAGCATCTGACGGTGTACAAACTCACACTCAAGGTTAAAGTCGATTCTGCCTAATACACCTTTTTTTACGGTATTTTTTCTTACACATACACACACACACACACACACACACACACACACGATGTACTAACAGTGAATAATAATGTATGCTACCATAGAAGTTGCTGCTTCAACTGCTTGTTGAGTTCCCCCCTAGCCTTAAGATATGATTGATTGTCTTACTGCAGCGCAGGAACTGTTTGTGAGCCGGTGGGATCCAGCTGCTACCACAGGACTCTTTTCTTTCAGGTCATCAGCTCAGAGCCTCCAAGGCTTTAATTTAAGCAGATATCCAGGCGCCAGTGTGGCAAACTGCCTTTCCTGTCTCCTTAAACCCTGCATCTTTTCCCCTTCTCCCCAAGTCTCTCCTTCCTCTCTGCCCTCCACTCCACATGTCTGCAGGTGGATGTACATCTCTCCAGACGATTCATTAGCTCCATTACAACTCCTTCCAACAGCTCCCAAGCTACTGAACAATAGACAATGCTTGGCTTGTTTAGGCAAATCGGGGGTTGAATATTATATTCTTTCACTTTAGAAAACAGATGACTCAAAGCCACAGAATCCTGTTTACACAGTAGAACACTACACAGAATGAGTAATAATGAAACGTGTTATTACATATTATTTACTTCCACAAATTAGATAATATTAAAGAAAACGTCCATCCATCCATCCATCCATCCATTGTCTATCCCGCTTATTCCCTTTCGGGGTCGCAGGGGTCTGCTGGAGCCTATCCCAGCGCGTTAAGGCGAGAGGCAGGGATACACCCCAGATGGTCGCCAGCCAATCGTGGGGCACACACACCATTCACACACCATTCACTCTCACACTCACACCTATGGGCAATTTAGAGTTTACCAATTAACCTGAGCATGTTTTTTGTATTGTGGGAGGAAACCGGAGTACCCGGGGAAAACCCACGCAGACACGGGGAGAACATGCAAACTCCACACAGAAAGGCCCCAGACCCAGGCCCAAGGCGGTCTTGAACCTGCGACCTTCTTGCTGTGAGGCAACAGTGCTACCCACCGCACCTTAAAGAAAACGTGATTATTATTAAAACACAAATGTAGTATGAGAAAATCTTTGTGTACATGTGTGTGTGTGTGTGTGGGGGGGGGGGGGGGGTACCTGTGGCACGAGGCGGTCCAGCTGAGTGACTCTGTTTCTATGCGATGGATGTGTGGACAGAAACTCAGGGATGGAAGGCTCTCCACTCAGGTGGTCTCTGATTTCCATTTGCTGCCAGAATACGGGGCCCGCTCGCACATCTGCACACGCCTGGGAAGGACACACACACCACATGGACTTAGAAACACAGAGATACACTCACACACTAGCATCCCTCTATCTTGAGCTGAAAATCTAGACTAGAAATAAAAGGTTAGGTTACTTGGACAACGGTGCCCCCTAGTGTCCCGTTTATTTACAAAGCTCGAGATGAGCAGCTACAATGAATATAATTCTAAAATGTGAAAATGCTGATTAGCCTATAAAAAAGCAAGACATGTTTAAACAAGACCTTAATTATTATTGTCATGTGTTTAACAATGCAGTCCTAAAGTCTGTATTGGATTTCATGAATGCTAGAGAACAAAAAGGAAGACTGACTTTATACTATTGTATGGGTCAATGCTTGATCCTACATTTCCCATAAGGTATGTTTACTATAGCATTTTCATTTGACATCTGACAACCCTAAAAACTCTGGGTTTTATTGCAGGTTTTTTGTTGGAAGTCTCAAAACTGAGCCAGGATTACTCTGACGGGATCAATAGGGAATAAACTGAACTTTACCTGCAAAATCAAAAGAGAGCCTCTCTAAGCAATAGGAAATCATAGATGATGATACCTTAGCAGCCAACTGCAGTCCAACTTGATCTGCTTCAGCTTCCAGTTTCCTGCTGTAAGGACGGTTGAACAGAAACTGAGGAAAAAATAAATAATGTATGTATGAGGGTCTCTTTCAGTGCTTCAGACATGATATAGGATGTAATCTAGAATGCAATTGAATTACAACACATAGTAAAACTGTTGCCATGTCAGTGAACATTATACATCAGGTGTTTCAACGTTTCATCACTTGAACATCAACCCACATATTGTGTTATACTGAACAGTGTATATGTTTAACATTCAGCTTAAAAACAAAAACATGATGCACAACTGATAGGAATGTGTGTCACCTGCGTAAGTTTGTCCTGTACCCACTGTCCCAGCAGTGCCAGGCTGTCCCGAGGACACACGGCCCAGATGGCTGTCAGCAGAACGACAGACAGGAGGTCCACAACATGAGACAGACTGGCCTGTTCTGCCTGGGGGAGGAGAGCAGAGCGATGTGCACGGGGTGACAGAGGAGAAAATGAAGGAAGGAGGAAAGCGAGGAATTTAGGAAGTGAATGGGATAGAGAGAAAGAGAAAAAAAAAACAGAGGTACAACGTTTTTAGGAGGTGAGAGATGCAGCTGGAGCATATTGATCGTTCCCACCTATTTTAGTAGAACAGATTTAGTGGTTTTAACAGCCAATCTGATAGAGCTAACCTACTGGGTAATACTGAACCCATCGATGCTCATTTCCTTCATCTAATTAAAATCTCCTTCAAGCAGTCCCACTGAGCATGTTTAAAGTCTCCAAATACCTGCAACTTCATTAAGACACTTTTTTAGAAAAAAGAATGGGCTTTTATAGCCGCAGTAAACACGGACATCTGTGGAGAATTAATGAAGCACGACGGTGCCCTGGGTCAACAGGAGTTTAGTCATCATAGCACTGACAGTATCGGTGAGCGTTTGGAGGTGATCGTCAGTGCGTCTTCATCACCGGCTGATGCAACAACACTGCAACCGATGCCACTTAAGCCAATATTATACTACTGAGACGGAGTGGGGGCTGATGATGAATAGTGTTTACTGTATAATGCACAAACCTATAGAAGGTCCACAGACATAATATACAGCCTTGTGTGGGAGAGACCTGGAAGAATTCCAGCTCTGCGTGCAAAGTGCTTCCAAAAGACTAAACATTGTTAGGGGCAATGTAGCGACTTGAATTTGACCTAAACACAAACCTATTAAGCCGCTAAGGGTTGATTTTCCTGTATTTTGCCTAATCGATGTGTCCTTTGTGTGCAATAAATTAGTCCACACAGTCGGTCTTTCCTTACTTGAAAGTGATTTACTTTGCACCACAGGTTTGCCTGCAGACTGAGAGCCACATGCTCTTGTACAATCCAATAATGAACAAATGGCTTCACAGTCAAAAAATGTGCTTCACTAATCAATACAGCTGACATGGATTGAAGCGTCACCTATAGGCACTTCCCCCCACTCCACATACCACCCACTTAGAACAAGTGAATATATTTATACACACGCACATTGAATACAATACAACAATGTCTCTAACAGCCATATTTGCATAATTCAACTAAGCCTATTATTTTACATTTCAGATTATTTTGCTGCTCTTTGTACACTGCACCAATGCAGACTGATGAACTGTATTCATGCTCCACAGAGCTACAGATTTACATGTTTTCTGCATTAAACTTAGAGCTGTGAATTTGTGTGTTGTGTCATTAAATCTATTTACCTCACAACTACAACTTAAAACGCTACATTGAATGATTAAATACACATGAAGAAAGATTGCTTTAGGTATATGAATAAAGTGATAGGTATAATAAATTGCTTATTGTATTTCCTGCACTTAATAAAAGCAGAGGTTTTCACTGTGCTGTGATAAAATGCTGGCTATAAACAAGATATTTATATATCTTTATATATTATTAAAGCACTTAGAGAAAAATCAAATGAAAAGCAAAAACAAATGCTATAGTCACAAGCACAGTCTGCAGAGGGTTATGTACTTACAGCGTGTCCGATTAATGCGTGAGCCATCTCGTGTCCCAGGACGATGGTGAGCTGGTGAAGATCTGCCACAGTGTCCAGCATCCCAGTAAACATGAACACTTTCCCATTCTACACCAACCAAAATAGAGCCACAATGGTTACAGAGTGTAAAAGTGTAAATCTCTTTGTCACCGCCTCATCCTGCCTCATGTGTTAATTATCCCAGTGCTGTTAACCACACCCACTCTGAGCAACTCACAGTAAATACTCCCTTTTCCTTATTCACTTATATCCATGCATTTTCTCTCATCTGTCTATGTGTGTGAAAACACAGTTTGAAAAACATCTTCAATTTCTGTCACAAAGATACTGGTGTAAACGATGGACGGATAACGACGATAATATTAGACATTAAAGTTGTGAAGAACCTTTTTTCAAGTTATGTTTAAAGATAATGTGACTCAGTGTTGTTCTTGGTAGGTTCAGCTCATCTGTAATTCTGGGTATAACAGGCCTGTCTATCTCAGAGCAGTTGGCCTCTGTCTGTTTAGGCTTTGGACTGTGTAAGACGGTGCTATAGTGCTGCATGATAAGACTATCTTTCTCCCTGTTTACTCAAGGGCTCACACAAATATGCTGGAAATCTATGTTCAGGTCAAGATGCTCTTATGCCATATGCTCTAAGAATACAGTGCGCCTTAAGTTATCATATGTAAGCAAAGATAAGTAAGAATAGCCGTACAGGCAGTAAACTGGTGTTAAATACTTCTTGACAGGAAGTGAACATTTAGAATTGTTCACATTGTGCTGTTTACACATGTCTTGCTATTAATTCTCCTCTAAACTACTTTCAATAAATGTTGCTGCATAAGACATCCTGAAAAGTTCTTCCATCTTTGTTTTACTTACTGGAAGGACAAAGGCATTGACATTGGGGCTCTGCACCACATGGACTCTCCAGGTGACCTCAGACATTTCAGGGATGTCCTTGTTTCTTTGCACGATGTGCTGCACCACCCGCTCTACCACCTGGTGACGAGGGTCAGTCTCTGGAACCAACAGCTCTGCAAACTCCTCCATGTACTGAAAGACATAAACATTTAAGGGCAAAGTTACCTTGTCTCCCCCTCTATAACTAAATATCTTTTTTAGTTGTCATCAACTGCATCACCACGACCATCATTACATATGCCCCCTCCCCTCCTTCTCTCACCGCCTCTGAAGTTACAGCTGCCAGCTCCATATAGTTCTGTCTGCTAAACACCAGGATGCGGGTCCGTCCTGTCACAGGAGATTCGTCCAGGTGGGTCAGGAGTAGGAGGACTACAATCACCATGGCAACACCTGCTGCCGCTACCAGTTGCCAGCGCCGCTGCCAGGCCCACTGGCGCATGAGCTGCCGGCGGTTGGCTGGCAGCGCCACCCACCACTTCCTTATACTCCTGTGCACAGAGGGAGGCCACAGGCTCTGAAATGTCTCTTCATGTAGCTTCAGAGCCTCGTGCAGTAAATTGTACATCACACACTGCACTACAGCAGTAAAGGTTGAAAAGAGAAGAATGATCTGCCAGAGATCGGTTGGCATTTAGTAGAAAAGGAAAGTAGAAGAAAAAACCTTTAGCAAAAGAGAATCCTCAAAACGGCCTTACTGAGATCAATAATCTGCTTTCCAAACTAACTATCGCCAAGAAAACAGCATCAAAACATGCGTAAATCAGGCTCACAAAATGCAATATTCCATGGCTGCCCAAAGGAAACGGTAAAATATTACAGTGTACTTTTAAAGCTAGTTACTAAACAACTCTCTAATTCACCTAGTTTGGAGCCAAAATAAAGCCTTGTTGTTAGTTTAGTGTGTTTTTGAGGCTTGTGTGCTATAAACAAAATATCAAGATACAGTCAATGCTTGACCAGAACAACCAATTAGTAGAAACAAGATAACGATTAAAGTATTTAACTTGTTCCTAATAAAGAAAACTGAATATTAAACAATTAATGTGTTTGCTCTGTAGAGTATATTTAAGGACATTTTTGCCTGAAACCAATCAATATGTTTCTAAAACTGTATGTATATTTATATTATAACTATAAAGAATGTGCTTGCTTATCTGTGTGCATGTTATCAAATTATAAATTGTGTAATTGCTTTATTTTCTCTTCCATTGTGTCGTGAGTTGCAATCAGTGTTCGGACTGACCAGTGACAGGCTCCCGGCTCTCCTACCTGCCCAGGATTATCGCCAGCAGCTTCTGCAGAGGTTTCAGCACGATCCATATGAGGGGAGCCGGCAGAGCCCTCACAGGAGCCGACGTGTGGAAGCGGCGTCCGCGCTGGATCACCACGCACCGCACGGCGGACCCGGCTTTGGGTCTAAACCTGTGACACACGGTCCCCGCGTGGTCCGGCATGGTGGCCCCGAGCCGAGCCACGAACCGGTCCGCCTTCTTCACGGAGTCCCCGGCGCGTTTACACAGCTGGACGTTCCCAGACAGATGTGCAGGAAGTAAACAGAAGCGACTGCCCCTTAAGACACTGAGCAACTTCAGAGCCATTGTGAGTGCTGCGAATACTGAAATAATCCCGCTTCACTCGAAACGAAACAGCTGGAGACAACGCCGCCACGGTGAGAGCCTCTTAATGCGGGTTAGTCCAGTTTATTTATTTACCTGTTCTCGGCTGTCAATGTCAAAGTTAGCTCCGTGTAACCTTGGTTACCACTAGCCAACAGTTGCTAACGGACATGTTTGCGGGACGTTTTACTTTATTAACAAATTAACATGTCCGAATTCTGTAAATCCGCTTTCGACGTGAAACTTCAACACATTTACCGCCAACTTAGAAACAACTTGACTTGTTTTGGGGTATTTGCATGCGTCCAAAATACGGCCCCATCGGAAACAACTCCGCGACTAAAGTTCCGCTTTAACGCGAACATGCCGGAGGACGAAAAATGTAAACAAGCAGACACAACGAAATAAATAATATAATATATATATATATATATATATATATATATATATATATATATATATATAATTTAAAATATATATGCAAAATAAATTATGAAACTCTAGATAAAAACATTAACTCTTATAAATATGTAACTGATAAAAATATTTAACACCTACAAATCATTGTTATCAAGAACATAATCATGGTATAATAATAATAATAATAATCATAATTTAAAAATTATATTTAGTACAATATACACAAATAGACAGAAATTAATTCCTGTAAGTAAATTTAACAAAAAAAGATCAGAGAGAATGCCACTGCTTTATAGCCTGATAATAAGACTCAACACAGTCTGAATTCTAAGTGCTGTGTTGTGATTGATTGCACCACATGCGACAATAGAAGATGAAACAAGCAAAAATATGAAAATAGTTTTTATTTCCTGTGTTTGAAATACACCAGCAGAACTGAGAAAATGAAATGCTTTTATCTACCGCGCGCGCACACGCACGCACACACACACACACACACACGCACACACACACACACACACACACACACACACACAGACATAGACAGAGTTTTTAGTTAAACAACTTCAATGAAAACTCTAAAATGTTATTTTAAAAAATCTAAATGAGAAACACAGTAATAGTGATGATATTACTTACATTGAAGTTCATAGGAAGTTAACTACTATAGTAAACTATAAGTACAGTCAGATGTGTGGTCCATCACAGTAAATAGTCATGCCCCGATAACACAGAGCCCATATGTAACACTGTGCTGCTGTCCCTCTCGGAGGTCGTGGGCTGGCCGTCGCTGTCTGCAGCAGAGTCTCCTCCTCCCTCCAGGGGCCTCTCCTGGCCAATCGGCTGGTTAAAAGCATGGTCTTCTGAGTCCGCAGGTCGAGGTGAGATATTGAAATCCTCTCCTCCTTCTTCTTGATCAAACGGTTGCTCTTTGGATATAAAGTCGGACTGGAAAAGAGCCTGGATCTGTGTGAGGAAGGGGTCTCCCTCCTCCTCTGGCAGGTGCTCAAGGTACCTGGCCAGAGACGACAACATCTAGAGGGAGGAAGATAAAGATGATGTAGCTTTGGAGTCTTGCCACTTTGAGATGGTTGGAGAACCAGCATGGACTTCAAGAAGTTATTTATTCTAGCCAAGAAACATTATAAACCCTGTAAAACCGCGATGTGTCTTTTTACAATAACTTTATATTTACCAAGCAGGAATCGATAGTCTCATCTAACCCACAGCAAAAGTGCAAGTGCTAACAAAATGTCAAACTATTCCTGTAATTAGACCGATGCGATGGACTGACCTTTTCCAGGCAGGTGAGATGGGAATCCTTCCGGAAAAATCTGTCCATCTGCACACTCCTACCCGGAGTAGAAAAGAACATTATAGAAACATATTCTACCTCCTGGATTACAAACAACACAAATTCAGTTATTGTCACATAAAGACTGTATCAGCATTTCAACCTTGTGTCGGAACAGCCACTTCTTCCATGTCCCACTCACCCAGGTGTTTGAGAGTATTTATGGATGATCCACAGGGCTCGTCTGAGCGTTTGTTCCCAGTCTGGAATGTCTTGTGATGACAGGAATTCAAATCTGTAGGGCAGCTCTGGGAAGGAACACAGAGAGGAACTCAGCCAGAGGATAAATGGAGCCGTGCACAAATCACTGACCTACATTGTCAACTTGATTTCAAAGCTTTTTGATCTGAACTGTTTTGAAGTTCTGAGTCGTGTGTGTGTGTGTGTGTGTGTGATACATACTCTGTGGCCCTGAGGGCTCCTGGATCTCTTTCACCAACAAGCAGGTAGTTTGAGAATGGGGCGAGGAGTTGGCTGGATCGTAGGGGCTCACTATCATCCCGATAAAGGGGGCCCCGCCACGTGAGAAGTAACTCTGGAACTGGTCCTGCGTGTTTATATCCCGCACCGACGGGTTGGGGTGGAAGGAGGGATGCGAGTGGTACCAGCCCACCACGCTGAAGCCCAGGGACGACAGCACGTCACACGCCTGGGTCTGGGACAGCGGGTCCATCTCACACTGCAGGCCTGTACTCACACTGTTACACGGCTCCGCGGCACAGATCTGCAGCAGAGGATGAACACAGAAAGTAAAGGATTAATACGTGTTAGAAATAAAACATCATCACATTTCTCTTCCCAAACCCTCCTACCTTTAATACTTTCTCATCCTCGCTGAAAGTTCCACCGAGCAGACCGATGACTTCCCCCCGTGACACGTGGGCGTGCTGACCATCGCACCATGTTTGACCAAGAAATAATGCAAAAATAATGCATTAGAGTGGAGTGTGACAGGACTTGCAGTTGTCAAAAAAGTAAAGTCAGACAAAAGCCCAGTTATTTGGCTCATGGTGTATAAAGTCAAATTATCTAACAAGTACAACACAAACACAGCGCAATACTGAAAATACGAATTATAATTAACAGTATATATGAAATGATATAGTAATAAAGAACACAGTGAGGTTGTATCCTACCAACCAAGAAAGAGAAAAAGCCCAGAATTCAACTGCACAATGTTTTAATATTTTTATTTATACATATAGATATACTGAATATTTTAATTTATTGTTTGCTCTTATCGATTCTATTTTATCAGCTTTTTTATTCCATTCATAATTGTTTGACTGCTATGCACACCACTTTATGGCAGCTGTGGTTGTTTTTAACGTGCTATATAAGCTATAAGTTGTGTTGATTTTATTTACAGCACCAGCCAGCTAACTCTGTACTCTCTGTAAGAGACAACACACAGTTTGTGTGGTTGTGTTCATACCATGTCCATGATGAGAAGAGTCTCTGCACACACAATAACCTGGAATGGTTCCTGGGGAAAAGAACAACAAAAAAATAGATTTTTATCCTAATATAACCAGTTATTATGGTTACACCATATGACAGTATAGGCATTGTCCCTAGTATTTTTCAAACATTTCAAAATTTCAAATGGTATTTCAAAGACTATCTGAATACAGAGGCTAACCCTAACCCTAAAACTGATTGGGCTCATATATATTTTTTTTAACTGTTATGGAGAAGCAACCTCACGTTAAATCCTGCATGATAGATAGGATGACTGCTGGTGATTAAATGAGAAGCCAGATCCCACTAACCTTTACATCCTCTCCAAAATACCTGCAGGGGATCAGCTGGAAGGGATCAAAAGATCTAGAAGAAGGAGTGACACCTTCAGCAATTACACCTTTACAAAAACAAGGATGTCAGGAACCTGGCGTGTGTCGTGTCACACTCACCCTCTGTATCTGGAGATCTTGCAGGGTTTCGGCTGCTGCTTCATCTCCTCCCTCCGTAGGGCCAGCTCCTCTGCACTGAGATGCTGACGCAAGGTGGTCAACACAGGGTCAGGAAACATGCTGGTGTGAATCTCCCGCTAAATGTGTGTCTGAGCATGAACAAACCTCATATGTCTGCCCTTCCAAGTCTTTAGCGTCACACCAGTTCCCCCAGATGTCCCTCACGCGGCGTTTCCTGGTCCGCTACAACCAATCAGCAGTTAGCTCGGGGTCAAGGCAACTTCACAGTTCAGATATTTGAGTCTAGAGGTCAGAGGTGAAGGGTGTCTGGTTGCCTACCATGCTCTGCAGCCTCTGAGCCAGCTGATAGGCCTCCAGCACATCTTTGCCCTCTTTGTGCTTGGAGCGGTCCACCACTTTTGGCCGATTATACACAGCTTGTTCTACAACAGCAACAAAACAAATTTTTAATTAACAAAAAAGAAAATAATAATAATAGAAGTGAAGATGGCTCAACAGATTTACCACAGTTGAAATTGATGGCTCCGATAAGTTCCAGGTAGGTGTGTATTCTCCCAATACAGTTGACGTCACCACAGTTCTTGAGGCCAGGACGAACCGACGTCTTGTTCAGGTACCTGGGCCTGCTCTTCAACCTGGGATGCAAGAGCAGCAACCATGACGACAGTGGTCATTGTTAATTCTGTTTGCTCATCAGGAGAGTTGTTTTACAACATGTTACCATTGATCCAGGATGTAGTTTCTGATCTTCAGATATCTCTCAGGGGTTTTGGATGGTCGTCCTTCAAAGAATTCTGGGATGGCTTGTTTCTCATCCTCAGTGATTGTCTCCATGTCCATTTCTATTTCCTGCTCAGGGACTTTTAGCTCCTCCTCTTCCTCCTCCTCCTCCTGGTCTTCTTCTAGTCTGTCACTTACACCTTCCTCAGTCTTATCTAAAGGGTCAGTAAGGCAAAAATATCAATTTTCTTCACAAGCATAATGAGCATAATGAGATGTGAATAGAAGAAATCAACAGGTGAGTCTCACCTGTGCCGTCGCTACAGGCCTCATCCAGATGTGGCGTCTGAGCAGAGCTCTCAGACTCCTGTTCAGTCACCTGAGTGTTCACTGGAACACACAACGCGGTCTCCTTGCTTTTCTCATCCAGCTCAGTCCCATCCTCCTCCTCTGAGCAGGGAAGTGAGGATGAAGGCTGAGGCCTTTGTGGGGACGGACAGCTCGTGTCCTCTTTCAGCTTTTGAGCGGGGACGTCCGTCTGGATCTCTGAGCCCGTTGGCTGATCAGCCTCACAGAGCTCGGCTTCCAGTGCAGCCGGCGGTTTGTCGTCTGCCTCTCCGTCATCACTCAGGTCATCGGTGATGTCCACGTCCTCATCCTCGTTGTCGGAAAGCTTCTCTATACGCACAGTGTTTGCCAGAGTGGGTGCGAGACTGGAGGTGGGCTGAGGGGGCCGCGCATGCAGCGCGGGGCCTGTAGAGGGAGCTGCAGCTCCAGGTTCAGATTTGGCCTGAAAACAAAAACGTGACAATTGAGTTTTACAATATGTGATTATTCTTATTCCCCCCAAACTCCAGACTAAAACACTGCTGCTTCTCAAGATTATCCAGAGTGACAATTTACTTAAAGACTGCCATCTTCACTTTGTCTATTTAAAAAAGTAGTATAGGTTAAGTGTGTAACTATTCAAAATGCAGACTGTTGCCTTCTGTAACGTCACACCCCGCCACGTAATATCCAGTCAACTCCCGGGTTTTTTCATGGAAATTCTGAGTACCTACACAGGAGCAGGGACTTTAAAGGTTCCTGTAAAGGTTCCTTTGGGCATAGTTCCTGCAGGGGAGATATGCACAAACAGCCCTGGCCCTTTAAAATTAGCCTGAAGTTCCTGCAGTAGAAACAGGCCTATTCATGTAGTTGTGGGCAGATATAAGTAAGGGCAGAAAATAAGTTTTATTAACTACCACTGTGGACACTCATTAGTGGAGGCTGCTGTAGAAGCAGGTTGTAAATAACAAGTAACAGTCTCTTTAATATTAAATGTCTTTATAGGAGATATAATTGAACATGAATAAATGTTTAAGTATACCATAAAATGACATTAAACTTTGTTGCAAACCATTCATTCATTGTGTATATGGTGCTTATGGATGCTAAATAGGATTTAAAGTTGCAGTGCAGGACTTTTATCTCCCTTTGCCCGCTCACAGGGCAAAAAGTTTTGTGTTGTATTGTGATGTGAGAAAGTAATTACACACACAGCCTTAAGACACAGGCACTAATGTAACTGACTTCTGTTACTGATGTGGCTCTAAAAAGGTGGATAAATTGTTGTTTTTTTGGTCCATGCACTAACCGTCAGAAATTTAGGATCAGTTAGACATGCCCTGTATATTTTAAAGAAAAGCACTGTTTTTTTAAATAAAGATAACATTAAACTAATCAGAAATTCACTTGTTAATGTTGAATAAAAGTGTGACATTTCAAGGAAAATACAAAATTGTCTGGATGGTCCCAAACTTTTGAACAGTAGTGTATGTTTAATCACTGTTGTGTAAAACTCTGGTAAAGCCACAGTGCAGCTTTAAAGTTAAGCGATACACCTATCAGTATAGCACACAAATCAAGTGAAGGCAAGTCTCACCTTGTGTTTAAAATACTGTCGGGCATAGCTCTTGACCTGGAGAACAGTACGGCTGCCCACCAACTTGGAAATCTTTGTCCATCTTCGTCCAAACTGTGCCTAAAGATAAACAAAAAGCCACCAATTTTTCGCTTCACCCCTGATATTGACCTGTATACAGAACACAGCATTTCCTGAGACCAGTGAATAAGCTTACCAGTCCCTGCTCGAACAAGTCTTTCTCTTGTTTGGACCAACGAGAAGAGGACCCCGAGGCCAAAGGCTTGGTTGGAGATCTGAACATGCGACAGATCACAGCGTCACATGAATATAAACCAAGACAAGAAAGTAATCAAGGTAATGCTCTCAATGCTGGAAGAAAGTCAGACTTACTTCTTAACTTTGGGCTTGTTGGCATCACTGTTCCATATATGGTTTGGAATCTCCTCACCTGTCAGATAGTATCTGAGAGTAGAGTTTAGGACAAACACTGCCACATTATATGATACTACAGTCATTCAGAATGACAAGAAACAAACAAAAAAATGCAATTTTTTAAATCCAAGAAGCTCCATTTAACTGAAATTCAAGGAGATATTTCTTCTGGTGCATTTTTGGCAAACTGTTAATATTCTTAGTATTCAACAGTAATCAATAAACTAAGAGATAAGATACATTATTGAAAAATATTGGCGATCTATATAAAGAGCAGGGGCAAAAAAAAGCTAAGCCCTTCTAAATGATTGGATGAGCCATCTGTCAATCAAACATGCTTACAAAAGTTCAATATGTCAATGTCATCCTGATTGGTTAGGGGGCGTGGCTTCAACCAGATTAGAAAATAAGCAGCACCCAGAGTAGATAGTTGCTTTAAGTAAAATAATGATCATTTATTATTAGTTATTTATTTAATATCAAATGGGCAGCTATTTCATATTTTTATGATAATCAAACAATCATTTGTCATTTTTAAGTAAAAATGCTGAATATTTAAAATGACTTTGAATCATTTCTGTGACATACCTAAAAATTATTGAATATCTTTGATTTGGGCATGTATCTCTCTCCACTAGGGCTGCAATGAATTTGTTATTGAAATGTGCTAAACTTACCCTGCCTATTTCCTGCCATTAGGGATCTCCTTACATTATTTATTAGTAAGTTTATTTGTAAAGGGATCATGTACAGCAAAGGACACAGAGGTTCCCATTCGATGCATTGTACCAGAGTTGGAACACACACACAGTCATACATGAAATTGTGTTTGAAAAAGCAAAAAAAAAGCAAAAGAAAACAAGGATTACAGAGTGTCTTGATGATGATGATGATGATGATGATGCACTTAAAGTGAAAGGATACTGTTCCTCCAGCAGCATCCTCTCTATCACCTCTCTGTTCTCTGCACTGATGGAGCTGTCCAGCTCCCATGGCTGCACAAAACACACACACACACACACACACACACACACACACACACACACACACACACACACACACACACACACACACACACACACATATATATATATATATATCAGCACAGGCACCGCCAGTAGATAGGAGGCATGTGAGGAACTAGAAGCCTGATGAACTCACCAGTATGCCTGCGGTGCTCTTCCACGCAGAATGCACAAACTGCTGCTCAACTACTCCTCTTCCTCCTCTTCCTCCATCCAGCTCACTGCAACAGACAGAAGAGCAGCTTGGTGAAGGGAACGAGGACACACACACACACTGTCTCACACACACACACACAGCTGGGAATGCAGCAGCACCCAGGTGTCCGCAAACAGCAGCGGCTGACAGCGGAAGTGATGAACTAGTGAATGAATCGGATCCTGACCTGACGCTGCTCTCACACTCGTCTCCTTCGATATCAACATCCAGATCATCCTCCATGTTGCTGGACGGACGTAAACACCGGAGGAGGAGGAAGAGGAAGAGGAACAGGAGGAGGAGGAGGAGGAGGAGGAGGAGGGACGAGCCGCTTCTGTCACAGCGACACGTGCTGGCCGGATGTCAGCATGTCAGGACTCTTCTTCTATTAACCGTTTGTACAAAATGTACAAAAACAACAGGACGTGAATACAAGTCTGATGTTCATTAAAACTGTTCGAGGTGGAAAATAATTAAGTACATTTACTGTATTTAAGTGCAATTGTAAGGTATTTGTACTTTACTCGATGTTAGTTACTCCCTCTTACATTTCAGAGGGAAATGTTCTTTCTACTCCACTAGATTCATTGATTTGTTTAGCCTTTTGCCTTCATTGACAGCATGTAGTGGGGAGACACAGGAAGGGGGGGACGTGGGGGAGGGAGCAGCCCGATGCAGGATTCGAACCGGCGCCGCCTGCGTGAGGAATGTAGCCCACTACACCAATGTAACAGATCCTTTTCAGATTAGACACAACAGGGTATAAAACACGCTTTTAAATACAAAGTATAGTTAAAGATGAAAACAGTTGTCCCTCTTTTGACATCTAATATAAAGCAGGTTCTTTCCTGTTTCTTCTTTCCTGTCCCATCCCATCATGACCCCTCACATGTATGTGCTGACCCTTCAGAGAGCCCAACCCGTAGGTAGAGAACCACTGGACAGGACTATCTAACTAGGCTGCAACTGTATACTTTTACTTTAACACTTTAAGTACAGTTAGTTGTTAATACAGTACATTATTTAAGTAAGAATTTCAATTCAGGACTTTAACTTGTAAAAGTCAAAGTAAAACTGTTAAGATAATTGTATTGGGGCTTTATCCTGGACAAAATTTGAGCTTCAGTTGGAAAAGACGCTTTTTGGTTTCTTAAGATTCAACACATTATTTTGTAATATTTTGTAATAAATCAAATCTTTTTCTTGAAATGTTTTACACTTATTACAGGAATTTTATAAGAGAGAAATAATTAGCTACAGAATATATTAAAATGATATCCTCAGCAAAAAACAAATTATGAGCCCTTACATATTTTGTGATATGTTTTATTTTCTTTTATTGTCATTGCTGTTGAAGTGAACAATACACAGTGTTGGAAGTTTTGATCAGGGTCATTTGTGTAGTTTCTGCCATCATGATTTAAACAGATTATCTCTCACTTGTGTTTTTTCTAGTCTGACATTTACCAGAACAGAAGTGGCTATTTAGTTTTTGTTTGTGGTGGCTAGTGTTGGATGATTTGGGTTTACAGCCAGAAAGGAATTAGAAACAGGCCTTTCCAGACACTGGCCAACAGGAGCTCAGGGGCTCAAAGTCCTCTGTTCCATTAAAACCTGTTAACATTTGTTGCTGGAAAAGTCAAAAAGCTTCAGATCCCAGTCAAAGCCCTGTGCCAATACCACCTCTCTGGGTATTTATTTTATTTATCTCTTAGCTGTATACATAAAATACAGCTGCACACGCTATGCTTACCCAGGTAAGACTATAAATCTCAAAGCTTTTCCCTAAGAAAACACAATGCACCACAGGTTTCCTTGAATGATCTTTTGTGACATTCTCAAATTAATCTATTCCAAGGGGCCAAATAGTTTCACGATCCAACCATGGCAGTGGATGCTGGAGAGAAATTCCCTTTCTATGTCCACATTAGTTTTGCTGTTAACTTTTGACTTCCAAAGGTTCTTTTCCCTTAAGGCTTACATTGCAATGCAAACCAACTCCCTCAAAATTAATTACACGATTTGACTCCTGGTAAAACGCACATAGGAATGTATATCTAACATCCAGTGGCAATTCCTCAGGTCACTTCTGTTTTTCCTCCAAATTATACATTTCAATTCATCTCCCATGATCCATTTCAACATATATAACTTGTGACTCCCTTTTAAAGGAGTACTATTTTTATTTTACTCATCCTTATAGATTAAGGGGGATTACAAAAAGTGTTAAGATAAACCAACAGTACCCACACTCTGGTGCTCAAAATGAAAGACAAAGTGAAAGACAACAAAAAAAAGATTTTATTTAGAAATTCACAGTTTCTAATGGCACTACAGTTTTTGTAGTAACTCACTCCTGCTCAAAAATACTGTGCAGCTCTTCAGAGTAATCACAGAGAGAAAGAGAGGGAGAGAGAATAAAAGGAAAGATAGCACTTGACATAGAAGGTAGAAAAACAAAAAAGGCTTGAGGAGTCATACAAAGTGCACACCGTGCTCTTAGAATTTCTCTCCCGAGGGCTTCTCCCTAGTCGCTGTGTTACAGGATAAGTAGATTCAGAGTAGTCTTTCTCCTAACACACAGATACACACACACATACATACATGAGAATGACAAAATAACTTCTCACATGAATACAGGATAACACACATGCACGCACACACTCATACCTCATCACACACAATCGATAAAGGGTTAAAGAAACGTAACAAAACAAAATAAACCTCATGATTTGCTCGGCTTGTGGATCACATAGAATCAGGTGAATAGTGTTCTAAATCATTCGCCACTTTGCTGCATTCCCTTTATTCAACAACAATTCAGGCTCTTCTCTTCACAAACCACAACTACCATTTAGTGTGGGGCGAACACTAAGTCAAAGAGCAATGACAAGTGAATAAAACACAGTGTGTGAACAATGAGAGTGAGGATGCACAGAAGGAACAGTGAAGCAGGCATGTTGACTGAGGAACATGGGAACATGTCAGAGTGGTTAATAAAAGCAGGCATATTAAAAAAATGTTTTTCACAGTCACAGACAGTTGTGCAATGGGGGTCAGGGTGTAGAAGCTGGTCAGAAAAGATCATAATGAAGAAGAGTTAGAAGAGGATTCTCTGTCTCTGTCAGAATGTACACGCTACCAAGACAAACCACGCAGAACCAGTCAGAAATCACATACATTCAGAAAAACAAACGTTTGATTTTATTATCTAAAAGCAAGCACAAAGTATATATTTTTTCCACATCTTTGAGTCTGTGTGTGTGTGTGACTGTGTCAGTCATGAAATCACTGACAATGTGACAAAATAATTTAATGAGACGGCAAAGATGCTGAAACAAGCAACATGGTCGATACAACGGAAGACAACAAAACAACTTCACACTACTTTCCATCACCCAGCAGCTCTGATCACACACAACAGCAGCAGCCCGACCATCCTAATAAATCTATCATCACTCTTTAACTTTTTGGATTCACAGTATATGCTGCTGTAGGACATGCCATACTTATCAGATATATTATAATCTCTATATAAACAAAACAACAAGAAGTGTGGTTGAGCCATCCACCGTGACCAGGAGTCCGTACCATTGTGGATTTTACTGCAACATTCTGTGTAACATTTAGATACTACTGTGACACTGCAGTTTGGGAGACTAGGAAGCCAGTGCCTAGGTTAGAAAATTCATTTAAATAAATAAATAGATAAATAAAACTGGTCTTTCAGACTCTTCTGCAGGATCCCAGTAGGGTATGTATGTGTGTGTGTGTGTGTGTAAGTGTAAACATTGGCCTATTCAAATTCATATTACCTTCTATCATCAGAATATATACTACAAACAGCACAATTTCTCTTCACATGGTGTGAGTGTGTGTGTGTGTGTGTATGAACACATGTTTTGGGCCCAGCCCGAGGTGAGAAGCATTGACCTAACAGGATCTCAGAACTGCTGCTGTTGCGTTTATAATATGAGGTTTATTCATACTCTAAAGTGACAGGACCGTCGCATTCAGTCAGTTTCGCCTCATGCAAAATGACTTTCTTCATTTAGCTCTGGCAGGTTGGTTTGGATGTAACCTGACGGAGACAGAGGAAGAGGAAGAGAAAGAGAAAGTTCTGGTGTACGTGAAACACACTGGTCCCAGCGGCCATGTTAGGATGCAATACCAGACAGAATGAATTAAAAGAAAACAATGATGTCAATTGAAGACAGAGGGAAATGAGGATAAGAGAAGTAGCTTGTCATGCTGCACAGTTCTCTCATGATGACACTAGAGTAGCCCGATTACTTCTTGATCCCTCGCAGGTGAAGGAACGTAGAGTTGCTCTTCCTCGCTGTGCTCAAAGTGGGGGAACAAAAGCTTCCTGCTGCTCAACTGTCATACGACAATGTGCTTATCCAGTAGAAAAGACATGGATTTGACTTGTAATAATGTTTACTCCCCACCACATGTGTCTCTCTCCAGCCCCCCCAAAGAGGAAAAAAAAAAAAAAAAAAGGAAAAAAAAAAAAAAAAGAATAATAATTTTTTTGAAATTTTCTTCTTTCTTTTGAGCATCAAAAGGTCTAGAACAGATATAAAGGCACGTAACCGTAAACAGGTCTTTGACAGGAGTGGATAAGGACTGGATGATGTGGAGCTACTGCTGCCGTTAGCCACTTCAGTTGCACGGTGCGCCTGGGAGCTCATGGGAAATGTGGTTCTTTGGGATGCAGTAACCTCATCTCCTCACTACGCAAATAAGAGTCTGCTACCATATAGTGTGTCTATGTGTGTATTGTTGTGTAGAGAAAACTGTGTAAAAGTGAACTTCTCAAAGAGTGAACACGCTTGACATCTGCGAGTACTCAGACATGTCCGGTGACGTGCGTCACCCCGATGGTCCCGACACTCATCTCCTTGTTTCCCTTCATAAGCTGCTGCAGGTTGGGCAGAGAACCCACGCTCCCTCTCGGCATGTGAGGGAACTGCAGCTCTGTCTGCCGGGACTTCCGCCGTTTCAGCGAGCGCTTCTCCTGACGCGACATCACGGGGGACCGCCTGGGGGGCGGGCCGTGGCCATTGCACAGGCCGGCGGAGGGGAGGATGGGAGGGGGAGGGGGGAGGCAGCTTGTGTAGGACTCTTCAGATACGGTGGACGAGCTGCAGCTGCTGGTCTCTGAGGGGAGATCCTTGGAGGTGCAAGTGGGCAACAACGACGACTCCTCCACAGATGGAGGAGGAGGCAGCAGAGGAGGCAGTGTGTGAGGAGGGGGGGGAGGAGGAGGTGGAGGAGGAGGAGGGGGTGAGGGCACAGCAGGGAGGCAGGGGTGGAAGCCGTTGCATTTAATCGCCCCGTTTGTGAGCGGAGCAGATGGATCAGATGACATCACAGTCTCAACCTTGTCCAAAGATTTTGTTTTGCAGCGCTTTTTCTAAAGAAAAAAGAAACAGAAGAGAGGAGTGACATTTAAAGAAAAAAAAAAAACACAAAAGTAAGTAAAGATGCATCCTATGAAGCCATATTAACCACTTTTGTGCTCAACAAGATTGACGAAGAAGACAACAGTTGAAAAGTAGAGCAAATGCTGACAGCAGGCCGGCAAAAAGGTGCGGCCACTGTGTCATCTAATCTAGTATGAGGTCACACAAAACGATTCGGAGAAGGGTGGGAAAGTTTAAGAGGAAAAGATGGATTATAGGATTTGGAGGGAACAAATATTACTAAAACGACTCATCTAAATGAACTATTTACACGTGACCCAGTGCTGTGTTGTGATGTAAACCCACAGGACACTGTGCTTAATTCTCCCCGACAAACACTTTCAGATAAAACCAAATTAGAAGTACATGACATTTTAATTTCAACAGCATTTAGTGGGTTAGGATTACCCTGCTAATACTTGTCTGCATCTTACAATGTGTGGGTTCTTAAAGTGTGAAAAAACAAAACGCCAGCAAAGAAGTGGTTAACAGACACGGTAGATATTTGGAGTGGGCTGAATCTTAACGCACGTCAGATCCGATGAGATCAGTGACCGAGGAAGAAGTCATCCCACAGCATTGAGACACATCCCTGCTCCAACACACTTACTGTACAGACTGACTCACACTAAAACACACAGCACTTATATAAAGGCGGCTGTCACAGCCAACAGCAGCAGTTGGAACAGACACTGTACCTTTTTCTCTGGAGAAAACCTTAGAGGTTCTACAATGTACAAGTCATCTGGACCTACTGGGGAGGGGAGAGAGGGGCCAGGTTAATGATGGAATGGGAAACAGGAAAACATACATGTAACAAGCATGAAGTGACCTTGCAAGTAGTTTCATTAAATATGCAACGACAACAAGAATCCATTTTATAAAAGTTTGCATGGAAGGCAGTATGCTGCTGATCGACAATGCATTTTGTTACAACAAAATTTGTGAAAAACTACGAAGATTTAGCTGAAAAATCAAACAAAGCACGTCACTGTTTTATTGCTTACTACTTGCAAATGTCTACCATGAGCCCGCAAAGCATCGTGCTCTATTATTGCACTCCTTCAGCCGGCATGTGGACACAAGCTGGCAATGACAGCCTCTCAGCCTCAAGGGCAAACTCTCTCTCTCACACACACACACAGGCACACACACACACAGTTCGAGGATAATGAACAGCAGGGCAGTTTTAGGCTTCATGAATCAAAGGCCTTATTGTTATATTGCTTGCACAAGCCTCTCCCTGTGCGTTTGTGTTGCTGGAGGTGCTGGTGATACCAGGGATATCGGCCACTAAGCATGTGTGCCATGTGTGAGAGGAAATGGCTGTTGACAGCATGGGAGACGGAAGTAAAGAAAAAAGTGCCTGAGACTGGAGAACGCTTGGAAGTGGACATTTATGTGGCAAGAGCTCCAGCAGCGTGTCACAGGAAGCCTGAGAAGGTCTGCGGTAGCGAGAGTTTGATGTTTGCCATGAGCCGACAGAAATATCAAGTTGCACTGTTGCTAATGTTTCAATGAATAATGCCGGGGGGAGGAACAAATATGTGGGGAACAGAGAAAAGGCAGGTTGGGGGAGAGATTTGTGTGTAGTGTGTGTTTGTGTTTTGTGGACGGGCCATTCTCACCTTCTGTAGAGGACAGGTGGAATGACTTGGAGCGAACAAGCGGACAGGTCACCCTGCGCTTTAGGCTCATATCATCATAGGAGGAGAAGCATCTGGCAATAAAAAGGAGCATATACACATTCAAAGAAGTGTCACTTTCACTAGCCCAACTTCCTACAGTAAGTCGCAGGACAGGAGTGACTGCATTCAACGGGCATGACAGCTTCAGTATGGAAGGGATCCTGTAAGTTCTATTCAAAGGCTGAATCATTAAACTGTGTGAAGGGCAGCATGAAGACAGATCTAAAAATAGTAGAACAAATTGTCATAAATAACTCAAAGAAAAACTGTGTGTGTGTGTGTGTGTGTGTGTGTGTGTGTGTGTGTATAAGAAAGAGCGGGAGACAGAGAGGGAGAGACAACCTCTTGGGACTGGGGTAGTGGTTGCTCTTGGGAAGGGCAGCAGTGATGGTGTTGGGGCTGGGAGAAGAGCTGCGGCAGCACTGCAGACACAGCAGGAGCCCGAGCGACAGACACAGAACCAGAGAGACGACCAGGTAGCTCTGACGGTCAGATACCTGCAGAGAAAAAGAGAAATGAGAGAAGAAGTGAGATGAAGCAAAAAAATAAAAAATGTTTTTAAAATAACATTTTGCATATTACCTAAATCCTTAACCAATATCCATATTCATTATGCTTGCGGCAGTTTGAGCTTTTTACACTAACCTTAAGTGACTTATTACTTCACAGATCATACAGAAAACTGCATATATTCAACTATATAAGGGCTAAATCTAATGTAAATTCATCCCCAATTGTTGCTGACAGACATTTATGCCCAATCTGTTGTATATTATTTATTATTCACAAAATCTCTATTTTTCCAATGTATCCAAATCTTTATGAGGATAGAAAATGTCCTTTTTGTTCTGAAAGTATGCTACTGAAGGAAGTTCAGCAGGGTATTTTGAAATAAACCACTAACCCACCACAGTTCACAGATTGAAACATTCTGAGATCGACCACATACATATTTGGAACTACTGGAAGTAGCGTTTGCTTGGTTCTGCAAACAGAGTTGCCTATTTGCTGCACAGTTTACTTGTGTACTCATAAGCGTGACCTCATGCTTTTTCTGTAAGTACATGGCCCAATGAGAGCTCTTTTTCTCTGTGTTGTCATCATAAACCAAGTGTTGTTTAACTATTTCTCAACAAACTGGAACTCCCATTTTAATATCCTACAGAAAACTGTCAATTGAAACCTGAGGTAAAAATACACATTTTATACAATTATTTGAATATGTTCCTGTTCTTTTAGCGATCAGCTTTTTTTTAAATGCCTGTTCAACTTCACAACTACACTGTGCAGCTCCATCTTAATATGGTTTGTCCATTAAGGTATTGTTTCAGCTGTTTGGAGGTATAGTATGTGTCATGTATCAATAAGAAGTCCCTGTATTTGCCTGTTATGAATAGGAGTCGCTGGCTCCTGCAGTTTTATACATTTGTTATGCATCAGTAGAATCCATTTGCTGTCACCTCAGCTATTAAGGTATAAGTTGTTAAAGACTTAATTCCTGCCTCAATCAGACAGGGCGTCAGATCTATTATCTTGTGCTAACTGGTTGGAAAATGTCATACTGATGTGTAATCAGTATGTACGTAGTAAGCAATACTGCTAGAAGTAATTAGTGCTCAACAACAGCAGGCTCATCACCTCTCTCTGCAGCTGGCTGACTGTAGCGGTGAGATTCAGCATCAGCCTAGTGACGTTCTCCAGCTGGTTCTGCAGAACCTGTATTGAGTCCGTCTGCTTCTGGTCCTGTAAAATGTATAAAGGGGAAGCAAGGCACAATGTTGACAGGCATGTCATACAACTAGTAACTGTCAGTGCGGCGGCTTCTCTTGGTGTGTGACTCCATGCAAGCTGACCTGCTCCTCAGCAATGCGGGAGGTGTTCTGCAGTTTGATGATGGTCTTGTTGAACGCTCTCTGCATCTCTTCCATCTGTTTACGGTATCTGAACAACACACAAAAAAGTCACAGCTTGTAAAAATCTCCTCAATGTAAATGTTTGTAATGTATGGTTACATGACTCTACCCAGCAATTTTCAGCTTTGTTAAAAGGAGGAGTCATGCAGTTGCTATTAATACAAAATTATCAGATTTGTTGTGACCGGTGATTTCACCTCTGGCTGAGCTCCTCTAGGTATCTGCTGGACAGACTCATGTTCATCTCCAGGGCTTTAATCCTGTTGTTGAGCCTCATGAACACGCTCTCCTTCTGGCTGGAGCCGTGCACCGCTCCGCCGTTCAGTAGCACGCTGTTCCCATTCACTGCGCCGCCGTTATAATCTGCCCCATTCTGCAGCTCTGCATAGAAGTCCGTGGCTGTCCGGTGGATGTTTCCATTAGTGCTCAACAGGTCTTCGTCCACCGTGTCTTCCACGCGATTGGGCTCTCCAGTAGGAGCGGGCGAGTCCCCCTGCTCCCCGGGAGTCTGTGGAGCCTGGACAGCTGGTCTCGTTGAGTCCCCGCTGTCAGCACCTGACTTAACTGTGTCTGTGTGACTGTCAGTCGAAGCTGCTGGCAGCTCAGTGGGAGGGGGGATAAATTCTTCGGGTCTTGACGCAGTCGGAAGTGGCTGAACAGGCTGCTCCTTGACAGGGGGAAGAACAACACCAGGAGAGGCTGTCTCAGAGGCCAGAAGTTGCAGGGGGGAGCTGGCAGTGATGGTGGGGGTGGCGGTGCTGGCCTGCTGCGTCTCTGGGATAGACACGGCTGGGAGGGTTGGAGTGGGGACTGGGTCCAGGGCTGCATCTTTAACAGGAGGTAGCAGTTTCTCCTCATGGGTGGGAGTTGGCCGTGTGTGGGAGCTGTCGATGTCGGAGAAACTGTGAGGGGGGATGGTGGCTGTTCTGCTGGGCTCTAGAAGGATAGTGAGCTCAGGAGTGTGTGCGTCTGGTGTGTGAGTGTTGAAATGTGAGTGTGTGCTGTGCGCCTCACTCAGAGCTTTGCCCTCATTTTGGCCCTTAATAGGCACCTCGGGCTCTGGAGCTTTTTCTGTGAGGGGAGGGGATTCCTGTAGCTGTGTGGGAACAAGGACAGGGATCTGGGGAGGCGTGTGCGTGAGGGCAGGGATATTCGCAACAGGGAGCGTCTGTGTTTGTGTTTGTGAGCTCAACTGCCGCCGCCTAAGGCTGCGGAGTCTCCCTTTCGCCAGCCTGGCAGAGCACCAGCGATGGAGCAGCTCCGGCAGTGTGACCATGCAGGACAGGGACAGAGAGGAGAAGGAGGAGAAAGGACAGTACGCCTGGCTCTCCCACTGGTTCCTGTCTGCCTCCCGCCTCGTCTCCTCCTCTCGGTTCTTTTCCTCCTCCTCCTCCTCACTCTCCTCCTCCATCAGGGTGACAGTTGACTGTCGGGGCTCTTCATCCTCCTCCTCCTCCACCAGAGTGACGATCTGTCTGTCCTCCTGAGGTTCAGTTGTCGAAGGGGGGGGTGTTGAAGAGTCACTGGAGAGATTAGAAGCTTCCTGGGTTGTAGGGTAATCTGGCTCTCCGGGCTCCAGTCTGAAGGAAAGAATAGTCCAACAGCACATTCAGGTAATGTCTTTGGTGTGAAGAATAAATAATACAAAAATGTTGTTTAACTCCTTGAGTAATGGTTTGTGTAATGGTGTATATGTCTTACACTGCAGTGCTGGGGGTTTTTGCTGGTTTAGGTAGAACTTCTGTACTCCCCTCCTTCTCGTTCTGGACCTCTGATGTTGTGTTGCCTGGTATATAGACAAAAAACAATCAACAAACTCACTAATAGGGCTTGAAAACACTGACTACTACACCACACCTGACTCTATAACGTGGGAGTCTGAGTGTAAGTGGCTGCAGGAGGCAAAGTGGAGAACAGACACCCCCTTTTCCTTGTACAGTTTGGCTGGCTGGACGAAGTTTGGGAAAGTGAGAGGGATCAGTTTAGTCCAGTTAGAACTGGACTAAACTGGTCTCGCTCTGCCACAGCCTGAATCAGAGCCATGAATGTAGGGAGCCAGTAGTAGTGTTTAGAAAAAAAAGGCACTTTTTAGGGTTACTCCTTAGATGTAGATATATAGATGTAGGGAAATATAAAACAAACAAAAACAAAAAATTGAGTTTGACACTATAAAAGTTATTTTATAAAGTTAGTTTTAATTGTGTTTAGGCAAATCTTTTCCTACATTGTTTATCGTAGAGGGAAGCCAAAGTAATAATAGAATCATTTTGATGCAGCTCACTGTGTGGTAATCAAAGCGAGGAGCAAGATTAACATCATACACCCCCCTCAGGCCCCCGGGCATCTGACCCCCTCTGCCAAGAAGTACAACACAGACCGCCAAGGTTCTGGTAAAACTCAAGTGGAGACCCCCTGCTAGCAGCCAAATAAATACACATGAACACCGAAGACATGCGTATGCACGCACTTTGGGGAAGGAGACAAAGTGACCCAGTTTTAAAAGCAGATAATCCAAACAATATGTGAGAAGACGACAGGCGAGTGGTTAGAGGCAGAGAAGGAGAGAACAAAGGAGGCTGCACAGTGAGATTAGACTGCAGGCAGAGAAAGTGTTGGAACTTCTCGTAGAAGTCCTGCAAAAGTTTACAAAACAAATACAAAAAAAAATGATTCCATCAGCCAGATAACTGTGCAAGGAAGAAAACAATCCTGGATCCACATCACCATGTAAATCTGTTTCCATCAGAAACAACAAGTCTTTTACCACAACCAGGCTTCAACATTGATTGTTGAAGTAAATGAAAGCAAAAAGAACCTTTTGATAAGACAAACTATCTATGTGTATGTATAACTAGATATAATCAAATAATAAATATAATAATTCACATTTGTTTTATGCATTTTAGTACCCAAACCATTGTATAAGAGTGTTTCTTATACAAAACGGCACCAACAAAGAACTGAGCTCTGAAAACACACAGTAGATCTGTCCTCCCCACAACAGGCAGGATTTTGATAAAAAGTAGCATGTTAAACTCAGAAAAGGATGTTGTAGACGTAAAAGAGGTGCAATAAATGTATAACCAATAAATACCTCCAGTGTCTGCTACGCCCTCTGGTTTCCCGCCCAGCACATTTGCAGCAATGTTGTTGACCATGTTTAAGATGGCATCTAAGAAAAAATACACATACACACACGCAATATGCTTATTTTAGAGATTGAGGTTTCTGGTAAATAAGATGACAGACATGACATTGTGTTTTTTTTTCCTTTTCTCTGCTCCTTGTCACAGCTGCTCTAGACTGCATTCGTATATTGTTTCCTCTACTTTAATTCTCTTTTCTAGCTTCAGTCCCCATTCAGTTTTATGGTTTAAACCCTAACAATTTGTGGTGTTTGTGGATATGTATATGCGTTACCCTAGTCCTCCCTTTGCTAAATCAGGAATAGACTGGGGCAGCAGTGTATTTGAGTATGTGTGTGTCTGGGTTAGCAGGGCTATTTCACCAACCAGAATCCTAGTCTATGTCAATGTGTATTTGTGATTCCAAGTAGGTTAAACACTGACATTCAACACTATCTCCTGAGGAATGAGTCTGTAAAGTAGCTTGTGTTTGCTTGGGCCTATGAACTAATATATGTTTTTTCCATATAAAACTACAACCAAAATAGCTTACCAAATAGCTGCATCCTTTAAAATTTAGTATTGGAAAAAATATTTTAAGTCGGAATTGTATTTTATGTCTGAATCTGCAGTATTTTTTAAACATCCTCCCTTCAGGCATCCTGAAATGATTATACAAAACCAAACATCACTGTGGATCCAGTATCTGTATAGTTTATGTCATTAACTGCATTGCTGTGGCTTATTTGAGGTCATACAATATATTATTTGTGTGTACATACTAGTTGCTGAGCCAAGCAGGTTTTTAGAGGCCTTGTCCTCTGATGGTTGGTAGCCAGGAGGATAGTCTGAAGAGAAAAAAAAACATTTAACAGTAAATAACAGCAGTTGTCAGAATTGAGGAGTCAGATGAACCCAGTTATGATATTAATCATTAACTCTGGCACAAGTTATTTGTGACCAAGTTTGAGCACAAGAATGTAACTCCACTCTTCTCCAGGGTCCTTTGTAGTCTAATGATTTGCAGGACATGAAGCGTTGGCAGCATGCATCCCTAAACAATAAATCATAGATCATCTTACCATAGTCTTCATCTAAGTACTCCAGTCTCTCTGAGGGGTACTGGGAATCTGCTATCTCATCATATTCCTCCACCATGCTGGTACCAAAAACCCTACACAAAAACACACACATTCTCGTGTTACACCTACAAACATGCCTACGTAAAAGGTTAAGAAATGTTATTACCACACAGCAGAGGTGGTGGAAAGAAATACAGCTCTCTAAATCTCACCGCTCAGGTCACATTTAAGTAAAAAACAGTCACCTCCGCTTAACTCAAATACTGTGTGGGTCTCTACATGGAAAACAAGGTCAAAATCAATACAGTTCTCTCTACTAAGGTAAATAAAACATGGCTTCAACAGGCATGTTAAAGTTTCCAACATTCTTCTTTATCTCAAGGTCCAGCAAATCTTTACTGTGAAGCTAAATCTGTTAAAGCTACCTTGACCCCCTGGTAAGAATGTGCAGGGCAGTTTTACAGCCCCTTCAACTCCAAACAACAAGTCAAGTCCCAGATAACCCTGATGACCTGGAACAGGCGTGTTGGTACATGTTTTTGTGTGAAATTAAGAGGAAATATTCAACCCAAGCTGCGTCTAGTCCACTGGGACACAAAGCTGTGCTTACAATGTTAGGCCTTTGACTTTGATTCATTACCCAAATCAGAATGTGTTGCCATCCCCAAAACCACGTTCTACATTTGAAAGCGGTATTTATTATAAACTAATAGCTCCTGTTATTGTAGTTCAGTTCAGTGTGAAGTGAGACAGTGGCGTCATTACTTCAGATAATAAAAACACCTACAGTGATTATTTACCAGTGTAAAAAAAAAAAAAAAAAAAAGAAAAAGTCAGATGCCTCCTGCAAGCCTGTAACGTTGGTTTAGGCTGAATAAAACAGTTTGTGGTTTTGAATTACAGGTACATCTAATTTCCTGTTCTCCCTCAGTGTTTTTATTTCCTTTACAGGACAATAACTTTTGTGGCTGATGCAATAGAAAGTGTTCAGCTGTGTATAGCAATGGGCTTGTGAAAGGCTGTCTATCACCTAAAACAACAACATTAAGTTAAATTCTTTGATAGAAGTGTATCATATATTTAGCTTTGTATTAGTTATAGATTACAATTTACACTTGCAAATCAAAATAATATGAATATAGGAAATGGGAAGAGACATTGTGTTCTTACCTAATTAGACTGAGAGGGCAAAAATGTTCTGATCCAAAGTGGGAGAGGAGTTCAACCTGTGAGGAAAATAGGGGGAGGGAATAAAAAAAAAGCAAACAAAAAACCCTCTTAAAAATATTATCCACATCTTAACAACAGTGCCAATCCAGAAATATGTGTCAATGTCCGTTCCATAAAGTGACCAAACACCAAAATAAACCATTACCATTGCCAAGCATAGAGAGTAGTCTGTGTGAATGTTCTACTTGTTTAATAACTTTTACATGCATTAAAGATGAAAGTTGTGCCCTGCCCAAGCTCACCCATTAATATGAATTATAACGTGAGCGCATGTTACTGCGCGTTAACAACCTCCGACAGAGAGAGAAGAGTGCTAACCTTTATGTACTTGATGAACATCTGATGCGAGAGGAAGACAGGAGAAGGACAGGAAGAGAGAGAGAGAGAAATAAAACAAGAAAAAGAAATCAGTAAAGACTGATTCAAGCTACAAGCAAGTCAAGCATCTGCTTACAGTTTGGCTCATGAGGAAAAAAAACAAAAAAACACACTACTGCTGACATATTCAGGATCATTGTTCTGCAACAGTTCACAGGCAGGAAGATACAAGTTGTTTTTTAATGAGCAGTTAGAAAGAAACAAGACAAAGAGACAGACAGGACGACAAGCTATTGACAGACTCAAATCATCACAAGAAGACAACAGATTTACACTTTGTAGCAAACAATCATGGAACTTTTTAGACAAAAATCAGTTTATGTCATAACACAATTATTTAATGATAGAGCATTAAGCACAGTGAGGCATCCACACATAACACCCACCACATAAAAATCTTTTGGTCATTAATAAACTGTTTTAACAAGTCCACACATTAAATATTGAATAAGCATTGAGAGTTGACATGTTAGAAGAGAGAAAGTTCAGAGAAAGCACAAAATCTTTCAAAATGTTCTCAAATGTCTAAAAATATGAAATTTAAATGAATCTTGAACGAAAACCAGAACTGACTTGAACAGCATGAGAACAACTGCACTTCTTTAACATCATTCTGTCTGTCCAGTGTAACCAGCCGAGTGTACGACAGACCCAGTTAATAGTGGCTGTGCAGCTGTGACACATAATTAACAAAATACTAATGTGTGTCTGCCCTTTAAGTCTTAAAAGTCTAACTCTGTCCCAAACACATATACTTAGTGATTCACAGTCATGTTTCTTCATCCGATTGAGGGAGGGGTTACAGACAACCAATGACAAGGTTAATTTACCATGAGGTCATAAGAGTTTAAAAAGCAGCTTTATTATTGTGTGTATACACACAACGATAAAGCTGTATGTATACACACGTGTGTGTAGATGTATTATTTGTCATTCTCATTAAGACATAAATATACTCTTAAAACAGAAAGGACAAAAAAGAGAAAAAAAATGTACCTTCACATATTTAGCATACAGCTGTTCGTCCAATGGGAAGCTCTGGACGATGCGTTCATCCCGGGCATGGAACGTACCCAGCTTTACCCATTTGTTGGTAGGATATCTGCAAGCAGAGAGAAGGTGGAAACGTAAAGTATGTGTTTCGGACAGCCGTGTGAATTGAAAATTTAATTTGTCATGTTCTCAAAGGCTCCTAATTCTGTGCTGGTTGCAAATGCCACTGCACGGTGTGAGACTACAGGTCTGTTCTTCCCTGCTGGAGGTTGGAATGCACGAGTTGTGGTGCGAAATGACGCTGGAAATAAATCCTGAGGGTGAAACTAAAAACAAAGACAACATGAGCTCTGGCTGCATGACAGTCAGAGCTATTAGAACCAGAGGTAGAAAACGACTTACCTAATGCTGATGCAGTTTGAACTAAACTCAACCTGCTAAGCGTGTTGATTTTCTTTTCCAAAACGATTCTTTACATGTTATACTTAATAATCCAATATTACATTTCTTGTAGAAAGAGTGGATCCACAGGTACTGAACAGTCACTTTTTTCAATTGTTCAATGAACAGTTTAGAGTTATTCCTCCTCATTTATGGAAAAGCTTATGATTGTATGTGACCATGTAAAATTTGGATTTGCAGCCTGTGCAAACTGCAGCAAAGCCCTACCTACCCACAAGAATATGTCGATTACATTTTAGACATACTGTCTGCATATTGTGGAATTGTTGCACATTCAAGAAAGAAAGGGAGCATACCTGTCACTGATGGAAACTAAAAAGTCTTTAGGTGTAGATGAGAAGAGCTCAAAGTTAGCGATGTCCAGCTGCTTGACTTGAATAGGCTCACAGAGCTCTATTACAAACCTGAAGAGAGAAAGAAAAGTACGTCAAAAACAAGTGAAATCCTGTTCATGTTTAAAATCAAACCAATAACAATTCCAACTAGGCTCCATTACAGATGAGGTCTGCATCAGGAGTGTGTGTATGTGTGTCAGTGTTCTTACCAGACTTTGTTGCTGCAAGGATTCAGCATGTAAAGGTCCATATTCTCCATGAGAATAGCTGAAGTGCTCTTGAAAGACATGGGTATGAGAATGTCAGTACCACTGAAAATACTACAGGTTTGCCAGTATCAAGAGACAAATGAGCTTTTCTAGATGTTAAGTCATCCAGTCATATTTTTTTAGTTCCTAAACACCATAAGGTCTTTGTGATAGGAAACGTATGAATTGTTCCTGTAATATTTCTGGCTGGACCTGTTCAGTCTGTCAATGAGTGAGTGAGTGAACAAATGAAGCAACTTTTCCAGCCCTGGAGGAGGAAAAGTTACCGTGATGTTGACAGAACGAAACTCTGAGTGCGGTGTAAACACTTGGACGGTCTACACAGCACACACGCTAGAGCGGTTGTTCATCTTCCAAAACTATGTGCAGTGTGTTTGGATTTAGTGACAAAATAATAAACTTTTTCTTATATTTTTTAGAATATTGTGATGACTAGCTGTTTGGTCGATTTTAATTCTATTGATTTATTGATTTTTAATATTTTTCTGTATTAGAGTAGTCATCCATCTGCTGATGCAACATGACAGTGTGACGTCTGTATAATCAGCTGTGTGAGTATATGTGTGTTTGTAGGCAACAGGGGACCGAGCTGTTGTGTGTTCAACCTTGGCCTCGTTGTTGGCAGACAGTATCTTGGCACCACACTCCACGGAGGCATAATTATTCTTGAAGTTTTTCTGGACCTTTTTCACTGGATGGGGGCTGCCGCTGGTCGAGGTATGGAGAGACTGGCCTGGAGAGAAAGCAGTGCTACATTAGGCCCAGGTTTGTGAAAGACTTTGGTGCTTGTATTTGGTGAGGGGTTTGGGGGAGAAACATGTCAATTTTATCAATTAAAAAATGAAAAAAAATAAAATGCTGGAAAAAAAAAAGATTGAAAAAATTGTAAAAGCTGAATTATTAATCGATCGCCCAAAAGTCATGAAATAAACTTTCTAAAGAAGTCAACTGGGGACCAACTACGACCACTACTAATGCCCTCCACATTAATTCGGTGTGGCTGCACCTAAGTCTTATAATGGTAGGGAAAGAACCTGAAGCATTAGAGACTCTGGAAAAAGAGTGCTGCCTGAGAGGAACAGCTAGAAGTTACGCAACACACAAAACAGCACGCTCTGCTGAACGCTGCACATGGTGTGAGAGGGAGAAGAAAATGAGCGACAGAGATACAGAAATAGAACAAGAGGAAGGAAGCTAAAAGAGACAGGAGGACAGAAAATTGTAATAAAAAAGGACAAAGGAACAATGAAGTAACAAGATTAGAAGTACATTAAAACCGGAACATCATTGTAGGGAGACCAGCTTTGACGTGAAAAGCCTTTTACCTTGCCTTTACCGTTGATGTTGTGATCTCTCACCTTGCATTTGTGCACATGTATTTGTGAAAATGTGTTTTTACAGATTTTTATGAACATACTTTTCTCCTTTTCCACCTCCAAGACTTGTTTCTTCCACTCATCAAAAGTTGGGATGTCTTCCTTGCTGGGCACTGAGGGATCAGTCTCCCTGGCAACACTGGCATCCCCTGCCTGAAACACAGACCGTTGTGTCACACACAGACACATAGTGACGGTTGAACTGCAATATTGCAAAATGCACCACGCAGAGAAAACTGATCTAATGCTGCAGGGTTTCCCGCATGGCTTTAGAAAAGTTCACGAGTGCTGCTGTCTTTTCTTCTTTCAGAAGAGAACCACACTGGGGTACACGCAAGCTGCGTGCCTTACTCCAAGATGCATTCAGGGACCCTCAAGAAATCCCACTAATATCACCTAACAGAACAGAATCTGGGCCTAAACCTTTTTATATATAAACGGTGTTCAACAGTGCTCTTGTTGTTAATTCCAAACAAATAAATATTTAAACTTTTACAGCTTTATTTATTGTCTCATATCTCAAAATCCCCCTGCAGGAAACACTGAACTGCTAACAAGTTGATCTGGTACCTGGCATCACTGAGTCCCAGTGTGAAATGTACACAAGCACTGTGTGTACTGGCAGAATGAAAGACTCCCATCCCCAGTTCACAGCAGCCAGTCCCCCTGGACACCACAGCATTCAGATGTATTGAGCTGTGAATAATATTTTGATGGCTTACATAAGCAACCTTTTTGCATCTCACGAGAGTGTCTGATCCCAAAAACCCACCAACTCAGAGGGCTTCTTATGTAAACGCAGCGACAGTCCAACAGGAGTCATTGGCAGCCGCATACAGATTAGTGACCGGATCTTAGCTTAGTGTGCAAGTACTCAATGCACACAATCCCCCTGAAAATAAGCACATGCCCCTAGGATATTTTCATCTTTCAGCATTGTGTAACCTTGGGGAAAAAAACACCTTGCCTCCTGAAATATTCAAGGACTGCCCTTTGCTAGAACGACACACATTGAATATTCATCATTTTCATGCCAATCTGGTCATGAGCACAGGTTTTAGTGTAGAGAGGGGGAGAGAGCATACTTTCAATTCCACCTAAGAAACTGTGTAGAATAATAATGCATATATACATTTTTAAAGTCAGCCTTATGGCTCATTAACAACTGTATCACCTGAACTCTGGTGGCTGTGCTTGGCAAAGGCTGACGACACGTTGTCCAGGAGGCCCAAAGTGGCATTTTTCCACCACCTGCTCATGTTTTTTTTGTCTGACAGCCTTGGGACAGTCAAATTTTCCATCATGATACCTACATTAACATAATGTGTCAATGCCACTGGGAAGATACTGTTAAAGCTGTGCTGGATTCTTAGAAGAATTTACATCCCCTATATATTTAGACCTCCATATGATCGTGTTTCTGTAGTAAGCTTTTATTTTAGGACATGTTTCTTACATTATATAGAACGCTTTGGATGTCATTCACTTACAATTCTTTCTCCTGTCAAGCTAAAATGTTCTGATCTACACATAAGAGGTACTGCAAGCTACCGACCTGCTGCTGGTCTTGGTGGTTTTGGGAGGTGTTCTCCAGGTCCACATCAGACAGCCCATCCTCCAGCTGCTGCTGCTGCTGCTGTTGCTCCTGGTGCACATGGACAGAAGGGGACTGGACCACTGTTTCAGGACCGGAACCGGAGCTCTGGTCTGACTGCTGGTCCTCTATGCCAACCTCATCCACACTATAGCACAGACATAGGTCCAATGATGTAGAGAGAATGGAGGAAATTTAAGGGAAGCGGAAGAAAAGATGGGGAGGAATGAGAAGAGAGGTGGAGAACACAAGTGAGTCACACATCAATGTTAGACTAATAAAACGTGACAAAAGCTGTTACAATTATTTGGCAGTATTGGTCCTTGGTTGTGAGCAGGCAGACGATGGAAAAAGGAAAAAAAAATGTAAAAAGGAGAAGTATGTGGAGAGCAAGGCCAGCGGTCGGTAGCTGCGCACAGCAGAGAGGTGTATCTTGTACCTTGTTTACCTGTCTCTGTGCTTTGAATTGGCCTCCCAGGGTTAGAAACTCACCTGAAGCGAGGGCTGCCAAAAGGGAAGTTTTCACAGGTTGCCAGTTCGGGGGGAACGGCCCCACACTGTGAATCAGAGTGCTCAGCAAAGACAAAGCGGTTTACTGGGAGTTCATCTCCTGCACTGGCAACCCGCACTGCACTGAGGGACAGAAAGGACATGGCGTTTACCACACCTCCTTACACTGGGGAGGGGAGAGAGATGGGAGAACGGGGTGAGAGAGAGAGGAGGGGATGTGGACACGGAGGGTAAACAATACAGAGCATAGGCAGAGAAGGAGAGAGAAACAGTAAGAGAAGGAGCAAATAGAGAGAGAAATGGATGGACAAAAGGGAAGGAAGAGGTCGCTTGTAGGTGCGGCAGCCGACGTGCAGGTTTTAAAATGTTGACTGAAATGTCCTGATGATGGCCACTTTGAGAAAGGATTTGAATTCAAAAGTCTCTTCACGATGCAAAATGTGTCTTGATGTTTCCAACCAGGTGATATCCAGACTAGTACCATGTCCTCACAGGGGTTTTCCGTGACTTCCACAAACCTCCATTACAAAAGTCCCTGCAGTAGGTTCTTTTAACTTCAGTGTCAGTCCCCAGGTCCATGACAAAGTCTTCTTTCAGTTTGGCTTTCACTTTGTGATCAGTCATTTACAGTGGTTACATTAGAAAACAAAGTAACTAGAGTAAAACAAAATGAAGTAAACCAACCAAAATCTCAAACAATAATAAGAAAATGTGCAATGCCTGACATGACAATGAATGCACAGGCAAGTGGTTTTCTATAGTGAATATGTACATTATACCCTGATAGGGTTGAAATTGGCTTTAACCAATGAAATGGTTGAGTGATTACTATCGAAAATATCAGGAACTGATAATATTCAAACTTCTATGATTATAATTTCACTTCACTAATATTTCTGTGGTTACAGCCAACTTCTAATGGCAGAGACGCACGTCCCTTGCTGGAATGACGAAGTGAATCTGAGCTTACCCTGTGTGGGCTGGGCTGGCACTCTGTGAGGTAGGTGTGTTTTCAGCTTCATCTGGGGATGTGGCTGCGTTTGAGTCCAGACTGGGATGTGCAGCAGGGGCGTCGCTGGAGACTTCTGCTGCAGCTGATTCATCTGTGGACATTCGGCCCTGTGCTGGAACTGGTTCTGGAGTGGAGGAGACCGGGGCTTCCTGGTCATGGTCCTGGTCCTGGGTGTCAGTCTGCTGGTCCAAATCAACCTGGGGGGCTGGGTATGGTTCTGGCTCAGGAGCAACAGGTACACTATCAGTCGATTCAGAGTCGGGCTTTGTTTCCTCCACCTCAGCTTCCCATTGTTTCACAGTCTGGAGAAAAAATACAAAAGCACATGCAGATAAATGGTAATTCATCAAAAGCAATCAAGACAGCCACAGCTCTCTCTGAGTATCCAACAGAAGTCTTTTATATCAGAATGAATGAATGAAATAACCATGAAAACTGTGTGAAGTAATTAGAATATTTCTTGTATACAAATGGCTTCGGAATCCTCCAATAGTTTCATCTTTAACATATGATAATAATTGAAAATATAAGGTACCTGTTCTTGGTGTTCAATGTGTGATGCTAGCTTCTCTTGTGCTGCTCTCTCTGTCTCTAACTCGATATCGAAAGCTGTGTGTGTCGTCCATTCTTCCACCACCTAAGGAAAATCAAATTTAAAAAATGGTTCACAGCTATGAACAGGAACTTTAAATATTAACACAACGAGGTACCATCACAGCACCATAATTTAAACTCTTTGGAAGACCTTACTGGTGGATTAGCATTCATACTAAAAATGCATTTTTGTTTGAAAATGTCAGACACAAAAGGTCTTTGCATCTCAGGTTGTGAAAAAGCCTTTTGTCGCCAGAACAATGACTGTGTTATAAGTCCAATGACAGACTGCCAGGCCTGTTTGTTCCCCACTACAAACAATGATTCTCCTTTTACTGTGCTCACACATGCATACGAAACACACAATTACTTCCCTAAATTATCATTAATACACACACACACAGGCTGAGAGTATCAAATATTGAACTTGGAGACATTGTTAGTCTATCTTAGGCAAACCTTTGTAACAGGACTGCTTCATTCTACACTGACTGCACCTATAGAGAATAGTTTCCAGACCCTACTTTATAATGGATCAGTATCCATCCTTGTTCTGCCACTCAGGCTGCAAAAACTACAAAAAAGCTGATAAGTTGTAAAGCACTGTATACCCTGAACTTTAACCCTTACATCACCATCTCCTCTAAGACTCGTTACACAGAGGGGTTCCTGACAAGAGTACCTGGACTGCTTTATAAGAGATTTTTAACCTGGACTGAGTTCTAATCTTTAGGACTGTACTCTCCTGATTACCTGGGTTCAGACCTTTGAATCCCCCTACTCCACCAAGTCGAGTTGACTGAATTTTGTCTGATATCAGGCAACGTTCCTGATACAGTTCCAATAATCAGAGAGATAAAGCCAAAGAACTGATATGTCGTTTATTTTCTCCAAAAACATCTATCTTGTTGGGAGATACAAAGACTTATGTAATACAATGAGCCTCCCACCACCCACTGGCTGCCCTCTCTGATCTTTCACAGTAATCCTGAAGCTACTACTGTTTACAGCTTTGGTTGAGTGCATGACCAAACTCCTACCACAAGCCTCTTTGTGTTCTGCTACCCTCCCCCAAGAAAAAAAATTAGTCAGCAACATTATTTTTATCATGGCTAGGACAGTTGAGTATTTTCAGTGTGGAAGGATTTTAATTTTTAGACTTTGAGAAGTTAAAAAGCCTTTGTATTAGCTCTCTTTTCTTTAACAATTACAGCTGTTCATTGCTTCATCCGACAGAAACTTCAACACACCTTGTGTTGTGGAGAGTCCTGCTCTGGATCCTGCTTGAGGTCGTCAGGGTTTTGGTCCCCAGAAGACTGACCCGGGCCAGACGAGCTCTGCTCTGAACAATACACATCATGACAGGGATACCTGGGAAAAAAAAAAAATCACCATTGTCATTGATTCTACAGTACGCTATAGTGAAAGAACAACATAAACATAAAAAATACACAGTAAATGACTTGTTTCTCTCGGGTGGAGGATGACACAAGTACTTAACCACTTTAAGCATAGTAGAGCAATGGAGGTTGTACGTATATGAGGAAAGAACAGCACAGAGAATAAAGGGAGAAGAGAAAACCAGTGTGGGACAGTCAAGAGTAAAGAGTTATTTTTTCCTCCTGATTACTTTTTCTTTTTTTAATACAAAACAAACATTTTTGGAATTTAAAAATGCTATAAATATGAACAAAAATAATAAATAAATAAAAAACAATGTCTGGCACCGTTTCGATTAAGTATGCAAAAAAAAGAAAAAAAAACAGCCTAAACAAAATTCCATTCTGTGCATTTTTGTGTAAGCTGCTCAAGCTAAACTGCATTCTTGAAGTCAGTCTTCTTTACACTCTCCTCTTTGTTTCCCACCTCTCTGCCCACGAGGCTGAACAGGACCCAGGATTCTGTCGTAACCCTTTTTTTGGCATCGTTGTTTCAACAACAAAGTCACCTGTGTGTGCATGTGTACAAACATTCACAGCTCGACCCAAGAGTTGTTTCAGCCTTCTGATTTTTTTGCAAACACCTGGTTAACAAAGCAACACCCAATATAGCTGCAAAATATATCTGTAACATACCTGCTGGTGATATGAAGAGCACAGGCCTGAGGCACAAGCTAACCTACATCTCTGCCAGACAACGAGACGACTGTAAAAAACATTACTGCTGGTTCAATATGCATGTTGATAATGAGTCGTTGGAAACTGAAAATATTCTTTAGCGTTTGAATGTCATCGCTCAGAGCAGCAGAGTGTGAATTATAGATGACAGAGTGTGAAACAGATAGGAATGGAAAGAACAAGACTTTAATAGAAGCCTGTAACAGGAGGTAGAGAGGTGAGAGGATGACAAGGAAGCAGGAAACAGACAGCTAGTGTTGTGACAGCAGTGAGACAGATATATCCTGAGAGTAGTTCTCAGATGTGAAAAACTGCAATTGGAACTGAGTGAAAACCTTATATTCTGAATCCAAATCTAGTTGGTCTTATTTTTAGTGTAAATAGATTATCTGGTGCTTTCTAAGAAAAATCCAAGACTTAATTCAAGTAAATTTCACTTGGTGTGACAAGAAAATGTGTCTTAGAAGTTAGTTTTTAAAAAAAGATGCCAGTTGCATGCCTGTAAAACACAACTTTAAAACCAGAAGCCTCATCTGAAGCAACTACAAGAAATCCAAGAACAACAAGTTCATCTATTGTTGTATGTTGCAGTAGTTAGCACAAAGCTGCTGAGTGTTAGCAGCAGAGTAAAGGCAGAGGCAGACTGCCTGTTACACATACTGCTGGGTTTATTGTGCATACTATAAAGAAACTGCACATTACATTACAGGCTGGCGTCACGCCACAACTACTCAAAGCTACTGTTTTTTTCCTTTATGCACACATCTTTCTATCCAATGCAGCCTCTAAACCACACCAACACAGATTTGAAAATATGAGAGCAAGTCACCAACCTGAATCATTTTCAGGATGATGACTTTAAAGCATCGTTTGCAACATGTCTCAGGTTATGGCTGTGATTCTGATGCTTTTGATAACATTTGCAGCTTTACAGCTGAATTCAAGTTATTCCATGTAGATCTGCCTGTGGGTGCAACACAAAACTGTTTTGGTACAAGAAGCAACAACTGAATGGGGAGAAAACACTATAAAGTAGAGAAGAGGAGAAATGCATAGGTTTGCCAGCTGATGATTTTCAACAGTTTCCTGTTTTTTCTGGTTTGGTGAGAAAATGTGTCAAACTATGTCCGATATCTGTGAGGATGCGTACAGATTTAAGTGCTGTATTTCTCTGTTTCTTTGTTTTTTTGTTACCGTTTTCTTCATAACAGATCTTGTTTATTAATGAAAAAGTCTCTGGGCAAACCTTTGCTTTACATAGTGTCTTTTTAAGACCATTTATGTAAAACACTTATTTTACAGCATATTTCACAGACCTACCGGCAAAGAAAATATTTTAAAGATTTGCTCATTTATATATAAACTATTTATAGTAATATTATAGTATATCAGTATGATGGTGTACATACAGCACAACCTTTAAAACCCAAATATCCAAATTCAGACTTTTTCAACTTTTTAAGGTTTTATTTCCTAATTCATAAATTCAAGGCTTTTACGACTTTAAGAACCCACGGGATCTAATTACAAAGACATGATCACATAAACTGATGAAGACATTTATTTTTCTCCTGAGAGAATTACCAACAATTTCCGTGTTTTAAGAGCGTGTGGTGTGAGTTAGCTCCCTAAAAACAAGAATTTAAGAAATCAAATTTTAAGCAGTTTGATGCTAAAAACGTACTTTACTTTTAGCTGGAGTGGTTAAAATAAGTTTGAGGATTAATCTTCTTTTATGATTTTATGGACTATAATGTTGGACAGCCTGATGTATTTTAAGACTTATCAAGTAAAATTCACTTACTGCTCTGACAGAATTAGAGCGAAAAACAAGGAGTGAGGCTAAACTGGTACCTAAACATGTTCCCTCTGTTTTGATGCTAAGTCACCTACAAACTCCCCTAAGCTTATCTTCTTTGAACATTATTCGTTTGTCAGCTGACTGTTTCAGACCCGTTGGGCTGACTCATCATGAACACATCGAGTTAAAGGTGAACTGGGTCAACGTCAAAAACAAAGACCTTTTCACAAGCAAGGCCAGAAAGGCCAAAATTGGATGCAAACATTTTAAATGAGTTACTCTGCATTCATAAAGATCAAAGCCTTCGTTAGAGCTGCAATGATCAATGAATTAGTTACCGACTATTACACAATCACCAACTAGATAATCAATGAGCCATTTCTAAGAAGTAAATGACCCAACTTCTGGTTCCAGTTTCTCAAATCTGATTATTTTCTGATTTCTTTAGTCTTCTATAATAGCAAACTCTTGATCTTTGGGTTGTGGACTCTGAAAAAAAAAAAAAAAAAAGTTGTGCAAAAAGGGTGCATCTTCAGCTCTGAGAAACAGTGATTGACATTTTATGAACTAAAAGATTAATCACCTCAACAATTTATATATGAATCAATTACCAAAATAGCTGTCAATTGCCCTGTCTTCATGCATAAGTATGAGCACCAACATGTACGCAGTATATGGAAATACCAACATGAATACGCCATGCTTCAGTGACACACAGAGGGTGAGCTCAGATTCACACGCCACCATGTGATTATGAAACTTGAGCGTTTCCCTTGAGCGGTCAAATATCAAGGTTGGGAGGGAGTGGGACATATGGACCGTCATGTTAGTACCAGGCCAGCCTTCAAGTCAGCAGAGGAGATAAACACATACAAAAAAAAGACATCTGTGCATGTCAGCATGCTGTCACTCAGAGAGCCACTCCAACTGTGCTCATTGCTCATTAGCACTTGAGGTAATTGAATGATGAGATAAAAAGGTGCCAAGAACATCCGGCGTTGACTTCAGTTGTAAGAGGATCTCCTGAAAGCTGCACAACATAACCCCATTGCATTCATTCGAATATTAGAGCTACTTCTACTCAGGTCAACATGTTATTTATTCACTTAATGTTTTTAGAGTTTACAGAGCAGCGTGATAATGACCCTAATCACTTTATCTGGCTATTCAATGATGGATTTATCCCTGTCTCACAGGGCATAATAGCACACACGGGTACAACGTGCTATGTTTAAGATGGAGACCAGCTGATGTACATGACATTTAACTGAAGTTTTAGTGGTTGGAAAGGTCCACAAAGCCAGTGCTGGAAACCCAAGAGCCTGTAGCTCATATAGGTGGCCGGCTAAACTTAGATCTATAGGTTTAGACTATGCTGTGTTGCATTTCAAATGTCTCCAACCCTATGTTAACATGCAAAGACATGTTAAAGAGAAGCTATCTTTCACATACTGTACTTACAAGGAGATGAACGTCAATGAACAAAGTTATGAACAAAGCAAATTGTGGACATGTACAAAATGATGAATGATAAGCATTTTCTGTGCTTTTATTTCAAACTGCAATAAAAAAAGAATATGTCACTGCGAAAATATTTTAAAATCTATTAGATCTATCACTTAGAAAATATTATAATCAAACAACACATGAAGTCATCAAATAACATGTTCAGGCATTTCCCATCTCCTTTTTGCTCCTGACAGTCAAAGTCATTCCAGACAACACACCTAAAATGATAACAGTGTATAGTATGAAGCACAGGAGCAAGGAGTGCCTTCTACACTGGAGGAACGTAGAGAGCAATATTTCATAGCTCGTGAGCCTTCTAGTACCTATGAAAACTTTGAGATGTATAATTACACATAATTACAGTACATATGAATTGGCCTGCCCACACATGTAATATGCGTCTATCCTAAAACAAGAAGATAGTGGAAAGAAATAAGGTATGAAAAGATAGGGAGGAGTTTGAACTCAAAATGGTTCAGTGACAGCCAAAAAAAACACCATTCATCAATGCAGGAAAAAGGAGGGTTGAAGGATGTGTGATAAGTAAATGCGGCAATAAATATTCCATTGATGCTCCTGTGTATGTTTTATATTGCTTCATATCTTGAGGCAGACTGTGAGTTTACCCAAGTCTCAAAGCCTAAATCTGCTTTGAGGGTGTTTAAAGTAAACCGGCTATCAGTTTTCCATGTTTCCATAAGGAACAAGTCATACCTCGTTGGTCAGACCATTGTGTGAAGTGATTCACAGAAAAATATTTTCAGCGGCGTCCTTGGATCTCTGTTAAACACTTGCATGATGCCTTTACTCAAAGCCTTCAAAATGTAAGTGCTGGCATCTTTGCACAGGATGCCACAAAACCTTAGAATTGCATTACAAATTCCTGGTATGAAAATTGTTCCAGGAGTTGTTAAGAATATTAAATTTGCCAGGTTCCTGCAAGGTCTCTCACAGAAACATTGAATGTTTAATGGTCTAGTTTCACTGCAGTTTCACAGTCTATTTCAGAATAGAAACTGGAAGGTTTTGGTCACTGGACTACACATAAGTAACACATAAAAAAAAATAGTAAAATTCCATCATAAATGTGTAAAAACAGAGCACTAGGCCTGAAAGATCCATCATATTAAGTCTAAACAATTTCAGTTATCCAGCCTTCTTGACCTTGTACTACTAAGACTTAAGACTTTTTCCCTTTGTAATAACTGCCATTGCTCAAGTACTTGATGTAGCATTTATATAGAATTGTTATTGTTAATAAATACATTTACATTTTAAATTAATTCTTGACTAGTTTTCATTCATCCATTAGTGTTATTTAATATTATAGTTTTATTGGTATGATGCAAGTTTCTGGTTGTAAATGTTGTGTACTGAAACTTCTAGAACTGAAACTAGAATCTATGTCAATAATAATGTGTGTATACATCCCCAAATTCGGCTTTCAGGTTCACCTTTATTCCTATCATTTTAAAGTGGAAATACTTGTGTAAACATTATTGAATGACAAACGCAGGTTTAGCTGAACATGTCACAAAGCAAACAATCCTGCATAAAGCTCCCTGATGATGAAATATGCAAATCCAACCAACTTCTACAGTGTGTCCCTGAACCAATGTTTACCCATAAATTGCAAAGTCACAGAACCCTATACAAATGCTAGTCAAATGCAAGGAGCATTTCAAGAGTCCAAATATCCTGTATTTATTGAGCTAAGTGCCATCTGAAGCCCACGCAGCGTAGGAGAACGCCCTCATGCCCCCCAGCTCGACGTCATTTCTGTGAATGGATGGAAAGACCTGAGTGTTGACATTCCTTTTAAAGATGAAAAAAAGAAGCACATGAAAAGAGAAGGGCTGACGAAGGAGCTGCTGTGGGAGGATCTTCTTTGGGGGTGGAGTGTGACCTACTTTTCAATCAAACGGTTACGTAACAGTAGGGGGGGGGGGAGTTATGACCCACAAATGGATAGATATACAAGGATTGTAGTGAGCCCTGTACACTACATATCAATAGCACACTGTCAAAGCTAAGCTAATGAAAGAAGAGCCTGAGGTAAGAATAATGAGTCAGCAGCCTGAAAATACACTTCTTCATTCTCTCAGTCGTTTCCTGTCCCAATTCAGAAGCACCTCCGGTTTTAAGAGAAGACTTCCCATCATTTACATCCACTTCCGATGGATACAAATGGCTCAAACATTGAATTGTGTGCCATTTCTGTAGGTGCTGAGGAATACTGTGACAAAACTTCTTTCAATATAGCAGTGAAGTGAGACACTGGCAACATGTCCTGGTTCACAGTCCCTGCTGGTTCCGAGCAGCCAAATCCCCTGATATTTCCTGTTAGTTTTGGGGCCATTCACAACCAGGGGACACGGTAAAGTAGCTGAATCAACAGCAGCGCTGTACTGTACCAACGAACAGAGCAGACAAAACTGCAGGGACAACAGGCTGAAGACACATTCCTTCTTGCAAATGCTATCGCCAGCTCCGGGGCATGCTGACGAGGCTCTGATCCTTTCTGAAGCAGGTTGTTTGCTTGGCGACTATACTTATTCAGGACCATTGAGCATAACCTGTCGGTCTGCCTGCATCGTAAATTACCTTCATTTAACCGATTGTCCATTGTTGTTGATGATGAGGCTACTGTATATGTGAATTTTGCAGATAAAGCCCTTTACTTACACAGCACTTACACACCCTAACTGTAAATTACAGTTTCAATTATGACATGAAATGCAAACTTTCTGTGGTAAAATATGCAGAGGAAAACTCGGGAGAACTTTTGAAAAAATGTAAGTTATAAGATAGTTATAGTGGTTTAATAAAAGAATTTCAGAAAATTACCATATTTTCCCAGGTCCTACATGTTGCCGTTTGATTATACTGAATCAGGAGCATTGTTTTTAGCCTTTAGTCAAAGCATTACACTGCAACACATACAAGTATTGTACCTGAACCAGGACAGATTAGTTGCTGCTTTTCCCTCCTGTGCCCTAGATCTCAGAAGAGCTTGTTGCTGCTCATCATATACTCTCCCACACACACTTTAAGTTTACGACAGCACACACTAAGTCCTTATTATACTAATTGTTTAAATAAAAAGGAACTTACAAATTGTGTAACAAATTGTGTATTCGCTCCAAACTTTAATGAGATGAACTCAAAGATCTAAAACATTTCACATAAAATAACAATTTCTCTCAAATACAATTGAGAAATGTGTAAAGAAAGGTAAATCTATGCACACACACATTCATACTGTAAACATAAAAAATAACAGAAAAATAATCTGAGTAACAAGGTCTATGTTAACATGGTAGTGAGAGTAAATTTAACAGGAAAGGTGATTACCACATTACTTTAAGTTTAAATGGTACTTGATTTAAAGTACGTGTGGTGAGGGGAAATGAGTTAGTGAAGACTGGAGAACAGCATGATGATGTTGTGGATTAAATTGTCCTTTTAAACTGCAGTATCAACTGACCAAGGCCTAATCATATGCTTGGTAAGAGCACACATACACACACATCCAATAAAAAGCCAAACTTCTGTAGTTCTCTCCCACATCCTCAGAGAATAAATCATTTGAGCGGGCCGTGGATCTATACACAATACACAACACACCTCTGTGATTTACTTTCACCGAGCTGACAGAGAGAAAATCAGCCAACGAGGTACATGAGAAGAAAAAGAGCTGAGGAGAGAGATTCCAGGTTCCACGTGGGCCGAGGGGGATTGTGGGGCAGGGAGACGTGCCAGAGCTCGCCAGTAAAAGTAGGCCAGCGCATCTGCCAGGCAGACAAAAGCATGCCGTCACTGTTCAGAGGGAATGGGAGCAGATTTTAGGTTCTCTACTTTTTAAACCATGATTTATTTATCAATAAATATGTATATACACACAAAACCACTCTATATATTTAATATCCTTGAGAATTTAGGATTATGCATGTTTTTGTGTGCAGGTGTGACCTAATATGCCTCCATGCTGAAGCATGAAATAATGTAGAGCAGCAGTTTGTTGTAAAGCCTGCTGATCTCACCATAATCCTCTCCACTGGTGTCTCCTCGGGCAAGCCAGGACACAGTGTCTGAACTGGAGCAGATCTCTCCACCTCTCACACCCATACATGACATGACATGACAACCAAACATTATTTCACCCCCTTTACAGCTCACATCAAAATGTCTAAATAGCCAATCGACTCGCATCAGACATACTTTACTGCATTGAGGATTGAGGATTGATACAATCGGACAAACCATCTCTATATATCTGTCTCTATCACACGTGTCAAACTCAGGTCCCGGAGAGCCGAGTGGGTGCAGGTTTTTTATTCCAACCAGGCAGTAACACACCTGAATCTACTAATGAAGGTCCTCAGCAAGAGCTCTAATGGTTGATCAGTAGAATCAGTTGTGTTACCGCCTGGTTGGAACAAAAACCCTGCACCCACTCGGCCCTCCAAGGCTTGAGTTTGACACCCCTGCTCTATCATATATATCCTTATAGAACAGGGGTAGGCAATCCTGGTCCTGGAGGGCCGGTGTGGCTGCAGGGTTTTGTTCCAACCAAGCAAAAACACACCTGATTTTACTAATGAAGGTCGGGAGAAGTAGTAATTAGTAGAATCAGGTGTGTTTTTGCTTGGTTGGAACAAAACCCTGCACCCACACTGGCCCTTCTAGACTACCTGTCTACATGTCTGGACATTTAAAGACTGGACAACCGAAGCACCCAAACTCCTGGCTATATAACAGCTTCTCAATTATTGTTTCCCTCCTAGATACGTTAGTCTCTGGTTAGTTTTACTTGAGGTAACTTTTCTAGTTGAGATGCTAGATGTCCAAAAAAAAAAAACACCAAAAGTGACTTTGAGGCAACAAGTAGTTTACAGAGAAATTATAGATAAAAGGGATGTTAGAGCCTAGTTCTTTTTTGGCTAATAATTATTTATGGAATCTTAATATGCCTGCAATCGAACTATCTGTCGTTCCTTAAATCCCTTTAATGTTACCATTGAAATAAAAAGGAAGCAAATGTTGTTAGACATATTATAATCTTCCTATAACTTTCTGAGGGTGCTTTCACGGTCGGTATGCAGCAACATTCTAACCAAAGTCACTTAATTTGGTTTGTTTTCGTTGGTGTGGAAGCATCATTACTTGAAGATAAACATTGATGCGACTTCAATTGGACCAATTCTGGTTTATTTGCAGATGTGAAATTGGACCACAGAGTCTGTATACTACATACAAAAAATGTTATTGCTTGGTGGACCAAATAATCAAATTAGTGGTGTGAAAGTGCCTCAATTCCTTTTGATCCCTTGATTCCTTAGCTAACAGTAGCTAACTTAAGATGCGACTCTCTAGGCAATGTAATTTGTCAAGATTTTGACACCAATGTAATGTTACCTTCTTCAAGTGTGATTTTGAGCCTCACATTGTAGGTATAGAGGAAAATGGGAATATTGACTGAGGTATCTTAATGGAAACTGAAGCACAGTGTGAAAAAGGACAATTGCATAGCCCCTTGTTTTTACTACAAGCAAAACACATAAATACAGAGACATGGAGACAGGGCAGAAGACTGAGTGGTGAGTGGGTTGGAGTGGTTGAAAGCTCATTACTGTAAGTGCTTTAATGTTGGATTGAGTAGAGACATACCATGTATATACTGCCCCCTTTGAAAGAATTATGACCCAGCCCCATTCAAGGCACTTCAGTCTGGGTCTTATCAACCTCATGAAAGTTGAGTAAAAGCATCTCATTTAATGTCCTCCAGAATATAGGAGACCTTCAGGGCTGCTCTGACAAGTGAGGAGTTCCCAGCAGGTGGACAGTGACAGGAGGAACAAAAGTTAGAAAACATTTAGAACCTTTCATTTAAAATAGCAACAAGCTTCTTCAAAGACACAGACTGGTCTCAACCGTATTTCATCTGTCCATGCCCAACACGGCTTTATATGTAAAAGCATCATCACTCGAAGAAAATGCATCTTTCTTTCTGCGATTAGTTAAAGCCAGTGAACAAAGTTGATAAAAACATACAATATGCTCAAAAATAACAATGACAAACAGAAAACAGTATCTTAAATCATATAATATGTTCCGCTTAGGATCAGGTAACAGCAAAAACCTTGAAAAACTAATACACCACCTCCATTTCCAGAATAAATACATGCAATCTTGCCATTTAGTATAGGCCTATCCACTTGGCTTATTAAGGGATGTTAAAGCAACTGAACAGCCATGATGCCATGCTACCATTTGGCTTATTATTCTTACTAAAATGCCTATAAAGGCCCTGGCATGGGCCCAGTTGTGCCTAACACAATGTCACTACTTCATCCTGTTTTCTCTGAAAGCCAAAAAGTACAATTTGATAAAGCACTTGAGCACAATTCATTTGTCATAATGAAAGACCACATAGCTTTTATGATCTTCATTGGTTTAAGCTATTTGTAAAGCGTGTTTGTCTTTCTGATCTACAAAAAAATATCTCTATGACTATTCCGGTTCTGTGACGCACATAAATCCTGCAAAATGTACACAGGAGCCTTTCTCTAGGATGTAATGTGAATGAACAAACATGTCTTTATGTGGAAGCCTGCTGTAGAAACAAATAGGCCAAGTCATCAGGTGGAAGAAAGAAGCTGCTAAACATTTGCAGGAGGCTGGAGCCCAGAGTTCCCTGCCCCTGGTTACAAAATTAAATAAATGTCCCGTTTATTCCATATGTGGAGAGAACAAAATACTTTCAAATTGAATTTGACACTATGTGGATTTTAAGCATTACACTGTTTAAAAAAAGAATTATTATTACTTAATTTTAGTGGATAATGACTTAAATGTAAATATCATCCAAGGTCAATTGTATATAAATTTGCTTATTTAACACATTTATTATTGTATGTATATTTAAGATAACTAAGGGAAGTGCTTTGTTAATGCCTACCTTGAAAGCCCTCAGAGGCAAAAAAAAATTACATATTTAATTAAGCAAATAGTTTGAGCGAGTGAAAAACACAAAACAGGTAGGGCTGTTATGACGTGTTAACCTAATTCTTGTATAAAAATATGTTGAAAATATGCGTGTCGATGCATGATTGGACCAAAAGAAAGATGTCAATGCTGGAGGGTAGTAAAGTGATAGCTCCTCCAAGTTTGAAGATTATGAATGACTAAATGTATGAGATAGTTCAAGTTGCAAGAGCAAAGCATGGCTAATTTACATATAAATAATTCAAGCTTGTATCTTAATTTTATTTAAGATACCGAGTATAAAAATAAGTAATTAAAGCATCCAAGTTGCCTATGGAAACAATTAGAGTACTGGGATTTACATCCATTTCTACTGTATTTCTAATTTGTAAAATGCCTGCACACGCATTTAGCAGTGAAATTAAACGCTCGTCTCTTTTCTGATACAGAGTCACAAAAAAAAAAAAACAGCCACGGTCGCAGCATGCGGCCTCAGTGAAGCTGTGATCCCGGGGCGCAGCCGTCCCAGTCAGACGGGGATCAAAGAGGCTGGGGAACATGACATCAGGAACATCGGCGTAGGACAATAGCAGAGAAAAATAGGGACTGAAGGACGCAGTCATGTGATATAATGTAATTTGATAGGAAAAGCCACTTCACTAGTGTAGGTGGGCGTGGACACAACAATGTGTGCACATTCTCAGTCAGCTCTGTATGTATGCATCAGCAGGCATAGCAGGGGAACAAAAACTCATCAACCACTCACTGGTACACAGTGTACTAACGCGCTGCAGCATGGTGAAACATTTACTATACGTACTCCAATGTAAACAGAGGTCCAACCACACCAAATCTAACGCTCATAGTACCTACAATAGCTGAAACAATGAATCTACTGTATATCCCACATTTTATTTGATGTCCATTACAAAATCTAATAGTTTAGGCTAATGAAATAAGATAATGTGATTTTGCTTTCATCGTATGAATTAGGAAAAGTAGCTTTGATGAAAACTCCATGTCTTTATTTGTACGTTTCTGCAAAACATGTTCTTATTAGATAAAGTACACAATGTTCTTTAGTAGCCATGTGCGTCTGCGTTCTGTGCATTCAGACACATGTCAGGGTAGTGGGAAGGGGGGAGGGGATTGTTATATATGTTCAGCCTTTGTCAGCTATATTATGTCTTTTCTTCTCAATGCATGAAAATAATAAAGAACAATGTTTAATAAATAAAGACACACACACAGTGCATAGGGGACTAAACAACTGACCAGGAAAAAGAAAGACACACACACACACACCAAAGACGAGCTGGACAGCCAGTTGGTAGCTGAAAAAGGTAAACAGTAAAGAGCAGCAAGGGAGAGAGGGGGATGGGAAGAGAAGAAACCAGAACATTTTGTGAAAGGGGAAAAATAGTGGCTTTCTCTAGGAGAGCAAGTTATCACAGAGAAACCACCCTTTTTTAATATAAATAACTTAAAAAAAAAAAGAAAAAAATTACAAATGTTTTGATGCATTAAAATAACCAAGGATAAAATATGCCTTGAATTATTTTGTGAGGAAAATTCTTAACATACAATTAATAAATTGGTAAGCCCCTAGCACTCAAGAAGCTCAGATAAATAAGTCGAAAGTGAAAGATCCGCCGTAAGAAGCCAATTCCAGTAATTCTTCTCCAGTTGCCAAACCCACTACTCACAGGCAAATGCATGCATACAACTCATTCGTGTTATGACGCCTGCCTACCTTTAGTACCCAACAATCTCCATCCTCAGAAGAAAACCTTTCACCAACACAATAAACTGCAATTTTCCTTCTAACAACCGACAGCCTCGAGCAACTGGCCTGCATTCAGCTCTCACCGCATGCACACCTATTCCCAGAAAAGTATTGCGTGTATCTCGCAAAGAAGTTCCTGCTGCCAGAAAATGAGGATAAGAGAATCATAATTGAGTCTCCCTGTAAAATCATATTTCGCTGTAGATCACTGTAGACAAGTGCGAGTTTTCAGAATTAATATCATGCGCTTTTTTAGTGATTTACACAAGTTGTTTATAAAAAAAATTCACAAAATGTGTTTCTATGCACTGTATAGTTGAAATAAGGTTTGCAATGAAGCTGCTAAGATTTTATTTGTCATGCTTCAAATGAACCTACAGCATTTCCGGGAAATATAGACACAAGAAACTAAAATAAAACTAAAATGTATTAAACAATTTATTTTATTTTTTTTAATTTAAGGCAAAGCAAGGTGAAAACCGACTTTTAGACATTTAACTGTTGCTAAAACTAGATATTACTTTTTAGCCATTTTTTTGTTTGTTTTTTTTAATCTTTGTATCATTACTTTGTGGGAAAGTAGTGATGTTAAACGACTTGTCTCCATATGGGTGGAAGAAGTGATGTGTGTGTATGTGATTGATGTTTCCTTTTCACGGAACTGGTTCTATGTTATGTTGCGTGTTTTTTTGTAATGTGAAGATGGCACATGAATAAACAGATTTTTCCCCAAACATGCTCCACTAATTCACCATCAAAGAGAAAATTATTGCGTTACAATGAAAGCAGACAATGTTGACTAATTAAGCAGGGTTGGTCTTTTTTTCCTCTCTCTCTACACCAATAGACAACCACTTTCTGTTCACCACAGTCATGAACAGTGAAACATTTTTAAAATTGTGATTCAGTTCAGTTTTGCCCTCCCCCCTGATTATAAACACTGGCTCTTCCTCAGGTGCGGCTCACCGGCTACTTCACATAGCCCGTGTTATAAAAAAGCAGCAGCATCAACAGGAAGACGGCCGTGCAGCAGGGAGCCAGGAAAGCCGATAGGCAAAAGAGCTCAGTGTGCTCAGCAGTCTCCATGGCCAGCGGGCAGGAACAATAGCGTTCTCTGGAGTGCCAGTCCAGCTCAGACTCCCCAGATAAACCCTGAGCTGCCAGCCTGCAGTGATAGACCTTGGCCTGCTACAACAACAACAACAACAACAACACAAGGATGAACTCTCTGTTACTGAGCTTCTCGCCTCTAAAAACAGAGCTAGCAATACAGAAAAGAGAAATGTTTTACAGCAAAATATCAGGCATTTACAAAGTATAATGCAACCACAGCTCAGATTAGCTGAAAAATGATGAACAATATCTTATAACACATCTGTACCTTTAACAAGCTGCCGACCCCTTATCCAAACATTATTGGATTTAGATATGTAATTATTTTTAAGGCACAAAAATTAGTCATATACTTTATAAATGACTAATCAATGACTCACAATTGTAGCTCATGACTCATTAACACATACTACGCATCATACACGACTGGGCAATGGATTTCAGGTTATATCACTGTACTGGTGAGGCTGCTTCAAATACCTGACCATGACTCAACATGAAGTCAGGATGTGGCAACGTGTTGCTAAATTGCTGAAATACTGTGAACACAAGGTGGAATAGAGGTAGAAACTTTCACATTTCAGTTGTTCCTTAAGACTTTGATTAGGCTACTGTCGTAAGGCCCAGTAGGACAACAGAGCTATGACAGTAACAAAGACTGTGCTCATGATGGCGGAGTGTGGAGGAAAGGCCTGTGTTGAAATTCACAGCTGGCAGATGGTATCACAGGACCATTAAAGTTACAAGTATAAGAGTTGGCACATGATGGGTTTCAGGTAAGCTAAATTAAGCAGCATTGTCTTGTCGCATGGCTTTGTCACCTTCCATTTTATGTTTAAGACCCATCCTTAGCTCCCCATTGCATGGCCACAGTAGCCAAAAACACACAGACCCTTCTGCGTTTCTTTCAGTGCCCAGGTACAGGCACTGGTGAGAAACACAAGCAGTGATGACAGCATTTTTCATTTAACTGATGCACAACGAGGATCTCCTTATGCAACATCGCCCACAAAGGGGAACTTCTAGATGCCAGTAGAACACGTAGTTCTTTTAAGGAGTGGGTCCAGTTAGCCGTATTCTGCTCTCCTTTACCATGCTCACATTGCCTTTTCAAAAGGTTGCAGAGGATTCCGTTCAGACAAAAAAAAAATCCCAATCAAGAAATATTTTTGAGTCACATACAACCTTTATCGAAGAGTCACACCATGTAACACAGAACAAACATACAACAGAAACACCTTAACACCTGTTTTGAGCGTTATAATCGAAATAAAGCACAAATCTGTACCCTGATGAAATCGAAACTGCATCAAGGTCATATTGTCTTAGCAGTATCGAATGTACAACTTATTTTTACCTGAATGTGCTTTGAGAATTGTAATGCAGCTTATTCAAATAAGTCTGCAGTCCAATACAAAAGAATATAGGATCCTCAGATGGTCAATCGGCTGAACGATATCTCCGGAGTGCTTATCACATTACAGATTAACAATAATCTGCAAATGGCTGTGAAACTCATAAATTTATAACACCAGGATAGAATCTGATGATGAAAAGACATGCAGTCGCTTCCCTTGAGCATACTCCTGTACAAATATTAAAGAACTAAAACCATCTTTTTTTTATTTGTCTCTTAGCTAGTTTTACAGAATGTACACCGTCACAGTCAGAGAGTGGACGCCTCACAAGTCATTTACACAAAGGTGCTACAGGTAGAATTAAAATGGGGAGAAAACACTGCATATGTTTAGGTAAACTATCATTACTGACAATTAACCTTGCTGTAAATGTGCACCCTTGCCCAAACACTCAAGTACACATGTGCACAGGTTCCCCAGTGATGCTGACAGCCTGAGCTCACATGTTGAATGCACAGTAAGACCCCTGTTGCTGACTGTGTGAGTGAGAGGCAGCATGACACACTGAATACAGTCTGCTATGCTTCTCTGAGCACTGCAGCATGAAGATCTATACCTGAATGTCGACCAGCTACAGTACATTCAGTCTTTTCAGTCTCTTTTTTTTACCTGAACTAGGGATATATCAACATTAGTCTGCTGTGACCATTTTAACCAGCACAGGGTTATTAAAAACAGTGGTGTGGCACAATAACAGGATGATGCCCCCCCACCCAAGTCCTTTGCTATAAATTGCCTCGATACAGAACCACTTTCCTTTGCCTAAAATCACTGCGGCCTTGAAAACCTTGGGATTACTGCGAGGATTGCATTCCCCCTTCTCCTGTCCCCACTGAGTCGTGTGAGAGTTGGCACAGAAGAGTGAGAAGCCAACAGCAGCTCGCTAAAACGGGCTTGCATTAGTAATGAGGCCTGTGCGTGTTGTTGCATTATCATTTGTTCATTTGCAGTAAAGTGCAAAAGTGCGTCACCGTTTTTAGCTTGCAAATATCCAGCATGCAAGGCTTAATCCTCTCTCATTGTTACCAAAGACTGAAGACCTTTTTTGAATTGAAATCATTAACTAAAAATATGTTGCTCCTTAAGTCAACAGCAAGCTTAATCTTATCTTGGAAATACCTGAAGCCTTTTAAAATAATCTAATCTGATTTTCTACAGAAAAAGAGGGTTGTAAATACTTTAAGACTGAGACAAAGAGGGGGATTTATCATAGTCTGATACAATTTGTAATTGAGCATCCAGCAACAATTATTTCCTTTTGAACAGTCTGAACAAATATGTATCCTTTTTTATCTTATACCAACATGCATCTCAAAACATAAAAATATGGAAGCAGTATATTAAACTACATGCTTGAGAAAGTTGTACTTATTGATGAAGACATTACACAATGCTAATCTTTTTCACAATCAATAAAACATGAGCACTAAAATCTATTTCAATTTGCTATAAAGAGAGAAAAAAAGCACTGGTTTTAGACTACAAGACAGAAGAACTTTAAGTATTGATTAAATATATGATCATTTTGCACTGTGATAAGAGAGATGGCTCTGTACTGGTATTACAGGTACCATAACATGATTTCCTGGAAACATCACATTTGATTTAATTAGGACTATTTTTTTAGAGATGTACAAACTGCAGTTTTGTTGTTTTCTATAATTTATCCAGCAAAAGATACATTGTGAAAGTGAGGACATTGCAGAAACAAAGGGGCTTTACCAAACATGTATTTGCTTATTAAAAATCTGATTATATGTTCACCTAAGGAACATATTACCTTGCAATTAAGTAAAGAGTTAGTAAATGTCTATGATCAGGATGGTGGAAAAGTAAGTGTATTGTCAGCAGGTCACACTGGATGGTTAGCTGCTCCTGAGTTACCCATTTGGTTATTGGTGGCATGTTATCTGGCCTGTTAATCTCATTTCACACTCTCTGTTGCTACCTGCTTCGTGAAACTGAGATTAAACAGAGTGATGATTCATGATTCACGTTGATCTACCAGATGTCACCTCTGAGTGCACTTGGATAAATACTATAGCCGCCATTTCTAATTTTAGAACCCACTGACATTGTTTAAAGCAATAACATATCTGTTATACATCTGTACAAGATCAATGATACTTACTTAATTTTACAGTTTACAATGCATTCTTGAATTTATATCAACCATGCATTTCACAATCTGTGTATCCTGTGTTTTGACCTATAAATTTACTGGATAACAACTGTGGATTAGTAAAATGATGATATATGAAGCTATTTTGTCCCGGAGAAACAAATAATTGGACGAACTACTAAATAATAGCTAGTTTAACCTCTTTGTTAGACAGGGAGAAAAGTATCGCAATTATTAATATAGGAAAAGACAAGATACAGAACTTGTCACTGTTATTTGATGTCATCTATCTCCGAGTCATCTATGTTTATTCTTATAGGTAAATAATATATTCATTGCCGTTAAATAAGCAAATAAAAAAAACTTTGTTTGGTTCATTGATGATTTTAAAGTATTTCTTTATCACTCACAAGAAGGTACCCCAGTAAAGTAGTAAGACATCCGAGTAAAGATATGTCCCTTTTCTTGCCGTTTTTAAGAATGCCCTTTTAAAGTTTCGCTACTCATTTTTTATGACTAAAATGTATCAGTAGAATTGCCCTTGTTCTTGCTTTTAGTAAGTAAGCTTGCTGTGACGTCACAACTTCACTGGTTTGGATTAATTTAGCTAGCAAAGCTGCTATTCAACAGCTGGCTAGCTAACCGACTGACCCACTAAAAGATTGAACAACTAACTTTGTCAACCAATTTTGCCAAAATTATTTTCGAGGCTCTTCTCTTGAGCCTTACAGATCAAAAAACATCACAGCATGCACGTGAACGTTGAGCAGTTAGCTGGTCACGTTAGCTCACTAGCAGAGATCACTCATGCCACTGAACCATCGATGATGACTGACGGATATAATGCGGCAAACACATGAAGCAGAGGGACGCAATGGATGTGAAGACCACCGGGAACCCTTGACCACCTCTGGTTACAGCTTCCATTCGACTGACATGTCACGAATAATGAGAACAGTGACAGAAACGTCGGCGGGAGCTTACCAGCACAGGAGAGCTACGATGAGGCACACCAACAAAACGCGCAGCCTCTTCATTATCTTCCCGCGGGGACCAACATCCTCGCTCTTTGGGGTTTTTTCTGGTCTCTCGCGGTTTCACAAGACACCGAAGACGAGCTTTTTTTAATCGAGAAAAGCTCTGTGTTCATTACAATGTACCCAACAACTATCTCCTGTGGCTAAAGCCTATACTGGAGGTGTGCTAAGTGTCATTGTGTGGCGGTCCAGTCCGCTTCTTTTTCAGCTCTAGTTGCTACTGCTGTTGACGGATCGCTGGCTCTCGGTATGCTCAACCCCTGCTCCGAGCCCGACCAATCAAAACAGAGATGTGGATTTGTCAGCCAATCATAAGAGACTTAGGCCAAGTCACCGCCCACTGGATGAAGGGTGAGCTGGTCGTCCTGGAGCAGGACGCGTCACCGACTTGATAAGAAAATCACTAAAGCTCGCAATATTAAATGTTGTTGCGCAACCCGCTAACGTCAACAGCTCAATATGAATGACTCGTGTTGATACCTTTGTTTTTCTAAAGGCAACTAGGTTCAATGTTCACACACTTGATGAGGTGTGAACGCTACTTTTTCTTTTCTTGTACTTTAATCGACTTACTTACCATTTGATGCCACTTTAAACTTGCATGCGTACACATTTCAGAGGTAAATATTGTACTTCACTACATCAATTTGACAGCTTTAGTTAATTTACAGATGAAGAAATTATTTTTTTCATGACATTTATAAACTTTAATATTATATTTATACTAATTGATGCTCTTTTCTTTATATTATAAAAGGAAAGAGAATATTTATACTATTTGAGGCTCTTTTCTTATCTTTTTTTTAATGTTATGTTCACCTTCTATGAAAGGTGAATGATTTAGTACTATTATTTTATTGCTTTTGATGCTTGCTTTACTACATTTTGCTTTTAATACTTCTTTACTTTTATTTAAGTAACATTCTGATTTTCAATTTCAGGACTTTTACTTGTTATTGGGTAATTTTTTGACATACAAGGCATTTACCTTAGTCTTGTGGTGCATAGCAGTCAATGCAGAAACAGAAATTAGCATTGAAGGGATTAGCATTAAAGAACACTAAAATAAAAAAGAAAAAATATTCTATGTGAGATGAGATGTAACATGTTTAAATATTAATTGAAAAAGAATAAGATGAAATGTACAAAATGTTGACCAAGGGACAATACTCAATGCAATGTGAAATTAATACTGCTACTATTTATAATATTACACGTTTCATTAAAGAAGATCACTTGAGAGGATAACTGATAAAATCATTGGATTTTACTTTAATGACATTTTTTTAACTAGTAGAGCGCCCCTCCCCCTACAAAGACCCCATTTGGTTAGGGCTTCTTGACAGGGTTTAAATTACAAGGGAGCGAAGGTGATCTCGGCCTCCCTGAAGTGGACATCAGGAAATGAAGTTAGGCAGTGAGTTCATTCAAGATCCTAGATCCTTCATGAGCCTCTCTGTGGCGGCCTGGTGTTTCTAGTACCTTCTCCCTGACCACAGCAGGGTGAAAAGTCCATTACTTGGGTGGCTGGGATCACTCATGATTCTCTTTACATTAACTCTGTAGTGCCTGATGTAAATGTTGCTAATGCAGGGTAGAGCATTGTGTGTTCAGCTCAATTAACCACCCTTTGAAGGGCCCTGTGATCTCGTTTGGTGCTGTTTCTGTACCAGGCAGTGACGGCCCCTGTCAGGATGCTCTCAATGGTAGAGATATTCCTCAGTATTTAAGAGGTTATTTGGGAATTTCCTCAAGCATCTGAGGTGGAAAAGTCTCTTCCTTCATTACAACTGAGTCAGCATGGAGCCTGCAGGCTAGTCCCTCAGTGATGTGGACACAGAGGTATTTTAAAGTGCCCAAACTCTGACCCAGTGACGTTGAGGGGGGCATAGTTTGTTTGCTGCTTCTATCAGCTCCTTAATCTTAGTGATGTTCAGAAATAGGTTATTGTCCTGACCAGTGGGTCATATCCTCTATTTCCTTTACGTAGACCTTTTCATTGTTATCTGTAATCAGGTCCGCCACAGTTTTGTTATCAGCAAACACAGTCGTGTGCGTGTAGGGGGTACAGCAGGGGACTTAAGACAAAGCCCTGGGGTGCTCCATAGTTAAGGATGAGGGTAGAGGAGGTGTGTACCTGCACTACCTGGGGTCTGCTTGTCAGGAAGTCAAGGATCCACATGCACAATAAGATGTTTATTCCCAGATCCTTGAGCTTTATAATTCATGAAATAAATTTATATGAATAACTATAGTAATTGTAATTCAAATCAGTATTAACACCTGAATAGAACAATTTCCTCGAAGTACCATCAAATAATTTAGAGACCAAAAAGCAAGTTTAAGTGTGGAACAAGACAAGAAACAGATGAAATATAGCATATACGATATGAGATGGCAAAAGATGCTAAGAAAGATAAGCAATCAGGTAAATACATGTAGGGCAAATTGGAGCAAGGTTAGAAACATTAAGAAAGAGCATGCCAAGCTGTAGATAAACATTTATTATTTACTATTTATTATAATAGTACTATTTTTAAATCTTTTTGGCAAAACAATATAGCTAAAGGAGAGAGCAGTCTACACAGGTGTGTTATAGATATTACCCTCCAATTTCACAAGATTGGCAACATGTCAAATGTTTGCATCCAAGTTGTCCATAAAATAAATTATGTCATTGTAAGTAAATGAAGGTCCATTTTTTTTCTGACAATCTATTCTGAATGATAAAAAATTAGTCAATTAAAAAATGTAAGCCTCTGAAGAAAAAAAAAGTTTCATATTTAAATAGTTTGTTTAGAACATCACTAACAGGGGTATGGTAGCAGTAACATTTTAAAACAAACATAGGTAGATATTATATATATATAATATATATATATATATATATATATTTAATTATATTTTGTAAACTTATCTTAAAGATTACATATCATGTATTTTTGGTTCCCTGCTAGATTTTCTTTAGATGATGAGAAATGTTATTTATTTATTTATTGTTTATTTTATACAAACTTTTTCTTTCATGTTGTATTCTTGATAGGCATCTATTACAGTATTATCCATGTATCTTCCAGTATAAAACACATTTAGCAAATAGTGGGGGAAAAGGGAAAGGAAAAGGAAAAGGCAGATAATTAATACATTAAAAAAATAAACGTATACAAGGGCAATGTAAACTTGAGCACATATTGTGTAAAATTATAATATATATGTAATAATTATATATTTTGTGGCATAGCAATTAAGTGAAACCGCATTGACAGTATTAACTTCACAAATGCTTGTATGCACGTGCATGTGTCATGTTTAATGGAGCAGCGGAAAATAAAGACAAACAGAAAAAACACTGTATGAATTAAATCCTGGTACTAATAATGGTTAGTGACACTTTTGGTATTCATTGTATTTCATTTTGTTCTTCCTATTTACGCTTAATGGCACAAAAATGCATTTCCCAGAATTCCGTTCGATAAGGACCCTATTTATTTGCCTGTAATTTTTATTATATCTAGTTTAGGCAGGATATGAAAAAAAACCTGCCCTATTTAAATATCTCAAGAGGATTATATTGTTGAAGTGATATTATTTGCAGCAATAGATAAAATAAATAAATAAAATATACCGGCGGGGTCCTGAGCTTCGGTCTCCAGAAGAACATTTCAACAGTAGTGAAGTTTTGCGAACATTAGCAGCTTCGCGACACATTCACAGACACAGTAGCTGGCTACTGGAACTGCGTTCTCTCTTTTTCTTTTCTTTTTTTTTTTTTTTCTTTATTTTTTCGGCTCACAGGTCTGACCATGGACACAGCCCGGGTGTTCCTGTGTGTCCTGTCCGTGTTTGTTGCTTTAGTTTCGGAGAGGTTCATGGTGCTGGCGTCCTTCTCTCAGTCCCTGGACAGCGACTTCACGTTCACGCTGCCCGCCGGCAGAAAGGAGTGTTTCTACCAGACCATGAAGAAAGATGCCTCACTGGAAATTGAATATCAGGTCATAAAGACTCCCACTACTCACATAGACTATGTAACTGTACATTTAGCTGACTTTATGGAAGCTGTCTGTATGAGAGTAATGTGCACATAACGTTACACTTGTTTAACCTGTTGTGATTACCATATAGTATTCTTGTATTCCAGTATGGTTTTTTTTTTATTAAGAGGTTAATACCACACTTTCATATGTTTATATTATTTTAATTAATGATGTGCAGTGCAAGAGAACCAACAGGTTATAGGGCTCAATTCGCACATTTCTAAGAACCACTTATGCCATTAAATGACTTTGGTAGATGTTAAAGTCACCTATTATTACTTGAGTAAAAGTCCTAAAGTATCTGATATTTACTGTAGTGTATTTTCTGATATTAAATTTATTAGTATTAAAAATTAAAGGTAAATGTTGTTCGTAAAAAAAAAAAAAAAAAAAAAAACAATCCTTCAGAACTTACTGAATAATGAAGTTTTATTCTCAATGTTAATGCCTGACTGGAGACTTCACATCACTTGTGTTAAGTGGATATTGAAACAGAATTCTCTTCTAAACTATTTTTGATGTTAGACCAATTTTAGATTTATTTTAAGTAAGTAATGAAAAAAGTAGGAGAGTAGAGGTTGATAGAATTATAAAAACTCAAGTAAAGTACAGATATTTTCATTAGATATAGTGATAAAGGAGTATTACTTGTTATGGTACACCACTACAGATCAGTATGTGTAAAACACTGAATCTCTAACTCAGGGAGTTGCAATTTGTTATTGCTTGTGGTAGACATGCCAAGTATTCTATGAATGTATTGTAGTGTCTACCTTTGGAGGACAGGATTTCCAAGCTTGTTGATTCTAGTGTAGAACGAACAAGACATTCAAAGGATAATCTAACAATAGAATTCCTCACATTTAATGAATGAAATAAATGATTAAAGATGTTTAAGTATTTAAAGTTGCAGTATTGTTTTATGTCTCTAATATTTTCCTTGAATCAGGTATTAGATGGTGCAGGTCTCGATGTAGACTTCTTCATCTCCTCTCCTTCTGACCAAATACTGTTCAGTGACTATCACAAGTCAGATGGAGTGCACACGTAAGTCACATGGACCATTTGAGAGACTTTTATGAATAAGAAAGATGCTCATGCACGCTCTCATTACCTGTGCTTTCCCACAGCATTGAAACTGAAGATGGAGACTACATGTTCTGCTTTGACAATACCTTCAGTACTGTCTCTGAGAAGATTATCTTCTTCGAGTTGGTCATGGATAACATGGATGCAGATGAGGACCCAGACGACTGGAAGGAGTACATCCATGGAACCGACATGTTGGATATGAAGCTAGAAGACATCATGGTGAGTCTGAAATGTATATATCTCCATCTCATATTACTTGAGAAGAAATTATTTTAATTAGGAAGAGAAGAAAACATTAACTGAATTCAAGAGTTTTTATTAGTTTTATGTTCTAGTGTGAACTTTTGCGCTAGTTTTGCCACCAGTGACATAATTAAATCTTTTCAAAGTGTTTTTGTTTCCTCTCTGTGTATGTTAGACTTTGTCTGCTTGCAGACTAACATTGAGATATTTGTCAGTGTGCCACCTCTGCTAACAGGATGACACCAGGGGTTCAAAGTGACCCAATAGGCTGCCAATAAAATGGCATGCAGTCCACCACATACAGGCAAAATCACAAGGAATAATGTAATGAGATTAGAAAAATATCATCAACTCTCATGTTTTGGCTCAGGGCAGCTCATCGTTTCAGCTTTCACCACAGTATATTGCACCGACCTTTCACCAGAAGCTGCCTTATTTGTATCAGGAGTCACATGAGCGTCACTTCATAAGAAACAGGAAATGAATCTTCCAGCTGTGGAGCCTATTGTTTCCTTATGGAGCAAGGAACACACCGGATTGAGCTGCTACAAAACTAAGAGCTGCCCCTAGAGATTGAACTCAATTTTTCTCACTCTGCTTTGTGGTTCATGCATTCATTTCATGAAAGTTCAGTGACACACAATGTAGTTTGTCTTTGAATTCTTGTATTAACTGTAACTCAAATCCAAAGTATCTGACCTGACTGGTTGCTCTCGTTTAGGATACCATCAACAACGTGAAGGCTCGGCTGGGCAAGAGCGTCCAGATCCAGACGGTGCTGCGAGCATTCGAAGCTCGAGACAGAAACATCCAGGAGAGTAACTTTGACAGGGTGAACCTTTGGTCGGTGATCAATCTCATTACTATGTTGTTTGTATCAACGTGTCAGGTTTACTTAGTCCGCTCGCTGTTCGACGATAAAAGGAAAATTCGCACATAGCACCATCCCGAAATGGCGGGAATAGAGAGAGAAACTAACATGCTTGCTCAAAGTACCTTAAGGATTAGAAGATCTCCTCCTGACTTAATGACCTATATACATATGCACACAAACACATTTGACATTCTTGACAACAAGTTAGCCAGTTTTCGCTTTGGTCTTCGGTCCATTGGAATGTGTGGGACAGTGCGAGTTCCTGGTGTGGGACAGGAACCCTGTCAGCCGCACCACTTGTCAACATCTCTCTCTTTATTCTGACAAGTCTCTTCTCTCTGTTTAAAACTTGTATACTCTTTTATAGACTTCTCTAGCTGTTGTAATTCCTCACAAAAACTGACAGATTTTTTTAAAAACAAACCTAAAGTTACAAGGCCAGTGGCCAAATGCAAAAAAGTCCTTTTTTTCTTTGGACATGTTACTAAATGAAGAAATGGTAAGATATGGTGAAGATTTTGATTTATTTCTCCCAGACAGGACTGATGACTGCCATCAGTCTGTCGTTGTGTCTTCCCTACACATTAATTGTGCTCTCATATGATGACCTTTGTTTTACTGAGATGCCTTAGTGTCTTTTTCCAGCCATTTACAAGTTTATGAGGCCTTAAAATGTTGCTCCTGTTGCCATGGACATACATTTATCTTGTCAATAAATATCAGTCACAAATTCCCCTTAATGGCAATATTGAAAAATCAAGTGTTAAGTTCGAGGGACACGAGTGGGAGAATCGGAAATGTGCCACCCCCTATCTTTCAACGAATACTGTCCTACTTCTCTGTCGTGATTTGTGGCCTAAATGGCAGTCAGCTCTGCTGTTGAGTGTCTACTTACAGACGCCTAGTGTGTGAAGATGTTGAGTCTGCTTGTCTCTCTGGTGACAAAGTCTATTTCTAACTGTACTGACATCTCGAAGGTCATTACCACTGCTACATTGGAACACTGCTCAGTATAATATGCATGAGCCATCTATTGCCTGGGCTTCATCAGTATTTAAAAAACTACTTGTACCTCTATTTGGTCTGATATTCACATTTCATTGGCCAAATTACAAAATGCCATCTAATCACTGCGCTGCCTCGGATGCCACAGAACAACACTTTTTTTGTATTCATGTTTGTCTTAAATGAATCATTCGGGCTCATCGGGGTCCACTGGAAATGGGTCCACATCCTGCTGTGTGTTAAGAAGCACTGATCAAGAGATTTTTATGTCATTGGTTGCTTGTAAAGTATAAAGTCACAACTGTGGCTTGTGAATATGGTCACTGGGCATGTCTTCTTTTATTGGTGTTTACTGAGCTCCATGGTTGCTGGAATAAAGCTCCATGTTGCCATCTTCTGATGGGGAGCTGAATAAGTCCTATGCTGCAAGACAAAGTTCATACATTCAAAATAACAGCATGTTTATCAGACTGATTTTTGGGTCCCTGCAAAATCACATGTAAGGAAGGCTTAGTACCATCCTAATACCTACCATCTTATTGTGGTCTTGTGGTTTGATTAAGTACTGTAATACGAAGTGATAGCAGGGTCTTTTCTTTTTAAGTGCTTTAGAGATAAGTATGAAAATAAAGACAACAGTTTTTAAAGGATTGCTGAATAGGACTTGGACTGAATTTAACATTACACAGTGACATGGTCTTTGAAAAAAGTATATATACCACCATTTGTGGGACAGGAAATGTGACATAAGATATTTATGTAGTTATAAAAGTGTATAAATTAAACCAGAATCACCATTTTCTGACTTGTGTTCTGTTGTGTTTGTACTGAACAGGTATTCCTGTTCAGTCCTGTTTTTGCTGACAAACCTGTATAAGTTGTGTTTCATGTTTTATCCTAAAGTACATACTACACAAAGACAACATCAAACAGGTATGAGGACAGATACCTGTAGGAGAGTCAGGGCTTCCAAGCAGCAGCTGGAATAGCTGGCATCTTCAGGATCTTTTTTTCCAGAGATCTAATGATTAGACACTCCTCTAGTGCAAAGTCAGAGCCCCATGCTACGTATGTAGGAAGCATTCCAGGAGAACTGAAGGAGGAGGAAACAGTAATGAGCTCTTTGTTTTGGTCATTATCAAACCTTAATCTCTCCTCACAGAATCACATTTATAACGCTTTCTTTGTTCACAAATTTGTCTGTCCTCTGTCCTCCATGTTATTCATATTCAATATACAATAGATATTACACAGACAACATTAAAAAGTTCTACAGATACCTGTAGGAAACAGCAGCTGGAATAGCTGGAATCTTTTTGATTTCTTTTTTCAGAGATGTAATGAGAAGACACTCCTTTAGTGCTAAATCAGAGACCCCTTCTAAGTATGGAGGACGCATTCTCGGAGAACTGAAGGAAGAGGAAACAGTATTGAGCTCCTTGTTTTGGTCATCACCAAACTTTAAAACCCTCCTCACAGAATCATGCTCATGATGTCTTCTTTGTTAGTCTGTCCATGTGTAATACAGATACTACACACAAATAACAGTTTTGCAGATACCTGTAGGAAACAGCAGCTGGAACAGCTGGCATCTTCTGCATCTGTTTGACATATAATGATTAGACACTCTTTTAGTACAAATCCAAAGCTCCTGCTAAGCACAGTGGATGTGGTTTAGGGCTACTGAAGGAAAAGGGGTGAATATTGGGCTTGTTTGTTTTGGTCAGCATCAACATCACAATTTGATAATAATGTTGAATCTATCTTCACAGAATCACAGCTGTGACACTCATTGGCCTATTGGACAACACGTGAATGATCCTGTCTGCCACTAGAATTAAAGATAAAAGACATATGTTATGTAGACATTGGGACAAATGCAAAGACACCTCTGGAGCAATAAAGAGGTTATCAGACGGCTTATGGCAGTGTCATGGACTGTGTAAAATTGTAATTGTAATATTTGACATTTCGTTCACCTCACAGGTTGCTGTGTGTGGTACCTTTGAATCTGCCTGATTCCTCCTCACCTGTGGTCTATGCACTGAGACACATCTACAGCGTATCACAAGAATATTGGATTCAATGGTCAATGTATTAAACAGCCCTGAAATTCAAGCCTCCTACAGACATGAAAAATCATGGAATTAAAATGAAAAATTCCAGGCCTTGAGATTTAGGGAAAATAACAAAACACAAAAAAGAGGAAGTCACAGACATTCACAAATACCCGTATATTAGAACATATGTGGTTTAGTTCACATAGTCAGATAGAAATCTATAATAGTTAAACTGTCCTTCAATGTTCATGCAGATCAGTTACATCACTTGTGAAATTGCTGATTTAAGTATAAAGCATGGCCAGTGGTTCTACTGGAATATTTTCTGGTTTCCTTAGTTTTCTTTGATAGCAAACTGATTATATATTTATCTTGTGAACTGTTGGTCAGGACAAAGGACAATATCTGAAGACCAACATTTTATAGACCAAACATCCAATGCTATACAAAGAAAATAAGAACAGAATGTGACCGATATTCCAGAAAATGTATAATTATAGAAATGTGTCTCAAAAGGCCTGGAAAAACCATGAAAACGTCTTGGTAATAATGAACAATGAGAAGTGACACTAATAGAATTTGCCAGGTTACCTGTTTTTCTGTGGGTGGGGGCACACAATGTCAGCAGCGTCGGGGAAACATATGTTTATCACGGATATCTAATAAAAGAGAAAAAAGTGGAAGTGATGAGCACTGAGTTGACAGTCGGTGACAAATCATGGTTGGCTAGGTAAGACAGTCAAAAACATTTCAAAATACAGTCTTAAAGCATTCACCGGGTGTCTAATAATGTACGATATGTGGTCATGTTGGTTTCCACGTGTATCTATCCTTTCTTTTTTCTTTTTTTAAATCAAGATTTTGTGAGATTTACACAAAATGTTAAATGGTGTAACTGAAAAAGAATGATATATTTTAAATATTTAATCCACATTGAATATTTACTGGTTAATAGCACTTGCCAGTAACAGCATATTATTTTATATTTTTAGAGAGTTAAACTATTTGCTACTAAGTTTTTTAGGTTGGGTTTCTATTTTGGCCTGGTCCCATACCGTGAACCCAGCAGCAGGGGGCGCTGTGACCTCTGGCGACCTGCTTCACTTCCGGGATTTCAGGCTGCAGCGATCCGCTCCGAGGTAAACATCCCGGTACGTGAAAGAATTTGTTTCTGATCATTATGAGTGGTAGTGAGTGAAATAACAGGTCAGTCATTATCGTTATAATCTCGTGTTTGTGTGTGTACATTTATTTCTGATTTTTACGTGTAGTTTAATCCTGGCAGCAGCAGCCAGCCGTCAAAACTCTGAACACATTCATTGTTGGAACGATTAATGTGCAATTTTTATTGTTTCAGCTGGTAATGCGACCATTAATGCGAGGAATCTATCAAGTGGCATTTATTTTTTTAGCCTCTGAGCTAATGAAAGCTTGAAGCTAACTGAGGCTCCTTATTTGTGATTCGATTAAATACAATTGAATTGAGAGAGCTCCGGACTGATGCACTAATGTAGGTGTTGAAACTAGATTTTGACATGACACGTTGCTGTGAAGCAGGAAACTCATTTAAAGATTCAAACAAATTTGCACAAACTAGCTATGTGTTGACTTAAATTAATAGTATTGGATTAGTCTTGCACTGATTGAGTAGTAGATTAAATATGGCTGCACATGGATCCTATTCCTGGGAGATTTACTCCTGTAGTAAATGTATCTAGGAAGTCAGATTCAGGTCTGAACGGAAAAGGGTTGTCCCTGTTATTAAAAAAAAATAGTGAATCAGATGTTGAAAATGACAATGTCAATGTCCAAGTTTTTTTTTTGTTTTTAAGATTAATCATTTGGATTACATTTTGAGATAAGTGATCAGTCAGATCACACTGGGTTCCATCCCTGTCAGTTTAGAACAGGAAACTGAGGATACAATTTAGACAGGCTCCCCAAAGTTGGACAATAGAAGATTGGAAAAATATTGCGTCTGATGAGTCTGGATTCCTGGAGCAACATTCAGATGGTAGGGACAGAACTTGGTGTCAATAACATGTAAGCATGGATCCATCATGCCTGGTGTCTTGGTTCAAGCTGGTGGTTGTGCTGGTGTAATAGTGTGGGAGAATTATGGCAGTTCTGAAGGCAAAAGGGGGTCCAACCCAGCACTAGCAAGGTGTAGCTAATAAACTGGCTGTGGGGTGTATAAATATAATATGTACAAATAATGAATGAAAACATGACACAAAAAATAAACCCGTTAACCCAGGATAATTTCAACCGGTAATGTATGGTGATATGATGATACAATGTGTAACGTAAGCTAATCCCCTAATGCAGAAATAAAAAAAGAGAACATGTATCTAAAGATGTTTTAAGGAGCATTATCATAGTAGTTTGTTGTATGATCTTCAGTCTGGATTCACAGCATCATACTCTGCTGACACCCTTCTATTCATCTGATTAACTCATTTAATGGATTTATGGATGGTCTTGGAAGTTATTTAACGTGTCATACCACAGGCTTAATTTTTGCATCTATTTAGTCTATAAATTGCAATCAATCAATAAATCAAACAAATGTGTTGGCAGGGCGATGGGACCAGACAGCGCCCCGGGGCCTGCTGTACCCTGGAGGAAGGTGCTATGGGAGCGCCAGCCGTTCCCTGATAATTACGTTGACCAGAGGTTCCTGGAGGAACTACGGAGGAATGAGGGCATCAGACAATACTGCTACTGGGCTGTGGTGAAAGAAGCAGGCTTTGTGGGACAGCAACTATCCTGCGTTGCAATTTTCATCACCCTCTGGCTCTACATGGAGCAGGTAAAGCGTTGCGGAACCTGTAATGTATGAACAAATATGAATGTATGCGAAATAAATGCACAAATAATCAACGTCCGTGCCTTCCACACAGGGCCTCCTGTCACCTGAGACGCTGCTGTGGACCAGCCTTGTGTGTGCCCTGCTAGGCTACGCGCTGCACCAAGCCCTGACATCTCAGGTTGAGCCGGGGTGCGAGCGGCGGACTCCACTGGCAGACCTACAGAGTGCCACTATTTTCTTTTCTTTCACCTTTGGCTTCTCTCCAGTTCTAAAGACACTAACGGAGTCTGTGAGCACGGACACGGTCTACGCCATGTCTGCTGTGATGCTGCTGGCCCACCTCGTGTCTTTCCCGTACGCTCGGCCCTCCCCCCCGGGCAGCCTCTCCCTAAATGCGGCCCTGTTCGCATCTGTGTGTTTAGCCTCCAGGTTACCTGGCGCCATGCACACGTTTGCGATGCTCAGCTGCGCCCTGCTGGTGTTCGCCCTGTGGCCCTGCCTGCTGCAGAGGATGCGGGAGAACGCACCCCACCATTTTACTGGGGCGTGTGTGGGTGTGTGCGTCGGAGGCGTAGGTGGGCTGGGGTCCCAGTCACCGGGTGGGGCTGTGCTCCTGTCCCTGGCACTGGGGAGCGTTACGCTGCTCTGTCCCCTGCTGCTAGTCCGGCTGCAGCGGCACAAGGACAATATCCAGGGACCCTGGGATGAGGCTGAAATTCACGAGGACCTGAGCCACTTCCTGCACTAATGACAGAGGAGCCGAGTTCTCCTGACATAACTGACACGAGTCTATAGCAAGCTATATAGGAATCAACTGACTGTCAACTGACAGTATTATTATGGTGCTGTACATTCACACTAACACACACTCCAGATGTGTTTGCACAGCTGTGATAATTTATTCTGTTTCTGAGAATATGAAAATGTCTTTAAACTGCTGATCTCATAATCTGTATGAAAAGTATGATCTAATGTGCAGTGCTGTCCTCCATTACTGGACATGCAGATACTATGCACCAATATGACACCAGTGAGTTTTAATTTCCACTATGTTCAGTATGTTGGTGATGCTGTGACAGGATGGACAGATACATTGTTTAACTCTAGCTTGATGTACAAGGGCTCTAATATGAGCAAATATGATATTTTTTAACTGTTGTCCACAAAGACAGCCTTATCCATGGTTCAACTGTTTTAATTAAAGTAGGCCTTGGCATCAGTGAGTGGAGGGGAGGGGGGGCTCTAAGTGATTGATACCTGTTCAAGTCTTAAATAAAGGTGAAAATGCATTTGCATTTTGTTGAAAACACACTTAATTCTGTGTTTCTTGTTTGTTTTTTTAAAGTTTTTAACATCAGGAATGTGCACACTGAGGCAAATATCAAAAATAATAAAGGCACACATGCCCTTGTGATGCATGATAAATTTTATACATTACATTTTAATGCATTAATAATACATTTTAATGCATCAGAGATGCATGGGCATTTACCTGGAAAACATACTGGTAAATGGTCTAGGGGATAGGGCCTCAACTGTAGTATTAAAACAGGCCCCCAGATGCCTAAGGCAGCAACTGGTACCCCACTGGGGGTGTAATGCAGCATAAATTAAATTATAACCACAAATTTAATGTCACAGGTTCATTTGGTTATATCTTTAACATTTTCAGCATGCACATTTGTGAGTGAGAAACTCAGACAAAGCGGTCTACTGGGTAACAGGCTTTTGAAGTTTTGGGAGGATCAGTTTTTTTTTTTTGAGTAATGATAACAATGTGAGCTTTTACTTAATTTGATATGCGTACCCTGGACCATCGGTTTCAGATCACGCAGGAGGAACGCTGCTAACCCTTCAACCGCTGACGCCACGTGAGGCGCTGCGCGTGAAGCCGGCTAATGAGAAACAGCTGTTCAGAGTTCCACCGACAGGGGGCAGCACAGCACAGCGGGCCAGACCCGACACGAGGAAACGCTCTTCTGCTTTTAAGGTTTAAACTGACACTTTAGAAAAAAACGAGTAAATGCAACAGTAAGACTTGTATGTCCACACAAAGGAAAGTTGACTATTGTTTTAGGACCCGCTGTGTGAACCGTCTTTTCCACGACCATGAACGCGGTGCGGCGCAAAGAAAAGTCCGCAGTGTGTGCGGCGGACGCCAGGTGTCGTACCTTCGCCTCTCCTTTCCTCGGACGTGTGGAGGCGCACTTGGCGTTCGCTTGTGACTGCTGTAGTGGCGCCATGGTGCGAGCAGCGCACGGAGGCAAAGGTCAGCGGCCCGAGTCTTGGATCGGGATCTGTCGGGTTCTTCCGCTGCTCCTGGAGACGGGACCTCCGTTGGCAGCCCGTCGTCATGGTAACGGCGCGTCACAGCTGGATGACATGCTGCAATCAGATAACGTTCTAACCACATCACGCACATAATCAATAGGCTACTGATACAAACGACACTCTTATTAAGCTTTTTATAATCACTATAAAACAAATATAACATTGATGGTAACTATTCTTAAATAATAAACTTTATTTGTATTGCATCTTTCATACAGAAATGCAGCTCAAACTGCTTTATAAGAGACAATAAAAAAAAAACACCCATTTAATATGGGGAGGGAAAATACAAAGAGCGTGTAAGAAAAATAATGAGAAGTAAATCAAACAGGTGGTGTGTACCAGTTACTTACTCTCTGAATTCTCTAATCAGAAATACAGTGTTAGTCTGAATGGTTCTCATAGAAGTGGTATAAAACCTGCCCTGTTGGCACATCTGCCATAAACACCCGTATGGTGATGAGAAAATCTTCCCTGAGCTGAAGCGCCTTGATTCTATAAATAATTACTGTCATTAATTCTGGGGACCCCTCTAAAACACCTATACAATCCTATAAGACTGCTGATACAGGCTAAATAAAATAGGTTTGTTTTTTTATTTCAAGATTTTCAAATAAGGAGCAATCAGGATAGATATTAAAAAATAAAAAACACCTGTTTATTCAAAAACAGTAAAAAATAGTGCATATAACTGGTATTCTTTATTTACACAAAGTTTAGGCACTTGAGTAAAGGCAGGAGACAGCCAAGCACATTCCAGCATTTATGGCCAGTGATAATATGTACAAAACAGATTCAGGACTTAGTGAATTTTGCAGACTGCAGCTCCCAAAGGAGTCCGAGAAGCCCAGCATAGTGCTTCAGCTGGATTACACATCACACAGGTCGTGGTTGTATCTGGGTAGCGGTCAGCTGCAGCTGGAAGGATCACTGGGGCAGATGGGTAATGGAGTTCTAGGTCACAAGGTTATTTCACATTTGGGATTGCTGGTGGTTGCCTCCTGGGGAGAAGATTAAAATAAAGGTATTTCTTTAATCTCCAATAAAGAAAAACAATAATAATAGGATTGTAAATCCATAAAGTGACCATATAACAGTGTTTTATAATATCTTTCACAAGGAGGGTCATGAAAAACAATATTCTTTCTTATAGACAGAGCTTTTATTTACTGCCTTGACTGTAGCTTTCCTAACTAGTTGATCATAGAGCTTAATCATACTATTACCATCTATCATATTTACTAAGTCTAATTATGTAGTGTCTGCTCCTGGAAATAACATGGGCCAGAATTTAGCCTGAAGCTTCAAATGGAAAGAAATTTCAGCTCTCCAGCTTTGAATGGATATTCTATAAAAGAATAAAAAATACAATAAAGCAAATATTTCAAACACAGGCCCACATCTCTACTGCAGCTATAAAACTGCTGGCCATCCACTGCTGGAACAGTTCACCTAATTGCTCAACTGGATTAGAGGCATGTCATGAAAGATGTGAAAACCTTTTTAAACTATTATATGGCTACATTGGTTTGGCAGAATCTGAAAGACAAAGAATGGAAAGTGGCGAGTAAGGTTGAGGATCAATGATTAATTATTACTCTTAAACATCATAGAGATGCACAACTTTGAAAAGAGTTCATCCAAATGTTGGAGCTATGTGAATCAGGGTTCACAGTCTTTGCCTGTGCATACATTTGCATGTATATATTTTTTGAGAATAAATAGGTATACCCTCATGTCCATATTATATGTATAGGGGAGAAGTGAGAAAAGAAGCATAATGTTTGATGGAAAGAGTCAGGGAGGGAAAGAGGCAGACTGTACGCGGGAAAGAACCTAAAGAACCATTGGAGAGCACAGAGGAAATGAGGCAGAAAGAAAAAGGAGACAGGCCAAAAGCAGGGGAGGAACCAGTGAAAGAAGAGAAGTGAAGAAATGTACAAGAAAGAAGTAGGGGGGAAAAGGAAAAATAACGGCTATTGCATGAGGGAAACTGGGGAAGGCAATAAAACAAATGCATGCTTGGAGAAAGAGGAAAAGGGGGGATGAAGGACAGAGAGAAAGATGAAAACTTGACAGAGCACTCAGCCTGTTGTCTCTGGCTCCAGTAGAAAGCTGCACAGAGAGAAGTCCTGTCTACTGAGGCTGATGGGAAAGAGAATATGAGAAACACATTTTCCAGCAGACCCCCACCCAGCTCAAATAACAACTCCCTGTACCCCTGTGCCTCTGCAGTGCAACGTCTGATTGCGAATATGTTAGTGTGTATATGCATATACCAGTTGTTCTGCCAATGTTTAAGTGACAAACCGGAGGTCATAATGATATAACTGGTCTGATTTCAGAACCTAATTGTGTGGTTTCAGAGCTACCTTGGCACACATGGCGGAGCACGGTGGGGTTGGCCAGTGCGACGCTGAATGCCATCATTTCTCAGGGAATCGGTGTGAGTGGGAACCCGAGGAACAGGTGGGGCATAAACACGATTCACCGACTTGGCACCAGTCCCTGACATTTTAGGGCTGTGTGAAGAAGAGGTCTGTAAGTGACAGCTGTAGGTGACAGGTTTTTTTTTTTTTTTTTTTTATTACAGGCTATCTGTCGGTGTATCAGTGCAATCAATCTGTGTATGTCGGTACCTGGAGGGCTGTATCCAGGATGAGTCTACAGGTGGGGGCACAGGAGTGGAGCAGGTCGAGGTGGAGATCTCGCTGATGACAGCGAGCGCCTCCTTCAGGGCAACATGTTTGCGGAGCACTTCCTCCCGATGCTGCTGCTGCTCTGGTGACTCATCCATCAGTGTGGAGCATTCTCCCAGAGCGTAGAGCTGGGCCAGGAGCTCCGAGCTAATGAACTCTTTCACCTATGGAGAGGGATTATAAACAGCTGTGACAAGTCAAAAATGTTAGGACTTTGTAAAGTGATACTTTACTCTGATTTGGGATTAAGACTCCAAATACTTAAATGGATGTTGAAAAATGTTTTTTTTTTCTCTATGGTTTCTTATTTCTTTTTTAAGTCATTGGAAAATACCCAAACTGGATTTCAATTTGTGAGTACTTGTGTTGTAGACAAAGGAATACAGAATTCACTGGCCAAGTTATGACGAAAAATATTGATAGATGAAAGACACTTTAAAATGTTTGAGAGGCAGAACAAGACAAAGAGAGATTGCAAGTTTTGCTGGAAGGGAAAAAATAACGAATAAAGAGTTAAGAGTCTTGTCTGGATATCTCACACTGTTGATCATGAAGTGCATGATGGTTTTTGGCAATAAGTCCCGGATGGTCTTGTAGATGATGTTCATGTAGGAGTCAACCAGGTTACGAATGGTTTCCACCTGGCGCTCAAGCTGGGGGTCTGTGTAGTTCTCTGGAGCTCCATTTCCCTGCTCATCCACCTGGGAGTTACAAACAAGACAGAGTTGAGAGTAATTGCTGCATACACCACACATAGATTTTGCCTTTATTATTCAATGATGTATAATATATATATTAGAGACCCCAGTGTAATGTTCTGCAGAGATAACACAGCTGGTGATTTCACTAATACAAATGCATGAGGCAATAATGACTGGTCGTTTTGCCATATCTTGTCATCTATTCTATGCTGGTGATGATAAGGAAAATAGAGCCACTAAGGTAGGAACAAAGAGATCAGAATAGAGGAAAGCAAAAGAGAGAGGTAAAGAAGAATGGGCAGAAGAAAGAGAAGGGGGAGTGGGTGAGGAACGAGAAACCGCTGATTAGAAACAGACTAGAACACACACACACACACACACACACACACACACACACACACACACACACACACACACACACACACACACACACACACACACACACACACACACACACACACACACACACACACACACACACACACACACACACACACACACACACACACACACACACACACACACACACACACACACACACACACGCTGTAGTGACATCATGGGCCAAGAATGCTGTGCTGAGGAGCCAACGACAGAGTAAGAAGGGAGGGGTGGGGGCCTTGCTTTTTTTTTTACTTTGGCAAGGGAGGAGAAGGGGGAACATGGAAAGGGGGTACGGGGTTATGGCCAGGGTTCAAGGTTAGCAAAGGCTAGGAGTGCATACATCACAAAGGTAAGGTGCAGGCAGGTGCAGCTCCCCACAGCTAAGGTCAGGGTTGGATTTAATTAGGTTGACTTGGGGTCAGGATACTAACGGTGACTTTCTCAGGGTAGACTCCAGCCCGCTGCAGAGAAGCCTTCCAGCTGTCCAGCTCATCCTGGGAGCTACAGGCCAACTCCAGGCATTTGTAGTCCTTATACACGTTCCTGCAATTCATTTCAATACTGTCAGAGGCCTCCAAAAACAACATCAGTCAGTGATAACACTCAAGGGAGCTTTTCACAATTCTACAATACAGAGTAATATGCACACCATCAACAAACCTGAATGGATAGCCAATAAGCCGAACACACCAATAATTTATGTCATGAGAATATTCAGTACATACCAAGATCATCATGATGTCTCGTAGGTTCTTCACTCTGATGCTCCAGGATAACACTAGCATACACAATGCTTAATGATTACATGTGTCGAGAATTGTCCAAAATAGAAAGATTGGAATTTTAGTGATAAAAACTAATTAGTGGTTTCTCTGATGAACTCTGTGTAGGTGATGTGGCCACAGTTTTTAATACAGCTACACGCTTAATCATTTAATTAAAATATCACTGAGTTTGAGAAGTAATGTCAGTCACCAATTATAAATCGATTTAGAGTATCTAAAAAAAGACATCAAAGGAAAAACATACACAAAGACCACACGGATGATTATGATGTTTATATTCCAATTTATAATACCCATTTTGTGTGTAGTGGCACATATAGATCACCCACCTTTTGTGCAATTGGTCTTATTCGTGCAACATTTGAACCTGGCAATTTATTGTGTTGTCCTCGAAAACACAATAAACTGTTGTCCGTGACAACACGATAAACGGCACTTAAATTCAGTAAGATTTATTCGGCTCCAGATGGATGAAACAAGTCCCTATACACAGGTGCTGATGAGAGTAACACTATAATTATCCTTTTAAAATTCTGACATCGCTCCCACCTCGTCAATTTGCCACACTTATAAAATGACCAGTTTGCACGATAAATGATAATTAAGCTTTAACTCCACGTAGCTGATACTGTAGTTAGCTGTCCTTTAAATAATGTAAGAGTTTATGATTTAATTTATTATTTGTTAGCCTGTTCCCTGTTATTTTGTTTGCGTTATTAAGCAACTTACAGTTTATACAGGGACATATTTGATGATAAAAAATATATTTTATGTTTTTAGATCAAGCTAACTTTGTATGACATTGGAAAGTAGTACTAAAGCTGTCTTGATATTTGTTGGCTGAGTATGTGAGAATTACGAACGGAGGCTGTCATTAGTTTGTCTTTTCATTTAGAGGCAAAGACAGATTCAAATTTAGAATATATATTGAAAAAAGCAATTATACTAATTATACTAAGCAATCTAAGTGTCCCTGCCGGTACCAAAATGTAGAGCATTAAATTCAATATGGTATTTTATACAAGCATGTAAAGAAACAACAATCTACTGACAAATACAATGTATTAACATACTGCAACACAGTAGTTACACACCTATGGACACACAGACATACAAAACAAAACAATTTCCCAAACTGCTTTGCAACATCCCTCACTATAACTTATCCCCTCATCTATCTTATCCTTTTTCTTCCTGATAATAATTCCCTTCTTCTTTCCCTCTGTCTTTCCTTTCACACCATCATACCATCTTGAGCTCTGGAGACAGCAAAGAGCAAAGTGAGAAACAAGCAAAGGATCTGGAGCAGGCTACAGCCCATCTGTTAGACATTTTTCTTTAATCACTCAGTTGTTTCTTTTTTCCTTTTGTTGTTCCCTTCTCACATTCTGAACACAGAGCAATTAACCTCAAATATGCAAAGCCTTTCTCTGTGTGTGAGAAGATCAAGAAATTCGTTCGTACGCTTACGGCTGTGCTATGATGGGTGAGGCTAATATATCAGGGCGTGGTGGCCAACAGACAGGGATCCTGGCCAACGATGACAATACTGTGGTGCTATTACACTCAGATCAGGACACTAACATAGGCGCACACAAGTGAGCGCACATTAAAAGTGTTCTCTATGCTGATTTATTACTCAGAGCAACCATTTTTTTTCTCTAATCTCCTTTGCTATTTTCTCTTCTGCTCATGGCCAGTTTGCGTTTTTTCACTCGTCTTGAGGAATTCCTGCACAGAGCTCTGACTGCTTTAGATTTGAAGAGTTTCCTGAGGTTTTTGATTACTGTCAGACAGGGACAAAACCACTGCAATGTCTGCCACACACACACACACACACACACACACACGAACACACACACAGACACACACATGCAAATACAGAAAGAGAAACAGAGAGTGAGGGTGCAGGAAAGGGGGGGGGCGCCATAGGACAGACTTTGACACATTCCTGGCCGATGGCTCTGATACTCTCTCTCTCTCACTTTTTTTTCTCCGCTCAACCCTTCCAATTCTTCTCTCTCTCCCTCCTTTTTGTGGTGAGTCGAGCAATTCTTTCCAAACAAGAGCAGCCTCATCTCTGATCCAAGCTCTCTGGCTTTGATTAGCTGCTTAATGAGCCTGCCGTCGGTATGCTGTGGTCTACACACACACACACACACACACACACACACACACACACACACACACACACACACACACACACACACACACACCGTGTACACATACACATGCGAATCCAGTTTGTGTGTCTGAATGCAGCATAGCACAGTATTATAAACAAAGCCCACATGCTCTGGTACAATCATCCAGGCTTTGGGTTGACTCCAGGACCTAAACACTCCAGTTCTCTTTCTTTTTCTCTTATGCTCCCTCTTTGTTTCTCTGTCTCTCTCAATCTGTTTCACACACATTAGACCAACAACCCCAAACCCAGTCCTGCCCTCAGCAGCCTGGCATCAAAAACTACACCCGCTCCAGTTCTCACTGGATATCCTTTCAGTTCCGGTGGCAAAATTGAATGGAAGAGGTCAAAGGAAGGGCAAGACACTGCTCTGACATCTCCTCCCTTTCTGCCCCTAACATGTCCACCCTTGTAAAATATCACTACAATTTCAGCAAGCAGGTGACAAGAGCAGAACTCCCTTTTCTGACTCATTACACGCATGCACACAAACACAGGCCTGCAGTCGCACACCTTAACTCTGTGTTGAAGAGAGCAAAGACGAATTTGCTGGACATGAAACCCTTCTCCACGTCTCTGAGCTTTAAGTTGTCCAGAGGAAGCATGTACTTCTTCTCTTTCTCCTGGAAAAGACAAAATATGGTGAGATAAAAGTTGACAGAGGTATGCACAGGTGTTGATAGCAAAAAACAACACAGACTGAAGGCAGTTCACTTGGGGGCTTTAGCTAAAATAGCTGCATGTCTGGTACTAAATATTTTTCAGGCTGTGCTTAGAGAAGTGAGTAGCCAACAGGATCAAGAGACTTGAACTGTAAAAGGAAAAGTGTCAGAGGGTGAGGCAAAGAGGAGTTGTGTGAACACTGCTAGCAGAGCGTCAGAGTTCACATCAGATTATGTCTGCCTGTCCGACTGACTCACATTAACAACCTACTAACTAGTGGAGGAGAGACAGCGGACTAGGGAGAAAGAACGGGAACAAGATGCTATGTCTATAGTCTATAGTCTATAGTCTATAGTCTGTCATCACCACAGGGACTTATGAATGACAGTGAACAGTTGGACGAGTGCAGCGCACAGGGTGAGGAGAACCAGACAGTATGGAGGCAGGGTACAGAGAGCTGAAGCTGGGAGGGAGGGAATGAGAGGAGTATAAAAAAAGGGAGAGAGGCCGGGCCCACATGTGAAAGTCATTACTCAGACTCAAGCTCTAACACAACATTTCTCCTAGAGTGAAGCCCTTCCCCCCATCTCTCGACTCTGGCCTGCTCCCGCTTTCTAACCTTTGAGAAGGGGGCTTCCAGAAAGTTGCTTTGGTGATATCCACAGCTGTGGACTAAGCAGAGATGGAAAAAGAAGAAAAACAAGGTTTACTTCCACAAACAAACTAGAACTAAAACCTGCTTGCAAAAAAGGGGTTTCCTTAAAACTCTGGATGTTATTTTGGTGGCTGTGTAAGCGTTTGTGCATCTGCATTTGAGCACAGGCACACATGTGGTATACGTGAATGTGCTGGTAATACATTTTGGTTTTCCCTCTCTCAGTGCTCCCCTGAACCCTACGACTCTCTTCCTTCGTTCCTCTTTACTTTTTTCCAAAGGGGCCCACTTCCTGTAACAGAGGCTGAAAAAAATGACAGAACGGGATTGGCGCTCATGCAACATCTGGGATCGCTTTAGACAGAGGGGGAGGAGACTGGAGAGAGTATAGGGTGCTCTGATGGGGTAGAAATAGAAAGTAGAGATGAGGAAGAGAGGAAGAGGAGGGATAGAGATGGATAGAGGTATAGAGAGTGGTGAATTTTGCAAAAGTAGATGTGGAAAAGTTGAGGAACAGGGAGCATTGGAGAGTGTGCTGGAGAAGTGGGGAGAAACTGCAGACCACTCCAAAGTTGATTCCCCATGGGTCCCATCAACCCATATATGGCTGCTAAGTTCCTCCCTAACTCTCTCTCCGTCTCTCACTCCCCTTATTTCCTTATGACTTCTCTGAGTGAACAGGCAGATCCCTTGCTGAATGAGTGAATGTGCCACGTCAAGACTGGATACTACGGCGGGACACAGCCCCACGGACGCCTGACCCAAGATACATTGACATCTCCGGAGGAGGGACACCCGTATTGGTGGATGTCTGATGTGTGTGTGAGACCCCACAGCTCCGAGACAGGATAAGAAAAAAAAGATTACCAGAGTAAACCTTTTGGCGACAACCCTCCGCCACGGGCTGGACTGCTAGCAAACAACCAGAGCGAGGAAAAGTCAAAGACAAAGAGAAGAAAACGTGAGAAAAGGGTCCTGCTCCGTCATCCCAGTGTTCAGACTACCTGTTCAGGATCTTACTGGTGTACAGTAGTCTGCACATTGGTTAGACTGTGCAAGGAAATGCTTCAACAGCCTACACAAATAACATATACATGAGACTCAGGACAACCCTGAAACTTGCATGCATGCATCTGTGCTGTGGCAAATCCACAGTCTAATATTCTCGAATGTTTCTTGCCTAAATGTGTGCAAATGTATTTAAATGTGCATAAACTAACACCTACTTTTGTTACTGCAAAATGTAGCCATAAACTTTGTGGCAAGACAAGCATAAGAATAAGATCGATTTCGTAGCATTTTTCTGCTTAAATTAAGTGTCTGGGTAAGGGGTGAGTGATGCATTAAGGGCAGAGAGGTTTACATGCAGCAAATTTCAGCAAGAAAAGCTAAAACCACTTAATGAGTGAGATGTTTTACCAATATTCAAGGCAGAAGAGTTAACGATTTTTTAAACACATTCAGTAAAAAGAAGCTTAAGACTGATTTATTTATGCCTCACATATTGTGATTTTTCTGCATGTGTATCTGTACGGCAATATGATAACTCTGTGTTCACAGAGACATCACGGCACTGCTTGTGTGTGTGTGTGTGTGTTAATGTAGTCTATCCAGTGGTGTTAGGGTGGTTTGTCAGGTATAATATATCAAAACTGCTGTGTCTGAGGCTGTGTCTTTCTATAGACTAATGGATTTGAGATCTGAAACAGGCCTTTTTCTCTCTCTCACATGCACGCGCACGCATACACACAGAGGGGAGCGTCTAGATTAAGTGTATAGGCATGAGTCGTCTGTTTTTCTTCAGGCTGCCTGGTGGAGTCCTGGCAGTTGAGGGGTGAAGGAATTTATGTCTGTTCAGTGTGCTACAAAGATTAAACTCTGGACTATTATGCCGCACTCTTAGTTTGAGGTCAAAGCAGGGTACCACTGTTGTAGTACATGGACACTATATGGCCTTTAGGACAAAAAAATGTGTAGTGTGTGTGGAAGAGAGGGATGGAGAGGGGAGTTTGGAAGGGGAGTCCATGGGGGTGGTGGAGGAGAGGCGGGGGTTATTTGTGAGAGAAACTGTGGAGGAGTTGAGAGGAGAGGGGGGAGGTCTGCAGTGTAGAAACAGCCATGTGGGATTTCTCTGGGCAGATCTTGGAAGCTGGTGTTTGGACAAAGCTTCAAATTTTCCAGCCAGGAATGTGCATAGTCCCAGGGAGACTGCCAACCGCAGAAAGGGGGTGAGAGAGAAAGAGGGGGAGAAAGAGAAAGAGAGACAGACAGATAGAGAAAGAGAGCAAGAGAAAGAAGGAAAGGAAAAGGCAGCAGAGGTAAAGAAAGAGAAAACAAAAGTAGTATGGGGGGGCAGCATTAGAAGAAAAAGAAATGTCTGTGGAGGTAGTGTGGGCGGGGAGAGTTAGAGCGGGAACTGCAAGAGAGAAGAAGCAGAAGCTTGGCTTGCATGACAGTGTGTGTGTGTGTGTGTGTGTGTGTGTGTGTGTGTGAGTGAGTGTGTGTGTGCGTGCATGCACAGATGCATTTGGTAAGGCAGTAGATCTGATCTTCTGTGATAATACGGGTGACTGACAATTCGTTCAGGCCTTTAAACACAAACAGCTGATAAACCTTCCAACCTAGTGAGGAGGTGCAATGACCAATTGGACTGAAATTAATCGAAACAATTTAGAATTTTATATGACTTTTTATCCTTGTAGTCAAACATACGTGTCTCATTGTGATTTGCAGACAGTCAAATTTTGCTGCTGTGATGTGGTCACTAAATACTTTCTTGCCTGTCTCTGCATTATTTGTTGCAGATGTGCTAAGTCTGTTTGTACGTGTGATTTGATTGGTAATGCTTAGCAAGGGGATGACAGCCAGAGGAAACCTATAACACTGTTTGTGTACAATATGCATGCCTGGGGCTGTGTCTGGAACACTGTGTTCAAGCGAACCAGTGTTTATCTGAAAAGTGACCGTGTGTCTGTCTGAGTGAGTGTATATTTTTCTCCACTATTTGCATGCCAGTTTGTTTACATCAGACTCCGCATGTGAACTGTATACTGTATATACAAGTCTGTCCACTGTGTGTGTTTGAGCGTGCACGCGTGTGTGTCTTAGTTTGGCTTGGGGCAGCTCCAGCTGTGTCAGAGTGAGCCGCTCCAAATGCCTGAACTCCCAGAAGAGGAAGAAAAGGGGGAGTAAGGGGAAGAGTGAACGAAGAGCGGGACGAATGGGGAGAGGGGAGGGCTTCAGAGGAATGAATGGGGGAAATGGAGGGGCTCAGTTGCAGGTCCAGGTGGCAGTAGAGAAGAGAGGAAAAACTGATAACTCAGGCTGAGAAACAGAGTTAAGATGCTCTTCTAATGTATGTATATAACGGTCTTAATCCCTCCTTTTACTTTTAGCTGCTTTTATTAGCTTTTTAGTACGGTCACCAAGAACAATAAATTATTATGTAAAAACACCCTTCACAACTGATTCTAGCAGCCAGTCAATAATGCCTTCCAAACAATACAACTCATCTATATCCACAGGAGCATTAGCGATAAATGTAACAGTCGATGGTGCAAATGTACCTACAAGTGCTATCCTCCTCTGACCTCACTTCCTGTAAGCTGCCATTCCCTCTTCCCATGACATCAACTGTAACAGGATGAGACTGTTGTGGTGTGTCTGCCTGTCTACACTTGCTGTGCAGACCTTCTGCTCCTGTACAGCAGGCACAGACAGGCAGACAGATGGCAGCCCCACTGACATCAGAACAGGGACACTAGAACAGCTCTCCGACTACTTCAATGAAACTGTAGACAAAAACTGTCACAGCATTATCGACAGATACCAGATTTTATACCCATTGCTTAATCAATGCTCACATTCCCAATTAACATACTGTTTTAAAATAAGACATGTTAATAAACCCATGATGACAGAAGTGTACTGCTGTGTTTTGACTTCACTATTGTCTCATTTTAGTGTTATAACTTGCCTTAATCTATTTGATCCCACACATGATAAAAAGACAGGGAATTCAATAATCGCGAAGGCCTCACCTCATCATCCTTGAACCAGGAGAGGCTCTCGGCAGAGAGAACGAACCAGTACTCCTTGGATCCACCTTTCATGATGCTGATGTTGCTGACGGTCAGCCAGCCCTTGCGTATGACCTGCCAAGAGTAAGGGTAAGGAGCTCAGATAGCTAGACTGACAGCAGTGATGGTATTGAGAGGACATGAAAAACAAGAGACTGTAGCAAGGTATAGATCATATGAAGGCTTGCAAAGCAGGTCACACAATGAGGGTGGACCTTACTGTGAGAATAGGAGAAAAAGTTAGAGAGAAAATTGACATTGTTTCCCAAGCACCAGTAGACATTGGTCAAGAAAAAGCAGACTAGATGTCCAGGTAAAAGCAAAAACAGTAATCATAGAACCAAGCATATGTGGATGGGATGATAACAGGATGGAAGAAACTAGAGAAAGATGTGTGATGAATTAGGGAGCAGGAGATGACATACAGATACCACAGAATTACACATACATATCCTGTAAACTGCGAAAACATTAACATCTGTAAATATTTATGATACCAGCAGTAAAGGCTACTGAGAACACTATAAAGGGTAAAAGAAGGTTTGGGACATTAGCAGTAGTATATCAGTGGCATATGACAAAAAATGATTACTAAAGCAATTTTTGACAGTGTGTATGTTTTCTGCCATCAGTAGCATGACAACCCACAACCATTTAGCTTGAATTCTGCACACACATATCTCCAGTAGAGGCAGCAGTGAGAAAAGTAGACTTTAGGAGAGAGATTGGTATCCTACTATTAGACTTGAGAGAGGGGCCACACCCTGGAGAAAAACAGGAGATGAAGAAGCAAAAATGAGATGGAGGTCAATTTTTTATATTAATGGTGTTGGGATGACATGGGTATTGGTCATTTCATGGTTACCTCTTTTAAAACAACAGGAATTTGTATCAGTTTTCAAAGCATTGCTTGAAACATGCGGTTCTCCACATCTTATATCACCAAAATTACAGAATAAACACAACCATACTGGGATTGTGTTTTTAATTATCCAAGCTTCAAAATGTGTCACATGAATATTATGCTACACATTAATCATAGGAGACTGAAGCGAAAATATCGTCTCCTTTTTGCTTGACTGCATTCCTGTAAGAAGCCAAGATCAACTCAACTGGTTGCATGATTTGATACCCTTCAATAAAATCTGCACAAAAACACAAAAATCTCCAATTCATCTGCAGCTATGAAGGATGATTAATACGTAAATCATGGAATGGTGACATCTCTGGAAATAAGAAGGGAAAAAGTTTAAGATGGATGGAAAAAGTTTAGCTTGTAACTATTCATTCTCAAATTTGACACTGCAGACAACCACTGACAACAACATTACATTTTTAGTGTGATTGGTTATATCATGTTTGTTTTGCATGATAGCGACAAGGACAATTCTGAATGAGAGGGGCAAAATCATACAATTTGACCATCATCATCATTCCCAGTCCAGGAGCTGCCTTGCTACTGCGGCTAAAAATATTGTAAAGAAGGTATTTCACTGTTGAATTCTTACCTGGTTTCCTGCATTTCCCACAACAACTGTCTGCTGGGCACTGAAAAGTAGAAGAGCACATATTGACAATTCTATAGTACATTCTACTCAACATGTGTAGTAACAGAGTTCATAATTGATGAGGATACTCACTTAGTGAAGCCAATGAAATCTTCATGTTTGGTATTTATGTACGCAAGCTGTATGTCAATGTGCAACAAGATCTGGACACAGTAAACATACAATAAGGAGAGAGAAGTGGAATATTTACAATTTAATTATCCAGGCCAGTGATCATGAAGTAATATCAAAATCTATCAATGACCTGATCTCTGCATTTCCTCTTTTGCTCTTGAATTTCAGTGGTTATAATTTTCTCTGTCTCATTCCGCAGTTTGGGAAAGGAATTAAGCTATAGAGAAAACATATTATAAGTTAGATAAAAAGCTGTTTCTTTAACACATTGAAGACATGCAGTACATCACACAAGTAGATGTTCAAACAGAGATTTCTACCTTGTTCATACACTGGTCCACAGTAGTGATTAGTTCTTGACTGACCATATCAACATATTTAAGACAAGGCTCCTTTAAGTTGGACATCTGTTTCTTCACTATCACTTCAAAGGCCATGTCCGGAAGGAACATACCTGTCCTATAGGGATAGGGAAGCAGGTGGTGGAATGGAAAAAAATTAAAAGAAAACCAAAACAATATTGTATTATTATATTACAACGAAAGCAAATACAACAACACAAAAATGTAAAGGGATGTGAATGCATTTGACACTTAAGCTCAGAACATTTTGCCACACCTGACACCATGGATGTTTCTGATGGCATAGTTGATCTCCTTTCGCAGCTTCCTCTCATCAGACTTAATCTGAAGACAACCACAGAGTCAAAGTTATGTACTTATTGAAATGGCTATGGCAAGCTATACATACGCACAGTCAAAACAATACGCAGGATCACACACCATGGCCAGTTCATTGGGGAACCGCACATGGAAGATCTGGTTGATCCTTGCACCTCCTGACAGATTAACAGTGTCTACTTCATCTCCTGTGCCTTCGATTAGCTTCTCAAAGTCAACGGCCAGGCGCTGAACTGACCTGGTGAGCAAAAAGACACGTACTAGAAGAAACGTTGACATATAAATAAAAATAAAAGACAAATAAATTGGTATAAACGTGCACGCAGAATGGCTGGCTGACTGTAGTAGTGTCTTGGTCCTGCGTGCAGGGTCATCAGGACTGTAATTTTTGTACTCTTCAGCCTCTTTCTCCAGGCTCAGAAGCTGGTTCTGCAGATGAGTATAAAATTGAGGCAGAGTTTCCCGTATGTGGTTTGTCAGTTGCTGCAAAAAAATATATAAAAAAATTAAAACAACAAACACAAACACTTCATGTATTTATTTTCTGTGTGTTATTGTGTGTTTGTGTTCACCTGGTTAAGTATTCTTTGCAAATATGGTGCGCCCATGTATGCAGCCATGTGTTGGTAGGCTGGGTGGGACAGAAAGAATTGTTCCTCCGCAAATAGAGCTGCTGTAATATCCTTTTTACCATTAATGTCCTTCTGACTACGGTTCACCACCCCTATGTAACCTGGGGAGGAAGAGATACAAAAGAAAATGAAGAGCTGTGTGGCAGATGTGATTACTGTAAAGAAGAAAATCTGCAACAAGAGACTCTGATGCAAGACAGATTCAACTCGCATTTTCTGACGTGTCCTTGGGAACTCTTCCCAGACCGCCATTTGTTCCATTAAGACTGTAGCATACAAGCAGGAAATGAGTGTGTTTTTGCAACAGCAGAGCATGTGGTATAAAGCGGGCCAAATCCCCTATTTAATACAGTAATAGATGTAATAGCACTAGGCTCCATATCTAATGCTTCAACTCTATGCCTCTATAATGGCAGTTATTTCAGTGGCTTCCATGGCTAATGCATTAGCACTGTAAGAGAAGCATGAGGAAGCCTGCACCTGGTGGTCACACACACCACACACACACACACACACACACACACAGACACACACAGACACACACACACACACACACACACACACAGAGACAGACAGACAGACAGGCAGACAGACAGACAGGCAGAAAGAGAAAAAGACACATGGAAATGAGTGCTTGGTGCTTGGTTGAGAGTGAGCTTCTGGCTGATCGTTACACGCAATTATAATGTCACTCTTCTCGGATGCAGTGTGTCGATTGCACCTAGCACACATAAACATAACACAACAGGAACAAGGAGCGGCTGTGTGTCTGTGGCTCACATATCTCTCTGACAGTTTGTCTCGCCTCCCATCACTTCACTTACAATTCAAAGCTCCGTTGTCCCATTTATTTCTGCACTGCACTAATACAGGCTACCCTAGGCTGCAGCCATCTTACACCAAGATATGTTCACAGACACTCAAGAAACCTATCACCTAATGGAAGAGAATCTGTGGCTAAAAATGTTTATTTAGAAACACACCTCTGCGTAGGGGAAGCAACCTGTTCTCTAGTATTTCACGGGCATCTGTTCCTGCATCCATAAGGTCCAGTTTAGTGATTATGCCTATTGTGCGCTGGCCTAAAGGGAAGAAGAAAAGGAGAGGATCATTTATAGCCTCTATAAAAATGGGATTTTAAAACATGTGGAAGTATTAATATTATATGTTACTCCACCCTGAGGGTCAACATCTTTGGCCAGTTTGAGTGCATCAGAGTTGGCTAGGTCAGTGTTGGCAGGCGTGACCGCCAGGATGAGACAGTTTTCTTTACAGATGTACTGCATGATCATGTCTCGTATCTGGTACTCTATGTCTGCTGGCTGGTCGCCCACAGGCACCTTGGTGATGCCGGGCAGGTCCACAAGGGTCAGGTTCAGCACTGCAAAGGCACACAAGTACATGCAGAAGAGCTTACATAAAGTCAAAGTTCATAGGAATGTCAGAGAAATAGACGTTGTGTGAATGGAATGTTACCATGTGGTGAATAAATCCGTAAGTTAATAGGGATAGGAGAGATGCCCTTATTAGATCCTGTGACTCTGAGTGTCTCTGCCTCTATCTCCTGGCGAACCTCATCAAAGTCTATGAACTTCTTTCCAACACAATGGTGAAATTCACTGTACTCTGGAAAAAAACAACAGTTAAACAATGGTATTTTAATACTGTTTTAAAATTACTTTTGCTGCCCTTCTTCAAAGGTTTTGCAGATCATGCCATAAGTACCCAGACCTACATTTTTAAAGTTCTAAAGTTATTTGAGATTATCTTTTAAAAAATACCAGTACCATACATCCTGCTTACCTTGCTTCTCTACGACAGAGGTGAGAGGGCAAACGAATACAGGACATGGTCCAATGTTCTGAGCATTAATAATTCCAGGGCTACCACACTCTGGTACTCTGCTTAGTAAATGTCTTACTGCCACCTGGTGGTGGCTTTAAATACATGCTGCAGAATGACATTACCTGAAATGCCTAAGTGAATTAGAGTGTTTCTCTTACCCGTGCTCGAACTAAGCAGCTGCAGAATTAAGGGTCTTCGGGTGACAATTCCTGTACCACGTGGAAGGAAGTCTCTGTTGGAGAGGAAACACTGAATTGGAAAAGGATACACACACAAAAACACACACAGGAAAACTGACGCTAGTATTTGATGCAAGCGCAGACTTGCATCTTTGTCAGAAACATTAGGTTGACACGCACTCTATGACAGTGTACATGCACACATAAGACACAACAATATAGTCTATTTCCTGCAAGACATCAGCACAATAAAGCACTGGCAGATCTCTCTCCTATAACCAATCAGCTGTACATTTGTACTTTTTGGTTAAGTTTACATACTATAAGTATTAGTAACTTTATCAGAGAACATAAGAATAAAACCTATATGTAGTGTTAACTATAAAAAACATATAATGCGCAGGGTAAAATGTAATCCATCCCTTTCCATTAAAAATCAGATTCAGGAAGTTTGTTTTACTGCATCCTGCTCCAGATCAAGCACCGGGCACAGAGCCCAGCAGAAGGGTGTCATCATAACATAGTCATGACTGAGACAAAGAACTGACGTAATAAAATATCAATACATACACAGGAAGACAAGCCTTCAGAGTCTTTTACAGGTACTGACAAAGATTCAATTTAATATTTACTGTTTTCTTTTATCACAGATATGTTAAAGAGGTTTGCTTTTACCCAACGTGTTGCTATGGGTGAACTTCCTTCGTCTTCTGTGTTACACATTGTGTGACATGATTTTATCAGCTTATGTTATGGTGATAAGACCCTCCTGTCACTTTTGACAGGTGGGCCACCTCTCCCACATCTTGTGTGACAGTCTGAAGAAGACGGAAGTTTACAGATAAAATATGCGAGGTAAAAGGAACATCTTTACATGTCTGCAATAAAAGAAAACAGTAACTAGTCATCTAGACTAGGCTTCACATTTTGGTATGGATGGCCTACTACTCCTAGGTCCCCTTCACTTAACAGAGCTCCACTGTCTAGAATATAATAGTTGGAGGCAGCTAGGAATCAACTGACTAACTGACCAACATTCCTTTATGGCGGGATGGCAGCACTTAACCCTCTCATCACGTTTGATGCCACTACCTTCTTGTATTCAAACTTTACGAAAAATAACTCTGGGTGAGGTGTGTTACTTTCAGACCACAGAATTAAATCTGTGAAATATCAGAGCAAGATTTGCCCCAATGAAGCCCTGAAAGGTGCTGAATGAATGAGGTACAGTTTTACTAAAAGAAAGTAGCTTTCTCTTTTTTCCCCCCAAGAGCCTCTCTGTGAGATAAGCTCCCGTGCTGCCTATTGTCACACAGACATAGTCACCTCTGGCATCCATGGCCTCAGACCTTTGCTGTAGACCATGGTGTATGAGTTATGAACACAACAGTACATTCAAACTGATTACATTAGCTGTCTGATGTCCTGGTTACTATTCAGTGGATCACAGATGCCTGTGTAGGCTATAAGGCCAGCCCCTGCATTACAGTTGGCATCGCTTTACTTTTAGCATTACAAGCACATATCTGTAGTTATATTATAAATCAGATTCAAATTCCAACTTGCACGAGATTCATATCCCATACTGCTGCACTCCACTTTATTTTACTTAATTCTGTGTGTCTTTTTGCTGTTGTCATGTTTTGTTTTTAAATAAAATGTGATCTCTCAGCGGATAATAAGACCCATGTTTCATTTAATTATTTCCATTTTTAACAATGGTGCATGTTTGTTGTTTTTATTTGTGTTATTTATTGCCCTTGTTACGTTTTATTAGCTGTGGTGTTGCTGTCTCATTACTCTGAACTGCTACAACAATCTAATTACAGAATATTTCCTTACTCCTGATATTTAAGTTATCAGTAAATAAAACAACCAACAATACAGCTTTTACTAACAATTTAAACCCTATGCTTTATTAGAAAGTAGAACCTTTTACAACTAATAAAAAAACTACTTTCAAAAAGTATTCCTTTGCCCCCTACAACCAGTGTAAAGTTACTAGGCACATATTCTCAGGTACAATACTTGGTGCTTTTACTTTACTTGAGTATTTCTATTTAAAGCTACTTTACACTTTACTACATTTCAGAGAGAAGTAATGCACTTTCTACTTCACTACATTTGACAATTATAGTTACTAAATACTTTTTCCAAATGAGCTTTTACATTAAAAGTGTATATTCCAATACTATAACTGCCTTTGTCTTTTAAATAAAAGCTGTCATGTACAGTGCTAAAAAATAAAATGAATTAATGATATTACTATTATTAATACGTATATATACATATATTATGAGGCAGTACTTTAGTATTACTAGTTATCTATTAAATTAACACCAGATTAAGGAACTACAACAATAAATCGCTCTTATACGCATTTGTTAGTGGTAAAAACGAACTATATTAATATACTATAATTAAATAAGCTGCGCAACAAGTACTTTTACTTTTTTCATATCTAACATACAATGTGCTGATAGTACTTTTGTACTTTAAGTAGCATTTTGAATTCGGGACTTTTATTTGTAAAGAACTATTTAGTGAGTCCAGTGAGTCGACGTGAGCTCCAGGTCATCCAGGGTTCGTCGTGCGCCGCTTACCTGCCCACGAAGCTCTCCAGGACGGAGCTCTTGCCGGAGCTCTGTCCGCCCACCACGGCGATCTGCGGCAGATGGAGGGCGCAGCTCTTGCCGACGCCGCTCAGGGCGGCTTGGAGGCGGTTGACCAGCGGGATCAGCTCCTCCATCCCGCGGTTGCCCATCGCAACGGAGCAGCAGCCGTGGACCTGGCCCGCTGCCCTGGAACTCTTCTCTACACAGGTTTCTAGGCTGCGCCGCTCGGCAGGGGAGTAGCTACCATAGTTAGTGGTTACTTACAAGTTACGCCGTTTTCATTGCTGAGGTCGCAGAGGAAAGTTTGAGGTTAGAAGTTAGTTTTTCTCCTCTCGGGAGTCGGTACGGTGCCGACTTTTAAAAAAAGTTCCGAGTCTTAGAGTCCGTTTGTGTGACGTTAGTTCACGTTACCGTCAGTGAGTCTGGGAACAAGGAGCCCTCGAAAACAGCTTGGTATAGACATTGTTGTCTTCTAAACCCCCAAACTTTCGAAGCGTGCTGTCTTCTTTAAGCCCTGGATACATTTGGGAAACTAGCCGCTAGCTCATTAGACGGCGCCGAATAGTTTAGAAGAAAAACATTCTACTTTGACAGCTAACGGAATCTAATTTTCAGCGCATGCGCAGTTGGAGGGCGATAGACGCCCCCCCCCTCCCTGCCTCCGTGCTTCATATAGGCAAAATTCAGAGCCAATTACAAAAGCATCCGACAGGAAATCAGATCCTTCACTTGGGTAAGAGTAGAAATATTGTCGTCAAAAAAGAATACTCAACAACAACAGCACCAAATTCAAAATGGCATTTAAGAAAAGTTAAAATCAGAAAAATGTATTTCAAACATCAAAAAAGCACTCATTCATGCAGTCTTTTATATAGAGTAGTAGCGAGTATTTAATAGAATTCAGATAATAGGATATTAAAATATATATGTTTTATGAACAATCTTAAAATCTTCATCTGCAAAGTAACTAGAGCTGTCAAATAAACATAGGAGTGGAAAGTTTGAATTAGCATCAAATTTACTTAAGGATAAGTACCTCAAAATTTTACCCGAGTAGAGTACTTGAGTAAATCTAATGAGTCCACTGGTACTTTAACTTATCAGACACCAGACAAGCATTCCCATGCCACTGAAAGCTATTTAAAATCTCACACACCCTCTCTACTGCTGGCCTATAAACAACACTACGACATGATCCAACGTGTACGATTCATCCACTGTAAATAACGCTGCTGCATTCTTTGGCAGTGCGGACTGAGCACAGTGTAGTACACTGGAAACCTGAAGCAGGTGAAAGTGAAACCAAATGCTAAATTTAATGGTGAATTGATGCAAAGCGCTTATGTTATTGAGTTTACATCGGGCACCGTTCATTTTTTTGTAACTTCACATTACAGTTACAGATAAAATGTTCTTTACTGTACATTATCATTCCATTATACTGAACAGCTAAATCAATTTCATATTTCACCTTCCCAATAATTCATTTAATCCCCATTTGGTCATAGAAAAACTCATGCTACTTTCAGGTCTTCCAACAGCTTTGCAATTTCTATATGTGGGGTGCGGCTGTCTCCAGTCCTTTTAGAGCACAGTGCACTCTGCAGATTTTTTCCTGCTTGCTTCATAGATGAAAGTATGCAAGTGGCTGTCTCATTCTCTCCATGACAGCAAAGAAGAACCTCATTGATCTCTCCTTCAATCTGTCGAGAGAGGATTGTAGGAAATGTGGTGCTAATGCGCTCCAGCACGCTCTTTCTCAAGGAGGAGTCTCGGCACACAAGGTTCAGCATGAAAACACCTTGGACAGGGACAAAGAGATGGGAGGAGGAGAAGAGATTTAACATTGAATAAATCAAAATTATTACTTTGTTAAAGAATTAATATTTTATATAAAAATAGCAAATTCCAACTGGTGGAGAGTTGCTATACCTTTGGGGGTTAGCAGGCTGCAGACTTTCTGCAACATGGAGGTTTCTACAAATGCAGCAGGTGGACAGCTCATACCCACAGTGTTGTCTTTGTTGTCTACATCAAACATGATGACGTCAAACAAACGACCACCTATAGAGAGGGGGGAAAAAGGTCACTTCTAGGTATTGTTAATATAGTCTCTGGTGTAAACGTAGCTTTTCCTCCTGCTCCTCCACCTCTTACCTTCTTTCTCTAGGGCACAGATGCGTTCAAGGCCATCCCCAACACTGACAGTCAGGCGATCATCCGGGCGGAACCCGAACCACTCTTTTGCCACATCTAGCACAACGGGGTCTAGTTCCACTACCTCGACTGCAACCCCGGGCACAAAGTCCCGCAAAAACTGAGGCAGGCCCCCTCCGCCGAGCCCCACTAGGAGTACCGACACCGGTGTGTCTTAGAAGGGAGAGAGAGGGCAAAAAGTCACGGGTAAAGCTCAAGTGGGAAATGGAAAGTTGTGGCTGTTTTGTTCATTTTCCTCCTGCCATCTACCGGAACTACATCAACATGACTGGACAAAGCTAACTTTAAACACAGTTGCACACACCTTGGTTCTGTGGCATTCCCACGCCGAGCAGAGCAAGGCCAGACACCATGATTTCATGGTGAGCGCAGCAGAGGAAGCCACTGTCCACTGACAGAGAGGTTGAGGATGTAGCTGGCTTGGTTTTCTTTTTGTTCTTCTTCTTGTGACTCGAAGCTGCAGGAACACAAATAAATTGTTTTCTGTTTTCAATCTAGATCTTGATAAATAATTTAACTATTGTAATAATACATAACTTAAACAGTTACAATAACTTTCTTTTTCATCTTAACTTTGTTGTTGATATTTGTTGGTTTCTTCGTTTTTCCTGTCACTGTCTTTATTTACTTGTGTACAGATACTGACTGCTGTGCAGACTGTTTTGTGTATAAAATATGAAGGTTCATTTGATATTTATTGTTATTGTAGTCTTTCCTGCTTCAATTTGGGGTGCTCAGTTTTCAATCTGGGACACAGCACCACACAATGGTCAACCCTGTATTGTATCTGTAGTGTAAATTGGTGAATACATTGTGGATAATAAGAAAAAAAACATTATTATTAAAACAAAAAAGTGCATAAAGTATAGTAAAGGAGTTAAAAAAAAAATCTGACCAGTGTTTGAGGAGACCAGGCGACTCTCTGATTGGACAAGGGCAGCATTAGACAGGAACACGAGTCTACGATACAGCTCGCCATCTTCTCCTCTGACGTTCTCCACGCAGTACTGGCCACTCAGCTCACTCACACCCCTACTGACCACCTCTCGCCAACCAAGGTCACCTCCAACTGACAGAAATGGCACCTGAACGGGGAAAGAGTTGAAATAACTGCACTGACGAATTCACTTTGGTTACATGAAACATCATATTGTAGGGTATGAATGCATCCTTTAAAAAAGCATGTGTGTGCCTACCTGCTGATTGTCTGGCATTCCCGGGGGAGCCAGGTCCATTACCATTGGTGACAGTTCTGACTGGACAGCTTGCATGTCTGTGTACTCTTGATTCCTGTGCATTGCCACAATAACCAGGCGCCGAAAGTTAGCACTGGCGGCCAGCTGCCTTCGCCCCTCGCTGGAACTGTAGAGCCAAGCCGTCTCACTGCCTTGAGGCACTAGAGAAGAAAAAAAATCAGTACAATAATTAAAAAAAAAAGAATGACTTTAAACTAGTGTGGCAGAAAGACGAACAAACAAAAAGAGAGCTCACCAATAAATATAGCAAACACATTTGATCTTGGCACCTTGGCACCAGGGGGAGAGTCCTGCACTGTGAGGGTATATCTGGGGAGGCCAGTCTTGGCGTGGCAGAGAGTGAGCGAGGGGTTGGAGCTGGGGTCCGTGCTTGTGCGGAGCCTCTTCCGCAGCACGGAGTATGCCTGACGCTCCCTCACAGCAGACAACAACTCCGCTACCTGTGTGAGTCGGGCCGGGGCTCCATCCTCCCCGACACACATCTCCAGAATGGGCACGGGCATGGGCTGACGGAACTTGGTGCAGACCAGAACAAACACGGGTAGAGCAAAGGAGTCCTCGTCCTTCCCGCTCTCCTCCTGCAGGCAGTGGAGCCTCACCGCCCACCCCAGCTGAACGAAGTGCTCCACAGCAAGCCTGATCACACTCTCCTGAGCCAACGTCACACAGACGTACCTGCCCCCGATGGTCAGCACACGGCCTACCTGCCGACACAAGATAACCGCAGTGAGAAGACTGTCCCAGTAAGAATGGTTTAGCTTTTAAAACACACCACTACCACACTGGTTTCTTACCTCAGTTAGCATGTCCCTGGCCAGGGCTCCTTCTTCTTCAGATGCCATGGCATCCAGGGTGCCCTTGTCCAGAGCGGCCTGGTAGCAGGCATCCTCGTACGGTGTTTGTGTGGCATCCACCTGCTGGAAGGTCAGGCTTGGCCGGCGCTCGGCATTCCGCTGGTTCATGTGGGCCACAACTGTCTCACTAATGTCTATGTTAGTCAGACGTTTGTAGCCGACATCATACAGCTGTTCACTCAGCTCAGAGTTACCACAGCCGACCACCAGCACCTGGAGGACACAGAGAGGGAACTCTGTTAGTTATCATTTATTACAATCATTTATTACTGTCGCTGGCCCTGGTGGAATGTAATAGGTAAATTAACTCAGGTTATAGGCTGTTTTGAGGCACATGCACTCGACCTAAGTATTTCCATGTAACTTTACACTTCATTTAAGTACAGTAATGTACACCTTTGGCAAGTGTCATTTTAATATTTCGTGCTTAAGATACACGGCAAAAAATATTACCGCAGCATTGCAGTGAATTTAGAAGTGAGGTTTTTATAACCTGCGAAAAAGCTTCACTCCAGCCCTTACCTTATCTTGGGTTTTGATATATTTGTGCAACACGCCGCAGAGTTTGTTGTAGTCTCCATACCACTCGAACGCTTTCTCCCCGCGCTTCTTAAAGAACTTCTCCCAGTACTCTGCGGAGCTGAACTCCTCCGCGGTGCGAGGTAGCAGACTCATTATCGGTTTTATTATTCGACTGCTGTTAAAAAATCCCTTAAAAAGTATGTGTTTACTACCCACATGGCGCTGCGCGCTGACGTAGTCACCCGGACAGCGATGTAAGCCGTACCGCTCTCTGATTGGAGGATTTTCTTTAGGCGGAGCTTTAGGCTGCACGGTGATTCGCTGAAACTCGTGAAGCTGATTTGATTGGCCGTTACCGAGCCGGTAGTAGTTCTTGGTCCGTGCTTCTTAAGTGTTCCGGGTGTCTGGAATCATGGCTGTGCCTGCCGGGAGGTCCGTGGTTTTTGTGACTGGAAACGCCAAAAAACTAGAAGAGGTGGGGGTGAAACAGCGAGGGCCCGGGGTAGACTGTATCCGTACTATTGCGTTGCTGTGGTTAAACCTTTTCAAACAGGATATTTGCACTGTCTTCGCCATTGCTGTCGCAGTCTCTCCAAGCCAGTCTTGCTAAATATAGACAGCGAGTAGCAGAAGCTGTAATTTATCAGATGGTGCCTCTTGTTTCATTTTAAAAAATGTACCTGCATGATCTGGAATTTGTATGTTTGAGCATTGTCTTGTTGTATATATGATAGTCATTTCATGTATGTGTGTGTGTGTGTGTGTGTGTGTGTGTGTGTGTGTGTGTGTGTGTTTATTTCTTTGTTTTCTATCTTGCCCGTATACTTTATGGTATTATATTCTGCCAAGCACTTTGTAACTCTGGCTTTGAATGGTGCTATAGAAATAAACATTATTATTCATTTATAAATGCAGCCTTTCCCAGAAATATTCTCCTTTTTTCGGAAGGGCCATATGTGAACAAAAACAGAATGAATTTCTCACCTCAAGAACTAGTATGGATACAGGGAATCTAGAGAAATGGCTCTGCTGTGAACAAATCTGGGTATATAATAAGTTATGTACGTATGTGAAATGTTGTAGCCTTACCCTTCTTAAGAATGGCATTGCTCTATCATGTGTGAACAGGAGTGTTCTGGAATGGAGCTCTGTGTGCATACTACTGAAAATCACTAATGGTGTCTCGAAAATATTCCCAGTACTGTACTGGGAACAGTGTGTGAAAGAGGCTCCATATAAATTGTTTTTTCTGTTTTTGTTTTTAAACCCATCAGGTCATTCAGATTCTCGGGGACACATTTCCCTACAAACTCATCTCAAAAAAGATTGACTGTAAGTGAGAAAAAGTTGATGATTAAAATGTACATACAAAATGTACACTTATCCATGTAATTGCACATGTTACTGTTTCCTTGTGCAGTGCCTGAATACCAAGGAGAGCCAGATGAAATTTCCAGACAGAAGTGTAAAGAGGCTGCCCGGCAGGTGCAGTAATAATGCAGTTGTAAATGTAGCATTAATGAAGCCGTTGAACAGGTGAATTTCATCCTCTGCTGCTGCCTGTGCTTCTCCTTCAGATCGATGGCCCCGTCATAGTGGAGGACACCTGTCTGTGTTTCAACGCGTTGGGAGGCTTGCCCGGTCCTTACATGTTAGTAGAGTGACTTCCACATCTATTTCACTATTTAATGTTAAAGTAAAAGTAACAAGTAGTAATGATTACAATTGAAACCTTTTTTTTGTAGAAAATGGTTCCTGGATAAACTTAAGGCGGAAGGTAAATAACACACCTATGATGTTTGGAGCTGAATAGAAAAACAAAACAAAGTTTATTGATGTATGTTCTATTCTAGGTTTGTACAAACTGCTTGCTGGGTTTGAAGATAAATCAGCATGGGCTCTATGCACGTTCGCATTCACTAGTGGAAGAGATGAACCGGTAGAGCTCTTCAGGGGGATAACACAGGTCAGTGTCCCTATTTCAATGAATATGTTTGTTTTTGTTTTATTTTCTTCTCTCTGTAATAGATTTTTGTGTGTTTTTCTTTTAGGGGCAGATTGTAGAACCTAGAGGACCTCGAGACTTTGGATGGGACCCCTGTTTCCAGCCAGAGGGATATGACAAGACGTAAGGATTGTGCTTGAAATTCCCTGTTCATACCACTAGGGGGACCTAGAGGCTAACATGCTGTTTGAGTACAGATCGGTTCACTTCAAATCATGCAGCAAAACGCACTACAGAGATCGCCTCTTTCACCATATGCAGTGCACCTTAGTTTCGTGCATAAACCACATATCCTTAATTGATTTCTTCTCAATGGATTCCCTCTCTGCAGCTATGCTGAACTGCCCAAAGAAGTGAAGAATACAATCTCTCACCGCTACAGGGCATTGGCTGCCATGTCCGCACACTTCTCACCACAGAGCAAGAAGAAGAAGCTGGCGGACTGAGTTTTAGATTAAGGGCAACTTCAGGTTCTGAAGCAACATGTGTTAAACCTCAGCTCATCGGATGCAGAACGCTTTTGGTGGAGTTACAGAAGTGTGATAGATCATATGTGATCACCACCGTCTATTTATAAAATCCACTGTACAATATCTGTTTCCTGTTGATTGTTTCTATTAAACCCTTTTTGTTAATTTGTAAACAAATCATTTCAGTTCTGTCGTTCTGGCTGAAAATGTCCATGTGTTTGCAATTATAAGTTTCAGGAAATGAGCATGTTCCAGCTGATATGAAGAAATGGTGGAAATTGTTTCAAGACTCGCTTAATTTTTCCACAGTGGCTACTCAGAAAGGACCGTTTGAGGTTTTCTTCCAAGGGTTGACAATGATAGACTTTAAGAAGAGCATAAATTTAAAAAAAAAAGAGGCGCCCCAGGGTCCTGATGAGAGCAGCAGACCCCTCTACAGCTAAGAGCATTGCCCAGAGTTGGCAGGGGAAGGGAAGGGGAGGATTGTTCAGGCTGGAGTCCAGAGGGAGGGTGAGGGATGTGGGAGGAGAGGGTCTCTGAAGAAAGTGGGGGTGGTCTGTACAAACACAACCGTGATAACAGGGAAGTTTGGGTAATAAATCACCCGGGAGAAGGAAATCTCTGAGCAGGAACTGTGCTCACACCTGTGACTGATGCCTCCCAGATGACCTGGAAGTGTCACATGTGCATACACGCACCCCTGGAGTAAAACTGAAAAGAACAGTGTAGTAACGACTCGTCTCAACTTCTAATTACTGCAAAAACATTTTTCATCATTTACAAGAAATTTTACGCACTCTGTTATGAACAATAATTCTCCTGCTTGTTGTTGTAGATCATGAAATCACTGGGCTGAACCTGAGGCAGTTGCCTTGTTTAGGGACTTGACTTGTCAGGAAGGGGAACGATGTCTTGAGAAGAAACCAGAATAATATACATTTGTCTTTGTGAGACTTGACTCTGCCTGTCACGACCTTCTTCATCCCAGGAGGCATCCCTCTTTCCCTCCGTGACCCAGAGTCAACGCGACTACAGTCGGTGTTGAAGCGTTCAGTGGGGCCTCCATGACTGACAGGAAACTACCTAGAGAAGAGTGGGAACGTTTCCAAAACAAATGACATGCAGTTACTGTGACTGCGGTGTGCTGCAAATTGTGCATATATCATTATGGGATTATTTATCTACTTACTTTTTTGAATATCCTGAACATGGTTCTCAAGCCTTTAATATAGAATTGGGGTATTTTAGGATCTTTACAAGACTTTGCTTTTAAACATAATATTTCTTCCATACTCTAATAATGGAAAAAAAACTGTAACAACCTACAGAGGCAATCATTCTCTAATGAGCCAAATGTTCCAGTGGCCCAGGAGCCAGTCGTTAATAACACTGAAAAACTTTACTGTATAAAAATCATCTGACACCCTAACATGCAAGTATACAGTGAAAAGCCAGGGTCATCCTAGTGGCACTGACACATCAGTGGGTTAAAGTGGACCTTACGGCCCAAGGTGAGAGAAGGCCCAGGACAACGCTTTTTTTGTTTTTGATGAATCATTTGGATCCTCCAGTTAATTGGTGTCGTAATTTAAAATATTATAAAACATGTTAACGTCATCGGAAGAATGAACTCTGTGCCAAAGTACAATACTGGACATTCTGGTGGCGCCGCTCTTGGAAGCCCGCAATGATTAAGTCCACCCACAGGTAGCAGCCAAACCATCCAGTCATAAATATAATATGATCTGGTTGCAGCTTAAATCCCGTATTTTTGCTTGTTCATTTTTAAATATTTTTTTGTGCTCAGGTGCTTCACACACTGGCACAGATGGGGACCACTGACATTAAGAGTGTACAGAACCCAGCATTTGGTGCTACGCCACTGATGATGGCATCTGGTTAACAATAAACAATTGCAAAAAAAGATAGTTAAAGGTGATTAGGATTGACGTGCAACAAAAACATGATGCACAAGATGACTGATGTGTCCTGTCCCCAGTAGCCCTCAAACTACTCTGGACACAGGTGATATCTTTAAATAATCTAAAAGCAATCTTTTTTTTCTTATAAAAGACCCTGACATGTAAATAAACTTGCCTGCTCAATTATGTTTAAGAATTATTACATCCCACCCTCTGCTGAGATCCCTGTAGTGAGCCTGAGGAGAATCTGGCCTTGGTGAGTCAACCTTGTTCCCAGACCCTCATGGTGTCTGCAGCCAGAGTGTTATTGCAAACAGAACCAATAACAGCATGTTTATCCAAGTAGTCAGCAGCAGTTTTTGCTGCTGTAAAGTTGTGGTTAATGAAGGAATGTGCTACAAAGGGATCACTAAAAGGCAGGAATGCCAAACTTTATGAGATCTTAATCCATCATGATTGCACCAGAGGACAAGACAGACTGTGCTTCCTATTATTTGTTATGCCAGACTCACCTGAATTCCCCTGCAGTGACGGTCTCATTTAACCTTCCGTTGCTTTGTTCCTCCCTCCGATTCACAGCACATGTAACTGAGGGGAAACAGCTTCAATTATGTTCGCTATTAGCTAAAACCTCCACATCTGAACAGTTTGGGTTTTGACTTAAAAGCAACAATTATCAAGGAACAATAATTTGGGGTTTTGACAAAACTCTTTCAGAGTTATGTTAATTTATATTTTTCCACCATGAAGCCACTGAAGTGAAAGATAGAAACAGATGACCTAATACGTGCTGGGAATTCTCTTCTCAATTTCCACCTTTTATGACCACAGTCATGTGCTTCTGAACATACAGGGGGTTCCTGGAATATTACCTGCATCTTAACTGCTTCACAGAATTGTATGGACTCTTGTTTCATTTTCTGACATCTGCTTTGACCTTTTGCCATCATGTAGTTTCACGACATTTCATTTTAGCTCAGAGCTTTGCAGCAAAAGCTTGGTGTCAAGCCACTGCACTGCAATATTTCCCAATCTGTGGTTAAATAAAGTAAAATGTAAAAGGGAGGCATGAGGGAGTCAGGAGGAAATGCTTGTGTGAAACAGAGAATGTAGAAAATTGATAAAGTGCATGACTGTTGACATTGCTCTCAGGTGCATCCTTGGTGCAACATACAAATACATCTTTGTCAGACAATTCTCAAATTATTGCGACTGTCCCAAGGGTTTTCATCAAATTTAATCAATTTTACTATAACAACTGTATTAATATTTGTGTTTGATTCTTTTATTTTTTTGCCAGAACAATGTCAACAAAATCTTCTTACTGATCAGCCCAGAGAAAAACACGGAGAAAGTATGTTTTAATGTGCCTTGTGTTATAGACAAAGTCTCCTTATAACCAGATGAAGTCCCACACTGAGGCAGCAGCAGGGCTCCTAGCCAAACAGCCCTGGGTTGTGCAGAGTCAGGGACTGTAACAAGCCCTGGAAGTCGTGCACCGTCCACGGTTCTCCTTGCCCCCCGCGTGTCTCTGCAGCGCTGCTGCTGCTGTCGGGGCTGATGCTGCGGGGGTCGTTGAAGGTCACCAGCACGTCTGTGGAGAACTGGGGCAGGCGGAGCAGGCCCAGGTGAAGGGCCACCGTGTTCCTGGCTTCTTCGTTGAACTTGGAAACGCGCTGCGTGCCGGTGAGCATCCAGGCAGAGCTGCAGTCTTCCAGGGCCAGGTCGGACCTGTGCAGGGCGACAACAGCGGTCACCTCGGCGGCTCCGGGTTCCGACGCCTTGTTGCTGCCAGCGATGTCCTCGAAGTGGAACCTGGCGGCGTCCTCGTCCGCCACCTGAGGCTGGTACTCCACCAGCTCCACGATCAGGCTCTGGTCGGTGTGGGCGTGGGCGAACACCTCTTGGTTGTCCGGGATCTCCCTCAGCTCGCTGACGTCCGTGGCGCTGTGGGGGATCCGGGCGGACAGCGCTCCTCCGAACAGGGGCCGCGCCGGGTCCGCGGCCTGCATGTCTGTGCGGGTTCGAGCTGCCGCAGTCACACAAACACACGCTGCTTCATGGGCCCATCCTCAGTTAAGAAAACATATATATGTGTGTGTGTGAGAGAGAGAGAGAGAGTAACTCACCAGCTCAGCGCGCGCTGTTCCGGGAAAAGTTGAGTTACTTCTTCCGTCTCGTGTGTTTCTCGGTTGTGAGACGCGGTGCTGCCACCTACAGGTGAGGAGGCACCTGCACCTCGGCACAAAAAAAGCCAAGAACTCAGCGAACTCAACTCCTATATAGTAAAAGAACATCCCCCTTTATTTGTTTTAGAGGTAATTTCTTTAATTATTTTAGTAAATATAGCCTTTTAACTTTAAATCACTATTTCCGTATTTATGTCTATGTGACAAATCATGATTAGTAAGATAAGAAAGTAAAAAAATGTAAAATACAGTTTAAAGAAGGATTTTTCAGGTCCTTTCATATGTACATTTTGTGTTCAATTTAGTTTCTGTTAATTTAAAAGGCCAATTTTTTAATCACTATTTTGTGGGAGTTTTGACATGAAATGGCAAATACTGTAACCGAAAAATAATGATAGATTTTAAATAACTCACTTTAAATTAAAAACAACTAGTAGCAACATGTGTTTTTTTATTTTTTAACATTTTTAATATATTTAAAGCATGTGGTACCATGTTTTTAAGGTTACACCACATGGCAGTTTTGGCATTGTCCCATTAATGTGTGAGTAGCTTTTTTTAGTGTGATGTTAAAAATGTAATTCAGCAGCAGTAACTATGAAGTAAGAAGTAATGTTTCCCTCTGAGATTAGAAACAGCCTCAAACATCTGTAAGAGCCTCCGTCTAAAACCTGCAGCAGTCTCCGTCTAAAACCTGCAGCAGCCTGTGTCCCACATCTGCAGCAGCCCCTCTCCTCCTCCAGCTGTTTGTGTTCATATCCTGGTCAGCTGATTCAGACGGAGGAAAGACAAGCGGTCGGTTAGCATCCGTGATGATAATCCCGTGTCATCGCCTGGACAGCAATTAAAATGCTCGGATAAAGGCCACCTCAATCCACCGAAACATCTGGAATCCCACTGGAGTGTGTGTTTGTCGCCAGCATCCAGCATCTTTGTGGCAAACGGCAGGTAGCCAACGTTAGCAACGTTAGCTTAGCTTAGCTACACTTGCCAGCCAACGCGGCCTGGCAACGAGCTAAATGAGCTAGCAGCTACTTACATTGTCATTTACATTGGACCCCTGTGGATTTTTAAAATAAATTTCCTCTGTGATGTGTTACTGTTTTAATCTGTAGATTTAAACATGACAGACAATGGTATTCTGTCGTATTTGCTTGAACGTTGTGTACCAAACAGCTGAACCGGCTGAACTAGTGAAAGGCTGTGGTATAACCCTGCTAACAGCTCCAGAGATGCAGCTTTAACCACAGGATTGGCTTCTCTATGAACAAAATAGAGGTGTGCTTGACTCAAGTACACACCATATTTTTTTTGCTCTTTTCTTGGGTATTTTATTCAGGTCTTCTATTAGTGTGTGCTTTATATTGCATTATTTGCATCTCTTGTGATTTTCACGATGCAGCTTCCAGAGTCTAAATCTGACTTCACACTGATGTGACCTATTGTGCATGATACTAATCACAATCTGGATCCTTTTTCTTTTAACCTCAGCATCCCAGTCCTTGACTGGTTTTCTAAAGTCTGACTTCTACCACACTAACACGTGGGACTTCTCTGTCTGTTTTCTGTGTCTCTTCATGCTGTCACTGCACCACATAGAGTCCTGTCCCCTGCTTCTCTTCTGTTGTACTGGAAGCTTCCTCTCCTCTCCCTGGCACTAAAAGGCCTTTTTCCAGCCGCGAGTGTCAGGAAAGGACGCTGAGAGAAAAGCAACAGTGTCCGACTGCACTGGATTCAATGGTATATGTTCTATTTTTGGGTTGAAAGATGACAGAGATTGCAGTGAGGCTTAAGGACCTCTGTTGTGCACCGTTTGGACCATGTAACACCAAAACACAGACTCAAGGGGCTAGAATGCTTTTCTCATAGGACATGGTAAAGATTTTATCACAAAATGCAGAGACAAACTAATTCCTTTCTTAGCTAGTGAACTTTCTCAACACGGATTAATTCTTCATGGAAACTGAACCAAGTTGTGTCGTGCCAAGTCGTGGTGAGTCAAGCTGGTTCCATCTATGGAAACAAGGCATTATTATCCAAAAGCACAGTTAGACCTGTAGCAGCATTAAATCACCCTCTGTTGTGATTGGCCTAGAGCTGTTGGAAACGTCACACCCCCACAGAGCTGCCGGGGTCAGTCAGAGGAACAAAAGTCAAGTAAAAGCGCTCTGGAAGGAGGAGGTGTTTTGAATGGATCCACGGGTGGTTACTATTAGCTGCCACTCCTGTTGTGACATCACAACAGGAGCATTTTCTAAATGGCTTGTGCTCAGCTAAGTTCTATCAACACTGCGGTGGCAAGACCACCACAGAATGAGTGGGTGGTCTTATTAATGTCTGTTTGCATATTAGCTGAAACACCAAAAACCTCACTATTGTATATACTATAATACACAAGCACAGAAATTGTGTTTTATTTCATAATAGGGCCCCTTCACTATGTTTTTGGTACATGTATGAGTCATAAAAATAGCATTTTTTTAGCAAGCATGAAGGAAAAAATGTTTTCTTAACATGCTGCAGAGGTGAAAAGTAGTCTGCAGAGGAAATGAAAGAAAAGTCTAATAACAAAATCAGGTGGTTTGACAGGAAGTGTCGCAGCTTCTCAAATCGTTTGACCATGAACAGTCTCATTCTTGAATCATTCCTGAGCGAGGGGATTTTTGGACTTTTACAGTCACGACTCAAGCTTGACTCACTCTGCTAATACACTTTGTTCTTTGTTCTTCATGTTGTGCTCCCAGACGGGCCCGTCTGTGGTTATTCCTGCAATTTGAATCACCAATTTTTCACGATATTAAGAGTACACTCATTCTGCAGGTTGTCTTGTGTAATCGCTCGCTGTAAACGTGACAAGACCATAATTGCTATGTGCAGATGTTTTTTTTAAGTGTTCCCCAACAATGTCTCACATCCTAAATAGTCTTCTCTTCCTCGCCCCTACAGAGGGAGCCAGATCGGCAGGAGCAGCCTGAAGACAGCATGCCCCCCAAGTTTAAACGACACCTCAATGACGATGAAGTCACGGGATCCATACGGAGCGAGAGGGTGAGACGTGGGTTGTGTTTTTACTAACGCCATCAACAGAACTCAATGACAGAGTGAGCAAACAGCGGCTGGGATGAGAGAAGCTCACGATAGGTTTAGAAATTAACATCGGAATCAGGATGAAGGCTTACATTCCACCATGAAGGGCTATTTTAGTTCAAAACAGATGCCAGTTTTGCCGTGAGATACTCTTGTTCCTCAAAGAAATAATTGTTTAAAGACAGGAAACGTAAATGAGCGTGAACCGTGAAGGATCCTCTGTGGCCAAATGTCTGGTCCTTATCAACGTGACCACGTGTTCCCACCTCCACCATCTCTGTTCTCCCTCTGATTCTTTACTTTATTCAGTCATGTTTCCTCTATCTAATCCTGTGTGCTTTAGAACCCTGTCCCTTGATAATAACGAACAGTTCTCTGCACGTCTCCCTCCATAGTTGGTGGAAAGAAAGAAGTACAGAAGGAGAGCATTAGTGCTTTCACTTATAAAGTTCTTTATGATCATATGGCCACCATTCCCGCTGTTTTTTATTTTGCAGATGACCGTATATTTACAGCCAAACTAAATATCTTGGTTTGCACGCCACTTACAGCTGCTGACCAGCACATCCATAGGTTCCCTCCTCTCAGCTCTTTTTAGTGGCATTGTGTCATTGATCACTATGATCAATGATTTATTTGGGTTTCTGACAATAAATGTCAGATTCTGATAGTGTTTATTGTCTAACAAAATGACACTCTTAACACTAAACACTGCACACTCCTTGGATTTGAGTGCACAAACCTGAAAGAATTTAAAATCATGGAACAAAGTAACGTATGCATTCAACATTTCAGCCCATCTTTAGATAATCTGTTGTTTCGATGAAGACCTTTTTCTTTCCTCCTCCCCTGTCACTCCTTTGAGGATTTAATGCAGCTGTTAAAAATAGCATTTTACACAGGTCAGCCTCTGCCCCTGTTAAAGCCATCCGTGACTCACACATGGTTGTGAATGTGGAAACACTTTTATGACATAAACTTCTTTGGGATCCCAGAAAGCGCTGTCGCTTCTTTTATCTAAATCTCTTAAGGCCTGTTTTGGCCTCTGTGTCGGAGTTGGATGTTTCAGTCTTAAGGTGTGATCACATGTATGTATATATGTGATATATCAACTTCTATTCCTCTCTGTTTTTCTTATTCACCTCTGTTAAAGCCCACAGCCAATAGATTTCATCACCATATTTTTTAGGTTATAACATGATCAGACTACAGTCTGTAGTGGTGTTACTTTTATATGCTGTTTACAGTCTGTAATCGCTGTGATCAATATGTAATTATTACCTTCAATGGAAAAGAGAAATCAAGTCCTTTTTTGGAGATGAGTGCAGGGACTAGTCAATAGAAACCTCAAGTGACGGCAGCTTTTATTGAGCAGCGTCAAGCAGAACAGCAGACATGCTAACCCTTTATGTTTAGTTCATCATATCATAAGAGCACGCTGCGATAATACTGTATTTGGCCGTATCTGCCCTCTGAAGACAGTCAGAAAGACTTTGTAAATGCTTTGTAGCTTTGCTTGTATATCGATCAGTACAGCAACTATTTGGCTTATCGTGTCTGTCAGTTTCATATCTCTGTATCAGCAGTACTAGTTCTTGCAGCTGGGCTTTGTAACAAAAACTTGTACCTGAACAATTCTGGAATTTTTTTTTTTTTTTAAATCGCTGCCATATTTTATTTTGGCCTCTTAAACATGTTGGTCTTGTCCACATTTGAGGAACCAGTGACGTTAAGGCATTTTATATATCTCAATTGGTAAATATAACCTGATGCTTGTGAGACTTCCAGGGGAGTTTTTGCTCAGAAATCCCTTTTTTAAAGCAGTGAAAGCGTGGCTGGGTGTGTAAATTTGTAAAGTTACTATCCGTTTTTTTTTACCTGAAGTCCCCTCACAGGTTGTTCTCAGGCCTCCAGACTGTAGACTTATGTTTATGTGACATCTGACCCTTTTCTCGTCTTTATAGAGGAACCTGTTGGAAGAGGACTCTGATGAGGAGGAAGACTTTTTTCTGTGAGTTTGTGTTTGGATGTATCAAGTTTGCCTTTTAGAACAAGTTAAACAAAATGTATTTAAAGAACATTTAACACACGTATATATCTTGTTGGGAACAGTCATTTTAATTTAGACTGTGAAGGCATTGCATGCAAAACCTGAAATAACAGCGACCGGTGTCAAAGTTGAGAATTCCTACATTAAATTTGACTTAAATTGAATAAATGATTGCCTGTTTTCCAGGAGAGGGCCAACAGGACCCAGATTTGGGCCTCAGAATGACAAAATCAAGCAGTAAGTACTAACACATTGTTGGCAGCATGTTGCCAGCACATGGTTTTGGTGTTTTGGTGTGTTATGTAACTGGGGCTCGATATGTTTACCAGAAACTGCTGGTTGTTAGCTCATTGTGAAAGAGAGGCCTGACACGTGCTGGTTATTGTGTAATATTCCCAGGATGCTGCAGTCCCTCTGCAGGCAGTTTCCACATTAATGTGCAGAAAGGGAATTGTTTACTGTCACTGTTGAGACGTTCTGGCACCACATAGCCGTTTCTCCATATTTGTCTTTTTTGCCGACCATGCACATGAAACTGGATGCCATCATGACCCATTCCAGGGATGTCGTGTGCACAGGCCCGAAGCTCTCTTCACCTCCCTCGGGAACATAAATCCATGAAGTCTGGTCTTCAAAGTTTGTTTACGTCTTTGCGTGTATGTGTGTGTTTCTGCATGTCCCCTAGTTCCCAATGTTGTGTTTTCAGGCTACATCTTAATATTATCATGTTCAACACAGCAATCACCCCGAAGTCCAAAGCTGTTGGTCTCATCTGAGATAATCAGTTTGACAGTTCTGGAAAATGTGATCTGCAGAACTTCTTTGTCATCTGTCAGATCCCCTCTCCCACCTTTTTATTTACTTTGCCAAACTGCTCACTGCCTCTGACCCTGAGAGTTATTGCAAAGAATCACTTTCAGGTAATCTGAAGCAGTCATGCTATGCCCAGGTATGAGATGAGCAGAATGCTCGCAGGCCAACAACAGTCTGACTGGAATTTTATTGCCTGACAACTGGTCAAGGCAGACAGGCAGAGAGAAGAGGATATTGTTAGAAAAACAGGTGCTTTGTGCTTTGGCAAGTTACCTTTTTATAAAAAGAATAATAATAATAAAGCTTCACAAGCTTAAATGTTCTTCATTCACGATTCTCTGTCTCACCACACTTGCTTCTTCCGGGGTCTTCAGGGTGCAGTCGCAGGTTGACGAGGTGATCGACGTGATGCAGGAAAACATCTCCAAGGTGATAGAGAGGGGCGAGCGTCTCGATGACCTGCAGGACAAGTCGGGTGAGTCACACAGGGACACGTGTGACCAGTGTTTGTAGCCACATGTGTGAAATGTGAGTTCTGTTGATTTATGAAGTAAAATGAAGTAAGCTCAGACTCTGCAGGGAATGTTTAACTGACCTTGTTTGTTCTACTGTTCAGATTCTACAAAATAGCTTACAGATGGTTTACACGTGGCTCTGTAGATTGCTGATCTTTACCGTTTTCAGGACGTTGACGCATGTAAATGCACTCGCTGTACTTTAAAAGTCTTGATGATATGTTTGTGCGTGCATGTGTAAGCTTTTGACAGGTCTCACCCTCTTTTTCACTGCGTGTGTATATTGAGCAGGTGTGTGAAACATATTTACCTTCTGTCGGGAAGCAACTCCAGACAGGCAATGTGTTCATCAGGATACACATAGGTCCTCTTCGTTTCATTCTTTCCCCATGAATGAAGTGATGAAGCTGAAGTGCCAGTGTCTTAAGCCTCATCCACACAGATGTTGTCTAACCGACCAGCCAAGACAATGACGCACATCTGGAGCCCATTTGTGCGTTCAGGGTGTATGCAAGTGTTGCTGTATTTGTGGGTCTGTGGAGGTTTTGTAGATGTGCACGGTGTGCCACTGATTGCGTAATTCTACAATGTTCTCTTTAACGTGGAGCCTCTATGTGAACAATATAATACCCTGTGATGGACATTTGCAGTTTGGGCAGGTAACCTGTGGTCAAATTCCTCAAGATTAACAAGCATCTTCTAAGACGACCCGTCTGAGAACTTTGTTGTGGTGAAAGGTCGTTAAGAGGCACATGGACGAGGAAAGAGCAGACGCATGACGAGATACAAAGACTCAAAGGAGGGACGGGGGCTCGGACAAGTGGAGGGCTGCACACCAGCGGCCTGTAACCTTCCCGTTAATGTGTGCAAACATCAAGTTAACAGTTTCCAAGCGACAGAGAGCAGAGTGGGCGAGCAGTCTGGGGACGGAAGGGAGGAAGTCAGAGGAAATGTGCTTTTGTTCCATTGTGTATACATCTGGCATCGTGTTGTGCAACATGTCACTTCAGTAGAGTTGACTGAAAAAAATCTGGTAATTCGGTGAACCGGGCAGTTTGAGGTCCTTATCCAACATCAACATAAACAGAAAAGACAGTACATTGTTTGTTTTTTTTCCCCCTCAGTGGATATTTGTTTTGTTCCTTCTCACGTGTCCTCTTCTGCTCTGCCGTTGTTTCCAGAGAGCCTGTCGGACAACGCGTCTGCCTTCAGTAGCCGAGCCAAACAGCTGCACAGGAGGATGTGGTGGAGGGACATGAAGGTGTGTGTGCGAGCGTGCACGTGTGTGTGTTCAGTATAATGAGGGATGTGTTCAACATGTGTCATTTCTTACACAGATGAAGATGATTATTGCCTTGGTAGTGGTCGCTCTCCTGCTGATTATTATCAGTGAGTATTAGCCCGAACACACCAGCAGGTTACACTGACCTTATGTGTATTTAACGCTCTCCCTCTCCCTCTCTCTCTCTCTCAGTTCCAGTGATTCTGCGATATCGCTAGGCTTTGGCGAGGATGGCGTGGAAGAATCATCCTCTTCCTCTTCTTTGTCTCTCTCTCTCTTGCTCTCTACTCTGCACACAATTCTCCACTCCAGCTAGGGGGCGCCGGCCAGCCTCTCACACCCACTTCAGTGTCGACCTGTGTGCTCTTCAAAGGATCTAGCCTCGGCTCGCCCTTAGTACGGATCTTATTGCCGGCAAACATCTGCTCTGAGATCAGTACTAAGGCTCAGGTCTGATCCCTGGTTTTAAATTAAGCTGCAGAAAGGGGACACAAGAGGAATATATTAAGGCCATTAGGGCTGTTTGGTAGAAAAACGCTGACTCTGGGCCCTCTAGTCAATGTGAAGGAGTGCTCCATTCCATGATACATATCACATGTAGGGCCCTGGTTCAGCCTTGAGCACAGGGAAATGCAGGTCCTGCATTTTATTTCCATCATATAGATAGATGCTGTTAATGCTGGGAGTCCACCAACCGTCAGTCTTAGTTGAGCTGCTCTGAACATGCCGCTGCAGCCTTCTGCTCCGTAAAGGTGCTGCATCGTCCAGCAGACGAACCTCAGGTGTCTCCCCATGATTCCTGTGTGCTCGCTGGCTCTGGTAGAGAGAATGAGATAAAAGGGAATATATGTGAACATTTTCTCTGCCCAGCACAAGGCGAGGACACATCTGAGGTTCCTCTGTGAGTCCGTAGTCAGAGGTGGCTCCCTTCTATCATCAGAGAGGCTCTTGGTTATTTATTGATTTCCTTTTTTTTTTTTTATAGATGACTTTCATTTATCGAGTATGCATTCTAATCAGTGCATATGATAAAAAAAAAAAAAAAACTGACGAGAACTGAACATCTGTTCTGACAACACGTTGCTTTCTAACATTATTCTGCTTCATTCATCACCTCCGTGGATGTGCTCCCGCCTGCTGAGAGCTTTTATACCGTACGGAGGGACCATGTCAAACCAAAACATCCAGGTCACGAATGTCTACTCTTAACTCTGCACTCAAACCTTCCACCTTCCTCCCTGGGTGCGCTGAGCTCTGGGCACGTTTGGTCATGGCTGTCCTACTTTCCTGCTCGTGACATTAAAGCTGTCTCTCACTCTGCAAATCATTCTGGGTCAGATTTTTTCTTTTTTCTTTTCTTTTTTCTCCCCTATTTTGAAGTCCTTATTTCTGCCGGTCGCTCAATGTGACGCTTTGTATGAACGCTGGTATCCCCGATCGACACTGGAGGTCTAACACACAGTAAATCTGCGCTGTTACATCACGCTTAAAGAGGAGCTCATTTCAGTGATGCAAGTTAAAAGTTGAGCTGTGAAATAAACGTAGGTGTCATTGTGTCAGGAATAACTGTATAATACCATGTCATTTTATTATTTTTATCGTAATTTATTTTAGCTGTACATATTGATTCTGTAATGATGTACAATACGCTGGCATTGCATTGGAGAACTGTGATATATGGATCCTTTTTTTTTTTTTTTTTTTAGTTCTGAAATAAAGTGTTTTAAAAGGGCAGCTCTCTGGTTTGATCTGGTTTGAACTGGACCACAGTCCCCTGGGAGGAGGAGTGAAAATGGAGAAACAGAAGGAAAGGGTGAAGCGTGGATGGAAATAAGAGGCCTGGGACATGTTGAGGGGGGAAAAACAAATTGTCATGACATCCCATCCACTTCCAGACACTTTGCATAAACTTGTGCTCTCAGAGCCAGCTCCTGTGCTGCCTTTCATCTCTTCTCATTAGCCCAACATTTTATTGGCGCCGCGACTTCGCTGGCAAATCGCGGAGTCCCAGGATGGCACTAAAGTTGGAGGGACTGAGGCGGTATTGTTCCGACAGACCCGCCGCTCTGGGCCTCGATGGATAGTAGAAGCAAACACGCCCTGACAGCTCTGCCCTCTGTCGAGCCAACGCTGCCCGCTGCTTCTCAGGGAGCAGACGTTAAATTGGCCCGTAGACTGCCTCGCTGGTGCAGCAGCAGGGTTGGTGGATTTGTTTTAAGCTTTTGGAGAGCAGCAAGGCACTTGTTTAAATGATATATAAGGCCAACATTGACACTGAAATGAAAAGTACAGTAAAGGTCTGGCTGAACAAGTGGTTCAGTGGTCACGAAGCAGGAAAAGTATAGATATTTGATCAGAAAATGACTTTTAGCCTTAAATTAAAGTCAAGTGCTCCTAATTCTGAATGTTTGTGCATCACTGGAAGCTTTATGTGTCTCGTTCTTTAAATCTTGAAGCAGAATTGGCTTTCAAACTAGTTGTGATGTCACAGGTGGAGCCCGATCTTCATTCTGTTCAGAGAATCTCAAAAAACTTAATTGTAGGAATTTACCTATATACATCACTTTAAAAATAGATCCTTAATTCACAGCTTGAAGAATTTCTAGAACAGTTTCAAACAAATTCCTTCTAATTTTATACTGTAGAAAAGAAAGAAAGAAAACAAATACTTAAATACTGTAACAAAGTACTTTTACTTTGTCACATGACACCACTGCCCAGGACTTGCAAACATGATTTATAGACTTGAAGTTTCACTTTAACCTCAAGACATTCTCCATTCTTATGCAAGGTGAAATAAAAAAAATCCATCCCGCCTGTGCCGACACACCCACATTGGCAGCAGAGGATGTTTTGGTCCTCTGTGAGGGGCTCATGTTAGATGACTTCAGATTCCGGGCATAGCAGCAGTTATATGAGTCACATTAAAACTGGACCCACAGGAGAGAAGAGTGGACGATATGCCGGTTAACATCAGACACAGACACAGGGTGGACATTCTGTCTCTCCCAGAAAGAAAGATTAATTGACATGTGATACATGAACACTTTATCCTTTCCCTTTTAGAAGTTTACCTCCCTACCTTCCCTCTCCCTCCCACCACTTTCCCAGGAGATCCTCCCATTGTTCGTTATCCTCCTCTTGTCTGTCGTGTTTACGATGTGTTTTTTACTCACACCTTTCTCTCTTTTGATGCTTTCGCCATTCACCGTCTGCCCGCTCGTCACTCTGTCATTGTAAAACAGACATTTCCTGTAAGAGCGGTTCGTCCACTTTCTGGATATTGCACCATCGATCCAGATGAACAGGAACCTGTAAACAAGCAGAAGATGCTGGGACCAACCTGCAGGAAGAAGCCCGTTTGCACCCTTATGACCTTCTGGCCTCCCTGAGGTGTGGGATCTGGGCCAGGTCAGGATGAGCAGTGATGAGACCAGAGGAGAAGAGGTGGAGGTGCAGGAGACATGAGGGGGCAGGATATAAAATGGACATTTTTTAGGGAATATTGGCAGGTGTGTGTGTGTGTGTGTGTGTATGTGTCTGCATACCTGCGTCGTCGCGTGCAGCCTGTCCGTGATATCGTGTGAAAGCAGATGGCAGACTGCAAAGACCCCACCCTGGCAGCAACAACAGGTTAAATACAGTGGAGTGGACACACACACACACACACACACACACAAACGTACTGTTTACAACAGACCTAGCGTGGTGGGGGGGTGGCGGGGGGCACAGTCTGAGTTGGGGTCAGCATTGGAATCCGGTCATTGATTGACTTGTAACCTGGACACGTATCGGTTGCCTGCGTCACGTTCTGGCCCCCTACCAACATGAAACAGGAGCCCAGCTCCTCAGGAGGTAATCGTATCCAGCGGGGCCCAGCTTTCCCTGCCACGCTGGGGGCAAACCAACCTTTTAACCACACCACACCACATCTGACATATAAGGGGGCGTTTTTACAGATAAGACGTCCATGCACAAATTAATTACAAGGATTAGACAGAATGGCTGAATGACAGAGTGGTTATGATAAGCTCTTATAAACCAAATGAACTTTTAATGATGGACACACAAATCTTAAATAGAATAAAATATTTTGGCCTCATCATACCCAGCATCCCATTACTTTGTCTTTACTTCTCCTCTCCCTCCTTTTTTGCCTCTGATCCCCCCTCCCCATCCAAGAGCCCTCTCTCCTTCTCCCCTCCCTTACACCTCTCCTCTCTTCCCCTCCTACCTTCCCGTCCAGATTGTATAAATATCTGGGAGCTGTAGGGGAGAGCTCAGTGCAACAGACCTGTCTACAGAGGGGAGAAAGACAAGAGGAGAACAAGAAAAGGGAGGAGAGGAGTGGCACTGACATAGAGAACAGCTACCTGGAAAGATTCAAGCCAGGGATAAATTCAGGATTTAGTAAATGCTTAAAGGAGAATTCCAGCTCAGAGCTGAGAGATAAAGAAGAAGAAGTGACAGAAGAGAGAAAGTTATCCTTTAAAAAGAGCGTTCAGAGTCACTAGCATGCTGTTCTTGGTGTTGCTGTGTGTGTGTGGTCTGCTGCTGCGCGGCGATGCCCAGGACCGGGCTGCCCTGTGGAGGGGCAACGACAGGACGGGCCGGTGCCAGTACACCTTCTCTGTCCCCAGCCCCGTGGAGGCCAGCTGCCCGCAGACCGCCGGCCCGGAGGTGGACGGCCTGAAGGCCAGACTCAGCCTGCTGGAGGTGCTGGTGTCCCGCCTCACCGGGGGGGACGCCCAGGCCGGCGCCGGGGGGGCCACAGCCCTGTCCGAGCTGCAGGAGGCGCTGAGCCGGGCCCAGGGGGAGAGGAACCTGCTGCAGGGGGAGAAGGAGCGGCTGGAGAGGGAGATGGAGGCGCTCCAGCTCAGGTTGGACGACACGAGGAAGGAGACGGAGAGGCTGAGGAGCAGACCCTGTCCCCCGCAGGCCCCCATGGTGCCCCCCCACGATGGTAAGAGATGCACCCTGAGCCACCGCGCATGTTTAGAGCTTAATGAGATTCATAAATAAAATTACCACTGAATCCTCTCTTTTAGATAATAGCGCCCATATGTTCCATTTAATATAACAGACAATATAACTACATCATTATCTGCAGAACGGCTGTTTTTCTGTTTAAACTATATATGTATTTGGAGCCTGACTGACAGATAATGGGTATATTAGAGCAGAGAAGTGGTGACACATGAAAATGTCATCAATGAGCATGCACATGTGGAGACATGCAAAATTCCAGTGCCATGCTCTGTGTGTGTGTGTGTGTGTGTGTGTGTGCACGCACGTGTGTGTATCTGCTAGTGTGTGTCTGTAGTTGGGCCCCCCATGTGCATTCACAAATCCCCTTAATAAGAAAAGAGAAATAATGTGCGTGCATGGTCTTATGATGTGTGTGTGTGTGTGTGTGTGTGTGTGTTTGTGTTTTGTTTGTCCAATCAGCCTGCAGAGACACCACGGCTCAGGTTTCTGCTGCCCGCTTCCTCCCTGCATTTAGGGGTGGTGGTAGCAGTCCAAAAGGGTCAGATGAGTATTTATGAGCAGACCCAGCTCTCTTTATGACGGTGTTTCCCTCCGCATGGCGAGCAGGGCGCGAAAAGCCCGGTGGGGGGTGGTGGGGGGAGGGGGTCCTGAAATGTGATGCACGTTCTGGAAGTGGAAGTTCCGTGCCCAAGTTTTTAATCTGCTGGCTGTTGGTGACGCGAATGGGTCAGCGCTGGTGGGGATGAGGTGCGATGGGGGGGATGGGGTGGGGGTGTCGTAGAAACGCTATACTTCCAGGGCTTAGAGGGCTTCACAGAGCCTGGGAGTTTTCTTGGAGCTAGTGAGGTTAAGCTCTGAGTCTTGTGTGTGTTTGCAGTTGCCAAACATCCTTCTAATTAGATTCCGAGTTTGTCCATCATCTTATGTTGCCCCCCCACACACACACACACCTCCCTTTTCTTTTTCAGAGCCTTGTGCTGCTTGGGATGCTGAGATTCCCAGCAGCAATAAATCCTTCCTCACCAGCTCCCCTTATTCCCTCTGCATGGGGACAGCTAATGTAGTCCGGATAGTCTCCTGCATGCTGCAGGTTCTCTGCTTAGCTCCTCATGTTTGCACCTGCGGACTAAAATACACAGAGAGGGCCCCCGGGGGGGGCGGCAGATGTGGAATAGATCACAGTGAGAGGAACAAATGCAGAACCAGTGGCGAACAGAGATAAAAGCCAAACCATTTGGGCAATTTCATACAGTTTGTAGGACGTGAGGATGTAGCTTTGAGGGAAACATTACTTTAAACCCTCCAAAACACATCAACATATTATTATTTCTTGCATTGTTGCTTGATGACTTTAAAACTAGACCTTCACCTACAATTCCTACCAGTCGTGACAACACCAGGGCGCCTCTGTGCTAAAAGTGGCAACATTCTTTGTAAAGGGAGACCTGACCTGAGCTAAGAGCAGAACTAAGACACGTTTAAAAGGTGCAGACGGATGACCTTCAACACTTTTAAAATCACCTAATAAAAATGAAAACATTTGCCTCAACCGGACGCGGCTCACGGGGTCACGTCTTTGACCTCACAAAGTTTATTTTTAGCCTATTGTCAGTCAGAGGAAAGTAATGGTTCTCAAAAGACAAAACATCAATTTCACCGTGTCTTTCATCTTTGACAAAAAGAAAGAAAAACACTCATAAATAATGTCCAATGAACTCCTGAGACGTCTCACTCACTGACTACACGACTACATGGCCAGTGGCCAATTTGGAGTCAAATATAAATAATTATTTCATCCATGTGAGTCTAAATAAGTATTATTACACACTTAGATCTGAATTATGAATACAGAGGGGAAATAAATGAGTATATGTAAATATAGTAAATGTGTATCCCAGATGCAAAGCTGTAAAAACAGCAGAGGAGAGCTGAACGCTGTCGAGTCCCAGATCTAAATAAGATCATAAACTCTCTGCTGAACTCTGCCTGCAGGCGTTGATTAGGCCGAGCCTCCTCTGGGAAGCAAGGACCCTGAGGTTCATGCTGTTCTACCCGGTGTCACATCCTAGACAAAGATTAAGGATTTGAGGGCACATATGGCGCACAAAGCGAGGAACAGCCAGCAGGAGAACGTGGCTCTCTACCTGCAGGGATGGAGATGATGAATGGCCGTGTCCTGTGGGAACCATCGGCCCCCATCGCTGCCCCGTTAACTGACCCCATGCTCCTCTTCATCAGCACAGATAGTCAAAACCAGCTTCCAGATGCTAGAGTTTTCTGCTCTCCACATCATTAGGGCTCATTATGTGCCTGACAGCACCGGGCGCTGCACGTGCAACAGCTCTGGCAGGCACGTGCTCACTCAGAAGTAGTCGCTGATGGACACACACACACACACACACACACACACACACACACACACACACACTGCATTCATTTTTAGGAAAAGAAATATTTAAGCAGTTCATTTGCCATGTTTTTGTTTCTTACGTCCGGAGCTTTAGAGGAGGGTGCAGGTTACAGACATTGCTGACCTTTCACAGCAATGGTTTCAAGGAAGGAAGGAAGGAGGGAGCCAAATGGGAAAGTCCTGACAGGGTTGGAGGATAGGAATAGAGGAGGAATAAAGACAGGAGCAGCGAGGAGGAGGCTGATATCTGACAGTGATACAGGGGAAGCGGGGCCAAACGGCCAGTTTGAAGTTTTAAAGATGTGAAGTTGACAGGTCTGGGGTGGGATGAGAGGTCAAGTGTGTCCTGTGTGTGTGTGTGTGTGTGTCATGGTCCGTACCGCCTGTCTGACTCCAGAGCAGCTGGGAATCCATTCAGGGGTGTTTGTTTCCTGCTGTCACATTCCCTGCTGTCAGTCGTGCCGTAGCCATGTTTGGGGACACAAACACTAACTATTGTGCGTGCTGCAGAAATCTCCTAACTGCGTTTGTGTGTGTGTGTGTGTGTGTGAAGGTTCCAATGCGATGTCTCACCTGATGACCAGGCCCAACAGGCAGAGAGACAGCAGCAGTTTGAGAGGTGAGTTTATTACATGATGATGTTCAGACTGAAGGTGTTTGTGTTTCAGCTAAATTTATTCGATCAACGCTCTCTCAGAATCAGAATCATCGTGGCAGTATCCGGGCTTCCAGGAGATGAAGGCCGAGGTGACGGAGGTCCCTGCTCCTGCCAGCTCTGAGGACTACACAGGTCTCTGCCTCCATTTTTGAAAATGTCTTAATGTCCTAAATGCCATTGCACAAATCTGTCTATATTACTTGATAAAAATTTGGAAACATTTTTTTTATAAATTCCACATGCCTAAACATTAAGATAATATTTTTGAGTATGAATGTTAAATAACAGAAGCCAAAAGGTTTTTGTTGCCAATAAGAAAAAAAACAATACATTGAAAAATGATCACTGAAAAGGTAAAGAACACAAGAGATTCCAACACCTGCAAACACGCCGGTATCGTCCTTTAAAATGCAGCCTTCACCCTGCACCCTCCTCTCCCTCGGCCCATCTGACCTGGCAAACATGACACTGGCCCCTCCTGCTGACAACCTCAAAGCAAATACTGCTATTAATACTGCAGCATTTGGGGCGAGAATACCAGAGTCATGCCAGCATGAAGGTATGAGAGCTCGCCCCCAGGTCCATGTTTTCTCTTGTAAATGTAAAGGGAAAACACACACACACATATACACACACACACACATATACACACACACACACTCAGTGGCTCACAGCAGGTTTTTATCATTTTGAGAGAACAAGAAAATACAACATGCACATGAAAACATGCACGCAACATGTGAAGTCATTCAATCCGGCACGGCCCCCCACAGAGCAGCAGCGTGCTGATGGGTGTATTTATAAGGCGTATTCCTATCGAACCCTAAATCCGGTGCTACGTCTTGGACCTGAGAGCGAAGGGGTATTTTAGGAAGTGATAAATATACAGGCTGTCTTATCGGTTCCCCGGTAAGACAAGCGGCACATGATCCCATTAGGATGAGTAACCACCATCGGAGCCCTGATGACAAAGTTAACAGGGATGTGAGGCAGCATCTTTGACCAGGACGACTGCTTTTCAGGGTTATAGCTTCACTTTACTTTAGCTGCAACCCAAACCTGAGCCTCGACTAGTCATCTTTGCAACGTCAGATCATAACTGAGGCTCAAAGGGGAAACCGACAAACATGAGACAGGCCCGGGCAAAAACCGGGGCAACGGGCCAACAACAGCCAGCATGCGACACTGTATCTTGACAAGAGGTTCTCCACAGTGACCAGATGTCTCACTGATCTCCACCCCTCGTTTCCTCTCCTGCTCTCAGGTTGTGGGTATCTGGTTTCCGTGGCCGAGCCGGTCACTCATAGGAAGGCTGACAACATAGCGGGTAAATATGGCGTTTGGATGCAGGACCCTGAGGCCGTGTCCCCTTATGGAGCCAACATGGTTTGGCGCATCGACACCGTTGGCTCCAAGATCAGGCAGCTGTTTGGATATGAAGACATGGAGCAGCTATCTAAGGGTTTCCCAGCCAAAGTAGGTGTCAGGCGACTAATGTTTGGAGAAGAAATTAAAAAGCCCCCTTTGTCAGGCCTTGTCATCATCCTCAACGTATTGTTTTTTTTTACCCCTCATGACAGGTGCTGCTGTTGCCAGAGCTGGTGGAGAGCACTGGAGCCGCCCTGTACAGAGGCTCCCTGTACTACCAGAGGCGTCTGAGCCGCACCCTCATCCGCTACGACCTGGCCTCTGAGAGCATCGCGGCGCGCCGCGACCTGCCCCACGCCAACTTCCACGGCCAGGCCCCCTACTCGTGGGGAGGCTACACAGACATCGACCTGGCCGTGGACGAGCAGGGCCTGTGGGCCGTCTACTCCACCAACAAGGCCAAGGGGGCCATCGTGATCTCCAAGCTGGACCCGCACACGCTGGAGGTGAAGAAGAGCTGGGAGACGAACATCCGGAAGAACTCGGTGGCCAACTCCTTCCTCATCTGCGGCAGGCTGTACACCGTGGCCAGCTACACGGCCCCCAACACCACCGTCAACTACATGTACGACACAGAGAGCAGCGAGGGGAAGGCCGTGGCCATCCCCTTCAGGAACAAGCACCGCTACAACAGCATGATCGACTACAACCCGGCTCAGAGGAAGCTGTTCGCCTGGGACAACTTCCACATAGTGTCCTACGACGTCCGGCTGGGCCGCCAGCAGCCCAACTGAGTGACTGTTGAAAAGTGACATTTTCTCACCTGTTCCCGCTTCAAAGACTCAAAGAGTTTTAGGCCACAATAAGGCAGCAGAATCCACCAGAATCCACGTAGAAGAGTCGAGCTACCAAACTCCAGAGTGAGAAGAAGTTGTACGAACAGTGTTTTTTTTTTTTTTTCCTTCAGTGGGAGAGCTTTTGCTGTGGCATGGTCCACACACCTTTTTAGAGGAATTATTTTTGTACCGCCTTTAAGTCAGATGTATGATTCTGTTGTTTTCTTGTTAAGCTATATATATGTTCTCAATTTACTCGCTAAGTGGGAGAAGGACTCATATTATTCACAACACAAACTCCTGTGGTATTACCCTCCCTCGTGTTTCACCAGTCTTTCACCAAATAAACTGCTCTCTCACTCAGCATGTATTGAAATATTGCATGTACTTGTACACTGTAGTCAACATTGCCAATGTTGAAATTCATCATGAAATAAAACTTCGTGAAATAAACTTCTTAAATTTACAACACTTTGTGTCGTTAATGTGGTATACACCTCAGACACATACCAGGAACACTAAGAGGAGTCAGAATTCACTTGGACCCTGAGCCATTTACCTCTAAATAATACAATTTTAATCTAAAGTGAGAATATTATAAGACAAACCATTTACAGAACTAAACACACTATCACAAAGTAGAAAACTGAAGTATTTCTAAGCAAAGACTCACCGATTTTTCCAGTTAATTCAGAAAGTGTTTTGAAGGCCTTACCGTTGCTCTGCTGGAACAGTGTTTTTCATGAGCTGGTGCTGGGCACACTTACCTCACTCTGAAAAGCAGATTCAAGCAATGAGCTTCATCAAAGCTCTGCAGAAGCCTGTTAACGACCTGTTCATTAGAATCATGTGTGATGGAGCAGAGACCAGCACTGGGAGACTTTACAACTTAATCGTCCACCTGTGGCTGATTCAGTTGATTGGACGTGGTTTTACCAGGGCTCACATCAGTGACTGAATATATGGACTGTCCCTGGAACTCTTAGAGAGTTGGAAGTAATATCTAAAGCAGGTTAATCGTTAATAGACATAACTAGCTTTGTACAGAAACCAGTACTGAAGTATTGTATTACTGTAGCTCAACCCCTCATTCCTCATCTCAGGGTGTGCCGCTCATTCTGATAAGAAGTGCTCTAGTGACATCTAGTGGTCAGATGGTGAATTTAATTTAAAAAAATAAGAGGCATTAATGAAAACATGTCAACAGTATATTATTTTTATTAGTTTCTGTAACCAAACCAAGAGAATGTAAATAAGACCGTACATATTTTAATCGATGAAACCCCTGTACAAGTACAACAAAAAAAGAAACAAAACAAAAGAAAAAAAAAAAAAATTACCCTCCCTCCCTCATCCATCCTCCAAAGCAAGGACTCTTCCCCTGGCTAGGGCAGAGATGAGGAGAAAACCCTCCCCACCTCAGGGTGCATACTACTGTACATTTCTGAAGGACCCTTGTCGCCACAACCCCGAGATGAGAGCGTTGTGGGTGGGACAGCCAGCGGAGGTGAGGCAGACAGAAAACAGCACTGATTGCTCTCATCAGTAAAGACAACAAAACAATAAGTGTCCTTCTGCCCAAATGCTTCAGAACTTGAGGCTTCTCATTTCATCTTTTCTCGTCTGTCGTTCTCTGTCATGTTCTTGTTTCCCCTCGTGAGGGTTGACATACATACACACACGCGCACACACACACACAAACACACGTTTTCTACCGTTTCAACAATCAACTCCTCACCGTTTCTATTCCTCTAAATAGCCCTATCACTCTAGCTAAGGGCACTGAAATCAGTCAATAGCAGCAGGTCTGGGTGCTTTACAGTGAAGTGTGGATGTGTGTGTGTGTCTTTGTGTGACAGCAAGCATGGGTGTGAAAGCGATAAGAGGGTGTGTGACCGCTTAATGTAGTGATCATTTCCATGTAATCCGGTGAGTCCAATCAAAACTCTGCTGCCACGGCAACAGCAATTCTAAAGACTGATCTGGGATCGTCATCTCTGCGCTGCTTTAACCTTTGGCTAAATATACATGAGTCCAGCTACTTCCCACCACTGTTTATTCCACAAACACACACCTGACACACACACCCAAACACATCAGAAATTCTCAGGCAAGGAGATGAGAGCAGAAGGCAGGAGCAAAGGCTCACAGGCAGACTAATCAATAAATCAATCATTAAATTCAATCAACTGCTGCAATTTTTCACATTTCAATTCTGGTAAAATAAAAAGGAGCAAAATAACAGAATTTTCATATTTCTCGTCTCCATTTGGTAACTGTGAAAACCTTTGAGTGAGTAAATGTGTGGGCGTGCGGCCATGAAGTGCGAGAGCATTTCCACGTGCACAATTCTCTGGATTAGTTATGATGGGAGATTGGGCAACAAAAAGTGCGCTTCACTAAATGACATCTCCTTGACAAGATTGTTTTGACTACAGAAACAAAACTGATTCATTCTTTCGTTAACAAAACAGGTTCCTCCTATAATATGTGTGATTCTACCTGGGGGTGAAAGAATTCTTTATTAAAAAAAAAAAAAAAAAAAAAAAGCAGAAATCAAGAGCTATAAAAATGGCAAACTCAGCAGCAAATCTCATTTCAATTATTTCTCTCCAGCTCACCTCTTTATCTACCATCACAGTAGATTTTCTATGGAACAACTTGTGCAGCCATTTTTTGGCGTCTAAATATGATGGAAGAATCCAACTCAAACGCCCCAACCTACAGTGGGACAAAACGGGAAGAAAGAAGAGGAAGAGGATTATATACGCAGGACAGGGCCTACTCTCAGAACCCTTTACCATCTGGATCTCCACCAATCCTACCCATCCTCCTCCCCCCACACTGCTTCCCAGGGCTGATATGAGGAGATGACTGAGTGAATGGGGCTCGATTCTCTCTTCCATCCATTCATATCGTCATCTGTAGAGGGTGTGCAGCTCTTTACTTGCCCTCTTCTGGTTTGATGGCCTGTGGTTTTATGGGGCCAGTCCGTATGGGCTTGCCTGTGGATATGGGGGGCTTGTCAGAATCTGGGCGCTCGCCGCCTGACTGATGATTTGGCGTCGAGATGTCAAGGGGAGGCTTTCCTCCCTGATCAAGCCGAGATGATTTGCTGGCTTGTGGAGCCTTGAGTTGCTGCTGCTGTTGCTGTTGTTGCTGCTGCTGTTGTTGCTGCTGTTGCTCTGAGAAGAACTTATGAGTGGACTGGAGCACCTCCGCCCGCTGCTTTGCCTGGTGGAGTGAAGACAAAAATGTAATCAACCAACCAACCAACCAACCCATCACTGAAGGATCCACTTTTACATCATCAACAAAATCCATAACGATATGGCATCAAACCTTTAGGTCCTGCTCAGCCTTCAGAGCCGCCTGGGTGCCTCTGGGTGCCAGCGAGGGGCCTGGGGCTCCTCGGGGAGGGTGCTGGCTGTGCTGTGGGTGCTGGGGTCTGGGATGAGGCATCAGACCACCACCCACATTGGGTGACATCGGAGGGCCCATGGCAGAACGCTGGACACCGCCACCAAACGAGTTGGCGTGAGGAGGTCGAACCAGAGGGGAGACGATGTTGGGCTGGGACAGAATCTTAACAGAAAAGAAATGAATACTTCAGTTGGATAAATAACATCTGTGATGCCATTTATGTTGATAAGCAGTTTCGTATAAACAATTAAAAACTAAATTTTAGAATTATAGTAAATAGATCACCTGTGGATTAAACTGGCCAGGGAAGTGCTGGGTAATCCTCATACCAGCAGAGCTGGGTTGAAACTGCTTCTGGTACAGCATGCTGTTCATCTTGCTGGACTGGCTACATGGGGAGGTGGAGCTGGCCCTGCAGGTAAAGGGTTAAAGCACATCAATAGTAGCCTGGGTATACCCATCCCAAAAATTCACTTCACTCTGCAATTTAGTCCAAACACCAATGACAAAATTTTCCCATCAGCGAGGGAGCCAATCGTAGAACAAAAAAGAGTGCAGCAAGACAATGGAGAAACACAAAAGTGACTTTGTTAATTGTGGTAAATTACCCTTCAATGTAGCCTTAGAAATTGTTGCAACTCATTTAGAACACAATTTTATTTTGAAAAGTTAGCAACTTTTAGCACTAAACTATTTCCTTGGTACTGGGTATCGGATATGTTTGATATGATTGGCTCTGGGCTTTTATAAACCAGCCATAAATTACTAACTAAGAAGAGCAGCATAACCATGTGAGACTCTTCAATGTGTTTAAAGGTTCTGCTCACTCATGCATGTGTGGTACCTGTAATGACTAGAGGTGGGTGTAGTGCTCCTGACGCTGATAGGGGGGGTTCCAGGCTTCACATCCATGCCACTGCCAAAGAGTTTCAGATCCATGTCCATCTGTAACATGTCAATAAATACAAATGTGTCACAGCTGCTCTTTTCAAAACAAAAAAACATAGATTATTCACACCCACACACACCTTGCTGGTGGGAGGCTGCATCATGTTGTGGTTGGGGCCCATGATCCCTCTGTACTGCTGGGAGATCGGGGGCTGTCGGTTCATGTTGGGGGGCTGTGCCTGGGGAGGAGTAGGAGGCAGAGCCAGGAGAGGCTGACCTCCACCCGAGCCAAAGTTTGAGAGAGACAGCTGGGAGCCTGGCAGAGGGACCGTCACCTGGGAAGAGATAAATCACACACATCTTACACACCAACAGTCTTGTAATGTGTCAGAACTCTTGAAATGCATCACAGATCCTCCAATTTTCCAATGTTGGAAAATTACCCAAAATTAATTCCATGTCACCAAAAAAAAAAAAAAAAAAAAAAAAAAAAAAAAAAAAAAAAAGTTGTGATGTTTTCTTTTCTATATTATACCACTGTAACTACAAAAAAGGTGAATATCCCCCCCCCAGCAATTAGTTAAACAACTTTAACGATCTAAAAGGTTTGGATGCCTAACAGTATGATGTCACGTATGGTACCTGTTGCATTGCAGAACTGGGTGACTGGGCATTGCTATAGTAGCTACTCTGGCCATGTTGTTGCACCTGCCCCGAGTACATGTTAGAATGTTGATTCATCCCCTGTCGAGCCTGGACAAAAAACACACAACATCAGATTTAATATTGTCTGTGTGCAGTAGACGGCATCCTGGGGTGGTATTAATCGTGACCAAGCAAGTTACCTGCAGCAGGTGTGTGTCAATGAGCTGGGAGCCTCCCATACCAGAAGGCTGGTTGAGCTGGGGCTCAAACAGAATGGGAATGTGCTGGGTGGAGGAGGCCTGCTGATAGGCCAGACTAGACTGAGGCTTGCCCAGCTCAGGTGCCTGCACGCCAGGATAGCTGTGCAACGATGGTCCTGACAGCATCATGGAGGGCTGCGACAGGCTACTCTGCATGAACGCCTGCTGAGATCTGAGGGAGGACACACACACACCACACACCACACACACACACACACACAGTTAACACTGTACTAGTTTGTTTCTGCCATGTTCACCACTGGTGTGTGTGTTACCTGTAAGTCTGCAGTGAAGAGCTGAACAGGTCCTGTGGCTGGGAGACTGGAGGACCAGTGCCGAGCCCGAGCTGGGCTTGGTGTGTGTGTTGGTGCTGGTGCTGAGGCTGACCTTGCAGTGGAGCATAGATGGGGATGGGAATCTGCTGCACTGCTGTTGGCTATAGTGTGGAAAAACATGGACCGTTGAGGTTATCTTTGCTATAAAAACATATCCAGCAGTGTGGTTGACTTCTTACCAACCGCTAAATCCTACCTGCGAGAGGCCTGGCTGGAAGCCTTGCTGCTGCGCCAAGGAGGGAGGAGCCAAGCGTGGGTGGGGTGTACTGAAGAGGTGGCTAGTGTCCATGTAGAAGGCTGGAATCTGAGCTGCAGAACCTAGACATACATGTAATTAATGCTCACCATGAAGCACAAAATCCCCTTTATTGGAATCTCATTCTCTCACATGTTTTGGTACACTGGATATTAATAATGCAATTGAAACTGAAAAGTGTGACATTCTAGAAGAGGATCCATATCTGCAATGATTTATAAGGGTTTTAAAACTTGAATCCTGGATGAGGATGAGATCTAAACAACCTTATAGACATTCAACTAAATTAACAGTTTGGTGTCATTTTCTCTCACCTGCTGCAGACTGGGAGACGTACACCTGTGGGGTCTGCTGCTGGGGCAGAAGGGGCGGCACACAGCCCAGCTGAGAGAAACTGCTGCTACTGCTGCTACTGGAGGATGACAGGCTTCCACCCTGCAGCTGCTGGGGCTTCACCTTACAGATGTTAGGGGGATCCGACGCCGTGGTGGTCTTGGTGCCGAGGGATGATGTTGTATAGGTACCAGCGCCTGCAGGGTGGAAATCGACATGCAAGGTGATTGCATGCACAGCCTAATTTGTCTCTGTCTTGTAGTATGTCAACAGTGCGGAGGTAAACAAGGTGCCAACAAACAATATTATAAGAGAGTAAATGTAACTGGGATGTTACCCGTCAGTGAGGTGCTGGGGGTAACAGAAGCCACAGGGATCTGTGGCATGGACGCAGAGGAAAAGGTGGAATAGGAGGATGCACAGGAGGTGATGGGGGAGGAAGAGGAGGTGACGGGAGAATTTTTCTCCAGACTTGGGGAGTTTTCCCACGCTTTGCGTGCAGATTCCATCTGAGACAGAAAAGAAATGGGTATGTCAGCTGAGGTTTTCCCTACTCTAGAATGCTGCCAGAGGCAATATAATGTGGCTTATAGTGTGCTGTGTACCTTTAGTGTTAGATCAACAGTAGCAGGGGAGACTGTGCTTAGACTGGAGCTCTGCTGCAGGGTCTCTCGCCGTGGAAGGGGCAACGAATGAGGTAGAGCCACCTAAAACATAACCCCCGAAAAAAATGTTAAGATGTTTGAGATTTATTTAATCCCCGTGGCATAGATGTCTTGTATAGTCTCTTCAATTGAAAAGGAAACTTGAGGTTTTACTCTAGTCTAGTGTGTACTCACATTTGCTACCAAACTCTCTTCCAGTTTGTTGCCTCCTGTTGGAACACTGTCAGCCATAGAGGAGGAGGGCGTTGTATAGTCTGTTACAGATTCCTGAGACAAAAACACACACATTCAATAAACATGTATTAGTGCTTAAATATTACTTTTTATGCCACTTCTTTCCACTCAACCAACCAAAGAATTGCATACCTTAGAATTAATGGTGTATTCTGCTGATGGAACTGTAATCATGCCCTCGATGTCTCCTCCTAACTCTGGTACTGTGGTGTCACTGATTGGAGGACTGGAGTCTGTGGTTCTGCTGACGACTCCTCCAGGTCCCCCCTCCATTCCCTCCACTTCTCCCCCCCGCGCGTCTTTGGCCTTGCGATTCTTTAGCGAGCGCTCCTTACCAATGGGACCTGGCTTGTACTCTTTAGTTTCCACTGGTTCCATTTCAGGGAGCTGTGGACAAGAGGAGATGAAACGTTATTTCAATATAGTTTATAAATTATCACAAAGAAGCCTGTGTGGCTAAGGGTTTACTTCACAGTTCAGTTACCTTCTGTGTTTTGATTGGGCCAGCACGAGGTTGTTTCTGTCTCTGTTCTTTGGGAGCAGGTAATTTATTGTCGGAGGCTGTCTCTAGCATTGCTGGAACTCCATCACTGTCGGTGCTGCCTGCAGATGATGGTGCTCCAAACTGAATACTGTCTATTGGCAATTCTACACTGACCTCTGATCCAGGCTTCACACTCTAAAACATAAAAATTCATTTCATGGATTATCACAGGGTAAATACTTAGCAGTAGGTAGCAGTTACGAGATGAGGCCAGCATATCAAAACATACCTCAGAGGTGCCAGTAAAGGAGGTAAGAGGTTTGTTCCAGGCACTCACAGAAGGTGGCTGGGGAGGACTGATTGGACCAACTGGAATATACAAGTGACACTTTTAAGAAGAGTTCTCAACTTTGTTCAGCTCTAAAGTTATAAAAACAGATTTCAAATATTTTTCAGAAGTAGTGACCAGTCAACTCACGCTTCTTGACGTCAGGAAGGACGGTGGAGCTTGCTACCTTGTTCTCCCACAGCTCTGTACCCAGAGTGCTGTGCGTCTGCGTAGATGCAGGGGGTAGGTTCTTTGAGGTAAAATCCACAGTGGCCGGGGGGATGGAGGGTAGAGGAGCCACTGTTCCTTCCAGGGTTTGGGGGGATGCAGCAGGCTGGGAGGAAGTAAGGTGAGGATGCTGTGGTGCAGAGATGGGGGCTTGCTGTTGGGCCTGGGGGGTGGAGGCTACAGGAGGCTGAGACTGTGAGGCCTGTTGTTGCTGCTGCTGCTGCTGTTGCTGTTGTTGCTGCTGCTGCTGTTGTTGCTGCTGCTGTTGTGATGACTGTTTTTTAGCAAATCTTGGTGGCAGCTTTCCTCCACCCCCTCTGCTTTTGTCACTAGCGCCTTTTTTACCCCAGTTCTGTAGGAACACGATTATCATCAATTCTACTAATCAATATTAATACCATTTTCAATAGGACTGACCTGATTACCATATTTTGGTAATCTATTATTTGAGGACCAAAAAAAAAAAAAAAAAAAAAAAAAAAAAATCAAAGCTTCGAGGACACAGGGGGTGGGGTGAGGCTGGATGGGAATGCGTGCTAATGTAGAAATTCTCTACAATCTGTGGCGAAAACTGAGCACCACAAAATGACCCTTCCCCCCAAAACAGACTTTGTGATCATTTACCATGGCAATGAATGAAGCTTTAAATTTTTGGGGTCAGCCCTAATATTAAACTGTAATGGTACAAGCTATCAATCCTCCCACCTGAGTTGTTTGCTCTTCCTTTTTCCGTTTCTCCTCATCCTGCAGACGTTTTTGTTGCTTTCGTGACACGACTTCTGTGAAACCATCATCGTTGGTGCTGGACTGTGGGTCCTCTGTGGTGGTGACCTCCGGGTGGTCATCAATGATCACGACACCTATTTAGACAATATTCACATTCAGTTTTCAGGTAGGGGGTAGCGCAAGTCATCATTTCTGATAAGCCCAGGATTGGTGCGGTCACATATACACAGGTCTACTTACTGGCATAGTTATTGAGATCAAACTGAGAGAGAGCATTCTCTTTGGGCTTCTTGGCAGCCTGTTTGGCCTCGTCTTTACGACGGGCAGACTGATCCTTTGCAGATCTCTGAGCTGAGCCTCCAGCTGTTGGTGCAGTCCCGTCTGCGTTTTGCTGAGCTGAAGGGCTGCACAATTTAGAGGAAGACAAATCCAACAAGACACTTATTGACATATCTTTATGTGTTGAGAAGAGAGACACAAGCTGAATATACCACCCTCAGCTGGAAATTGTGCCACTACAGTTTCATTAATTTAATCAAAATGAACCAAAGCAACCCTACATCAGCAATCAACTTGGGAAATAAAAATATAAATAAATACAGCTTTTTATTTTTGTCACCATATTAAGACTTAAGCAAGAAGGCACCAGATGGTGTTTTAGATGAAAACTGAAATGTGAAGTACACAAAGACCCTAAAAATATCATCACACAGATGCCACTTTCAGTTTTCCTTAACCAAAAACACTTTAACCAATTGCAGAACAATTGAGCTCAATAATCCACCCAAGTGCATAGTACTTAACAGCCCAGATAATTTGTACAGATAATACCAGTTTACAGAATAACAGATTATAGTTTAGTTCAGTGTGTCTTTCAATGAGGCAGAATTTGCTAACAAAAGGTTCATTGTGTGCAAGTAAATCTGCAGTGTTATTCTACTGCACACTGTTCATTAAGTCAACTTCATTGTGGAAGCATTAATATAAGCAGACAAAGTAAAAGCTTCAGAAGAGACAAAAGCCTGTTTATTTAAAACTCACCCTTTGCGGCCGCCTTTGGCCCCTCCCCTCCTTTCCCCCTTGCCCCCAGCGTAGCTGCGGCCTGGTTTGGCTCCACTGTTTCCTCTACGATTCTGTCTCTCCGCTGGCCTCTGACTTGAAAAGCTTCTCTTTGCTGAAGCGGGGGCTTCACGTCTTGGAGTCACCCCTCCATCAGGGGGGCTTCTACTGGGTGTCAAAGAACTGTGAGAGGGTGAAGGTGCAGGGGCACAGGTGGTGGCTGCTTCATTACTGGCTTCCAGTGCTCCTTTCCTCTCTTCCCGCTCTCTCCTTTCGTTGAAATCGCTGCTTTCGGAGGCAGTTTCCCATTCCTCGTTAGCTTGATCTGATGAGTTCTGGTTGGACAAGTCAGGGGATTTGGTGCCGACTGCAGTGATGGTGGGGCTGCTGGTCTCAGGCAAGGGTGCCTCTATAGAAGAGGGCAAGGTGGATGCAGGCATACCAGCTGTCACTTCCGCAGGCACAGTTACAGGGGTTCCTGGAGCTCTGGACAGGGTTGGGGAGAGGGAGATTTTGGCTGGGGCAGAATTAGGAACAGCAGCAGGCACTAGGGGTAGAGGGACAGGGGGAATCGGGGCCTCTCCACTAGCCAACACTGCAGCCTCCCGCTCCTTCAGCCGCCGGAAGCGGGGTGGTTTATCTTGCCTGGGCGGTCGTGCTGGTCTGGATCGACGAGGCCTTTCTCTGCTACTCTGAGGAGCCCCATCCCCAAATTTCTTGCCATCAGACTTAGGAGGCCGTCTGTCACCTGGAGGATTGTCATATCTTGATGTGGACTCTGTGTCCTCAGGCCTGAATGTTTCCATGGGTTTAGAGGGCCACTGAGAAGAAGAGTCTCTGGGTGCTGGTCGTCTAAGCGGGGCTGAACGCGGGCCTCCGCGTTCTCTTTGTCCACCTCTCCTGCTGTATAATCCTCCTCTTCCTCGCCGGGAAGGTTCTCCTTTAGGAAGAAATCCTGGCTTAGGCCTACCTTCATCATCCCCTCTAGATCCAACCCTTTCCCCCATGTGAGGAGGTCCAAAGCCTGGCTTGTGTGGACCAGACCGGGTCTCTCCAGGGAGCTCACGCCTCAGTGGACGGCTAGGTTTTGTGCTAGGCTCCCTATCAGAAGGTCCGGTGTCACTGGCAGATTCCCTCCCGCCTTCACTTTCAGAATCTGTGTCTGAGCCACGGCGCCGTCTGCGTTTTGGTATAACCTCAAAGTCTGAGCTCTCACTGCGAGTCTCGCTTTCCTCCCTGTTACGAAAGGCAGCGGCGCCACCAGCAGAAAGTAAATCGGAGCGTGACCTCGGTTCTCGGTAAGGGTATTCCGGTCGGCTTCGACCACGACTACCCCTGCCTCTTCCACCGTATGTCCCCCGGTAGCTCCGCCCTCTGGAGTAATACTCGCCTCGACCACGTCCTTTGAAGCTAGAGTCAGCCGGCCACTCTCTTTCTCTGTCCTTGTCCATATCTTTCTCCCTCTCACGTTCCCTTTCTCTCTCTTCTCGTCGGTAGGCACGCGGAGGTAGATTGGACTCTTTCCTGGAGGGCAGCTTGGGTTCTGTATGTTTGTCATTGCTAGGAGGTTTGTCTGCTTTCTCCTCCTGAGAGGAAGAGGTGGGAACCCCAGAGGAAGGCTGGGAATCTCTGGGTCTTGGAAGGCCAGTCTGTGTTTCCTCTATCTCAGGAGCTTCTCTCTTCCCCTCAGCCTGAGGTCTGGAGCCGTCAGACACAGCAGCAGCAGCAGAAGGAGGAGCTTTGGAGGGCTGATCCTTTTTGGTCCTTTCTCCTCTTTCCCCTCTCTCATTACGCTTTTCTCTCTCTTCTCTTTGCTCCCTCTCTTCTTTCATGTCCCTTAGAACAGGCTTTTTTATTGGCCCAGACCTGCGGACAGGTCTCTCACCTCCTGGTCCTTCTCTACGTCCAGCACCGGATCTCCCGCCCCAGCGCAGCTCAGCTTTTTGCTTGCTTGGTACCGGCAGAGGCAGCTTCTCTTGTTTGTGGAGTCCGTCAGCAGGAGGTGTAGCCCTGTTGCTGGTGACTGCAGCCTGGGAATAGAGCTGATTCTGAGGCTTCTCATCATCCCTTTCCACCACAGTGTCCTGCAGCTCTAGTGATTTTGTTCCCAGAGGTAGTCCATCAAACCTGGGCTCATCCAGCTTGAGGGAGTGACATGATCCCTGTGAGACACTCCTCTGGAGCATTGCTTGACCTAAAGCTTCTACCTCCTCCCCACTTGGAAGCCCCGACTCCTCAGGATCGAAGCCTGAGCCAACAGGGGGTCTGTCTAAAGGCCCTGGCACGTCCTCTGGGCCCTGGGAAAATGCAGACAGGGACTCTGTGGGGTCCCGAAAGAAGTTACTTTTACGAGAGTCCAATGCACTGTGGTCCTGGGGGTACATAGCTGGGAGGCCCCTGTCTAGATCCAAAGCAGAGTCCATCCTGCAAAGAAATAAAACTATTATAGTTTTGTATAAAAATACATAGATTATAATTAATTATGGTATTTTTGTTCAGTTGACTCTTTTAAAAAAATGTTTTTACCTCTGCTCCTTGTTATCATCCCGTCCTTTTGGAGGAGTTACAGATGGTAATGGCTCTGACTGCGGGTATGGGTCAGAGCCCCATACCATCCTTGAGTCTGAGGGCAGGCCATGGTCACGAATCGGTCGTGTCAAATGGTCAAAGGAGTCAGAACTAGAGCTAGAGTTGTCACCTGGCTCTCTGCGCACAATCTGCTTAGGGGGCATTCTCCCTGGAAAGGATAAAAACAGAATAACGTTAAGCAGGGTGTCTGTACATTTTCAGTTGTGACGAAAGCTGTGTCACACTCTCAGTTCCCTAAGCCTAACCTTACCAGGATGAATGTTAGTTGGCATGTCCATTGGGGGACGTCCTGACATCATGCGGGGATCCATGTAGGACTGCATCATGAGCCAGCGGGGGTCAAACCCCATGGAGGCCAGGTGCTGGTGGTGGGGGCCAATGGGTTGATACATGGATCTGTGTTGTTGCTGCGGTTGGGTAGCGGGAACTCCACCCCCACTTGATGGGGACACTGAGCCCCCACTTTGCTGTTGCTGTTGTTGCCATTGTTGCTGCTTCATTTGCTCCTGCAAGAACAAGGAGAAATAATAATGGAGGAAATTAAGTCAATTTGCTTTTGATATTACAGTACATTCTAGATGGCTGTTAGTACATCAGCTCATGTTTAATATAGCAGTCATTCCATTTATGCTCAATACCAATTACTACTATTGTAGTAGTAATTTTAATATTAGTTACTAATATGAATCTTTTTTTTTTTTAAATAATTTCCAGGTGAGCAACCTCCATGATGCTTTCTCTACGATGTGGATGTACTTACCTGCTGTCTGAGGAAGCGAGGCGGCAGAGATTTCTGAAATTGTTTGGAATAGCCTGAGGTGAGCGAGGGACGCATTGCAGCTGCTGCTTCTCCTTCCAGCTGTGGTGGTGCCACAGGGACGTCCTCACCACTGGGGGTGTCCATGTGAGGCAGTGACAGGTGGGATTCTTCCACTGCAAGAAACAAAACCAAGAACACCGACATGTGTACCTGAACTATAGTCAGGAGCAACTATACAACGATTATTAAGATCCCATGTATAACTGGCATTAACATTAAATCTGTATTTGTATATCCTCGGGGATAAAAGGGGGAAAAAAATATCAATGCAAAACAAATCCTCCAGACCACATCTTGGTCACAGCAGTGGAGAGGAGTTGTTTTGAAACAAAAGTTTTTTTTTTTGTTTTTTTCTTAAGCCATCTCTTCATAGTGAAACATCATTTACTGGGACATCCACCCAGTAAGCACTATGCTGGCTTACCTCTGTTGTCCTCTATGTTGAAATAGTCTCGGATAGGCACTGTTGTCCTGTCGGTCTGGTTCTCCTCCACCAGGGGGCTGACCTCAACCAAGTTGCTCTCTCCCTCGCTCTCAGGCTCTGGAGCTACGGCTGCAGGCCTTTGGACTGGGGAGGTGGGCTGACATGGCAGGGGAACCTCCTCTGCTACACTTGGTTCGACCATCTCTTTTTCTTCAATCATCTCCCTGTCCTGAACCATCCTCTCAGGTAAAGAACCGTGCATGATTGGAGCCTGTGATTGTAAAACTGGGATTGAAGGTACGGGACTGGATGTGGGAGCAGGGGCTGACAAGGAAGGCTCTTCGCGTACAGCTGCCACCTCATCATTGCTGGTCAAAGCCGGGGAAGTTTTGCCCTCCGTTGCCTGGCGGTGCTTTTCATTGAGACGTTTTAATTTCTCCGCGCAAGCAGCAAGTCGCTGTTCTTCCATCCGCCTTTCCTCTTCCTCTCTTCTCCGTCTTGCTCTCTCTACTGCTTCAGATACATCGGAGGGCTTCTTGCGCTTCTGTCGCCAGGCATCCGTGTCTTCATCGGCACCGGGTGCCTGTGTAGCCAGTGGTTTGCTCACACGTGGAGGCCCGGCAGCAACAGAACGACTGCCACCCTAAAGAATAGAAATATTTGTAGGCATACAGACAAATTCTTGCAGCTACAATATCAGTGCAAATATAAGGAAAGGCTTGTGCAATGTACAAAAGCTTTACCTGGTATTCCTGTGTAGCTGCTTTATTATACAGCCCCGTACTGGCAGGTGAAGGTGCTCTCGGATCTACACTGTCAGCCCATGAGGTTTTACTGCCACCACGATCCTCAGACTCCTCCTTCCTGCCCTCCTGATTATCTGATGGTCGTGATCTCATACGATCCACTTTACCCATCCATTCCCTAAAAATCATTTTCAATTTGAAGAGGTTTAAATGAAAGAAAAATAAAATAAAAATTATAATAATAATACACACATATGTATACACACACACAACGCTGTAGCGTCAACACAATTGTAGGCTGAAGCACACCTCCAAAAAAATCTTAATTATGTGCTGCATCAACAAACTGCAAGGGGCTGTAGTCCGTTACAAGAAAGGAAGGGGGGGGACATAAAGTCTGGTACATACAGTTCATAACATGTGATACTTAAGTGGATATGCAAAGATGCAAGTGTAAAATACTCACCAGTTTTCTCCTTTTTCTTTAGCAGCTTGGTTCTCTTCATCATCGCTGAAGTTTAGTTTCTCAGTGTAGTCCACCTCCATCTGAGCTCCTGGATTGTAGAATGGACAGGACTGATCAAAGCTACAATTGCATCAAAGTGACCTTTTCCTCAGCTGATTAAGTGATTCATTAAACAGAGCACTTCATTGATAATGACTAGCTACTGACCTGCCCAGCCCTCATCAGCATCAGTGTCTAAGTTGTCTAGCTCCTTTAGTTCTGTGGCGCTAACGATGGAAGGTCTGTCTGGGTCCTGGTTCCAGGACTGGGGGGGCAGCTGCTGGGGTCGTGTTGAGCGAGGACCCCTAAGCAGCGAGAAATGGAAATGAAAGTTCATAATATGACCCAGTTCAATGCATTTTTTTAAGTTTCACTCTTCAAGGTGTAAACATGGAGAAGTATGCATTTATACTAACAATGTGCAAAACTACTCAGCTGGTACAGTATGCATTTCCCCTTTGAATTTAAGTTTCTTTATAATCAAGAATATATGATGTGTTTACACATTGTTCAAAATCAATAAAAACTGTCTTATGTTAATCTTATATTAGCATTCACTTTCATATTGTGTCTCCTCAAGTTTTTAGAGTTTGGCATTTAGATATGAACTCACTTTGCTCCATCCTGTGGTACAGGGTATCTGAAGTTTGCTTGCCCTGGGCCAAAAGACATTTGCGGATAGGCATGGAACATCTAAAACAAAGACAGTGATTATCAAACATGGTAATAAAGAACAAGAACCAGAATAAGGGGTGTGAACAACTTGATACTAACTGCCACATCCTAATAGGGTCAGTGCAGAAAATGTAATTGTGGCTTACATAGGGTGGCATCATGCTCCTGAAGGCTGGGTCGAAGTGAGTTGGCATCCCAGCAGGAGGCTGCTGCCCCCCATTAAGTTTAGGCTGAGTAGGGGCAGAGGGGGGCAACCTCTCCCTGCCATCCCTCTTCTCCTTCTGGCCGTCAGTGGTGACGTTTCGTCCAGGCTCTTCAGCTTCTTCAGGAGGTGAAGAGGTACCAGGAGCTGTACCACCCTCCTCTGGAGGCCTGTTCTCCATTTCAGAGGGGCTGGGTGCAGTGTTCAGATTCCTGCCTCCACCTTCACGCCAATTGCCAACATCTAACAGGAAAAAATAGAAATTAAATAGAGGGCACTCTGGTGTTTCTTCTATACGCTCTTAACTGTATTGCAGCACAGATGCTAAATGATGACTGCCAATGCTGAATTTCACATTGTACACAATGATGATTATAACCACACAAGCTTTCTTCATTTCCAAAAGGTGATTGGGGCTAGTGGAGAACAAATGGGAGTTTAACCAATGTAAATAAACAAGGACATGACTCATGAAGTTATTCTAATGTTGATGTGCATGAATGACGGGGTTCTGGCATCATGCGCTCTGCACAACAGCACCGCTACTGGAAAGAAATCCAGGAGGAAACGCTGTAATCAATGGACACTAAATGATATTTATGTGTACACATGTGGCCATACTTTGAGGTCTGAGGCTGGGGCCTGGTCCATAAGGCTCCTCCTCCTGACCGTCCTTCTCGACTTCACCCGCTGCCTGCAAGCTGGGAAACTCCTGGTGAAAATGGCTGCTCACACGTGGAGCTCCTAGCAGAATACAATGAACACAGAAACCATAAGATTGAATACACACAACAGTGATTTAAAAGAATTTGAAAAAGGTCTATTCCTGAGTTGGTATACAGCATTCCTCCTACCCCAACCAACATATTTAGTAGAAAACATTTGGTATCAATTCCATGCAGGCTGTAATGGTTGAGTGCCATAAACCATCTGAATATAGTTTCCCTTTTTTAGTAGACAGAAGTTGGAATTATACTTAAAAGTCTTCACAATCTGAATAGGTTAAATGCTAAGCTAGGAAATAAAGAGCAAATTTACCGTCTGGTTGTGCCTGCTTGCTGTTGGCCCAGGATCGGCTGCCCCCAATAGAAAGCTCTTGTGGCTGGAGCACTGCTGGTTTGATCTGGGGTGGGGGCGTCTCCTGTTGCCTATGAAACAAAAACGGGACAGAGTTTGGAAACACCACTTATGATTTAAAACACTGTCAATGGCGGAGTGCTCGGCCTCTAACTGGGACACTTCCACGTACTCTATTATATGCAGCAATCACCTTTATTCGAAAAAGAGCCACACGGAAAAAGATGGCGTTCAGTTCCAGTGTGAGTGCATGAATGACCACAGAGTTCTTAAAACGTACCTCTCTTCCCCGCCCTCAGATCGAGATGCCCATCCACTACCGTCTTTGGGGACAATGTTGACGTTGGGGTCGTTTCCCTTGTTCTCTGCCTTCAGGCTTGGCAGGCTGGCCGGAGGTGGCATACGCCGGCTGCCAGCAACTTTGCCCAAACTCTGGAGCCCATGTCTGGCAGCCACTATAAAAAAAAGGAAAAAAAAAGTCAGATTTAGGCAAACAGTAATTAGGTTTTTAAGAAGGACATGGTCATTTGGCCGTTCTTAAAGTTAAACCTACCCATAGTTGTATTGGTTGCAAGAATGTGCAATTACCTGCAGTTTTCTGGGTCTCCAGAGATTTGCCCTTGTAGGTGTTGAAGAGGCTAAGGGTTGCATACTTTGTTTTGCCATCCTTTGCCTTGGTGCTCTGCCCTGACTTCTCTGACATTTCGCTGGAAACTCATTGAGTCTGGTCCTTTGGCCTCGCCCCCAGAACCAGCCTCCTACAGAGAGGGGGAGACAAAAATGAGAACAGAGGAAGGTGCGGATTAGGTTGTTAGCTCTTCACAGTCTAACATTTCCGATATCTGATCATTGTTGAGGTTTGCCAAGAACCTACAGTTAAAAGAGCTTCAATACCCGAGTCTGCTGCAGGTTTACAAACCAGAAGCTGCCCTGACTGTGTTTTGCGCTTTAGGAGGAGAAACTAAACTGGGAAAGAACTAGGCAATATAAAATTTTCATGTCACAATTATCCTGGAGAAAATTGTGATTTCAAGACGCTATCCTGAAAATCATCTAAATAGGCTTAAAACTCCATTTTAGTGAAAGAACAAAAATGTCTCACAAGCACACCAAGATGTGCATGCAAACAGGCATTACATGGAAGAGCAAATGGTTTCAGATCATTCCACTGACCTACAGGTGACAGTAATTCAACAGCAAAGGCTGCAAGCTCATAAATATAGATGTGGACATTGGAGAACAAAAAAAATCTTTAACAGCTTGGCTTTACAAATCATGAGGATGGAAATTTAACACTTCTGTTACGCGCTTTTCTTAAACCAGAAAACTGCAATAGAGACCTTTAACTGAATTTATTCATTTTATTTTTGAGCCTAGATCATTGAAGTTTCCCTTATTTGCAATGTCAAAGATACTGATGAGGAAAAAAAAAGATAATGGGTTTTGCACCATAATGAATGTGATTGGGTATGCATACCAGTGAAAAATCTCCAATTGCAATTTTTGCATGTAGCGTGAAGCTGAAATAAGAAAGCAGGACACAGTGTACGGCGGGAGGCACTGAGGGTTTAGGCTACAGGAAGAGGTAGAAACCGTATGTTTGGGGCTACAGTGTCTTTCCTAAGTCATACAGAGGTCATTTATTATTAACAGAGCAGTGGTGGAACAGTTTCTGTCTGTTATTGTGTCAGGGGGAGCTGACAGCGCTGACGAGCTCAGGCTATTTGCAACTTGGCCTTAAAATAGTTTTACAAAAGGAACATCTACTTAAAAATATTTCTTTGAAAAAACTACCCGTGTCTTTTTTAGTAAAATACTGTCATATGCAATGACAATAATCTCAGGTTACAATTTGTTTCTCTAAGTAGGAGTATGCCATATGCACTGTGGTATGAGTAGTGATCCTCAGTAGTTGTAGGCCACAAATCAATTTGTCCAGTTCAGCTCTAGACTTGCTGTGGGATTGTGAGCCTGATTCCATGAGGAAAAAGACATTGATTGTATTTTCAGACTATGCTTGTGTGTGTTGGTAAAAAGGACTGAATTCATAGCCTAATTAATACAGTTGAGGCTTCAGGCCTGAGTGTCTGCAGCAGATTCACTCCCCAGCTGTCTGAAAAACAGTCCTTCCAGAAAACAATGCCAGAGCGTAGAGCGGGGCGTACACTACAACACACAAGTAAATTAATTCTCACTATTCACCAGTACAAGCCTCCACTGACCTCAGTGCTGTCACAATTTTGCGTCCTTAACGCTCCTGAACTTATGCTTATTTTGTGAACGCTTTGTACAGTGGAACAATAGAAAGAAGAATAAAAGAACCGTTTGAAACTGATACCAAGCTTCTCATCTAACCTTTGGTATGGCGATATGCAGGAGGGCTTCCCAAAATGTCTCAGTATTGATTTAAGGAATCTAACAGAGGTTCCTGTTGAATTACATACCTCCTGGTTAGAGACGCCAACTCTTTTCTTTAATATATACTATTCCAGCACCCATACAAAGTATGTATTTCTATAGAAAAGTATATAGATTGTATGTATGCAATTCATAAATGTCTCACACATACACAGCTCTACTAACCACAGTATGCACAGTAAATTTTAAAATGAAGTCTGTTTTCACATTGTTATTCACAACAACTTATCCATTTATTCAACCATCACCATCAAACGATTTCCTGATGGTCTAAACATGTCGAGAGTTTCAGGATAGTTTAAAGAAAAAAAGATGACAGTTAGCGAAGTTTTCTTACAAAGTTTGCTGTTTTGGCATTGGCTACAGCCCCAGTAACCTGTGTTAGCATGAGGAATAAAGTAGCAGCTAAACCAGTAAACTTACTTTCACTATGTTGGCTGTACAATCTGTAAAGGGAGGCACAGAAAGTGTGAATGGTAATGAAATGGTGGGATGTAATCGTCATGATGCAACAACAAAATAGCTGCTTTAGGATACACTTGTGTGATACACAAGTGTATGGGTTTTCAACTTTATTTTGGTAAATTATTTTTTTTGGCATAGGCGCAAAGAAATACTTCAGCTAGGACTCAAATGTATATATAAAATAAATGTGAACCACTTGCATTTATCATCATTGTTTATGCTTTCATTTTGTCAGGTGTAGCAGTGATGTTTGGCAGGAGATGGGAGATGAAAGGACTTGAAAATAGCAGAAGCTTGAGCCAATATATCAGGATCTATTGAATTATGACTTTGTTTTTACACGCTATGTAAAACATGTAATGTGACAAATTACTACAACATGCAAAAAGTTACTTTTCTTCATAAATTTTATGCTGTCTAAATTAGCCATCAGTAACCTCTACAATTTACTGGTCTCTTATGACTCAATGTGGCTAGCCGGTTCTGGTTATCATTCAATGAATATAATTGTCTCTTCTACAAGAGGAGCAGACTGAAAATGACTGTCTGTGGTCTACATTGGTGTTTGATGAGGCATCAGCTCTGGAAGTGGGAGTTAAAGTGCTGGGAGTTTACTGGACATTTACAGATTTTACTTTATACCATCTGCCTCAGAAGGATGTGGGATGTGTTAGGGTATGCTCGGGGAAAAAAATGGAGCAAACGGGAAAAGGGAACACTGATAAGAGGCCAACCAGTTCAAATGCCAACAGTCCTAGGGAGGGACATCGGATCCTCCCTATTTAAAGGGTTTTCAAGTGGCTGCAAGAAAAAACACCTCATATTCCTCAGACTGCATACCATCAGCTCAGCCCAAACACCAGCATGACCCTGCACCCCTACAACTATTTCTCACAGTTAATTCATCAAGTGAAGCTCTTTTCCAACTCTAGACAAACGCTTTGGTTTTGTGAAGTGAAGTGAAATCTATTTTTATGTACACATGTGAGAAATATTCCTCACAGAATTGGACATTGACAGAATTAAAACAGCTGGCACAATGTCAATCTATCAAACCTTGTGGCAGTACAAAAACCTGTCATTAATGCCCAGCAGGAAGAAATAGCATAAATGCTGAGGATTTAGACCTAGCTTGGCACTTTACTCCCCACAATGAACCTAGAGATTGTGAAAGTAAATGCTTTGCTGGAAACGCCTTTATAATTAAGTCAAACAGGTCCAAAGAATACAAGCCTCACTGCGGCTATTTGGTGGCCAACATATAAAAGTTACCAGCTTTTGTTTAGCAAATCCACCTCAACATTCAACTTGCAGTTTGACCTAGACAATGCTTTTAAAATGTGCAAGCACCCTCTGTTTTGTTGACTGACTAGGCTAATGCAACTGAAGTCAAGAAGAAGGCCTGAATGATGCAGGAGAACCTTTGTCTTAAAGGTAATTTTGCATCACTTACTTTATTGGACTTTGCCAATATGTTCTAGTAAAGACTTCTGATCTTAAATATGACCAAGGTTAAATCATATGCGAAATTGCTTGATATTTCCTTCCTTTAAAATTAATTCCACATTGGCTGTGAACACATGTATTGTACTAAATGACATGGACAAAAAATGTCCTGCCAATATTATTACTCAAACTGATTTGAACATGATCAGCATTGCCAACTAATCTTTACCTTGATTATGGTCAGTGGACGGGCGTTTACCATGTATACCATTACTTGCTGGTTTTGTCCAATGAACAGAATGCATGGGAAAAGATGGGGCTTGGGTGTCATTTATTATTGTGTTCAATGTCAGGTCATCAATACAAAGAGATGGTCTCCCTTGAGAGTTGCTGGTCATTTCATTAGGAAAACAAGAAACTGGATAGTGGCTGTGTTTTCAATTAATTGGATGGAGAAGTGCTTGGATTGATGCACGAGTTGATACTCTGCCACTGCATCTGCCAGATTGAACCATACACAAGAGAACAGCCTGAAGAACATGTATAAAACAAACACTTCGATATGACTTTTGTTAAATCAGTTCAGAACCAAGTGGTTTACAATTTTGCAATTTTCAGTTGCAGATATCTGATCAGGCCTTAGTCACTGACTGCTCAATCAATAACTTACTACTCCAATCAATAGTCTGAATGGGCTCTCTAAAACTAGCTAGATGTAGACCCCCATTCCCTTCAAGGGATGAATGTGTAGAGATCAATACCTTGCAGCCTTTTAACAGTTTTGCACATCTGCAGATAAGAGATTGTGAACCAAACATACATTCACCCCCAAACCTGCACACTCACAATAAAGACGAGCTCCTTAAAGGGGCATTGAGGCAGGACCTGCAAGATATAATGGCTGAAATAGAAAGGGGCATTGTGCTCCTCTGCTCACACCTCACATCATGGAGACATGTGGCTATAGCACCTAATACACAACTACAACTAGTTCAATTCAGAGGGATAAAAAACTAACATGATGACAGACAAGTGTGTGCTGTCGTTTTGTTTCTATAAATCAGTGCCACCGAGGAGACTGCAGGCCATCCGTCTCCATGAATCAGACTGGTGGGCTGGGTGGCTCATACCGGCAGGAATACAGGCCCCTGTTCGCCCGGAACTCAACCAGAACAGCCACAAATCACCATTTCATGTGCTCTAAAAAGGCAAGAACGACCATGTGAATGCGTTCACGTAGCCAGCAGCGCAGCTCCCGGCGTCTCCCGCGGTGCGTGGAGCCGTTCGGGAGCAGGGCCGCCGGCTCGCATCGTTCAGCATAGTTTCGCTTCTCACTAGTCGCCATCACCTCCACTTCCACGGCATGCTAACAGCTAACCAGTGTGAGCAGCAGCAGCGCACCAGCCGCTCTGCAAAACTGTAGGAAATACAAATAAAAGCCAGCTGGCGGGACACACAGACCCACCTGCCACCGCCGGTGCCTTCTTTGTCCTTTTGCCTGTCGTACAGCTTGAGTTCTGGGTCAGGGTTCGGCCTGGTTGTCGGCGGACGGCAGAGTGTCTGGCCGGCGGATTACAAAGCTGGCTAGCCTGCTAACGAGGGTTAGCTGCTCTGCTCGCTGGCTGCCAACAAACCGCTCTCCACATGCACGGCTGCCGTTTCTGTGTCTCCTGCGCCGCTTCGAGTCGCCAGACCGTCCGTGCCCGTTCGGCCGTTACTGTAGGAACCGGTAGGCGGGCGTCCCGTGGTTCCGTGTGTGTCTCTCCGCACCGTTACCTGGTGCCACACCGTTTTCTAGTTGAGTGAGGCCCCGCTCGAGCCGCGGCCTGTCGCACAATCAAAGATGGCAGATTGTAGTTGCCAGATTTATCGCCTCAAACCCCCTTTCACAGCCTCGAACCCTTCTGTGCAAGCACTGGTGTTAAAGTAACCTATTAGAATAACAAAAACTCAAACTGTCTGATATTTATTGTAATAACAAAAGTAATTTCTGACATTAAATGTACACAGGTAATAAAAGTAAAAAGTAAGGATGTGGCCAGTTTTGAGAATGCTGATATGTTCTATATTTGAGTCATGCTCGTATTAGGTCGTTTGCAGTCTGTTTCCACAAAATAGAGATTTTGTTTTGTTTTGTAGTAAGTAACAAAAATGCTTAGGGGAAATGTGAAAGTTGTATATAATATATTTCAAATGTACGGATACTAAAAATTGTATTATGACTTCATTATGTTGCATCTCGTGTTCAAGTCTTCAGTCAAACATTTAAAGATTCTCTTCAGACATGTTTCAGGATGATATAAACAGATTCTATGTTTAATATACTTTGATTTGTGTTTACCAGGTTTTTTTACACATAAAGTCATGAATATACATACAGTAGTTACAATTTTAATCAGTAGTAAAAAGTTTAACTATTGGATTAAGACATCTCTTTCAATGTCAATTTTCAGTGTATGTGCACTGAAAGCTTCACATTTCCACATCATGTATTTTGATTTGCTTCCAAATTGAGATGTCACAAATCATGCTCATATACACATATTATCTGTCAACTTAGATGACTTAAATATTTTATAAATCAACATTATCAAATTGTAAGTAAATGTAAATTATCACACATTTAGCAACACATAGACAAACAGATGTTTTATTTTTGTTATCATGAACCATGAAGAACACCTTAGTGCTTCACAACCTCTTCAGTGGATTGAACAGCTCTCTAAGTGCATGACTCCTCAAGCTCAACAGCAGATTGAAAAGCTGCTGCGGTGAAGCTTTTCCCTTGACATTAATTCACATCATTGCCTTTCTGATTATTTATTACTGCTGGCTGTTAGGTCGTTAATTGCTCTGTGGAGCTTTTATTGCCCGTTAGTCACACATCATCACTCATCCAAGTGTTCACCAGCACTGTGGTTCAGACTCTTTTAACTGATCATCTATGTTTAATGTTTTTTTCCTAATGTCATATATCTATCTATCTATCTATCTATCTATCTATCTATCTATCTATCTATCTATCTATCTATCATCTTCCTTTTTCGTTGATACCTTTAAGGTGATCAAAATTTAAACAATATGCTTAAGCGTGCAATCATAGAAACCACTAAATTAAAAGGTGTGCTCAAATTATAGCCGATCCATATTATCTGAAATCGGTGTCATCCCTCGTTCGAATAACGTTTATATCGCGGGCATCCCTAAACCTGGCAACCCAAATGTTAACGAGTCACGCGTGGACAATTCTTGTTCCGGGGTCTCCCGGTGTCTCACTGGCGGCGGTAAGTTTAAATTCTATGTGCAGTAGATTCACTAAAGATAATAATGACTAATACATGATACACGCACGTGTTAAAAGGACACTAACGTGCTGACGTCATCTCCCTCCCCTTCTCTGTTGTCTGTCCAGATTGATTAATTCATTTTGATCAATCACAGCATATCTGATTATATATAACAGAATAGATATAAATCAACGGAATATTACATTGCAAACCTATATTTATAATCTTTAATCTTTTTAACACTTCTAACACCCCCAAAACAGATGGAGAAATTCTTTATTAGTTCACAAATGAAGTGACAGGCATAACCAATCAAGTGCACTTTTCTAGATATTTATACTAACATGGCTAGAGGTGAACTTATTGATGATGTACACCTGTTGAACAAGGTCAACTGTAAAAAAAAAAAAAACAGCATCAAATAAGCCCACTTATATTTTTTAATTGTATTACTTGATTTTTTTAAATAATAATAATAATAATAGGGACAATTCCAAAACTGCCATGTGGTGTAACCCTGCAAACCTGGCACCAGATAGTTTAACTCTTAAAAAACTTTACAAAAAAAAAAAGCTATCAACTAGTTTTATATTTTAGGTGGAATGCAGATATACAATTTATCATTCTATTTGGCATTTTGTATCAAGAAATCACACACTGTAAGTAATTACAGGGAGAGCACACTCCCTGGGAAGGTGAGAGGGAAAGGTAAATATCAAACTATTTTATTCTAACTGTTTTTGATGCAACAGACGAGAAAGCATTTTCACCACTTTCTTCTGATTATCCACAGGTACATCAGCTAAACCTGCTGCAGAAGATCTTGTGCTGAAGCCGGTAATTATGGTAATTTGAAAAATTGAATGTCCAAACTGTCATCTTAGATAACAACCTCAAATAGAGACTTTGGCTACATGAGATTCAAAGAGATCACAGACAGACATTTATAATCAGGCTGTATCTCATGACGCGTCTTCTTACCTGATAGTAGGTAGATACATTTTTGAGCCACCATCAGGGGGCATCATTGACCAATGTATATTACATTGGTAATGTAGCCTGAAACATCTTTGTCTAACATTAAACTGAATCTAAAATCTAAATGCCACTTTACACCAAACCATGATTGATCCCTCATGAATGTTTCAGAGAGCAGAAACAGTGTTTTCTTCAACTTGCAAATTTCAAACCGTAATAAACTGCAGATTGAGTTCCAGAGTTACTCAGGAACTGTGCTGCTTGGCTTGTTGGGAAGGTTCAGTAGTATTGCTTTTGCACTGGAGGAGTCATAAGGACCTGGCCTCCATGTTGTCCTTCTCTTCATCAAATCACAGTTTTATGTTTAATCTTGGAATACAGATCAAATTAGTCCACCAAATCAGTGAAAAAATGTGAGATTCTGGTACTGTTTATAGTCCTACTTCCACTACAGGGAAGACTGCATACTGGATGTGAGGTCAGCCACGGCGCCTGACCACGGCCACTCACCACAGTAGATAAGCTGCAATGCATCAGAGTACAATATCTACTGGGTCCCGCATCCGCCATGACTATTGAACTCTGGAATGTTTGTAGAAATATGCACCGCTAAAGACACTGTTATACCTGACAGACCGGATAGCTTCACTGAGGTTTTATGGATTTTGAAACTGTGACACAAACATCAGGACACCTGTTAATGTATTTCACACTATTGTCTTATTTCAGATGGAAATGCATTTAAAAACCATCAGTGTCCTTTTTGGGATTTTCTGTTAAAAAGGTGTGGATGACAAACTATGTCACAGTGACACCATCTTTGAATCACCTGAAACATATCTGTCATCATTTTTGTACTTTTGTATAATTTAACACAGCTCTACATAAATATATAGAAAAGTTAGTTGTGAAGACTTCAGAAGCTGTTCCAAGAGAATATATATATATTTCAGAAATAAAAAAATGGCACAGTCTTTGTTATTGTACAGTATAAGTGTTTATTGTGATATAATGATCACTGTAGATTTTTTGTTGCACTCTCTGCAGGGAGTAAAATGTCATCATTGCCATTATCATTATTATGTATTGTAGAATATACCATATTAATGCAAGTTACAGATAATCAAATAGATGTCGATATCATGATTAATATGAAAATACAAAGAATGTGGCAGAAACATCTGTATATATATATTCAGACAATCTCTGATTGTCTATAATCACAATCTAGAAAAAAAGCTTTAAGCCCTTTTCTGCCCAAAGTACTGAACCATATATGTTGGAATCACACAAATGTAATCTGAGGAATAATATCAGTATAACAGTATAACATCCCCTTTTGAAGCCATCATATGGCGCATCATGGACTTTAAGTGCATCAAGTTTCTAATTCAGAAGAGGGAGTGGTGTTGTATAATACTACATTCATGTGTGAAAGAGAAGAGTCTTCACAGCCGAGATGGTTTGGGTGTTAATGTCCCCTCACTGTGCAGGCAAATACACCTTGATCCTGTCTAACACTGCTGTAGGATCTTGTAGGAAGGTTGCAAGGGTGTTTCTACTAACGTACGCAGCCAAACCCACAACGGCACCTGACAGAATCAGAGGCCACTTCAGGGACCTCTTGGCTTTGGGTTCATCACAGGGTCTGGTCTGCATGGGTTGAGCCACTCTCTCCCACTGAGTGAGGATGGCCTGACGGGCCCCAGCCCACTTTCTTGGCCCTCGGAGACGATATTGGTATGGGCTGCTGGGTCCGAAAATCAGATTGAGTCCGAGCCTGGGATCAGTCAGGAGCAGCTTGAGGATGCTGGGTCGAACCCCCACCAGCTCCGCTATCTCATCCATGTAGCTGATGTAGTCCACCTGGATGGTGTGTCTCTGGCTGGTGACATATCTGTGAAAAAGAGAGTTCATAATATTGTGGATAACAGTGAGTTCTTTTAAAATCCAACATCTGTAAGTTAACACAGAGTTGCACTACAGAACCTTTTAGTCATGGCGTCCTGCTTGCACTGGATATCCTTCAGCATTGCATCCATTGAAGGAAGCTTTATGAGGCCTGTTCAAAACAGACATTGTGATACAGTGATTCGCTTTCTTAAATATTAAATATTGTTAAACCCTTTCTTTGTTCTTTTATAACAGAATCTGTACAACCTTTAAACACACGTGTAGCCCATCTGGCCTGCATCTCAGAGATGGGCATGATGGCTCCAAGTGGCTGTATGAGACCAATGATTGCCAGGGTGGGACGGTCCAGCTCAGGAGGAAACACATACTTGTACAGAGATGCTTTGTTCTCGGACACCGAGACCACACTTGAGGCCAGGAATGGAAAGGAAAACCTGTAACCTGTGGCAAACACCTGCAGGACAGGCCACATGTCTCAGTCACACACACACACACACACACCATCTGTCCATGAAAGTGCGGGCGAGTGTGTGTACACAACCTACCACCAGGTCAACGTCTTCCACCACGCTTCCGTCATCAAACTCCACACTGGACCCTTGAAATCTGCGGATGTTGGGTTTGACCTGAACTGTTCCAGACAGAATGCGGCTGGGCAGCTCGTCGTTCACTGTGGGATGTTGGCTGAACAGCCTGAAATTTAAATTCAGACTAATGAATAAAGGACGACAATCTTTGATGGATACTGTTATACAAAGAAGGTGTGAATACAGTACCTGTGCTTTGGCTTTAAATTGTACAGACCATGGTCGAATCTTTTGTTGAGCTTTTTCTCTGCCAGAGAAGAGAAAACACCAAGGGGAAGGATTGTCTGTAGAAACCGCACGGCCCGGTTAAAATACAAATCCAGCGGTAAGCCGTTGTCGCCGACTCTGTTCCAAATCCACGCTCCTCTCCGGGTGCTCAGGCACAGCTGAAAACATGGAGGAGACAGAGCTCATTGATCCGCTGGTCTTGTTTAGGATGAACGGTTTGCAAAATTAAAACGGATAAAAATGTCTGCATTAGTTTGCCTTTGTTCATGTAGTCTGAAGATGGACAGGGAAACCTGAAAAAGGAATGTTTGACATTTTGGGAAATGCACTTATTCACTTTGAGTGGTGATGTAATGTAGATTCCATGCCGCTACGCCATGTTTATATGACATTCTAAGTATGCGGGAGAGAATTTTATATGTGTAATGTGGTGTTTTTGTGTGTACCAGTATCCGTGTCTGTTAACGTGTCTGCTTGTCTTTGGTGTTACGTCTTCTTTGCTTTTACCTTGCCTAGTTCCTGTTTTGGAAACAATTTTGTGTTGCATTTTATGAACGAAAGGTGTTATGAATAAAGTTTGATTGATTGATGGAACAAGCCAGAGATAAAATGGTGATTTGACATTGACAAAACCGTATACTACAATAGGATGCAGTCTTATTACAAGCAGTATCTGTTAAGGATTTTTTGTGTTCTTTTTGCACATGTTATGTTACAGATTGGGACATCATCACTAGACACAGGTTTACAACTAGGAAGACAGATGAGATACGAAACACCTTTATCTTATCTACCCTACACTAAAAATAAAGTTTCAATAATTCTGCATTGCAAATGTGCTGCAGATTTTTCAGAGGAAGACAGTTCAGATTTTTTTTAGGATTCGCGGTATGAGTAAACCTCAGGACGACAAACTTGGAGGAAACATGTGGGGTCAGCCATCCCTTCACACCAGGAAGCGACACTGGATGCATACAATCTACAAAACAATTCTGGGAATCACACCTTGCTACCTCTCAAAGAGTTCCTCCTCTTTGCATTTTTGATAGCAATCCCTGTTTTAATAATCAGTGACTTCATTAGGCTCCATGCTGTCCTTTTATTTTGCAGCTGCAAATGACTCAAATCAACTTTAAATTAAATAGGTAGATTGTTCATTTAATTTGCTGTAAAATTGCTCGTGCTGTTTATCAAGCTGCATTCCTCTGGTGGAATAAACAAAATTCATACGTATGCATGCAGCTCAGCCGACCTGCTTGGTGAATCTGCTCAGCTCCACTGCTATGTCTCCTCCAGAGTTTCCTATCCCAACCACCACAGCAGTTTTATTTCTCCACTCTTCGGGGGTCTTGTAGTCCCGACTGTGGAAGTATTTTCCTGTGAAAGTGTCAATGCCTGAAAAAAAAAAAAAAAGGGCATAAAGTTGTGTTTTCTGCCCTGCTTTGTTAGTCACTTATTGCAGGAAGACTTTGACCAGGCTTTGAAACAGACATTAAAGACAAGGTTGTGGACTATTATGTAACCACATTGTACAGCATATACAGTATTTGCCATTACAACCTCATTATTACTGTGTCAAAGGTTGACCCTGGAGCATCGATTGATGGAGAACTACCAGCTTCATTGGGGATAGTGAAGTGACCTGAAGTATTCCACATCCGATAAACGGTACCTGGGAAGTCGTGGAGGGGCATGTTGGGGTGGCAGTGGTGTCCGATAGAGATCATCACCGCATCAAATATGTGTTTCTCCTTTTTCCCATCCTTGTTTTCAGTCTCAACATCCCACTGGCCTGAATGAGAAAAATCAGACCTCTGCTTCACCTTCAACACTTTGGTCTGAAAGACAGAAAGACAGAAATTTGATGATAAATGATAGTGATAAATCATGGTTGGCAAGAGTTCATGGGGTCCATTTGGTATCTTCCTCACAAAAATCACAATTTTGTGCATGTCAAAAAACCTAGAATATAAAACTAGTAATTGGCATGTGTTTTTAATTTGTAAATACCTTTTTAAGAAAGTTAAGCTATCTGTTGCCAAGTTTTTAGGGTTACACCGGACATTGACCCAAATACAAAACCAAACAAAAGCACAGGCCTAGGCGATAAGGACAAAATCATATAAATTGATATGAATATTCTGACAATGTTGAAGGAATGATTTGGTGCTTTCACAAAATATTTGCACAGGTAAGATTTGTGATGAATAATTTTTAAGTTAATGTGGATGTCAAGGAAAAATTTGTGAAAGCAACAGTAAATATACACTTTTTATGTACACACATTTATGCATTTCTTGTATATGTCTCTTATATTCAGCTATTCTAGTCATTTAGGTTTTTCCATATTATATGTAATACCTATGCAATATCTATATATTACCCAACCCTAGGTAATATCTATTTTCTATTGCACTAGGCAAGAATTTCAGAGAAAATGAGGCACATTTCAAGGAGAGGGAAACAGAACTGGAGAACTCACATTTAAGCGGATGTGCTTCATGAGCTGGAAGTGATCCGCATACATCCTGAAGTAGGTCATGATGAGCAAGTTGTGCATGAAGTTGGGGAAGTGTGCAGGGATGGGAAAGTCGCTGAAGGCCATCATCTCCTTGGAGGTGTTGATGATGACAGAGTGGTAGATGCTGGCCCTGTCGGCCTCGGGGTTCTCCTGCAACAGCCGGGGGACGGGTCAGCGGGTCAGCCACCCACAATCTGTCAGAAGGACACCCCCCAAAACCCAAGTATGACCCACCTTAAACCTCCACAGACCACCGATGTCGTCGCTGCTCTCGAAGCAGACGGGCTCCAGCCCCTCATCCAGGCAGGTCTTGATGCAGACCAGACCTGAGCTGCCCCCCCCAACCACTGCCACACGACGGCTCATGCTGCAGCTGTGTGTGTGTGTGTGTGGACAGCAATGCGCGCTGGACAGAACAATAGTTTATCTCACATATACAACATGCATTCAGTTTTTCACCTTGTTATAGACTTTACAGCACTTTTAGTTCATCTGCTAAATGTTTTTTCCCCACAAACAGGATGCGTGTAAAAACGGACTTATCGCTGATGTGACTTTTCACTGTAAATGATCAATGCTGATCTGATCCTGGTTAGACTGGAATTAAGAAAAAAAAAGAAAAAAAGGTTAGAATTTGCGCTACTCCAACTAAAGTCCACTTCCAGGATCCGTGTTTGCAGCAGCTACAACTAACGGGATCTGTTGTTTAGTCGATCCGGATTTTACAGACGCTGTCAACACGTCCTCGAACGCAGCGTTTATCAATCGATCTCCTCCCGATCGTCTTTTACAGTTACAGAAGTTCCGCAGTTTACTCGAAAAAAGTTAACCATCGACTGCCCAAAAAAAAAAATAAAGTTAAGGCATTTTGCGTGTTCTTACCTTCTTCCAGTTGGGGTAAAGCCTGCACTGTTCGTGGCTGCAGCTCAGTGGGCGGAGTGAGCAGAGTCTCTGGGCCAGAAAACATGACCCTTGAACCCTGTCAGCCAGAGAAGCTACCTGATGGAAAAACAAACACACACACACACACACACACACACAGCAACTCCTCTGCTTTATGCAATAGCAGTAGAATTAACCCTTTTGGTCGCAAAGGTTCAGTATAAACAACTGGTCTTTATTTTGGATCATAATTGATGAACAGCTCATTACAGAACACACCAGTCACACAAACATGCATTTCATAAAATCAGCTTTTAATGTTAATAAGTTAAATTCCTGTTTTCAACATCCGATCAATATAAAATAGAGCGCTAGATTAAAATGAAACCTATAATAATAGAAGAGGACATATTCTGCAGGCCAAAGGGGTCATTCTTATGGGCTTGAGTTATTCAAACATTAATACAGGACACATCAATCATTAATAAAAAAAAACCCATTAGTTTGGATATTTGGATAAGATCCACAAATCAGCACAACTTTGTCTCCATCTGCTGGTTGATCTGTGAACAGAGTCACAGTTCTGCAGAGCCACATGAGGAATCATCAGTTTTTCAGCAGCTGGTTCTTGTAGAAGAAGCAGCACAGCAGGGCTGCACCCGAGCAGCCCAGCACCATGCTGCTCAGCTTCGACCAGGGTCTGATTTCCTGCTCGAGGTCCACCCTGGTCCTGAACGGCTGAAACACCCGCTCCCACTGGGTGAGGATGGCCTGACGGGCTCCGGCCCACCGGCCCGGTCCAGTCAGGCGGTACTGGTACGGAGTGCAGGGACCCAGCAAAACCTGCCACGCCACGCGGGGGTCCCTCAGCAGGAGCCACAGTAGGTTTGGACGAACCCCCACCTGCTCTGCCAAGGAGTCCAGGTAAGGGAGGTAGTCCACCTGAAGAGGGTTTCTCTCTGAACAGGCGAAGCTATGAGGAGACGGAACGGGAGAAAGAACAAACACCAACAGGTTTTATACTAAACTTAGTTAACATGCTGCACATGAAATACGTTGTGAGAAAGTCATTGGTAAAGTAACACTAAAACTGATAATAGTAACATATACACAAACAGGAATGCAGACCCTTATACAGTATTTCTATCCAACTTATGATTATATATATATATATATATATATATATATATATATATATATATATATCTTATATAAAACAAATACACATTTACAACTAGAACAACATGTAGATCTGTTAGTTACTTGGTAGGTTCCACCAAATATTTCACACATTCTCTTAGATGACTGAATTGTGGTGCAGTTGACACTTATTGTTTTAATATGTTCTGAGTGTAACTCATTGAAAAAAAATAGATGAATATACAGTAAACAATGGATTTGGAGCTTATTCAAATATAGTTATGAAACTTATATTCAACTCAGATTTGGTGCGTTTTGGATTTTTCCCAAAACAATATGCCAACTACTACTATTATTAAGGAGAATATTCCTAGATATTATTGGAATTTGTTAAAGATTTTTTACTTCTTACGTCTGATGCATTGTTGCTGTCTCTTTCTCAATGTCCTTCATCATCATCTCCTTTGATGGAAGGGTTGTTAAACCTGCATAAAGAAAAGTTTAGTCAGTTTGAAATACACAAATACACTCTTAAGAAGGATTTTCGCTTTGGGAAAACCCTCTTCATCACTATTTCATATTATCTGCGGTATTGCATGAAAAACATTCCACATCTCAATACAAAGTATAATTTCATTATATCATGAGGGACAGTGAATCAATATTAGGGTCTTTTCTATTATCCACGCTTCAAATTCTACTAGTTGTACAACTGAATTATAGATCTTGCCTATCGATAAATGTCTTTACCCTTCAAACAGCCAGTACCTCCTAGAATAAAACTGTTTCTGTGTTGTACTTCACCTTTAAAAACCCTTGTGGCCCAGCGGGCCTGCATCTCCGCCAGGGGGTTGATTGCTCCCAGACCGTGGATGAAGCCGACCACAGCCAGCGTGGGCTGGGCCAGCCCAGGAGGAAACACGTGCTTGTAGAGACGCAGCCTGTAACCACACTTAACCTGCAGAGCTGTGGGCAGGAAGGGGAAGCTGTAGTTGTAGCCTGTGGCAAACACCACTACATCTACCTGTGTGACACAGAACGCATGGAAACATGTCTATTTTTGTATTTTCAACTTTCAATCTAAATAATGGCCATGAAACGATCTTCTACGGGAGGCAGCAGCATATAACAGTATGTGACTGTGTTGACACACCTTGTCTATAATGGTCCCATCAACAAAGACCACACTAGAACCACTGAACTCCTTCACGTTTGGTTTCACCTGAACACGACCTGAGATGATCCGAGCAGGCAGGTCGTCATTCACAAGAGGAATCTGTGCAAAAAAACTACAGACAGGAGAGGAGAGTTTTAAAAGTGACCCTTCTATGGAGTGTTTTAGACGCACAAACATTATGATTATTTTAATTTGGTGGTTCACATCTGGAACACATTCTCTTAATAAAAATAGAAAAAAGATAATAATTTACATAAACCAACAAATAGTTTCCACCAGCCTCTCATTTACCTCTCTTTTGATAAGATCTCTTGTATTTTGCTTGGTTATGTGATTTAAACCAGCACTATAAAACACTGGCCTTTGTTGTAAACTGTACTTTAGAATCACTACCAGGCAAAATGTTTCACTTCTGCACATAATAGTAAAATCAGACTTTTAAAATATACCTAATGAAGCTGAAATGTCTGCAGTACAAACCAAAACGTGTATATAAAGGTATTTTCTGCACAAGTCATGTTGTATAACGACTTTTTAGATGTCATTCATACAAAAATAATAATAATAGGATAGAATATGAAATAGTTCTAAAGTTTCCTCTGACCACACAAGAATGTTATGATCTTATCACCCATGTTTTGGTTTGAGGCCATATAGACTGTGGTCGAATGCTTGGTTCAGGTTCATGCTGTTGATCCATGAGGGGAAGAGCTTCATCTTCATGCTTTGCATTCGAGAAGTCATAACAAGGTCGGCTGGGAGCCCCCCTGGACCTACACGGCTGACCACCCACGCTCCGCTCCTGGTACTGAGGTACACCTGCAGGTCCAGTCAGAAAGACTCATGAAAAAAGACGTTCAGAGTGGAATGCATTAAATATGTAACAAAGAACGAAGCACAGAAATCTAGTTTAGCTGTGCACCTTCTCAGCCACTCGACTGATATCCACAGCAATGTCTCCTCCAGAGTTTCCCATCCCGATCACCACCACTCTTTTCCCCTGCAGACCATCGGCGTTGCAGTATTCCCAGCTGTGGAAATACCTGCCTTCAAAGCTCTCAATGCCTGCAACGAAATAAGACAAAAGAACAGATTTTATTCACACTGTGCGTTAGTTGTAGCCTGATTAAAGGGCTCTAAGAGATTCCTGGTACCTTGGAAGTGACTGAGTGGCAGGTGGGGCTGCGTGTAGTGTCCGGTGCAAACCATCACTGCATCAAAAACATGAGTCTCCTTTCTTCCTTCTGTCCTCTGCGTCTCCACCTCCCACTGGCCTGTTGCAGCAAAGTCTGGACTTTCCCTCACACTGAGCACGGTAGTCTGAGAAGGACAAAGAAACTTAACGTTTGTCACATTTAGATTTGTGTTAAATGAATAAAGGATAAAATGGCCAAATGTCTTGTTTATTCCTTGTTAATATTGCATGTATCTTACAAATGTAGCACCAACAAGTGTTGCATCACTAACCTGGAAGTGAATGTGCTGCAGCAGTTTGAAGGCCTGAGCATAGAGCTGCAGATACAACAGCACCTCAGAGTGGTGCATGTTGTTGGGGAGCTCAGCGGGAGGAGGGAAGTCACTGAAAGACATCATCTCCTTGGAGCTGTTGATGATCAACGACTGATAGATGTTGGCCCGTCCAGGCTCTGGCTGCTCCTGAAGTGGGGATGATGTGAGGCAGTGAGACATGCATTTTGTCTGCAGGACAGTTCAGCATTAAACACATAGTGCCTAACATGCCCCATGCTTCAGAAGACCATGCGTTGTGTCTTTTGGTGTGAATACATCACAGATGCTGATGTGAATCCAACCACTAAAGAGCATTCATTTGCCTCTAACCTTAAATCTCCACAGACCACCAATAGCATGGCTGCTCTCAAAGCAGGTGGGCTCCAGGCCTTCATCCAGACAGGCTTTGATGCTGGTCAGACCAGAAATCCCTGCACCGATCACCGCCACCCTCTGAACCATGCTGGGGAAGGAAGCTATGCAGACAGCCACGTGGTTGGAGAGGAAGATTCTGGAAGAACTGGAGTGCAAAGAGAGAAGGAGGAAACTTTACCACCGCCTTGTGATGTGAGCTGCTATTATCTATAAGTTCTGATTGTCTTTCATTTCATGATGAAGTCACTTGAATCAATCACGGATAATGATGTGAGTGTGAATGAGACAGATGAGTAACAAGATAAACTTTACCAAACATGTGTCTGTGATAACCAGGGACAATGTGCAGTGACATTACAGCTGAGTGGACAAACACAGGTATAATTAATGATATTATGAAACCTTTTTCTGTATGGCAGGTCAATGGTCTGCTGTGAAAAAGGCATTAATCTGATTCACTGATTTTGGGCAAAAGCAGAAATAGTGCTCACCTTATTTCCTTTATAGAAAATGTTAAAATAATAAAGTAGCAGAAAATGGATGATATACTGTATATGCATGTTACTGCATAATTGTATTTTTAATCTTATACCCTCTGATTTGTAGGGACTTTAATCCTTGTTTAGGTATTACTCTGTTTATTTTACCTGCAGCTAGGACAAAGTTCTGGATTCAAGTTAAATTATTTATTATCACAGAACAATAAATGACAGCAGCTAGTTTGTTGTTTATTAAGCCTTCTCAGCATGTTTAAAGCATACCAGTAATATGTATAAAACAGTAACTGGACAGGAAACTTTGTCCGATGCGATTCCCAAAAGTTGCATAAAATAAATAGATGGATGGATTGATGGATGCAGCATGATCAGAAATTTAATTTTACACTAGACCCAACAGATTATCCAAAGTCAAAAGTCAAAGCCTGACTTCAGAAGCTTACATTCTTCTGTGTAACAATTACAGCACCAACACAGACACATTAACGTTAACAAACTCTCCACTCAGAATACCGCTTATCTATTAATTAAAATACACTTTTGACAATTTGTAAAACACAAACCGGACACTTACCTCTTCTTCACAAGGAGAGAAATGATGGATTAGAATATTCTGGTCCACCTCTTCAAATACACAACCCAGTGAGGATTTAACAGGAAGACCATGCAGGCTGATTAATGATCAAATGCTGCTTCTCAGAACCAGTGGAGATGAAGTGAACATGATCTACAGCACAGAAACATTTAGTTACAGAACGATCTTGCAGCTTCTTTTCCTATTGTTACTGTACAACATGAATCCTAGCACAGCAAATTAATAATCCAACTGTGTTTTCAAGATAGTACTTTCTACATTTTTTCCATCTTGTATCATAATACACTAAATAGTTTTTAATGTCACCCCTCATAGCCCTGGTTATAATGTCAGAAGGTCACAAAGATATTTTTAAAATAAGTGACAATGTGATCACCCTAATGGATTAAAGGAAATTACAAGAAATGACAAAAAAAAGATAAAATATACATCCTACTTGGATATCCCACTGTTAAGTTTTGCCACAGACCATGTGATTTATGCATGAGCATTACTGACACCTTCTGGTTCAGAGTGAGGCTCAGACACATACACACAGTCTACCATCATACACTCATCTCACAATCAAAAGATACAAAGTAAAACAGCTCAAACTAACTCATCTTGTAATTTATTCATGTGTGTGTGAGAGAAAACCGTATTATGACAGACATGAAGCACCCCTGAACGTGTTCCTTGTGAATATGTCTTGTTCTTTCTGATAGAAGTCAGTCAGGAAGTACACTTCTTGTCTCTTTGTGCTGTGATGCTGAATTCTCTAAATCACTGGAGAATACCAGCCCACTCACTCTGAAGTATAGAGACTCCTCCAAGGCAGGCTGGATCTGGGCTTTGGTCCAATAAAAGGAATTTTCCAACAACCTTCTAGTTGCTGGTGATGGACTGAGTTAACAGCAGAGAATTCTTCAGGGACGACAGCTGCAGGACAGTCAGGAAAGACTGAGGGGGCTGGGCCTCATGCACAGCACCAGCACATTCTGATTAGTTTACTCGTGGTTTACTAACACCAACATATTTTCCTGTAATTAAAGCATGTGTTTAAGGTTTGGAACACTGATATGATTGTTGATTCAGGCCTCATGCTCTGTGATAAGTGTTCTTTTCCCTTCCTGTTTGTCCTCTGTGTCTGTGTGGTCTGGGCGTGGCGTTCCATCCCATGATTGCTCTCACCTGTCTGTCTTACACCACCTGTCTCCTATCATCTAATCTCTTTCCATGTTTCAGACATCATCATATTGTTGTTCTGTTCACTGTGGGGGAAAAATCCCCCTGTGAAGCCCCTTTTGTTGAATTTCCCCTGCTAACCACTGCCCAGGACTTTTACTGGGGAGTGATTTGATGCACATTCTAACGTGTGTCTAAAAGTAAAGAAGTTTAACTGTGATTAAAATTGTGTAGGGCACTGCAGAGTGAAATAGACTAATAATATTTGTCACTGAAGAATAAAACAAAGCCTTGATGCAGACACCATGAGCTCTGACATGTCATCTGATCTTGTAGCTTTGACACTGGCTCAAGCACCACCTCAATCTGATTAAGCAAAAAACCCAGAAGACGCTGGTGTGTGATATATTACAGGTCCTGCCTCATAAACTCATGGTACTGTGGTGTGTGTGTGTGTGTGTGTGTGTGTGTATATATATATATATATATATATATATATATATATATATATATATATGGTGTGATGTTTGGCAGAACTTTACATGCATATTTAACTGCATTCATTTTAACATTTTATGCATAATTTGCATTCTTGAGTTCATCTGCGGGGTAATTCTCCATAAAAGGATAGAACCTATACAGTCTATAGATCTGCCTCTGATCATCAAAATGGCAATACCCTCATTTATGCATTAAAATCTGATTTGAAAAACCAGTGGGCGACATGAAGAAAACTATGTCCATTACAAATATAGTCTACAGAATGGAAACACTGTAAACATGATTGGCAGATTGACATTATTAGACTTAGTCTGTAAAGTGATGATTAGAACCTGTGAAGAAGTTTCCTCTAAGGACAAAACAGTCACAAGTAGGGATGCACCGATGTGAAAATTTCGGCCGATATCGATATCCGATATAAATATCGGCAGTCACTGCCGATACCGATATTTGCCGATATCGATATATGTAGAGAAAAAGTTTTCTGTAGTGTCACAAATGTAGTACAGACCAGAAAAAACACTGTACGTTTGAAAAGCACAACAGTGCTCTTTATTTAAAGGAAGGCTCACTGTAAAACTCTGTCATGTGGTTAGAGGAAGTACGGCGGAGCGGACCCGATGGAGCTCCGCGAAGGCGGCGACGTCGGCGGCCGGCACCCCGGAGCAACGTTCCGCGCATTTTTTTGTCTTTTCGGGCGATGCGATGTGACGGAGGAGCCCGCTAGGAGAAACCGCTACAGTTAGTTGGGTCACTGTCTGCGTGTCTCTCGGCGACGCGCTAAGCTAGCTGGTCCTAGCGGGCTCCTCCGTCACATCGCATCGCCCGAAAAGACAAAAAAAAAGCGCGGATCGTTGCTCCGGGGTGTCGGACGCCGTCCTGCCGCCTTCTCGTCGGCGGCCGCGGCGGAGACGGAGGAGGCTGCTGTCTTTTCGGGCGATGCGATGTGACGGAGCAGCCCGCTAGGACCAGCTAGCTTAGCTTAGCGCGTCGCCGAGAGACACGCAGACAGTGACCCAACTAACTGTAGGTTTGACTCTGCACATTGTTGACATATCGGCCAGAATTTGTTGATATCGGACCGATACCGATAAGTAAAAAAACGTGAAATATCGGCCGATATATATCGGTTGGCCGATATATCGTGCATCACTAGTCACAAGTATTGTGAATTACATTGTTTGAAGATTTAATATTAAAATATATTTATACATTTATAAATCCTTTTTTGCTAAAATGCAATCCCAAAATTGAGTTTTCTCTGATCAGGGTTTTATCATCATTTAATGCTACAAGAAAGGACTGTGAAAGAAAACTTCATTATGACCAGAAGAGTGAAATAGTAATATTCTAATAGGGTCATGGCATCTGTGCTTCTCTTTATGTTCTGTGTGTAAACGCATTGTCCTGACCTTAAAGATGAAAGAATCAGACCTATATGATCTTTAACTTCTACTGCATGCAAACTATTTTAGATCCCATAGTTCGAACAGGAGCCAGTTCTCGTCATGTTGTGTGGTTATCCGATGAACCAGGCGTCCTTGAGGAAAATCCTGCTCCTGTCCAGAGCCTGAGCTGCACCCTGCAGCACTGGGACTAACTCGTATTTCCACAGAACTGCTGCCGTTATCATAGTTCCACCAATCGTGAGCAGCCATGGGGAGAAGAGGGCAGGCGGTGCGGCCTCTGGTTCAGGTACCGCTCTGGTTCTGAAAGGCTGGGCCACCCGCTCCCACTGAGTGAGGATAGCATGGCGGGCTCCGGCCCACCGCCCAGGCCCGGCGAGACGGTACTGATATGGAGTGCAGGGACCAAAGTAGACATTCACCCAGAGCACAGGATCCCTCAGAAGTAGTCTCAGGAAGTTTGGTCGAACTCCTACCTGTGATTAGAAATCTGTCACAATGATTCTTCTACCTGCGTATGGTGCCACATTTGTATTGCTTTGTAACTAACCTTGTCAGCCATGAAATCCAGGTAAGGGATGTAATCTACCTGGAGAGCAGCCTGTCGAGGGCAGGAATAGCTGGGAAAACAAAGATACATGTTAGTATAAAAGCTGAAATTTAAAGCAGAAAAGTTGAATCCCTCCTCAGAACAAATCTAAAGCATGTTTACCTCTTCATGTTTATTTTCCTGTCAGACTCAATGACAGCCAGCATTTTGTCCTTCGTTGGAAGACGGCTCGATCCTTAAAGATAAAACAGAACAAACTTACACTGTTGGTGCTTAATTGTATGTTTGTATGTGTGTGTGTGTGTGTGTGTGTGTGTATGTTGTGAGCGAAAATTGCATTATGACCCATGTGAAACATGCATCTGTTCTTTTTCTATACCTGTTCATCCCTCACTAGGGTCACAGGGGTCTGCTGGAGCCAATCCCAGAATTCTTTGGGAATTTCCTAAATGAACCTTAGCATGGTTTTGGACTGTGAAAACCAACACAGACATGGGGAAGTCCTGCAAACTCCACACAGAAAGCTCTTCAGTCCTAGAACCTGTGATCTTCTTGCTGTGAGGCGACGGAGCTACCCACTGTAACGTGTTACCCGCCTATGTAACCCTAATATAGCATGAAATCTGTTCTTCAACCATTGTTCTGTGTGAAAATGTATTGTATCCAAGTGCATTTTTCAATATTTTGGTGGTGGAGTAAAACTTGTGTTATTTAGGCTCTATTCAGCTCACAACTGTTTACCTGCAAAGACCTTAACAGCCCACCGCGCCTGCATCTCCACTATGGGCAGGATTGGTCCTTTTGTCTGGAAAAGACCCATGACAGCCAACGTGGGATGTTTCAGAGAAGGAGGAAACAGTCTCCTGAGATTTGAAAAATATTGCAAGGTGATCCTCAATAACGCAACATAGACGATAGCCCTATGAACACGGTGATGACTCGTTCCAGCGTGGACTTACTTGTACAATGTGAGCTCTCCATGAAACCCCTCAGACAAAGCTGGAGGCAGGAATGGGAAGTTTGCGTTATAACCTGTACAGAGAACCAAAGCATCGATGTTCTCCTCCACAGTGCCATCCTCAAATACAACTGCAGAGCCATCAAACCCTTTCAGATCGGGCTTCATGACTAGTGCCCCCTGAAGGATTCGGCCTGGCAGGTCATCGTTGATCAGAGGCCTTTTTTCCATAAGTCTGCCAAAGAGGAGACATTCACATTCAAAATAAAACTGAGGTATCTAATTGTCTGCACAGGTTATATATTGATGGAAAGAGCTCATTGACTGAATTTGGATTCTTTGAGGCCCATGATTTATGTCTTTGCTCACACATTACAATAATTGAATCTTTTATTTAAAATTAAGGATATTGTGACATAAAGCACTGTACAACTAAACAGTAGGGTTCTGTTGTCTTTCTTTGCATTCATATGTGTAAAGATAGATAGATAAAGATAAATTTATAGTTTTAAAAACCAAATATCATCTCATCATAGTTTTACATCTCTTCTTTCAAGCGTCTTAGTTGACAAATATACTAAAAACTTTTATTATTGATTATTGCAAGCAGTGAGATTCTAGTATACTCCTGGCCTTGGTTAAAGGTGATAGAAGGTGTTAATTGCATCTCTATTGGGGGAGAAATTCTGCAACTAATGCAGAAAACTCCGGAGGACAAGATGTACACGTTTCAGTGAAAGTCAAATTGACAATGTTGACCAGTGAATCACTATGCCACCACAGGTACAGGCTCCAAATAGTAGAAATATAGCCTTTAAAGTAAAAAAAAATAATAGTAGAACAAATGAAACTCTGAGATTAAAAAACAAACATCTATAGCAGTGTGACAGGATTATTATGGCTATGAGGAACAGGCTTTCAGAGATGTTGGCTGACCTGTGTGTTGGCTTCAGGCCGTACAGCCTGTGGTCGTATCTGTGGTTCAGCGCTCTCTCTGCCGCCCAGTTCAACAGGGACTTGGGCAGAAGCAGCGTGAGGAAGTTGTTGATCCTGGTGATAGCTGTCATGTCCAGGGGAAGACCCCTGCTGGACATCCTGCCGATCACCCAGGCCCCCTGCCGTGTACTGAGGAACGTCTGGCAGAGAATTTTAAAAATAAATAAAATAGCAGCAAAAGAATTCATTACACATTAAAAAATTACAATTAAACATCCGGTGAAAATGTGTACATTTGACCAGACTTTTTGGTTCTCTGTCTGTCTCACCTTCTCTGCAGATCTACTAATCTCTGCAGCGATGTCTCCTCCAGAGCTGCCAATGCCAACCACCACCACCCTCTTTCCTCTGCAGCCATCCGCATCTTTGTATTCCCAGCTGTGAAAACATTTGCCAGGGAATGTCTCGTGTCCTGGAGGGATAAAGACGGCACAACAGCGTCAATCGACCCGCCAAAAACATGCCAAACTGGAGTTAGAACGTTTGCTCGATAAACCCATTTTAAGGCGTCTGACCTGGAAAGTCAGACAGGGGTAGGACAGGGTGGGTGTAGTGGCCTGAACACACTAGGACTCCATCAAAGACGTGTCTCTCTTCTTCTCCGTCCTGGTTAACAGTCACCACATCCCACTGACCAGACACAGGGAAATCTGGTCTTTGTGTAACACTCTTCACTGTGGTCTGAACACACACACACACACACATTAAGAACGTAGTGTGCAGCAGACCCTTGTGAAAAATAGCTGACATTTTTGCGCTGATGAAACAGGAATAACCTGGAAACGGATGTATTTGTGCAAGCCAAAGAGCGCAGCATAGAGCCTGAAGTACTGCAGCAGCTGGGAGTTGTGCATGTAGTTTGGATATTCAGCAGGCATTGGAAAATCACTGAAACACATCATCTCTTTGGAGGTGTTGGCCACCAAAGAGCGGTAGATGCTGGACCGCTCTGGCTCAGGACAATCCTGCACACACACAAATCAAGTCAAGTCAAGTAAAAAAAAAAGTGGACATTATGAACAAATTTGAAAGTGGCTGCACAATTATTATGTGCATTCTCTTTAAAATGGCACCTTAAATTTCCACAGGCCGCCAATGTCATCAGTGCTTTCAAAGCAGACAGGTTCCAGGCCCTCATCCACACAGATCTTGATGCAGACCAGACCGGAACTTCCTGCTCCAACCACAGCCACCCGCTGGACCATCACTCAGGACTTGTGTAGGGAGGAAGAACATGTTTTGTGTTGAAGTAAAAGCAGACAGCCGGTTCTGTGAAGCTGTTCTTGAGCTAATTACATTAGCATGCAAATAAGCTCACAAGGGCGACACTAACATGCTGGCTACGTGCACCAGGTTCACCATCGTAAGCTCACCTTTTTATGTTGACATTTATAAAACACAATTATAATATGTATGAATATATGATTCTGCTTCAATCAATATAATATATACATTTAATATCAATATAATTTGATTACATTTTATAGGTTTGCAAAGCTATGAAGGAGCTACTCACTTATTTATAATCCATGACTGATCATGGCAGTTTCTAGTATATAGGTGTTTACTCTGAATGTTTAGACAAACACTTAACTGCAGCATTTAAATATTAGACAACTTAATAGATCAGTCTAAAAAATGAATTAAGCAGATGTGAAGTTTTCTACTGGCTCTTCTCTTTAAAACAGGATTCTTCCCAGCAAAGCTTTTATGCTTTTATGACTTCTTTGGAACAGGCACAAAATAAAACTCTGCTGCACTAATTATTGCATGTTGTTTACTATTTTGAAAATCACAGGAATATTGAGGAAGTAAATAACTTGAACAAGCGAAGAATGTGTCATCCTCAGCACATTCCTGCACACGAACAGGTATGTTACTGTTGAAGTCTAAAATACATGTCAGCAACGCTCACCTTCTTCTTCCTCCCGATCCTGACGATCTGTGCAGCTGTGATCAGATGTTAAACCACTTGTAAACTCACACGAGCTGTGTAATTTACACGCTTATCAACTAAGCTGTTACAGAGTACTGCAGGGAAGGGACTTTAACCCTGTGTGCTGGAGTGGAAATGCCTGTTCTTCAGCAGGAATCTACGTTCTGCAAGGAAATGAAAAGAAATGACAAATGCTGATCCACAGATGTGCTGGTAGTTTGTTGGAATTTCACTCTTATTTCTTCCTTCTACAGTACAACTGAAGGTGCAACTAAAACTATAAGCACTTTTCATGCATGAACTCGACATATACACATAATGTGAACAACAAATGAAGCCTGAAGACTGCAGGAAGCTCTAAATACTGTGTAGGACTTATAAGCAGGATAGGATAAAAAAAACCACCTAGTGTTTAAAAGGACTAAAATCATGACATGTTCTCAGAGTTGGATAAATTACATCAGGGTCAGGATTAAGAGTATGATCAGTCATCAAGAACCATTCCACGTACATTTATTCATGCCAGTATTAGGACTAATAGAAGTCTTTAATTTTAAAGGTTCATGCCAGATGCAAAAAAAATGAAGCAAATAAATACTGAGGGAATTAATTTGTTCTCCTTGGTGTCATTCTTAACTTGCTCTTATCACATTCTGGTTTCTCTGACTTTTTCCACAGCACTGCCTTCATCATGCACCAGGGATGAGAAAATCAACTGGGTTCGTAATTGATGAAAAATCCCATAGCTACTCTATGCAGATTGTTTGTGCTGTAGAATAAGAAGAAGATGTGTTGTGGTAAGTAAGGTTAATTAGAAGAAAAAATAAAATATAATGATACGACAACCAGTAGTTGAATATATTTTTTATATCTGTAAGGACCAATAGGAGAATATATTTGAGTCGGGGGCAGTGACCATATGTGACACCGTAACCAGACTGAAAGTGAAGCTGTTTGTATTAACTGCACCACTTCACCTGGATAAATCATTGACCACATGCTGACTGTTTGCCCTATTTAATTTGGACACAAATCCCAGATGGTTTCAACAGACAGACTGTGTGAACGTGTATGGCTGCACTAGTATCACAGGATGATTAACACATACAGTATTTACAACAATTAAAATATATACATCACATTCAGACTGATTACAGAGGTAAAAATGTGAGTTAATTTACACATATGTACTATATCTATGTGCATTCTTAGCTAATAAATACAACCCATCAAATTTAGCTGTGTTTACTGAATGCCAAAGAATTCAAGTTGCACCGGCTGGTTTATGGAACTTGTGGAAGACGTTTTAACACGAGCCATAATATAACTGCTCTGCATATTGTTGACTGTGAAATGAATCTGTTGAAACAATTCTACAGAGCATGTCAGTGAAGTCATGATGTCATTTCAATCAATATTTCTGTGCTACACTAAAAGTTTTCCATACCCAAGTCCGGAGCTGAATATATTGTGGATTATTCATTTAACAGTTCAACCCTTCCATCTGTGGGAACAATGCTAAAAAAGTCCACCAAGCAACCCATTCATGTTTAACTAATCCTGGCAGTAGAAGGCTCAACAAAGCAGCTACAAAACTCACCTTCTTCTTTTTCCTGAGGAGAAAAAAAGCTTTGGCCTCCTGCAGCGTAAGAATAAAGATTTATTTTTATTAGAACATCACAGTACACCAGAATGGCTAATATTAAAAAAATTACAGCATGACAGAAGATCTAATGTAATAGAGAAATGACAAAAGCTGACATGGATAGAGCAGAGCAGACTTTGGCCAGCCTGATGGAAAATTCCACTCAACTGTCTCTAACAGTGAAGCTAAATGTGATATTCAGTGGGGTTTAGTTTTTAAATAATACAAAATTCAATAAATGTTGACAATGTTATGAAAATCATTATAAATATATGAGTATAATATACTATATTATATTTAGTAAATGGATAGTGCTGTTTTTCACCATTGTCAGACCAAAGTTTTGTGATTTCTGTCTCTCATTCACTCTGACCTCAGTGTGCTCCTGTGTCGTCCAAACATAGATCAGCAGTTACATAACATGTGTTTGGGGAATAGGGAAAAGCCGGTTTTTAAGATTAGATTTGTTATTATAAGTAATAGTTACTTTGTAATAGTACTGTTCTGAACAAAAAAAATCTCCACACTGCTTTATGATGTTGACAGCATTTAGATCAGATTTTATTTAATTCACTTACATGGTGGAGCAGTGGGTAGCGCTGTTGCCTCATAGCAACAAGATCACAGGTTCAAGACGCTGAGCTGGGACTTTCTGTGTGTGTGTTTTCTCCAACAGATCCTTGTGAACCTAGAGAGGAATAAGTGGGCATGGAGAGATTTGCACTCACGCCTGATCAGACCAACATTTACATGAAAAAGTTTCAGATAACAAAGTAACCAACACATACCGTGAGTTAAAAAAACACTCATGTCTAGTAAGTGTTGATTTATTTCATAGGATCCTTTGCCCTGGTTTTGTATATCATAAGATTTTATCACTAGGACCATAGGGAAAGACGAGTGGAAATGCTCATGTGGAACAGGTTTAATGGTTGGCAAATTTTCTTCACTCATTTTGACTCAGTTTATTTTAAAATCACTTTTTATTTCATGTAGCCATCGGCGCATGAGATATATAAACATATAATGTTTATATATATTTATATATTGTTGTATACACACACGGATATGCTGTGAGATAAAGTTAAATGTGACACTTCCTTCATGACATGACATACAGTCACATTTAAACATATTCATTTGTTTGGAAAATCAGTCACACGACAAGCCACAGAAGTGTTTTTCTTTTTTTTTGAAGATTATTTTTTGGGCTTTGTATGCCTTTTATTGAAACATGTAGCAAGAGACAAGAAATACATGGGGGGGGAAAGGAGGGGTATGACATGCAATGTTCACGCCGTTTGTGGGCGGAGCCTGGACAGGAGCGTGGGGATGGCTTCTGGGTCGCGGGCATGGACGTAGTAGACAGCAGCTCCTCCGACCATGGCGGTCAGACCCAGCTTGATCAGGCGGCCAGTGATGGAGGACCCTGGTTCTTCCAGCTGGAAGAGACCGGAAGGAAAAGATTACATCATTACATTTACATTTAACCAAAGGGACAGAATAAGACAGGGGATAACTTCCATCTCAGACCTGTCTTGTTTTTAGGGGCTGGTACATGCGATCGAACTGGGTCATGATCGCTCTGCGGGCGCCCTCCCATTTCCCTGGTCCCATCACACGGTACTGGTAGGCTGTGACGGGCCCCCACAGCACCTTCTTAAACAGGGGATAGTCTGTGAAGAAGAGCCAGAGGAGACTCGGCCGTGCTCCGATCTCTCCGGCTATGTCGTCCATGTAGGAAACAAAGTCCACCTGCAGCGGCGTCAACTTTGACACGATGTAGCTGCGGGGAGGGAGGATATCAGAACAGAACGTAGGCTTAGGCTGGACTAAAAGGGAAATGAAGGGTAAAATGTTAAATGTAGCCAGAGGAATCAAAAATAGGAGATGTGAGCATGAGAATTCAATTACTTTGAAAGGGCATGCCAGAAAAAGGGACAAGGATGGTTGCAACAAATATTAGGTGGAGCTTTACCTTTTCGCGATGTCACTGGTGTCACCTTCAACGGATTTTATCATGGCTTGATTTGAAGGCAGCTTTTTAAGTCCTGGAGGGCGAAAAGACAGAAAGCTGAGGTAAACAGACCAGCATGAGACTATAATCAGGAGATAAACTGGATCATTTTTCCGGATATGAGCTGAAATGCTATTAAAGAAGCAACCTGTGGCCTCACCTTTAAAGACGCGTGTGACCCAGCGGGCCTGCATTTCAGCCTGAGGCATGATGGCTCCGAGCGCATGGATAAAGCCCACCACAGCTATGGTGGGGTGCTCCAGGTTGGGGGGGAAGACATGCTTGTACAGGCCAATACGGTGCCCAGTCTTGTACATAGCATTGTTAGGCAGGTAAGGGAAATCATAGTTATAACCCGTAGCAAACACAATCGTATCCACCTGTGGGAAAAAAAAAAAAGAGAAGAGAAAAATTAGATTTTAGAGTTAGCTTGAACCATATGAAGACTCCTGAGAGCATCCTCACAGTTCTCTGACCTTTTCCACAACAGTTCCGTCATCAAACACCACAGTGGAGCCGCGGATCTCCTTGACGTTTGGTTTGATGATGACAGCCCCAGACAGAATCTGTAAAGGCAGTTCGTCGTTAATCACAGGGATCTGACTGAAGAGCCTGTAGAGGTGAGGAGCAGCAACAGAGGGGAGAGTGGATGACAAGGGTTAGTAATGACAATCCACAGATTAGATGCACATCTCGTCAGTATGTGAACTGTAATAATTAACATAATGCAATATACCATGATCTCCTGAATGCATCAGTATCAACCATCATGTTTCGTAATGAAAGCAGAAGAAACGTCCTACCTGTGTTTGGGTTTGAGGGCATACATGGTGTGGTCATACATGGCGTTGAGTTTGCCCTCGCCGATCCAGTTGAGCATGTTGATCGGCAACAGCTGGAACAAGATGTGGACAAACCGCGTGTTGTACTTCATGTCCACTGGCAAGCCGTTGTCAGACACCTGGCGAATGACCCAGGCTCCACGGCGAGTGCTCATATACACCTGCAGGACGGAGACGGGCACGAAAACAACATGAATGAAGGATATGAACTCATCCATGGCTTAGGAAGATGAGAACAATCACAAATAATGTCCCAACCTGATCTGCAATTTTGCCGACCTCCGTAGCGATATCACCCCCTGAGTTACCGATGCCGATGACCACCACCCTCTTCCCGGCCATGTCCTCAGGCCCCTTGTAGTCCCAGCTGTGGAAGTATTTCCCTTCAAACGTCTCAATTCCTGCAACACATCACACATTGCGCCTCTCTGACGTGATGTGCATCGGGACATCTGTTGGATTCTTGTGGCAGCTGCTGCGTCTGTGCTGAATGCAACAATCGGATTAATGCTAGAAGAAATATGTGGAGCACATCTTTACCTGGGAAGTCTTTGAGTGGCATGTTAGGGTAACTGTAGTGACCGGAGCAGCAGATCACTGCATCAAAAACATGCCGCTCCTCATGTCCGTCTTTCTCAGTCACCACATCCCATTGACCAGTGCGAGAGAAATCCGGTCTCTGTCTGACACTCTTCACTAAGGTCTGAAAAAGGGAAAAAATTATGAGTGATAGGTTACCCTCTAGATATACAGTAAATAGCTGTCTGGATATGTAATGAATCTCACACTCTCTTTGGATCTTGTTACCTGGAAGCGAACGTATTTCAGCAGCTTGAAGTGTTCTGCGTACATCCTGAAGTAGGTCAGGATTTTGGAGTGGTGCATGTAGTTTGGGTAATCAGCTGGGATGGGGAAGTCGCTGTAGCACATCATTTCCTTGGAGATGTTAATGGTGAGGGAACGGTAGATACTGGCCCGGTTGGGCTCGGACACTTCCTACAGAGCAGGACAGAACACAAGCAAATGAGCGTTGTTGAGGCAGAGGGTTAAAACGCTGCTAAGCTTGGCAGCAACTTCATCCTCTCCATCCTGCTTTCACATGAACAACCCTTTTTCTTGCCTTGAACTTCCACAGTCCGCCCATGTCATCGCTGCTCTCGAAGCAGGTGGGCACCATGCCTTCGTCCAGACAGGCCTTCACGCTGGTCAGACCAGCGGGCCCTGCCCCGATCACTGCGACTCTCTGCACCATGATGGAGCTACAGAAGGGGAAAGCGGCAGGAGGAAAACAAAGGGACAGTTTACAATGTCTTCATGTCACTATTGAATTACAACACTACTAACACTATTGCACTACCTCCCTCTACAACTTGCATTGAAACTAGAATTGATTAAGATATTTCTGATGGGTGGATGAAGCAATTAGTGACATAGCCATTATTTCTGTTTTTAAACACTTCTATATAGGAGGCTGGGTGGTAGATGGTAAAGAAAGCAAGGGAAGCGGCAGTGGGTTCAGTCAACCGGCGGAAATCTGAGAACAGACATTTCAGCACAGCACAGATGCAGCTGAGTGAGCGCGAGGAGAACGGCTGAAGCTGGAGCAGAAAATCTGTACAAGCAACGGTGCACAGCAGATTTGCAAGCAGGAGCTATTTGAGTGTGACGGCAGGGTTGTGAGGGACAGGGTTACAAAATCAGAACGCAAAATCGGTAAATGATAAACGGAAATGAAAAACTGTAATAGCACTTATTTTTTTCTAAGATAGAAAAAAACACAGTATCCACTAAGGAGAATCGTCAATGTGCCACATAATGTATCTGACTATAATTCTGTTCTATAACATGGTGGCCCTTAAACAACATTTGCAGTCTAATGAAGCAGTGTAAAGGCTTTGCTTCTTACCTTGGTACTTGTGTGGCTTTGTGTACCCGTCAAAAAGAAAGAGCATCATCGAAGAACTGACTTTTATACTGAGGCTTTTAATCCTGCCCAGTGTCAGGAATCCAGTTAAACAGTGTTTACCCAAATCCGACCGGTTTAACTTTGACTAAAGTTCAGTTTGTGTCCTAGGAGATAAAACAGGTAGGTGGAATATGGAAGATTACTGATGAGTAACTGATTTACAATAATTGTACATGTCATTATCAAATCAGACAATCAATCAACCCATGCGGCAGTTTCAGTTTTGTTCCTCATTTAATTAAAAACAATTACAATTAACTCATTCAGGAATAACTGCTATAACATTCAAGTCCACTGAACATAACATAGTGTAATCACATGATCATACAGGCATATGTACATAGATTAAGATACACAAGAATAAAGTTTATACAGTAAAACACACAATATCATTTATGTTCAAGCAGGCAAAACTGAGTGCAGTGAATGTTTTTGGAACTGGCTTCTTGTTTGACACTTCAACATTTTAGAGCACAACGTGACAACCTTTCAAAGCTCGATAAGCCAACAAAAAGCATCTCTCATGATACTGGCATTTATGTTTTCAGCTTGAGAGTAAACAGGTCACAAAGGTGGAATGTGCAACATCTACTCATAATACACAGAAATATATTGTGCCTATAATAATTTTAAGTTTAGGCTTTTTCTTATAATCAACATGAAAAACAACACAAAAAAATAACCAAAAATTATTCGGTCACAAAATTCACTATCCAGCATTTTTAGATTTTCACAGAAGCTTTATGAAATTAAAAAAAAAATGTCTGGAAGTTTCCACCTCTCGCTGGCCATCTTATCGCTTTCAGGGAAGATTATTGGTCAATTATTGCAAAATGAGGGGTCAGCATGTAAGAGGCCAATGAGTCTATAGTGGGGCACCAGTGTACCAGGGAACAGTCTGTTAAATCATGTTGACTCAAACCTTATAGCTGGATCTGGTTTGAACAAACCAAACGAAGTGACTCACAGTCAATAATCTTTCAGCAAAAAAAGGACATTATTAGTAAAAACTACACATACTAGAACTTAACATTCTTTCTATCAAAAGATTGTAATAAGTTGAAATACATTCACACAGAAACCATTTATTTTTACATAGTGGATCAAAGTCCTGATTAATATAAAAAAAATCAGTTAGGTTGCACCTGCACATGAACACGTCGTGGTTTCTGGCAGTGCTAATATAAGTGTGTGAAGCAAGCAGTGTTGTGCAACGTTTTACACGGCATCAGAAGGTGCAAATTATCTGCTACATCCTGACAGTGTTCAGGTTAAACACACACACACACAGAAAGTCATGGAGCACGTAGTGAATGAATGGATCAGCATCAGTAACACATGCACAACACTTCCGTCACTTCTCTAGTCAATCTTTTTAACCCCAGTTCAACGTCACACTTTGGATCAAGCTGAATAGCTACATACAACCACAAAATTGATTTAAATTAGGAAAAGGGGGCTTTGGCATCACTTTACGCTCTGCTGAGGATTTCAAATCACTTGCCAATTCACTGAAAATAAGAAGCCAGATGATGTGTATAGTAAATTAAATAATTTACTGATTTTTTTCTTTTTTAAATTATAGAATAGTTTTTATATGTTCCTCAATATTAAAATGCAAAATCAGATTGGTGGTTTAAGGAGCTGCAATTTTTAACTGCATTACATAATCGAGTGGACAGTCCCTGTGATTATGTCGACGTCAAACACACATCTGTGTTACAACATCTCCACTGGCGTCACTTGGAGGTTTTCACATTAACATCAGTGTCTGTAACTCACATCAGGCTGTTAATTAATTCACAGCTATGAATCTTCAACCAAGAAGTGTCGGGCATTTGAAACAAAAGATTTTCAAACAAGAAATCCAACGTACAGATAGCAGGTTACACGACAGGATTAAATTAGGTCGTCAGTACGCTCTGATTCTGATCACTGATCACTGATCCATGAACCCTGGCAGTTTACCAAGCTGTTACACAACAAATTAAACAGCTAAAATGTCCTCACAACATGCGTAGTTCCTCAATCTGGTATCATTATTTTAAAAAATATCTAAGATCGAATAGTGCTGACATGGAAGGCTAAAATTATTGCAGTGCTTGGAAACATGACTGGAGCAAAATAAGGGAAGACGAGTACAACGCTCGGTGTCTTCAGGAATGGTTTCACAGTGCAAACGTTTAAGCAAGTTGCTGTTTTTTGAACGAACAAAATCTCAGGTGATGGAAACCCTTCAAATAATGGAACCGAGTTCCCTACATGCACTGATATGTTTCAAAATCACCCACACAGCTGCATCACACAGGACGGATCAGTCTGGACAGTCTGTGAGTTAGAGTTAGAGCTGTTAATCTTATTGTCTTTACATTATAATTACTGAGCTGCAATTTCACTCCAAACCAAGCTGGAATATGGTTTGTTTTCTTTAGACTGGCATGTTATCTTTAGTAAATGGATGGCTCAAGTCCATTCAATATGTAGATTACCTTCCTCATAGCACAAACCTTTTGTAGAGTATATCAATACTTTACGAAGACAGCTTCATTTAATATATGCAGCCTTGTTACATTATGTGAAAACTGTTGATGTCTAGAGAAGATGACTCCCACACACCACTTATTGCAAATAACTGTGTTAAAATCATGACATTTCCATTCTTTGTTCTTAGTAAATAAGAGGTAGTGATTTGATGTTGAAATAGTAAACTATAAACATGTAGAGTAAGTACATGTGATGTGGTTGACTATTAATGAAGCTGTGATGCTGTCAAATAAGTGAGGATGACAAAGAGAAAAAAATGGTAAAATTATTAATATACAATGGTCCTGGTGCGTCCCCTTTGCTGACTGTCAAACACCTGTTCCATAACTGGGTAAATTGAAATGCAGCTGCTACAAGATTATTTGGTGATCTTGGTTTTTGAGTAGATAAGTTCAGGCTGCGTCATCTGTCTATTGCAGATTGCCTCTTCTTAACCGAATAGTCAATGACAACTAGTAAGAGCAGTAGTAGTAGTAGTAGTAGTAGCAGACTAGTTAAAGACAAAAGGATTATCAGTATTCTTTTTCAAAAGAAAGGGATTCACCTCAATCAATAAATATTTACCTGCTGCTAGATCCACAAGTTGACTCATAAGAAAAAACTCATAAGACACTTAATTAACTGCATTCAATTATCTTTACAGACATTGGGTTTCTATGCTGCAAACATAATTTCTTCTTGTGGGATAAATATTTAAACTAAACTTCACATGTCCTTGGTGGCAAATAAATACATGGCGTTCATATATTATACAGGCCACACTGTCAATGATTTAACCTGTAAGGGAGCAATTGAGGTGATTTTGATGTGAACTGTTTAAATTTGTTCCTCTTGTCTATTTAAAATCTTGCACTATTAAGTATGAGGAATGTTAGTGAAAGAGAATAGGTGAGTGAAAAGGTGCTCTTCTCTAGTCAAACGACTGTTTTTAAGGTGTGCGGGGGCTCTTACTACCCAGACCTAAACCAACAGGGTCTCCTCCTCCATCAGTCCTGAACCTTAAGCCAACTGTCCCAGCAGCCCTTGCAGGGTTTGCGGAGAAAGCCATAGCATCTCCACCAGGTTGTACTGGCAATAGCCCATCCAGAAACCAAACATCACATCAGTCACGTTGTGCCTGCCCAGCATGACCCGGCTCAGCCCCACCAGGCCCGCCCACAGCAGGACCAGGACCCTGAGGGGCGCGGCCAGCACCAGGTGCGCCAGCAGGAACCGCCCGCACATGGCGGCGCGGGTGGCGTGGCCGGAAGGGAAGGAGTAGCGGTCCACGGAGAAGGTGGCGAACATGTCCATGCGGTTATGCGCCGGCCGACGCCGACGCACCACGGCCTTAACAATGGCGACCAGGACCAGGTCCAGCAGCAGGCCTGGGGATATGAAGGACAGGAAGAGGGACGTGTGAAGGAACTGCAATGTAACCATAGTGATAAAAAAGCCTTTGGCAAACAGACAAAAATCCCAAATAAATATATAGTGTCTGGTTTTAAATGAATTATCTACATAGGTTTATGGAGGTAACTACCACTCCAATGTTCTGATGGTACATTGTGCTAATTGCATTAGAAGCTAATGGATGATTAGAAAACAGTTTGGCTGCTCAGATGGAGCATTCTTTGATCGAAGAAAAGTTCAAAGAAGAACATTTTTCCTTGAAATTATAGTTATTTATAACCTTGGGAATGTGTTCACCATATTTCCTACTCATTTAGCAACTCATTGGATAAATAAAAGTTTGACCCTTTAATGGGAAACACAATATTGTCTGCGTGACCCCAAATAGTAGTAAACATCAAGTCTACAAACAGATTTTGTTAACTAAAATCTTTTATCATTGTTATAAATAGTGTAATGCTGATAGGAGTGTGTATTTCTATAGAAAATGTCCCATACACTGCTCTGCTAACCACAGTATGTGTAGTAAATAGTAAAAATGATGTTTTATTACAACTATTTATATATCTTTCCATCCATTCAACCATAAAACAATAGTATCATGATTCTTTGAAGGTTTGTATAACATCTTGGGAGTTCCAGTGTAGTTTAGAAAAGGAAGAAAAGATGAGAGCATGTGAACGTACAAAGTTAGTTTTTTGACAAAATATCCGACATGGATCTGACAGACAGACATGTCAGGGACAAACTTGATTTATAGATAGATATAGGAAATAACCCATATCATTTGTGTCACAGCCCATAAAATGCCAACCCCAGGAAGAGGAACACAGCTGCTGTGCATTGTAGACTCTTTACGGCACAGATGGATGTTTTCTCTGTGGTTTGTCTGTATGACTGACCTGCCTAGAAACACACAGAACATTAGGGAGGAAGGCATGCACGTAGCTACTCGTGTTGTTTAAGCCATAAGATTTGTAAACTCTTTTCTTTGGCACCCTCTGGTGCCAGAGCAGGCATGCAACAGAACAGGAGAACCACAGAGGACAGAGTGGAGCGGGAGGTCAGGGGTCAGATTAGATGTGGCTGTAAGTGTCTTTTCCTTGAGCCATCACTTCATATTTAAAAATGTATGTGTAGGGGAAAACTGCAGCCTATATTTAAAGGGGTGATGCACCGCCTTTTATAAGGATACACTGGAGTTTTTAAATAGTGTCATTGCACTGAATGTTTAAAAAATTGATTTTTGTTATTTTGTTCTGTGGCCTGAACATAACTTCCTGTGGAGCAGGTCAGGCGTGCAGCAGATTTGTGACTGTCTTTATGCTGTTGTAATTAAATCAAAGAGATCTGTGTGAGCTTGAGAACTCTCTAATCCAGTGTGCTTGCTCAATGACATTAGAGGCTTGGTGCTGCCCGGTACACAGACGGGTCTGAACTAAAACATCTATCTTTAATGTACAGAACCAGTCAGAGGATGCTGCTTGCTGTCCAACATCAGATATTCAGGACAGAAGATGACTGGTGAATATTAAATGAAGTTCTTCTGCTGCCTTTAATTCCTCAGTTGAGCTACTTTCATCTTATTTGCAGTCAAAGGGACATAAGGGGAGGGAGATTCAGACACTGTTCCACCATCTGACGAACACTTAAATAGAATCAGACATTGTTAAATTAAGTTAACTTCCACAATACCACCCACGGGGAAATGTCAAACGGTAACTATAATGATAAGTGTCCATTTAAATTTGCTCCAGGACAAATTTGCATCTTCTGATTTCTTGTTCAATCTGTCCAACAACCCAAAGATAAAGAATCTAGAATGACAATGAAAGAGAAGACATCGGCATATAGCCACATTTAAAGAGCTGGAACCAGTGAATGTTCAGCAGTTTTCTTTGATAAATGACGAACTATTACTCAACTATCCAAACGGTTGCCCTTAAATTCCTGTAGCCGATTAATCAACAAATTGTTTCATTACAATTTAACACTGACATACAGCTCAACTAAAGGCATCTGATTAACTACAAAGGAGAGATGAAGAAAGTGTTTTTCACAGGTTCTCTCAGCTAAAAAAAAATCCTGCATATGCATGAGTAAAGGTGTGTGTGTGTGTTGCAGCATTGTATTGACATAGTATTTAGATTCTTTACTTAATATAAGTTAAGTAATTAACTAGAAATACTGCCATCTCAAAATATGCATTAGCAAGTAAAAGTCCTTAATTCAAAATGTTAAGCAAAAGTACACAAGTATTATTGGCCAAACGTACTTTAAGTACCAACAAGTTAGACAATATCAATGTTGTGGTACTGTATAGAGTATTGTAATATATAGGCTTATATGTTCTTTTGCACTAACAATAATAATAATAATAAACCATAGTTTACACAAAATGCACGAGATGTTAAATATTGAAATATGTTTTTTCATGTTGAATCTTAATATGAAAAGTAACTAGATGTCTGTGTAGATTTTCATTCATCCAGGTCATTGTAGTGTCAAAGGAGTTACTTGTAAGTTACAGATGCTTACAAGTAACTCCTTTGACACATGAACAGTAACTAGTAACTTATATTACTATAATTGAAAAATAAATATAGGGAAGTGAAAGTATTTCTTTATATACAGTATTATACGTAGTATATAAATAAATATTTTGTTTACCCAGGAGCAGGTTGAGCAGCACCTCCTGCCCCGCGGCGCTGTCGCTCTTGTACAGGCAGTAGGCGCCGCCGGCCAGCCACGGGATGCCGTGTCCCGACACCTCTATGAGCTTCATCAGCGGCCGCACGCTGCCCCACGACGAGTCCTCGCAGGCGCACACCCCCATCCGCTTGGACAGCCACAGGTCGATGGCGAGCAGCGAGCTGAGCGCGACGCGGACGAACGACGGGTTGAGGCGGATCCCGTCCTCGTCGGACACCCCCTGACCCGAACCGGTGGAGGAGCTGGAGCCCCGGCGCCGAGTGGGGCTCTCCGAGGCTCGCAGGCGGGCGGTGGTCGGGTCGGAGCCCTCGCGCCGGAGGTGCGGCGGGGAGCGGTTGAGCGGCTTGGTCAGCGACATGAACTCGTAGCGGCCGTTGGAGCTGCCGAACACCGGGCTGCCGCCGCCGCGGCCGGGGTTCTTGGCTTTAGGGGACGGCATGTGGCCCGTTAGGTACCGACGCGGGTTGGTCCGAGTGGCGGCGCTGCACCGCAGTGCTGGGTATCTGCAGTGCTGTGGGGCTGTCGCTGCTTTAGCTCATCCACGGCGCGTTTGACGATTCACATCACGTCCAGGAACTCCGAGCTCAATCGCCATCTTTGTTGTTCTTATCGCAAAGCAACACGGGAAATTCTGCTTCTTCTCCTTCTTCTCTCAGAACGTCTGCGTCTGCTGCTTTACTGACACGTGCTGGTTGCTCCTGATATTATTATTAATATTTTGTGTAACTAAATTAAATGTATTTATTTATTCTTCTTAAATATTGTAAAGTCATTTCATATCTTATATGTAAATCTTGATTAATTTAGATTACATTACAAAAATAATCTTGCATAAATAATAAGATAAAGCTGCGGGAAACAGATAGTTTTAATCAGATCAAGATATGATCACGCTGTTTTTTTTTTTAACAATTTACCAAATATTCCATATATTATAGATTAGATTTAGCTCATTCATGTTTTAATATTAAACTGTGAATTTGACCGTGTACTACATACTCCGGTACGACAGGTGGCGGTAGGAACCTTAGAGTCTGTGTTGCAATCCGCCAAAAACGCGAAGAAGAAGACAGACTTTATTGAGTCCGTGAACCTGGGAGTCAGTCAGACGGACAGAGAGGCAGGTTCCCCTGTTTCCAGCAGTGTTTCCTCGTGTTTGTGCTGGATATTAGCCGACCATGCCTGGACTTCTGCTGGGAGACGAGTTCCCCAACTTCGAGGCCGACACCACCATCGGCAAAATCAAGTTCCATGATTTTCTGGGCAGCTCGTGAGTGTGCAAAGTTATCTGCAAACATTACGATGATGTACTTCATTTGGTTTTTGTGAGTTTCTGAAAGTGCGTGAGACCAACGCAGCCTTTGCATCCCGCAGTCGATGACATGGCTGCTCGGCTGCAGCTGTTGGCCTCATGTCACAAATGAATAAAATAAAATCTGCTTTCAGAACCAGAACCGCGTGCTTTCTGGTTTTAATAAACTCTGAGCTTTAACCTGACGCGACCCCTGCTGGCCAATGCATCCTTTACACGAGCATTCAGGTTGAATTACATAAGGATGAAGTGACAAAAACAGAATAAATGTAGTTAAAGTAGAACTAAAAAGAAGTATTTATGCAGAATGGCCTCTATGACCCATTATTTAAAGACTTTAATACATAATGGCCCTAAATATAGAACACGCCATCACAAATCGGATAGTTTTGCATACAAAGTTGAATCTGTCTAGAATCCAAAGGTTGGTAAAAAATTCAGGGAAATGCAGCAAAAGGCCAATATTTGTTAAATGCAATGCCAGAGTAAAATATGTGAAGTGTTATCTCTAATTTTGTATTATGCAATATTTCAGGCGTCACTGCAGGTTGAAAACAACTGATTCAGTGTTTTTTTTTTTTTGTTTTTTTCCCCTTCCCCCTTTCTCTCTGACCAATTCATTCAGAGGCATAAGCGCAGCCCGGACAAGGCCTGCTTTGTGTGTGTTTGTGTGAACTTGATGCTTCAGTGCTTGCATGTTGGCACCTGCACTAATGTTGAATGCTGGCAGCTCCCCGTGGCTGTTTCAGAATGCCAGAGAGAAAAGAGCGTTTCATGCATGCACGCACACACACACACACACACACCCACACACAAACCGCTTTTCATGGGAGCGTAAATGCTTACATCTTTGTTTCCTCATGCCCCAATTTGTCAGAGGGCTTCCCGTGTGATGTTCAGAGAAAATCATACCAGTAACTCATGTCATTACTACCTTTACTTTATCATCTCTCTTGAACTGATAGTAATGTGACATGGGGCTCAAATTTGAGGTCTGCATCAAATATTAAACCAAGGATTTTAACATGTTGACAGGATTCAAAAGTTTATTTATAACTTTCAATTATTCAATTTCCCTCTCTGAGCTTCATAACAAATGAAACTTCATTGATTTTCCTATTTGAACAATTCTCCACCATTCAGTTCTTAATATCTAAACTTTTTTTCATGGAACAGCTGTCTATCATCAGCATAATGTCGTAGCAGCATGTAGAGCAGGGGTCTCCAACCCTGGTCCTAGAGAGCTGCTGTGGCTGCAGGTTTAACACCTGATTCTACTAATGAAGGTCCCTTTTGGTTGATTGCTAGAACCAGGGGTGCAACTGTTTAGATGGGGGGGGGGGGGAAGCCTGCACACACAGTGGCTCTCTTAATACCAGGGTTGGATGTAGAGATTAAAAAATAATGGACCTAAAATCAAACCCTTTGAAACTCCATGATATATTTTATAGCTGCTGGATGAGCATTCATCCTTGACATAACAATTGTAAGGCATAAGTTAACAGTACCAGAGAAACCAGAATGGTGACTGTATTTGTGTCTATATTTGACCTGATTTACAGCTTTTACATGAAAACCAGATTGGTGTCCAAAGATTTGGATCTAAAAATTAATTTACCGACAACACTTTTGCCTATCAACTGTGAGCCAATGCCCTACGTCTGCCACCTTAGGCTGTAGAAAACTGAGCCACATTTTTACTATGGTCATGTTTTATGGTTAACATTCGTTGTGGACAAAACTTGCTAACTGAATCAATAATTTCCTTTTCCTGATGCCAGTAAGTTGTGCAACTATCTCAGAAACACAAATACTTCCTCTTTTCCTTACTGGGAATAGATTAGGCAACACGGTGTGTTGTCATACCCGTGAATCTAGTTTTGGTTAAGTACCACTTTTTTTTTTTTTTTTTAATAAATTTCCCCTTATGGGAACTTGAATACCAGCAGTTTCTGAACAAGAAACTACAAGAAACCATGTCAGTGGATTTGATTTGTTCCCAGTCTAACCGGAGCTTGCACACAGCCTGTGATCAGGTGATGGAAACAATGCCTCTATCATGTGATCATAAATAAAACCCATTGAACAGTAAATCCATGCCACCCACGTGACTCTGATTGTTACACGCCAGCACTCGTCTCTGGCCTTTCTTTCACCCGCCGTTTGTCAAATAGATCCATGTGCGTCCTCAGTATAACACAGCTGGGTTTGATGTTTTAAGCGTGAGTTTTCCAGATCCACAGACTTACTTCAAGATGTGGCTGGAATTTCCTCTCAAGAGATAATGTCTCTGTAGTTTTTCCTTTTTTCATTTTTGCCTTAAATTTAAAAGGTAAATTATTAAACATAGTTGTTTTTTTTTTTTTTTAACTGAAAAGTTGCTTTCAATCTGTAATCTATACATAGAGGTCTAAAATTGAGTGATTGCATGATGCAGAAATTACTTTACGGACTTCCACTCACTGACGAGGAGCAAATAAAAGTTTGGCTCATTGTTCTGTGGATCCACTTCCACACTCCAATGCAATCTGGTCTGCAAAGTAGTTCTGTAATAAATAGAGCTCCAATTGCAATATTTTCTTAGCAAGTTGTGTATAAATTGCAGGACAACATTGACAACACATAAGATTAACATGAAAGCCAGAAGCAACGTCTGCCAAAAAGCGATGTGACATTTTTAGTTTTTTAGTAATCAGATGTTTGGATCTTAAGATATCAGAGAAACCGGCTGAGCAAACCTTCAACATCCTGTCTGCTGGACATCATTAGGGAGATGCTGATTTTCAATATGTAACTGCTTTTTAAATTTTTTTTTTTTTTTTTTTTAATATCATTGACTTTGTCTCAGAGTAGATGTTTCGTGTAAGACTCCTCCATATGTAATCGTCTTGCCTGGTCCCCCTTAACATGGCTGCTTGATATTATATAATATAACTCTGAAGGAAGTAACATGGTTGTCCATAAAACGGACTATAAACAGTCTTATGCAAGGTCAGTGTTTTACAGGCAAGTGAAGGTAAACTGCTCTATGACAAAAAACATGTTTTTTGCATTCCGTGTGCGCGACTGGGCAAATGTGCGGTCAGTTGTATAGCACTACGCAGAGGAGGCGTAGAACGGGGATCTCACTACTTCATTAACTTAAACCCGTTTCCTCTTTAATCCGTAGATGGGGTATTCTGTTCTCCCACCCCAAGGACTTCACTCCCGTCTGCACCACCGAACTCGCCTGCGCTGCTAAGCTCACCGACGAGTTCACGAAGCGAGGCGTCAAGATGATCGCCTTGTCAGTGGATAGCGTTGAGGACCACCTCAACTGGAGCAAGGTTGAGCACACACACGCCTTCACTGTACCGTTTAAATGTAGTGTGAAAGAGGTGAACGGGTTTTCACTATCTTGTAACCTCGTCAACCATAAGTCATAAATCCCTGCCATCAAACCCCACCTGTATAGCTCCTGTAGAGTCTTTGTTTTACTTCACTTGTCTGTGTATAAATGTGTAGATTGACTTAGTTAAACTTTATCCATTGGTCAATATAATTATAAACCATATCTCTTGCTTGCCTCTAACTCTGAGTTACATTGTAATTGTGTGGCAGAAACTGTGGGGTCAAATATTCAACACAGACTGAACTCTCTGTGATTGGGTCGTTGTAACAACGCCTCCTCTTTAAGGCCGGGAATTGGCCCAAAATAGCAGTGCAGTCCCTGAACTATTTAGTTTTAATTTTGTAAGTGTTTATCTCCAGCTGTGGAAGATAAATAAAGTGAGAAGCACAATTTTATAGGCTTTCTTTTATAGTTTTATAACTTGAAAAATAAATATTAAAAGGGAAATATTCAATATATACATACAGACTAGTTTTCTTCTTTATGATTTTTTTTTTTCCCCCCATGACGGCTAATCACAACATAGGAAGTGAAGCACTGAGGTGTGTTTGAGTGTTGTCCAGCAGAGAGCAGCACAGACCTGCCAACACTAAAAGACAGCCTTTTCAAGTTAAAACACTACTTTCTGTACCTTCACAATTAAAGCTCCCACTTCTTCCCTGCACATAACCATGTCTTGCCACAATATAAGGCAAGACAAGTGTATTCCTACAGCGCATTACAAGGTCATTCAAGTGATTTACGTAAAACATTCAAAGCGTCATGATACAATTTAAAAACAGAAAAAAAAAAGCCAACGTGTCCCTTCCTGCTCCATAGGATGTGATGGCGTACAGCGGTGCAGCTGACAGTTCTCTGCCCTTCCCCATCATCGCTGATGACAAGCGAGAGCTGGCCCTGAAGCTGGGCATGTTGGACCCCGATGAGATGGACAAGGATGGAATGCCCCTCACCGCCCGCTGTGTAAGACGCACAACTATGAACTGAAACATAGATTTAAACTCTTTATTAGAGTGAAAATCTAGCGTATCCTTCTGTGTATAAACGGTTGCCATCTCAACCCTCCTCAGGTCTTTGTGATTGGCCCAGACAAGAAGATGAAGCTGTCCATCCTCTATCCCGCAACCACCGGAAGGAACTTTGACGAATTGCTGCGAGTCATCGACTCCCTGCAGCTCACCGCGCAGAAGAAGGTTGCCACGCCGGTCGACTGGAAGGTACACGGTTGAATCATCGGCCATTCATCTCAGTCAGACGACGGGCTGCTTGCGGGAAACGAAACCCGGGTGCACGTCTTCTCTGTAGACCGGTGATGTAACGACGGGCACGATATCAGACTCATGAGCTCCCCTTACACCAGCTTTAATCTGTCGAGCAGTGATGTTCTGTATTTTTAAGCTGCAAACGTTACAACCTCCCCTCTGTTAATTGTGGCCAATGCAGCCCACGGTTTGTAACGCAGAATGTGATGTTAGTGAATGTACTGCAGAGCTGAACTGGTGTCAATCCGAAATAAAATAAATTGCAACTTAAAAGTCCACTCCCTCTCTTTCAGACCGGAGACAAAGTGATGGTGATCCCCTCGCTCTCTGATGCTGAAGCTACTGCTCTCTTCCCCAATGGCGTGACCACTAAAGAGGTGCCTTCTGGGAAGAAATACCTGCGCTTCACCCAGCCTTGAAACCCACTGAACGTTCTCCTCCAGCTTCTGTGACTCAGCCAACGGTGGAATGTCCTTCATTCATGCTGACTGCCCGTTAACATAGATGCACATGAACTGATTTCAGTGACTACTCTGCTGTACTTTTCTAATCATGTAACGTGTCCAGCAACAAAACAGGAATGTGTGTAGTCATTGTACAGTGCCTTGTTTACATTCCCTTAATAAATGTCTTTACACATTCTCTGAATAGCTGAGCCGTTTCCTGCTTGTTATGTCTTTTTAAAACAAGAGGAAGTTTAACCGCGTCCAAGAAGTCTTAACAACTTCCTCTGCTGCACCACTAGGTGTTCCTCTACAACCTCAGAACGCCATCGCCACACTGATGATTGCTGCACTTACATTTATCTTCCATAGGTGGCGCTACATGCACAGATCTGCTGATTGTATCCTGACATTGTGGAGTGGAAGCACCAACCTGCTCTGAACAATTGCAGTAATGGGGAGTGGTACCACATGTACAGAAATGACTTTTTCAATAGGTGAAGTGTAGGGCAGCCACGTTAAAGTTAGAACTAAATTCATCTATTATTGAGGTAGACTTCTCAAAATTACCACCTCCAAAACATTCTTTTTATTGTCCTCTTTAATGTGTATTTTGCCAACTCAGCATCATGAGAGTAATGCTCTAGCTAATGTACTATAGACCTGTCTTTTAAACTGATACTTCTGTTTGTAAGCTCGGTGTCCAGAGATTTTTTTTTTTTTCTTTTTTATGGGCTATTACTCTTACACTTAAACATTTTTCAACATCTTGCGCCACAACCCAAGAGCTTGTAAAGATAACTTCACTATAAATAACGTGACGTCCTGGTGCTGTGTAACATGAATTCAGCAAACGGCACAAGCTATGACGCTCATAATTTTTTTTTCTTTTTTGAATGTTCTTCAGTTCAGCTGGGAAAACAAAAGATAAAGCTAAGCTGATTTTGATACATATACAGTTGTGTGAACTGAACTGATGCTGGTGTTGCAGCTGCAGGGAACTCGTCTCAGCCAGTTTCCTCAAACTGTGGATGAGACACCGAAGCCAGGACTGAGGTGTAGGTTTTCCTCTTCGAGTTATTCAACCCTGAAAACAGCGCGGCCGAGCACCGTATTAATTACTCTGAGCTGTCTGAAGGTGATCTCACACACACATGCACCTCCTTGGCCTTGAATTTGCTCTTGAATCTAAGGAATCCTTAAGTCAAAGAAAAGACGATGGGATTCCCTTCGAGCGGGGAGGCAGGCAAAGTTTGCAGAGCCAGATAAAATATCTTTTGGCCACTCCTCCTTTTGACTCCTTTCACCCACACAATGCAAGCTGGAATGTAGCACAGTTTTCTTTCTTTTTCAATCAGTTTCTCACTTAACAGACTCGCCCCATGAAAGTTAATCAAAAAGTGCTGTTTTAGTTTGCGGAGCTTTTGTCCTTGTAGAATGAGGTAAATGAGGAAATAAGGCTGGCATCTGAAATGTGTGATAAAGGTAAATGTATTCATCAGGTAACCCTTGCCCTCCACCTCCTCTATCTATTCTCGCTTTCCCTTCTCTGGTGGCTGCTTTGTCCCCAGGACTCGATCCAAAATAACACCCACACAGACACACCGTACTGATCAAATGCATTTCTCAAATTCCAGACTACAATAGCCTGTGCCAGAGTACGAGAAGCGCTTTGGGTGTCATATGCTGGCTTAATTGCCCGGTACCAACCCCCCCCCCCCCCTCCCCCCCCCCCCCCTCGCCCCTGCTACCCCCACCCCATCCCCTCTTCATCTGTCACCCCTCACTTCTTGGCTATCGACTCAGCTCACCCCAACACTAGTGCACGTAATACAACACCAGCCCAGGCCAGGTCTCACAGGGCAAAACACAAACACAATACCAGCTGCTGGTTTCTCTCTGCTGCTCGCTGAGACACACACACACACACACACACACATGCATACGCGCTCCCACTGCCGATCAAAGACATAAACAGGCTCTGAAAGGAGTGACCCCCCAACAAACTGCTCTTATCTCAGAAAAGATGTTTTCCCCTCAGATGTGCCAGGCTCCAGTTTTCCTGAAAAGTAATGACCAGTTGACGTATACGGAACAAGCACAACAGGTTCTACACCGAGAATTTCTACTCTTAACATGAGTCTCAATTAGAGACTTAAGAGACACAAAGGAAACATTTGACATTTTGAAAAAAGGCACAGAGTTAAACAGTAGGATTGATACTAGTCATGTGTAGGATAAATGTAAAGCTATAATTAGAAAACTAATGCTTAAAAGGAAGAAGTAAAAGCAGCAGAAGCCCATGAACACACACACACACACACACACACACACACTGTATGTATGTTTCTACACAGGTCGTTTCTGTGTGTTTATTGATGAGCATGTGCTCACTATGGAAGAAGTCATTATTCCCATGCTGTGTACCAGGCATTGACTTCATCACCTGAAGCTGCCCGTGACCTGCAGGTTAACAAGCCAGAGACCAGAGGAGCACACACACACACACACACACACACACACACACACGCACACATGCATGTTCATGCAACATATGCCGAGCCACGGCTTGATGCTTTCCAGACGAGCCCTCGCTCGCTCTCCCTCCTGCGTCGCCTGGCACTCTCGCTCTCCCCACTCTCAACATCTCCCACACACACACACACACACACACACACACACACACACACACACACTAGCACCTCCCCCTCTCGTCCAATCCCTGCTTATCAAAGTTTCTTCGCTTCTTCTCCCCTTTCCCAAGCACGGACAAAAGCTTTGTTTCTTCCTTACTGGTGGTGCTCTTAAATCATTTTTTATGATTCACAATGGGCTCACACATGATACTGTTACAAAAACCTCCAGACATCCCCGTGTACCAACCTACCAGCAACACAAAGATAGAGGCAGTGATAGACAGTAAAGCAGATGAACAGATTGGAGGTCAGACACAAAACTGAAACACATGTGTTGACCTGAGTATTTGGCTGAACTCAAGGCAGCGTTGGCCGACACCCACCCTTGAGTTTTCATCACGCCTGCTAAAGCACGGGTCAACACACCTTTCAACAGGCACACACAACGCGGGAAGACATAATGATAAAAGTGATGAAAGTGTATGATCCAAATGCCATTGTTTAGATGGCACCTCATAAATACAGCATGTAGACAGGCTATTACTGCGGAGCAGGTTGGGGCCAGTTAGTGCTCTATAAGAACTGGGTGATGAATGAGAAGGTAAAAGTGCAATCACTCTGTGCGCTTATCTTTATCTCTCTCTATCAATATCGCTGTCTTTCTCTTCCTTTTTGCTCCCCCCTATTCGCTCTATTAGAGACACATTGATCACCAGCTACTGGCATATCACCTGAGTAATGGCTAAGGGTGTCTGGGCTTTAAAACAACCCTGGTAGAGCGCCAGGAGCTTTATCACAGTGACAAGGCAAATGACTACTCCTGTAATAAAGTGTGCCTCTGTACGTGTGTGATCATAACACAGGGGACTTTGCCATTAAGAGGAGACATCAAACACGACCCAGTAAGAATCACAGACCACCACTTTAGGTCATTTATAATGTTTTCGATGCATGTGTGCAGGTGTGTTGTAGCCACTCTTTAAGGGGGATATCTGCATTTTAACCTGATAATATTATGTTTTGCCCTAAAACTCAAAGAAAAAAAGCTTGGCATCCTGGGAAACGCGTGTGTCCTGCAGAGACTACAATGTGAAGAATGATACAACACCCATAAATTCCAGTTAAATAGGAAGCTACAGCCAGCCAAAGCTCACTAATAATCTTATAGTTCTACACTAAGACTAGGGATAGTCCCCCCCCCTTCCCCCCTCTGCCCCCCTATAAAAACCACAATGTGTCATGAGCAGATGCGGATTCCCGTCATACAGATGGCGCTAGCTGTTTCCTCCTGTTTCCAAAGAACATTCCTTCAGGACTGGAAATGACATCTTATTCTTGACTATATGTACCATTTCCCCATTAAACCAATATGATGTTTGTACTGAGTGTAGTTACTAAACCATCCTGTCGTCTGTATTGTAGTCTCTAAAAATCTGCATTTGAAACTTCAGGATCTCTGATAGAGTTTGAAATAGTGGTCTGTGAGCATGAACAAAGTTTGACTTTGTACAGATCAGTGATGTGCAAAATGCAGTTTCTATCTCAGAGAAGGGAAGAATATTTTGCTGCAAGGACGCTTCTCCAGTACAAATTTAAGGAATCATGTTAACCCAGAGATACCTGGTTGATCCTGCTATTAGTATATTCATCTCTCAAAGAATAAGCCACGCAAATCTGAGTGCAGTTAAACCGTGAAAGGCTCATTAAATCAGTTGTGGTTCCTTCAACAATGATCGTGACCTGGTAAAAACAGACCATTATCAGGGTCTGATTCAGTACTTCTGTGTTTATTTGCCTCCTACACAGAAACCTGACTTGGACACTACAGGAAAGGAAGTGGAACAGAAACATTGAACAAAATAAGGAAAAAAAAGATAGAGACTCTACAAAACCCCCGTCGCTGTTATTCATCTTCTGTGTTCTTTTCCAGCGGTTTATTTTTCTTTAGGCAGGAGGGCAGTCGGTGTGAGAGGGCAGAGGGAAGGTGGCTGTGAAACTCTATCGCTGGGGGGAAAGAGAACCAGTGCCACGTTTGTGTGTGTGTGTGTGAGAGGGTTAGTGTGTGCGTGGCAGTGTGATGAAGGGAGGAGGATAAAGAGGAGGGGGCGAGGAATGGGTGGAGGCCACGTGATGTAGGTGAGGGCTGAGATGGAATTGGAAGGGAGCGAACGAGGGAAGTGAGGGAGGTTGAAAAAAAAAAAAAAGAGGTGACACGTTGTCGCCATAGCAACTGTTTAGGGTTTGGATGATTTTCCCTAACCATAATGGGCCCGTTTGGAGCATAATGAAACCAGTCTGGCTTTCCTGGCTCTCACACCCCGGGTCATGTACGTACACACACACGCACACACACACACACACATGCACGCAGTGCTGAGTGAGTAACACATGTTTTGCTTTAGTACTTGTTTATGTTCATCCAACGGTGGGAGAGCAGAGCCATGTTTAACTATCAATTAAAGCGATGATCATAAAACAAGAAATGGTAAATAAACAATGCAGGCTAACGCAGAGAAAGGCAGGGAAAGTAGGAAGAAAAGAACTGTAATAGTAATCATTTAAAACAATATAATAACACAGATAAACTTCCTGAGAAAACCATTCAAGTGCATTAGGCTTTCTCAAACCCTGGGCAAAATACCACTTTAATGTGATAGATATGAGATCCCAAAACTGTGCAACACATAGTTTAATATCCTGGAAAAGCAGTCACATATTCTTTTTTTTTTAATGTAATAATGTAGCTTGCAGGCTTCACCCCACCAGGAACCAATGAGTTTTCTGGGTTACTGCTTTCAATAAGTATGCTTATAAAAGTTTTTGTGTTAATAGGGCTGTAAGCCAGCATATGTTACACACGAAGAGTAATAAGTCTCTGTGTGTGTGTTAAAAAAAAAAAAAAGTTGGTTGGTAGTTTTGTGTGTCAGAGTGTGTCTAATAGTGTGTGTATGTTAATGTCTCCTCTGTCTGAGTATAATGAGCTCCCCAGGGCCTCCCTCACCTTCCATGCCTCCATCGCCCCCCCCTTCTCCTTTTCCCTAAACTTGGCCCTATTAACCCCTTGCTTCCCCCAGAATGTTTATTTAACGGGATGGTGGGGAGGAAAGGTGAGTTGACTGCCTGTATGCATGTTTATTTATATGTAGGTAGGTCGAAGGATTTGAGGAGGGGGGAAATGGAGTGGCGAGAATGAGTTAGTGCGACTTTGATTTCCAGTGACGGGGGCCGCATTTTTCTGCCGGGAACAAAAAAGGCAAGAAGACAACAGCTCAGATGTCGGGTCAGTGGCTTCACACCTCAGACTCACCTCATGGCCGCGGCGCTGTGGTCAGCTCCGTCCATAAGAGCCTCAGCAGAGCTATAAAATCACAGTCCGTATGTAAACCTGTTCAAGGTAGCTGCTCCTCACCACAAACCTGCCTTAAACATCGACGGGGTCATAGGTCATGAGCTGACCCTTTATTCACGTCTGTATGGTTGTAGTCTTCCACCTGAAGGTTATGTAGGTTATGAACTTAGCGTACATACACATGTGTGGCCTCTAAATTCATATGGACATACTTCTTTCGCACTTTTTATTCATTAAATTATAATTATTATTTTACTAGTTTTATAATTATTATATTATCCTCTACTGTATATTACACATATGGAAACTATCATAGCATAAAGTGGGCAACAAAGTGACAGTGAGCCTGTTAAATACAGATGATCTCTTGCATGGCGCTGCTAAATATTTTACAACTTTGGTGTCAGGAATCCTTTTTACTACTAAATGTGTCAAAGACCAAAGACATGATGATTTATATCAGACGGTCACATCCTTCTGCTGCCAGCACTCTAATCAATGGAGAGAACATTGAATTAGTGGAGTCCTCTCAGTATTTGGGAACTATAGTTGATAACAGACTGACCTTTGAGTATAACACTGATTCAATATACAAGAAAAGGGAGCAGCACCTTCTCTGTCTATAATATAAGAGTGTAGCTAACACCTCACATCCATTAAATCAACAATCTGAGCTTCTTCCATCAGGCTCCCGATTCAGACCTCTAGTGTGAGCCCAGTGTGATTTAAGACATTGAATATAGTAATTATCTATTTATGGTTTAATGGCCCTGCATTTGTGTGTTTTTGTACTCTTATGTGTTTTGGATTTTCTGAAATTCTCAGACAGTGAACAACTGGCCTAACCATTCAGCCAAAAGGTCAAACACTAGAAAGGGTCAGTGAGCAAGTTATAAATCTGATTATCTGGGCTCACTATATTATTTTTTACTACTGCTGGACTTCAAGTATCTCCACCAGCAGTGCAATTTCTTCTCAAACAGCAATTTGGGTTCTTTTTATTTCAGAGTTTTCAGGCTGCTACTTTACTATCTATAAACTCATTCAGTCAGGCGAGGTTGGAGAAGTTTCTCTTCTTGGCCTAAACTGTAGTGACTAGACCTTTAAAGCCAGAATATATAGCGGCAGGATATTCAAATAACAATTGTTTTCAGTGTCATTTATCAATACCCTAGCATTATTATGCTGTGATTGGTGAGATCACATGTGAATCCGATTGTACGGTCATGTCTGCACTTGGATCTGTGCTGGTTCCTACGGTGGATTTATAAATGAAGGTCATGGTGCATAGATAGATTAGGTGGGTTAACTGAGAAAAATAAATTAGTGCAGCTTTAAAGAGTAGATACGAGTAGTGGAGAGAAGAATTGTAAATGAATGAAATTGACATGTGAGAGCATGCACATATTCATGACACCCCACTCCAAAAGTCTGGATCTGCTCTTTATTTAGCAAAGCTGAAAAATACATTAAAGACATTTTCTCTTATTCATATAATGTTATGATGTTAGACATAGTCAAAGTTCCAAAACTTTGAGGCAAACTATTTAGCATATATACAGCTGTTCTCATATTCCAGATTGGATTCTGTCTTGAACATATACAGATATATTTGAGAAGTAGACATCTTAAGGGAAGAAAAATTGAGAAAATCATTATAGCTGGCAAAAGTCTGAACCCTTTGTCAGAAACATAGTTCACATATTCGATCAATCCACCTTTATTTCGCCAGGCGAGTTATATTAACAGAGCCCCCTCACTTTGTGGCATGTGAGCTTATCTGTGACATTGTAGAGCAAACTGAAAGTCAAATATTTGCTGTTTGTTCTTGGATTACGGTCAAATCCACCTGATTCAGTGGCTGTGGAGCTGCAATGTGACTTGTCTGGGCAACACTGAATATTTATAGCTCTCTCAAAGGCCTCAGTCACATTCATTCTTGTACAGTATTTGTATTAAGATGTTTGGGACAGTAGCGATGCGGTCACAAGCAAGGATAAAGTGATTAGACCCGAAACTCAGTCCAAGACATTCATTGGCTCCCTGCGTTATTCCTGATTTACTACACTGAAATAGGATATCATAAATCCTCCTGAATGCCACAGATATCCCACAGGGTTATACTTTATTTTAAGAAAGGATACAGATTTAGCAGATTGCATCTGTAATTCTTATTTGTTGTGCTGGGAGTCTGCAGCTGTAACGCCAGTTTAAGTGAAGTAGGTTACCTTAGGTAGGGCGCTGAAGGTGTGGGACGGGCTTTTGGTGGGGAATTTTTCATACAACCTAACTCCAGTTGGGGGTAGTGCAGGGGGGCCCTCAGGACTCAGAATAGGAGCGTGACCTCAGCAGGGATTTCCCCTCTGTTTTCACCTGCACCCAATACTTCATCCCTCCTCCCTGTTGTTAGTTAGGTGCCATTTAGGCCTCTTATAATGGGATTAGCGGCTTCCACCTCGGTGCACCTGATCTCAGTCCAGTCGTCTTGCGGACAGTGACGTCACAAACTTGTGTAATGAAATCTCGACGATTCTCTCGCTCTCCGCTTTGAAAAACAAGGCTGCCAGCGGATTACTGTGCGAAAGGGCAAGCTATTTTGGAAGTGGCAATCCTCCTGAAAACCAGTGTTAGTCCTCTTCGGTGGCTGCCATGATAAACACCGACGCGGGCTGCTCTGATAACGGAACGAGGGGAGAGAGAAGTGAAAAAAGAAAGAAGACAGCAGCTAACAAACAGGAAAAAAGTCACTCATACAGAATTTAAAGGCACAAAGCGATTATTACTCTGTTCAGACAGAGGGACAGACGGACAGAGAGGCCGGCAGACAGACAGGCAGACAGACAACAAGACAGGGCGACGCCAGCAGGAAATAGAACGAGGTGGATGGAGGTGAAAGGCGGACAGAAAAATCTCAGGTCTTTTCAAGTGTTGCCCGGCGCTGGTTGAGCCTCAGAGCCGCTGCCAGCCTGCAGCTCTCGGTGCCACTGCAGCACAGTGGGCCTTTGTAACGCTGCTTCTCAGAGGAGCTGCGGGCCGCTCCAGCTGGCCCCGGCCCAGCCAGGTTTTCTCATGTTGGGGCACAGCGGGGGGTGCAGTGGATGCTGGGGAATTTTGAGCATGCCCGTTTTGTCTTTCCAAAATAACAGCTAAAATCTACTCGATTACCGTTTTACAGAACACACTGGGTTAAAGCTACAGATCACTGCTCCAGCATTTTAACGGCACACAGCCCCCTTTTTAAATAGAGGTCTTTTGTTTTATTGCATTCACTGTGGTTACTACTCTGCTGGGAGTCTTAAATACGGCAGAAACAATACTCGTACTATACCACTGAGTAGTATATACCAATACTAGCACATTGTATTGAAACGCTCATGTATGGCAGCCTAAAGTGCTGAACATTTTAATCACAACTACCCTCATTATTATAACTTTAATAACCCTTTTATGCACATCTGTTATTCCACTTGATATGGATTTTGATGAACTGTTACATTTCTTTCAGTCAGGAGGATAATCCATTAAAGTGGCTATAATCACTTTTTTTTTTATATAACAGTGGATCCCATAACTGCTGGTGTGTGAGAACCCACAGAGACTTATGACCTGACTCTACTGTTCCCATCAGCCCCACCGGCCTCTCAGCCACAGCAGACAGCTGTTTTCTGCTAAAATGTAAAAACCTGCCCCACACCAAACTGAAGACAGATACAGTGGTGAACAACTGGTGAACATAGTGGAACATTTTAGGAGCGAAGGAGCCAGATATTTCCCGTGGGAGTTGGTCGAGACCAAAAACATGCAGCCGCCTGGTAAATTGTGTGTGTGTAGTTTAATAAACCAAGCAGACAGATTAACACATGCACATGCATCCATATGAATTATTACTGACTTTGTCTTTGCACATACACAGCAGAACGACATGTTTGTGTTTGTAGAGAACAAGACGGAGAAAAGAGAGGAACAAAGGGAGAGGTGCTCATGTGACCCCTTATCGTGTCTGGCACAATAAAGCTGTTCTGTTCTTAGATAATGGCACCTTTTAGTGCTCTATATGAAACTTTAAAAACATCAGAAGGAAGTGCAAAGCAACATCATAGAAAGAAGAACTTAAAATAAAAAAATTGAAATAGCATAGGACAAACAGAAGCGAGAATGAAAGTCAGAGTGCAGTGCAAAAAAATATATATTTATATTGAAATAAAAGGTTGCAGCAAACAGAAAAGTCTTCTGTCTTGATTGAAAGAACTCAAATATGTGGCAGATTCGTTTTAATAGTTGCTGATGGTCACCAATGAACACTATTAGTTTGACCATTGCAGGCATGTAGAACAGCTTTAATTCTCCTTGACATGAACTCTCAATCTTTCTTTAAAGCAGAAATAAACATAATTACTCTATATTACATTTACATGTGCTGTTGATGTGTCATTCACACCTTTTTCACATTTTTTTATCAAACAATTCACTCATTTGTTCAGGTTTCCCTTTATTTTGTCACACGTCCGTTGCTCCCATGCTTCCCTGAAGTCTGACATGACCCAGCTTCCCTATCAATAGCAACATTCTTATCCAGTAAATATGCAGTCTTTGTCTGCTTTGTCAGGGTCAAGAGATGAACATAAATCAGGACTTTAAAGCAGGGAGGCAACAGGAGGTTTAACTACAAACCTGCTCCTCTCCTTCTTCCACTCCTTTTGCACTGATGAACAGATAAGAGCAGACAATACGCTTCTTTGAACATAGACAGGGAGGAGAGGAGTTTGACCGATGAGCACGCCGCACGCGCACGCACGCACGCGCACGCACGCGCACGCAAACATTAACGGGCTTGTCGAGCGATTTGTGACAGGCACATCTCCGTGTGTGAGTGTGTTATCATGACAGGAAGCAAGCTTGTACTCTAAATTACACGTCTCAGTGTCCCCAATCCTGTCTACTGAACAAAACAGTCACTCCTTAACCGCCCTCCTGTGAAACAAAGCCTTTTACATTTTATGGTCAAAGGAACAAGTTATTGCAAGTACACATGTGCACACACACACACACACACACACGCACATGCACTGCAGTTCAGCGATGAGATTTTTGTGATGGAGGAGTGTGTATAAAACAAGCAGACAGCTGAAAGGGCACTTTGCCACTTGGCTCGCTGCCATTTTCCATTTACCGTCCCCTCCTTTCTCCTCCATTTCACCCTGCGTGCATCAACATGGCACTATTTCCACCTTGCTTCACTCTTTCTTCGGAATACGCACTTTTGGATTTTCACACAGCAACGTATCACAGAGCGGTGTCTTTGTGCATGGAGGTGCCCTGATGTTAGTGTGTGGCCTGATTCTCTGGGCCCGGGAAGGCGTCTGTTTTGGTGATCAGATCATCATCAGAGGAGGAATGAGGACAGATGTGGAGGGAGAGCAGTGGGAAAGATTACCAGGACAGCTGCGGGCAGAGCAGCTACTCTTACAATAGTTTGGCAGCGGTTCAGATTTCAGCGTCGTCCCACCCTTCTTTTCATCTCCTCTCCTCGCTCGTATTTGTGCTTTTCTCTGCGTGTTTATGGCCGCATAAATTCTGTTGAAGTGAGCGTTCTAAACCCTCTAAACCCCTCCAGTTGAGGCTGTGCATTTCTTTCTCATCACCTTTCTACATAACCTGTTTCTTGGCATTTGCCAAAAACCACAGTACACACACACACACACACACACTTTCTGAAGGTGAGGTTTGATGTGACAGCAAGTCGGAGAGGGGGAAACTGTTTGAGCTGGCCACGATCCACAAGTCCTCCATAACACGGCCTCACGATGAAAGAGAGGCAGAGAGCGGGCAAGTGGTAGCGAGGCGGCGTGGTGAGTCAAGACTTTATTATCGCGATGTAAACATGCACACAGGACCCACCGATGTGTGAGATAAACAATCACTTTTCTGCATCACCTCCATGGCCAAACATGTGCATCAGTATCTCTTTGAATGTGAATCTTTCAATCCAGCCCATTGGTGGATGCAGCTTTCTTACAGACCTACAGAAACGATCATAGACTTTCTTCTGATCTTGCATATGGAGTTTCTGTTGATTCACTTTCTCGCCATCATTTGCACATTTAAAAGGTTTCAGTTTCTTATGCAGTTATGTGTAATAATAGTAAAAAAAAAAAACGTTAGTTATTGCTTTTGTGCGTTCAGACAAAAACAGTTTTATATGTATTATTCTTTATTCATCTGTTCCCAAAACACTTCCCTCATTTTTACTTCTTTCATTTTTATTGTCCGTCCACAAAGAAGTCTCACAAAGGACGGGAAACCTCCATTTGGCCACACACGCACACGCACGCACACACACTCACACACATACGCGTACAGGCACATGCACGCACCAATTCCCCCAGTGGAAACCTGATCCCCTTCATATTTCCAGTTCAAACGAGAGAAATGCCTGAGAAATGCAATTTGGTGGAGAGGCTTGGCAACTCAAACAACAACGGCAGCAAAACCTAATGAACTTTGTGGGAAAAGATGAAAAGAAATTAGCTGCATGGCAGATATAATGTATGTGTGTGAGACTGAATGAAGACAGGTTCCCAGAGTGTGGTTTTACTTGGAAGCAACTGTGCTTCTTCTACTATTTAAGGAAGAAAAAAGCTGAAAGTACTGAAAGCACACAGAACTAGATATGCTTATCTTAAAAATGCAACAATCAGTATTGTTAGTATCAGGCATAACCATTTGTTAAGTATTTAATCATTGATTATAATAGTAGTAATGGGACTCATGTGATGGAGAACCTTTCCTTTGTTTGTTAATAGTATCAACAGAGATTGTGACCTCTGTAGTTATTGTAGCGTGATACTGTTATCCATCAGGTTACAGAAAGACACGACCGAAATCAGCAGTGTTTGTTTTCATTTCAAATTGACACATAAACCTTTAACAGTCCAAAAAGGCCTGTAGGGATGAATGATGGATAGAGCAGAGGACAAAGAAACACAGCGAAGGAAAGGAGGAAAAAAAAAAGACAAAAGGGGACGTGAGAGGAGCAGCCCCAAATATATATCGCAACTAATCTCTTTTCAAGGCGTAGGATCTCGCTTCTTGTTAATATTCCGAGTTCAGGACATTATTCATGTTTATTCCTCTCCATCAGCTGAATGGCTGTGCACTGGCAGGTAGGCAGCCACTCTTTCATTGGAGCAGTGCGAGCCTGCCAAACTATAAAAGCAGCTATAAAAATCACCTCCAGAACCAGCTCAGATGCCGGCCATATGGCGGCGAGTTTAACAAGGACAAACTGCACCTCCTTGCAGCTGCCTGCTCTCTCGGGTTCAATCCGCTCCCTGTTGCCGCTTTTTCGTCTTCCCATGTATCTGAGCTCTTTGTCCCCACTTCGGATTAGTCCTCGGCTTCAGCCCGTCCAGTCGCTGCCGCTGTTCAGCGCTCAGGGCTTCCCCAGTGTTGGAGTTAATAACCTTTTTTGAGCTAATGATGATGATGATGATTTAAACCTGTTTATTTACTTCACAGTCTTTGGAAGATATGAGGAATACCTCGACATGACTTGAATTTGTTTTATAATAGTTAATTGAAAACATACAGCACCAGTCAAAAGGTTGGACACACACTCTCATTCAAGTGAATGGGACAGGGTCCAAGCTGTTGACTAGTGCTGTATGTGTTTGAAGAAATAAACAAAAAAAAAAAAGAACTCAAAATCGCCTTTTTCTTCAACCCACTATTAATTTTGTCCACAATGAGAATTTCATTCTTCAAGTGTGACTGCGTGCTGGCTGCTCTCCATCCCCCTGGGTTGCTTTTCTTTTCAGCCGGGCTCCAGGTCCGCCGCCCTGTCATTAGCCCTGAGCTTTAATTAACGGACACACCTGTCACCACACTGCTCACACACACACACACACACACACACACTGCAGGTCACGCTGGGGACGCCGGGGGAATTCCCGCTAAAGCTCTGCCTGCACGTTCGATGGCGGAGCCCGCGTGTCGCCCCCAGCGAAGGAGACAGCGCCGCTGAGGATTTCATCTCCCGCAGGTGTCGCCGTCGATGTAGCTCGCTTGTGTATGTCCGGACATGAAACACGGAGACCTGGAGGAGTGAGTGGGTGGGCGGCTGGGCAGAGAGCAATGCTAATGGGGGACATCTGTGGGATTGAGACTGGATGCGAGGGGAGGGAGGGGGGCAGCAGGTTTGTTGGTTGTCTGCCATGCTAACAAGCAGAGTTAAAAGCCCAGAGTGACATCCCTATTAGAGGCTAATGGAGGCTGAGACAGCTGAGACCCTCACACACACACACACACACACACACACACACACACACACACACACACACACCGCAATAAAAGACCACCACGCCCAAGAACAACCAAGAGACTCCCTCCTGAGCTCCACCGCCTGTCTTTACCTTCATCCCTCCTGTCCTCCCTCCCTGTACTTAAAGATCTTTATGGGTGAGGGAGTGGCACAGGGACGGGCCGATTGGATGGGCTCTCATGCAATCAGCCGTCCCTGGAGGTAACCAAAAGGTCAAGGACTCTCATTTTTCATCTCAGCCAATTACCCTCCCATTCCAACCCGGCTTTCCCCTGTCTCTCCATTTCGCCCTCTTACCCTGGCTGCGCTCCATCCAGTCCTCTAATCTCATCCATTCTGCTTCACATGAACACACACACACACACAAACATACACACACAGACTGTCCTTCAAATGTACAACTTGAATAGGATGACAAACTGCAATTGTTTCATAGAGTAAGAAAAAAAAAAGAAGAAGAAAATTCCTCTCCAATTAACATTCCTCTTCCTCCAGATATCCTCCCAGTAGTTGGCATCATTCCTGTGTGTTCTGGGTCGTAGCAGCTGAGTAGACGGCGTTAGATCCCGGCTGCATTCAGTCTCGGGAGGATGTCTGAATGCCTGGGACTATGGTCTGCTTGTGTATTTGGGTGACCCAGGGCTATCCAGATCAAGTCCTGAGGGGAGAGGCTTGGGCAAGGCCTGACCTTCTAGTGCTCTCTGGTATGCTGAACATGTAGCAGGAAACAAGCTGAGCATCTATCTGTCTACATAAAAAGGGGGACTGTTTGCCTGCAGGCCAGGATATGAAGGGACACTGTCGCGGTTAGAGAGCTGGACGGCTAATGTTGCTGTGAAATGTGTGTGCGCTCTGGGAGGCACTCGGAGGAAGGGGGGGGGATATAGGCGTGGGTGATGTTGGCGATTACTTCTAAGAGGGACTACAATTAACCCTTAGCTTCTCTGTGACCCTCTCATTCCCATATGTAACCCCTCCCAGAGGTCAGAGGGCAACAGGCTCTAAGTGGCCTGTGGGTCTCTAACGGGGCAATTCACAAATGAATATGTGACAGTGAGAAGAAAACAGGAGGATGAACAGAGCGCCATCAGTACGGATCGGCTCGCTTTGTAAATGGGCTACGTATGTATGAAGCCTTTCTAGTTTTCAGCCACTTTAAGCGATCCACATCACAAGCCCACATTCACATTCATGCACTGATGGCGGATGCTGCACTGCAAGATGTTTCAGGTTGTTTCAAACATCCTCTTTGTTCCAGCCACTAAAGTAAATAATTCTATAATGTTCTGGTTGTTTCATGTTCCAGTTGTTTCAACATTATATTGTAGGTGGCTATTTTTTTTTTTTTACATTTAATGACTTGTTTCACCATAATCCTATGACTTAAAAAAATAAATAAACAAATAAATGCATTATGGTAGTTCCATGTTAATGTTCATGTTGGTTTCTTGTCATTTAAAAGTCTAAATTAATTTTTTAAAACCTTTTTAAGAGACTTTTCGGGTTACGCCACATGACGGTTTTGCATTGTCCAGTTTTGATATTTTGATTTTAAACTCAATATATGACTTATCTGTGACTTATAATTATATCTATGCTTCATCATTGCCATGATATAAAGCAGATATTCACACTTAACACACCTCCCTGTACCTCCCATTCTCTGATGCCTTTGTCTTTTATTTACTAATTTACAAAGCTAAATTCAATCAATGTGTTCACGTTTTACGTTTCCAACTTTTTGTGTTGAAGACAGAAGGAGAGTGGACCTGACTAAATGGGGCTGTGATGTTTTACAGTGCAAGGTGCTCCAGCTCATCAGGAGCTATTTAGCGTTCAGTAACTTGCCCCAGGTCACTTCAACACGTGGACCAGAGGAGCCAGGAGCCACCACTGTTAGTATTCAATAGTGGCTGAATGAATTTGTCATTTAATTTACCTGTGAAACTCTATGATACACAGTGAGTTGCATGAATTTCTTGTGGATGGAAAAGCTTTTCTTCTTTCTGCCATCATGTCTTCTCAAACTCATTATTTCATTTTGATGTCTGTGTTTATTAGATTTTCTGTTTTGATTAGATTAGATTGGATTAGATCAGATTCACTTTATTGTCATTTAGCAGAGTACGAGTACTGAGCCAATGAAATGCAGTTGACATTTTACTGCTAAGTGCAAAATAAGCATAAAATATAGGTATATATATAAAATTAAATTGGTATAGGAATATGTACAGAAAGTATAAATAGACAGACTGAAAACAATGAAATAAATAAAGATCATTGTTCAAGCATTCTTTTGGTGCACACAGAAAACCAGAAAATAAAGTATTGACTTGTTATTTTGCTTTTTTTTGTTTTGAAGATTTTGTGGAATGATTAATTGGATCAAGGGTGCACAGCCCAGAAACTCGACCTCATCAGGTTTACTCTATTTATTGCTGAAATCAGTTAAAGAAGCAGTGAAAGTGTCATTTGGTACATAAGAAGCAGCCAATTCCACTTATCAGGTGAAGTGCAGCACTGAAGTGTGAACATTAAAATCAGTTTTAAAAGTGTCTCTGAATACTGGCAAATGTCACAGAAATTTATAGCTTTAATCATAGTATGCACTAAAAGAAATATGGGCAGCGACGTTAAAAACATGCCTGTGGTCTTCTGACAGTCAATCTAATCAGCTTGAGCACAGCTTGGCTATCATTAATAACTTAAAAATCTATTTACTGCAACGATCAGGAATATTTAGCATCGATTCGGGGGCCATTTTGAAAAGATGGCAATTTGCAACAGCTCCGTATCTATTTTTTTATATAGCATATAAAACTTCATCTGTGCCAGATTTGTTGCTTTTTTTGCAAATGTTTGTCGGTGTCATTTTTTTCTTAAATTGGTTTCGGCTGAAAGCTTTTCTCATCACTTTACGTCGTGTTGCTGTATGTAGGGATTGAAAGAAGTGCCGTTAAGTACGTGATGAATACGAGTGAGTCAATAAATGAGGAGGTTGACCTTTCCTTCTCTCCACAATAACATATATTTCCACCAAACAACACGGAATATCAGTCAGGATTAGGGTTTTACTGTGACTCAGTACCTGTGCTTGCACCATGTTTATGACCATATGTGACCCTCCTCCTCCTCTGTGATTCCAGGGTGATGATTGTACCTGTTTCCTAAGAAGGGAATCATACTTTGGCCCTCCACGGACACCTTCTGCAGAACGCTGGAGCCGAGCTGCCTGTCGAGGCTCCCCAGAGAGCCTGACGGGGGGGTAGGGGGCTGCTGGGAGGGATGATGTGTCAAACAGATATGCAGCATTCGACTGCAGGTTTAGATCCAGTGTAGCCACATCTGCACAGTGTTTTTTGGACAATTAGTCACACAACAGTGTTTATTTTACATGTCGAAGATAGGCCTTTTCTTTATGCACACATGCACACACACACACACACACACACACACAATGGCACTGTTACCGCTTTAAATGCGCGTGTGTGTGTGTGTCTTAAATATGGTCCCTGCATGCATTGTCTCGTCGATAATACTTTGACAGTCAAACTCGTGGTGAACAATAGTCAGAGACGCTGAAGAAAGAGGTTTCTGTGGTGTTTGAAAGACCCTGTTAGCACTTATTCTGAAGTGAAAAGAAAGATAGAAAAAAGGGGGAAAGACAACAAAAACACAGCTGTTAGTGTGAGATGAGAGGGGAAAAGTCTCAGGCTCGAGTTGTGAAAACAGTCTCGGTCTAGTTTGAATGCGTAAGTCCCTAAAGGGGGAAGTACTGTCAACCAGGGCTTTAGGGCTTTTACCCTGGCACTGCTTGTCCCACCCGGCTGTAATGTGGCACCTTTCAGCTGAAGTAACTGCAAAGACAACACGGAGCAAGATATGGTCTGCGTTTATACTCTTACATGTGTTTTCTTGTTCTGTGTTCTACACGCATAATCATTTACCTCACAACATCACCTGCATGAGAACCACCCATGCAGATGCGTGCACGGGTATTTCGTACAGTCATATACTACTCAGATCCCTCGGAGGGGGAAAAAAAAATACGTTTTCAGCTTTACTTCGACTTCCTTCCAAATGAAGCACGACAACATTTCTGTTTTTCGGTGACTTCCTCTGCCAGCTGAAACCGTGGCGTTCAGTCAGTCTCTGCTTGTTTGGTTTTACTGGATTGTTATTCCACGGCTCTGATCCCGGCTGGCGCAGACGTGCTGCTGACAGAGACAAACACGCCGCTGTCCACACGGCTGACACTCGCCATGTGTCAGAGGAAGACGCTCAGAATGAGACACATAGGTGCTTGTAGGGATGACTCAAATAGATTATAGTATTGGAAAATGAAAAATAAAGCTTGGTTCCAGGTTTAAGGTCTATTAGTCAAGACATGACAGTATTTATAGGATATTTAAATAAGCCTGGAAGTCAGAACAAGAATTCAATTCATACGTTTGTTTCAGATCCTGTATTGCTAAGGAGCCCCTGTAATAAATACGTTATTTTGTGCCATTAACGACGGCTGTAAAAAATAAATAAATAAAAATAAAAAGGCTTGGAAGAAGAAGACAGGAGTGGTTGCTCTTTTCCTCTCTGTCCACTCCTCTGTGAGGAGTGTGATTACAGACAAGATGCCCAGTTTGGCAGGATCAGCGAGTCCACAGCAGATTATTGTTTGAATTACACGAACATAAGAACAGTCTTTATCTCTGCAGGTCTGTCATTTGCCTGACATGCAATTCTGATGGTGGGTCATTATGTTGTACAAAGTCACATGCGCACATGTTTGCACATGCGCACAGGCGGATGCGTACATGTGCAGGGTGCAGCCGCACGGGAATACGCAGTCCCATCTTTCTCCCTAATCAATATCACTACATTACTAATTGACTTATCAACTAAAACTAAACTGGATTATAAAATCCTACTTTTTGTGTAGGCTAATGTGTATGTAAATATATCAACTTTATTATGTTTTTGTGTAGAAACTTCCAAATCCTTGGGTTTGTTGTAGTCCCGAAAAAAACAAAAAACAGAGACACCCAGGTTGATTCCTGGTTGGGCCTTATCGTCCCAGCTTGACCTTCCCTGAGTCTTCAGGCCAATATCACATGACCCTTTTCTGTATTAAACTTATGACGCCAGTAATAACAACGGTAGCATGCACAATGTTTTAATTACTTTATCAATGCTCCTGGTAGCACTTATATACATGTCACCGTATTCACTTGTATTTGACAATTTCCGGTCACATGACCAGCATGTTCGTGCCCTATGCCTGTAAAAGTTAATATGTACTTTATAGGTGTTTTAATATATACAGTGATTAAACCGGAAAACACTTGTGTCGGTGGAGATCCTTTTCTTTTTTTTGCATTTTAAAGCAAAAACATAGCAGTGTGTATGTGGCTGAGCTTCAAGCCTCTTGTTGGGTGTTTCCTGTGGCAACGGTCAATCTGACGTTTGACAATGGCATAGCTCTTTATAGCCGACAAATGATGTTTTTATGATATTTTTCCTCCTCTTTTAACAAGCCCACACAGTCTGTTATGAACTGTTTGAGGTTTGAGGTTCCGTCATGTTTATAATCCACTCAGAAATTGAAAGCCTGCAAATTAGTTTCCACATGGAAAGTTGAAGTTAGTTAGCGTAGCCTCCTAGTGCAGGTTCGCATGAGATGTTCCTGTTCATTCCTGTCGTTTAGCTTTCGTTAGTGATGTTGAAGAAGATTATATATATATTTATCATATGATTCTAAACAACACAGACAGTACATGTATTGGGTATAGGGCCAGGGCCCAGTTCATTGACGGGGCATGAAAAAAGTACTAGACTATCATAATAATCTGGTCCTATCTTATTCTAGAGCACTCCTTTGCAACTTGCCTTGCAGGTTTGAGGCCTCAGCACGTTCAAATGTTTTAAACAATGCTATTAAAAGTAATAATAATAGTTATAGCAATGCTCAATATTTATTCATAAGTAAGGCAAAACAGGATATTGAATTAATGAAGGAAAAACTATGAAAACTGCTGGTGGAGGACACCCCACATCCCTGTAGTCGCTGCTGCTACTATAACTTACATTATTTGAGCTTGTTAATAATCATTAGGTCTGATTTTAACCAGCAGATTGTTAAAGAAAGAAGCTGGTTTTGGACAAAGTGGTGTCATAAATAACTCACTAGCTTCTACATATTATTTAGAATGGTTTCTTCCATGTGGCGAGCTTCTAGCTGACTGTAAAAGAAACACAATGTTTTTGCATTCAGCAGTGCCCATGTTATACATTTATTCACATTTACAAAGATATTTTGGAGTAGGGACAACTTTGTGGGAAGAGGGGGGTCCCCCTGTGTAGAGAACACTGATGTACAATTTGGACTAAACAAGCTTTCTAAACAAACCACCAAGGCAGATTAGCAGATATACTTCATTTCAGTTTTCTACGTATAGGGCCGTAAAGAGTGGTCTTACCTATAGCAATCAGACCATGCTCAGATTAATCTGTGCTCCGCTCTCTCTCTCTCCAGCTGTCTACTCTTTCATCCTCTCGGAGCGCTGGGCCGAGGTCCAGTTTCACGGGCCTAAATTGAATCAGGAAAATCAACTTTGTCTTCATCCTCGTCTTTAATGAGAGAGGTGGAGGGATTTCCAAGGTGCTGCTCTGCCCTGTTTTCTTTAGAAAGGTCTCGCTGTTCTGGGAAGGAAGCCTAGAGAAGTGGATTAGCTAAAACCCAAAGGAAGGAAGAAACAGATATGTTGGACCAGATCACACTACGCACACACACACACTCTTTGGAAACACACACACACACACACACACACACACACACTGTAGAAAACAAACCAAAGCGCCGAGACAGAGGTGTTATAGGAGCTCTATGGAGGTTATTCCCTTCCAGCTCAGAATCAAACGGGACCAGAGAGAAGAGGAAAGAAGGGAAATCTAAAACACATTTTCACCCTTCGCCCCGACATATGGAACTTGTACTGGGACTGTTTTCTTTTCATCTGGCTGTGATGGGGCTAAGGGGTTTCTACAGTGTCCCCCCTGCCCTCTCCTCCCAGGAGGGTTATGCTGACCTAATTAACAACCAGGACACCCGCTCACTGAGAAACAACAGCACCTTCGCAGTTTCATGCAGTTTCATGCAGTTTCATGCAGTTTCATGCAGTTTCATGCAGTTTCATGCAGTTTCAGACCCTCCACTCGCTACAGTACAGCACTATACACACCATCTTGCCTGCATCCTATTGTGCTGTGCAGTAAGGCTGCTGTGTAGTGTCTTATCTAGAACTTCTTTCCTGCCATCACAACCACTGAACTGGGTCCAGCAGTGAATCTGGATCGGCATAACAGGCTTCGTGTGTCAGTGAAGCCGGTGATGGATTATATTCATATTACGGCTCCCTTAATTCTTCTGGATGGGAAACTGGCAATCACCATGTAATTGCCGCCCAACACACTGTAATTTCACTGTTGCACCACACGATCAATGGTGGCTATCATTGGAAGAATGTGCTAAACAGAGGGTGAAGAGCAGTGACATTAAGAGTGTGTTAACATCAGAAATCAGGAGATGAAGTGAAGCAGCTCTAGGCCTGGAAAAAAAAAGGGTGTGTGTGGGCGTGATAAAGACCACCGGCCTCAACCTCAACTCTGTCGTCAACCGCCGTTGCTCACACACACACACGCACGCACGCACTTTGAAGTGAGGGTTTTCCTTTCCCATACAGCTTCAGAATCTGCACACAGCTGAGAAGGTGACAAGCAACAGTCCACCTGCGCATCGCGTGGGTGTGTGTAAACGCTCTGCAGCGCGTCTGTGACGTGAACTCTCAACAACGGAATCCCCTCTGCCCTTAACAGATAAAACTGAATGCTTTGTATGACATTCAAAAACCTGCAGTTCAATTCTGCCGTAACAGCTCCCCTCATCCCACAGTATTGTATTTAAGAAGCTCCTTCACTAAGTTGCCATTGGTTAATTACATTAAACCAAAGAAAGTTTTACACAGACATTGATGCAGCTGTCGATTTATTGGCAGAACAACACCCCACCATTCCCTATGAGATTGTAACCTACACATTAAATAATCTGTAATAATAAAGGCTTTCAAGGATAAATATTCACCAAATCACTGATTATTTAAAGGATAATTCCTGTTTATTACTTTAACTGCTAAGATCTGGGAATGCAGAAAAATCACAAAAAAAGAGGGCAACAAACTTTTCTTGCACCGGCATAATTTTGTATTTTTTGATGGAAAACTCTCTCATGGAATTTGGTGCACACAGTTATGTTCCTCGTAGGTTTAACAGTAACAGCTCTCATAACTTTACATATAGCACAATAACCTGGACAATTTTGTTTAAACATTGACAAACATTATAATTGTTAAAATTAGCATCATACATTTGCATTTTGTACAAAGCAAATGCACTTTTATAAAGACAAGAGTATCACTGTAGGGGGTGTATGTATATATCTTATTTAGCATTTTACAATTATAAAATTATAAAAACAATAAACTCAAGTTTCACTTCTGCATAAATGAGATAAATGACTGCACGTATACATTTTGCTGCGTGTCCCTTTGTGGTTTAGAGCGACACATCACGGTGGTCTCCTTCTCATGGAGTCTCACCGGGGAGACCGTAAAGATCAGCTAACCACATACGTCTGCACCGTAGCGCTTAACTGACTCATGTGCAGTGACAAACTCACCTCGGTGTAGGAAAGAGAAACCACAAGGGGAGGTGGGCGGTAACAGCGACGCAGAAGGTGGGTAAACTAACCGTGAACGGGCTGGGAATCCCTCTCAGGCTGATCAGAAGAGGTGTGGTGACTTACAGGGGATACAGATGAGTGCACGAGGTGATCTTCAGCAGATGTTGCCACGCAGCAAAAGGCTCAGAGCTCGGCATCTGGTGCAGAGGTGGACAGAAAGTGCAAACCCCAAAGGTCAAAGGTTCTCTCCATATGTTTACACTCTCTCAGTTGTGAACTACAGCAAAATTCCAGGTGAGAAAAAGAATTTTTGAATTTTGTAATTTCAGGTAAGTCAGTAATCAAACCCCCCCCCACCCCCAAGATGTTTTCAGATTACTAGTATGAGGGTGTAGATTCCTGCCTGATATTTAAATACGCATGAGGCAAGTTATCTGGCTAACTCAATGTTGTGTATATCAACATATTACCTGAAGATGAATGCAATGCTAAAGAAGATAAAAGCAAAACCACCTTGTCTCAAAAGGAAAAGTTTATCAGCCGTCTTATTCTATGTAAGAATGTTTGTCCCTTTTTCTCGACAACAGGTCATCTGTTCCACTTCACACTTGGCAGGTGCACTGTTCAGTGTGACCTTGTTTGGATGAGCGATCAGCGATACTGGAGGCCAAGCAATAGGGCCATTTTGTGCGTTATGAACGTTCGCTGTGAATAAGGCAACTGAGGGTGTGGTTGACTGTTTGAATAGGGGGAGTCATACTGAAGACAGGACTTCCAGTAAATCGCAACTCAACTCAACGGTGGTTGGTGAGCTTAGTGGTCCTGTGGTAAATGACCAGCCGTTTCTGACAGTTTGTCTTCTGGGAAAGCAGCTCATCGTTTACTGAGCTGGAGTGTGGGGGCACGACCTCTGACATTTACCTGAGTAGATCAACACTAAGTAAGCTGATGTGGAAATTATTCATGGTAATTATGGTTCCCAATAGATTTTTTCAATTAGAATAGATGGTCATCCTGGTCGACATTTTGCACAGCATATATTTAGATTTACATGTATGAATCCTACCATAAGCACAGCATGAAATGTCCTGTCAAATTTGAAGGCCAAACTTTCTCGATATAAGCATGCTTGCACTTTAAACAAGCACATTTGTCTGCCAGTGCACTAAGTGAATTTTACATAATAAGATGCCTCAAAATAAATCAGGCTGGCCATTATAGCACATAACAGCTTGACATAAGATCAAAAAGATGAACTTCAAGCAATCTAGTTAAGTGATGTTAATGCTAAAGAAGGCTATTATCACTCTAAACAGGGTACTTTTTTGGTATCAAATTACTTGAAATGAGATTCATGAAATTCTTGT